>OY856331.1:7500-2407500 GCA_963693445.1 Agonopterix heracliana
AACCTAACCTAACCTAACCTAACCTAACCTAACCTAACCTAACCTAACCTAACCTAACCTAACCTAACCTAACCTAACCTAACCTAACCTAACCTAACCTAACCTAACCTAACCTAACCTAACCTAACCTAACCTAACCTAACCTAACCTAACCTAACCTAACCTAACCTAACCTAACCTAACCTAACCTAACCTAACCTAACCTAACCTAACCTAACCTAACCTAACCTAACCTAACCTAACCTAACCTAACCTAACCTAACCTAACCTAACCTAACCTAACCTAACCTAACCTAACCTAACCTAACCTAACCTAACCTAACCTAACCTAACCTAACCTAACCTAACCTAACCTAACCTAACCTAACCTAACCTAACCTAACCTAACCTAACCTAACCTAACCTAACCTAACCTAACCTAACCTAACCTAACCTAACCTAACCTAACCTAACCTAACCTAACCTAACCTAACCTAACCTAACCTAACCTAACCTAACCTAACCTAACCTAACCTAACCTAACCTAACCTAACCTAACCTAACCTAACCTAACCTAACCTAACCTAACCTAACCTAACCTAACCTAACCTAACCTAACCTAACCTAACCTAACCTAACCTAACCTAACCTAACCTAACCTAACCTAACCTAACCTAACCTAACCTAACCTAACCTAACCTAACCTAACCTAACCTAACCTAACCTAACCTAACCTAACCTAACCTAACCTAACCTAACCTAACCTAACCTAACCTAACCTAACCTAACCTAACCTAACCTAACCTAACCTAACCTAACCTAACCTAACCTAACCTAACCTAACCTAACCTAACCTAACCTAACCTAACCTAACCTAACCTAACCTAACCTAACCTAACCTAACCTAACCTAACCTAACCTAACCTAACCTAACCTAACCTAACCTAACCTAACCTAACCTAACCTAACCTAACCTAACCTAACCTAACCTAACCTAACCTAACCTAACCTAACCTAACCTAACCTAACCTAACCTAACCTAACCTAACCTAACCTAACCTAACCTAACCTAACCTAACCTAACCTAACCTAACCTAACCTAACCTAACCTAACCTAACCTAACCTAACCTAACCTAACCTAACCTAACCTAACCTAACCTAACCTAACCTAACCTAACCTAACCTAACCTAACCTAACCTAACCTAACCTAACCTAACCTAACCTAACCTAACCTAACCTAACCTAACCTAACCTAACCTAACCTAACCTAACCTAACCTAACCTAACCTAACCTAACCTAACCTAACCTAACCTAACCTAACCTAACCTAACCTAACCTAACCTAACCTAACCTAACCTAACCTAACCTAACCTAACCTAACCTAACCTAACCTGAGCAAACCTAACCTGAGCAAACCTAACCTGAGCAAACCTAACCTGAGCAAACCTAACCTGAGCAAACCTAACCTGAGCAAACCTAACCTGAGCAAACCTATCCTGAGCAAACCTAACCTGAGCAAACCTAACCTGAGCAAACCTAACCTGAGCAAACCTAACCTGAGCAAACCTAACCTGAGCAAACCTAACCTGAGCAAACCTAACCTGAGCAAACCTAACCTGAGCAAACCTAACCTGAGCAAACCTAACCTGAGCAAACCTAACCTGAGCAAACCTAACCTGAGCAAACCTAACCTGAGCAAACCTAACCTGAGCAAACCTAACCTGAGCAAACCTAACCTGAGCAAACCTAACCTGAGCAAACCTAACCTGAGCAAACCTAACCTGAGCAAACCTAACCTGAGCAAACCTAACCTGAGCAAACCTAACCTGAGCAAACCTAACCTGAGCAAACCTAACCTGAGCAAACCTAACCTGAGCAAACCTAACCTGAGCAAACCTAACCTGAGCAAACCTAACCTGAGCAAACCTAACCTGAGCAAACCTAACCTGAGCAAACCTAACCTGAGCAAACCTAACCTGAGCAAACCTAACCTGAGCAAACCTAACCTGAGCAAACCTAACCTGAGCAAACCTAACCTGAGCAAACCTAACCTGAGCAAACCTAACCTGAGCAAACCTAACCTGAGCAAACCTAACCTGAGCAAACCTAACCTGAGCAAACCTAACCTGAGCAAACCTAACCTGAGCAAACCTAACCTGAGCAAACCTAACCTGAGCAAACCTAACCTGAGCAAACCTAACCTGAGCAAACCTAACCTGAGCAAACCTAACCTGAGCAAACCTAACCTGAGCAAACCTAACCTGAGCAAACCTAACCTGAGCAAACCTAACCTGAGCAAACCTAACCTGAGCAAACCTAACCTGAGCAAACCTAACCTGAGCAAACCTAACCTGAGCAAACCTATGAATGTATGTATTTATGTGTATTCTTCGCTCTCAAAACTAAATTATTTGTTGTTTAAATCATGTTTGTTCGCACTCCAGGAGTGCGATTTTTGAATCTCATTCGGTCTCAGCTTAGCAGTTGAAAATGGAAAAATTACTATGGAGATACGCATCTTTCTACTGCTGAGTTGACGTTCAAAAATCATACTACAGGAGAGCGATTTTTGAAAGTCAAATCAGCAGTAAAAAGATGCGTATCTCCGTAGTGATTTTGACATTTTCAACAGCTGAGTTCACCGAATGAGATTCAAAAATTGTATGCTTCTAAAATTCCTTTCTCTTTATTTTTGTGGTGTGTGATAATGATCCATCTTAATCTGTTTTTCATTGTCCTGACACCACCTAAACTATTGTTTAAAATATCGCCTCTTCACTCTGATATCCTCAAAATAACTCCCAGCTGAATGTTTCCCACTATTTAGTTACCCACGTTAAAAACGTTTAAGTTAGATTTTATTTCGTTACTGACGAAGCGTGAGGTGGATTTTAGTTTGGTAAGTTGAGGACCGATTTAGGTGCGGTTTTTTTAAAGTGCTTGAGGTTTATTTGCAATGATTCTTAGATAGGTTTGATTGTGAAAAACCACCAGGGGGCGCTGATCCGGTTTTTTATCAAGTGGTCTGAGGGTCTGATGATAGTAGCAGGACACCATGGTTGGGAACTCTGTGAAGGCACATAGCTAGTAGACCGTGTTTGGGCTCTTTTGATAGCGTTTGGTGAGAAGCTTCTGTACATGAACTGCTGAGGGTCTGGTGATGGAGCAGAACAGCATCGTGGGGAACTCTGTGAAAGCAAATAGCTAGAAGACTGTATTTGGGGTCTTTTGATAGCGTTTGGTGTGTAGCTTCTGTACATGAACGTCTCAGGGTCTGGTGATGCAGCAGAACAACATTTTGGGGAACTCTGCGAAGGCACACAGCTAGTAGACCGTGTTTCGGCTCTTTTAATAGCGTTTAGTGAGTAGCTTCTGTACATAAAGGTCCGAGAGTCTGATGCAGCAGAAAAACATCGTGGAGAACTCTGTGAAGGCGAATAGCTAGGAGACCATGTTTGGGCTCGTTTGATAGCATTTGGTGAGTAGCTTCTGAACATAAACTGCTGATGGCCTGATGATGGACCAGAAGAACATCGTCGGAAACTATGTGGAGGCACGTAGTAAGTAGGTAAACCATATTTAGGCTCTTTTTTAACCACGACGGGATCGAGAAGTTATGTGTTTAGGGTGAGAGTTTGTGTGTGTGTTTGCAGACGGTTATGTAGGAATTCTCTAAAAAGTTGAAAACAAAAAGCAAAATTAAAAATTTTGAAAAAACCCGCGACGGTAGTCGAAAAAGGATTAAATAATTTTTTTGCAAATCCCTCGACTAAAAGAAAATAGGTAAGTAACGAAAGATAATAAACCAAACCCTAGAAACTCCGTCGAGGGCTGCCATTGCCATCTGTTTTCAATTTCAATTAGACACAAACTCATAAAACTAATTTCCGGTACTACTGGTGAAATGTGGATGTTCTGAGGTTTCAGAATATCTCTGACTACCCCCTCGGGGAGTCTCTTTTTCTGTTCATTTCTTTTTCTGTAGTCGTGAGCATAATATGCTTATAGTCATAAAACTGTTAAAATTTAGTTCATGAATCAAATCAAAAATTAAATGGGCATGAGGCAGCCCCGACGGATTTTCTAGGGTTTGGTTTATTAACTTTCGTTACTTAACTATTTGCAAAAAAAATATTTTATCCTTTTTCGATTACCGCCGCAGGTTTTTTCAAAATTTTAAATTTTGCTTTTTATTTTAATTTCATTTCTTTTTCACTTTATATAACTAGGTAAGTACCTACAACTTATTGTAAGACAGCTATTGCCCACGACTTCGTCTGCGTGGACATATAACTTAATTATGCGTTCATCTAAAATGCCCGTGCTAATATACTGTAGTACCAATCTCTTCTCGTCTTCATTTCACCTCCACTGTCGCTACCCACTATAATTTGTGTCAAAATAGAATCAGAATTCAGAGTTAATAAATGAAACTGCGACATATTTTAATTATAATTTAATAATTAATATTAAAACCTTAAAATAAACTTATACAACATCACAGTAGGTACGTGGCGCGACGCGTATACCCGGTCGCGCGGGTCGCTCGGCGCGGCGCAGGGCCGCGGGCCGCGGGGCGGCGCGACCCGCGCGGGCGGGTGTACGTGGCGCGGCGCGTACACTATACGTCTCACGTCGTTGTGCTTCAAAGTCACTACAATAAATCGACTGAACATACACTCGCTCTGCTTGGAACGTGCGAATATGAACTTTAAACAGTGTTCCATTAAGTTCAATAGTAGATAACACACCGAGGGCAGGAAAGTAAGAAAGGCCTCAGATCTCATGTAAGTAATTGTTGACCGAGGCGAAGCGAAGCGAATGTGATCCGAGGCTTTCTTATTTACTGCCCGAGGTTAGTATACTATTTTCCTCCTCGACGGAGGTGGAAAGCGGCAACTTCGTTTAGCGCAGCGGGACGAGAATTGACGCTTTCCGTCCGGAGGGGAGAAAAGTAACCAACGGTGAGACGAGCATGGGACACTAATTAAAGTAGATTCGAATGTTTCATTCAGCGGAGACTACACCGTGCCGATATACAGGGCCGTACTTGATATGCTGACTCTTTTTTAAGGAGATGATCAGACCATCAAACTGAACAACTTTTTCCGTGGGACGAACATCGAAATCGAGAGAAAAAAAAATGTGGGACATTTGGGTCGAATAGGATTGCAGCTATGTATGGAACCGTTGTTTTTTTCGCGTTTAGCGTTTTCAATGTTGGTCCCTTGGACAAAGTTGTTTGATAACCTGATGATCCTTTTAAAAAACCGGTCAGCAGAACAATATGAATAGATACGTACGACTAGAAGTCAAGCTTCTTAAAGCGCGCGCAACGGAGCTAGACTCACAAAAAAATAGTAATCCATTGCTTTATGGATCAAAATGGCGTGTTTACAAGTCTAGTGGCGGTCTCCGGCGCGACGTCCCGCTTGTATGAAGCTTACGATCTGTTCGGATATTTAATCATGTGATATTAAGTAGCATCCTGTATGTATGACATCACAACACAAGGTATGTGAGGACACTTACATCACTCCACTTCACACGTTACATTAATTACATTTCAGTTGAATTGACAAAAATAAACAACCTAATATTGCAGTAAGAAAATATAAAAACTGTAAGTATTCATAACGCAGAAAAGGTTTAAAATATAAGTAAATATCTTTTTTTTTGTTGGTAAACGGTCCAGGACCTCTACCCGGACATTCGAACTTCGGTTTCGTTCCAATGTCAACTCTATTACAACGAATTTCGGACCGAAACTGTCGCGATATTATCGAAAATCGAAAGTGCGGGTACAGAGCCAGGCCCGTCTCGACCGTATCACGACATAATGTACAACTAATAATCAGTATTTCTCCCCTCCGAGCGGAAAGCGTAAATTTTCGTCCCGCTGCGCTAAACGAAGTTGCCGCTTTCCACCTCCGTCGAGGAGAAAAATGGTATACTAACCTTTGGCAGTAAATAAGAACGTCTCAGATCACATGTTTGTTGACCTAGGCGATATGAGATCTGAGACCTTTCTTACTTTCCTGCCCTCGGTGTGTAATCTACCTACTATAAGACCTAGAGCGCCATCTTGTGGCCGACGTGTCACCTCACGACATAATGTACAACCGTGGATATAAACCAATGGATGCCAATCCTTATAACAAGCATGGAAACACGAAAATTGTCCACGGCGGTCGATAAAGTTCGGACTTCTTTCGTACGTTTATATCGTCGATGTTTCCTACTTTACGTCCATTCGTAAATATTGAGTATTGAGTCCCAAAAAACGTGACAAAGAAAATTGAGTGACGTTCAATCAATCAATCACCAATCAAATATACTTTATTTTACATCAAAACATAAACAGTAAAATACAGAGAATAAAATACATAAGGCGGTCTCATAGCTAAGAAGCGATTCATGCCCAGAATAAAAATTACTACTATTAAAAAGAGACAAAGTTGACGTCGGAAACAACGACAACGGAAATTGACGAAAGAAGGACGAACATTACCGACCGCCAAGAAGTATTTTCATGTTTCACCGCTTGTAAGGCAGTCTGTACTCCAGAAGGCGTAGCATGTTGCACGTGATCGACTATATCACCACTTTTATCTCGTTCGTTCGCACGCAAATAGAAAGAGAGCGTGCCTAACTGCCTACCTATGCAGCATGGGTAGCATGCCACTGAGATACAGCGCTATCACACCTTCGCTCTCCTTCTATTTGCGTGCGAACGAACGAGATAAAAGACGTGATACAGCCGTATTACGTGTCGCATGCTACCAGTGCAGGTCAGGGTTCGAAAGGATAATATTTTCATGATAATTATCAAAGAAATAATTATGTGGATAATTTGGAACCCTGCTCCAGGTATAGACAATACCTACGTCACTTCCCTGTGCACAATACATAAGGAGTTAGGGTAAACAGTTGCATTACTTTAAGGGGCGGTTGTACCCATGATACTGAACAACTTTCCTTAAGAAACCTACGGGAAATTCTAAAAAAAAATTTGCACTTTCCATAATAAATTTTACCAGCTAATCGAACATTTGTATGAAAAGTCGAAAGAATTTTTAGCGAATTCCCTATAGGTTTCTTAGGGAAAGTTATTCAGTATCATGGGTACAATCACCCCCTAACACTTTCGCCGCTAAGCTCCAAACAATGATACTCGCGCAGTGCTAACAATGTGGAAACCTATGACTCAAGGTATGAGTCATGCGCACTGCGACCCATTTGTCGCTGTGTTAAAGTAATGCAACTGTTTACCCTAACACCCTGTAATTATAGCCTGTAGGATCCCACAGCAGGGCAAAGGCCGCCTCTCACGGATATGGGTGAGAGGGAGTGGGCCATACTCCAGCACGCGGGCGACCGTGTACAAGTAATAACTAATAAAGGAACGAGTGAGACAGGTAGACTAGAGCGCCATCTTGCGCCCCTCTATGGATATGTCGACGGCGCGGCGGCTGCCGCTGCGCAGGCGCTTCTGGTCCATGAACCTCTTCATCTGCTTCTCGTAGCGCGTCATCTTCTTCTTGCTCACCTGCGACCGCCACAGTTACACGTTAGTATATACCTAAGCTACGGTGTGGTGTGGGTTTAACAACCGTACTTTGAAGTAAAGTGTATGATGTACTATATACTTTTGAACAATAATAAACTACACACAAATACTTAATTTCTCGCACAGTACAGTACAGTACAGTACAGTACAGTACAGTACAGTACAGTACAGTACAGTACAGTACAGCACAGTACAGTACAGTACAGTAGGCACGTACCCGGGACATGTCGGTGTCGCAGGTGCTGCGCGGGCGCACCACGTAGTCCTTGTTGCTCGGGAGCGGTCGCACAGTACAGTACAGCACAGCACAGTACAGTACAGTACAGTACAGCACAGCACAGCACAGTACAGTACAGTAGGCACGTACCCGGGACATGTCGGTGTCGCAGGTGCTGCGCGGGCGCACCACGTAGTCCTTGTTGCTCGGGAGCGGTCGCACAGTACAGTACAGTACAGTACAGTACAGCACAGTACAGTAGGCACGTACCCGGGACATGTCGGTGTCGCAGGTGCTGCGCGGGCGCACCACGTAGTCCTTGTTGCTCGGGAGCGGTCGCACAGTACAGTACAGCACAGCACAGTACAGTACAGTACAGTACAGTACAGCACAGCACAGCACAGTACAGTACAGTAGGCACGTACCCGGGACATGTCGGTGTCGCAGGTGCTGCGCGGGCGCACCACGTAGTCCTTGTTGCTCGGGAGCGGGACCCTCGCGCGCGCCACCCAGCCCTTCTCCCCGGGCCGCAGCACCCTCTCCTCGCCTCCCTCGCTCCCGGGCCCCGCGCCGGGGTCGAGCCGCGCGCGCTTGCCCTCCCGCTCGCTCCTCGGCCTCGCGCCCGCCATGGCCTCGTCCCGCGCTTGTCTCTCCTCGCGCGTCATCGCTGCGACAGAAGTACGTCATTCATTATCGCTACGGATCCCAATCTTCCCACAAAATCAGCCGAGTTATGTGTGCACCCGTTCGTTTGCATCGCATCGCGCGCTTGTGTGAGTGCACCGACTGCGGCCGCTCGTGTGAGCTCTCGATACTAACTACGACTCGGGGACAGCGACTGTCAAAAACTGAATTTTGTAGGCCTTTTCCATTCGTTTTCGTTTTATTCGATATTCCGATACATTTTGTATGTTTTCTACTGTTGTTAACGCTAATCGATGGATACTTTGTCTAGGCCCCGCATGCCACCCCCAAGAAAACGGAAAGAGAGAGAAGAATTAACAACTTCCACGTGCGCTGTCTTCCAAGCATTCTCAGGCATAACCTGGAGAGACCGAGTGACAAACGATGAAGTGCTAGAAATGGCACAGCCAATTCTCAAACAGAGACGTCTGGGGCATGCATGGCATCGCATGGTCATGAATCACTCTCATTTGCCGCATACCAAGTAATGGACAGCGAAAAGCGTCGGGCCTATTTTATTTTATTTACTAGCTTTACCAACAGGCCAACACAAAAGTCAGTTTTCAGAGATGTTTCTAAATATAGGGGACGGAGATCATCCTACTGTTAAAGAAAAATTCTTTATTCCTCCAAATTTGGCAACAGTTGTTCTTGCAGAACTAACTGCCGAGATATAACCTAACATTGTGGATACAATTACAAACCCCATTAATTGGTTATCTGAGAGAGCTATTCTGACCCCAAAAATTTACAAGGCAGCAGCCTGTGAGATGCTTCTAAATGAGATGCTTCTAAAATCGTTCGAGGGGAGGGAGTACAACCATATAAGTCTATGGATTAAGTTCTGGAAATAGATGATGCGGTCCATTATCCGATCAAATTTTTAAACACACTTAACTCTCTGGTCTCTCCACATGTACTAAGGCTGCGTTTCCACCAGAGATGTGCGAGGTAGCGAGGCGGTGAGCAAAGAAACAATCCGCCAGTAGCGCGCTCGCTCGATCACGTCATTGGGAAATTAAAGCACTCTCATTGGCCGATTTTTTCCTCGTTCACCACCACACACATCTCTGGTGGAAAAGCAGCCTAAATCTTGAAGGTAGGCACACCAATAATGCTGCTTAGGAATTTGAATCCTCCTATATTATGTAGTGGTACCAGACAGCAGGTAAAGGCTCTCCATCGCAATATCATTGAAGCCACGTTTTTACAACTGTAACATGCCTTTAATACCATCAGATTACCCTTTTACCCCCAAAAGACTCCAGTTCCCTATTAAAGTCAAGAACAAATAGAGAACGTCAGCAGCGCGTTGCGTAGAGTTGTGGAAACTCAATCTTGTGGCCCGGGTTCGAATCCGCACGGACCACATGCCATGTACCAATGAGTTTTTCTAACTTATGTACGTGATACCGACTGCTCTCAAACGGTGAAGGAAAACATCGTCAGGAAACCCTGCATACGCTGAAGAAGAAATTCCGATGCGTATGTGAAGTCTACCAATCCGCATTGGGCACGCGTGGTGGACTAACGCCTAAACACCCTCCCTGAGGGTAGGCCTGTGCCCTGCAGTGGGACGTATATAGGCTGTGATGATTAACAAATCGCGGGGTCAGTCATTGAAAATGGTCGGAATAGACCTGAGAGAAGATTGTTTTTCACATGGCCAGTTCTATGTGGCATCCTTGTACCAGAAGGACATTCAACTAATGTTGTTTATAAAGAGGTCTTACGAAAGTCGAAACTCACTAAAATCATACGCAAACCATAAATGACCTTTTAACACAAATTCTACGCAATTCGCGGACGAAAGCTATTCTTTATTTCTAGATGGAAAGGCAAATGAATGAATTAGAATTTCCGTGTGTACAATAAATAACTGTCTACTATTTTTCTCCTCGACGGAGGCGGAAAGCGGCAACTTCGTTTAGCGCAGCGGGACGAAAATTGACGCTTTCCGCCCGGAGGGGTGAAATAGTAGATTATACAGAGAGGGCAGGAAAGTAAGAAAGGTCTCAAGGGCCAAGGTCAACAAACATGTGATCTGAGGCTTTCTTATTTACTGTTCGAGGTTAGTCCACTATTTTTCTTCTCGACGGAGGTGGAAAGCGAAAACTTCGTTAAGCGGAGCGGGACGAAAATTTACGCTTTCCGTCCGGAGCGGAGAAAAACAATTAAACACACTTGCGGTCCTGTTTCTATGAGAAACGCGATTGTCCGGCCCTCCGAAAAGTGCGAGCGTGTGCCGTATTTTCAATTAAAAAGAATGAACGAAAGCACTTTTTAAAGTTTTGTTATGATTTCACTAGATAAACTTATGGTGTTAATGTGAGTATAAATACCAAAAATGCAAAATAAAAGAGGCCTCCAAGGTATTTCGTCCTACCATTGGGCCTTAACAGCGCGCTGATACGAATTCCTATAGAATGTCATTGGTTAAATAAGTAAATGACAACACCTTTGAAGTCGGTGGAGAGGTTGAATATAGGCCTGGCCCACTCGGAGATCAGCCGGCCGGCTCGCTCGCGGTTGCTCTTCGTCTCCTTGGGGTGCTTGTAGAGGTACATCACCGCCTTGCCTATGCCGGACTGCTTCAGCAGCGACTTGTCTATCGACGGGAACTAAAACGCACAATAAAGTACAGTCATTTTACGGTTTGAGCCGGGACAAATTAAGAATTGATATTTATTTCGGTGTATCATTTAAGAGCCAATTTGGGCCTAGAAATATACCAAAATAAAAAACAGCAGATCAGCAGGCAGGGTAGGGCACGGTTGGGCACGGGTATACTCACGTCCATCAGTAGCTTCAGGATGGACTCTCGGATCAGCAGGCAGGGTAGGGCGCGGTTGGGCATGGGCGCGAGCCAGTCGCAGAGCACATTCAGCACGTTGTGCTCGAGGAAGGCGAGCTGGAGGTCCTTCTTGATCAGCTGCGACATCGCCTGCTTCAGCATCGACACCTGCCGAAGTGAGACAAAATGTCAACAAGTGTTTCTTTAAAATAATAAAGAGGGAAAAGATGATCAAGAAGATGCCAACGCATCTTTTGACGGCATATTTCATTATTTACTAAACATTTTAATCGAAAATTCGAAACTTTTATGCCTGACAGGACCGCAACGAAGACCAAAAGAAAGCTTTGCTGACTTGGTTGTATGGGCTCGGGTAACCTGTCCGCTGATGTGACCTGTGTCCTCTTGTTCAGCTCTCTGTCCTCGTCGCATGTGTGTGTAGTGTGGTACACAGACGGTACCTTGCGGACGGCGGGCATGTTCCTCTCGTTCGGCTCTCTGTCCTCGTCGCACGTGTGTAGTGTGGTACACAGACGGTACCTTGCGGACGGCGGGCATGTTCCTCTCGTTCAGCTCTCTGTCCTCGTCGCACGTGTGTAGTGTGGTACACAGACGGTACCTTGCGGACGGCGGGCATGTTCCTCTCGTTCAGCTCTCTGTCCTCGTCGCACGTGTGTAGTGTGGTACACAGACGGTACCTTGCGGACGGCGGGCATGTTCCTCTCGTTCAGCTCTCTGTCCTCGTCGCACGTGTGTAGTGTGGTACACAGACGGTACCTTGCGGACGGCGGGCATGTTCCTCTCGTTCAGCTCTCTGTCCTCGTCGCACGTGTGTAGTGTGGTACACAGACGGTACCTTGCGGACGGCGGGCATGTTCCTCTTGTTCAGCTCTCTGTCCTCGTCGCATGTGTGTGTGTAGTGTGGTACACAGACGGTACCTTGCGGACGGCGGGCATGTTCCTCTCGTTCAGCTCTCTGTCCTCGTCGCACGTGTGTAGTGTGGTACACAGACGGTACCTTGCGGACGGCGGGCATGTTCCTCTCGTTCAGCTCTCTGTCCTCGTCGCACGTGTGTAGTGTGGTACACAGACGGTACCTTGCGGACGGCGGGCATGTTCCTCTTGTTCAGCTCTCTGTCCTCGTCGGCCGCGTGGCGCATGTGCTGCAGCAGCTGCGCGATGAGGTCGTCGTTGTCGTTGATGATGTCGATGTCTCTGCGCCGCCTGCGCCCGCGCCGCTCCTCCTTCTTGCGCATCATCATCAGCTCGAAGTCAGTCATGCCTCCCTCCGCACTGAGAACATACATACAAATTATATTAACACTGTATACTGTGATGGCAATGCGAGAACCATCCAGTAATCAGTATTAAAGCTCAGATTTGAGATTGAGTTCGAACTTATTTTACCGCTGCGTTCAGACATCTGTCAAGTAAATTTAACAGATATAAACATATAAAAGGAATAGGTACAATCATAACCGAGTCTTTCTCATATTAATCTTGAAAGAATTATTAAAATCGGTTTAGTTTTAAACAGAAGAATATAAAATCGTGATTTCGTTCATTTTCTGTAAGTAAAATCAATCCGAGCTGCAGTCGTCACTTTCGCACGGTACCTCGTGAACAGCGCGACAACAACAGATCTGTTAAAAACCTATTCAAAAGACATTGCCCAATCCGTTTCGCATACAAAACTAGTAAATATAAATTTGAATTTTATAAGAAATCCCACTGCAGCAAAGGATAATTTCCATTTAATTGGGAAGTATGATATTCCCTTCCGTTTTGTGTACGATTTGAGGTATCACACTCGTCGTGTTCGTTCTTTGATTACACTCATTAGTTACTCGTGCAACGATTTGAAACGAATACAGTTCATCACGTGGGGCTAACTTGTCTCGCAGACCGGCTCTCCTCTTAACGTGACCCACACGTACGGGTACGGGTATTAAACAGTAGTACGTACGTCTTGGAGTCAGTGGGCAGCTCGTCGTCGGACGAGTCTGCGGCGGCGGCGGGGGTGGGGGCGGGGGTGGGGGCGGGGGCGGGCTCCCCCTCCCCCTCGCCCCCGGCCGGCGCCGCGCCCCCCGGCCCCGCCTCCCCCTTCCCCTCGGCGCCGCTCCCCGCGCTCCCCGCACCGTCCTCGTCGTCGGAGTCCAGGCGCACGACGCGCTTCCGCTTGACGCCTGCCGAGTGCCGAGTGTAGAGTGCCACACCGACATAAAGGTGATATTAAACGGTGCATATATAACTGCGGCCCGCGAGGACCACCGATCCGTCCCGCGGGATCGGGCCGGCTATCCCATATATCCGGCCCGCCATAGCTTATTTCGATAAATAAATCATACAATATTATATATACTACAATACCTAAGCGATATACAGGGTCCGACTTAATAATGCTGACAATTTTTTAAGAGGATGATCGGACCATCGAACTGAACAACTTTCTCTATGGAACCGACATCGATATCGCAAAAAAAATCTGCTGTTCCAGAAGCTGTTCCATACTAAACTGCGAACCGACTTGAACCGAATGTATGAGACGGCTGAATTTTATTTCGCGATTTCGACGTTGGTCCCATAGAGAAAGTCGTTCAGTTTGATGGGTCTGATCATACCCTTGAAAAAGTGTCAGCATATTAAGAATAACCCTATAGATAAGTGGGTGATTCTCACAGTGAAATAAATATGATGTTGGTACGATGAGCCCAGAGCCGATGGGCTAGGTCTCGGTCTCACACATACAATTTGAACAAATATAAAGTGTAACAAACCTCTGTTGGAGGGTGACCGCGACCCGGAGCGTGACCGCGAGCTGCCGCGCGACCCGGACCGCGACCGCGACCGCGACCTGCGGGCCGGCAACATATTCATTAGTCGTGTCACACCATCATGCACTACACTGCACTGCACTGCGGTGAGTACTGTACCATAGCACACAGTGTACAATTCAGTGGTAACTGTATTAGTAGGAAATTAGTTTATTTTATTTTATTTTATCCGCTTTAGGAAAACTTACGGACTAATTACAGGATAGTAGGGTATCAACATTTTTATAAAACAACAATGCCAAGTAAAAGTTCCCACGGATAGATATAAATATAAATAAAATAGCTTTTATGACCGGACACATTATACGTCGACAAAAAAATTTGAGTTACTATTAGCTGTCTTCATGCCAAATTTCGATTCAATAGGTTCAAAATGAGGGAGTAAATGAGCCGGGACATACACACTGAATGAATGAGCTAATGAATAGTAGATTACACACCGAGGACAGCAAAGTAAGAAAAGTCCCAGATCTCATGTGATCTGAGGCTTTCTTATTTACTGTCCGAGGTTAATATACTATTTTTCACCTCGACGGAGGTGGAAAGCGGCAACTTCGTTTAGCGCAGCGAGACGAAAATTGACGCTTTCCGTCCGTAGGGGAGAAAATATATTTCATTTACACCAAAAGCAAAATACAATACACAATAGGAAACAAACTGATTATGGTACAAATAAGGCGGTATTATCGCTACTAAGCAATTTCTTCCATACAACCTTAGTATAGAGGAAATATAACAAAGAACGGGTCGGTGTTACAATAAAACAATAATAGTAAAAATGTGAAGGAAGTGAATACAACTGAATACACATACATACATATACTACATATAATTAAAGGTACATGGATAAATAATACATATATATTTACAGACAGAAAGACAAAATGGACGAAAGTATACGGACGTTTGACTACGGAATCCTAAAAATCTAAAAATAAAAGAAACACATTCATACTTTCATCGAGATAACAAACAGTGCACTTACCTGGATCTGGCGGACTTGGCGGAGCCGGACCGCGAGCGCGACCGCGACTTGGAGCGCGACTTGGATCTCGAGCGCGACCTCGAGCGCGACTTAGCGCGGGAGCCGGATCGCGACCGCGACTTGGATCTCGAACGGGACCGCGACTTAGACCGGGACCGGGACCGCGACTTGCTGCGCGACCCGGACCGCGACCGAGACCGAGACCCGGACTTTCTCGAGCCCGATCTGGAGCGAGATCTGCTTTTTCTGTCACCTGCAACAATATTTTACCTATCATCATACTTGTTTACAAAATAAAGTGCGTGATGTTATAATATTCAATTTACGACATACGAGCTTCAAAAACCAACAGCATATTAAGAAGGACCCTATACAGGGCAGTCCAGACTGGGTGGACATACAATTTCTTTAAGATTGCTGACAATAATTCGAACACCAATCTGACTATTTTATTGTTCAGAACTGAGTCAATAAAGTGAACACATGGCAAATTGCAATAATCTTAATCGGGTGGGAACCGATTTTTTCCTTGCATGTCCTGGTACTGGGTCCTGGTAGGTCCCCAAATCCCAAAATAATCTAAAAAAAGTGTAATATATCCATGTCTAGTCATAATTATCATTATCTATCCAGGCTAGATTAATGTTCTTTAAAAGGGACTAGATCAGTGTGACAATATCCAAGATATTTATATAACATCTCATATAAGTGAAGCATGGTTACCATCGGCGACGGACTTGGAGCGCGACCTCGACCTCGACCTCGACGCGGACCTGCGGGAACCAGACCTCGAACGAGATCTGCTCTTCCTCTCTCCTGCAACCAAACACATTATAATGTTAACATTTGTATACTTCTCTTATTTATTAACTAGCGCTTTATATCGCTATATAAAATCTAAATAAACTATAATAAAACTGTAACCGAAGTGTTCCTTTACATTGAAGATATTTACAACAAGATTACGATATGGTTTTTAGGTATCCATGACTCCAAATCAAAATTTTTTGGCTGCCCATTTGTCTGTTTGTTTGTTTGGTTGCCCTCATCTAACGGGTTACCGCCGCCTTCACCAGGTCGTTGGTCCACCTTGTGGGGGGGGGCCTGCCCACGCTACGCTTTCCGGTACGCGTTCGCCACTTGAGAACTAGTAGGCCCCCCATCGGCCATCGGTTCTGCGAGCCATATGCCCCGTCCACTGCCGATTTCATTTAGCAATTCTTTGGGCTATGTCGGCTACTCTTCATTTCTGATTCAATCTCATACTCAAACTCCTCTCCATCGCCGTTTGGGTTCTCATTATCTATACATAACAACATGACAATAGGTAGTAACTGACCGGCGGCGGCGGACTTGGATCGTGACCGGGACCGTGACCGCGACCCAGACTTGGAGCGCCGCCGCGACCCGGACCGCGACCGAGACCCCGCCCGGGAGCCTGGGGGTTAAATAACACATTTTATAACCCTCGTTCTAGCACAATCGGGTAAAAATCAAAACAATATTACTGAATAGCAATGATTTAAACTGTAAACATAATTATTAACTTGTAATTTTTCAGACTATTATAAAGAAAAAAATAGGTGCATAATATCACTCACCGGCTTTCTGTCCCTCTTTTTGTGCGTCTACTTCCATACGCTCCGGCGACTTGCTCTTGGAGCGAGATTTGCTCCGCGACCGCGACTTGGAACGCGACTTGCTTCGGGACCCCGACTTAGAACGCGACTTGCTTCGCGATCGCGACTTGGAACGCGATTTGCTTCGCGACCGCGATTTCGAACGAGATTTGCTTCGCGATCCCGACTTGCTTCTGGAGCCAGACTTGCTTCTGGAGCCAGATTTGCTTCTGGATCGAGACTTGCTTCTGGAGCGCCTGGCGGCCGGTGATCCGCTGCGGGATCGAGACTTGTTCGGGGAAGCACTGCCCGCCTTGGACTTAGCGGACCCGCTTCTGGATCTCGCGGGGGAACCGCTGCCCGACCGCGATCTGGCGCGGGAGCTCCTCTTCGAAGCGGCGCTCGCTACTGACTTGGCGGGCGAGCCGCTGCCGGACCGCGATCGCGCGGGCGATTTGCTATTCGAACGCGAACGCGATTTGTTGGATCGCGCAGGCGATTTGCTGTTGGATCGCGACCGCGACTTATTGGATCGCGCGGGCGACTTGCTGTTTGAACGAGACCGCGACTTATTGGAGCGCGCGGGCGAACCGCTGCCCGAGCGTGAGCGAGACGCGTGCGAACCGCTGCGGGAGCGGGAGCGGGACGAGGCGGGCGACTTGGAGCGCCGGGACGCCGGAGATCCGTCGTGGGACATCTTGGAGTCGGATCCCGCCTGCATCGGACAAACAAAAACACGTGTCAACTGTATGAACTGTAGGATAGCTTAATACGTGAGTTATGGCCCGAATTCGGGTCAGAAATTAGTATTGTAAAGTAATGTAGGCGTGTATCGGAACGCAAACTAGTACAGACTGAGTGAAATGTAGCATGACATCATTGGCTAAGACAATGGTTGACAGCTACAGACTCTAAATGCACTGAGTAACTTAAGCTAAGGATTATTAGAGGTTATGCGGCTGGCACATTGTATCGGTCATTGCTCATCTGGTATGCACCTTGATTAGAAGAATATATTACTGTGGCCATTCCCCAATGGATTGTTTCATTTATTAGAAGAACATTACAAGTATATGCTGTATTTTTTCTCACGAATCTGGTATAAGAACCATCTTAAATGACAAAAATTGCTCAATTTTACAGCCGCATTCAGACATCAAGCAAATAAATTTGACAAATATCTAATAAATATAAAAAGAAAATATACAGACATAGCTAAAGTATTTCTTATTTCATGAAAAAATTCTTAAATTCAGTTTTGAAGGAAGAAATATGGGAGTTTGTTTGTATTACATCCATTTTATGTAGGTAAAATCAGACCAACTGTAGTTATCACTTTCACACTCTAGTTAGCGGAGTTTGTGGGAGTGCGACAGTAATAGATGTGTTCTTCTTTTCTTAAGAATAGATGTGTTAAAAACCTATTCTTGAAATGTGCTTTTCTATAGAGGTAGATGTAGCATAGTGTAGGTAGGTAGGTATATGATAATGCTACTTACAGATCTGCTGCGTGACCTCGACCTCGACTTTCTCCCGTCTGTAACAATGACAAACAAATTTAGTATTACTATAATTGCTACTTTATGTTGACTTTGACTTTGAGACACCGCACAGCCGACACCGCTAAAGATAGAAAATTTTGTTGACTAATGTCTAAAATGAATAATGACTAGGTATAAAAATGACAAACATGACATTTTGAATATATTCTAGAGGATGTAGGGGTGCACGAAGAAAGGATTTTTTCGAAAATCAACCCCTAAAGGGGTAATCCACACGGATAAAGTCACGGGTCAACAGCTTGTATAACAATATTTCTGAAACCACCACTAGGATCGATTTAGACTTGCCCTTAACTAGTTTTTGAACAAATGATAACTCGCTAATTTTTTCCCGTCACATTTTGCCAGGCTTAGCCTAGTGTGGGGAATAATTGTTAATCTTTTGGAAATACTGTGATGTCAATGTGCAATACCTATCCTTTGTTGTATATGAACTAAATGTACCTAATTTAAAGTGCTCTTTGAAATAAATATTTTTGTATTTTTTTTGTTGTAAATATGAGCCTTCATGCTATGAAATAAAGCAGTATTCAGATCAGCTGGCAGTGCCGCATTTACAATGATCACTAGCTCAGCAGTGAAGGAAAACATATCGTGAGCAAACCTGCATATCAGAGAATGAAAAGAAAATGCTAAAAGTTTGGAGGCATACATAAAATATGGGTGAGCTTGGGGCGAACACAATAGACCAGCGATGTTACCAGTGTTACATAACTAACCATGCCTGCAATAGCCCAGCCAATAATAATTTTATACTATTCGTGTTCAATAAGACACTGTCCGCCTTGTTCCGATGCGTTTATGTCATCCGCCAATCCGCATTGTGCACGCGTGGTGAAGTAACGTACATACACTCTCCCTGAGGGTAGGCCTGTGCCCTGCAGTGGGATGTATATAGGCTGATGATGATGCCAACGTGACTATTGAGACATTGTCTTGGTTTAGTATCATGGCAGTAGGCCAGTACTGTTGTAAAGTACTCAAATATTATACGCGAATATCGAAAAGAAACAACAGACAACTACATTCACAAAATAAACAAAATGCGATGCAGTTTACCCACAACTTCGTTTTAGTTTATTTCACATTAAATAACCTCTGAATAAGGACAAAAAATGGCTCTCAACATAGTGTAGGACTTGTATTTAGTACTAGATGCCAGCGATGTTGTCTCCAAACAAATGAGATATGAGAAATAGAAAATTCTAAAGAAACAGTCAAAAGTTGTAGGTTAGGTGCAACATTTCGATATACGTTTTCGAAACAAACAAATTAACTTACCTGTATCGACGTCCATTGCACAGTCTCAATCAGTAACTCTTTAATGAAGACAATAAATTTAAACTATAACGTTATTCCTTGGTTATTTATAACAAGAAATATTGAAAAAGCAAAAGCAAAACACTTCGATGAAATTTTTGCTGTCTTTTTACTTTTTAATTTTAAATTTTTCTGGCACCGGACTCTTGCACCGTTTTTTTTAAATAATATTTTTTAAGGCTCTGGATGGGCACGTCAGATGTTAAATGCATAGGTATTGCGACGCGACGGGTTGCATAGGGGCGGAGCGGGCCGCAACCAAAGAGTCATATGCCGCAACCTCAGATAAATTAACAGGAATGGATGCGATATTACGCGCGTAGTGCGTACCCCTCTGCCAAAGACGCATGCTCAGTGAGCATACCCGTCATATAAAAATAGTTGACGCGCGTCCCGCGCCAGTATATAAACCTCCCCCCTCACCCCCGCAAAATTGACAGACTTTTTTGCGTAGACATGAGAGATCATTTCCAATCCATTCCTGTTAATTTATCTGAGGCCGCAACGCAGCTGAATACGCGTACCTTCACATCGCACACTAGAACGTGCCGGCCGAACTGCCGAGTCGCAACGCATTGACGGATTTTTAGTTTGACGTAATACTGCAGACCAAAGAGTAATATAAGCAGCTTTGTAAAAAGCTCCGCTTGAGTTGGTATAGCACACTGTGACGAGCTGACCGCATCGGGGTGGACAGAGTAGCGAGCCTCATCGAATAGACGAAAATCTGCCGCGCCCTATAGAGGATTCCAAACTTCTTGGCCGCGCTGCTCAATAATACAACCCACTTCGGCCCGGAGGCATAGTATGCTATTGTAGTTCATATATGGTCGGATGTTTGCGCACCCTCGATCCAACCTGTCATGCCATCACAATCGGCATAATCCCAAGATCCCACATCCAAAAATACTGCACTTTTCGGATAGATTTTCTCATAGTAAATATTGGTCTGGCCCAAGAAGTTTGAAATTTTCTAAACGATAACGATAACTTCATAAATTTTTTTTTTTTTTTTTTTTTTTTTTTTTTTTTTTTTTTTGACATTGGCTTCCCGCCATTAAATTTGTTCGGTCAAAGTTGTATTTGATATTCGTGAAAAATTGGTTTTAGTGATATTTGTGACATAATTTCGTGCGGATTGTGTGCCAAAAAGTTGCGTAAATCGACCAACATAACAGGAATCTCAAATACATACGAAGAAAGAACAAAAGTTTTGGTGCAAGTTAAATCGTACTGGTGATTTTGGCGGCAACGCGCGTGCTTACAAAATCGACCAAAATTTCATCCTCATCGTTCATCTATCATCCCATCGTCATCAGGAGAGTTTTGCACAGGAATTGTGAAGAAACAGACGGGCTTTGTTTCTTAATTTTCTAAATTCGTTTTTCGTGGCTATTATTGTGTTAATGTGGTGGAATTAGTTTGATAATGTGCCATTAATGGAGAGCAATATAGTAAGAGTGAGAAATAAAGAAGGCGCTCCCGTTTGATTCGGATTGATTCTCGCGTGAAACTCCCCTGACCATTGGAATGTGTGTAGCACCCTCGCATTTCAAGAGTTAGGTATTAAGGTTAGGTTAGGTTAGGTTTAAGTACAAAGAAAAAAAGACACTAATGACCAGGCAGTAAGGGCTAGTTCCCATAGCCTATCCGAAAGGATAAACTTTAAAAAAAAAAAAAAAATCATAAATTTTTTTGACGTTGACAATTTGAGGATTGGCTTCCCGCCATTAAATTTGTTCGGTCAAAGTTGTATTTGATATTCGTGAAAAATTGGTTTTAGTGATATTTGTGACATAATTTCGTGCGGATTGTGTGCCAAAAAGTTGCGTAAATCGACCAACATAACAGGAATCTCAAATACATACGAAGAAAGAACAAAAGTTTTGGTGCAAGTTAAATCGTACTGGTGATTTTGGCGGCAACGCGCGTGCTTACAAAATCGACCAAAATTTCATCCTCATCGTTCATCTATCATCCCATCGTCATCAGGAGAGTTTTGCACGGGAATTGTGAAGAAACAGACGGGCTTTGTTTCTTAATTTTCTAAATTCGTTTTTCGTGGCTATTATTGTGTTAATGTGGTGGAATTAGTTTGATAATGTGCCATTAATGGAGAGCAATATAGTAAGAGTGAGAAATAAAGAAGGCGCTCCCGTTTGATTCGGATTTATTCTCGCGTGAAACTCCCCTGACCATTGGAATGTGTGTCACCCTCGCATTTCAAGAGTTAGGTATTAAGGTTAGGTTAGGTTAGGTTTAAGTACAAAGAAAAAAGACACTAATGACCAGGCAGTAAGGGCTAGTTCCCATAGCCTATCCGAAAGGATAAACTTTAAAAAAAAAAAAAAAATTGACAATTTGACATTGACATAATGAATGACATATTTTGTTGATTTGTCCGCTGATCTTTGTTGTGTTGTGGACTTTGTGTAAAATATAAAGTTTTCCTGACATGCTGTTTATATAAATTTAACGATATAACAGTAAAATTAAGTCTAGAACAATGGAGGAAAGCAATAAACTCCCTCTCAAGCGAGTGGAGCTTTCATTGACGAAGTTCAATGAAGTTGCAATTCCACACCACTTGGACCTTTTGCGACAGCATAGAGCTAATATTATCAAGGTAAATTATTTGATCTAACTCATTTCTTAATAATAATACCACCAAACAGCCAAAGGTTTGTTTTTTTCATGAATAGAGAAATGTCCTTGTCATTGTACCTCCAAATAGTACAGTAGTGCGTAATAATGTTGGTATGTGACGTCAGACGGTCTAAAAATATTCCCGTGGGATGCTGTCCGTCCGTCCGTCCGTCACACACAGAATGTGCGTGTCGCAAACGAGCATAACATTATTCTTGTCACAGTAAACCACTTGAAGGTGGAAGGAGACATATAACTGCATTGGTCCTACTGAGTTAGTTATTATTGAGTTTTCCATATGGTATGGTATGCCATACTGGCAGAGAGTAGAGGTGTATAGGAAACTATTAATCATCTGCCCCCACCTCTACAGTGCTAATGAAGTGTCTTCACAACATGCCATCACCATGTATATTTTATTTCTAACTATATCATGTACTGGAGTATACCCATGACTTCGTCCGCACAAATCATTATGCCAGATAAGTCGAAAGAAAAGCTATAAAAAAAAAGTTTCATCAAAATCGGTTCATTAGTTTTTGAGTGATGCATCAATAAAGAATCAAACAGACAAAAATGGTTGATTTGGAGTCAGGGACACCTAAAAACCATATCATAATTTATTATTATAAATATCTTCAATGTACAGACACTTATGTTAGTTTAGATGTTACAGTATGTTATTCTATTATTTATTAGGTATGTGTAGTTGTTATTAAAAGATTTTTTGTTTTTAATTCAATTCAATAATTTATTTATTTCAAATCAATTACATCCAAACAACTCAATCAACTCTTTGTGTCTGTAGAGTTGTAGACACACAAAATAGAGATTGACAAATTATAATGACCCAGATATTATGTTGAACCAGATCATTAAATTTAAAATAAGTTTTAATATAATATTTATACATAACCCAGAAATATGAAGCTATAATTTGTTCAAACAATAATAATTGTCAATGACCTACATTACAGGCCATTAGTTATAATCTGAAATAAACGATTTGAATTTAAATACAATTTTATCTTCAACTAACTAACTGTACCATACAGTTAAAGGGCTTTGAACTTCTTTGTATGGGACGCTGGCATAGTGATGACCATAATTTTTCGGGAATTTTAAAAATGCGGCTCACCATGAAACCTATGTATATCGATAGATGATCTATAGACGAACAAAAAATGTCAAATAAAGTGCAACGTTTTCGAGATAATCCATGTTAAATATCTTGATAAAAATCCTAACACATTTTCCTCCAATATCTACAGGGTGAAATTGATATCATTAGCATCCTTTTAACCTAAGAGTCTACCCATCAAACTGAACAACTTTTACTATGGGAGCAAACCAATCGGAGCAAAAAAAAATCAGCTGTCCCATACTAAATGCACCCGCCGCCGTTGCCTACATAACTGAAATGATTTGCGCTGACGCGTGACGTCACAGTGTAGTAACTATAGAGTAGTCCGTGCCTCCCCCCGCAGTACGAGGCGCTGGGGCAGCTGCCGCGCGTGGTGCGCGAGCAGACGCACGCGCGGCGCGTGACGTCACAGCTGCGCGCGCTGCTGCAGGAGCTGGGCGGGCTGCGCGCGCAGACGCGTGACGTCACAGTGTAGTAACTATAGAGTAGTCCGTGCCTCCCCCCGCAGTACGAGGCGCTGGGGCAGCTGCCGCGCGTGGTGCGCGAGCAGACGCACGCGCGGCGCGTGACGTCACAGCTGCGCGCGCTGCTGCAGGAGCTGGGCGGGCTGCGCGCGCAGACGCGTGACGTCACAGTGTAGTAACTATAGAGTAGTCCGTGCCTCCCCCCGCAGTACGAGGCGCTGGGGCAGCTGCCGCGCGTGGTGCGCGAGCAGACGCACGCGCGGCGCGTGACGTCACAGCTGCGCGCGCTGCTGCAGGAGCTGGGCGGGCTGCGCGCGCAGACGCGTGACGTCACAGTGTAGTAACTATAGAGTAGTCCGTGCCTCCCCCCGCAGTACGAGGCGCTGGGGCAGCTGCCGCGCGTGGTGCGCGAGCAGACGCACGCGCGGCGCGTGACGTCACAGCTGCGCGCGCTGCTGCAGGAGCTGGGCGGGCTGCGCGCGCAGACGCGTGACGTCACAGTGTAGTAACTATAGAGTAGTCCGTGCCTCCCCCCGCAGTACGAGGCGCTGGGGCAGCTGCCGCGCGTGGTGCGCGAGCAGACGCACGCGCGGCGCGTGACGTCACAGCTGCGCGCGCTGCTGCAGGAGCTGGGCGGGCTGCGCGCGCAGACGCGTGACGTCACAGTGTAGTAACTATAGAGTAGTCCGTGCCTCCCCCCGCAGTACGAGGCGCTGGGGCAGCTGCCGCGCGTGGTGCGCGAGCAGACGCACGCGCGGCGCGTGACGTCACAGCTGCGCGCGCTGCTGCAGGAGCTGGGCGGGCTGCGCGCGCAGACGCGTGACGTCACAGTGTAGTAACTATAGAGTAGTCCGTGCCTCCCCCCGCAGTACGAGGCGCTGGGGCAGCTGCCGCGCGTGGTGCGCGAGCAGACGCACGCGCGGCGCGTGACGTCACAGCTGCGCGCGCTGCTGCAGGAGCTGGGCGGGCTGCGCGCGCAGGTCCGGGCGTGTGACCGCGCGCGCTTCGACGCGCTCACGCGGCGCGCGCGTGACGACACGCTGAAGGCCATCGTCGACTACCTCGGTGAGTACAGAACCCACTGAGTGACAGCACATGATTAAATATCCCTCCGGATTGGAAGCTTCATACGAGTGGCCGCGCCGTCAGTGCACCGTCAATACCGCAGAATCCATATGAATTAAAGCCGTTTAGCCATTTTCGGTCGCAGAATTATCGAAGTATTTACGACTGTAGCATTTTCGTAACTGCTACGACACACGGTTACTGTGTGAGGTTTAGTTTCCATGTGTGGTAACGGTTCACTGACAAGCCGACCGAAAAAGTTTAGTAACGGTGTGTTGTCGTTGTGTCGACACGTAATTTAATCTTTTGATAACTGGGTTAATGTTACACCACGGCGCGGTGTAACTGTGCAACCAAAATTTTCCGTTTCGACTCTTTCCCATTTTTAGTCGTAAATCGTGTCGACCAACCCTGGCCACGTCACCGACCAAAAAATTATTCAAGAACAAAAAATGCTCTATAGGCATAGCCTATTCATCCATAGCTAACAATAGTGTCGTACATTACACTTGATGGTTGTAGGTGTCATAGAGCACAGCTGTAGAGAGCTGGGGAAGGCGGCGCGGACTCAGATGTTGGGTGAGCGACCGATACGTGTCTGTGTGCGAGTTGCCTTATCTTAGTTATCACAAAGACGAAATGATTGAAAATGTTAGGGCTACTGACGTCATGGCTCGGTAGTTAATTGGACGGAAGCGCAGCCCCGGTTTGGGAGTAGGTTGCGGGTTCAAGTCCTGGAGTGCGATTTTTTCAAACATTTTCAAAATCATGGTCGAATGACGCATAATCTGCAAAGTAATTTGACATTTTCCGCTGCTGATTTGAACTTGTAACTTTAAAAAATTGCACTCCAGTAGCGCTCGCATGCCACCCCCGAGAAAACGATAAAAATCGAGATGTGCCTCCATCCTTATTATTTTACGTATGCCAGAAAGAGCGCGCACGACGTTTTTCTCGTTTAAACGCTTTGTCGTGGCTGGCATGCTAGCTGTGCTGTCTGAGTCTAAATTTTTCAATCTTTTTTGCATTTCACCATCGGTGGTTTCTCTTTAATAAAGGTAAAATTGTCTACAATAACAGTTTTCTAATACCTTGGACCATGATTTATTTCTAATGAAATGATTGTTAGAAACCCTTCAGTTTAATTATACCCAGTCATCGGTTTTGCTTTGCGTGGTATTAACAAGAATTTATCCAGTGGACTGCCATATTCATGCTATAGGTACTAATTGAGTTTTGTCTGTGATTTTTATAGACCCTCGCCCTACTATTTGGGAATTAAATTTAAAGCCTGGCCAGAAATATAAAAAACCTGGATTGGGGGCGCTGCAATCGAATATAACCTTTAATGTCCATGTTCGAAGTACACAAATTAGTTCCATTGATTTTCCGCAATATGGCGAGGTTTTTTATTTTTCTGGTCAGGCTTTAACTCTGTTATCTTATCATTGTAATACTGACAAACTCGGTAAGACTAAGGGTTGAAACCATAGATATCGTCTTGTTTAGATATCTATGGTTGAACCTCATCTAAATGCACCGCATGAAGTTAAACCCTCTGAGAACCCACTAAAACGTTTAACTTTTCTTTTAACACAACACATCGACTTAACAACTACTGGACGTGTCCGAACTTCGAACCAAAAGAGTAACAAAACGCATAAAGAGTAACAATTACGCTCCAGTCTTCGTTTGATCGACCGACTACGTGCACGTTTATAATGCCGTGCCGCGGTGCTGTATAAGGCTACTACGCAAGCAGAATTAAAAAAATATTTCCAAGGTTTTAATGTTTTTGGACACTTTTTTCAAGAATGTAGTATTATACCCGTCTGCGTCCATTATTTAGTATGTCAATGTTTAAACAGCAATGACATTCTATACGCATGGACTCACTACGTCATGTAATAAAAAAACCAAAGAATGCCATGCCTCTAATGTCACCTTAGTAATCTTAGTATGACTCAGTTATCAGCTGTCATACATTGCCGTTGACATTCCAGTCCTTTCAAATATCCTCTGTCACAAAGCAGTAATGTGAAACAATTGAGCACATTTTAGCGGTCCCGTTAATAGCGCACTGGTGCGAAGTCCTCGTTTATAGAATGTCATTGGATTTTTACAAAACTACAATAAGATGAAAACCACAGAACGTTATAAGAGGGGTTAGAAGTGCAAAGAAGGCGTGGAACGTGTCGCCACAGGTTATGCAATGATTTGCATAACGCTATAAGTCGCGCGGCGTGGTGCAAGCGAGAGGGCACGAGTAATCGTAGCAGCGTGAGCGGGAAGACGTTAGCCTGTCGGCAAACCTATTATATAAATAAATAAATAAAGACAAGCGGCGACGACGTCACCGAAGCAATAGCGCTGCTTTGCATTTCTAACCCCTCTGATAATGTTCTGTGATGAAAACAGTGTGTAATCCACACCACAGAGACATCCCCGCTGACGATAAACCGTGCGCGTCGGTTGGAGCAGTGCGCCGCGGCGGGGAGCGCCGTGTCCACGGACTCCGTGGGAGTCGTGGCGCACCATCAGTGCGGGGAGGCGGAGGAGGAGCCCGGGGGGGAGCCGCTCATACAGCTACAGATAGATGAACAGGTATTGTATCGTAGGGTCTTTCCTTTGATTCAATTAAAATAGTGGAAGATAGGTGACGTTCTTGCATTACATACTCGAACAAAGGATCTGCTTTTCATGTACCTCTCTTTCTTAAGGCTAGGTAGGTATCCCGAGTGCAAGCCTCTCTTTGAAATGTGTCTCATTTTTCATGAGGGTTTCCGAGAATGAAAAGAGAATATCAGAAGTTCGGAGGTATTCGTAAAATATGGGTGAAAAAAAATATATGGGTGAGTTTGGGGCGAAGACAAATGACCAGTGATGGTCTCAGGGACGATTCAGACCTACCGGCTCGCATCGAGCCGGGCCGGACGGCATTTTGTAATCCGGCAAAGGTTATTGAAATGTGTAAACAGGAATTGTATTTTGTATTTATATTTATATTTCTCCCCTCCGGAAAGAAAGCGTCAATTTTCGTCCCGCTGCGCTAAACGAAGTTGCCACTTTCCACCTCCGTCGAGGAGAAAAGTAGTATACCTACCTACTGACCTCGGGCAGTAAATAATGCTAATTACATGACATCTGAGGCCTTCCTTACTTTCTTGCCCTCGGTGTGTAATCTACTATATCAGATACATGAATTACGGCGGCCGGAAGCCGCCGCCGCCATTAGCCATTACAGTCATATTTGCATGCACTTATGTATATCGAAACCCGGTGGTCTCCGTTCGCACTCCGCGACGGCCGTACGGCTCCCAACGTTATGGCTGCCGATGGATTCCGCGACACATAGCCGGTTCCTCCATGGACATGCGATCGACTGCCTTCGCGTTGGTTCGGTGCCGTGACACGCGTAAGGCTCCGTTCGGACGCGGCGCGATGCGAGCTGCTAGGTCTGAATCGTCCATTAGTGTTACATAACGAATCTTGCAATGGCCCAACCACAAATAATATTTAATTTTCTGTCGTAGTAGGCTCAGTAGGTCATTCGGACGAAAGCAAAGCCCCGATTTCGAAGGTTGCAGGTTCAAGTTCCGTCCCAGACTTAATAAATTAGTAATGTAATACACGTTTCCCCAGGAGGTGGAGCTGCAGTCCCGCGCGGAGGTGCTGCGGGGGTGGAGTGAGCTGCAGAGGGAGGTGCACGCGCTGCACGACGCGTGGGGGGTCGTGCAGGCCGCCGTGCTCGAGCAGGCCGACCTGGTACACACACACACATGCTTCCATCGATAGTGTAGATAGTCTTTGAGAGTTATATGTGTACTACTAGAGTTTACCCGCGACTTCGTCCGCACAAATTAGACTTTAAGTTAAATCATAAGCTATCAAACAAAAAAAACAGCGATGCTGTTTCAAACAAACGTAAATAAATCGTATTCTTTTTCTTCTTGGTGCACCTATGTCGGTTGCTTAAGTTCATTCATTTGGCTCGATAGACCTTTCGTGTCCCAAATTAGTCCGCAGGAAAAAGCAGTAGCTGCTCCCTGAGTAGTCATTTAAAAAAAAATACACGGGACAGACTGCTTGACCGAGTGCTCACGTCGCCGGATGTAACTGAATACGTCGTCATCTACGAACAAATAATAAGTCAGGAAGCGTAACTGTCCATAAAAAATGACGCCACGAAAAGTAAGCCGGAGAGGGCGGGGCTTAAAAAGGTGGCCGCGACGCGTTGTTAGTGTCAACTTTGCTTTGTGGCGAGCGCACGTGTGACATTTGCTTACAAATATTTAATTTTACCGGCCCAAAACATTATGCCCTCGTGTGTAGCGAAGTGGTGCAGAAGCCACACCAGTATTAAATGCCCAGGGATCAGTTTTCACTCGTAAGTATTAACTTATTAATATTTAAAACAAATTCATTCTACATTCATAGTGGCCAATATTATGCAACATGAACTCAAGCAGCTTACTTACGTGTCGGGTAATTCCGACATGATGAATATAAAGTGGCAATAATCTATAGTACTACCTACACTAATATTACAAAAAAGAAAGATTTGATTTTTTGTTTGTTTGTTTGTTTGTTCAAGCCTATTCAATAATACGCTCCGAAACTACTGGACCGATCTGAATAATTCTTTCACCATTAAAAAGCTACATTATCCGTGATCAACATAGGCTATATTTTATTTAAAAAACAATTAGGGATCTGTATGAAAACTTGAATAATGTAACTCAAGCTGTGAAAAAACAGTTATACCTGTGGTTCTACCTCTTAAACATGTACGTTCCGTCATCCGTCGGTGGTAGACTCGGGTCCCCTCAAATTGGAAGAACGTACTAAAATAAGGGTTTCCAATGGACAATATATATCCACAATATTCGGATTATCACGAATTTTAGATTTTAACAATGCTACACGAAAAAAAAGGAAAAATCTTGGAAACTAGATTCCGTGTTGGAAGAAATATCTAATCTACACACAAGTTTGTACAGAATCCTTGGTGCGCCGTTTTTATTATAAGTTTTACAACTTATCCTATCTAAATGTGTAGTTAGAACATTTAGAACCTAGATTGGAATCGAATTGGATTAGAAATCTTAATTTATGATACGATACAATACTACAACTTATTAAGAAACATTAGTAAAATTGTAACTTACTTATTCAACTATTACGTAAAGTGAAAAAATAGAGGCGTTTTACCTACCAATAAAACGCTTATTAAACATACTTACCTTATTCGAAACCCAATAAAACATGAGAATAGCATCATCCGTTTCCGCTTAACTTAGGTCGTGCGTATCCGGTCCGTCTACTATTGCTGTCTCTTTCACTCCCTACCCCACCGGCGTTTCCCACCACTGCGAGTCGATTTCTAATGAAGTCGATTTTTGCTCGTCATTGGACTCGAATGTTTTGTCCACCAGGCAGTGGATTAAAAGTATTGGGTTTCGAATAAGGTAAGTATGTTTAATAAGCGTTTTATTGGTAGGTAAAACGCCTCTATTAAACTTAACTGTACCGTTATTCGAAACCCAATAAAACATGAGAAGTGTTTGTTATCGCCTGGTGGTGGGAAAAGGATGCCAATGTGATATAATAGGTAAAACCACATACTGGGTAAGTATAATAACCATATTTAGGGCTAGAATATAGCTGAATAGGTACTTTAACAATAGTAAAGTAACAGTGGGTTTTAAGAAAATAGGTGAATTTATTCTAATTTAGAGAATAAATAGTCAGGTGATCGTTAACTAATAAAGTTTAATACAAAAATATCTGACTACAATATTAGTGTCAATACAAAAACAATCATGTGAAAGAGGCATTATTACTCTTATGTAATTTAACTCAGGCAATGAATTAACCATCGATTGGTGATCATTAAATCAACATCAAACAACACAACAGCTTGATAAAGAACAGTTTCTGTTATGTTTAATCATTTGTTGGTGTAAATAAATTCGTAATCATAGGCTTATTGCCTGTAGATGATACAATTTCTCGTCGGTAAAATTTTCGGAAAGTGTTTGCCGATCGCCAGTTGCCTCGAGCCAAAATATCATCTAGCGAGAAATCTTCAGTCCAATTTTTGGATGCTACTGCTGACCTGAAGCTCCCTGGTGTTGCGGTGATTTTAGCTTCATTAAGTAATCTTTTAAGCCATCCTCCTATTACAGTTCGCGAAGCTGGTCTAGGGTCCCCTGTGGTGCTCATGAATAGGTTGTCTGATTTAGCTGAATTTCTGCGTTGTTCAGATAATTGGATCAAATGTTTTATCCAATAAACCGGATCTAGGGCCATATTATCTTTATTTCTTAACAATTTCCAACTAGATTGTCGGTGCGTTGCAGTATCAGTTTTTGATCCGAAGGCGGGCCTTAATATGATGCTGTCGTCAGATATAATACAATCTTCCGGAGAAACCCTTAATAACGTAAGGTCATGGACCCGTCGACCGGAACATAAAAGCAAGATCGCCGCTGTTTGAGCTGATGCTTCGTACAGGTTTGCAGTAGTGGGGTTCTTCCTTGATAGATGGTTTGTGAGATGGTCTATATCCCATATTGGTGGCTTAACTGGTTTTGGTTTTGCTAAAGCAATTGCTTTCAGGACCTGTTTGACCAGCAGGTGTGCGCTCAGTTTATACCTATTGTTTGGGTCGCAGAAGGTAGACACTACGGATTTGTGGACAAGTATGGTGCTGTAAGCGAGTCCCTCTTTATGGTGAAGGTCGGCTAAGAATCTAGCAAAATCAGACCCGCTAGGATTTTGTGGGTCGACTTTGTTTGAATTTGCCCATTTTATCCACCGATTCCATGCGGGACGGTAGGTATTGAGAGTGGACTGACGCCAACTCGATGACAGAAGAGATTTTTGTTCTTCTGTCCAATCGTTCAGATACCGATTCCACCCACTATTTTCCATATTTCCAAATGTATTTCTGATACATTGGGAGGTGGTAGACCTGTCGTCATGTCTAGTAGTACTCGCTCCAGGTTCCTCACGGTGAACGGGGCTGCGAGAGCTCTGCTCTTCAGATCTGGCCTCCAGAACACTTTCTCCCACCGTGGTACAACCATCAGGTATGTCCCACGAGCATTGTTTAGGTGTGTCAATACCTTGGGTATTAGGTACGGTGGGGGAAACACCCACGCTAGCGGGTAATTCCAGTTCATTCCCAAAGAATCGTGGCTCGCTGCTTGATTGTCGTTGCGATCTAGTGTGCAGTATCTGTCCACGACATGAGCTCGTCGGGATGCAAAAAGGTCTATGCACGGTTTGCCCAATTTTGCAAATATCACTTCCGTTGCTTCGGGTTGGAGATGCCACTCGGGAAGTGATCGATCTCGAGACAGACTGTCGGCATCGCTGTTGTATCGGCCTGGTATGTGGTATATCGACATATGAATACAGTGCTATATTCATTATGTTTTGTAACAGTTTTGAGAGACAAATAAATACTTTTTAATTTAATTTAATTTAATTTAATATCGTGTCTGTCTAGTATTTGGAATATCTCTGTTGTCATATTCATTAAGGCTGCAGACTTGGTCCCACCTTCGTTGCGTAGATAAGATACGACCGTCCTGTTGTCGCATTGGATCAGTAGAGCCGATGACTCCAGGCACTGACCGCGATCTGCCAATACGTTGCGTATTGCGATCATTTCCTTCAGATTGCAGTGTAGAAATTGTTGTTCCTCTGACCATGGCCCCATAATGCTCTCGTTGTTTAGTTTGGCACCCCAACCTATGTCGCTTGCGTCTGTTGTCAGGTAGTGCGATGGTAAATCTAGATGGATGCGTGATTTCAGTGTACAGTTCAGATTCCACCATTCCAACTCGATCAGAGATTCTATAGGCAGTGGCACAGCTTTCGTCGTTTCTTTCAAAAGGAGATTGGAGTGAGCTTGAAGACGGCGATAATTCAGACGACCTCTGGGTACAGCAAAACTTGCAAAATTCAAAGTTCCGATTAGACTCTGTAGGTTGGCCAGTTTGACTTTCTTTTTGTTTGCTAAGTTCTGTGATTGCGACTTTACTTTGGTAATCAGCCGATTTGGCAGATATTTCACGTTTTGCCAAGTGTCCCATATTACACCTAGGAACTCTACAGATTTCTGTGGGCAGATCACGGATTTCTCTCGGTTTACTTGCCACCCGAGTGTTTCCAGAGTTTGTAATGTCAATGCAAGGTGGTCCTCTAGTGTTTTCCGGTTCTGGTGTGCTAAGAAAAAATCGTCGAGATATATCAGGATGCGCACTCCTCGTTGACGCAAGTATTCTCCTATCCAATTTGTTACAGTGGCAAATGTTTTTGGTGCCGAACTGAGGCCAAACGGAAGGCAAGTCATCTCGAACAATTCCTCTTGGTACAAAAGCCTTAGGAACCTTCTGTGAGCGACAGCGACAGGTACGTGAAAGTAGGCCTGGTGTATGTCTATTTTCGCCATGAAGTCCCGTGGCTGCAGGAAGTCTGGTACCCTGTATATGTTGATCAACCTGAATCTGTCTGTGTAAACGTACCAGTTTAGATTTTTCAGGTTGAATATAGGTCTCGCAGTGCCGTCGGCCTTTGGCCTCAAAAATATTGAGGAGATGTAGCTTGGTGAGTGTCGCACTCTGTCCAGAACACCTTGCGATATCATTTTCTTTATGACAAGAGACATCTCTTTCGATGTCGGGGTTGCATTTTTGTGAATGTTTGGCATTCGCAGTGGAGGGTTCTCGATAAAAGGGATACGATATCCGCTTATAATTTTGAGTATGTATGCCGGCGCTCCTAGGCGTTGCCACTGATTGTAATAAAATTGGAGCTGTCCGGCACGAAAGGCCCTGGCAGAGTCAATACTTTCTCCTTTTTGAGTGTCCGCCCCGATCCCGGTGGGATACAGGTGAGCGTGTCCTCTGGCTTCTATAGTACGTGTCCTCACGTCTTCCCCGAGAGCCTCTTGTGCCTCGGCCTTGAAACGAACCTCGTTGAGGTTTCGGTCCAGTCTTGTAATTGTAAGGATTTGAGGTAGGTCTTACGAAACCTTCAGACTTAGCCGGAGGCTTTTGTGTCTGATTATTTGATGAACGGGAAGGATCATTCTGCGTTGCAGATAATGTTCGATCCTTTTGATTATCCCAGAACACCTTTTTAGTTCCACCAGCCTTCTCGAGAATCGAGCTAAATTTGTCTGCTTCAAATAAGTTGTTAGCTGAAGGCGGTACTTTGCGCAAGGCGGTCTTATGAAAGGAATCCTTTACAGCAGCTAAAATTGTTTCTCTTCTCTTCTGGATGAGCTCGGCTCTGTGACCGCACACTAGTTGAAGCGTGTCGTTAGATGTTTTAACGTACTCACCTTTGGAAAAGATGTCTTGTAATTTATCGTTGATTTCGTTATATTTGAGGGTGTCAGTTTGACGAGCCCATGTAAGAAAATCTCGGATTTCGTTTTGCAGTGCATCCCGTTGTTTAAGCAGGCCATATGTTATGGCAGCAAACGCTTTTCCATATTACCTGTGGCGGAAGAGGCGTCATAGCGAGCGACCTCGTCATTCGCTTGCAGGTTAACGAAACCCGGCTTGTGCACGTAATGTTTTTGAACATCTAAATATCGCACGTTCCTCCAATCCTCATTATTAAATCTTTGTAAGTTGTTCAACTGTTCCACGAACTCAGGCGGTGCCTGTGGTACGTGAGGTTCTTGTGTTTTGGTCGACATCGACAACCTAAATTCGACCTGAGCAGCGGGGTCCGCAGTGGGCTCAGGCGTTAATTCGGTATAGGATTCACCTTCAAAAAGGTCACCGCTCACATTCGCATCGAGCTCTGAATACTCGTCATTTGCACACGAGTGATAATCGGTATAAACGGTCCGGGAAGAAAGTTGTTGTTTAATCTTAGAAATGTCATCGAACAATTTGTCAAACTTACGATTCTTATTCTTCCGTTTCCTGGACCGTTGTTTACGATTGCCACTAGATGAGCAGGAGTCAGTAGATGAGCTGCTTGTTGAGGACGAGGAGCTCGAGGATCTCGAGGCTTTCCTCTTTCGACCTGATTTTTTAGCTTCCTGCATCTTCTCACGAACCTCCTTACTCGTAGACGGAACAGGATTATCCATTTTAAACTAAATCGAACGGTAAAACCGTTATTTCCTAAACAGGAATTTAACTAATTTAAACGCCGTTTTATTCTTAGATTTGAATTGTGAAAATCGTTGTTTAATTAATTAACACTTTAACACTCCTGAAGAACGGTTTAAATAGAAACCCGGTACACAGGAAAACTCGAAACACTTTATAAATTCAAATCGAAACGGCGGCAGATGAAAATTATTTTTAAAAACGGAATATTATTTAAATATTTTATAAAGCACTCACCGGCTATTCTGCACGGCACGACAGTGAAAAGTGTTGGTCGACTGAACTGTAGTTCGAAATTACGACCACACTGCGCGGGAAACTCGACGCCAATGACGAGCAAAAATCGACTTCATTAGAAATCGACTCGCAGTGGTGGGAAACGCCGGTGGGGTAGGGAGTGAAAGAGACAGCAATAGTAGACGGACCGGATACGCACGACCTAAGTTAAGCGGAAACGGATGATGCTATTCTCATGTTTTATTGGGTTTCGAATAACGGTACAGTTAAGTTTAATACAATATTTTTAAAATGACTTGTCCACTCTCACTTAATGCATAAAATCGTCCACGCATTTGACACAGCAGTTGGACTGCAGCAGGCGCGCGGACCAATAGCCGCTATCGATTACGCCCGAAACCAATCACCGCGCTTTCCGGAGTACAGCGCATCACGCAACCGCAGTTTGATTGGCCGGTTTGCATGTATGAGTCTTTCGTTCGAATACTCGAGATAATTTGTCAATGTAGTGAATTGTGGGGTCGAATTTCTCGTGAATTTTGTTCACAGTTACGATTCCTGACTTATTATTTGTTCGTAGGTCGTCATATTCTAGGTCGCTATGGAGTTTCTTGTCGTTTCTTCTCCATTCTATTTACTTGTGACACGGTGGTAAATGTAGAGTCAGTGAAAGAAAAAAAAGATAATTATCATCATCATCAAATTATGTAAGGATAATCCGATTCCTACCTGGTAAACTTAAATTTAAACTAAAATGTAAGTATGTGACTTGCAGGTGAAGTCGTCCGCACAGAGCGTGGAGGTCGCCGCGGAGAACGTTCAGCTCGCGAGGACAGACCTGGCCTCCGCGGAGAGGTACGTAAACGTATAATGTACGACAGTTGTTTCATATCGGACATTCTGGGGTGTAATATTCGGCGTAAATTACACCTATCCTCCCCACCCCCTCTAGGCTGGATACGTGTTTGAGAATATTATTACTCCGGAGGACACTGCCCACAAAAAACAGAAATTGACAAGATGACGTCAGCACATGCGAAACGGAGTCTAGGGCTGCAATAACTTTAGCTGCGAGCGGTGCATGGCTTTTTCGTAAATAAAACGCATATTTACACCCGTCTATTGTGGTGTCAATAGGCTAGGTCTGCACGCTTGCGGGCCGAATCGGGAACCTATTCTTAAAATTCGATAGGGTCGCAAGAAAAGGCACCGCGGGCCGCAAGTTCGATACGTCTACCTCAACCGGGTACTACACTCTCGCGAGAACTTCTCGGCGAGAACGAAGCGCCCGCTTCATACTTTAGATATAACACTAAGATATATCTCGGGGTAGTGAGCTAACGCGAGCGTGGGTCGGCAGGATCCGCGCGGGGCTGTACGGGTGCGGGGGCGCGGTGGCGGGCGCGCTGGCGGGGGGGCCGCTCGGCCTCGTGCTCGGCGCCAAGGCGGGCGCCGCCGCGCTGCTCGCCGGCTCCGCGCTCGGCTACTGGGCCGCGCGCCTGCTGGGCCGCCGCCGCCGGGACCAGCTCGACGATACACCCGACCAGCCCGCCGCAGACAAGGACAAGGACAAGGACGAATAGCACGAGCGATGCGTCTGCTTCTGAGCGGCGCATCCTCGAGAACCTCGCATATCTATTGAAGCTATAAGCATCAACGTGGCGCGGGCGGCGTATACAGGATGTAACGAAACACCCTGGTATGTAAATATAATACTTCAGGGGGTGCTTCAGACCATCAAACTGAACGACTTTCACTATGGAGCTAACTTCGAAATAACGAAAAAAAAATCCACTGTCCCATATATTTTAGTAGAGTAGGTACTGCAGTTTTGTACGGGACTTTTTTTCGCGATTTCGATATTGGCTGGCTCCATAGTGAAAGTTGTTCAGTTTCATGATCTGAAGAAACTCTTTAAGGTATTACTAAGACGTTTTGTTACACCCTGCATTTGTGAAATGTTTTTGAGTTAGTTATAGTCTATATAATTCGGAACGCGCTCCATACAAACAAAGTATAGTTAGCTTTTCAATACTTATCAATTGAAGTCAAAGAAATTTTTCAGAACAAATCTAGAAACTAATCTCTATGTCTGTATTGCGTCAAGTTTTCGTTAAAATATACAGTTTCAATACTAGGATTAATGTAAGACTTGTATGGAAATCTTTAGGGCACTGTAACTTTAAAACTGTACATTTCAACGAAAATCTGACTCTATACAAGCATAGAGATTAGTTTCTAGATTGTTTCGGAAAATTTTATTTATTTTTAGAGCTCTCCGAATTATATTCCCTAATAGCTATTATGAGTTGACTAGGATGGCCTGTTAAATCTAATTAGTTGGCGAAACTTAACAAACGCATTTGTTATCTGTTACTAAGTACAATTGCGTGATAATGACCCGCCGCCCGGTCATATGATTTAGGTCTATCTCCGCCCGCGCCCCGCGCACTGCAGCCTTACGTACGATAGTAATAATTTTGTTAATCATCAATACCAATTATAAACAATGATAATGCAATCCCTGGTTCTGTTTCGCCAACTAATTTGAAATAGCCTTAAATGTATAAAGAAATAGTAGATTCCACACCAAGGCCGCAAGGGCAGGATAGTAAGAAAGGTCTCAGATCTCATGTAATGCCGAGGTCAACAAAAATGTGATCTGAGGCTTTCTTATTTACTACCCGAAGTTAGCATACTATTTTTCTCCTCGACGGAGGTGGAAAGTGGCAACTCCGTTTATCACAGCGGGACGAAAATTGACGCTTTCCGACCGGAGGAGAGAAAAATAGGCTTTGTATGCGCGTGTACTGTAATAATGAATATTTAATAGGTAATCTCCAAAAATATGAGGAGTTTTCTGACAGCTAGTCAAACTTAGTTCAACATACTGGCGATAGATGGCGTTGACCAGAGAGTGGACCCGAAGACAAAAATTTTAGGCTAAAAAGTACCTAAACAAAAATGCATGTCACTGAGTCAGATGCATCTGATGACGAAATCTATGTTCATATTGTGCTGCTTACTTTAAAACACAAATTCTTACATTTTTATCTGTATTTTATTATCTGCAAGGTCGCTCGCCCCTGTCTCGTCAACGCCATCTATCGAGCCACTAGGAACAACTTTTTCTTTTTTAATGGCTTTTTGAAAATCCCTCATTGTACATAGCAAATCTGTAAATATGTATAAAATATTATGAATATAGTAAATGCTGTGATATTTTAATAAACTTTCTATGATGTGAAATATGTTGAACATAGTCGTATCACAGAGTACTATGTTCGTATTGTTAACATGATGAACCTAGCCTGAATTAGAGCAATAATAATACTTTACATCATTGCAATATTTTGTATTACTTAGTATATTTTAGGTATATTTGCGTAAGAGGTATGTTCACACAAAACTTCAAGAGGGAAGTATGTATACAGGTTAGATACAGGTGAGTTTTTTTAAGGGTCAGTATGGGGAAATTCTAAACTAGTGATATACCTACCTTCAATCGATATAACAAAAAAAAATTGTATGTCATATTATCTCCGAACCTTTGAAGACTTTTTTATTTTTTAAACAGCCTCTTTTATTTTCTCTAAAATTTAGATCACGGTTCCTAAGAGCGGTTTTCTCTATCTCTTATAGTTAAGAATTTCCCCATACTGACACTTAAAAAAACTCACCTGTATGTCCAGCATCTGCAGTAGGTAAGTATGTACAAGCTTGGCCAAAAAGAGTAGAAATTAAATGAGGGCGCTGCCTCCAAGCAAGAACGTCAAAATCACGCATAACCTGGCAACACGACCATACTCAAATTTTAGTTCCACCTGTCACTACGTTTATGACTGTATGGCCAAGCTATATTTCTTCTCCAATTTCTGTTATTATACCTACCAGTCCTCGTAGTATGCTACACGTGATACGGCTGTATCACGTCTTTTATCTCGTTCGTTCGCACGCAAATAGAAAGAGAGCTAAGGTGTGATAGCGCTGTATCACTGCGGCATGCTAGCTATGCAGGTTAATAGAAAATTAAAGATATCTAATAAAAAATTACGTTTTTTTTTCTAAATTCCTGAATATTCCATCATTTGCACCAATATACACATTAATCTATGATAAGCACACCACACCACTATTTTTTTAAATAATGAAATATGCCATCAAAACATGCGTTGGCATCTTCTTGATCATCTTTTCCTTCTTTATTATAAGAAAGAAACACTTTTTGAAACTTTGACGTTTATTCGCACAGACCTTAGCGGCACCCGTATAAAGAGAATCAACTAGAAAAGGCATTAAAATAATAATAGTCACGAAAACGAGACAGCCTTATACGCTAATTACACAGAGTGAATGCGACAAAATCCATGTCGTTTGTCCCTTTCTGCGTATGCGATATTTTTGTTTGCCACAGTTGAAATTGCAATTGCATACAAAATCTTGCAACTATGGCAAACAAAGGCACGATTTCTCATGATTTCTCACGATTTCTCATTTACATGTTTGTCATATCTCTGTCCCTTTCGAGTATACGCTGTCAGGAAATCTATAGAATACTCAACCTACGGCGGTACCTATCGATCCCCTAGTAAAGCAAAAGAAAAACGCTCATTATATTTATAGGTGTTATTGCGCACTGCTTCCCTCCAAAAAAATTTGCGATTTGGCCTTGACAGAAAGCAGCGATCAGTTGCACGTCTAATGACTTCAGCGTTGACTTTCGTTCAGAATTACTGTTATGGCGACGGCGACTCGGTACAAATGTAACTGGCGTGCAAAAAAACCGCACTCGTAGCTGAAGAAAAAAAAACCATCTAATCCAAAATCAACGTGCTGCCAACATATGGTAATTTACCCTAGATTTAGGGTAAAAATATCGTCCTAATGAAATTTTTGGGGTAAGAAATTATTTACGGTAATTTTCGGGGTAATCATTGAACTTAGGGTAATTTTTGGGGCAAATTCACTGATAACCGTACTCCCCTTCGTGGTAGGTAGAATCCTTGTTACAACTGCGATATGGCAATCAACATTAACAATCTAAGCAGCATGATTTATTTTCAATTTTTTTAATGAGTTTCGATGTTACTTCATAGTCTTCATACTATGCCGTGTCAAGTGATGACAGTGACCAACATACCACACTCAAGAACACAGCTTATGAAACTTTATTCCTTAGTAGATACCTATGTGAAGATAAAGATTTACTAATTATTGTAATACAGATAAAAAGTCAGAAAAGGCAAGGATTGCGACCGAAGTTATTTGGTATTTAGTATATAGTAACGGTTTAAAAATGAATTTTTATTGTTTGATTCGGAACTGAAAGATTTTAAGGGTAATTTTTAAAAATGATGCAAAAATTAGGGTAAACTGAGACCAAGCCTAGGGTAAAGTGAAAATAAGACTTGGTTTGGTGGCAACACTGAATCAACATGGCCGCTGTTTCTCTGAGCAAGTGACGAGCTGAACATGTCGTAATTGATTGCTAAAAAACTGGAAATTCCCGATCTATTTCCAAATATTCTAACCAGCCATACAGTTTTTAAAAGTGTTTAAAAGTATTCGTGTAACATTATAATTCGGTGGAAGTGTTATAAACGTGTTGTTGATATATCGCGTCACCGTCAGCATAAGACAGGTGTCGGTTGGTGGTGGAGTGTATCGGATGAGGTGTTGCTGGTAGGGGCATGTCGTTCCCGGGGCGGCCGCCGCTCGTGCCCTACGGGCTGGCGACCGGCGTCGTCACCATGCCGATGGCTACTCACGTAAGCTTTCCTTCAAATCATAACCTATTCTGTTTTCGTGTGTATTTTGACGAATCAGCATCCGGTGCTGGTTTGTAGGCAGCTGTCGCTCTGACTATGTCAAAGCTGTCACTGGGATGCTGGTTCCAAACTGGTCAATACTGACATTTGAGTTCTGCTGCAATATTCCACGGGCTGTGTTGCCATGGAGCTCGTCAATTAGTTGAGTTTTATGTTCAATATAGGTACTTACCATACAACAGGCGTCAAACTCGAAGTCACTGGTGGACCAAATGCATAACGATATAGTAGAATCAGTGGGTCACAGAATAAAGAAATAAAACTCATTGCAGCTATCGTAGTCGTAGATTAGGACGATTAAAACAGGACTTATATTGAAAGGGCAACATTTTTAGGACCCTTGTAACAAATGCTACACACTGAAATCCATTGTGATTTCATTTATTACAACCTTGGTTGTAGCGACCATTTACCTATAGCGTCGTTAAATCTAAGTCCCTTGAATTTAAAGCATACTTTACTACAATATTCATGTGGCTATAGCTAATTTGGATGTAACGCTGAGATCGGGCGTAGCGACTGTTTTTAATGAATCATTTGTAACAAATTCCTAGAAATCCCATGAAGATAATTATTGCGACCGGAGTCGGCCGCCAAAGACAAAGATTTCTTTCTTTCACAAACATTTCTGATCTTTTGTACATCCACACAGATAGTCAGCAAGTGTGGAGACTTTTACCTATTGTTTATAGATATCAGCTTAGTAGGTAAGGAAGTGTGTACGTTTCGGAGTTGAATTTATGGTTCAGTTACAAAATGATATTCTGAGTGTAGTAAACTTTTGAATAAATATGGCTGTTAAATGCACATTCACTGCAAATATTTTCAATAATAAATGAATATGAACTAAACATGTGTAGGTGTCTGTCTCTCTTTACCTTTGCCTGTAACATCTTTCGGATATAACGACGAAAATAGAGTGGTCCCTTCATCGTCGTTATACCCGATATCCACTGTAAATAGTGAGTGAGAAAAGTAAGTTATTCAATGCAGTGGTGATACCTACATAATGTGAGACGTGAGTACATGTCAAGTTTGTATGTTTGCGGTAAAAAAACGTAGTGCGGGTCCCCTCTTTCGCGGACGCCGGCTCTTCCGGCGAATGAACATCCGTCTAAAGGCACTTAAACCTATCGTTTGACATGCTTGCCATACAATATCGGAACGGTGGCTCAGAGAAGGTCTGCGGGTAGACCACCGATGCGTCGGTCAGACTAAATTAAATCATTCACCATTTTGCATATTGAACATTTTGCATTTGAATGTTTTGACGTATTCTGCGTGTAGACTACTGTAGACCGACTAATATACTCTAGTCAATACCATGCTTTAATAGTTAACAGAGCTGACAATGTTGTGTGACTGTCACGTTGCAGGTGATGGTGGGCGCGTACTCAGCGGGCGGGGGGTCCGGCGGGGGGTCGCGCACGGCGCTGCTGCCGGCGCCGGGGGGCGCGGGGGGCGCGGGGGGCGCGGTGCTGGCGCGGGCCCCCGTGCGGGCCAACGGCGCCAAGGAGCCCGACGCGCCGCCCGTCACCGTCTTCATCGGTACGTATTCACTATTAACATTTAAAAATAGTACCTACATTACACACTGAGGGCAGGAAAGTAAGAAAGGTCTCAGATCTCAAGTAATTGTTGACCGAAGCGAATGAAGCCGAGGTCGAGAAACATTTGTGATCTGAGGCTTTCTTATTTACTGCCCAAGGTTAGTTTCTATTTTTCTAAAGCGGCGACTTCGTTTAGCGCAGCAGGACGAAAATTGAAGCTTTCCATCCGGAGGGGAGAAAAATTATTTGCTGCTTTTCGTGTCTCACGCAGTCTCAGCGTTAAGGCTCTGCCTCCATGGTCTAATTATTAAGAGCATTGTGCTCTTTACACGGAAGTCGTGGGTTCAATTCCCACAGGAGGGGAGGATAATAATAATAATAATAATAATAAAGCTTTATTCATTCCTTACAAAATTCTATAACAACAAACTATAAATAAATTACATCTTAACATTCCAATTACATAATGCATGCAATATTTAAATTTTATCTATTTAAGTACAAACAATTGGATTGGTAAATTCTTAATTAAATTAGTATCACATTATCTTTCATTCTTCATTTCCATTTTGGTTGTAAGGACCGCCTGTAGCGGTAAAAGCCTCCTCCAGTTTTCTCCATTCAGCTCTATCTCTAGCCAGCCTGCTCCATGTTTTGCCAGCAATACTCGCTATGTCATCGCTCCATCTTTTACTGGGTCTTCCGCGTTTTCGAGTTCTGTACAGCGGGTACCAGTTGGTTGTAAGTTTAGTCCAGCGATCATCTTTTACCCGTTGTATATGTCCTGCCCATTTCCATTTTGATTTTAAGACTTCTTTTGCGACATCTCTAGATTTTGTCTTTTCTCTCAATTCTGATATTCTTACCCGGTCTTTAAGTCTTATGCCCATGTAGCTTCTTTCCATGCTATTCTGACAGGTTTTTATTGCATCAAGTGATTTCTTTGTAAGTGTCCAAGTCTGACAGGCGTAAGTTAGGCACGGTATTAGGCAGGTTTCCATTGCTTTGGTTTTTGTTTTTATTGGTAAATTACTTTTAAATATTTCTTTTAGACTCCAGTATTTCTTCCAAGTATTCGCTACACGTCTATCAATTTCTTTTTTCATACATTCTTTAAATGAAATTAAATGTCCCAAGTAAATATAAATATAATCTTTGACATATTCTAAAGGTGTTGACTCTAGTAGTATTGATATCTCTTCGCTATTTGTCATTATCTTTGTCTTTTCTTGATTAATTTCCAGGCCAACCATTTTACTTTGTTGGTTTAATGTTGTTAGCATAAATTGTAGTTCCTCTGGCTCTTCCGATAGAAGGACAAGGTCGTCTGCGAATCTCAGGTGTGTTAAGTTTTTTCCATAAATGTTCAGTCCTAACTTATCCCAGTGAAGAGATCTGAATATTTCCTCCAGAACGGCAATGAACAGTTTTGGTGACAGTGGGTCGCCTTGCCTTACACCTCTTTCTAGGTTAAACGCTGGTCCTGGGGAGTCTAGTCTCACTCTTGCTTGACTTTTCTTGTATATTTCTTTTATTATATTTATGTAGTGAGCATTAACTCCTTGGTCAACAAGAGCTTTCCAAATCGAAGCATGTGATATGGAATCGAATGCCTTTGAGTAATCAACAAAGCCGACGTACAGAGGTGCTTCATATTCGTTGTATTTTTCGATTATCATTTTTAGTGCATGGATGTGATCTGCAGTGGAGAAGTTCTTCATGAAGCCGGCTTGCTCAAGTGGTTGGTTTTCATCTACAGCTTTAGTGATTCGACTCAAGAGTGTGGATGCGAATACTTTATATAGACAAGACATCAAGCTTATTGGTCTGTAGTTTGATACTAAGTTAGCGTCACCTTTTTTGTACAGTAAAACTATTTCTGAGCAAGCCCATTGAGTCGGGATCTCTTTTTCTTTCATAATGAGGTTGAACAAGTTCATAATTGGTGTGACGAGTGCTTCTTTGCCAGCTTTTAGCATTTCGTTGTTGATGCCGTCAGGTCCAGGGCTTTTTCCCAATTTAAGTTTGTTTATTGCGTGCTCTATTTCACTCTGAATGAAAGGTGGCGCTTCTTCGTTGGCACTGAGTTGGCTCAATGTGTTTCCCTCACCAGATCCCTTGTTAGTATATAGTTCTTTGTAAAATTGGGTTGATACTTTTATAAGATCATTTCTGTGAGTGGCGATGATGCCCGAGGGAGTTTTTAATTGGCTCATAAGTTTTTTGGTAGTGTCGAGTTTCTTATATGCTTTTTTGATGGCTCCTGATTTGTTTATATGTTTTTCTAGTGTTTCTAGCCTGTAATTCTCAAGGTTTTGTTTGATTTTGATGTTAATTTCTCTATAAAGTTTGCTGAGTGTTTGCTTCTCTAATTTTGTCTTACTTGTTTTGATAGATAGTTCATGCCTTTGGCTAATGAGCTGTTTAATTTCTTCCGTCATGACGGCTTGATCTCGATAGTTCTTGTTTGGAACAGTTGCTGTTTTAGTGTTTTCCAGAATCAGTTTTTCCACATAGTTGTAATACTCTTGAACTGGTGAATTATGTTCGTCTATGGTGGAGGCAGTAAGACTTTTAGTAAGGTTCTCAAGGTAACACAACGGGTTGATGTTAGATTTGGGTTTGTTGTCATAATTTGATCGAGTATTTTTCTTTTTTCTTATATTAATTGTTGCTCTTACAAGGCGATGGTCGCTTGGGAATTTGAAGTTATTGAGAACAGAAACGTTATCTATCATATCTGGGGAGTTTGTGGCAATAAAATCAATCTCATTGTACGTCCTGCCATTGGGTGATCTCCAGGTCCATCTTAGCTTTGCTGGTTTTTTGAACATTGTGTTCATGATGTTAAGTTTGTATTGGCGACAGAAATTAATGAATGTTTGGCCTCTTTCGTTTCTTAACCCGGGGGGAGGATACCTAGTGATATATCACTTTGTGTGTTTTTTCCCAGTCGGTTAGGACATTGTAGGTTGAATCACCTGACTGTCTGAAAACAAAAATGAGGCTAGCATTGTCAGTAGAAGTGACAAAAGCCTTGACAAAACAAATAAGATGATGAATTGAATTTGAATTGAATTGAATTGAATTGTAGTCATTTTCCTGGAAGTCCTTGCTGAGAATTGTCGCCGAGAAGTTTTAGCGAGAGTGTCTGCTTTAGGCTGCATTTCCACCAGAGATGTGCGAGGTAGCGAGGCGGTGAGCGAGGAAACAGTCCGCCAATAGCGCGCTCGCTCGATCACGTCATTGGAAATTTGAAGCACTATTATTGGCTAATTGTATCCTCGCTCGCCGACTCGTTACCTCGCACATTTCTGGTGGAAAAGCAGCCTTAAGTGAGTTTTGCACTCGCGTGAGATGTTCCAGATGAGAATTTCCCGATTAAATCACTATAGGTACCATAGCTTTCTACGAATTTCCCGATGAGATCAGTATAGGTACCATAGGTTATTTTCGTCGTAAGTTCTCATCGAGAACGTGTCTCGGTCGCGTAGTCGTAAAGCGTCCCTTCGCTCTCTGTACGAACAGGTAACATAAGCGGTCGCGCGCCGGACGCGATGGTGCGCGGCATGCTGGGCGCGTGCGGCGCCGTGGCGGGCTGGAAGCGCGTCGGCACCTTCGGGTTCTGCGAGCTCGCCGGAGTAGAGGCGGCGCTGCGCTGCGTGCGGCTGCTGCACGACCGACAGGTGGCCGGCCGCCGGCTCGTCGCCAGGACCGACGGCAAGATGCAGGCGCTGGTCGACGAGTACAAGGGTACGTGGTCACTGCGCTACACTACACTACACTACACTACACTACACTACACTACACTACACTACACTAGTAGCTCTGCTGCACGACCGACAGGTGGCCGGCCGCCGGCTCGTCGCCAGGACCGACGGCAAGATGCAGGCGCTGGTCGACGAGTACAAGGGTACGTGGTCACTGCGCTACACTACACTACACTACACTACACTACACTACACTAGTAGCTCTGCTGCACGACCGACAGGTGGCCGGCCGCCGGCTCGTCGCCAGGACCGACGGCAAGATGCAGGCGCTGGTCGACGAGTACAAGGGTACGTGGTCACTGCGCTACACTACACTACACTACACTACACTACACTACACTAGTAGCTCTGCTGCACGACCGACAGGTGGCCGGCCGCCGGCTCGTCGCCAGGACCGACGGCAAGATGCAGGCGCTGGTCGACGAGTACAAGGGTACGTGGTCACTGCGCTACACTACACTACACTACACTACACTACACTACACTACACTACACTACACTAGTAGCTCTGCTGCACGACCGACAGGTGGCCGGCCGCCGGCTCGTCGCCAGGACCGACGGCAAGATGCAGGCGCTGGTCGACGAGTACAAGGGTACGTGGTCACTGCGCTACACTACACTACACTACACTACACTACACTACACTAGTAGCTCTGCTGCACGACCGACAGGTGGCCGGCCGCCGGCTCGTCGCCAGGACCGACGGCAAGATGCAGGCGCTGGTCGACGAGTACAAGGGTACGTGGTCACTGCGCTACACTACACTACACTACACTACACTACACTACACTACACTACACTACACTAGTAGCTCTGCTGCACGACCGACAGGTGGCCGGCCGCCGGCTCGTCGCCAGGACCGACGGCAAGATGCAGGCGCTGGTCGACGAGTACAAGGGTACGTGGTCACTGCGCTACACTACACTACACTACACTACACTACACTACACTAGTAGCTCTGCTGCACGACCGACAGGTGGCCGGCCGCCGGCTCGTCGCCAGGACCGACGGCAAGATGCAGGCGCTGGTCGACGAGTACAAGGGTACGTGGTCACTGCGCTACACTACACTACACTACACTACACTACACTACACTAGTAGCTCTGCTGCACGACCGACAGGTGGCCGGCCGCCGGCTCGTCGCCAGGACCGACGGCAAGATGCAGGCGCTGGTCGACGAGTACAAGGGTACGTGGTCACTGCGCTACACTACACTACACTACACTACACTACACTACACTAGTAGCTCTGCTGCACGACCGACAGGTGGCCGGCCGCCGGCTGGTCGCCAGGACCGACGGCAAGATGCAGGCGCTGGTCGACGAGTACAAGGGTACGTGGTCACTGCGCTACACTACACTACACTACACTACACTAGTAGCTCTGCTGCACGACCGACAGGTGGCCGGCCGCCGGCTGGTCGCCAGGACCGACGGCAAGATGCAGGCGCTGGTCGACGAGTACAAGGGTACGTGGTCACTGCGCTACACTACACTACACTACACTACACTACACTACACTACACTACACTACACTAGTAGCTCTGCTGCACGACCGACAGGTGGCCGGCCGCCGGCTCGTCGCCAGGACCGACGGCAAGATGCAGGCGCTGGTCGACGAGTACAAGGGTACGTGGTCACTGCGCTACACTACACTACACTACACTACACTAGTAGCTCTGCTGCACGACCGACAGGTGGCCGGCCGCCGGCTGGTCGCCAGGACCGACGGCAAGATGCAGGCGCTGGTCGACGAGTACAAGGGTACGTGGTCACTGCGCTACACTACACTACACTACACTACACTAGTAGCTCTGCTGCACGACCGACAGGTGGCCGGCCGCCGGCTGGTCGCCAGGACCGACGGCAAGATGCAGGCGCTGGTCGACGAGTACAAGGGTACGTGGTCACTGCGCTACACTACACTACACTACACTACACTACACTACACTACACTACACTAGTAGCTCTGCTGCACGACCGACAGGTGGCCGGCCGCCGGCTGGTCGCCAGGACCGACGGCAAGATGCAGGCGCTGGTCGACGAGTACAAGGGTACGTGGTCACTGCGCTACACTACACTACACTACACTACACTACACTACACTACACTACACTACACTAGTAGCTCTGCTGCACGACCGACAGGTGGCCGGCCGCCGGCTGGTCGCCAGGACCGACGGCAAGATGCAGGCGCTGGTCGACGAGTACAAGGGTACGTGCTCACTGCGCTACACTACACTACACTACACTACACTACACTACACTAGTAGCTCTGCTGCACGACCGACAGGTGGCCGGCCGCCGGCTCGTCGCCAGGACCGACGGCAAGATGCAGGCGCTGGTCGACGAGTACAAGGGTACGTGCTCACTGCGCTACACTACACTACACTACACTACACTACACTACACTAGTAGCTCTGCTGCACGACCGACAGGTGGCCGGCCGCCGGCTGGTCGCCAGGACCGACGGCAAGATGCAGGCGCTGGTCGACGAGTACAAGGGTACGTGGTCACTGCGCTACACTACACTACACTACACTACACTACACTAGTAGCTCTGCTGCACGACCGACAGGTGGCCGGCCGCCGGCTGGTCGCCAGGACCGACGGCAAGATGCAGGCGCTGGTCGACGAGTACAAGGGTACGTGGTCACTGCGCTACACTACACTACACTACACTACACTACACTACACTACACTACACTACACTAGTAGCTCTGCTGCACGACCGACAGGTGGCCGGCCGCCGGCTCGTCGCCAGGACCGACGGCAAGATGCAGGCGCTGGTCGACGAGTACAAGGGTACGTGGTCACTGCGCTACACTACACTACACTACACTACACTACACTACACTACACTACACTACACTAGTAGCTCTGCTGCACGACCGACAGGTGGCCGGCCGCCGGCTCGTCGCCAGGACCGACGGCAAGATGCAGGCGCTGGTCGACGAGTACAAGGGTACGTGGTCACTGCGCTACACTACACTACACTACACTACACTACACTACACTACACTACACTACACTAGTAGCTCTGCTGCACGACCGACAGGTGGCCGGCCGCCGGCTGGTCGCCAGGACCGACGGCAAGATGCAGGCGCTGGTCGACGAGTACAAGGGTACGTGCTCACTGCGCTACACTACACTACACTACACTACACTACACTACACTAGTAGCTCTGCTGCACGACCGACAGGTGGCCGGCCGCCGGCTCGTCGCCAGGACCGACGGCAAGATGCAGGCGCTGGTCGACGAGTACAAGGGTACGTGCTCACTGCGCTACACTACACTACACTACACTACACTACACTACACTAGTAGCTCTGCTGCACGACCGACAGGTGGCCGGCCGCCGGCTGGTCGCCAGGACCGACGGCAAGATGCAGGCGCTGGTCGACGAGTACAAGGGTACGTGGTCACTGCGCTACACTACACTACACTACACTACACTACACTAGTAGCTCTGCTGCACGACCGACAGGTGGCCGGCCGCCGGCTGGTCGCCAGGACCGACGGCAAGATGCAGGCGCTGGTCGACGAGTACAAGGGTACGTGCTCACTGCGCTACACTACACTACACTACACTACACTACACTACACTACACTACACTACACTAGTAGCTCTGCTGCACGACCGACAGGTGGCCGGCCGCCGGCTCGTCGCCAGGACCGACGGCAAGATGCAGGCGCTGGTCGACGAGTACAAGGGTACGTGGTCACTGCGCTACACTACACTACACTACACTACACTACACTACACTACACTACACTACACTAGTAGCTCTGCTGCACGACCGACAGGTGGCCGGCCGCCGGCTCGTCGCCAGGACCGACGGCAAGATGCAGGCGCTGGTCGACGAGTACAAGGGTACGTGGTCACTGCGCTACACTACACTACACTACACTACACTACACTACACTACACTACACTACACTAGTAGCTCTGCTGCACGACCGACAGGTGGCCGGCCGCCGGCTGGTCGCCAGGACCGACGGCAAGATGCAGGCGCTGGTCGACGAGTACAAGGGTACGTGCTCACTGCGCTACACTACACTACACTACACTACACTACACTACACTAGTAGCTCTGCTGCACGACCGACAGGTGGCCGGCCGCCGGCTCGTCGCCAGGACCGACGGCAAGATGCAGGCGCTGGTCGACGAGTACAAGGGTACGTGCTCACTGCGCTACACTACACTACACTACACTACACTACACTACACTAGTAGCTCTGCTGCACGACCGACAGGTGGCCGGCCGCCGGCTGGTCGCCAGGACCGACGGCAAGATGCAGGCGCTGGTCGACGAGTACAAGGGTACGTGGTCACTGCGCTACACTACACTACACTACACTACACTACACTAGTAGCTCTGCTGCACGACCGACAGGTGGCCGGCCGCCGGCTGGTCGCCAGGACCGACGGCAAGATGCAGGCGCTGGTCGACGAGTACAAGGGTACGTGGTCACTGCGCTACACTACACTACACTACACTACACTACACTACACTACACTACACTACACTAGTAGCTCTGCTGCACGACCGACAGGTGGCCGGCCGCCGGCTCGTCGCCAGGACCGACGGCAAGATGCAGGCGCTGGTCGACGAGTACAAGGGTACGTGGTCACTGCGCTACACTACACTACACTACACTACACTACACTACACTACACTACACTACACTAGTAGCTCTGCTGCACGACCGACAGGTGGCCGGCCGCCGGCTCGTCGCCAGGACCGACGGCAAGATGCAGGCGCTGGTCGACGAGTACAAGGGTACGTGCTCACTGCGCTACACTACACTACACTACACTACATTAGTAGCTCTGCTGGCTGATATATTATACTGTATCGAAAATTTTAGGAGCAGTTCAGCCTTCAGACCTTCAAACTGAACTACTTTTGCTATGGGAGCCATCGCATTTCACGAGGGAGTGAAGGGAGGTCTCAGAAAAACTCACGTTTTTTTTTTCCAGCATTATTATAATGTAGTTCCTATCGCGAAAAAAGTGAGTTTAATTAGGTACGTAAGTAAAACATATTTTTCCACTGAAATACGACAACATTTTAAATAAATTAAACGCAATCAAGCACATATTGATACATTTACACAAAAAATAAGCATTTTGAAAAATCTCACGTAATAGCGTATCTGGCATTACACGATAACTGGCATTTTGTGTATCTGTCATTTTGCATTTCTGACATTATGCGTGCAAATCGGTGAAACAGGTGTTTATGTATGAATGGTTGTGTCACAGCGGAGCAGCGCTCGCGGCTGTCGCAGGAGGAGCGCGCGCCCGGCACCGACACGGAGGGGGGCGCTGGTGGGGGCGCTAGTGGAGGGGGCGCTAGTACAGGAGGGGGCGGCTACCTCGACGCGCGGCAGAGGGCGCTGGACGAGGCGGCCGAGCGCCGCATACAGCAGATCATGCGCGACTACCAGCACGAGATCAACAACTACGAGACCCTGCAGAAAGGTACTTACTTTACTTTGTATTTAACTAAATCTAATATGTATTATTGGTAGATTTCACATATAAATTACAATTTCTTCAGCGTATGCAGGTTCCGTAATACATTATGATACAAGTGAGCTAAGTAGCTCATTACAGTCTCGGCTCGTTTACAGCTCTTGCTGCCATCCACTCGACGGTAATTTCTTAGCTCACTTGTATCATCAATGATTTTTCTCCCCTCCGGACGGAAAGCGACAATTTTCGTCCCGCTGTTTTAAACGAAATTGTCGCTTTCCACCTCCGTCGAGGAGAAAAATAGTATACTAATCTCGGGCAGTAAATAAGAAAGCCTCAGATCACACGTTTGTTGACAATAACATGAGATCTGAGACCTTTCTTACTTTCCTGCCCTCGGTGTGTAATCTACTATCACAGGACTCACAATGTACAGTGGAACCCTGCTAAAATGACAACACGTTATTATCCACAGAGGAAGCCATCTCCAAAACGGCGAAGGTCCTCGAGGAGGCGGACATATCAGAGGAGAAGCGTGACGTCATCCACCGCGAGATCGGCAAGTTCCGAGAGAGCATGAAGGTACCGCGACCCCCCTCCCTCCCCCGCCCCCCCTCACGCGACACGGAGCTCTCTTTATACTGTTTGATGTAGAGTTTGGAGACGAGGCCAGTGTAAGCAGAGCCCCGTGGCCGGTGGTCGCTCACTACAAGTGTTTGATGTCTCGCAGCCGACAGCCGCGCCGAGTGCTTGAGCTCTGGGAGTTTGTTACAGCGCGGCGCCGTCTATTACCTCTGCGACCTCGGTATGTCTATTACACATTATTGTACCCCACGGACGGGGGGCCGGTCGAAGTAGCATAAAGTGTTTACCGGCGTGACACTAATACTATAAAACTTTATCTAATTCAACTTTTACTTCATAAGAGTCGACACAAATGCATATTGCGGAAAAATGCTCTTTGATAATTATCCAAGCTGATTCTTAGTTTTGAGAGAAATTTCTAACAAAACGTTCTAAAATTGCTGTTTTTTTGCTTTAATACATTCTTATCCAGACCAAACAGCACCTAGTCTTTGACATTATTGTTTATCATCACAACGAATAACAAATAATTGAGACAAACAACAGAAAACAGTCAGAAAAATTATTTCATGTTTGTGAGCTTCTTTTTTCGCGAACCATGATCGGAAATACATAGCGTGACATTGCTAGCGTAAGCTTTTTGCGTTTCCAATCAATTTTATAATTATCAACGTATAATTATCATGATAATTTTCAATAATAATTATCACTTCGAACCCTGTACACAACCATATCAGTGGCACGCGGGCTGTACCTACATGCTACTTCTATTGAGGCTCTCTGTTCTGTGATTGTACCATAGGCTTGCCAACTATTACTACACGATACTAAGAATGCGTTATATCATTGTGACAATTTTTAAAATCTCATCAGCGTCATCTCCATCTTGTAAAGAGGTTAACTTAAATGCGTTACACACTTAAAGGGTGCTTCTGCCCATGAAACTAAACAAATTTCACTATAGGACCATATTTGAAATGTATATTTATTATTTATTTGTAATCAATTACATTATTTATTTTATTTCATCTATCTCGCGTCAATGCCATCTATCGAGCCATTTGAAACTAATTTGTTCTTTTTTAATGGCTTTCGGAAAATCTCTCATTGCTGGCGAGGCTAACAAAAATATCGCATACGCAGAAAAAATACTCAACATGGATTTTCTCTCGCTCAATTACCGTGTAAATTAGTCTCGTTTTCGCGACCATTATCATTTCTATGTTCCATTAATATACATATTCCTTGTGGGAAACCTAGGATCAGGAAGGTGGTATAGGTATTGTCTATACCTGGAGTACAGACTGCCTTACAAGCGGTGAAACATGAAAATACTCCTTGGCGGTCGGTAATGTTCGTCCTTCTTTCGTCAATTTTCGTCGTTATTTCCGCCGTCAACTTTGTCCCTTTCTAATGAAACGACGAAAATTTATAAAAAGGGACAAACTTAAAGTCGAAAACATCGACAAAGGACACGTAAAAGAAGGACGAACATTACCGACCGCCATGGTAAACTTTCGTGTTTCAATGCTTGTTACGAGGATTTGCATCCATTGGTTTATATTCATGCCTAGAATACACTCGGATGCGATGATTTCATTAATTACAACGCCATGTAGTCCGTGCCCCTCGAACTATTACAAAACGCGTCATCACCACATATCAGTAGGTAGGTAAAGTTGGCAGGCCTACTCGTCCGTCACACACTAACGAAGCTCGCTTGTTCGCTTCACAACGAGCGGAGCGATGTATTGCTAGCCCGCTCGCTCCTCTACATGTCCTGCGCGCTGGAACGTGCCAGTGGGAAGGAGACTGACTGATACATTGACATAATATTATAATTTACTTAATGTGGCACAAAAGCGCGTTATTACTTGGTATCATTGATACTTGATAGCATAGCAGAATACAGCGACTGCAACAGCACTGACAGACTGACTATGAACGGTTGCTCGTGGAAATATCGTACTTAAAAAGATGACTGAAACATCATATCCACATATTTTAATGTTATTCGCATTTTAAGTTTTGAGGCAAAAATGATTAGCTATTATTTCAGCAATGAATGAAAGCGCTAGCGTGCTCATGGATAGATAAGAATCTTGTATTGGTAGTAAATATGGTGAGTGTGCCCGTGCGGTGGGTTGAGATCCAGTTCAGTAAATTTTAAAGTTTATAAACAAATTATTTAATATTTTGAATAAAATTTCCCATGTTGAAACCATGATAATTCGATTCTAAACAAACTACTTTCTAGTTTTGCGTTAATTCGTTAGAAGTTCATGCATGCTTCAATTTCGAGGCATGTATTGTACCCACTGTTAATTACAAGTGGCGACGGGCTCACCCCCCGTCACACTGGACAGAGTTTCGGTACTACTGGTGAAACGTGGATGTTCTGAGATTTCAGAATATCTCTGACTACCCCCTCGGGGAATATAGTCGTGAGCATATGCATGCGTTAGAAGTTATATAGTTAGAAGTTGTCGAAATTAATCTTGATTACTTTGCATTATACAATACGACGCAGTTTTTGAAACCTGTGTTCCGGTTCTAAAGCATTTGAATATATATAACATCAATAAATTCATACTGAAATTAAATAAATAGTACATAAAATTGAAGTGAAACTTTTGTGCCATATTAAGTAGGTAGTGAGGATAGTGGAATATATGTATATATATGTATCAATATGTATTGTGTCTCGTTGGAGGTAGTCGCTCGCGTGATCACTCGTGGTCACGAGTTACGAGATACGTGACGAGTCGTGACGAGTCACTAGTTCGTAAGATTTCAGAAGGCGCTGCCCGACTCCGCGACACTCCGCATCACGCACTATATATCACTATGTTGATTTACTCGCGGGTGTTCATTCACTCATTCGCACTGTTATCTGTTCACAATTACTCGATGAACATTTTGAATCACACGTTGAACACTTACGCGTCTATGTTTATTGATATGCGAACAACGATTTGGTTTAATTTTATAAAAGCATGTCCTTGTAGTTTGCAATTATTTTTGCAAACGCGATATACACATCTGCAACTAGTAAAATTATTGAAATGAAAACGAAAAATTGAATTCAAATTACAACACGGATCAACCCGAATCGGGACAGTTTAATGAACTGTAGAGTATAAAAATATGTCTGTAGCTAGATAGATTTATATAGAGATTAGTGTCAAATACATTTGCTTGTTGTTTAAATGCTAGAACTGAGCAGATGAAACTTGTATAATATTAAAAGCTTCTAAAATGTACCTGTCTCTATGCAAATAAACCATTCTATTCTATTGCTATTTCACGTGAGAGCCTTTTGCCTCATAGCGAGATCTTATAATCACCATTGAATTCTAAATCTATAAAGATTGGCAGATCTATACATATGTATAATATTAAAAGTAGCAAATTGTGAATTCTGTTATAATGTCGAAAGATTTTTACGAAATTAATATGGAAATGAAAGCCTTAAAGAACGACCAGGAAAATAATTCCGCTCGTCAATATTCGTTCGCGCATACAGAGAATAACATAGGCTGTCGCTCTTTGACATGAGGCGCATTTTAGTTTTCGTTCCTGAAGCGCAAAGTTAGAAATTAGAAAAAGTGCGCGAAATCTGGTGGAGTATGTGTTACGGCAGTAACTATCGAGTAATCTGTGGCTCATCAAATAGTTGAAATATCAATACACATGGGACTGGGACTGGGACTGGAACAGACGGAGGCGGATCTCTCGGGGTCGGGCCGCGCCGCGCCGCGCCTGGCCAGGTGAGGGCCGCGCGCGGGGCGGGGGGGAGAGGGACGAGGCGAGGCACCGCCGGCCGCCGCGCGCGTGCGAGCGAGACGACGCGCCGCGCCGCGTCGAGACGCTCCACCGTATGAACGCATTATTGCATTACTATTGCCTTATTATATTATTATACGTTATACGTTATACGTCTCTACCGGCCCTGTACGGTCGACACCTTCACTTCATACTTACCGAGTTCATTACATTTTTAAATCATATTATATACTTTTTGGGAGGAAAAGGGAAGATCTTCCACGGGCTAGTTAGAATGACCAGGACCGCGGTATCGGATGTGTATATATGCTAAGTATCTTGATAACTTTGATAGTACGATTTAGGACTCGCCATATGATTGGTTGTTATTCGTGATGAGCTGTGTTATCTCTGCCATCAATGATAGATTTTTATAAAGTAAAATAGATTTGAACTAATTCGAAATGGCAAAGTCGCGTGGTGAGCCAGAAAACGCACGATCTACACGACCGTCCGCTAGCAAAAACTAACTTTTGCCCATAACTTAGTCCGCGTGTAGATCGGATTCAAACTTTAATAGATTTATTTGTTGTCTTGCTTAGTAATAGTAATGATAATGGGATAAATAAATAACAGCTAATTAATTTTGATGCCGTGATCACATTTGAAAGCTTCTTCTTATCGAGTGGGCTGCAAAGCCCTGGTGTCAGAGTTTATTCAAACCGCCTTAAGGCCTGTGACGTGGTTTTTATGTAACGATTACTACCACCAGACATAGTAGCCGGGACCAACGGCTTAACGTGCCATCCGAAGCACGAAATCATCTTTCTTTTCAGACAATCAGGTGACTCAGCCTGCAATGTCCTAACCGACTGGGGAAAAACGCACAAAGTGACATTTCACTAGGTGCCCCCCGTGGGAATAGAACCCACGTCCTCCGTGTCAAGAGCCCAATGCTCTAACCATTAGACCACGGAGGCAGTGGACACATTTGACAGCTAAGTTAAAGTGTCTACGGCTGCGACGCCGCGTATCGCAGACGATACTGGCTGTCGTGCATAGACATAAGGCGCGTTTTCGACGTTCGTCGCGGTTGGCTGTGAAAGCGCCCATTATCGGGAGTTCAATATCTGTTTCGTAGTAACTAGTAAATAATCAGCGGTGAAGTGTATGAAGGTGTCGACCGTAGAGGCGCGGTACGATGTCTTGGAGTGTACACACTATGTGAAGTGACGTTACTGTCTGTCACACGCACACACACACGCCGCCGCAGACCTCTCTGTATACACACACTCATATCCAGTTGATCACGTGTACATTATGTATTATTTCTATAAGGTTTATACAATTTTATTCGGGATCGTCATAATTTAATAAAAATTTGGAATTTGGTATGTCAAGTTTTTTTTGGGGTGGGTAAATTGAAAACCATTTCGAGATAACTGTCTCAATAACAATATTTTCTATGTCAGAGATGTCATAATGAAAGGATTACGGATATTTTTAATAAAATAATGTCGTATTTCGTTAAAATGGTAGAAATAACTGGCCATTAAGAAAACAAAATATTTATTCACAATGTCTGAATTTGACATTTGATGTTGCCGTTTCAGTTTCCGGCATTGAGTTAAAAAGAGAAGACTCGTGATTTATTTTAATTAACACTTTCGCTGATAAGCTCATAACAATGACATTCGGGCAGTGCTAACACTGTGGAATGCTATACGATTCTGACTCAAGGTATGAGTCATGAGCACTGCGGCCCATAGGTCGCTGACCTACCAGGTAGGTCGTCAGCAGTTAAAGTGTTAAGCATAGGTTTTCTCCATGAAGTTAATTTTCTAGCGACCATTTTTGCATTTTAAGATCACATATAAAAATATTTTAAAAATTAATGTATAAATTAATAAACTCTTAATATATATTGATAAACTCGATGAATATACTGTCCGATATCCTTATACTATTCGTAAAAAATATAAATGAAAAAAATAAACTTGACATACCATATTACATGAATATCCCATCGATTTTTCAAACGAATACCACTATAAAATTCAATACAAACAAAAAAGAATGTGTACAAAGATGTATTGTGGGTAGTGTGCGTGCGTGCGTGTGTATGTGTGACGGTGTGTCTATACAGAGGTACTGTTGTTTAGGAGGAGGCGGACGTGGTGGTGCGCCGCAAGAGGGACAAGGACCCCGAGCCGGAGCGCGAGCGAGAGCGAGAGCGCGACAAGGACAAGGAGAAAGACAAGGAGAAGGAGAAGGAGCGCCCGCCCTCGAGGGAGCGCGAGCGAGACCGGCCCCGCGAGCGCGAGCGCGAGCGGGACAGAGAGAGACCCGCCTCCAGGGAGCGAGAGCGCGAGCGCGAGCGGGACAGGGACAGGGAGCGCGACAAGGACAGGGAGAGGGACACTAGGGACAAGGAGCGCAGGAGGAGGAGTTCGTCCAGGTATGTAGCGCGTTGATGATGATGATGATGATGATGATGATGATGATGATGATCTGAATAAATAATAGATTACACACCGAGGGCAGGAAAGTAAGAAAGGTCTCAGAACACATGTTATTGTTATTGTCAACAAACATGTGTTCCGAGTTCTGAGGCTTTCTTATTTACTGCCTGAGGTGTGTTTGTTTTTCTCTTCGACGGAGGCGGAAAGTGGCAACTTCGTATAGCGCAGTGGGACGAAAGTTTACGCTTTCCGCCCCGAGGGGAGAAATAGTACATTACGATCCTTGTGATCTAAGTTCTCCAATACTGCGACGCGTGAAGCTAGCGCCCGAGCGTAGCGAGGGAAATAAATGCCGTGCACGCAAGGACACAGTTATGACTTTAAAAGTTTCGTCAATATATTATCGCAAATCGCACACAATCGTAATATTAATACACGCCGCAGTTGAAGTTTGAAAAAGCACACGAACAACAAACTGTAGGTTAGCGTTTTGTGTAAAGTGTTGTTACTTTTTCTGCAGCATGAAACTGTTTTTAGCACTATCTACTCTACTCTTATTACTTAACTAGTGTTTTCCCGCGACTTCGTCCGCACAAATTATATACCAGATTTTAAGTCAGATCATAAGCTATCCAACAAAAAAAGTTTCATCAAAATCGGTTCAGTAGTTTTTGCGTGATGTGCGAACAAACAAAAAAACTAACAATTTTGTCAATAGATGGCGCTGCACGTTTTTAAATAGCGCTATCGATATGTTATTTGACTTTATATGAAGTGAACCGCTACTTTTTATTCCTCATGGTTTTACGGTTTTATAATAGTTAAGATAATGCAGTTTTTGCAAACCTTGACCAGTAAATAAATTATGTTGCATTTAAAATACTCGTTTCAAATAAAATATGACAATTTACTCAAAATATGTAGTAACTAGTAATAGGCTAGTTGACTGGATTAAATATATTTTAGTTTTAACTTCTCCGTAAAAACAAACGTTTAAAAATAAAGCTCAACTTGCATTTTCAGTTTACCTTGAATACTATTTTTTTAATAACAGGATAAGCTATAAAAAGGAATATTATGTTGATGACGTCACTAGTTATTATTTGAGTAGTACAATTTTCATACAAAGCGCGCTATTTGACGTTGTATAAAGATCTGCTGATTTTACTAGTTATCAATTAGCTGATTTTACATAAACTTTTAGACATATGTTTTTCAGTCACAGCTTGAATTAATTGTTATTAAATAACCGGGCCCCTAGACAAAGTATCTTTCGCGACAGTAGAAAACATAAGAATGTATGGACTTGACGTGTGGTGACGAAAGCAAACGTCAAAATGTTTCGATCGCCAATGTCAAATCCATACATTCTGTCATTTTCTACTAGCGTCAACGCCAATAGAATATCACTTTGTCTAAGGCCCCTGCATTGGTAGCATGATACCGTGATAAAGCGCTATCACACCTTCGCTCTCTTTCTATTTGCACGAGAACGAACGAGATAAAAGGCGTGATAAAGCCGTATCACGTGTAACATGCTACGAGTGCTGGTGTTGTAAGGTGATAGACACGTGTATATGTATAACTATGTATGTGTATGTGCAGGGGCAAGGAGAGGCGCGATGAGCGAGACAGGGAGCGCGAGCGCGAGCGAGAGAGGGAGCGCGAGCGCGAGCGAGAGCGCGAGGAGCGCGAGAGGGAGAAGGAGCGGGAGCGCGAGAGGTAAACAGTCTCGACTCGAGCACGGACGTGTTCACTTCATTGTTTATTAACAACGTGTTATTGTTGTACAGTGTGCAACAAAACACCCTAGTAATACTTGCGGGGGTGGTTCAGGCCATCCAACTGAACAACTTTCACTATAAAAAACATCATCACTTCACTTCACTTTCACTTTTTCAGCAAGAAAATAAATAGAAAAATCAACTGCTTCATTTCAACTCAAATTTTCGACTCAAATATATAGGGGATGATCAGACCGTTATACTGAACAACTTTCTCTATGGCACCAACATCGAAATCACGAAAAAAAATTAGTTGTCCCATACAAAACTGCAAATCTTCTCGAGCCAAATGTATGGGACAGCAGATTTTTTTTTCGCGATTTCGATGTTGAACCCATAGAGAAAGTTGTTTAGTTTGATGGTCCGACCATCCCCTTAAAAATGTGTCAGCATATTAAGTTGGACCCTGTATGGGACGGATGATTTCTTTTTCGCGATTTCGATGTTGTCTCCATAGTGAAAGTTGTTCAGTTTGATGGTCTGAAGCCCTGTATTACTAAGGTGTTTTGTTACATCCTGTATTACTATTATTTATCTATACCGGGTGTAAGGAAAAGTATCATTAACCTTTAAACCACATATTTTATGCATCAAAATGAACAACTTTTACTATGAGAGCAAACCTGTCAGAGCAAAAAAATAATCAGCTCTTTCAAACTAAAGTGCAATACCTACTCGACTGAAATGTTTGCTCCCATAGTTAAAGTTGTTCAGTTTGATGGTCTAAATGCCAGTTTTAAATAATACTAGGGTGTTTTGTTACATTCTGTAGATGCTTATAGTTGCCAGGTTTTGCGTTGATCTTGTGTTTGTTTGTGCATGATGCATGACTGATTATTATAGCTCTAACTTAATTTGTGTACATTTGTTATTTTGTAAATAAATTATTATGTATACTTATTATACTTTTTCAATATTTTCTATTTCTGAGACGTTGCTTGCATGTTAAGCGAAAGTAAATGGATGTTACATATAATATATATCTTCGTTATAGTATGTTTGTATATTAGATGTGATAATTGTGATGTGCAGAGAGGCTCGCGAGCGGGAGAGGGAGCGAGAGGTCCGGGAGAGAGAGCGCGAGCGCGAGCGGGACAGGGAGAGGTAAGTGTTGCGACGAAAAATGTTATCTAGACTTACCTTTAAATTTTTTGTGTAGGTATACGTTGTATAAAGTAGATAGATCGGACTAGCTTAGTGCCTGATACTAGGCATTGAATTGAAATAAAAGATCTAATCTAAAATAAAATAAATATAAATAAAATTACTTAAAACTTAAGAATTTCGGAAGCGCAATGAAAATGAGTTGTAAACATGCCTCACTTAATCAAGAAACTTAACTTCCCTATGTTTCTGTTCGAATAGTTTAATATTATTAGATTAAAATTACGAAAGGCTGTCAGTCTTATAAAGTTTTTGTTTTTACTGCGGATGAAATCGTTTCACATTTAAACGACGGTTTTATGACAGAAATATCATTACGATATGACATTTAAACGACGGCAACACAACCATAAAGTTATATAAATATCATATTGTGCACCAATTCTCGACTTGAAGACGAATACAAGTGGCAGGAGCGACGACCAATACACAACGTTTTTATGATGACTGTGCGACAAATAGGTCCTTAAACAACTGTTACGTGACTGTTTTAGCACGATAAGTCGTATTAAATGGGCCTTAATGAACTTTCTTGTGAAACTTATACGACTATAAATAATTAATTTATTTAACTTAAAGTTGAGATCAAAACGTCTTTTCGACCATGAAATTGTTCGTTGGGGTTACGAAGTAACTATACTGCATTTAAAATAAAGACGACGAGATTTTCCGATTTCTATTTCTGAGCTTTCTGGCCAATTGTGAGAAGCAAATATAATTTATGTATCTGAAAGATGTACTATCTGTCATGTCTTGGACGTTACTAAAGCTATAAGTGAGAGTAAGTGTCTCAAATTTCTGTTTCTGTAATTCAAAATGGCCTTAAATTTTCGCTGCTATTTGGAATGCAGTATAGTAATCGGTGAGTGAGCGAAAGTCTCAAATAGGAGGGTGACGAAATTGTTAAACATATGACAAGCAGCTGATTGCCTTTGTAATCAAACAGTCGTTGTTGTATTAATCGATTACTTACGTGAAACCATCGACCGTGTGGAGGGTTCAGTATATTCACTGAACATTCTACGTGTACATATAGAGTCCTCCCTAATATGCTGACACTTTTTAAGGGGACGATCAGACCATCAAACTGAACAACTTTCTCTATGGGACTAACAGCGAAATCGCGAAAAAAAATCTGCTGTTCCATATAAGGCTCTAAACCTACTTTAGCCAAATGTCCCATACATTTGCCAACCTACTTTAGCCAAATGTATGGGACATTTGGCTAAAGAAGGTTTAGAGCCTTATATGGAACAGCAGATTTTTTTTTCGTGATTTCGATGTTGTTCAGTTTGATGGTCTAATCATCGCTCTAAAAAGTGACAGCATATTAAGAAAGACCCTGTATACAGGGTTCTACTTAATATGCTGACGGTTTATTAAGCAGATAATCAGACCATTAAACTGAACTTTCTCTATGGGACGAACAGCGAATAATTGAAAAAAAAATCTGCTGTCCCATACACAACTGCAGTACCGACTTGACTATAATGTTTGGGACAGCAGATTTTTTTTTCGCGATTTCGAAATTAGCTCCATAGTGAAAGTTGTTCAGTTTAAGTATGTTACTAGGTTGTTTGGTTACACCCTGTAGACTGTAGACTCAAGTTTATACTCTTAGTGAGTGCTTCGGTTTGTCGTCTGATCTATTCGATCTGATTCGATGATAACGGACAGACTGACAGACGGACGGTTCTGATCCTGCGTACACACGGCGACATATCAAACTATACAAAACCATTCCGAATTGGCCGCGCGTAGGTCCAGTTACGTATAAAGTCGCGCGGCCAGCTTATGTTTGTGTTGTGAAGCTTGATGTGTCGCCGTGTGTACCAGCTTTTATAAAAAAAGTGGCAGCATAGCAGCATAGCATATTCTCACGATTATATTCCCCGAGGGGGTAGTCAGAGATATTCTGAAACCTCATGAAAATCCACGGTTCACAAGTGCGCCCGTTGCCACTTGTAATGGACAATGGGTACAATACATGCCTCGAAATTGAAGCATGCAGATTTCCTCACGATATGTTTTCCTTCACCGAAAAGCCAGTCGGTGGTCGATGTCGAAATCTGAATATGTTGTTAGTTTCTACAGACTCGTTATCACAACTGTAAGGCAATAGTACAGCGGTTATAGACTTTGACTATGTATTATAAGGACTGGCCTTGCGGTAGCATTTCCCCTCTGCCACGGTATAAGAACAATTGATCATGTGCATTTACATTAAATTTTATACCTTAACACTAAACGAGACAGCCTATAATTGCAAAACAATAACTTCGAAGTTAGAACGTTTGGGGTTCACACGAGACATTTCATGATTTTTAACATTCAAAATTAGAATCTAAAGTTATGGGGAATAAAATCCAAAGTTGCGGATTCAAAATTAACAGATATGTTTGTTAGTAGAATTACACGCGTAACTAGTCCACATATAAGTTGTCGAAGGTTGTAGAGTAACGGCCCGATAACACATTTATATGTATTTTCTTTATCGATACATACCTACCTACCTTCAACTCTATAACTACATAGTAGAGCTCTCACTTGATTACAGTTCGTATAGTTAGGACGCGCGCGTGCGTTGATTGTTACAACACTTATAAATAATTATATTACATTGTTTGTGATCAACATATATTTGCATCAAACCGTATTTATAGTTATAACATGTTAATAATAAATAATATTTGAAAAAGACAAATTAAGTGATCGTACAAAAAGTTAAAGAGCACGTCGGGTCTTCTTTAAAAGGAGAAACATTACGTCTAAGTTAGGCAGGAGGAGTGATAAAACAAACTGAGTCCTAATCTATTTGGGGGTGGTCATACACTTGCAGACAAACAATAAGTTTGTGCACCGTCGTGCAGAGTGCGGTAAATACTCGTATAAAACAACAATAAGAGAGTATGATAAGCGAGTGTGTGGGTGTGGGGTTGTCCATATCGATCCACCCGTACATACGCACGCGGCGCGAGATCGCGCGCGACCTGCGCCTGCTGCGGCACAGTCTGCGCCCGCGCCCTCCGCACGCTGACGATGACACACGGTACGCATCACGACAAGACACCATCTATAGTAGATTACACACTGATGGCAGGAAAGTAAGAAAGGTCTCAGATCTCATGTCATTGTTGACCGAGGCGAAGCCGTCGCCAACAAACATGTGATCCGAGGCTTTCTTATTTACTGCCCGAGGTTAGTATACTATTTTTCTCCTCGACTGAGGTGGAAAGCGATAACTGCGTTTAGCGCAGTGGGACAAAAATTGGCGCCTCCCGTCCGGAGGGGAGACAATTGCATTACAAACCATATATTTGTTTTGTAGAAAGGCCGTAGACGGTACGTAATAGGTGAAAAAATTAATAATTTATAAATGGCGAAACCTTTTTACAAATAAAGACGAAAAACTAACAGAACTGTAAGACACGAGTAAATCAATTTATACAGATTTGAAACTATTGATCATACTCTAATAGTGTTTGAAAGTAAACGTTTTACGGGACTAACTTTAAACATTGCAGGGAGCGCGAGCGAGAGAGGGAGCGTGACCGCGAACGTGAGCGGGAGCGGGACAGGGATAGAGAGCGGGAACGATCCCGAGGTCGGAGCCGCAGTTCAGTAGACTCGCGACGTTCTAAGGTAAGAATAACTGTTGTATACAGGAAACTTCTTAAAATGCTGACGGCTTTTTGAGGATGTTCAAAGTCGAAATTGCGAAGAAAATCAGCTATTCCATACAAAACTGCAACCTACTCGACGTTAATATGTGAGACAGCAGTTTTTTTTTGCGATTTTGTCGGTCGCATAGAGAATGTTGTTCAGTTTAATTATCTGATCGTTCTCTTACTTTCCGTCGGCATTTGAAGAAGGAACACACAGGACATATAATCTACACCTTGGGACATCATTAGTGTGATGATGATGATTTAACATTGCAGGAGGTGGAAGAGGAAGCCCGGGAGCGCAAGCGCCACGAGAAGAAGGCCAGGGAGAAGGAGGCCGCCTACCAGGAGAGGTGCGTGACGTCACGTTATACTACCGTCTCACTCCCCGCCGTTTAAAAATAAAATTTTCACTCCGCTGGACGGAAAGCGTCAACTTTCGTCCCGCTGCGCTAAACGAAGTTGCCGCTTTCCGCTCCCGTCGAGGAGAAAAATAGTATACTAACATCGGGCAGTAAATAAGAGAGCCTCAGATCACATGTTTGTACACAATTATATGAGATCTTAGAACTTTCTTACTTTCCTGCCTTCAGTGTGTAATATACTAATAATGTGATGGTGTTTCGCAGGCTACGTAACTGGGAGACCCGGGAGCGACGCAAGGCGAAGGAGTACGACAAGGAGAAGGAGAGGGAGCGATGCCGCGAGGAGGAGCGCGAGCGAGAGGCCAAGCGCCTCAAGGAGTTCCTCGAGGACTACGACGACGAGCGCGACGACCACAAGTACTACAAGTATGTGTCCAGCACGATCCATGCCCATGTTGTGTTATGTACGACTAGGAGAGGGAGAGGGAGCGATGTCGCGAGGAGGAGCGCGAGCGAGAGGCCAAGCGTCTCAATTACTACAAGTATGGGTCCAGCACGATCCATGCCCATGTTGTGTTACGTACGACTAGGAGAGGGAGAGGGAGCGATGCCGCGAGGAGGAGCACGAGCGAGAGGCCAAGCGTCTCAATTACTACAATTATGGGTCCAGCACGATCCATGCCCATGTTGTGTTATGTACGACTAGGAGAGGGAGAGGGAGTGATGCCGCGAGGAGGAGCGCGAGCGAGAGGCCAAGCGCCTCAAGTACTACAAGTATGTGTCCAGCACGATCCATGCCCATGTTGTGTTATGTACGACTAGGAGAGGGAGAGGGAACGATGCCGCGAGGAGGAGCGCGAGCGAGAGGCCAAGCGCCTCAAGTACTACAATTATGGTCCAGCACGATCCATGCCCATGTTGTGTTATGTACGACTAGGAGAGGGAGAGGGAGCGATGCCGCGAGGAGGAGTGCGAGCGAGAGGCCAAGCGCCTCAAGTATTACAATTATGGTCCAGCACGATCCATGCCCATGTTGTGTTATGTACGACTAGGAGAGGGAGAGGGAGCGATGCCGCGAGGAGGAGTGCGAGCGAGAGGCCAAGCGCCTCAAGTACTACAATTATGGTCCAGCACGATCCATACCCATGTTGTGTTATGTACGACGAGAGGGAGAGGGAGCGATGCCGCGAGGAGGAACGCGAGAGGGAGGCCAAGCGTCTCAAGTGCTACAAGTATGGGTCCAGCACGATCCATACCCATGTTGTGTTATGTTCTTACGTCTTGTAACGAGTGCGACGAGAAAAAAAAAATCTGTTTTTTTTTAAACGAAGTCTAGATTTTTGCTATCTGACGCGTCCGTGCTTAAAACCTGAAGAGCACAAAAACGTATACAGACAACTAATTACGCGACAGTTTTCGCTTGACCAGTCGAATGAAAAAAAAAAACTACGCAAGTAAAATGACTAAGGATTTTAGCATTTTCGATGTTTATACTACTATACACGAACTTATGTTTGTGTAGGTTAGTCTCGGATATTTTTTTCAATAATTTTGTACGAGAACCGGCATCCATTATTTTGTATGCACAATTGCACACAGAGGTATTGCCTCTGTATTATGAACTTTTTGACCTAGTTTAACGGATTTCGGTTACTGTTTTGGGGGAGTGTCATGGTTCCCTTTATCTGCCTTTGTATTCATGAAACTCTCCTGTGTTTTCCACGGAATTTATAGGTTCCGCGGAATATAGCTCTTCTCCCCTTCGGACGGAAAGCGTCAACTTTCGTCCCGCTGCGCTAAAAGACGTCGCTTTTCGCCTCCGTCGAGGAGGAAATAGTATAGACACTTCGGGCAGTAAATAAGAAAGCATCAGATTGCATGTTTTTTGACCTCGGCTTCGCCTCAACAATTACATGTGATCAGATACTTTTCTTACTTTCCTGCCCTCGGTGTGTAATGTACTATTCTATACTTGTTTATGTTCTAATTTCCTACTAGTCTTTTACCCTATTTGGGAAATGTCATCGCTCCCTGTGTCTGTCCTTGGACTCGTGGTACCCAGTCGTGTGTTTCGCAGAATTTCGCGGAACACACTTTAGGAACCGCTTCTGTATAGGTACGAGCTGACCGCATGCGGCGAGTCTATACTCACTCTCCGGTCTCTCCCGCAGGGGCAGCGAGCTGGCGCGGCGCCTGGGCACGCGCGTGCGCGAGGCGTCCAGCGACGCGGCCGAGCGCGCGCGCGAGCAGGACGAGCTGTCGCAGCTCCGAGCCCGCATCTACAGGGACACCCCGCCCGACCTCGCGCCCGCCGCCTGGCGCCGCGCCGCCGCCGCCGCCGAGCTGCTCTACCGTCCGCGCCTGCTGATAGACCTGAGCCTGCAGGTGCGTGTGCGTGTGCGTGTGTACACACTACACACACTACACTACACTACACACACACACAGCCTGGCGCCGCGCCGAGCTGCTCTACCGCCCGCGCCTGCTGATAGACCTGAGCCTGCAGGTGCGTGTGCGTGTGCGTGTGTACACACTACACACACTACACTACACTACACACACACACAGCCTGGCGCCGCGCCGAGCTGCTCTACCGCCCGCGCCTGCTGATAGACCTGAGCCTGCAGGTGCGTGTGCGTGTGCGTGTGTACACACTACACACACTACACTACACTACACACACACACAGCCTGGCGCCGCGCCGAGCTGCTCTACCGCCCGCGCCTGCTGATAGACCTGAGCCTGCAGGTGCGTGTGCGTGTGCGTGTGTACACACTACACACACTACACTACACACACTCACAGCCTCGCGCGTCGTCCAGACGTAACGTACTTGGGACATTACATTCTATCAATGTACTTTGTTTCTTTTTAAACCGCCTACTACCTGAGCGAATGGTACGAGGATTATAAACGATACAGTTACGAGATACCTTGATGCAGTGAGATTTATACAGGGAAAAGTATCATTAACCTTTAAACCACATAGTTAACCCATCAAACTGAACACCTTTTACTATGGGAGCAAAATTGTCAGCGCGATAAAAAAATCTGCTCTTCCATACGTTTATGTCGAGTAGGCATTGCAATTTAGTAAAAAGTTGTTCAGTTTGATGGGTAGATTATGTGGTATAGAGGTTGATGATACTTTTCCTTACACCCTGTATAGGCTGATGATGATGATGATACAATATTTAATGTTTTCTAGGCTGAATTACAGCGGGAGCAGGAGCTAAAGCGGGCGCAACAGCGAGAGCAAGCGAGACGGGAGGCTAGGGACCGTGCGGAGCGGGAGCGGGACAGGTATCTGCGCGCGCAGGCCTCGCGACAGCTGCCCGACGAGGCCGAGCCCATCGACTCTGATGACAGGTGAGTAATGAGCGAGCGAGAAAGATCTAGGGATTCAGCCGAGTGCGAGCAGGATAGAAAGTATAATAATAAAATACCTGCCATCGACATATTAGTATTCTGGCATCAGTGTGTCCAAGAAAGCTTAAGCGCATTTCACTTCAAGATTGTTCATTTTCAACAAACTCGCACGTAAAGTGGTTCTTATTGCTGTGTTTTTAAGTTCATATCCGCCCGCTATATTTCCCAAATATTTTTGTAATCCTATTAGTGGCATTTTACATTTTTTTCCTGGCAATAATGAAAATGGCTATGTTGAGAAACAACGCTCGAAAAAAGTGAGATTTGATTACAGTCTCTGTTATTTACCGGTCTCGCCTCCGGCTCGAGCTGGCAATCCAGTCTCGACTGTAATGAGTAATGACTAACTTAGCTCACTTGTATCATCATAATGATACATATTTAATCTATACACCACTAGTTTTATTCAGACAATGAAACTAAACAACTTTCCCTAAGGAACATGGATCGAAAAAACGAGAAGAATTTTTGTACTAGCATAAGCATATGCTTACGACTATATTCCCCGAGGGGGTGGTCAGAGATATTCTGAAACCTCAGAACATCCACGTTTCACCAGTAGTACCGAAACTCTGTCCGGTGTGACGGGGGGTGAGCCGGATTTTTGTACTTCCCATCGAAAATCGATCAGCTGATGCGCACTTTCCCTTTCGGAACTTGAAATCCTTTTCCCAAAATACTAGTTTCCAAAAGATCCGTTTTTGTGTGGAAGGTCCAAAAATTGTTCACGTTTTTCGATCCATGTTCCTTAGAGGAACATTTCAATGTTTTCTTCTAAAGTTGGTGAGGATGATTCTTGAATCAATTTGATGATAAAAAGGATGGCGTAGAAGCGTGTAGGTACTTACATTAACAATATGCTCACGGTTATATTCCCCAAGGGGGTAGTCAACTAGTCAGAGATGTTGTGAACCGTCAGAACGTGCACGTGACTAACATGAGTGTCTGCACATTGCAGTGGAGGAGGCGCGGACGCGGCGCAGGTGGGCGCCTCCCCGACGGACTCCAGCACTCCCCCGCGACCCGCCACGCCCGTGAGTACACTATACCATACATTGTAGTGGAGGAGCGCAGGTGGGCGCCTCCCCGACGGACTCCAGCACTCCCCCGCGACCCGCCACGCCCGTGAGTACACTATACCATACATTGTAGTGGAGGAGCGCAGGTGGGCGCCTCCCCGACGGACTCCAGCACTCCCCCGCGACCCGCCACGCCCGTGAGTACACTATACCATACATTGTAGTGGAGGAGCGCAGGTGGGCGCCTCCCCGACGGACTCCAGCACTCCCCCGCGACCCGCCACGCCCGTGAGTACACTATACCATACATTGTAGTGGAGGAGCGCAGGTGGGCGCCTCCCCGACGGACTCCAGCACTCCCCCGCGACCCGCCACGCCCGTGAGTACACTATACCATACATTGTAGTGGAGGAGCGCAGGTGGGCGCCTCCCCGACGGACTCCAGCACTCCCCCGCGACCCGCCACGCCCGTGAGTACACTATACCATACATTGTAGTGGAGGAGCGCAGGTGGGCGCCTCCCCGACGGACTCCAGCACTCCCCCGCGACCCGCCACGCCCGTGAGTACACTATACCATACATTGTAGTGGAGGAGCGCAGGTGGGCGCCTCCCCGACGGACTCCAGCACTCCCCCGCGACCCGCCACGCCCGTGAGTACACTATACCATACATTGTAGTGGAGGAGCGCAGGTGGGCGCCTCCCCGACGGACTCCAGCACTCCCCCGCGACCCGCCACGCCCGTGAGTACACTATACCATACATTGTAGTGGAGGAGCGCAGGTGGGCGCCTCCCCGACGGACTCCAGCACTCCCCCGCGACCCGCCACGCCCGTGAGTACACTATACCATACATTGTAGTGGAGGAGCGCAGGTGGGCGCCTCCCCGACGGACTCCAGCACTCCCCCGCGACCCGCCACGCCCGTGAGTACACTATACCATACATTGTAGTGGAGGAGCGCAGGTGGGCGCCTCCACGACGGACTCCAGCACTCCCCCGCGACCCGCCACGCCCGTGAGTACACTATACCATACATTGTAGTGGAGGAGCGCAGGTGGGCGCCTCCACGACGGACTCCAGCACTCCCCCGCGACCCGCCACGCCCGTGAGTACACTATACCATACATTGTAGTGGAGGAGCGCAGGTGGGCGCCTCCACGACGGACTCCAGCACTCCCCCGCGACCCGCCACGCCCGTGAGTACACTATACCATACATTGTAGTGGAGGAGCGCAGGTGGGCGCCTCCCCGACGGACTCCAGCACTCCCCCGCGACCCGCCACGCCCGTGAGTACACTATACCATACATTGTAGTGGAGGAGCGCAGGTGGGCGCCTCCACGACGGACTCCAGCACTCCCCCGCGACCCGCCACGCCCGTGAGTACACTATACCATACATTGTAGTGGAGGAGCGCAGGTGGGCGCCTCCACGACGGACTCCAGCACTCCCCCGCGACCCGCCACGCCCGTGAGTACACTATACCATACATTGTAGTGGAGGAGCGCAGGTGGGCGCCTCCACGACGGACTCCAGCACTCCCCCGCGACCCGCCACGCCCGTGAGTACACTATACCATACATTGTAGTGGAGGAGCGCAGGTGGGCGCCTCCACGACGGACTCCAGCACTCCCCCGCGACCCGCCACGCCCGTGAGTACACTATACCATACATTGTAGTGGAGGAGCGCAGGTGGGCGCCTCCACGACGGACTCCAGCACTCCCCCGCGACCCGCCACGCCCGTGAGTACACTATACCATACATTGTAGTGGAGGAGCGCAGGTGGGCGCCTCCACGACGGACTCCAGCACTCCCCCGCGACCCGCCACGCCCGTGAGTACACTATACCATACATTGTAGTGGAGGAGCGCAGGTGGGCGCCTCCCCGACGGACTCCAGCACTCCCCCGCGACCCGCCACGCCCGTGAGTACACTATACCATACATTGTAGTGGAGGAGCGCAGGTGGGCGCCTCCCCGACGGACTCCAGCACTCCCCCGCGACCCGCCACGCCCGTGAGTACACTATACCATACATTGTAGTGGAGGAGCGCAGGTGGGCGCCTCCCCGACGGACTCCAGCACTCCCCCGCGACCCGCCACGCCCGTGAGTACACTATACCATACATTGTAGTGGAGGAGCGCAGGTGGGCGCCTCCCCGACGGACTCCAGCACTCCCCCGCGACCCGCCACGCCCGTGAGTACACTATACCATACATTGTAGTGGAGGAGCGCAGGTGGGCGCCTCCCCGACGGACTCCAGCACTCCCCCGCGACCCGCCACGCCCGTGAGTACACTATACCATACATTGTAGTGGAGGAGCGCAGGTGGGCGCCTCCCCGACGGACTCCAGCACTCCCCCGCGACCCGCCACGCCCGTGAGTACACTATACCATACATTGTAGTGGAGGAGCGCAGGTGGGCGCCTCCCCGACGGACTCCAGCACTCCCCCGCGACCCGCCACGCCCGTGAGTACACTATACCATACATTGTAGTGGAGGAGCGCAGGTGGGCGCCTCCCCGACGGACTCCAGCACTCCCCCGCGACCCGCCACGCCCGTGAGTACACTATACCATACATTGTAGTGGAGGAGCGCAGGTGGGCGCCTCCCCGACGGACTCCAGCACTCCCCCGCGACCCGCCACGCCCGTGAGTACACTATACCATACATTGTAGTGGAGGAGCGCAGGTGGGCGCCTCCCCGACGGACTCCAGCACTCCCCCGCGACCCGCCACGCCCGTGAGTACACTATACCATACATTGTAGTGGAGGAGCGCAGGTGGGCGCCTCCCCGACGGACTCCAGCACTCCCCCGCGACCCGCCACGCCCGTGAGTACTATCTTAATCTAATCTAAACTATTATAAAACTTTAAATGAAGTGTGTCTGTACATTGAAGGTTTTTTACAAAAAAAATATTACGATATGGTTTTTAGGTATCTCTGACTCCAAATCAACCTTTTTTAGAAACTTTGTCTGTTTGTTTGTTTGTTAACCTACTGAACCGAACTAAAAAACTACTGAACCGATTTTGATGAAACTTTTTTTGTTTGATAACTTATGATCTGACTTAAAATCTGGTATAAAATTTGTGCGGACGAAGTCGCGGGAAAACACTAGTAACATCTATTTTTACATTTTTTTGTCTGTCTGCTTGTTCGATCATCATGCAAATATTACTGAACCGATTTTGATGAACCTTTTGTTTGTTTGACAGTTTATGATTAAACTGTAAAATATACCCTGTATTCGGAGTGTAAATTAAAATGAATTACGTACATATGAAATGGGATGCTTAAAACCATCAAACTGAACATCTTACACTATGGAGCCAACATTGAAATAGCGAAGAAATTTTGTTATTCAATAGAAAATTTCAATGGTCTTTTGACTGAAATATATGAAATGGCAGAATTTTTTTCGCTATATCATTGTTGGTCCCATAGGTAATAGTTTTTAGTTTGATGATCTGAAGCATCGCCTGTATTTAATTTTTCTCCCTTCCGGGCCGCAAAGCGTCAACTTTCGTTCCGCTGCGCTAAACGAAGTCGCCGCGTTCCGTTTCAGTCGTGGAGAAAAATAGTATACTTTACCTCGGGCAGTAAATCGGAAAGCCTCAGATTACATGTTCGTCGACCTCAGCGATTACATGAGATCTGAGACCTTTCTTTCCCGCCCTCGGTGTGTAATTTACTACTACATCCTGTGTGAAAGGAAAGTGCATAACGTGTCACACATCAGTCTGCCTCGTATGTATGGTTGCACAAGGATGCGCATAGAGCCGACAGTCGCGTCACTATACAACCAGTAACAGTGTATCTCCTCCCGCAGAGGTCTCCGCAGAGTTCAGCCGGCGGCGCGACGCCCCCGCGCCCCCCCCACCCCCACCCCCACCCGCCCCGCGACCTGTCCCGCTCGCGCTCGCGCTCCCCCTCGCCCTCCCACTCGCACTCGCGCTCGCCCGAGCCCGCGCACACACACGCGCACGCACACGCGCACGCACACCGCGGCCACAGGCACGAACACAAGCATGTGAGTATACAACGAGGTCTTTTTAGAGGGATAAAACATTCCATCAGATCCCATTGGGTCGAAGTGTTACTGGCTTGCCAGCCCCGATCTCTACAGTCTCTACACAGTATAAAATAAAGTCGCTTTCCGCGTCTGTCTGTGTATCGTATATAATTTTCACTGTCATTTCGAGTATTTCTTCCGGAAGTTTTCGTGTAGCTCATGCTCATGCTGTTTTTTAAGGGTATGATCAGCCCAGAAAACTAAACGACTTTCTCTACGGAACAAACATTGAAATTGCAAATAAATAATAATAAATAAAAATTGCAAACCTACTGGAAACCAAAATGTATGACAGCCAATGACATTCTATGTACATGAACTCACTACGTCATACAATATCAAAACCACAAAATGACTTGGTATGCTTCAGTTGTACTCTGCTGCAATACAGTGCCGCTAACAATCCAGTCATTTCACTAAGTAGTAATGTACACTTTGGCCGTTCCATTACCAGCGTGCTGATGCGAAGAATGTCATTGGGAAACAACACATTAAAATACCACCGTCAGCAAATTAAGAAGGTCCCTGTATATTAATAGTGTATGTTGTCGGTATGTAACAGAACAACGTGTCGGGAGGCGGAGGCACGTCGGCCAACAGCTCGCCCATCAGCATCAGCTTCAAGAACCAGCCCGACCAGCACCACCAGCCCGCGATCACCAGTACGTACATCAACATCATCATCATCATCCGTCGACGTCGAAATTTATTTTATATTCTCAATCAGAGACCCCAAAAACCCCCGGATAAGAATTTTCTGTCAAATCGGAGCAAGTTAACGAATATCCGCTATCTTGGTTACATCATGTCATCCATATAGACTACCCTTGACATAGATTTGGGATTCAGCACAGTTGAATAGTACATGGCAAGTAAATTGATATCAACTAAAATTTAATAAAGATTGTACAGTACATTTTCATCATGTCATCCATATAGCTACCCTCATTCCCGATGTTTGTTTGAGCGTCCTGTACATTTTTATCAAGTCATCCATATAGCTACCCTCATTGCCGATGTTTGTTTGAGCGTCCTGTACATTTTTATCAAGTCATCCATATAGCTACCCTCATTCCCGATGTTTGTTTGACCGTCCTATACATCTTCATCAAGTCGTCTCTGAACCTATGGCCCCTTAATGCAAGAACGTCACTTATCTTCCGCTATTTTAGGGTTGAGACACATTTACCGACGGCAACCGGCGGTGGACGGCTCCCCATGCTAAATGACATTTTTGTATGGGCCCACCGTCGGTAAATGTGTCTCAACCCTTAATCAAAGGTGGACACTAAACGTTCGCTCGGTGTAGTCGACTAGACAGTAGACAGTAGACACTAGACACTAGACAGTAGACAGTAACGTGTCTCCCCCACACAGTGGAGCCGCGTGAGAGCGGTGGAGCGCAGAGCCGCGTGGGGAGGACACACGCCGCCTTCACCACCGACGACGACGAGCCCGAGCCCCACCATCATCATCATCACCAGCACCAGCACAAGGGTGAGTAGACACTAGACAGTAACACTTTATATTTATTTGGAACTAACTTTTGTCTTAAAAAGTATCCTGTATATTAAATCTTCATCCAAATCCGTTCATCAGCCAGATTTGCGCTTATGTGTCATGCATGAGTGATAAACATAGTTAAAGAATTTTTTAAATTGTTTTCATTTCAGAATCTTACATCTATGTTTGTAAATTTTGATATTATAATGTTAGTAAGATTACTATGATAATTTTATATTTTCATTTTCAAGTGTTGACCTATGTCAACACTAGCAAGTAAAAACACAAAAAAAGTGCAAATTAGTATTAGCAAATAAACGAATTATTTTGAATTGTATCAGCTGTATACTTAACTTACAGGTAAAGATAAGAAAGATAAAGAGAAGAGCAAAAAGAGTGACAAGGGGGAGAGTGACAAGGAGAGCAAGTCCGCGGAGGAGAAAAGGAAGCACATAAAGAGTCTCATCGACAAGATCCCCACACAGAAGGAACAGCTGTTCCAGTACAAGCTCGACACGGCGCAGGTGAGACACAGTCACACACACACACACACACACACACACACACACACACACACACACACACGCGTAGAGACAATGAACACACTGAGGGCAGGAAAGTAAGAAAGGTCTCGGATCTCATGTAATTGTTGTGATCTGAGGCTTTCTTATTTACTACCCGAAGTTAGTATACTATTTATCTCCTCGACGGGAGCGGAAAGCGGCAACTTCGTTTAGCGTAGCGGGACGACAATTGACGTTTTCCGTCCGGAGGTGAGAAAAATCTAGTAATCTGTGACTATGTGGACGACGATGTTTTGTTATACGTAACAAGCCGACCCTTCTGGCCTCAAAGGTCGTAAACGCCACTTTTGGCCAAAATGAGTTAAAAATGCAGTTTTTTTTTTTTCGCTCTATCGATCGGTGTATTCCCCTGTAAAAAGTCCTTTATGGCGTTTACGACAATTGAAGCCAGAGGGGTCGAAGCATTGCATCTTTATATCATTCGTTTGTTCGTGTGTGAGCAGATCGACAACGTGCTGATGGAGAAGAAGATCCGGCCGTGGATCAACAAGAAGATCATAGAGTACATCGGAGAGCCGGAGCCGACCCTCGTCGACTTCATCTGCAGCAAGGTGCTCGCCGGCTCCAAGCCGCAGGGCATCCTGGACGACGTGCAGATGGTACCTACTTACATGCATACATACATACATACAAAATATGTCAAACGATCTGTCAGATAAGCTAATGAGAACTTACTAAGAAATGGTGAAACACATATTTTATTCATTATGCTTATTAGATAATATTAAATACTTATTTTAAACCTTAGGTTCTGGACGAGGAGGCGGAAGTGTTCGTGGTGAAGATGTGGCGGCTGCTCATATACGAGCTGGAGGCGAAGCGCGCCGGTCTGCACCCCCCCGCCGCGCCGGGCCCCCCGCCCGCCGGCCCCCCGGGGGGCCCGGACCCCCCGCACGCGGCCGGGGGACCCCCCGCGCCGGACAAGTGACGCGCGCGCAGGCACAGCCGCGCGCTCGTGTTCCGCCCGTGATGCTGCATGTGTACCGATACTATTAACATACTATACTGTACTACTCGATAACACCCTACCCTTAGATAAAGTATATGTCTAGATAGAGCCTCGCACTTGTATCACACCGTAACTATATAGTGCTTGCAGTATGACAACGCTCTTTAAGCGCCGCGCCTGTGTACTTACGTAGTCATGTGCAGTCGATGCCCTCATCTTCACACAGACCCCGAGATGATCCTCGCCGCGCGCTTCCCCGCCAGGCCCCTCCGTGTCATACGACTTATCTCTGTGTGCGTGTATACCGAGACTGTTATCTTATCATCCAAGAGTTCGGTGATATTTATTTCGTCGCGTTCGTAGCTTCGACTGTCTATCTTGACATATATCTTATCAAAGACCCTACCTTATACCGAGACCGAGTGTAAAATTAAATGCATTACTTCTTTAACTACGTCATTAAATTATACTAGACCCCAGTCTAGCATAAAATGATGAAAAAAAAAATGTTCAATTTGACGCAATAACCCACACAAATACATTGTTATTGATTCGTTTAATCTTAGTTGTATTTGGTATGTTTACTGTCAGCTAATAGGTACGAAAGAGCTCTTAGAAGTTCTTTTGGCCCTGAAATTTTTTAAACATTTATTATGAATCGAATACAATTAGGTGTTTTCTGAAAGCTAAAATAAAACGTAGTTCCAACATACCGCGACAGATGGCGTTGACGCGAGACAGAAGCGAAAACGGAAATTTAGGCTAAAAATTACCCAAAAACTTCATGTCACTAACACTCAGTTGCAGAAAAGCTCATTAAAGTTAATCCTCCATTAAATATCTTGCTGTCACTTTTTGACGTAGGAAAAGCTAGCAAGATATTTAATGGTGGATTAACTCTAATGAGCGTTTCTGCAACTGAGTGTTAGGCGCATCCGTTGGAAGTATTTGTTCTAATTTCTCTGCTTACATCAAAACATATTTTTAAAATTTTAATGATTGACTTGCAAAATAATGGACGCCGGGTCCATTCCGATAAAAGTGTCCGAGACTAACCTAAGTACGTGTAGTAACATAAACCAACTAAAAACATTGAAAATGCTGAAATTATTTCTCATTTAGCTCGTTTTTACGAGTTCCCTATCGCGGCAGCGCGTGTGTCGCGTTATTGGTTCTCTTTATACGTTTTGGTGCTCTTTTGGTTAGGACACTTTTGACACATGAAATATGTATAATATAAAATATTGTAAACTTTAAAAACACTTGTAAATATCATTACAATGGTTACATTTGAACTGGAAGTAAAGATTCTAAAACTACAGAGAGGTTTGACTAATATTGTCTCATACAAAATGTATGTAACTTTATGTAACTTTGAATGTGTTGAAAAAAATCGGATAATTCTTATTCAAGGTCCAACTTCATATGTCGACGGTTAAAGGGATGATCAGACCGTGAAACTGAACAACTTCCTCTTTGGGACCAACGACAAAATCGCAAAAATAATATAAGCTGTCCCATACAATTGGCTGAATGGAATTGTTGATTTGTATGGAAGCTCTGATATTTTCGCGATTTCGATATCCCATAAATATAATTGTCTCCCCTCCGGACGGAAAGTGTCAATTTTTGTCCCGCTGCGCTAAACGAAGTTATCGCTTTCCACCTCCGTCGAGGAGAAAAATAGTATACTAACCTCGGCAATAAATAAGAAAGCCTCAGATCACATTACATGAGATCTGAGACTTTACTATCTACTAAATATCAATATAATTTATTGCATGAATTAATAAAAATAAAAGTAACTAGTGTTTTCCCGCGACTTCGTCCGCACAAATTATATACCAGATTTTAAGTCAGATCATAAGCTATCAAACAAAAAAAGTTTCATCAAAATCGGTTCAGTAGTTTTTGCGTGATGCGCGATCAAACAAACAAACAAACAAACAAACAAACACACAAACAAACACACAAACAAACAGACAAACAGACAGACAAAATTTCTAAAAAAGGTTGATTTCGAGTCGGGGATATTTAAAAACCATATCGTAATCTTTTTTTTGTAAATATCTTCAATGTACAGACACACTTCAGTTACAGTTTTATAATAGTTAAGATAAATACATAAAACTTAAAACTATTACAAAAAACGGGGCAATACGCTAGGTCTGGGTTCATAAAGAAAGTTGTTCAGTTTGATGGTCTGTTCATTAAACCTAAAAACCCGTCAACATATTAAGTTGGACCCTCGAAGTGACCTGTTTCAATACATGAGTGGGTGATTGTGTAAATAAATAATTAAATAAGTGTTTGTTCAGCTTGTGACGACACTACGATGTTCAGAACAGTCGCCAGACTGTTTTGTACTCTATTATAATAGCGGTAAGGTCTGAAAAGCAATGTTTTATCTTTATTACTCAATAGTCGATGCATCTACTTCCATATAAAATGTTTGTTCCATATAAAGATAGTTGTTAAATTGTAAAAGTTAAAATATAACTGCGGCGACTATTGGGTAGTATAGTGATTGAGAGCTGTAGTTCGACTATAGTTCATTTGTCTATAATATAGTTCAGTATCACACTACTGGGCGAAATTGATATCATTAGCATCCTTTTAAACTAAGAGTCTACCCTTCGAACTGAACAATTTTTACTATGGGAGCAAACTGATCGGAGCACAAAAAAAATCAGCTGTTGCATACATTTGAGTCGAGTAGGCATTGCAGTTTAGTATGGAAAAGCAGTTTTTTTTTGTTGCTCCGATCGGTTTGCTCCCCTAGTAAAAGTTGTTCAGTTTGATGGGTAGACTCTTAGTTTAAAAGGATGCTATTGGTATCAATTTCACCCTGTACAGTTGGCAGTAAAAAATGCTTTGCCCTGCGGTTCGCCAGGCGTGCGCCGGCCGAAAGCGCATCTTTGTAAGACCGAAATAAGAAAATTTTCGAAAACTGAATGATAGTTTGTATTTAATAACGAGGTGATCCACATCGTGTACCGCACGGCTAGCATGCCACCCACAACAAAGCGAGAAAACGCGCAATCTTTTAAAATAACGAAGATGGGGACGCATCTCGAAAAGCGCAACAGCGAGAGCATGTGCTGTCCGATGTGGGTCAACCCTAATAGTTTGTATTTAGTAAAGATGTGACTTATACAGGGTCCTTCTTAATATGCTGACACTTTTTTAAGGGGATGATCAGACCATCAAACTGAACAACTTTCTCTATGGGACCAACATCGAAATCGCGAAAAAAAACAGCAGTCCCATACATTTGGCTCGAGTAAGTTTGCAGTTTTGTATGGAACAGCAGATATTTTTTTCGCGATTTCTATGTTGCTGCCGTAGAGAAAGTTGTTCAGTTTGGTGGTTTGATCATCTCCTTAAAAATGTGTCAGTATATTAAGAAGGATCCTGTGTTGTGAAGAGGTATTGTGTGCGATATTGTATTTGTAAATGATTACGAATAGAAACGTAACGCGAGTGACAATGTGTGACTCTACGCTTGACGGTACGCGTGTGTGTGTGTGTGTGTGTGTGTGATGGAGTGAGAGAGTGTGTGAGAGGTCAGTACCGGTACATTGTTGCTATTATATTGTGTACGTTAAGTTTAATATTACCTCCTAGCCAATAAACATACTATTGTCTTATTTTGCTTTTTATTTACCTATTTAAATGTAATATAACCAATAAATATCGAATCGAATATTGAATATCTCTGACTACCCCTACGGGGAATATAGTCGTGAGCATATGCTTATGCTTTAAAAGTCATACCAATAGAGTACCTACTACAGATTGTCCAATCATTTTAGGGGTTGCAGTGTGATAAAGTAAAGTAAACAGATTACGGTTGACAAATAATCTAGGACCGGAAAAAATTAAACCTAGATTATTTGTCAACCGTAATCTGTATACTTTACTTTATCACACTGCAAAGTTTCAGCGATGAAGATGAATTATTGTTAGGGTGTCCATACAAGGAAACTCTAAAATGACTGGACTAAGAGTGAAATCGATATCATTAGCATCCTTTCAAAAGTCTACCAATCAAACTGAACAACTTTTACTATGGAAGCAAAACGATCGGAGCAAAAACAAAAACAGCTGTTGCATACATTTGAGTGGAGTAGGCATTGCAGTTTAGTATGGAACAACAGATTTTTATGTGCTCCGATCGGTTTGCTCCCATAGTAAAAATTTTTCAGTTTGATCAAACTTATAAGGGGGGGTATTACAGAACGACACTCAAGTGGAAATCTCTTCTTGAGTATAGATAGAAAAGGATGCAAACATACACATACCTTAGGGTTGAACTACACCACGTAGCACAGCATCGCATTTTTCCGTCGCTCCATCCTTTTCTGTCACTCAGGAACGTCATTTGCTAGAGCATATAAGATCGATCGCACGCGGCGCGGCGTGCTGTTCCGTCCCGTCTATCTTAAATTTAAAAATTGTTCATGACATGAGCTCTGTTAGAGAACTGCAGTATTAACAATTATTGCTAAATGGACACAAAAGATAATCTTAAGTTTAAGTAACTACCTAAATAACATTAAATTAAAACATTGAAAACAAAATTAAATAGGTAGTTAGTTATTTGTTATGCAAGGCTGCAAAGTTGCTTTTTGGCGCGAGTACTTTTATTGAAACCTGAGCTCAGCGAAGGTTTCAAAGGTACGAGACGCAGAATAACTTTGCAGCCGAGCGAAACACAACTTTTCACCTCACAAAAGCGAAGAAAAACAGTTAATTGCTAAAAAGAACATTTTAAAAAGTTTTTTTTTCGTGCTGGCCAGTGACATGAAATAGTTATTATGTATTTTCAGTGGATTGGCGGTATAGAAAAATATTGAATAGGCAGATTCGAATTTCAAAAACTCTTTCCACGCTAGCGGATAAAATGCACTTTTGCACTCAGATTTCGAATGATAAACAGAATCTTTCCGAGCTTGCGAGGTGAAAACAGTTTTGTTATAGACTATTTACATTTCTTCATTTATAATTTAATAAATGACATGGCGCGTGATTCGTTTGGTGGCTATAAAGCATGTATAGGTAATTGTGCAGAAAATAATTAAATTAAACAGATACCTAGGTACTTAATGTTATTGTTTCATTATAAATTAACAATCATCATACACACGAGGGGTGGTGGGTGAGATGAATCGATTATGATAAGGTTCAATTAAAAAGACAATCAGCGTCAGCGGTGTGTCGGATGCATGTCACGCCTCCGTATCTTTGTGTACCCTAGAGGTAGGGGAACGAACCGTGTCATTTCTCTATGGTAGGTACTTGTACAGTCGCCGGCAATTTATTATTTAAGTCGTGTCATGTACCTAAGTATCTGGTAAATAAATAAAAAAAATATAATGATAGGTAACATTTGTAAAGAGTAAAGGGCCTTCTTTAGGATATTATTACAAAGAGTCCTATCAACCTATGGTATACGCAGGAAACTGGCATAGGTATTGGTACAATACCTATGCTACCTTCCTGAGCAGCCCTTTGGACCTCTACCCAATAGAACGAAATAGATAAGGAACACACGACGTCACACCCCAGAGCATAAGCCTATTATACCCTCAGAATTTCTTCTTCCGCGCAAGCAGGTTTTCTCAAGATATTTTCCTTCACCGTTTGAGAGCAGTCTGTGTTTAATTAGTTTTAACTACGTAATATTTTTAAACAGCTTTTTTTTGAGTCCTACTGCTGGGCAAAACCATCCTCTTCTACTCCAATCTGCCCTATGCAATGCAATCTCTGGCCAACCCTTCAGGAAGGTATTCAAGTCATCGCTCGATCTTTTCCTGGGCCTTCCAAGACGTTGGCAACCTTGTGGCTATCTTGGTCCATCTCTCGCATGACGCATGAGGCAGATATGTCCCGCCCAGTCCCACTTTAGCTGAGCTGTTTTGAGGCCTGCGTCAGCTATTGGTACCAGTTTTACCACCAAAAATGCTACGCTAGAGCGTAGCTCGTTAGCAAATTTTGAGATTGGATTTCTGATGTTCAGTCAAAGACCAAGCCTGAGCACCGTATTTATTGAATGATAGAAATATTATTATCTATTCATGTGGTATTACGTAGATACCTACATAAGTTAGAAAATTCACTGGTACATGTCATCACGTCCGTGCGGATTCGAACCCGTACCCACATGATTAAGTGTATACGAGTGATTAAGTGTTGTTTAGTGTATGATCATGTCTTACCTATCCGTTACGCGCCAACGAGACGCTCTCAAGCACAAGGAAAACATTATATTAAAAATCTTGTTTTTAATCACTTCACGGGCACAAATGTTAACACTTCGCACTTTTTTAGGCGATAGTACCTACATAGATAACTAGGTACATAGGTTTATATATAAGGCAGGTGATCGAGTGATCGCCTGCTCAAAGCAGACAGTATCTGAGATGCGCGCGCACGTTCTCTTCCTATCCGTAGTCGGCTCTGTGAGTATTACTACTTATTATACTTAGTACCCTACCCTACTCGATGTTAGGGTAGACAGTCGTCAGGGCGTTAGTGCGCCCTATAGTCCGCGCTTTGTATAGACCCGCCTATTGGACCGCTATGCAAATGCAACCCACTTTATTATACTTAATTACGCTTTGCCCTTAGTAGGTTTACACTCAGTTGCAGAAAAGCTCATTAAATTTAATACTCCATTAAATTTCTTGCTGTCACTTTTTGTCTTGTTGACGTTGTTAAAGCTAGCAAGAGATTTAATGGAGGATTAACCTTAATCAGCGTTTCTACAACCGAGTGAGTATAATATATAGCCATAGTCATAGTCATAATAGTTTATTGCTTCATGTGGTTACTTAAGGTGGACAAATATAAAAATAGAGCGCACATTAACCCTGTAAGGGCACTGCAAACTAAATGTAGTTGTAACTTATTCATTATTAACTTAACTATAAAAGTACCTACCTATTCTATAAAAGAGTGTCAATTTTAATAATGTAAATGAAACAGTAATTATAATTATAATAACACCTAACCTAAAGAAAAGAAAAACAAGACTTATAAATACTATACATACTACCTATAAATAAAAAACATCCTCTAAATTACCGCTGCATGCCGGCAGGGTGCCCAGAAGGCTGGCAGCGTTGCCTCTTTGTATGGCCAGACTGATTCGCTGGCCGAGGTAGCTGCCAGCCCTCTGGTCACCCGAGGCCTCGATTAGGCGCGCCGATAATTCTTTAAATAATCGGCGCGCCTCTGGCCCCCACGGACCCAGTGTCTCAACCCCAAACGGTGCAAATATATAACCCTCGCCGAGGGCTACATATAAGCGCCGCTTGAGGTTTTCCGCAGTAGCCGCCGCCGCACCTGCATTGGATGAGGTCGCATGGACGTGGGACGGTGCCAGTGTATCTACACAGGTAGCGTCCCAGACCAGCGACCTCCCCAATTTCCACGGAACGAGCGTCAATCCATCGGGCCTCTTCCCATCACTCCGGATTAAACCTTTGGGCTCTAAGATCGCGGGTATATTGGCGGTTACAAGGGCCCGACGGATGATGTCATTCAATGTGGAGTGACGCGACCAGCGGCCAGCGCTCCGAGAGCAGGAAAGTCCGTGGTGGCCGAGTTCGTCGACGGCCTCGCCGCATTTGCAGCGGTGAGCCCTATTGGTCCGAACGCCCAGACGGAGACCAACTAAAATGGAAAGAAATGAGTTGCTAAGAAGGGTGCCCAGGTTTGGGGAGGGTAGTGCCTGCAACCAGTAGCCTGACTCTTTCTCAGAGACAGCGAGGAGGCGAGCGCGGTCCGTCTCATTCTCAGCAGTTATTAGCAGATCACGCTGGATCTGGAGGCAGAGCGGCTCATCCCACTGTCTCTGGGACTGAGGAGCAACCGGTTGCACGCTCGGGCATGCCATTGACCAAGCGAGTTTGGCCTCGGCCAAGTAAGCCACCTCTACGGAACCCAGTGACGGGTTAATGATTCTCCCGAAGAGGTTGTGCGTACTGTGGACCGATGACAAAAACGCAGGCAAAGAAACGCTTGAAATTTTGCGGATGCCCAGGCCGCCGAGGCGGATCGGAAGAGACGCCTGGGTCCAGGCTCTCTCTTTGATGTTGCAATTTAGAATTTCACTAAGGAAATTTTGTATCATTTTGTCTAGAGAGATTAGAAGATCGTTGTGTTGCCAAATAGGAGAGCACCGGAGAATGTATGTGAATTTTGGTACGAAGAGGCAAAAGCGGATGATAAAAAGCGCCATGTGTGAATTGATTTGGTGAAGACGGTTCGATGAATTATTAAATTTAGACATTTGGTCCGATAAAAAGGTGGGGACAGCAGTGCCAAAGATAGGGGCTCCTAAAAGTCTAAGGCATTGTTCATCAACCGTACTTATATTGGGAGCCAAGGCGTTAAATTTAGATATAATTTCAGATTTTTTAATGGGGTCAGTGGATTGGGGGATAAAAAGTTCACATTTAGTAAAATTTAGCTCGAGGCCAATGGAGGCGAACTCCGTGATTAAAGTTTGTAAGTCGGTCAGTACTGACGACAAGTCGCCTCCAAAGGTTCCGTCGTCCAGATACCAAACATTAAATTTAGAACTTAGTTTGGAGATGATTGGATGAATGGCGAGGCTAAAAATGGCAGGTCCGAGAGGATCACCCTGTTGGCAGCCGACAGCTGAGTGTAAAATATGTTGTCTATGTATAAGGGTTGAAGGGGAGCTGTAGCACTGCCAGAGGTATGGGTAGATCTGTGGGATGTTGTTTTGGATCTCTGTCAGTAGTGTACCTCTGTCAACGGAGTTGAATGCATTTTTGACATCAACCTTCAACAGCACCTCGGCTCCGTTGTTCAGGAGGAGGGTGCGGGTCGCATGCACGGCGGCCTCACAGCCTCCTCTCGAACCGAAACCGAGCTGCACGGGTTGGAAGGTTGATGTCAGTTGTGGTAGGATGTACTTGCAGCAGATTTTGGACACTATACGCCGGATTGTGGTACCCACTGCAATAGGTCGGATACCACCGTCCTTCTTTTTAAGCGCGCACAGGTTTGCACCATAAAGGAGGCTGGTTATGCAGTTGGGTACTTTTCCAGCTAGCATAATGTTGCATAAGCAAGTAAGGTCCATCAGAAGGGCCCTGCCGCTGTCTCCCGTGGCTCCGCACACGAGGTCTTTGTAGTGCTGCGGAGTGAGGCCATCGAGGCCACCGGCAGAGCCGTTCTTGAATGACATAATGGCTGCAAGGACATCCTCCGGTGTAGCTTGTGGTATGGGGTCGGCTGCCTGGGGGGGAACGGGAAGGTGTAGTGAAGCGGATGGCTGAGGGTGTTTACTGTGTAGAGCTGCTAGAGTCTCTGCAGAGTCGGGAGCGACCTCGTCATCAGAGAAGAGTAGCTGGGCGGCTCCTTTCAGATCGCCATCACTAATTTTACTTTCAATCTTTTTTATAACGTTAAATGTTTTCTTTCTAGATGTATTTTGTGGAACGGATGGAGGAAATACGCAATGCGGGCTGGAACAGTTGTTTTTAATTTTTTGGGTGAGGGAGCTGCTACTGCTGCCCTCATTTTTGGGAGCATGAAGTGTATAGTAGGAAAATGTGAGTAGTTGTTCCCAGCTATCCGTCGAGTTCTCGTTAACTACTCTCCTAATGCGTTTGCTTAGGGAGCTGGCTACTGAGATTCTGGCTCCCCGAGGAATTCTTTTAATCAAAGGGTAGTTGGCTCTTAGAGTAGTCAGTTTCTGCCAGAGCGGAGTTGCTCCATCACTGGCTGACGGTGCTGAGGTGGACTGTGGTGCGTTCGGGGAAGAAACCGGAAGACTCACGTGGACGGCGTTTTTGTGCGTTTTTCCCACATGTATTTTTAAACCCCGCGTACCGCGAAAATAACGAGGCTGGGAACAACGGTCACATTTAATGAATAGTTCCGATGACGAGTCGTTGTCGGGTTGGCTGGTGTGGTCTGCTTGTGTGGGCGTCTGGGACATAGGTTCTCAGCTTACTTACGGAAATACTTATCTTAGAAATATCATCCAAAAATAGTAAAAAACAAATAGAATAAAAATATTTCACAATGACACAGGTTTGGCAGTTGAAAACAACGGTTGCGAAGGCTGGCCGGTGACGGACCCGAAGGGCGCACGAAAGGAGGCCGAAGACGGCGGCCGATGGCGAATGTCAGGATTCTGCTATGCTTCGGCTTTACTTCGGGTAGTTTCGGCTACATTTGTTGTAGCAACCGTTTTGGTTACTGAGGCAACTGAAAATCGGTTGCTGGGCAACTGTTTTTCAATGGGGGGCTATCTGTCAGATGAAATCGGGCTTCAGATTGAATAAAATGTTGCGCAGAATTAAAATAGCACTGCGCATGGGTCAGTCCCCATGCACACCAACTTCCGCCGAGACACACTAAACTTTTTAGCCGTCAACGGCAACGGATGGGCACTGCGCGAATTTTAATTTAATTTTATAATAATCTATTTCATGTGACACTCACAGTCACAAACACAGCTATTTTTTGAGTCTAGTTCTATAAAATAAAACATTTTTAATTTGGGTTAATATTGGCTTCGGTTCTTTCTTATCTAGGTACTATTTGTTTGTTTGTCTGTCCGCAGTTCGTGGTTGTGCTGGCCGAGCGGCTCGGCGAGGTGAGTTAAACATGTTGACTTCATTCTTCTACAGGGTTTTCTATATGATGTAACAAAACACCCTATTAATATTTAAATAGTTGGTTTAGATGTCTGATCATCTCCTTAAAAACCGTCTGCATGTATAGAACGGCCCTGTTTAGGTACAGGCTGTAACAAAACAGCAATTAGTTTTATTTCGAGCCAAATATTGTACCCACTGTCCATCCACCACCGCCACTTATAATTAAGTGGCGACGGGCCTACGCGACGGGCGCACCCCCCGTCACACTGGACAGAGTTTCGGTACTACTGATTTTCTGAGGTTTCAGAATATCTCTGACTACCCCCTCGGGGAATATAGTCGTGAGCATATGCTTATGCTTAATTAGTTTTATAGACCCTCAAACTGTACAACTTTCACTATGGAGCCAACATCAAGGAATTAAAAAAAACTTTTGTTTCTTACAAAGCTGCAGTCAACATTTTGATGTCGTTTCTATGGTGAAAGTTGCGGTTGTTGGTCTTGTTGACGGGCGGTCTAAAAACCATCATACTGAAGCGTGCAGTTGTTGCAAGGCTCACTTCTAGCATTTCTTCAAGTTTCAAGATGGAATGATGTGTCAAATAGTGATAGAGGTAACGTAGCCTGTCGCCCAAAAACACTGCATAATAAGAAACCTTATCCCTTAGTCGACTCATACGACACACACGGCACGATATGTGGTTTTTAATAACTTCTCGTAAATTTTTGTTGCTCACCAAAATAGCTTTAAAACACGGACCTGAAAAAAAGACGGACGTAATCTCCTTTAATCATAAGTGAATCACCCATTTATTATGTGTGTGCGTGCTGGCACACAGTCGCGCGGTGCATAATGGCGGCAGGTTGCCGGGACCTTCGCCTGGACCTGGTGCATCTATGTGACTGTAGGTCCCTTGTAAAACAAACGAAAATGTAGAACCTTGCATGCTACAGATCTTTTTAGTTTCACATTACGTCCGTCTTTTTTTCAGGTCTGTGCTTGTGAAATCATAATTATTAATTAAACTCACTATTATTTCCTTACCATCCTTAGAGCAGACAGATCTCAAACCTGCAGCTTCTCACACCGAGCCTATCTTCACCACCCTCCACTTCACCCACCACAAACGACAACGTACAAATTGTGAAGTGGTTACTGCGAGGGCTCCATCGCTATCTCTATGAGAACGGAGCGGACGACCTGGCGGAGATCGAGGGGCCGAACGCGCGCGAGCCAGAGTTCATCACCGTCGTGGTGGAACGAGTAGACGAGGAGGGGGACGCTGAACAGCGCGGAGAGGACGAGGACGACGTCCTCCCCCCCATGCTTCCCTACGTCGATAGCGACCCAGGACAGGAAACCCAACGCAACCGCGACTTCCGTCACCCCTACACACAACCTCACTCACAAAAGAGATACAAACCGCTCCCGTACGACCAGGAGCAGAGGTTCACGGAGTATCTGCAGGACCTACTGGAGGCGGAGGAACGTGACGACGAAGATCAGTCAAGTGAACAGAACTACTACGCGCCCAAACCTCTACTGAACTCTGAGTTACAATCGGGTCACAGTATGAAGGATCATTTGAAGCAGTTACCAGAATATTTGCAGGAGCGAGTCGCTTTGCAGGCGCATCTTGAGCATGAGAAGGGGTGTACGTGGTGCGCTCTTGTCCGCGCCAGTGGACTCGATCCGTCTAGACTCCACTCCGCTTCCCCTCCGCCCCCCACGCCTCAGAAGCAGAAGCTGGGGACCGCGCTGCCTGACCCCTGGTTCACGAAAGTGAACGGTCGCAAGTGGATGGTTCTGAACGAGGAGTATCCAGGCATGTGAGTGAGTAAAGTATACAGTACGATTTAATTAAAATATGTAGTAAGTTACCAACTAAAGTTGCCTTTTTTCCATTTTATACTTCCCTATTTTTTTAAATTACTAGTCCAATATTTTTCTCCCCTCCGGACGGAAAGCGGCAATTGTCGTCCCACTGCGCTAAACGAAGTTGCCGCTTTCCACCTACGTGGAGGAGAAAAATTGTATACTAACCTCGGGTAGTAAATAAGAAAGCCTCAGATCACATGTTTGTTGACAATTACATGAGATCTAAGACCTTTTTTACTTTCCTGCCCTCTGTATGTAATCTACTAAAGTAACTATCAGAAACATTATCGATAAGGTTGATAATATTATCAAATGGTTTCGAATACCTACCGTCGGGAAATGTTAATCTCTGTCCTCGGCGCGAGAACGAAGATTTAGCGGAGCGGAATTATTTTCCTGGTCGCACCGTATCTATAGGGGATGATCAGACAATCAAACGCAACAACTTTCTCTATAGCACCAAAATCGCAATCGCGAAATAAGAATCAGCTGTTCCATACAAAACTGCAAACCTACTTGAGCCAAATGTATAATTGCGATTTCGATGTTGGTCCCATTCCCATTGAGAAAGTTGTTCAGTTTGACGTTCAAATCATCCCCTTAAAAAAGTGTCAGCATATTAAGAAGGACCCTATAATTATGATGTATTTACTAGTTATTTTGTTGTGATGCTAACAGTCTTCTCTCTTTCTCTCGCCCGCAGGATGGAAGAGATGATGAACTTGGCTCTCGACCACAGAGAGTGAGTGTCCACGATACCGTACAGACCATCAAACTGATCAACTTTCACTATGGAACAAACACAGAGCCGTCTTACACCAATTTGGAGCCTAAATATGCCAAATATAGGGTCCTACTTAATATGCTGACACTTTTTGAAGGGGATGATCACACCGTCAAACTGAACAACTGTCTCTATGGCATCATCATCGAAATCGCGAAAAAAAATCGGTTGCTCCATACAAAACTGCAAACATACTCGAGCCAAATGTATGGGACAGCAGATTTCTTTTTCGCGATTTCGATGTTGGTCCCATAGAGAAAGATGTTCAGTTTTATGGTCCGATCATCCCCTTAAAAACGTGTCAGCATATTAAGAAGGACCCTGTGTAGGTCACATCTTTATTATATACAGGACATTAAGACAGAGAGACTTAAGCCACGGTTTATACAGAAGAGACGTGTGACGGGGGCGGATAGTAAAAGTAACATAATATAAACCTTATAGTACGTAGCATAGCGTCGTTTTTGTCGTAAAGGAGAATCGCGCCCGCGCCTCCAGGTGACTTCGTTTGTAGGCGCGGGAATTAAGAATGATACGCAGACTTACGGGAGTATAATGTTTATTAGTGGATCGGAGATCGTCCGACAAGAGTAAGAGATCTTATAATCGATTACAATAGCTTATATACTAATTAGAAACTACTTAAATGTTAACTTAGCATCGGACGCTGGCCCAGATTAAAGGCAAAGGTGCAAAGTGCGTCTTGTGCATCAGCAGTTCCGTAGTGATCTACTTTACTTGAACTGGATGTCGGATGCTGGGTCAGGATCCATAACTCGGGCGTAATTCTGAAAACGACGCTATGCTACGTACTATAAGGTTTATAATTGTGTTACTTCGACTATCCGCCACCGCCACACGTCTCTTCTGTACAAACCACGCCGGTTGTCAACAACAAGCAATAGAATAGCACAGGAGTGGGAAATAAGGGGTCCTGGGCACTTGCCCACTGTACTGTACCCTTGCGCAGCAAATCAAATCGAAAGCACATCAAAATAACAAAAGAAGAAGAAGAAGAATCTTCTGTTCAATAGAAAACACCAAGGACTAAGTACTTACTGGACCCAAATGTATGAAAATACTTAGCAGATTTTTTTTCGTGATTTCGATGTTGGTCCCGTGTTGAAAGTTGTTCAGTTTGATAAAATAAGATATTACCTAACGTAAGTATACAATTTTACATGAATAGCGTCTTAATTACCTACTAATAATATGAGTAATAAAATTACTCTAAGGGCCTGTTTCACCACTTCTGAGTAAGACCTTGTTAGCTTATCCGACAGATATTTTGACATAATTTCATACAAATTATGTCAAACTATCTGTCGGATAAGCTAACAAGAACATACTTAGAAGTGGTGAAACAGGCCCTAATAGTTACAAATATTACGTTTGTTTCAGGAAGAAGTCCTGGAATCGATGGAGCAAACATCCAGATAAATAAACGAACTAGTTGCTATTGAACTCTTGTTTTATTTAATGTTATAAGTAGGTATAAATCGTACCAAATTAACCATTAACCCTTTTAGTAACTGCCGGCTCCATGTTCCCTATTGTGTCTCGTTCAGCTGGGTACCGAGGTTAAGGGGAATTTATATAATTTTGTTCATTTGTAGTAGTTAGGTACTACAGTATTTTATTAACGCTTTGTTATTAAATATACATACAAGAATTAAAAACAAGGTGTAAAAAAACACCCTAGTAATTTTTATAAAAAACTTCAGGGGGTGCTTGAAACCGTCAAACTGAACAACTTTCACTATGGAGCCAATATCGAATAGCGAATATGGGACAGCAGATTTTTTTTAATTTTTCTCTATTTTGGCTCCATAGTGAAAGTTGTTTAGTGGTCTCAAGCAAGTAGAGTAGTAACACAGCATAATTATATATTAGTCCTTCCGTACGGCAACGGATGTACTTGCGCAGAGCAGCGATGGAGGCCTTGCGGGGCGGGCGGTGCGGATTTTCCTGAGATCTGTAGGGCTACCATGAGTTTTCACCGTACTTTACTACTGTTCGTACAGCGCTCCTATTGGTTACGTTGAGAATTAATTACTGTCATACGAATTAGCGACGTAACTACAGTAGTAAAGTACAGGGAAAACTCATGGTAGGCCCTCTGTATGAAGTTTCGGTATTGACAACGCAAATATACCGGCGGGGCGGCGCGGCGGCGAGGCGTGGCGTATCAAGAACGTTGCCATACTGTAAGGACTTAGGCTGCGTTTTCACCAGATGTGCGAGGTAGCGAGGCGGTGAGCGAGAAATCAATCCGCCAATAGCGCGCTCACTCAATGACGTCATTGGGAAATTGAAGCACTCTCATTAGCAAATTTTTTTCCTCGCTTACCGCTTGGCTACCTCACACATATCTGGTCGAATCGCAGCCTATTACAGTTATGCTGTGGTAGTAGGAGAGCGGTAACTCGCAGCCGAGCACTTCCTGCAGCAGTTGCAGCAGCGCGGCAGCACGAGGCGGCGCGGCGCGGGCGCGTGCGCGCGTGGTCTGCGCGTGCTCGCGTGCGCGCCGCGAGGTACACGCGCCCGCCGCTGTCGTACTTGGAGCACTCGGGGATCAGCACGTTGCGCTGGCACAGTCGGTCCTACACAACACAACGAACGTTATTATACGAGTGACTTAACCCACACACCCAAAACCCACCCACCTACTCACACAAAGCCTCCTTATACGGACTCCACCGTCAGCGTATAAAGAAGGACTCTTTATTATCATAAACATCATTATAGTGTACCTTAAGTCTCATGGAGTCAATGCGGTCACCCTGCGCTGGCGCTATATCCAGTTGCCCGGAGACAGGGACTTTCTCGCGCGACAATGCGAGTCTGGCATCTCGGGACCAACCGGCGCCGGCGAGGGGGCGCGACTGTCCCGCGTCACCAGAACCGACCGAACCGGTGTATTAAGACGTGTCCACATTATTTTCGTGAATAATGAAGTTTAGATATGTGCATCCAAATATCCGATCTCTAGTGATAATAGTAAGTAATAAAATACTGCTTACCCTGTGATCTCGTTATCAAAGCCGCATCAGTATCCCCACAATGCCATAATGATACAAAACGATATTCAAATATAAAAACATTAATAAAAAGCACCAATTCTTGAAACTAATTACTAAAATCATGTCCACATACTGCTAAAATACAAACAACTGCTGCTATGTTTCGAATTGCATTCATATAATTTGTATTCTTATCTATACGTTGTTTTCAATCATAAACTGTACAATAAAACTTAGTCAATGTCGAAAAGTTTCGAAACATTAATTTTTACAATACTAACTGAATCAAACCAGGTACTTACACAACCTTACAAAATATTATATTGTGAATAAAAATAATGTATAGCTAGTTACCAGAGTACAAGAAGCAAGTAAATAATTAGACCATTTGTTACGGTAGAACCGAACAATATTTTGCCCGCGTTGCAACCTAGTTTCCGCGCTTAGCGATAGATTCGTAATTATACATAAATTAGCGTAAGCGACCTACATTGACTTAGTGTAAACCTAGAGTAGACACAGATGAGCATTCAACATCTAACTTTGTAACATTTAACTATTATTAACTATATGGTGAATCTGTGAGTGTTTACATCTCAACATCAAGACTACAGCGCGGGCCCCAACATTCTTTTTGGTCCTTCGAGCTATAACAGGTATTTGGTGTGTTTGTATTTCCCTTACGATAGCGGATCGGTTGCCGGCCTCCCACAAGCGGGTCTCACCGGTTAAATTGAGAAGTCGCATTAATATCGTATTGGAGGTGCAAGTGCACTGGGTATCCAACAGCGACCTGCGGATTACTTCAACTGCCAACGGTCAACATCAACTAGCAGCGGTAAACATCAAACTTATAACTTACACCGCAAACATCAAACTTATTCAACGAATATTGAACTAATAACTGGAAGAACATCAACAACGAGCAGCAATGATCAGCGTCGATCAACTAATTGCTTCGCAAGTAACTGTCTTCAACGACTTGAAGAAAATCTGTGCAGACTACCGAAAGGATGGATCGGTTAAGAAGAACTTACAATATCTGGAGAAGCGTTTGAGCATACTGAACTCTACCTGGGAGTTGTTCGATCGTAATCACCAACTAATCGAGCAAACTGGAGTGGTGGACATTCCATATTTCCGGGAACAGGTGTATACGAAAGCCAGAAACATGTATGAGAACATAATAGGAGATATGCAGGCGCGAAAAGGCGCTTTGATAGCAGCATCAGTAGGGGGTGGTGAAGAAGAGTCCGAATTTACCTTTGAAGATGCGTTGTTCGAGGTTCCAGCTCCGGAAGTAAGGGATAGCAAGGAAAGAACGAGGGAACTCTTGCGTCAACAATCATGTAACTTCAAAGCTTTCGCGAGAGTCATCGCAAAAGTGAGCTTCAGTACCAGTACGGAGAAATGGGAGCTGGAAGACAATCTAAACGTTATGAAAAGTAAGTGGGGACAAATTGAAAAGCTTCATTGGCATCTTGACTATATCTTAACGGATGACGGAGTAGAAGGAAAAGAGTATAGAGAGAAATACACCCGCATGGAAAATGTGTATGACGAACTGAGGAAGAAGTTAAATCAAAACCTTTGGAACAATGCGCATTACGAGAAGGCGACACCAAAAATTGTAATTCCCGACTTCTATGGTAATTACAATCAATGGACAACGTTCAAGGATCTTTATACCGAGAGTGTGCATAACAACCCGATGCTCTCGAATGCACAAAAATGCAACATCTTAAAACCAAGCTAAAAGGTGAAGCCGAAAAACTGGTCCAGCATCCGAGATGCTGGACCAGTTTTAGTAAGCGCAGACAACTACACTTCATGTTGGGAGATCATCACGCATCGCTACGATAACAAGCGACTACTGTTTACATCGTACATAAATACGCTTCTTAACCAGCCCACCATACAGCAGGCAAACGCCGTGGGGATAAGAAAACTTCACGACGTAATGAAAGAATGTCTGAACGGACTAGGAAACATTGGTATCGACATAACTACTTGGGATCCGATTATCGTCCATTTACTCGTTCAAAAGCTGGATAGCGGAACCTACAACGAGTATATGAAAGACCTCAAAGACCCTAGAGATTTGCCTGACCTTGAGGAATTCTCTAAATTTCTGGAATCTAAGTTTATGGCACTGGAAGCATTACAAGGCGGCACCAATCATAGAACATCAAACTATGCATCAAACTCGATCAAACATCAAGCTTTTCATCAAACATCGAACAAGCCGCATAACAACAATCAGTCATTAAGGAAACATTATAACAATTATAATGTATCTAGGTCAACGTATTACAAACAACAAAACTCGCCCAAGGCCTTCTTTACTACAACACGGACATGCCCACTTTGCAAATCTGAGCATCCACTAATGCAGTGTCCGAAGTTTTTGGACATGAGCGCAGCAGTGCGCCGTGACACCGTTCGGAATTTGCAATTATGCACAAATTGTTTGTACAGTCATGCAGGCAAGCAATGTTTATCACGGAAGAAATGTAAACTGTGTCACAAGTCACATCATACACTCATGCATGGCACAGAACGGAGTTGGAAAATTAGCAAGAACTTTATTCGGGGTCTTAGATGAAGAATTCGCCGATAAGTATGAAAACGACATCAAAATCTTACAAACAAACGAAGACTACTTACTACAACTCATGAAGAATCAGACCGTCATCACAGAGGCTGAAAATAACATAATTAAAAGGAGCGACGAATTCATGAATAGCCAATTTGAGGTCATGCACGCCTACATGAACATTACAAGCAAGGAAATAGAAAAGATTGAAAACAAGGTGCAAATGTTATTTACCGTAAATGACATTCATTCGGCCTCAATTACAGCGACACTTATTATAAACAATCTGCAACGTATACAAAGAATGTTGCTAGACGCCCTATCAGATATCTATAAGGGGCATCTGGACGTTTACTTATTTTCAGCATCACAACTTATAAATCAACTCACAATAATAAAAGGAAAACTTCCTCGAGGATTGTCCCTCCCTGTTAAAGATATACAGGAGGATATTCAGGAAATTTACAAACATCTCTACGTCAAGGCAAGGATCACCGATAATTTCCTTTTATTCGAGATACATATACCATTGATCAACGAAGAAGAATACACAATATATAGAGTGATCCCGATCCCATTCAAGAGACATGGTCAGTTGAAAATAGTACAACCATCGTCAAATAAAATTGCCATCAACTTCCTCCAAAAGTCATACATTATCATAAACGATAATGACGAGCATCATTGTACTACATATAGCAAGGATAAGTTCGTATGCATGGCGCGCCAGCCTGTCTACAACTTACATGACAAAAATGCGCCGTGCGAAGTGAATGTATTCAGTCAGCAAACTCCATTGTCATGCGTCATCAATGACATAGAGTGCAAGGACACTTGGACTCAACTTCATAAACCGTATTGGTGGTTGTTTACATTCTGCGATAAAAATATAATGAGCATAATTTGTGCCGATCAAGTTACACCGATTGTTATAGACGGAACTGGTGTCATTGCACTCAAGCCGCAATGCATTCTACAAAAGAATGATGCTACCATATATACCTACAGTCACTTAGGAAGTAGAGTAACATTGGACTCGGAAATTGAAGTACCGACCATTAATAACTCAATCAACAACATCTTCGATTTGAATTGGAAAAATAAAGAGATCAACATCACTGAGAAGAAAACATTTACTTCAAAGGATTTCATGAAGATACAAGAACAGTTAACCTATCAAGAAGAGAAGGAAAAATTGCCTGGAACAACAGGATTGAACGTTCACGACATATACCACTATTCTATAACCTCTTTGCTTCTTGGGAGCGTACTTGTGGTAGCTCTCGTTCTATGGTTGAAGAAAAAATGCAAGAAAGAAACAAAAATACCTACCACTTCCGATAACAAAGAAAAGCGGACAGTGGACATAGAAGTGAAAGAGATTAGTAAGCCAAGGCCTCAACGTGAACACACCTACAGCACACCTTCGAAAACGGTACCGCGGAGTCGAGACAGAGAATTCGCGTTTTTTGATTAGCGTAAGGAATTTTTTGCTTTGTAATGAATGCTCATTTGCGCTTTATTTTCTACGAAAAGTAGTATAGCCCTTTTGGTATGATTTTACTTTAATAACGTTTATAGTTTATTTCTCCCTCGGGAGCATGTTACGGTAGAACCGAACAATATTTTGCCCGCGTTGCAACCTAGTTTCCGTGCTTAGCGATAGATTCGTAATTATACATAAATTAGCGTAAGCGACCTACATTGACTTAGTGTAAACCTAGAGTAGACACAGATGAGCATTCAACATCTAACTTTGTAACATTTAACTATTAATAAACTATATGGTGAATCTGTGAGTGTTTACATCTCAACATCAAGACTACAGCGCGGGCCCCAACACCATTTAATTAGGGACCAGCTTTGCGATAGCATTCTAGCATTCTAGTCAGCAACTAGTAGCATTCTTCTCCAAGAAGATTGGCTATATTAGCCACATGAAGGCCCATCAACGCCAACAACGGAGTTGAAGCAGTCGCCGTGGCCGAAATCCGTTAGGAACAACACGCGCACAGGTCAATGCTCGTAAGGAGGATTGGTATCCATTCGTTATATTTCCATGTACACGCGTAACTCGTTCCTAGTAAAATGGTGTAAAAAGTAAATAACGAATATCTCATTCGTTCAAAACAGATTGTACGTTCATAGCTTCAAATAATGCTCTTCCATGTCCCCCCTCCTTGTCGGGTGTGATGTGTCCGTCGACAGAGGGCGAGTATAGCTGGCTGTAGGAGCCCTGCACCGAGGCGGTGAGGCCCGGAGGACTCAGCTGGTTGAGGTCCATGCGCGCCAGGTTCGGCTCCGGATACTCATTGAGGCCCGGGATGTCGTCCAGTAGGTCCCCCGCCTGATGATTGATGGATTGCACTAATTAGTTCCAGGGTCAGTTGCAGTAGTTAGTAGTCAGTTGGAATTATACATGATGTAGAAAAGAGGTGGAATGTTTGGTGGAAGAGGGAAGGTCTTCCGACTAGCTAGTAGATGCTTGGAGATCACCGAGGTACAAATGTGTCAACTCTTGTGGTGTCTTTGCACTCTTTGCAAATCTTTGTAAAAGTGCAGATTTATAAATCAGCCAATATATGTCCACTGTTGTTTGACACCGAACTTTCGTCTTAAGAATGAGGGTAGAGAAAACCACCAAACGGGCACTGTGAAGTTTGGGTTACCTTATCTGACATAAAAGCCCCGAAAAATAAATAGTCCAACAAATACCATAGAATAGGTAATACTCCATAGATTAAGTAAAATAGTCAGAGAGCCTCTTCTCGCTACGCTACGTAGTGGAGTGCAATTCTCTAAGCTAAGCGCAAACATGCATCGGTTGAAATAACGGCGAGCTGTCAATTCGGTAAGCGTCGAAATCTTCGACGATCTGAAGGATGCACGAAGGATGTTAATTTAGAGAATTGCACTCCTGAACCCAAGCTATGTCCGGCGTACCCTGGACGATTAGCAAGCTGCGAGCCTCGTTTAACAAATATCTCCACCAAGATTCCGTGTCAAATTCAATGCCACCTCGTCAAAATGACAAGAACAAGAATACGTAACCTTGTAGTCTGAGTCGGGCGGCATGTACTGGCGGCGCGCGCGCGGCAGCTGGAACGAGGGCAGCGCGCCGTCCAGCGCCACGAGCACCACCCCCCCCCGCGCCCTCCTCCTGCACCACGCGCCCCGCCCCCTCGCCCGCCCACCGGCCACGAGCCACCGTCTGGGGATGTGAGCTGATATTAGACAACATCGTCATCATCCATTAACGGCCCGATAGCACAGTCTGTAGTGAACCTGCCTGCTGTGCCGAGGGCCGCGGTGAAACCAGTAAGGGACAAATATTAGTTTGATGAATATGAATATTTGTACCCGATTCGAGTCATGGATGTTTGTATCTATATAGGGTCCTTCTTACTATGCTTCAGAGGATGATCAGACCATCATACTGCACAACTTACTCTAAGGTACCAACATCGAAATCGCGAAAAAAAATACTGCTGTTTCATACAAAACTGCAAACCTAATCCAGCCAAATGTATGGGATTCGATATTGGTCCCATAGAGAAAGTTGTTCAGTTTGATATGGTCTGATCATCATTTTAAATAGTTTCAGCTGTTCTGTCTGTTTGTTTGTTTGTTTGTTCGCGCATCACGCAAAAACTACTGAACCGATTTTGATGCAACTTTTTTTGTTTGATAGCTTATGATCTGACTTAAAATCTGGTATATACCTAATTTGTGCGGACGAAGTCGCGGGTAAACACTAGTGTTGTATAATGTATACAAGGTGTTTCATAAGTAACAATAAATTTTTGAAACTCTTAAGGGGGTTGTTAAGACCGTCAAACTGAACAACTTTCTCTATGGGACCAACATCGAAATCGCGAAAAAAATAATTTCATATCCCATAGATATTTTAGCTCTAGTCGATTTGTAGAGTATAGAACATAAATTTTTTTTTCCCGATTTCGTTATTGGTCCCGTAGTGAAAGTTGTTCAGTTTGATGGTCTACACCACCCCCTTAAAGGTTTATTTGTAGTTTTGTAACACCTTGTATAGTCAAATACCCAATTCCAGAAGAGACGTAAGCTGCGATCTCACCTTCAGTATTTTATATCTCTTAGCATTCCTCCGAGTCTCGACGGTGGGCACATCAGCCACGTCGACGACGTCATCGTTCCCCACGAGCCCGGCCAGCTTCTCGTGTTCCACATAGTAAAGGAGATCTCTCCGCGACACGCCAGGCTCCTGCTCAAAGTTGCCGTTGTCGCTACTGACGTTGTCCGTGATGTTAGTATTGTTACCGATGTCTCGGGATCTAGGCACGTAAACGCTGTTGATGCCGTTTGTGACAGACGCGTATTTGACATTCCCATGTTCTGATATGTAGTCTTCGCTTGGATGTCTTGTGAAGACTCGTGCGCGTTGCTGTGGATGGAACGGGCGATCCTTGTTGTAGCGGCTGTTACTTTTCCGTTTGTTATTATTATCATTTTCGTTGTACTGTTTGTGCTTATACTTGTATTCATTGTTAATACGCTTGTACTTCTCGTTCCTGTTTTTAATAAATGTGTCTTCTTTTTTCTTATTTTTCATGTATTTATTGCTTTCCTTGTCGCTCTCGGTGATAGGGTTGATACGTTGGAATTGTTTTTCCAACTGCTCTTTCAATTTATCGTATTTCAGTGGCACTTCTTTTTGTTTTGTGTTTAACTTGCTTTGCATGAGGCCACGTGGGTTTTCATTTGGCTTGTCACGAGGTTTGTCCAGTTTCTGTTTTGTTGTTCTGTTCTGTCTGTTGTATTCATCATCGACTCCGTAGTCTAGTCTCAACTTTTTTTCTTTAATCCGATCATGTTCAAGTCCCATTTTCTTTATTTCTTGTTTATGGTAATACTTTTCTTGTATGTTGTCGTTTATGTGGGGTTCATGTTTGTTTTTCTTCTCCTTAAGATTTGTTACGTAAAGGTTTTGTTTTTTCTTATCATAAAATCTTATTTCATCCGTTTTTTCATGTCGGTATTCATCTCGCTTATCAGCCTTGTCATATTTAATTTGATCTTTTCGCATTTCATCACGTTTAGTATGTGTGATTTTGTCATATCTCAGATCATCTTGCCGCAAGTCATCGTATTTATTGTATTTCAAATTAGATTCACTGGATTTATCATTTGGTCGAAGAAAGACATCACGGTCATATTCGTTCAGTTTGGTTAGCTTGTCGTGCCTATTGTTACTATATTTCTGTTCATTGCGAGTGCCATATTTAATGTTGTTAGGGACGTCTCGCTTTAATTGATTGTATTTATTTTCGTTCAAATATTCCTGTCTTATATCATCGTATTTAAACTTGTCAGATTTTTCTCGTCTCATTTTATCACGTGTTAACTTATCGGGGTTGTTTTGTCTCAGGTCGTCGGGCCGAAAGTTGTTTTGATTTTGAAATCTAGATTTATACGGTTTGCTGTTATTATCTTCGTCGGATCTGATATTCTCACGGTTGTCTCGACTCAAGTCATCATTTACATGGCTATTTATTTGAAATTTTTCATGTTCGCCTTGTTTGAAATTGACCTTGTTGTCGTGTGTTAAATTAACTGGTCGTCTGTCGTCACTTTTATCAAACCGCAAATAATTTATCTTATCATATTCTCGTTTGGCAGACTTGAGGGCTTTCAAATCATTGTATACTGGGTCGACAGACTTTCCGAATCTTATATCAATACGCTTATCCCGCTCCGATTGTATAAAATCAGATTTTTTTCTATTTTTCAATGTTCTTCGTATCTCTTCGTATCTATGGTCACCGGGTTGGTCTTGATTTCCATGTCTTTTCTTCATGTTATCGAACGTCGTCTGTTTGTCGTCAGTTCTGTCGAGACGTTGATCGTCGTTATGTTTATCGTATTTATACTTATCTATTTCATCGCGTCTCGTCTCTGCTTCTTTATCTTTATCTCGTTCTTGGTTGATATGTTTAAAATCATCATGTCTTTCTTCCCTCTTGGATGGGTTATCGTCTCCCGGATCATTGTACAGCGATTTATCACGTTTGTCATTATTTTGACTTTGTTTCAGCTTATCATATTTATTGATTTCCTTATCAAAATATCGTTCATCTCTCTCATTGTATTCATCGCGTTCCTTCTTTAGTTTTTCATCGAAGTGAAATGAAATCTTATTCTTACCTGCATCATCGCCTCCATTACGACTTAGCTTAGGATGATCGTGCCGCATCATAGCATTAGGGTCATCTTGTATATCACTTGGTACTGGTAAAGGCCGTTGTATGGCTACTATATTGTTATCCTCCGGTTCCGGTCCGTCATCAGTTTCAGGTATATACTTGGAACTCTCTTGTTTTTGGTCTTCGTATTGTTCTCTGGTGATGCTGACGTCACGGGCGCGCGGGTGGTCCGTCGGTTCTTGCTCCTCGTAGGAGGCCACAGAGCGGGGCGGCTCGCCGCTCTCCCGCGGCATGTAGTCGTCGTTCTCTGACATCAATGTATTCCGAAGCGCATTTGCTAGTGCTTCTGATCCATTTTTATTTGTTTCAAGTTCTGCAACAGTAAGAAAGCTTTTTATTTTTTTAATGTAAAACGAATCGACTTTCTAGAAAGATTGAATTATGTAGTTTTAACAACGGACACAGCCTGATCATTTAGATGAATAAATCTGATTTACAGGCATATCATTCAAAATAGGTCCTTCTTAATATGCTGACACTTTTTTAGGGAGTTGATGAGACCTTCAAACTGAACAACATTGTCTATAGGAACAACATCGAAATCGCGATAAAAAATCAAAGTAATAGGTGTAAGTTGCAACATAATTCATGACCACAGCATAAGAATGAGTATGCCATGAGTTTACATAAGTCCCGCAAAACGCAAGCCAACTCACGAATAAGTGGACGGAGCGGACTGTACCCATTCTACAACGCCCAGTGTACTCGTAGTTAGATTGTAGGAGGGGTGTTACCGGTGGGGAGGAGCGCCGCGCGCACCATCACCGCCAAGGTGGCGGCGCTCAGGGCTGCCAACAGCAACATGGCGCAGAGGCGATCCTCTCACATTAGCACCGAACACATCTGCAAAACGTTTCATATTGTAGGCACATGAATAAAGTAGTTATTCAGAGGCGATTGCCTCGATAGACCAGAAGCCGTAGCATGTTACACGTGATACGGCTTTTTCACGCATTTTATCTCGTTCGTTCACGTGCAAATAGAAAAAGAGCGAAGGTGTGATAGCGCTTTATCACGGTGGCATGCTACGCATTCTGGAGTGCAATTCTCTAAGGTAACATCCTTCTTGTATCCTTCAAATTGTATATAAGTAAGAAAAACTCATTGGTACATGGCATGTGGTCCATGCGGGTTCGAACCCGGACCTCAAGATTGAGTTTCCATAGCTCTCCGCAACGCGCCACCGACGTTCTAGTAGTACAATATTATTACCTTAGTTGAACTGTACGTGGCATAAGTTAATCACTGATGTCCGTTCGAACGAGCTGTGGTCACTGGAACACTGCACCTAGCACTAACAATATTTATTTCATCTTGTAAATCGATAAAAATGTTGTTAAAAGCTGAAACGATATTTTATTTATGTTAGTGCCTATATAGGTACCTACTGCTTTCTTTTGCACATTAATATACAAAATAATGGATACCGGGTCTAGTACAAAATTCTCGATATAAAAGTCTCCGAGATTATTCTTCACAAACTAGCTTAGACGTGTATAGTAATATAAATCAACTAAAATCACTATTTTGGGGTTTTTTTTAATTATTTTTTTTCCGTAGTTTTTACCCCATCGCGGTACGGTGCTCGCCGCGCGAGCACGTGTGCGCGTAGTCTGCCGATCAAAAAGAAGGCTGTCTCGTAATTGGTTCTCTTTATACGTTTTGGTGCTCTTTTCGTTCGGACACTTTTGAGCGCGGTTCCTACGTCCATGAGTTGATCAATTTATTACTGTATAATTAATGATCTTTCTTAATTGTCTTTTATTTGAATGAAATTGAAAATTAGCTTTTGCCATAATTATTTGGATAATTACCTTTAAGGCTGCTACTGCAAACTTTATGAGACAGGCATTTTATTCATTAACTATGGCACTTTTTGAGCTGAAATTTAAACTGAACCATCTACAGGATATGAGAAGTGATGTGGTTTTTCTAAAAATCGATTTTAATGAATAAAACCGAAGAAAAGGGACTCTAAAGTCACCCCTTTTTTTCCAGTTGTAACCATTTTCCTCTTACATTTTTAATCGGAACAAAATGAAAATTTACTATATTGTTCACAATACAATTTAGAATGATGTGGTTTTTTTACTTTTTCGAAATTAATAAAAAATCATCGAATTTTTCAAAGAAAACAGCAAAATTCTGACCGGAGCCACGCGCTCTTTCTCATCGATTAGTATGGAGTGTGAGTGAGAGGAGAGTGGTCCACGGGTGATACGCCTTAATGTGCAATGCCCACAATGGGTATCATGTGCTGGTTTACCATGATGTTACTACTTAAGAAAAAAAATAAAATATTGAGTATTGAGTAAGACCACATGACATACAACATACCATTGTACCATATGATTCTGCATGAATAAATGAATATGAATATGAATGCTTTTGCAAGCTAGTTTAGGTTAATTAGCAAGGATGTACTAATACATCACTACGTTACTTCCGTTCGCCTCGCCCCAACACTTTTCGTAACGCTCTCGCAACGCATCACCAGCTTACTCCCCAAGTCAAGCGTGCGTAAAGAAGTTTTACTTCTACTTTACTTCTACTTTATAATATTAGTATACTTAGATACAATGTAGGTAATGAGGTTCTTGATGCAGTAGCATGTGCTGTGATTGCGGCGTGCAGTATTAATTGCAAGTCGGATATTATTCTCTTAGCTCCAGCTTGGCTCTACCACTGAGATATTAGTTATTACAAACAGGTGACAACTAGTTTCTGCATTAGGCTGCCTTTCCACCAGACAAGTGCGAGGTAGCGAGGCGGTGAGCGAGGAAACCATCCGCCAATAGCGCGCTCGTTCGATCACGTCATTGGGAAATTAATCGCATATAATCTACAAATCTATCTCTGGTTGAAACGCAGCCTTATACAGAATGTTAACTTAAATGCGTTATGTAGGGTCCCTCTTAACATGCTGACACTTTTTTAAGTGGATGATCAGACCATCAAACTGAACAACTTTCTCTGTGGCACCAACATCGAAATCGCGAAAAAAAATATGTTGTCCCATACATTTGGCTTAAGCAGGTTTGCAGTTTTGTACCGAACAGCAGATTTTTTTTCACGATTTCGTTTATTTTGCCATATAGAAGGTTGTTCAGTTTGATGGTCTGAACAACCCCCTTAAAAATTTTAAAGGTTTATTTTTACTTTTGTAACACCTTGTATCGTAAAAGTTGTTCAGTTTGATGATCTGAAACACCCCCTTAAGTATATAATGCATTTATGTTTACGCTTGCATGTATGTGTGTGTTAAAAAAGAAGCTGTAAAGATTTTTTTTAATAAATTGCTCACATTAAATTAACAACTTAACATCAAGTACAAAAATAGTCAACGTTTTAAACCCTATCACCTTCACCACAAAGTACAAAATAAAACAACCAAGCGCTATCACAACATGCACCGGGATCTTGTAATCGTCTCAACCATCCACTGAACAGATAACACCGCTTCTCTGCGTACAAACCGACACACAGATACGTCTTTACTACTCATAAGTTGACATCGGAATATGTATTCTATTCCATGAGCAATAAGGTTGAAGTTTAACTAACTAATCTCTGAAAAAATTGCAACAATCTTGAGATAGAGTGTACTTGGACCTTACGTACAAACCACCTCTCGAGTTTTCTTTAACTACAACTTTACTGCAATTTAAATTCAACTGTGTCGTCGAAGGACTAAAGTTTAGAATCTATTAGAGTTTACAATGATAAATTGTAGTATGTGCCAGGTGTACTGTATATAGAACAAAGCGAAATGTAAATAAGGAGCGGTACAAATGGGTGGAGTGAGCCGAGGAGATGCACTTTTATTAAAAACATCTCTTTTTACAATATAACAATTTTGTTGTTGCTCTAACCACAATCGACGGACTCTCTCGCCTTGTAGAATTGTAGATGTATTCAAATGTAGGGGTCTATATTTAAAATGCTGACGGTTTCTTATGGGAACGATCAGACCATCAAACTGAACAACTTATGGGACCAACATCGAAATCGCGAAATAAAATCCAGATGTTCCAAATAGCGAAGATAGGTGACTAGCCTATAGCGCATGTACCGCATAAATTGAGCCTCCGTCGCCTAATTTACTGAGGCGCAAAGTCGCAATACGAGGGGCATTGTGTGATTGAGATATTTTTTTTATTTTAGGCGGAATAATGTTACCACAGAAGCGCTCGTTGGCGTAGTGGAGTTTCGGTATTGGAAACGATCACCGAAGTTAAGCAACGTCAGGTCCGGTCAGTCTTTGGATGGGTGACCGTTTAGTGGTATTTCATCTCGAGCGTTTCCGTGTTTCAGAAGGCACGTTAAGCAGTTGGTCTCGGATCGTTTCGTCAGATGGCGTTGTAACTATTCGTTAAGCCAGGTCAGAGGCCTAGTGAGGCGGCTTGAAAATTCTCTGACAGCAAGTTGACCGCTACCTTGCCTCCACCAACACGCACTGGGCCCGCGTGGTGGAGTATGGCCGACTCCCTCTCACCCTTATTCGTGAGCGGAGGCCTTTGCCTGGCAGTGGGATTCTATGGGCTATAACTTAAAGTTACCACAATGCCTTCGTGTCTCTCCGTCTTTGTAAAAATCAATCAGAAAGAAAAAAAAATCACACGGCATAACTTTTCACTCATAAGTATCTACCTATACTACATGAAAATAAAATCAGAGAGTACGTACGTAATGCAAGAACGTCACCGATCTTCCGTTATTTTAATGTACCTAATCAAAGGCTGTTCCATACAGGGTGAAATTGATATCATTAGCATCCCTTTAAACTAAGAGTCTACCCGTCAAACTGAACAATTTTTTACTTTGGGAGCAAACCGATCGGAGCAAAAAAATAATCAGCTGTTGCATACATTGACTACGTTACAAATACGTTACAATACGTTTACAAATTGTGTTTAGTTTTAAAATTATAGTGGCTCAAAGTACACATCTAAAATTAATCCTAGCATTGACACTTTATATTTTAACGGAAACCTGACAAATGTAGAACACAGATATTGGTTTCTAGATCGTATCAAAAAAAAACTTTTGACTTTGATTATATGAATCAAACTTCGTATATATGGAGCGCGCCAACGGTAATATCCTATTTACACTAAATTCCTCATTAGAGCCTTTGTGCGGGCAGGTGGCACAATAACACAGATTACTTACAAACCAAGTAACCTTGCCTGTCGTGCAGTAGGCAATGGTTAGATCCCAATACAGGCCGACTTGAACCAATGAGTCTTTCGGAATTTATGTAAGATTTGCAACACCACTGCCTTTTCGGTGAAAGAAAATATCGTGAGGAACGCGGCATGCTTCAATTTCGAGGCATGTATTGTACCCACTGTCCATAGTAAGTGGCGACGCACTCACCCCTCGTCACACTGGACAGAGTTTCGGTACTACTGGTGAAACTTGGATGTTCTGAGGTTACAGAATATCTCTGACTACCCCCTCGGGGAAAATAGTCGTGAGCATGTGCTACTTAAAATACAGGATGTAGCACTAGATACTGTTTCTTATACAGTGCTATGGCGATGTGACTGTAGTGTGAGTGTGTGTACGATGTGACCCTGTGACTATAACATTTGTAACTCTGCCGCAACATCGCGGTAAGTAAGAACCCATTAAAATGTCCAGCGATTCGTGCAGTAGTAAATAAATGAAAGCTCTTCATTACAGTGCATGAGGGCGGGGGTGGGAGGGGGCGGTCTAGGACATTGTTTCGTTTTGTCTCTTGTTCTAGAGAATTGTTGCAAATAAGAACCGTCTTAAGATTGTAGGTCGTGAACCTAGCACGCTAGACGCAGGTACTGGATGAGGTCATGGAGACACGTGGTTAAGAGCATTGGGCTCTTGGTCGTGGGGTCCCACGGAGGTCAGCTAGTGATATGTTTTTTCCCCTTTTGTGCTTTTTTCCCCAGTTGGTTAGGACATTGCAGGCTGAATCACTTGATTGTCTGAAAATAAAGATGATTCCGTGCTTCGGATAGCACGTTAAGCCGTTGGTCCCGGCTACTATCTCTGGTGGTAGTAATCGTTATATACTCGTAAAAACCCCGTCAGAGGCCGTAAGGCGGTTTGAATAAACTCCATTGGACAGGGTCCTCCTTAATATGCTGACACTTTTTTAAGGAGATGTTGAAACTGAACAACTTTCTCTATGGGACCAACACAGAAATCGCGAAAAAAAAAATCTGCTGTCCCATTCATTTGCCTCGAGTAGGTTTTCAGTTATTGTATGGAAGAGCTGATTTTTTTTCGCGATTTCAATGTTGGTCACATAGAGAAAGTTGTTCAGTTGGACGGTCTGATCGTCCTCTTAAAAAAGTGTCAGCTTATTAAGTTAGACCCTATATCAGTATTTTGACTTTCTATAGTCAATACAAACGTGTTAGGCAATGAATTAACGCAAAAGTAGAAAGTAGTTTGTTCAGAATCGAGAGCAGAATAAATATATCATGGTTTCAAACATAGGAAATTTTTTTCAATCTAATATTATAATTCAATTTTTGAGAGTTACGCGGTTATTAATTAAGCTAAAGTTAATTATTATAACGGGTTCTTACAGCGTTTTTATTTATTTCGGATTTCCCGATATTTTGTCTGCTCTTAAAAATCTATTTTTATTTTTATTTTATTTTTATTTATTGATTTACCAACAGTTGTTACAATCATACAAACATCCGTGTTTGAACATTTAATGAAGTAAAAAAAATACAATAATAAAACTAGTTGCAAAATACCTTTTTTTAATTAAGTAGGTACCAGCTTACTGCAGCCAAACATTATCTAGACAGTTACATGTTTTATTTTTATTTTTGTGTTTAATTTTATTATTATAATCTACCTGCAGTTCTACAGTCATCCCGTGATCATGGCAGTTGTAACACTGCCGAAATATCGGGAACTCCAAAATAAATAAAAACGCGGCAAGAACCCGTTATAATGATTAACTTTAGCTTAATAAATAATTCGTCAGTAAAATTAAAATTTTACTGAACTCTATCTCAACATTCTCAACCCACCGCTCGGACACTCTCACCTTACTTACTACCAAAACAGTATTCTCAAAATGTATCCATGAGCACGCTAGCACGCTCATTCAATGCTGAAATTATAACAAATCATTTTTGCCTCAATTAAAACTTAAAATGCGAATGCAAAGTAATTTATTGATCATAAGTAATCTGAATAATAACAAAAATAGAGGTCAGCACAAGCGTCGTCAATTACACATATACACAAACAGATATAAATCAGCAACAAGCTTCGTCAAAACAAAAAAAAAAGCAAGCTCAGTCAAATAACCCGTCCCTTGTCGATCCCGGCGCAAAGGAGCCCATAATGCTAGCAGCGTTGCCACGCTGAATTGCTACGGCTAGCCTCTGCACCAGAAACGACCCGGAACGGGGGTCACAATTTCGCTCCCTCAGTCGACGGCCAATCTCCGCAACGAAGGTCTTTGCCTCGGCACCCCAAACCCCCGTGGTCTCAACGGCGACAGGTACGAAAAGATAATCGGCCACCAGGGCCGAGTACGTGTCCCACTTTCTAACGGCAGCCAGCTCCGCGGCTGCTCCAGGCGTCCGCGACGTGCGAGTTAGGTAGCTAGCGGCGAAAGTGCTGACGCACGTTGCGTCCCATAAAAGGCACTTGCCTTTCAACCTGCCTTTTTGCCTTCCTTTCAAAATGCGAATAACTTTTTAACTAACATAATAATTAAATTATTGTTTAAATCTAATTATTCTGCTAAAAATCAGTTAGGGTGTATGAGGTTTTGCGCTATTAAAACGTTCTATAATTGTATTTACGAAAATATTTTGTACTTCAAATTAAACTTACTTTTACCATGGTATCTCATCGATAGACAGACACAAATAAGGCATTTTTTAAAGATATCTAAACTTATTTGATTTGCAATAAAAAATATAGAGTAGTAATTTGAAGAGGTTTAGCCGCGGGCAATTTTATTATTATAAAACAAAACATGCATTGTTTTACTTGCCCCAATACTTGCCCCCAAGCGAAGCAAGGTGATCTAAAATAAAAAGAAAATAAACATATTTAAGAAACACAACAGTACCTAATTATTTTTACATGTCATTGTGCAACTTGTAGATATTAACAAGCAACTGATTCTAAAGTAAAAAGATTTTCTACAAATTAACGTATTTTTCTGCGTTATTATAAAAATCCTCCTCTCTTCCAAAATTGCTGTGCCCTAACAGGGTTCATAATGTTGTACTATTATACGATTACACCACCTATTTCATACCATTGTGAAACGCAATAAAGTATTGAGTATTGAGTAAAAATTCATTATCTCGGCTTTATTTCGTACTCAAAAACAATCCTCGAGATTGGATAGATAGGTACTCCCTCAAACCACCTGACATAGGCGGAAATGCGGCGCTAACGCACAAGCAAGAAGTCCATTCATTATAAATTTATAAATAAATTAGTGTTTTTCCGCGACTTCGTCCGCACAAATTATATACCAGATTTTATGTCAGATCATAAGCTATCAAACAAAAAAGTTTCATCAAAATCGGTTCAGTAGTTTTTGCGTGATGCGCGAACAAACAAACATACTAACAATTTTGTCAATAGATGGCGCTGCACGTCATTTAAATCACGCTATCGAGTGTTATTTGAGTTTATATGAAGTGAACGGCTACTTTTTTATTCCTCATGATTTTGCGGTTTTATAATAGTTATGATTAAGATAAGATTAAGATAATAGTTAAGATAAATAAAAATACTCGTATACCGTGTTTCTCTCGTGTGGCCACATCCAGCGGTAAGGAGTTCTTCATTCACAAACAAACAATACTCCGTCGCTAACAATGACTCTGCCATTTGTGGATTACTTTAACTTCTCGTTGATTCTATGATGCACTAGTGTAGCGGCCTGACGGCGTTCGCGGCTACACTCATCTGTACTAGATGCCCATTCTGTCTGTCTGTCTGTACGCCCCGCCTCAATAACTCGCTCATTTTTGCACCTATTGAATCGAAATTTGGCACGAAGTCAGATAACAGTAACCCAAAAACAGAAATGTAATAGTTAAGAAGAAATATTCGATACAACAAAAGAGGGGTTGGAAAAAAAATATTTTTTTTAATAAATCAAATGAGGGGGTGGATATTGCCCTCTAGTTACCACAGCAGTTACCAGTAGCATAAATTGACACCACAATTGACACGCTAGAATGTATGTTTCCGCATATTAAACTGTATTCTTTGAATGTATGTTTTCGAAACAAAGAAAATATAATCTCAGGACGAAGGAAACAATCTCTTTTTGAATAGACGGGTGTCCGTAGAAAGAGAAGGCACTAGAAGGAAGCACGTGTCTTGTCATATCACTCAGTTAGAGATGCACATAGCAAATTCGCTCTAGTTAAAAAAGGAGACCGCTACTTATTGCTGTCCTTATCGACGTATCCACTTTTTTGTACTTCGGCCATCTGACTCCAAAATGTCACTTCGTATAAATTGTATGGGACAACCACCTGACTCCGAGATGTCACTTCATGTAATTCGCTATCTCATACCCGGTTACAATGATATTCGGTCTACTAGCGTAAGCGAAAATTTTTTCGTCTGTGCGGGTGTCAATGTATTTTATTTACGAAAAAGTCATGTACCGTACGCAGCCAAAGTTAATGCAGCCCTAGACTCCTTTTCGCATGTGCTGACGTCATCTTGTCGATTTCTGTTTTTGTAGGCAGTGTCAGGGGTGTGCCTATACTTAACATTATCTAATCCTAGTACGCTGCCACCACCACACTCGTAAAGTCTGCTAAAATAAATAGTTGTCACACACACTTCTAGTTATTTTTTTACGCCCCGAAATAGGTACCTTAGCGGGCTGTGTCTGAGAGCTTGCATGAAGTTGCTTCACTGTATATTTTCTGTGCCACTACTCTCTGTTCCATGTATACTATGTCACGGGTCCTCTCATGTGACGAGAGGAGCGCCGGCAAAGTTTTATCAAAGCAAAGTTCTGTTAATGTCCCTCATTACAGCTGCATGTAAAATAACTATACTTTTATTTACCAGGTCGCTTCGAGCTTAGAATATGCTATGCTACCCTGCTTTTTAGTACCTAACTATAAAGAAGTTTGGAATACCTATAATGGAGGACAGACTGCCTAACAAGCGGTAAAACATGATAATACTCCTTGGTGGTCGGTAATGATCTGTTTTTTGTGACGTTAACTTTGTCCCTTTCTAATCCTACGTCTCTAATATTAGCTCCTCTCCTGTCATTTTCGTAACTGCGCAGCTACGTCATCGGATAGAAAGAAAGGGACACGCCTAAAATTGGAAATATCGATGACGCCATTGCCAATTTTCTTTTTTTAATACTTGCAAGGAGGAGTGGCATCCTTCATGATTCTATACTCTGAAATCGAATCCGAGATCAAAAATTTCAGAGTATAAATCCCATATAGTTATTATACCTAACAGGAATAGAGGCAGTGACGTGAGTTGTCTTTTCTAACGTGAAATAGTGGATAAATTAATGAAGTAGTGTCAGTATATTTCACAAAATTATCTACGATTTCACTTTAATTCCCAATTATTCACGGAAACCGAATTGTAAAAATTGATTAGTAACTAGAAAACGGTTCTATTACCTCGCCTCACGTATCTCTTTCTATAATACAGTGGTGCCGCTAGGTACATCTCGCTCTCTCAGCTATATGTTCATCTATTCCTGGTATAATACCTCTATGATGATAAATCCATGGTAACACACGGACCTGAAAAAAAGACGGACGTAATCTCGTCTAATCACGAGTGAAGCACCCATTTCTTTTGCGTGCGTGATGTCACGCGGTACATCATGGTGACGGGTGTCGGACCTGCGCCTAGAGCTAGTGCATCTGTGTGAGTGTAGGTCCCTTGTAGAACAAACAAAAATGTTGGACCTTGCATGCTTCACATCTTTTTAGTGTCACATTACGTCCGTCTTTTTTTCAGGTCCGTGTGGTAACAATAACAATACAATAGAATCTCGAACTTAAAAACGGCAGCCATGAGCTGTCAAATGATAAACGAATAATATGTAAAGGCTCTAGCCATAGTAGCATTATAGTATAAGAAAGAGTATCTATTACTGCCTACAGTAAGGACACTCCCTGCCTCCCACCAACTCTTACCTCACCCCCTCTGGTTGAATCGTGGTCACTCTTAAGCAAATGCGGTAAGTCAAGTCAATGGCTTTGATAAAGTTATATGTCAAGATTGACAGTCGAAGATACGAAAGCGTCGAAAAAAATTGGAACCAGTACTGGCTCCAAAACCCTATACATATACACGCACACATACATAATTTGTATGGCGCCACACGCACACCAACATATGAAACTTGGCCCCTTTTGTTTTATACGGTATATTCATGAGGCTCATTCTAGACATATACTTTTTCTAAGGTCAATTGGTACAATGCAAACAACATAACCAACTAATTAAAAAAAAGCCCGTCCAATAACACAAACAGTTCACCCGGTGACGTGATAGATACGTACTGACATCGATACCGTCAGTACGTCAGTACGTCAGTAATCAGTGACGTCACGCGCCGTCTGTCCGCGCGGTGACGTCATGTCACGTGCTCGTCGATGCGCGGAGTGTAGGTAGGGTGTAGGCACGGTGGCGCGAGCGTTTGTGCGTTTTATGTGTGTGAAGCAAATGTTATTGGAACATATCTACATCTACGTAATATAATATATAAGCGCAGGAGGGCCTTCATCAGAAACACATATAGGGAATAGGTGATCAAGCAGCTCCGAATAAACACTCCCAATATCTGTATCATGGGTTGTATTGTCACAATCATTCCGATATCAATTTACTGATCACGCCTTATCGCCAAACAGATCACTGCGTAACAGAAAACTATCGCGATTACACAGAACTAATAGCGATCCGTCGAGTTATGCGGTGGTTCAGCCATTGCTATTCAAATCTTCAACTGAACTCCTCTTGACATGGCTGTCAAGGTGGTTACCTTTACCGACACCCGACGTTCCGCTAGACCGACACCAGAAGGCGCTGTAGAAAGGCACCTTCATCAGTGTGCGATCTCGTTCTGTAGCAACTTGAGAGATGGCGTCAGGCGCCGTCATATACATAAGTGACATTTCTATTTTTAGCATGTATTTTAAAACATTCAAAAAAATATTATTTTACGGAAGGTTGAAGTACCCTCTGATGACTTTTATAATTTTATAAGGGTACTAGAGACTACGTTTCATAAAAATGTTCAACATAATATTATGAGATAGGACCTTTGCAGCACTATTTAAATCTTTTAATAAACTAAAAGTATTGCCACTCTGGATGGTAAGATTTAGGTGAGATTATTAAAAAAGCTCTCTTTTATTTTTTTGAAGGTTTCTGGCTGAAAAGACGTGTTGAACAGTGGACAGGTATCAGAAACTTTATGATATCTCATAAGAAGAAATGGGGTATTCCGTTCTAAATTATGGATTCTCAAAAAATGTTGGTCGGAAAGTGAGTTTTAAGTTTGAAAGTGAGTTTTTAATAATCGCATAAGAAAGCGTGCATGTGTGAACACAGCCTTTCTCGTAACATGCCCGAACTATGACAGCTGTTCCGATAATAGTACACAACAGTGACGAGCAAATTACATCGTTATTTTGACGGTAATAGAGTTAATAAGTGTTTGAATAGTTTAATTATGTTAACTATTTGGTAAACTGTCCATCAACCTATTGTGTTTATAGGTTTTGTAGTTGTGTGTAATAGCATTAATAAATAAATCATAATATCCATTGAGTAATTACGTATAGAGCAGACAACGCGAACAAAATCAGTGCACCATGATCAGCAGTGTGGGGCGCGTGCTGGGAGCGTCAGGCTGCGACGAGCGCCTGGCACAGGCTATGGGTCAGAGCGCATGCACCCTAACGCGTGTTACAAAACATTACTTCTCGGTAGCTTCTCTAGTTAACATAGTACCTCAATCATAATATCTGAGTTGTATGCTAATGTTTCATTTTTTTAATTGTCACTAATGGTGAACGCTTATTTATCCGCGGCGAACGAGCCGAAGGAGGCGATAGAATCGAATTTTAGAATTTTTGGTATGAAATTCTGTGAAAGGATCAGAAGGAAACAAAGCCCCCTCATGCTCCAGTCACAGTTCACAGTACTAGAATTCTGACATTTCAGACCTTTATATCTCAGTTTGTACTGCATGTAGAGGTATAAGTGTCGTACTTAGTTTTGTTCAGCACATCAATATCTTCCATAAAAACAAGGAGTGGTTGGTGGACGCTCAAAAAAAAAAATTAAAAAAATGACGCCACTTTTCGGCATTGCTCTTTATCCGCGTCGGATCGGACAAATCGTCAGAAGAAATAAATTCGCCTCCTTCGACTCTTTCGTTTCGCTACTGAATATGTTTCGCTACTGATATGTTTCGCTGCTAATCTGAATACTATTATCTTCACGCAGTGTTAAAATTGAACGCCCTGGTAGGTCGTTCGCACAGTCGTAACGTTGCGGTGAAACGATCAAAGTAGCTCACCTCGTGGGTCACCCGCACAGGCGTAAGGTTCTCAGGCTGTAGGTCATGAGCACAGGCGAAATGTAATACGACTGACTCGTTACGTGGGTTCTTTAGCACTGCAATCCATTTTCCACTAGTAGGTCGTCAGCGGCGAATTTGTTTTAGCGCAGCAGAAAACAGCTACTGAGCGTTAATGATTTGGCGAAATAAATACAGTGTGAAATTGATATCATTAGCATCCTTTTAAACTAAGAGTCTACCCATCAAACTGAACAACTTTTACTATGGGAGCAAACCGGTCGGAGCCAAAAAAAAATTAGTTGTCCCATACTAAACTGCAACGCCAACTGGACTCAAATGTATGCAACAGCTGATTTTTATTTTGCTCCGATTGGTGTGCTCCCATAGTAAAAGTTGTTCAGTTTGATGGGTAGACTCATAGTTTAAAAGGATGCTAATGATATTAATTGCATCCTGTATATTAGTTTTAAACAAAATTTTACTAAAATTAACTGAAAATGAAACCATCACAAATCACTAAATATTAGCGCACTTATCTCGGCAAGTTTCGCCATGTATACGTTACGAGTACAATACGCTTGTCCGTCCGTCTGCGGTGCGGTGGTCTGTGACTACACCGCCGCCATACCTACACATTTACATATTAAATTCCTCATTTTCATGGTACCGCAGTTCTATGACGAAATATGAAACCCTTTAATTTTCTTCACATTAATATCATTTTAACCAATTTGTTAAACGGGCACTTAGCTTTTTAAGAAGATAGTCATTGCAGAGCGCTCGAGCGCATAAACGAAGTTAAATCCTATTTTCAGTTCAAACAAATTAAAGTCAATGCACATTATTAAACACGATCTATAAACTAATCTCTGTGCCAGTGGTTTGACAGATTTCTGTGAAAATGTACAGTTTTTTTGCTAAGACTAATTTAAGATTGAAGTGGAAATCTTTGAACCCCAGTAACTTAGAAATTATACGAGTACCCTAACGAAAATCTGACAAACCACATGCAGAAATACGTTTCTGGATCGTTTATAAAGATGTATTTGACTTTAATTTGTTAATTCTGGTGGCTATAGGTTGGTTAATGTTGGTTCCATAGTGAAATATGATCAAATTAATGGTCTCAATAACAGGCTAAAGTTATTACATAATCTCAGGAATAAGGTGTATACATTAAGCATATCTACGGAACCCGGCGTCCGACACGCGGTTCGGTGTTGGTTCGTAGCCCGTAGCGCTACGCCCCGTAGAGCTAGCTACGCCGTAGCGTTGATTTGATTAAAAACATCGTTACGTAGCTAATGCATATTAAACTGCATTATAATGAAAACAAATCGCAGTTTTATCTCTCCGCGTCCGCGGCCGACTTACCTACATTCACTTATTATACATTCTGCTCGCTTAATTGCTAGCCAATTTTGAACTTTACGTTTAAGTTTTAAAGTTGTGATTGATTTACAGTAGCTAAAGTCTTTTCAATAAGACATTTTGAAATTAAATAATGTCGATGTTATTAATACTGATGTAAGGATTAAGGGGTAAAATTTAATACAGATTTTTTTAAGATGATGATCAGATTAGCAAATTGAACAAATTTCTTGCATTTTTTTTATTTTTTGTATGCTGGGTAAAATGTTTATTATAAGTAATTAAGACGAAATAAATACAAAAAATCACAAATAATACACACACTCTATTGCAGGGGTAGGCAACTGGCGGACCGCGATCCCACCTAAAATTACTTTCCGACCCCTGCTTTTGAGTGTCGCCGCAAGAGATGGTGCCCAACATGCTGGCAGCATTCCCCCTCTGGATGGTGAGGCTAATTCTTTGAGCCAGGAAGCTGCCAGCTCTGCGGTCACCAGAGGTCTCGTTGAGGCGCCCCGATAGGTCTGCGATGAACGCTTAAGCCCCTGGGCCCCAATTTCACTTTGGGACCAACATCGAAATCACGAAAAAGAAATATGTTGTCCAATTTTGGTAGTTGCATTACAGTTTTAAATGGAACAGCAGATTTTTTTCTGCAGTTTCAGCCTTGGTTCCATGAAGAGAGATGTTCAGTTCACATTATTGGTCTGTTCGGTATGTAACGTATTTAAGTTTACATCCTGTATATCTCTTCTTCTTCTTCTTCCTGCCCTTATCCCATTATTTGGGGTCGGCGCAATATGTCGTCTTCCTCCATTCATCTCTTTTAGCCGTCAATTCAGCTGACACACCTTTTTTACCCGACTGCGACAGAAGGAGGGTTATGTTTTTCGAGCGTATGTATGTATGTATGTATGTATGTATGTATGTATGTATGTATGTATGTATGTATGTTTGTATGTCTATTTCTTTGGCACGCCCTACAGCCTAAACGGCTTGATGGATTTTAACGTATGAGGTGTCGTTAGGTTCGTAAAAATTGTGAGAGTGTCATAGGGTACATTATTTCAATATGGCGTATGCGAATTAAAAAAGAGAGGAGGGAGAATCAAATTTTTTTCGAAAAAAATTACAATATGGGTATCAAATGAAAGCTGGTGAAAAGCAGATTCCAAATATATATATATATATTATAGTACTTTTATGCTACCATTTTGACACAAGACTAAAAAATATGAAATAAACTAAATTATTTAGAAAAACAAAAAACCCGACTGCATAAAAACTATTAACTGAAAAGATAAAAACAAGCTCCTTAAATCAGCTATAATAACTTTGCTTGAGCAAATTAATACAATTTGAATGTTATTTACTTATTAGGTAGGTATTGCAGGCGGGGACAAACCAATAACCAACAAATAGGTCATTTTTCTTTGTCCCCGCCTGCAATACCTACCTAATAAGGAATAACATTCAAATTGTATTAATTTGCTCAAGCAAAGTTATTATAGCTGATTTAAGGAGCTTGTTTTTATCTTTTCAGTTAATAGTTTTTTTACACATGTCATCCTTCACACAATCCATCCATCTTTTATTTGGTCGTCCTCTCTTCATGCAGTCATCCACATTCATATTTAACATTCATTCATTTGTCATATTACAAGACACCCTGTATATCTATGGAATCATAATGTACGTACAGAGCGAGCCGACACGCGGCGCGTTCGTTATTACATTCTTAGCGAGCGCCGCGTGTGCGCGACTGTACGCGACGCGCATAGTGCGGCGTCTCGTGTTATGTTTATGTTATGTTATGTTGTATGACACACGCACGCTGCATTACAGACACGTGACGTGGAATGCGACGCATCTTGTCATTGCATGCTTCGGTCGCGAGCTGGTATCATATAAGAGAGGGTATCTCATCTTATACGGGGTCGTTCTAAATATGCTGGGATGGGATGATCAGACCGTCGTCACACTGCACAACTTTTTCTAAGGCATATCATCCCAGTAGTAGAATTACCTGTAGTCTGATCACCACCTAGGTCACTGTAGCATAGAATACTGTAATCGTTAGCCTTTTAAACAGCAAACATTTATCCACAGATATCCTTTTAGATAGCGCAAAATGCATTTCACTTTAAGTATATATTCTGTGGAAGGAGTATACAAAAGACATTGGGAAATGGGGAATTGGGGATCTACCTCCTAGCGGTCCACCCCGGGCAACGGCATCACAAGCTACCAAGACTGTGGTGGCGGCTGAACGATCCCCCACAGCGGCGTGGTAGGCTCCGCCAGGACCCCTGCCGGAGTCTGCGCCAAGCAGCTTGCTGCGTCCCGTCGGTGTGCAGGAGTGCCAGTGCACTTCTGGGTAAGCTCGCTACATCTTCGACCCCATCTTTGTCCTGAGGACTATACTGAGGTCAAGAGCAAACCCATCAACAATACAAAATAAAAAAAAAGTTAGAGTAAACCCTAACGTATATTGTGTACAAAAGGCATCAACATATTTTCGAGAGAAAAAGATACCTGACAGGCTGGTTTATTTCTACGTGGTCGTTTTAGGCAGATTTTTTTTTGACATTATGACCCGAAAAGTGTTATCTCTTTCGGGGAGATCAGACACTTAGCTACAACTACTAGAAGTTGTTATTAAGCGTGCAAAAGTAATAATGCTCACGTGTATTATGGAAATTTTATTACACTTCAATTGTTTTGCCATGAGATTCCGCTCCTTGGTTATAATGTACAAGAGGACCGCGGCGAACTTCGTACCGCCTTAGAATCTTCCCGACACACAGTTGGCCGTTTTTTATAGCCTATGTTAATCACTGATAATGTAGCATTCTAATGATGAAATAATTTATTCAGATTGGACCCGTAGTTTCGGAGCCTATTCATTACAAACAAACATAATTTCTTCTTACACAAATATAATTAATACCTGAAAATTTTAAAGAAAATTTATTATTTTAAAATCCATAAAAATGCCTTCAAAGGAGGTACTTTAAAAATAAAATGTGTTCCAACTAGTGTCGAGTGTGGAACGCTGAAGTTGTAATTATTACGTAGAGTTTACACCGGGGAGCGGTGAACGAGTGAGTGAGTGAGTGAGTGAGTCGTTAGAGCGACGCGCTGGGCGTGAATGAGAGTGACCCGTGCGAGGATCCACTGTCGACCACGATAGGACATTATCCTGTACAAATACACAACATTCTAAGAAAATACCCGTTGTAATTATTAAATAGAGTTTATACCGGGGAGCGGTGAACGAGTGAGTGAGTGAGTCGTTAGAGCAACGCGCTGGGCGTGAATGAGAGTGACCTGTGCCAGGATCCACTGTCGACCACGATACGACACTATCCTGTACAAATACACAACATTCTAAGAAAATACTAGTTGTAATTATTACGTAGAGTTTACACCGGGGAGCGGTGAACGAGTGAGTGAGTGAGTCGTTAGAGCGACGCGCTGGGCGTGAATGAGAGTGACCCGTGCGAGGATCCACTGTCGACTACGATACGACATGAACTGTTAGCTTTCCACTATAACACCTTTGTAACATTATGATGTGCAATAAATAAATTGAAATTGACATTATATTGTACAAATACACAACAATCTAAGAAAATACCAGTTGCATTTATTAGATGAGTTTTTTTCTCGTTTCCTCCATAAGTCATTGGATCCGAAGTTATTCAGTTTGATGGGTTGAAGCGTCCACTAGGATATTTTGTTACTGCTGCTTGCTGTAACTGCATACTTACAAACATCGACGGCCCGACAGCACAGTCTGTAGTGAATCTGCCTGCTGTGCCGAGGGTCGCGGGTTCGAATCTCGTGAGGGACAAATATTTGTATGATGAATATGAATATTTGTACCCGAGTCATGGATGTTTGTATCTATATAATTATGTATTCTATATCCTTGTCTAGTCATCATAATACAAGTACAGGCTAGATTCTGGAACTTCTTCTTCTTCTTCTTATCGTGTCGACTTCAAATTTTGAACAAAGTCGCTAAATAGTACCTTGCCAGAAGTGGGCAACCGATACTGCACCGTCGCTAGCGGTCATGAGCTCCTCCTGCGTACAGGTGTTAGGGCACGCAGGGCACGATGTGAGATGGGCCATCGTTTGTGGAGCTCCACACAAGCAACTCACATTTTGCGCATCCGAGAATCCCCACCTGAACATGTTGTCCTTACTGCGACCGACCTTGGTTCGAAGTCGGTTTAACGACTTCCAGGTCGCCCAAGGCAAGTCATGTCCAGGCGGGAGGCTCTCAGACGGCGGCACAAATGGAGTTGGGAGGGACACTTTTTGTCGCCAAAGAGTACACCTCGCTTGCGCTGGACCAGTATTCAGTGGGTCGACACACTTCATAAAGCTGCGTCGGCTTGGCAACCTTTGCGGCGCAGGAATGAAGCCGTGCGTGGGATGTCGTGTGTCGTCCATCATTTTGGCTCTCTCTGAGGAACCTGCCACAGCTCTGCGGACATCTGGGGGCGCTATGCCAGCCAGTGGATAGAGCAACTGTACCGGAGTCGGTTTCAAGCAACCAGTTATAATCCGGCACGTTTCATTTAGTGCCGTATCCACCAGCTTGGCGTGGGCAGATCGGCCCCACACCGGGCACGCGTATTCTCCGACAGAAAACGCGAGCGCTAGTCCAGACGTCCTCAAGACCCGCGGTGAAGCTCCCCACTTGGTAGTAGTAAGGCGCTGTAAGATGTTATTGCGAGAGTGTATCTTCTTTTTGATATTTTCACAGTTCTTGCGAAAAGTGAGCGACCTGTCTAGAGTGATTCCCAGGTACTTAGGGAAACTGTTGTGAGCAATCGGCACCCCTTGCCACGTGATGTTCAGTTTACGTCCCGCTGTTCGTGAACTTTAAATGTGACTAAGTAGATAATTTGTGTGACAATGTCCAATATATTTATTTATTTATTGTTGGTAGTTGTAACAGTAGGAATTTTGATCGTGGATTTATCTATTCTTTATTGTATGTAAAAAGCCGTGGTGGTCCAGTGGCGAGTAACCTTGCCTGCCGTGCAGGTGGCGATGGTTCGATCCCCGTCCAGGCCGACTCGTACCAATGAGTTTTTGGAATTTATGTACGATTTGTAACACCACTGGCTTTTCGTTGATGGAAAACATCGTAAGGAAACCTGCATGATTCAATTTCGAGGCATGTATTGTACCCACTGTCCATTATAAGTGGCGACGGGCTCACCCCCTGTCGCACTGGACAGAGTTTTGGTACTACTGGTGAAACGTGGATGTTTTAAAGTTTCAGAATATCCTGAATATTCCCCTCGGGGAATATAGTCGTGAGCATATAGTCGTGAGCATATATAGTCGTGAGCATATGCTATTTATGTATTCTAACATTCGTCCACCACAGTTTAACAAGTATCGTGTCGTATAGGACAGTGTGCACGTACTTTACTGTACACCCGTGGAGTGTAGTTATAACTAACAGTCAAAGGAGCACGTAGCGCTAGCTGCGCGACCCGCGAGGCGCGCTGTACTCTCAACGGGAAGCTTTAATACTTTACGCTTTATAATAACTTTGATTTTATTGCTGGTTGTTAGTTTGTAAAAAGAACGTTTAGTACTTAAACTCACGAGTCACGACCAAACTACCCTCGGGGGTTGTCAGAAACTCTGTTACAACTAAATTTAGTTTAATTACTACGTTAGATCGGAAATGCGAAAGAGAAAGGGCATTAGCCATAATGTATGTTAGAGCGAGATAAATAGACGAAGCCATTCACGAACACGCTATGAGCCTGTATGGACCTAGCGTCAGTTGCCAACGGAACGAATCCTGTTTTTTTTCAAAAAGTTTTTTTTTACAGGAGTTACAGCGGTGGGAATGTGTGGTGGCCTACGCCCGAAAAAAAAACCATCTTTCAAGGTCAAAGTCAAAATTATTTATTCAAAATAATATCACAAAGATAACTTTCTGACGTCATGTTTTTGAATCTATCACCGCATCGGAAGGTGTTCCGTTGTAGAGAAGATGCGGCCAGAAACTCTATAACACACTTCTTTTAAACAAATCAAAATATACAAAGTACAATTACAAAATTAATATTACATACACTCAGTTGCAGAAACGCTCATTAGAGTTAATCCTCCATTAAATCTCTTGCTAGATTTGACTACGTCAACAAGACAAAAAGTGACAGCAAGATATTTAATGGAGTATTAACTTTAATGAGCGTTTCTGCGACTGAGTGTCAGTTGCAAAAACGCAAATTAAAGTTAATCCTCCATTATGTATAGGTATCTCTCGCTGTCACTTTTTGTCTTGTTAACGTAGTAAAAGCTAGCAAAAGATTTAATGGACAATTAAATTTAATGAGTGTTTCTGCAACTGTGTGTTAGTGTAACATTGTCAAGACCAGACATTTTGGGTCATTCATATAATCATAGAGCTTATTGTAGCCTTTTTTTCAGTTGTCTGGCAAGTTTAGAATATCCTCTAGGTACTATAACAAAACCCAATAGTTTGATAGTGGGAGGTGAGGTGAGCCAATCACTGCATCGCTCGACTAGCAACCAGCACTCGATATAATTGCGAGCGGTCGATAATGGCGGTTTAATGACAGTCTCTGGGCATATTCAGCGATTTAGTGGCGCGAGGCATGAGCGATAGCGGAGATACTCAATAATGATCGCTTTTAAAGTCAAAGTCAATATAATTTATTCAATATAGGAGCTTAAAGCACACTTATTAAACGTCAAATCTTTTTTAAAGCTACCACCGCACCGCGTCGGCACGTGTTGTCGCTGTAGAGAAGATGCAGCCAGAAACTCTACAACATAACACGACTAAGGGGGTACTACAGAACGACACTCAAGTGGAAATCTCTTCTTGAGTATGGATAGAAAAGGATGCAAAAATACATACAACGTATACATGCATCCTTGTCTATCTTTACTTAAGAGATCTCCACTTGAGTGTCGTTCTGTAATACCCCCCTTAATGACTATTACAATATTAATTCTTACGTTCGACGACAGTACAGCCCTAATTTCAATCTTTAATTTATTTTGAGTACCTGTCACTATTTTGGCGGCGGTGAAGGCAGCGGCAATCCGTTCGATAAGGGCAGCGCAGGACCTGTCGTTGTGGCGATCTTTGGGGAGGGGGGGGGGGGGGGGGGGGGCTATGTCTAGCAGTGGACGTCCATCGGCTAAGATAATGATGATGTCACCAAATTGGTCAACGTACTGTTAGCGGAAAAGTGGTTTCTGGCGGACTCCTCTGCGTGTTCTATGGATCGCCCTCCTGCACTCTGAAGTTGACAAGACAGACGTCACTTCCTCCCCGCTCCCCGCGCGACGCGCATACGCAAATCTGTACCGCTCCGATAGTTTTGTATAATTATTGAGGAAAAGTATATTAAAATGTATCTAAACTGTCCAGAGAGTTTCCCTTCTTTTAGTACACACATCTTTCCTTCTGGAACTTCTACTGATTTGTTGTGTTAATAATAGCCTCAGGTCAAAACCCGCGTCCTCCCGTGCCTCGCACCACACCACATGGTGTGGACTGAATGGCGAGTTCCGCGAACAATCTCAACACTTTCACAATGTCCTGTTTTTGTACAATAAAGCCTGTTCACCCGAGCGTAGCGAGTGAGCGAGACGATGAGCGAAGAATTACAGGAATAATATCGTTTGGATACTCGACTACCTACAAAATAATGGCATGCCACCAGAATAAAAGAATAAGAATGAGAATCATTTATTTATAAAACATTAGTATAAAGCCTGACCAGGAATATAAAAAACCTGATTTGGGGGCGCTGCAATCGACTGTCACTTTTAATGTTAGTGTTCCAAGTACAAAATTTAGGTCCAATGATTTTCCACAACATGGCGAGGTTTTTTATATTTCTGGTCAGGCTTTACATTTAATAGATGCCATGCCATTCCATTCCATTCTATTTCTGATCTATTCTATTCTACAGAACTTAGTTAAGGCGTATCAGCCGTGGACCACTCTCCTCTCACTCACACTCCATACTAATCGATGAGAAAGAGCGCGTGGCTCCGGTCAGAATTTTGCTGTTTTCTTTGAAAAATTCGAATATTTTTTATTAATTTCGAAAAAGTATAAAAACCACATCATTCTAAATTGTATTGTGAACAATTTAGTAAATTTTCATTTTGTTCCGATTAAAAATGTAAGAGTAAAATGGTTACAACTGGAAAAAAAGGGGTGACTTTGGAGTCCCTTTTCTTCGGTTTTATTCATTAAAATCGATTTCTAGAAAAACCACATCACTTCTCATATCCTGTAGATGGTTCAGTTTAAATTTCAGCTCCAAAAGTGCCATAGTTAATGAATAAAATGGTTACAAAATTACCCAAAACCGGCAGGTAGCCCCTTAAGAACGACTGTAGTCAACCAATCGGATTTACAGGGTGTAACAAAACACCATAGTAACATTTTTAAGGGGTGTGGTTTATAAATCATAAAACTGAACAACTTTCATTTTCGAAAGAGATATTACAAAATCTGCTGTTTCACACAAAACTGTCGTACCAAATCGTCTCTAGTATGGAAAAAGTACGAATCACCCTATCGATTTTCTACAGGAAAAACAAAAAAAATATCGGTTTTCCACCTATTTTGAAAGTTGATTAATGTTTAGTTTCATAATCTTAATTTATTGTATAGGGTCTTTCTTAATATGCTGAAACTTTTTTAGGGGATGTTTAGACCATCAAACGAATCGAGAAAAAAAAATCAGCTGTCCCATACATTTAGCTCAAGTAGGTTTGCAGTTTAGTATAGAAGAGCTGATTTTTTTTCGCTGTTTCGATGTTGGTCCCATAGTGAAAGTTGTTCAGTTTGATGGTTAAACCACCCCTTAAATGTTTATTTTTATTTTGGTAACACCTTTTATAGGTGTTTTTTTTCCTAGCTCACCGACTCGCTGCCTCGCTCGGCGCTGGTGTAAAGGTAGCCTTAAGGCCGTCGCGAGGTGTGCGTGTACGTACTATAACAATTAACTTTTTGTACACTATTTAGTTTGATTAATACTTCTCCGTAATGGACTTTAATCGACAACTTTGTAATGTTTTGTAAGAATGTAGCTTTGATTGCCTATTTTATTATAGGGACCTGAATGTAAGGAGTTTACAAATGAACGCAAGGCATGACAACTACTTATGTATACAGGGTGTTTCATAAGTAACAATAAATATTTAAAACTCTTAAGGGGGATGTTTTTACCGTCAAACTGAACAACTTTCTCAATGGGACCAACATCGAAAAAGCGAAAAAAAAATTTAATATCCAATACATATTTCAGCTCTAGTCGATTTGTAGAGTATGGAAAATCTTTTTTTTCGCGATTTCGATATTGGTCCCATAGTGAAAGTTGTTCAGTTTGATGGCCTACACCACCCCCTTAAAGGTTTATTTGTATTATTTGTATTTTTGTAACACTTTGTATAGGGTATCCAACCACAACCCCTAGGGTAACAAACCCTAGTATTTAAAGGGGTTGTTTAGTTAGATCATTAAACTAAACATCTTTCTGAATAAAGACAACATCGATTGAAGTGTCGAGTAGGCAATGCAGTTTTGTGTAAGGTCTAACAAAATTAGGTGAAACTATTTTAAGGGGAAGATCAGACCACCGAACTGAACAACTTTCTCTATGGGACCATTAACGAAATCGCGAAAAAAAAATCTGCTGTCCCATACATTTAGGTAGAGTAGGTTTGTATGAAACAGCTGATTTTTTTTTCGCGATTTCGATATTGGTCCCATAAAGAAAGTAGTTCAGTTGCAAATTTTGTTGGTCTCTCCATAGTGAACATTGTTCAGTTTGATTGTTTCGATGCAGCCTGTCGTAGTATGCGCTTACCCTAACGTATACTACGCCCCGGGGCGAAGCGGTTCGCATTTTTGCGGGACGGATTTCCGCCCGTGCAATCGTGCTCCATCCAGATGCGTTCCGTCGTAGAGTTTACCAAGCGGCACTTTTGACAATATTTGCCAGTATTGCGTCAAACTAAAAATCCGTGAATGCTTTGCGTACCGGTAGGGTACGCTTGTAGACAACGTGGCCAACAGGTTTTGTATGGCTTCGCTGGAGAGACTTCAGTGGACTGCAGGTTTCCTCTGATGGCAGGAGTGTTGGATATAATGGAAAGTCTTGTTTGAGGCACTGGAGGTTTATTTTAGTGAATTTTACACCAAGCTTAGTTACACGCACAAGCACCGTCCCAATATGGAAGAAGGAAGCGGAAATACAACATTTTTAATTACTACATTTTATGTTGGTGTTGCCAACAACGCTCTTGCGTGCGAAGTTCGCATTTTCCGCTCCGCCCCGATACGTCCCGGCCTATTATGCGCTTGCCTTAACAGGCCAATGACAGTAACTATAACGTCAATAGTAGATCAATTGGAGACGTGAGTGTGATTGCAATCATAACTAGTGTGTTTGTAGAGTGCGGTCAGGTGAAGCCACGCTTCTATGTTTGACTGCGTGTGGTAGATGCCCTTAGATTAATTAATGGCAGGTTAATCCGATGTAGCATGTTCCAGCCATTTTGGTATTGGTATTGTTTGAGTTGAGCTTCGGTGGCGTGTTGCGGAGAGCTATGGAAACCCTGATCTTGAGGTCCGGGTTCGAATCCGCATGAACCACATGCCATGTACCAATGAGCCGACTGCTCTCAAATAAACATCGTCAGGAAACTTGCATACACTGAAGAAGAAATTCAAATGCGTATGTGAAGTCTACCAATCCGCATTGTGCACGCGTGGTGGACTAACGCCCATACACGATCCCTGAGGGTAGGCCTGTGCCCTGCAGTGGGACGGCGCTTGTCAAAACGGTACCCGTACCGCGAAGTAGCCGTAGCACCAATTCCTCGTAAATAGGCTGTGATGATGATAATGATGATCGTAAGGTAGTAAGACTTTTTCTTTTAAGATTTTTTTTTATTTATAATTAATGGCTTTTTGCTTGTGCGTAGCACCGCATTTCCGCCAGTGTCAAGTGTAAAGTCAAAGTCAAAGTCAAAATTTATTCAAAATTCAAAATAATATCACATAGATAACTTTTTTGACGTCATTTTTGATTCTACCACCGCTTCGGAAGGTGTTCCGTTGTAGAGAGTAATTTATGGGAGTATCTATCCCAATCTCAGGGATTGTTTTTGTTCAAGAACAAGAAGAGATTGAGGATTGCGGAGCCTCGTGGCAGGCAAAAACGCGACGCGCGAAAACCACACGAGACGTGTGCTCGGGTCAATTCCTGCAACGTGACCTTCTTTTAAGTTATTGAATCGACGTTACTTACTTTCTTCTAATTCTACTATATAGGTATTTCTATTTATGCAATGGCTAAGGAACCCTATTAAGTCCGACACGCTCTTGGCGGGTTTTTTCTTTTTTTTAACCTGTCTTATCCCACTGCTGGGCAAAGGTCTCCCCTAAACTCTTCTACATCTTCGTATTCAAGGCCATATCCCTCCATTCGGTGCAATAGGCATCCAACTCATCGCGTTACTATTTGCCCCCCTCGACCTCGACCTCGACTACTATCATTAGGCAATACACACCCGTAAAACCCTTTAAATATTAATATAGGGTGATTTGTTATGTTCATCATTTAAGGAGGGAACGTCATATTTATCCGCGGCGAACAAGCTGTAATATGGTAACGTAGCAAAAGGCTAGTTTTAGTGTTTAGCAGTAACACTTTGGTTTACCGCTACATAAACGCTAATTGCTTGGGTCAGCGATACCTACTCATTATAAATATCGATGAACGCATTGAATAAACCTCTTTATACCACCATCTGCGGAGTATCATTCCACCTAATACTTCAAAGCCGAAGGAGGCGAAACAATCGAAATTTATAATTATTTGTATGAATTCTATGATACCTCGCACATTTTATCCGCGGCGAATCGGAAGAATTAAAAAGAAATTTGTTTCGTTCGCCTTCTTCGGCTCCTTCGCCGCGGACAGATATGCTTCCACACTAAGTAAAAGATAGTCAGGCTAGTATAGCGCTGGTGGTAGATATGCGTCAGCGACTGAACTTGTTCTAAAAGGATAATCGTGTCGCACCGCGTGTCGCATCCACACCGACACCGTTGAGTTGGAGCAGTAATGCCACTTATACAAGAACAAATCTTCATATAAGCTCTCGGCGGCCTGTAGGTACTACACCACTACATGCTCAGCGATGTTTCTATCAAACTGCCGGTCATTCTAAGTGAACGCTCTTCACGTCTTAGATAAAGTATGTGTAGAGCCTCAAGCTTCTACAGTATAAAACAAATGTGCCCATCTTTCTTAGGTTGGTGTGCGTGAAGCGTCATACAACTTATTTCTGTGTGCGGTACACGGTTTATCACCTAAGAGTTCAGTGATTTTTTTTTCGACGCATTCGTAGCTTCGATTGTCTATCTTGACATAATATGTATAACTTCCTAATTCCTAGCTATCGGATCAAATCGCCCAACTCCTTATTTTTGCACCTTGCATCGGTCTTATGAAACGGAACGAAATAATTTCGAGACATTTGTACTCAAAGTGAAAAATAAGGCCTAAATCCTTCTTAATATGCTGACACTTTTTGAAGGGGATGATCATACCATCAAACTGAACAACTTTATCTTTGGAACCAACATCAAAATCACGAAAATCAGCTGTCCCTTAAAAAACTGCAAACTTCTTTGAGCCAAGTGTATGGGACAGCAGATTTTCGTGATTTTGATGTTGGTCCCAAAGATAAAGTTGTTCAGTTTGATGGTATGATCATCAGTCAGCATATTATCGTCATCATATAAAATGACCCTGTTAGAAGTAATGAGTAGAGTCTTTAACAAAATGACCATCGCTGCGTTACTACGAAGCTGTGGTACTGTTCCCATTGCACTAGATATTATCGACACTCGATAACGTTTGACGGGTTGACACAAATGTTTTATTTATGTTACCCTGCATTATGCATGCTCTAAACAAAGCTTCTGAGCGCTTCGATAGACTTACTGTTTTACCCTTAGGTTTTACCTATCAATTTACATGCTTCGTTACTATGTGAGCTTGGGTATTTGAAACGTTGAAAATATTCGATGTTCCCCTTATACAACGTGTTAATGAATAAGCGCAAAACCTCATACATCCCAACTAATTTATAACAAAATAATTGCATTGAAAGAAATTATTCATAATTTTACTACTACATTTACATAAGTTATTCGCGTTTTAAGTTTTCATACAAAAATCATTTGTTATTATTTCAGCCATGAATGAAAACGCTAGCATGCTCATGGCTACATTTTATGAAACTTGTTTTGTTAGTAAATAGGGTAAGTGTGTCCGTGCGTTGGTTTGACATCGAGTTCGGTAAATTTTAAAATATGCGAAAAAATTTTTTTTTTTTTTAAAGTCAGGGTCATTCATACTCGTAATATGCTGACACTTTTTTCAGGGGATCAAACTGAAAAACTTTCTCTATGGCACCAACATCGAAATCGCGAAAAAAACAGCTGTTGCATACAAAACTGCGAACCAAATGTATACAAATATAGAGGGTGAAATTGATATCATTAGCATCCTTTTAAACTAACAGTCTACCCATCAAACTGAACAACTTTTACTATGGGAGCAAACCAATCGGAGCAAAAAAAAATTCTGTTGTCTCATACATTTGAGTCGTGTAGGCAGCCACAGCGGGTGCAGTTTAGTATGGGACAGCTGATTTTTTTGTTGCTCCGATTGGTTTGCTCGTATAGTAAAAGTTGTTCAGTTTGATGGGTAGACTGTTAGTTTAAAATGATGCTAATAATATCAATTTCACCCTGTAGATAGACAAGCAGATTTTTTAGAAAATTAAGAAAGTTGTTCATTTTGATGGTCTGATCATTCTTTTAAAAAACTAACAGCATGTTAAGTTGGACCCTGTTTATGTTATTTTTCTGTTTATTTTGTTTAATAGAACCAAAAGGCACTCACAGACTTTTCTCTTTGTCATTTTCTTAACATTAAAAACTGAAGTGAAAATACATCTCAAAATTGTTTTGATTAATTAACATTAAAAGCTCTTGTAATAGACAGCGATCAAACACAAAAAAAATTAGTAACATAAAAAATAAATTTCGAAAAGTCTTCAATCAGTGAAAGCATTTCATCCCTCAGGGGCTGCTAATTCAAACGGACCGTATTTATTTCAACTTAATGATTTGAGTGCATCCCCCCACCCCTCCCGGGCCACCCCCCTCCCTCCCCTGGGGACAACCCCCCTTTGTTATCATCAATCTAGCGTTGAAGAGAAATTGGCGGTGATTTGAAAAATGTTTCAAATGGAATTGTTTGGACGGCTCTTAAGATATTTGTTTTGGATAAAAATATCGTTGAATCCTAAGGTTGAGTCATAAAAATAAGGGCAAATTTATAGTGTTAAATCTCATTGCAATTTGCATTGTATAGCTTTTAGCCCAGTCCTTTTACAGTTTGAGCCGGGACTAATTAAGAATTTCAATTAGTTAGGTACTATAACAAAAAACACTAAAAGAATAAAACTTTATTTTACCAACACATACATACATCACAATTTTAAGGGTGTATTCAGACAATAAAACATCCTTAGTTCATAATTACCATCCTTGTTAATTCATCATCGTATCACCTAGCATACGCTTAACGTAAAGTGCGCTAAAATGTTAGATGTAAGTAAACTTAAATCTTCTGCACTATTCAGAAACAATTCCGATTAAAGTACTTTTAACAGACAGCTCTTAATGTTGCTCTACTTGCTACTGATTAAGTTAAATATTATTGCATGCTGTATTTCTTTATAAGTGGTTGTGCATTTAGCTATAAATTAATAATTATGTAACCTACCTAACTTTGAATAATGTAACAATCGTTAAGAAATCAATAAATAAATAAAATAAATAAATAAAATAAAACTAAAAACATTAACAAATTTTGTACCTCCCAAAGTGCGGATCTTATCAGATGTCCAACAATTTTGTTAGTTTTTCGACCTTTGTTCCTTAGGAAAAGATGTTTGGGAGTCAACACACGATACAATTTTTCATGATTTACAACAATCAAAATTAGATTCTAAAGTGGTGGATTTCATGTTATCTCGCCCCCCGCAAAAAGTGGCAGAAATGTTTGTTAGTGTTATAAATAATGTATAATAATTGTTTATGCCCTAGATTTAGTCTATGGTTGACAGTTTCATTGTCAGAATTTAAACTAAAAACCACGGACCTGAAAAAAAGACGGACGTAATCTCGTCTAATCACGAGTGAAGCACCCATTTCTTTTGTGTGCGTGCTGTCACGCGGTACATAATGGTGACGGGTGTCGGACCTGCGCCTAGAGCTAGTGCATCTGTATGAGTGTAGGTCCCTTGTAGAACAAACCAAAATGTAGGACCTTGCATGCTTCACATCTTTTTAGTGTCACATTACGTCCGTCTTTTTTTCAGGTCCGTGCTTAAAACCTTAACATTTTGTTAATAATTAAGAACTAGCGGTCCCTCTCTAACACTATTCAACACCAGGCTGTAATCTCCTCTCTTCTAACTTATACTCCCTGTAACCTCGTGAGGTCATCAACACCACCTCCTCCGTCTCATCACTTCGTCTATCAACTCTTCTGTTCATGTAAGCCTTCGCATCAGCCACATCATAGACTCTATCTCCAGAGGCATAAGAGTCATATTGGAACTCGTCGAAGGGGCGTGCTATTTGTAATTTGTCGGGGTTTTGCTTCCCGTTGTGGGTGTCGTAGTCTTGGTTGTTTGAGATTAGTTTCTGTTTGAGGTTCTCCAGCATTGAATGGTCCTGGTTGTTCACTGTAAATGTATTAGATTTATAAAAGCTATGGTATTTTATCACGAATGCATCCGTATTTAAGGGGGCACCGTGCCTATAGTGCCGCCTTCAATCGTATTTTTTTATTTCTAAACAATTATACAACATTTCCGAAAAACACGAATGTTCGATTGTAGTCGCTGCTGATTTTAGATTTATCGGGTCACTGCGGATTTGTTTTTATAATGTTTAAACAAACTTGTTTTATGCTCGTAATTATTATCTTTAGAACCGCCACTTTTGGCGGTTCTAACGATTATATCTACAGGGATTACTGATTGGCAATGCTGCGAGCATAATGGGTACGTTTCGCAAAGACTTGACCCGGGCCGGGCTATTGGACTAGACGGTTGTCAGGTCTGTTTGCTTTTTTGTTCACTTAAGTTAGTTTTAGGATATTTTGACGTATGTCTATCTATAATTACTGATTTGAATGAAAACGGATTACCGAGTTGAAGTGGCATTCGGCTAGAAGAGACGACGGCCGGTGGACCAAGGTCACATCGGAATGGTGGCCAAGAGAAGGAAGGAGGTATCGGTAGAGCACCGATGCGTTGGTCAGACGACATTGTAAGGGTTGCGGGTCAGACATGGATCACATTGGTCCAGAACCGTAAGGAGTGGGCGCATTAAAAAGGAAGTCTATGCCCAGCAGTGGGTTGATGAGGATAGACGAGTACAGTTTTCTCCATACAAACGTTTTCCCCCTGTTTTCTCCCTGGATAATAACACTAGAGCAAATATTTTTTTACCATACAATCTATGTCACCTCTGCCATGTCCCTATGTTTTGCTTTTTTGCATTAATTAATTATTGTAAGAACTAGGGACCTTCGAAAATGATCCATTTTACAGCCCGTTTTCAGACATTCGGTAAACAAATTTGACGAATATAAACAAAAAAAGCAAAACGTACGGATATAGCCAAAGTCTTTTTCAGATTATTTTTGAAAGAATTATTAAAATCGGTTTAGTTTTGGAGGAGAAAACAGGGGAATACGAAATGCTGATTTCGTCGATTTTTGTATATAAAATCGTTCCGAGCTGCAGTTGTCTCTTTCGCACTCTAGTTGGCGGGGTGTATAGGTGGGGCGGATCTGATAAATACGTATACAGTCGGAAAAGTGACCTATTCTCCAAATTAGCATTTCAGCCCGCCTATCAAGACACTAGCGGAAAACAAACAAGAGTGGCGAATACTCCACCGACAAGAGCGTAGCTCTTAAATAAGATGATGATGATCCTCTTAACATAATGGTATGATGACAGTACCTCGTCTCAAATTAATAATATCCTCGTATGTTTCGGCGATCACAATAAATACACAAAAGAACATTATGTCGCTTCACATTTTATATTCGTATCTACACGCCTATTACTCACTTGCTTGTGATTGAAAAAACTATTTTATTGCTTTTAATAATCTATAGCTGATTATACAGAAGTCGTTAAAATAACTGAATTTAGTTTCATTGTACACACGGCGACACATCAAGCTTCAACGTTCTTTCGTACGTTTTCATCGTCGGCAATCGTCGGTGTCCCTTTCTAATCCAACGACGAAAATAAAAATAAAAGATTTATTTAATTTTTGTTCTGACAGAAATGGACAAATCTAAAATTTGAGAAGATTGAACATTACCTACCACCATGGCCAATTTTCGTGTTTCCATGCTTGTACGGAGGATTGGCATCTATTATCATTCTAAATCCATGGTTTATACCCATAGACATATGCAATGGAAGGGCAAGTCTATCGCTAGAGTTTAAGTCTATTTTTATACCCATCATCATCAGCCTATCATCGTCCACTGCTGGACATAGGCCTCTCCCAAGGCGCGCCACAAAACTCTGTCCTCGGCCTTCCTCATCCAGTCGCTCCCCGCTACTTTGTTTAGGTCGTCTGTCCAGCGGGCAGCAGGGCGTCCCACACTACGCCTACCAGTTCGCGGTCTCCACTCTAGAACTCTGACACCCCAACGGTTGTCAGTTCTTCGGCAGATATGACCAGCCCATTGCCACTTCAGCTTGCTAATTTTCTGAGCTATGTCAGCCACTTTAGTTCTGTGACGAATCACTTCATTTCTGATGTGATCCCTCAGAGAAACACCGAGCATAGCTCTCTCCATAGCTCGCTGAGCGACCTTGATGTTTATACGAAAGAAGTTTAAAATGCCTACAGAGATGGAGATTGCATTACAAACAACTTTTTGAAGCCAGAATCTATGACCTTTATGACGTCACTGATGTCTCCCATCTCATTTCCTCTTTTCATGGAGTTGTCTATATCAAGGTCATTCTAAAGTCATGTCATCTGAGGAAATGAGATGGCAAACATCAGTGACGTCATGAAGGATTCTGGCTTCAACAAGTTGTTTGTAATGCAATCTCCATCTCTGTAGGTATTTTAAACTTCTTGTTTATACCCTACACAATGGTTCTTCTTTCCTTTTCGGCGCGTTCTAATTTCAAACGCGAGTTACCTACGCTCGTTATGACGTCACACGCGACGCGACATATTTCACCAATTCACCTCATTTTGCCCACACGTTTACCCACAAAAGGGGTAATTTTACCCCCCATTGAACACCGGTGAATAGAAAAAAATGAGTCGACACTTTATTTATATGAAACCTATTGGCGATGAATGGAAATATGAAATTGGAAGAAGGAGAGATTGTTATGCGTGGAGGGTGACGGGGTGGGGAGGAATGGGGTAGTGAGGGGGCGGGTTATCAAGTCGCAGGAAATATCTACCTCCGTGGTCTAATGGTTAAGAGCATTGGGATCTTGACACGGAGGTCGTGGGTTCGATTCCCACGGGGGACACCTAGTAATATGCCACTTTGTGCGTTTTTCCCCAGTTGGTTAGGACATTGCAGGCTGAATCACCTGATTAATTGAAAAGAAAGATGATCCCGTGCTTCAGATGGCACGTTAAGCCGTTGGTCCTGGCTACTATCTCTGGTTATAGTAGTCGTTACATGAAACCACGATTGAGAGGCTGTGTGAATTGTGTTTTTATAGCGTAGAGGAATATTTGAATTATGACGAATAAGAAAAAGTAGAAGATAGGTAGTAAACTATTTTAGATTTAGTAAGATTTTCATCGACAAACTAAATTTGCACGCCTGCAAGCAGGCTAAATACAGCTACTGAACAATTTTGTAACACTCTTTTAACAAAGTATTTTGGCAAATAAACTATTTCTATTTCTATCACGTCAGAGGCCGTAAGGCGGTCGGAAAAACCTTTGACTACCTACTTTTTTTTTTTTTTTTTTTTTTTATATAATTAATGGACTTCTTGCTGTGCGTTATACGCACTATACTACTACTACTACTTATCTATCCAATCTCGAGGATTGTTTTTGAGTAAGAACACAACAGACTTTGACTACTTATATGAGGACTGGTAACGCGTGTTATTCTACTAACAAGTTATAGTAACTAAGCCGCAGATGGCGATACCGCCGCTCTCGGAAATGTGCTATACGTAACTCGTAACCTACTTCAAATAAGGTTTACAATCTAATGCAAGACATAAATCGCGCAAGAGAAAAAATCACAGAGATTTGTTATAAATACAAGGTCACACTAAGATCTGTTGGACCACGGCCGGTCCCCGGGCTTCACACCTAGCCCGACGGAAGATCTTCCCTTTTCACTTGAGGAACCTTCCCAGTAGTTCCTGCACAAACTCATTAGTATATGTGCTTATCGTCCGTGGGGATTCGAACCTGTACGCCGTGATTTAGTATCCATATCAATTCCGTAACGCGTGCCACCGACGCTCTCTAATGCTCAATATCCTATAGCTGTTAAAACTGTTGAAATCGGCTATAGCGAGAAGTTTATTCCGAGAGCGCAAATGCCTGCTGAATACAAACAAAGTCTAGTGATATTTTCAATAGGTATAAAATTACATTTTCCAGAAACAATCTAGAAACTAGTCTCTATGTTTGTATGGAGTCCGATTTTCCTTCTTCTTATCGAGTGGGCTGCAAAGCCCTGGTGTCAGAGTTTATTCAAACCACCTTACGGCCTCTGACGTGGTTTTTATGTAACGACTACTACCACCAGTGATAGTAGCCGGGACCAACAGCTTAACGTGCCATCCGAAGCACGGAATCATCTTTATTTTCAGACAATCAGGTGACTCAGCCTGCAATGTCCTAACCAACTGGGGGAAAACGCACAAAGTGACATTTCACTAGGTGCCCCCCGTGGGAATCGAACCCACGACCTCCGTGTCAAGAGCCCAATGCTCTAACCATTAGACCACGGAGGCAGTTAATTTTTTTTTTTTTTTTAAAGATTTTCCTTGAAATATACAGTTGCTAGGATTAATTTAAGATTTGTATGGAAATCTTTGAGGCGCTGTAACTTTAAAACTATACGTTGTAACAAAAATCTGACTTCATACAAACATAGAGTTTATTTCCTAGATTGTTTGTAAAAAATTTAATTGATTTTAATTGGTTGGTATTCAAAATATTACCAGACTTCGTTTGTATGGAGCACGCTCCGAATAATATTCCCTTAAAGAGGTAGTTTGTTAGTGTAGCGGAGTTTCTGACCACATCAAATGGGATAATGGTCGTGAGTTGAAGTGGGTTCGGCTAAAGTTTACAAAAGGTGCAGGCTTTGACTATTTATTATAAGGACTCGCCTTGCGGTAGCATTTCCCCTCTGCCACGGTATAAGATCAATTGATCATGTGCATTTACATAAAATTTTATACCTTATTTCTAAACGAGACAGCCTATAATTGCGAAACAATAATTTCGAACTTAGAACGTTTGGGGTTCACACGATTTTTGAAATTAGAATCTAAAGTTACATACATACATATTCTCACGCCTGTCTCCCACTGGGGTAGGCAGAAACAACGGAACGCCACTTGCTACGATCCTGACAAACCTCCCTAGCTTCCTCCACATTCATTAGTCCTTTCATGCATGCTCGTCGGTTTCGGGTAGATCTGACCTGGCCCTTCTTAAGCACGTCGGTTATGGGGAATAAAATCCAAAGTTGCGGATTGCCTTAGACTATATAGACAGAGCAACAAGCGGGCGAAATGGTCCCAAAAAAAGTAGGTAAAAACCGTACTCCTTTCAAAAACCTTCCAGTAGTCTCAATCATGACGCGAAACGGTACAGACCTCCTGAATCCAAGATAAAAAATTCAGAAAAAATTACTTACGTGATCAAATTGTAACAAATTCACAAAAATATGCACAATAAAAAAAAGATTAACATATTTCACACTTATAAATAAATTTTTCACCATGATTTGAGATACAATAAGCTGATTGAAAATTTTAAAACTTTTCTTTGTTTACATAGGCCATTTTTAAAGTGTGGTCAGATTTTTCTTTCTAAATTTCCCGCCATTATGCCTCGATCAATAGTCGTTTCGTTTTTTCATTACTATTTTTTATCAACTAATAGACAAAGGTTTTTCGTTCATACAACCTAAAACCAAAAAAAAATATTATTTCACTTTATTAAGGGCCTGTTTCACCACTTCTGGGTAAGTTCTTGTTAGCTTATCCGACAGATAGTTTGACATATTTTGTATGAAATTATGGCAAAATATCTGTCGGATAAGCTAACAAGAACTTATTCAGAAGTGGTGAAACAGGCCCAAAGTCTTTATTTCTTCCGAACTTTATTTCTACTAACTATGGTGTTGAGAAGGAACATAATTATTAGAGATCGGATGCATATTTACCTAAACTAAAAAAAAAATTCCACGGAAACTGAATATAGATACTTATGCCTTTCTGAATAAAGTTAATTAAAAAAATCGTGCCACACGCACTGTTTGGTCACACTTAAGTATCCTCACCACTATGATATTCCGATAACATGAACAACTCGTACAACATAAACAACTCTGACAACTTTGTCAACCTGACCAACTGAATTGACTTGATAAGGTTGTCCGATTTGTCCATGTTGTCCAATTAAGTACTTTCGACAACAAAACAATTCTGACAACATGAACAACTTGGTCAACTCGGACAACTCTGTCAACTCAGACAATATTGTATAAGTTGACCAAATTTAGAGTTGTTCATGTTTTTCGGAGTGTTCGTGTTGTCCGAGTTGTTCAAATGGCCGAGTTCAACGATATTTTTTATATAGATAAATCTTTTAGCAATCCCGGGACTTCGGAATGATCCTGGGATTGCTTCATAAAATAAAAAGATGCGTCTATACTAGTGATGCAACGAATACGAATACGAATATTCGTATTCGCCGAATAGCAACCTATTGCCGAATATTCGTATTCGCCGAATATCAAGAAGACATTCGTAATTTAAGTATTTTCGCAAAACCCACTTAACTTCTGTCATGAAGACATACAATTTCCTACGTTAAAGACATTTTCCAGAAATAGTATCCTTTCAAATAATCCACTGTCCTCTGAAAGTATATTTTCAACAGCATTAACACAGAAAAACAAGATTCATATGCTGGGGTTAGAAGTTTGATCCTATTTTCAATACTAACCAATTAAAGCCAATGATTTTTTAAATACAATTTAGAAACTAATCTGCGTGGTTGTTTGTATGTAGCGAGTTCAGGCGCTCTGCAAGGAGGACTATCCTCTTAAGATTTCGTAGTTAAAGAATTTAGTTTTTTTCCATTCAATTTGTGTCTTGGTCTGTCTTTGTGTCCCATCTCAATTACTTTACCATTTTTGCACCCGTGGAAACAAATGGCAAATTTTGTTTCAATGGATGCAAAATTGAGAAAACATTATAGTTTTTACTGAATAATAACCCAAAATCTGATAAAGAATAAAACAAATTTTTTGATGTGTAAGGTGGTCGAAAATGAGGTTTTTCTTTTATCTATCCCATGAAGGTGTCGTTTAATAGGTCTTTTAAAATTAAACAAAAAATAGTTCACGACAAAATTTAAGTGCTTCTCCGACACGCTCTCGATCGGGTTTTTTAAATGACCATACTTACCACCGCTGTTTTTTTTAATTGTAAAATAATCATTTAAGATGATTAACGTATATTTTAAACATTTTAAAATTATTTTTCATTATTCGTATTCGTATTCGTATTCGCCGAATAGTAGAATCAATATTCGTATTCGTATTCGTATTCGTAAAAGTGGTATTCGTTGCATCACTAGTCTATACCTATTATTCTTGTGAAAAATGAAGTTTAGGTAAATGATGCATCTGAATATCCGATCTCTAATAACCACTGTTGAGATAATAATTCGCGTGCATGATAGTCTTTGAACAACTTTCTCTATGGGACCAAGGTCGAAATAGCGAAAAAATCTGCTGTTTCATACATTTTGGTCGATTAACTATTTTTTTAGTAGCCCCATTCATCCCATTGCTGGGCAAGGGGAGGCCCCTTTCGAGTAACTATGGAACAATACATTTATTTCGTGCTTTCGTTATTGGCTCCATAGTGAAAGTTGTTCAGTTTGATGGTCTGGAGCACTCTGTTCGATATGCAACGCATTTAATTTTACACCCTGTATAGTGTAGTTGACTCCCAAAGATGACTAAATTTTCCCAGATTCTAAGGGAGATGGAATTCTGCTGGTAACCCAAACACTCACACACTGAAAGGTTTAAACATGCGTAGAACGCAGCTGTCACGCACACATCTGTCAAAAAATGGAACCATTTTTGTGTTCCATTTGTGAGGCGACGTTCCATCTAGATAATCTAAGCGGATTGCATGTTACCTCGCCCCCCGCAAAAAGTGGCAGAAATGTTTGTTAGTGGAATTACACGCGTTACCAGTCCTCATATAAGTAGTCAAAGGACCCAGGTAATAAAGGTCAAAATCCTTATAACAAAAGCTAATAATCCGAACAATATTGAACCTTATTGACACCGCCCCTCCGCACAGACTTGCCTTCAACTTTGTATGAAAACCTTGGTATTTCAATAAGAATTATAATATCTTTTGGTGATCCGCATTAAAGTTATAAAAACGTTATCACGTAGGTAGGGTACCATCACCATCAGGGTCAATTGTATGCCTGTCATTCGCTTTTCTCCGAAATCTTTTCAATGTAAAAAGCTGAAATGTTGAGAAATAGTAAACTGAGAATGAACTATAGAAAAAACACAAAGTGAATAACAATAATAATAAAAGAAGATATAACTGACATAGATGGCGATTGCGCTAATTTAAAACATCCAAGTTCAACCCTAATTCCATTTCAGTTCTAATCACAATGCAATCCAATTACTTTTCAACTGTGCTGAATTCCACATCGCGCTAAACTCTATGTAACTGACAGCCTTTAAAATCTGAGCGATCTCTCAAAACGGCTATCAAGGGCAGTACCTGTTGAAAGAGAAGGAACTAGAAGGAAGTACGTGTCTTGTCATATCACTCAGTAAGAGATGCACATAGCAAATTCGCTCTAGTTAAAAAAGGAGATCGCTACTTATTGCTGTCCTTATCGACGTAGCCACTTTTTTGTTCTACGACGGATGTCTGACTCCGGAGTCATCATACAAATTGTATAGGATTTTTTGACTATCGCTGTCACATACGCGGTTACACTGATGTTCCGTCTATCAGCGTAAGCGAAAAATACTTCGCCTATGGCAGTACCGCGATTAGCGCAATACCAAATGTGTCAAAAGTTATGGTTCGTACGTAGTCCAGTCACGATTCAATCACCGAATATTTACCGCGATTGCAGCCATGGACTAGAAAGATATCAATTTTGTTTCCTTTATTCTGCGTTTTATAATTTGGAGTTATTCATTGGATTCCATCATATCCATTAATTCGATATAAGTTTTTTATTTCGATTCGGCTTATTGAATATTTTCATTTCATTTGTTGAATCATCAATCAAATTAATATCACACATAATACGGACCCCTTTTACCAACTCCGACTCGCGCCTGGCCAGTTTTTTCAGCCAGCATCTGTAAGGGACGGATTCAATAATGGAGTTTTGTTTGAGGTTTCCACCAGCGAGTGAGTTTATTATCTATCGGCGTTTCTTTTGTAAGCTCCTGTCTGCTTATGATTGCCTGGTACTTTGATCTCGACGTTCACAATTACTTTACTGAAAAATATTGCTTAATTTGATATTTTAGTGTTTCGTACCATTGTTGTCAAAACGTGACACTTATGAAAATACCTTGGTATCTGTCTGTCCGTCTGTCACACGCTGTATGGAGAAAAAGGTACTCGCCTATCCTCTTAAACAAAGACACCCAAGTCCATATCATACGCAGTCTAACCTGCCACCAGCCTCCAACACACTTAGCGAGCTACCTCCACTATCTATCGAGTTATTTCAGCATATGCAACACTGTCTCTGCTACCATATACAGCCATCTTAGCATATGCCACGTGGAGCATTTGATACTATCGGGAGGCGGGAGAAATCGCGTTACCTCTCTCCGCTATTCAATGTAGGTGCACGAATTCGATTCCCGGGTGTAGATGCACGTATTAGATTTAGTTGAATATGGTCGGTGGGTCGATAGAGGTCGATCTACAGGGTGTTACGGTAAACAGTTGCATTACTTTAAGTGGTGATTGTACCCATGATACTGACCAACTTTTCCTAAGAAACCTCTATAGGAAATTCGAAAATTCTTTTTTCGACTTTTCATACAAACTTTCGATCAGCTGATTGCATTTAGTATGGAAAGTCCACATTTTTTTGCGAATTTCCTATAGTTTTCTTAGGCAAAGTTGTTCAGTATCATGGGTATAATCACCCCTTAAAGTAATGCAACTGTTTACCGTAACACCCTGTACACACGGTCTTTATTAATATGCTGACACTTGTTTAAGGGGACGATCAGACCATCACACTGAACAACTATCTCTATGGGACCGAAACCGAAATAGCGAAAAAAAATCTGTCCCATAGATTTGCCTCTAGTAGGTTTGCAGTTTTGTATGGAACAACTGATATTTCGATTTTAAACCAATAAAGAAAGATGTTCAGCTTGATAGTCTAATCGTCCCCTTAGTAAAGTGTCAGCATAATTATTAAGAAGGACCCATTGTAGTATGCTGATCAAATTAAAGGATAGGTCTAATAAAATCATTCATCATAGTTCCATCTTGGATCCGAAATTGCTAAATGTAAATTGCATTATTACTACAACTAAAGGGTGTAAGAAAAAGTATCATTATCCTTTAAACCACATACTCTACCCATCAAACTGAACAACTTTTACTATGGGAGAAAACATGTCAGAACAAAACAAAATTTGCTGTTCCATACATTTGGCTCGAGTAGGTTTGCAGTTTTGTATGGATTTCGATATTGGTGGTATAAAAAAAAAGTTTGACGGTCTGATCATCTCCTTAAAAAGTTTCAGCTTAAGGTGGTTGCAGAGTTGTCAATTTCATACAAAACTTTGTCGTAGAACACTCGTAGAAGCCAAAGCCTTATATCTTCTTAATTAAGTATATTATAAATTGTGGCTCTTTTTAGGTGACGCAATCGGTAATTGGTAACACCAGTAAAACAAAATCAAACGTTTATCCGTCACCCCTCTCCGAACCAATAACAAACATAATTACAAAGCATCAGGTGTTCCCTTTATATACGGACATTAATTAATTCAACCCGTAATAGCGTGTCAACATAACTATAGATTATACATTAATGTATACGTTGTGAAGGTGCGCGGCAGTGTGACAGCCAAGTTCGAAATGTAAGGACGACGAAATAATCGTGTGTTATCAGTTGGTGAAATGGTTACAACGCGGACTGCCGAACCCAGGATCCCGATCGTGCCAATTTAAAACATCGAAGTTCAATCCTTATTCAATTTCTATTGAATGCCTATCACATTGCAATCCAGATTTAACCTTTAAACTACATACTGTACCCATCAAACTAAACAACTTTTACTATGGGAGAACAAACATGACAGAACAAAAAAACTGTTGTCTCATACATTTGAGTCGTGTGGGCATTGCAGTTTGATATGGAACAGCTGATTTCTTTTTTTGACAGGTTTGCTCCCTTAGTAAAAGTTGTTCAGTTGATGATAGGCTCTTTTTTTAAAAGGATGCTAATGATATCAATTTCTCCCTATAGATTGGCACAGTTCTATGGTATCTATAAAATAGCTTGTAGTGTATCTAAAGGAAAACACATAAATAATTATGTACTTATAAGGGTTGAGACACTGATATTTTTGTATGGTCCAGCTGTCGGTCGCAGTTCGGTAAATGAGTCTCAACCTTAAAGAAAACCATCAAAGACAGCTCTAGTATGTGAACAAGATCATAAACGTAAAAATAAGAAATAAAACAATAAACTAGTCCAAACTTGGCGCCTATTTTCACATGACGCATGTTTGGTGTGATATAATGTGTAAGCACAATACGTCACAGTATTGAGTTAGTCTGCTATGGATGTACGACACCTGAGCTGGGGTGGGTGATTCCGAATGCGAAAAGGATTAGATAACATACTAAATGTTAACTAATAAACACTAATTCACGAGAATGAATCAATGAAACATTTTTAACACCAAATACTAGCATAAGCATAAGCATATGCTCACGACTATATTCCCCGAGGGGGTAGTCAGAGATATTCTGAAACCTCAGAACATCCACGTTTCACCAAATACTTTTTTTTTTTTTTTTTTTTTTCTAGCCTATTTCATCCCACTGCTGGGCAAAGGCCTCCCCTTCAATCTTCCAACCATCTCTGTCCTGGGCATGCTCTGGCCACGCGTCATCGAAAGCATCCAGATCGTCCCGCCACCTCTTCCTGGGACGACCTGGACGCCGATGACCGTTTTCTGGGATCCAGGGCGTGACAATTCTTGCCCACCTTTCTTGATGCATCCGACAGACATGGCCGGCCCAATCCCACTTTAATCTGGCTAATACTAGTACTATTATTTTATTATGTGGGGTCAGTTATGGGTTATTTTGGTTTGTTATCTTGACACTCTGATTGTGTTTATAGCAAGCAAAGTATAACAACTTATTTTAAGTAGGTATAATACCGTGTGTCAACTATAAAATTAAATGCGTTACATTGTCATATATTTCAACGGCTCTCTCCAAAAATGCATGAAACAGCTGAATTGATTGCTGACGATTTTGGTTTTGGCTCCATAGTGAAAGTTGTCCAGTTTGATAGTCAAACCACCCTCTTTTGGGAACATCCGGTACTTAATGATGCTGCTCACTTTACTTTCCCATCTCAACTAAATTTTAAAATAATAAAAACCCTTCGATCAAAATAAAATGAATGGAAAGGCCCAAAGCGCATTAAATTGAAGCACACTACTGGTGCACTTGGTCCATACAAACTGGCACACTTGTCTGTAATCTCGGTACATTTTTTATGTATACCAGTCATTTGTTTTGCCATATTTTTCTGGTTTGAAATACTTTATTTTACATTGATCGAAGGTTTACCCCTGTATTTACTATTGCTCAAAGTGAGTTAAAGAATGCAAAAGACAATCGACTTTAAAATAAACGACGTGTCGGTGACTGTACAATAACGTGCGATAGTGAAATATATCGAGTGGTCGATAGTCGCTGAGAAATGCGACGCGTACGTGATGCACTACGAGTTGATAATACATGCCTTACTAACTCCATACACTACGGTTATGTTAGATATAGTATTGGCAAATACATACGCACAAACACACCCACACACACCCTCACCCCACACACTATCACTTTGTTTGAACTGTAAAATGCATTTTCTTGATTTCGGTCTACTTTAAAACAAAAGATAAAAATAAACATGTCGTATCTTATCTTATCTTATCTAGATATGCATACTTATATTGATTTAGATCATTACCATCACAATCATTTATTTATTTATAATTCGGTAGGTTTGTCTTTTTGTGTCATTTATTTTTATATTTAGCTACCGATATATATTTTTAAGAAAATATATATTTTTTTTGCGATTCATCAAGTCTTAGTTAAATTTTTAAATAAATGTTATGTGCAATCCTAAACTCTTGATAATTCATTCAACACAATAGACACACACACACGTGCTTCTCCATTAGCATCTTCAGTACATGAAACGGCCTATGATATGACAATCGAAATATCATCGCATTATCTCCAATAAAATTAATTCTAAAAAAAACAGCTCCTAAGGATCTCGGAGGCTCGAGAGAAACCCCGTGACGAGGCAACTAAGCGGCTACACCCGCTACAAGAAAGAGGCGTGTTCTTAGAGCCGCCAGTCACTTGATCTACATCGCGTCGTGTACGCGTGCTGGCATCGGGTAGGCTTTGTAGTCTTGGAAATATCTCCGTTTAGAACTGATTGATGTTTTGAGAAACGACGTTACTCCTAAAATCAATTAAAAATCGCCAACGCTAAGAAAACGTTTATATAATATGGGCAACTTTATGAGATGCGGTGCTTTTTTAAGGTTCCGTACCCAAATGGTGATTCATCATCATCATCATCATCATCATCACAGCCTATATACGTCCCACTGCAGGGCACAGGCCTACCCTCAGGGAGGGTGTATAGGCGTTAGTCCAACACGCGTGCTCAATGCGGATTGGTAGACTTCACATACCCATCAGAATTTCTTATTCAGCATAGGTATACAGGTTTCCTCACGATGTTTTCCTTCACCGTTGGAGAGCAGTTGGTATTACGTACATAAGTTAGAAAAGCTTATTGGTACATGGCATGTCATCGCTTGTTATCATTGATTCGAACCTGGACCTCAGGATTGAGTTTCCACAGCTCTACGAAACGCGCCATCGACGCTCTTTGAAAGGTCTCAAAGGGTGAATACCAGACCCTATTCATAAGCCTACACTGTAGTTACGTAACCAATTTTGTATTGAATTTGGTACAGCGCTCCTAGTGGTTACGTTAAGAACTAATTTCTGTCATACGAATTGACGACGTAACTAAAATAGTAAAGTACAGGGAAAACTCATGGTAGACCCTCAGAGCATGTGCATTTATTGGTATAAGGTCAGATATTCAGACAGAGGTTTGTAAATATGCTTAAGGGCGGCACAGTTGCTGAAGGAACCCTCGATGTATTGCGTCATCGAATAAATACGAGCGTTTGATAAATATGTAAGTACTGATTATAAAATGAAGGGCCAGTTATTTGTTACGCGTGTAATTCTACTAACAAACTTTTCTGACACTTTTTGCTGGAGACGAGGTGGCATGAAATCCACATCTTTTGATCCAATTATATAACATTATTTGATTATAATTATGGTTGTTAAAAATAATGAAAAATAAACTCGCATGACCCCACACCAAAACAGTTGTTATACTTTTTTATCACGTCTTCTTATCGTGTCGACTTCAAATTTTGAACAAAGTCGCTAAATAGTAACTTGCCAGAAGTGGGCAACCGATACTGCAACGTCGCTAGCGGTCATGAGCTCCTCTTGCGTACAGTAGGGCTCGCATGCCACCCCCGAGAAAACGATAAAAATCGAGATGTGCCTCCATCCTTATTATTTTACGTATGCCAGAAAGAGCGCGCACGACGTTTTTCTCGTTTAAACGCTTTGTCGTGGCTGGCATGCTAGCTGTGCAGGTGTTAGGGCATACAGGGCGCGATGTGAGATGGGCCATCGTTTGTGGGGCTCCACACAAGCAACTCTCATTTTGCGCATCCGAGAATCCGCACTTGACCATGTTGTCCTTACTGCGACTGACCGGGGTCGTAGTCGGTTTAAGGACTTCCAGGTCGACCAAGGCAAGTCATGTCCAGGCGGGAGGCTCTCAGACGGCGGCACAAATGAAGCTAGGAGGGACACTTTTTGTCGCCAAAGAGTACACCTCGCTTGCGCTGAGCCAGTATTCGGTGGGTCGACAGTCGACACACTTCATAAAGCTGCGTCGGCTTGGCAGCCTTTGCGGCGCAGGAATGAAGCCGTGCATGGGATGTCGTGTGCCATATTAAATTAAAAATATATACAAGGTGTTACAAAAATACAAATAAACCTTTAAGGGGGTGGTTTAGACCATCAAACTGAATAACTTTCACTATGGGACCAATATCGAAATCGCGAAAAAAAAAATTATGTTTTATACTCTACAAATCTACTCGAGCCAAATGTATGGGACAGCTGATTTTTTTTTTGCGATATCGATGTAGATGGTCTGATCATCCCCTTAGAAAGTGTCAGCATATTAAGTTAGACCCTGTATATTTATTCCGTTACGATAAAGGAAGCTGGTGCCTGGGTGCGGACGAAGTCGCAGGCAAAAGTGAATTCCAAACACAACTAAAGTGAATAGCTAAAACTATTTAGCATGCAAACTAAGCAACTATTAGCGTCCAGCTCGTAGCAAATTGCAGGTTAAACCACTGGTTAAAACGTCAGTTAACTGGCCGGCTGCTATCTGACCGCCGGTTATCTTTGACCTGGATACTATCTCCGCCAGTTTGTGCTATCCAGATCTTTAAACATATACAGGGTGTAACAAAACACCCTCATTTAAAGGGGTGGTTTAGACCATCAAACTGATCAACTTTCACTGTAGAGCCAATATCGAGAAATCTGCTGTATTATACAAAACTGCAGACTCAAATGTAAGTGGCAGCAGATTTTTAGATATTTATAGTGATAGTTGTTCAGTTTGGTGGTCCTAAACCACCCCTATGACCATTAGCTACTAGGGTGTTATGTAATACCTTGTTTAAGTAAGTGGTATCACAAACTGAATGCTTATAATATAAAGGGTCCAAATTAATAAATATGGTGACAGTTTTTTAAGAAGCGGTGGCGGTATACACGCACACGGAGATAAGTTGTATTGTTGTGTTGTGTGCCTCACGCACACCAACCTAAAAAAGTTGGCCACTTTGGTGACGTAGGTTAGACGGTAGGCTGAGGCTCTGTCTAGAGAAATATGCAAGGTGTCACAAAACTACAAATAAACATTTAAGGGGGTGGTGTAGACCATCAAACTGAACAACTTTCACTATGGGACCAATACGAAATCGCGAAAAAAAAATTTGATGTTCTATACTCTACAAATCGACTAGAGCTAAAATATGTATATATCCCATAGAGAAAGTTGTTCAGTTTGACGGTCTGATCGTCCTCTTAAAAAAGTGTCAGCATATTAAGAAGGACCATGTATACTTTATCTAAGCATTCAACACATTTGTTCAAAACACATTACCCTTCCTTTACGCAGTCGGATAAAAAAACAGCCCCGCTTTGAGGCTCTCTCATAGAATGTATTTTCATTTCACCATTTCTCTTGCCTTCAATATCTCGAAATCTTTTAAACAGAATTACTCAAAAGATGCCTGAATGGGGAAGTTTTCAAAGAGCTTCGTGTCGCATGGAGGAGATCGCCCGCAGTGATAAGGCCGCGCTATCAGATGGTGTTCTTGTTTCGTTTGTGTAACGTCTTCAGTTGAAGATTCTTAGTTTTAAACTATCTTTGGAATGAAAGGGATCTTTGAATGTTTTACTGTGGGTATACAAGGTGTCACTAATCTGAACTACAATGCCAGGAACAGGTGATACTTAATTATTTATGACAGAAATAAAATCTTCTGATCCATACTAAACTGCAGTGCCTACTTGACTCAGAATGTATGTGACAGCTGTATTTTTAGGGTTCCGAACCACAAAGAGGAAAAACGGAACCCTTTAAGATCACTCTCGTGTCCGTCCGTCCGTCTGTCACAGCCATTTTTCTCAGTAACTATAGACTAGCGACTGGAAATTCGGCATAGTGGTCAATCATGCTAACCCAAACGTAAAGCGAGACTAAAAATTAAGAAAATAATTTTTATACAAATTTTTAGGGTCCAAAAACTGACGAATTACAAAAAAAAGTTTTTCAATCTAGCCGAATTTGGTATCATTTTGAAAGGGCTTTGAACGTAGATTTTGTATTGGTAGTAGTATTATATAATCTGTGGTTTTACTAAGTGATGCGTAGTTATTCATTTATAAGCACGAAAAAAATTTTGTTTTGTAACATTTAGATTTTTATTTATTGCAAGCAAAATCTTAGTATGCCGTCGAAATGATTAAATGGCAGATTTTTGTTGCTATACAAATTTAATCATATATCGGTAATTTATTTAATGACTTGTAGATAAAAATTCACTATACATTCAAATGATCTCAAAATTTAACGATAACTAACATCAAAACAAGCTGATAAAAATATTCCGTTAGAAATTGGATATCACTTTGACCTTTCTGTATTTTTTTATCTTGTAGTTATATGCTTACTACTAGAGTTTGCCCGCAACTTCGTCCGCACAAATTATATACTAGATATTTATAAACTTACAATCCGTAAGCCGGATGCATGATTGCCTACGTGACATGAAATGTCCTATGGTGAAACGTCTTGAAGGTGAAACTTCCAAAAACGAATCGTACTGTCGGCGAACCGTCCCATGGCGAAACATCATTTAGGTGAAACTTCCAAAAACGAATCGTTCTGTCGGCGAACCGGCCCATGGCGAAACATCATTTAGGTGAAACTTCCAAAAACGAATCGTTCTGTCGGCGAACCGGCCCATGGCGAAACATCATTTAGGTGAAACTTCCAAAAACGAATCGTTCTGTCGGCGAACCGGCCCATGGCGAAACATCATTTAGGTGAAACTTCCAAAAACGAATCGTTCTGTCGGCGAACCGGCCCATGGCGAAACATCATTTAGGTGAAACTTCCAAAAACGAATCGTTCTGTCGGCGAACCGGCCCATGGCGAAACATCATTTAGGTGAAACTTCCAAAAACGAATCGTTCTGTCGGCGAACCGGCCCACGGCGAATCGGCGTTCGGAGAACAGTCTTAGATTCACATGACATCACAATGAAATGCATGGCAGTCGATCGAAAAAGTTGAATTGGCCGGAAGCAAGAACATTAGGTATATATTCCGTAGGTGGACAGAAAACTCGAATTTCGTCGAGAATGCAAAATAAACGCTTATTATATGCAACAAGAATTATTTTCCTTCAATCTGGTTGTTTGCTGACAACCAAGCCACTGTGAGATAACCGAAACCCTCGTGTGTCCCTTTCTAACATGTTGCCAAGTTATTAAACTACCACTTTAGAATTTACTGTAAATACAAAAGATGTAAATTAAAAAATATTTTTGTTTTTGAAAATGTATATAATTTTAATTATTTTGTGCAAAATATTTATTTTTTTAATTTTTTTTTAATTAAATAAATACATAATTATTTATTGCAAGAATATTTAAGTAAACAAAAATAATTCAATCCGCAACGCAGGCTTCGTCCAAACTTAATCAAACACATAATATATATCCGCTACAAGCTTCGTCAATGGCAGTACACAAGATAAAATCCGCATGCAAGCTTCGTCAGACTATCACTAACTAATCTAAAGGCACTGCCCTGCGCAACCCTGGCTCAAAGGTCCCAAAGATACTGGCCGCATTGCCCCTATGGATGGCCAGAGATATTCTCTGCACCAGAAAGGCCCCCGAGCGTGGGTCCCCCCCCCCTTAGTCCGCATTCGCTGCCCTATCTCCCTCACAAAGACCTTGGCATCGACCCCCCAAGGGCCTCCAGTCTCAAAAGCGGCTGGCACGAAATCGTACCCCTGCTCCAGGTTGACGACATACGGACGTATAGCCTCGCCGCCCGCTCCGCAGCAGAACCAGCGATTTTATTAATTGATAATTGTAGTTAGTTTTACACTATGTTTATTCAGTTTATCACAAAACAAATAAGGTAAGGAGGTAGTGTATTATTTCAAAACTTTTTAATGGCAACTCTATGGTCTTATGAAAAAATATGGCGGTCATAATTAAAAAGTCATAAAATTACAAATTCAAAATTGTTGTAATAAAATTGTAAACTGTCGAAATGGTGAACTTTTGCTGTGTAGTTGGATGCAAAAATGAATACTACCCCGGCTGTGGCTTTTCTTTCTACAAGTTAGGTATATTATTGTTTCGTAAAACATTTCTTAACTAGGGTGACCAAATTGACCATTCTAGCGACCTATGTCTCTTCCTGGCTTTTAATCCCATACTATGGTGGTGGGGTCAGCCTTCCGCGTATGTATTAACGTAAAATAAAATGAATTATCATTGTCAGACGAGATGTTTCATATTATTAATACCTTTACTAGCTGTGCCCGACCCGTGACTTTGTTAGCGTGGTCTTAGATTACATTAATTTACACAGGTTGGAATGGAACAGCATACATATTATTTAAATTAAAATCTGAACTATTTATAAACTGTACCTAACAGAAGTGTCTGTAGTTCTGTACGTATTGAAAATATTTACTTACCTATATGAAAAAGATTACGATATGGTTTTTAGGTATCCCTGGCTCTAAATCAACCTTTTTTTAGAATTTTTGTCTGTCTGTTTTGTTTGATAGCTTATGATTCGTCTTAAAATCTGGAAATTCCGTTCTGAACATCCTGATTCTGAACGAGATTTAAGCAAACATCCTATGAATGCAGAAGCTGATCGTGATCATGAATCAAGCTCAACCCAATCTGCTGATGTTGAATCTACAACCCAAGCACGTGACGTTGAATCTACAACCCAAGCACGTGACGTTGAGCCAGAAATATCAACGCTCAACACCCACTAGTAAGAAGCGTTTGTTGAATTGTCTTCATCGGCCTATTAAATCGATTGAATAAATAAAACAAATAACAACAACATTATTGAATAAATTGGTTCTAGAATAACCAGATTGTTTTATTTCCACTAATTTCGATGACATTACACAAGTTTGCTATCCATATGACTGAAACTCAAGTTGCAATGTTCTATTCATGCAAAAGTTTTTCTCCCAGATTCAGTGAATCCTGAACTATTTTTAGACATCATTGTTTTCAGCGGAACACATTTTTTTCAAATCAAAAGTTCAAATAGAAACATGTGTCATATACAGGTGACGTAGCTGCCAAAGTTGACAAATTCAACGTGCGTTAATTGTCTCTGGCCGCGTGATATTCAAAGAAATAGTTACACTTAGGGCAAGAAGCGTCAGTGTCAGTATAGCTGTTTTTTAGTGGTGTATGAATGAATAGAGAATGAGTCCCTTGTAAGTTAATTTGATTTACGGATTATATTCGCTACCCAGAGTCAGAATTGGAAATAGGAATCGGAATAACTTTTCGTCCTTATATAGAATGGAATACTTAAGGGTATATTACCTTTGGCGCGCTCCATACAAGCGTACTGGTGATATTTTCAATACTAACCAATTAAAGTCAATGAAATTTTGCAGAAACAATCTAAAAACAAATCTCAGATTCAGATCAGAGAGTCAGATTTTCGTTAAAATGTATAGTTTTAAAGTTACAGTGCCTCAAAGATTTCCATACATATCTTAAATGAATCCTAAAATTAAAACTGTATATTTTAACGAATATCTGACTTCATACAAGCATAGAGATTTGTTTCTAGATTGTTTCTGAAAAATTTCATTGACTTTAATTGGTTAGTATTGAAAATATCACCATAGTACGTTTGTATGCAGCGCGCATTTGCGCTCTCGGAATAAACTTCTCTTAAAGTAATAGTAGATTAAACACCGAGGATAGGAAAGTAAGAAAGGTCTCAGATCACATTGTTGGCCGAGGTCAACAAACATGTGATCTAAGGCTTTCTTACTTTCTCTTCATGAGTCAATACGTTGTTGTTTATTATAAAATCCCCAGACCGTTTTGAATCATTCCGAAAGTCATGTTCAAAAATCAGATCAAAAAGTCTAAAATCTGTAAAAAAGCAAAATTAAAAATTTTGAAAAAACCCGAGACGGATGTAAAGTGTTGTACCTAATCGAAAAAGGATTAAAAAAAATTTTTGAAAACCCCTCGACTAAAAGAAAGTAGGTAAGTAACGAAAGATAATAAACCAAACCCTAGGAAATCCGTCGACGGCTGCCATTGTCATCTGTTCCCAATTTCAATGAATAAAACCGAGACAACCAGACCAGACCAATTAGACACAAACTCATAAATCTCTCTTATTATGTGTATGTTCATTGGACGTAGTTTTGCAAAAAAGATCCAACCCACAACCCATTCCATAGTGGGTTGGATCTTTTTTGCAAAACTACGTCCAATTATGCAAATAAATTATTTATCCATCTATCAATCTATAAAACTGAAAAAATGTAGTTCATTACAGAGCATGAAATGGCAGCCTTGACGGATTTTCTAGGGTTTTTATCCTTCGTTACTTACCTACTTTCTTTTAGTCGAGGGGTTTTCAAAAATTTTATTTAATCCAATTTAATCCTTTTTCGATTAGGTACAACGCTTACATCCGTCGTGGGTTTTTTAAAAATTTTAAATTTTGCTTTTTATTTTAATTTTTTTAGAGAACTTCTATAATAAATGTCTATTTATTTGTCTTTCTGTATGTTTTATGTCTTACATAAATCGGTCAAGCCGTCTCGGAGAAAAAAAATTCTTGACAAGCGTATGTTTACTGCAGCATCCCCTGGCGAGTTAACACCATAACACCTATCTATCTAAAAATCATTTCCAAATAATCTCAAACCCTTTACAGAAAACAGTATCTAAATTGGTTTAGCCGTTTTGGAGATAAATGGGAACATTGGTTTTGCACAAACAAACAAACAACCTCTCACCCTAAACGCATACACCATCCCCATAACTATACGTGCCTCCACATAGTTTCCGACGATGTTGTTCTGCTGCATCATCAGTCCCTCAGACGTTCATGTACAGAACCAAACCAAACAAAATCGGACTCACCAAATACTATTAAAAGAGCCCAAGCACGGTCTTCTATCTATGTGCTTGCGCAGAGTTCTCCACGTTGTTGTTCTGTGGCATCATCGAACACTAAGACGTTCATGCACAGAAGCTACTCACCAAACGCTATCAAAAGAGCCCAAACACGGGTTACTAGCGATGTGCCTTCACAGAGTTCCCCACGATGTTGTTCTGCTGTATCATCAGTCCCTCAGACGTTCATGTACAGAAGCTACTCACCAAACGCTATCCAAAGAGCCCAAACACGGTCTACTAGCAAACACTTGACAAAAAACCGGATCAGCGCCCCCTGGTGGTTTGTCACAATCAAACCTATCTAAGAATCATTGCAAATAAACCTCAAGCACTTTAAAAAAACCGCATCTAAATCGGTCAAGCCGTTTCGGCGTAAAAGCGCAAAAACTCATTTTGACGTTAGAAAAAGGGATTGATACTCTAGATCAACATTCATAAGATCAACATTCAAAATATCAACACCATAATGTCAGCAAATCAAATGATCAACAGTTCAAAATATCAACACTTCATAATATCAACAGTTCAAATGATCAACAATCAAAAAGTCAACAATAGAAAAAATTTACATTTAATTTAGCAACAATCCGAGAACTTGAGCCCACTGCTGGACCTACGTAGCTTACGCAACTTATATTAATGTATTCACAAACTTTTAAGGGTTTACCGTTGGCGCGCTCCATACAAACGTAGTCTGGTCATATTTTCAATACTAACCATTTAAAGCCAATGAAATTTTGCAGAAATAATCTAGAAACGTTTTAAAGCTAGGGTTAATTTAAGATTTGTATGGAAATCTTTGAGGTACTGTAACTTTAAAACTATACATTTTATCGAAAATTTGACTTCATACAAACATAGTTTCTAGATTGTTTCTGCAAAATTTCATTGGCTTTAAATGGTTAGTATTGAAAATATGACCAGACTACGTTTGTATGGAGCGCGCCAACGGTAAACCCTTAAAAGTTTGTGAATACATTAATATAAGTTGCGTAAGCTACGTAGGTCCAGCAGTGGGCTCAAGTTCTCGGATTGTTGCTAAATTAAATGTAAATTTTTTCTATTGTTGACTTTTTGATTGTTGATCATTTGAACTGTTGATATTATGAAGTGTTGATATTTTGAACTGTTGATCATTTGATTTGCTGACATTATGGTGTTGATATTTTGAATGTTGATCTTATGAATGTTGATCTAGAGTATCAATCCCTTAGAAAAATGTTTACAGCAGCGCCCCCTGATGAGTTAACACCGTATCACCTATCTAAGAACCATCGCTGATTAATCACAAACCCTTTACAGAAAACCTTATCTAAATCGGTCTAGCCGTTTTGGAGATAAATGGGAACATTGGTTTTGCACAAACAAACAAACAACCTCTCACCCTAAACGCATACACGTTCTCCGTTCCGTCGCGGGTAAAAACCACGTCAGAGGCCGTAAGGCAGGCAGTAAGCAGAGAAGAAAAGAATAAACAAACAGAGAAACAGACGGACAAAAATACAAAAAAAAGGTTGATTTGGTGTCATGGGCACCTAAAAACCATATCGTAATCTTTTTCTTGTAAATATTTTCAATGTACAGACAGACACACTTCTTTTACAGTTTTATAATAGTTTAGATTATATTATTATAATTATATTCTTTGTTTTCTGCGTATTAGTATAAAACGAAACGTTTCCCTTACATCATCCATGTGATAAGAAAACAGTATAAGTACTTATATAAGATCAAATTAATTTAATAAGCCGCACAAGTATAGTAGGTTAGAGAGTGACAACATGATGTTCGATAAAACTCTACTAGTTTTGTTCGTGGCTACCTTCGGGATTTCATGTGAGTATTATACAGGGTGGTCCAAAGTCCAAAAATTTTTTTTAGTTTCCTCACACCTAAATGTATCCGAAAATACCCCATGAATGTTCCGCGATTTTTTGTAGTTTATTAGTTCATCATATCAGCCGATAAACGTCCACTGGACATAGGCCTCCCCAAAAATGGGGGGATTTGCCATAATCGCCACGCTTGGCAGGCGGGTTGGCGATAAGTAATTAATAAGTAATTCAATTAGTGTGGATTTTTGAGATGGGGCAGTAAGGGCAGGACCTGTGTGAAGTTAGTAGCCAAAAGTAGTAGCTTTTTATAACCTGACCAAATTAAGGAGTCGTAAAATTAAATCGATTATTATGCATTAAAAACATGCAAAAACAACACAAATATATCATTAGATTAAAATAACGCGTTTCTTACGTAAAATTCATTAAGAAAAAACGAAATTAATAACAAAACTTTTTTTTTTCATAAAATTGATCGAGATTAGGTTACAACCAGGGTGCAAAAGACCTGACATGTTTAATTGTAGATATGCATGATACTTGAACACTAAGCTATATTTTAAGACTAATTTTATATGTTTTGATATGGTACGAGTGAACGATATGGACGACAAAAGGTCGGAGAAATTTTTTCGCTTGGGTATAAAAAAAAGCTACTGCTATATTCTGGTATGATGCCAGAGACCTGACAAGTTTAATTGTACATAGACATAATACTTGAACACTAAGCTACATTTGAAGACTAATTTTATCAGGTTTGATATGGTAAGAGTGTTCGATATGATCGACGGCACGTGGGACTTAATTTTTTCGCTATAGCGCTTTCTAAAAAGCTAGCTACTGGTATAATACAAAAGACCTGACAGGTTAAAATGTAGTTAGGCATAATACTTGAACACTAAGCTATACTAAGAGACTAATTTTATATGGTTTGATATGGTACGAGTGCTTGATATGATCGATGGCACGTGGGACTTATTTTTTTCGCTATAGCGCCAAATAAAAAGCTAGCTACCGGTATAATACAAAAGACCTGACAGTTAAAGTTCTATATAGGCATGATACTTGAACACTAAGCTATATTTTGAGACTAATTTTGTATCGTTTGATATGGTACGAGTGATCGATATGGACGACAAAAGGTCGGAGAAATTTTTTCGCTTGGATATAAAAAAAAGCTACTGCTATATTCTGGTATGATGCCAGAGACCTGACAAGTTTAATTGTACATAGACATAATACTTGAACACTAAGCTACATTTGAAGACTAATTTTATCAGGTTTGATATGGTAAGAGTGTTCGATATGATCGACGGCACGTGGGACTTAATTTTTTCGCTATAGCGCTTTCTAAAAAGCTAGCTACTGGTATAATACAAAAGACCTGACAGGTTAAAATGTAGTTAGGCATAATACTTGAACACTAAGCTATACTAAGAGACTAATTTTATATGGTTTGATATGGTACGAGTGCTTGATATGATCGATGGCACGTGGGACTTATTTTTTTCGCTATAGCGCCAAATAAAAAGCTAGCTACCGGTATAATACAAAAGACCTGACAGTTAAAGTTCTATATAGGCATGATACTTGAACACTAAGCTATATTTTGAGACTAATTTTGTATCGTTTGATATGGTACGAGTGATCGATATGGACGACAAAAGGTCGGAGAAATTTTTTCGCTTGGATATAAAAAAAAAGCTACTGCTATATTCTGGTATGATGCCAGAGACCTGACAAGTTTAATTGTACATAGACATAATACTTGAACACTAAGCTACATTTGAAGACTAATTTTATCAGGTTTGATATGGTAAGAGTGTTCGATATGATCGACGGCACGTGGGACTTAATTTTTTCGCTATAGCGCTTTCTAAAAAGCTAGCTACTGGTATAATACAAAAGACCTGACAGGTTGAATTGTAGTTAGGCATAATACTTGAACACTAAGCTATACTTAGAGTCTAATTTTATATGTTTTGATATGGTACGAGTGTTTGAAATGATCGATGGCACGTGGGACTTATTTTCTTCGCTATAGCGCCAAATAAAAAGCTAGCTACCGGTATAATACAAAAGACCTGACAGATAAAATTCTATATAGGCATGATACTTGAACACTAAGCTATATTTTGAGACTAATTTTGTATCGTTTGATATGGTACGAGTGATCGATATGGACGACAAAAGGTCGGAGATTTTTTTTCGCTTGGGTATAAAAAAAAGCTACTGCTATATTCTGGTATGATGCCAGAGACCTGACAAGTTAAATTGTTCACAGACATAATACTTGAACACTAAGCTATATTTTGAGACTAATTTTGTATCGTTTGATATGGTACGAGTGATCGATATGGACGACAAAAGGTCGGAGAATTTTTTTCGCTTGGGTATAAAAAAAAGCTACTGCTATATTCTGGTATGATGCCAGAGACCTGACAAGTTTAATTGTACATAGACATAATACTTGAACACTAAGCTACATTTGAAGACTAATTTTATCAGGTTTGATATGGTAAGAGTGTTCGATATGATCGACGGCACGTGGGACTTAATTTTTTCGCTATAGCGCTTTCTAAAAAGCTAGCTACTGGTATAATACAAAAGACCTGACAGGTTGAATTGTAGTTAGGCATAATACTTGAACACTAAGCTATACTTAGAGTCTAATTTTATATGGTTTGATATGGTACGAGTGTTTGAAATGATCGATGGCACGTGGGACTTATTTTCTTCGCTATAGCGCGCGTCTTCAAATGTAGCTTAGTGTTCAAGTATTATGTCTATGTACAATTAAACTTGTCAGGTCTCTGGCATCATACCAGAATATAGCAGTAGCTTTTTTTTGTACCCAAGCGAAAAAATTTCTCCGACCTTTTGTCGTCCATATCGATCACTCGTACCGTATCAAACGATACAAAATTAGTCTCAAAATATAGCTTAGTGTTCAAGTATTATGTCTATGAACAATTTAACTTGTCAGGTCTCTGGCATCATACCAGAATATAGCAGTAGCTTTTTTTTATACCCAAGCGAAAAAAATTCTCCGACCTTTTGTCGTCCATATCGATCACTTGTACCATATCAAACGATACAAAATTAGTCTCAAAATATAGCTTAGTGTTCAAGTATCATGCCTATATAGAACTTTAACTGTCAGGTCTTTTGAATTATACCGGTAGCTAGCTTTTTATTTGGCGCTATAGCGAAAAAAATAAGTCCCACGTGCCATCGATCATATCAAGCACTCGTACCATATCAAACCATATAAAATTAGTCTCTTAGTATAGCTTAGTGTTCAAGTATTATGCCTAACTTCATTTTAACCTGTCAGGTCTTTTGTATTATACCAGTAGCTAGCTTTTTAGAAAGCGCTATAGCGAAAAAATCAAGTCCCACGTGCCGTCGATCATATCGAACACTCTTACCATATCAAACCTTATAAAATTAGTCTTCAAATGTAGCTTAGTGTTCAAGTATTATGTCTATGTACAATTAAACTTGTCAGGTCTCTGGCATCATACCAGAATATAGCAGTAGCTTTTTTTTATACCCAAGCGAAAAAAATTCTCCGACCTTTTGTCGTCCATATCGTTCACTCGTACCATATCAAAACATATAAAATTAGTCTTAAAATATAGCTTAGTGTTCAAGTATCATGCATATCTACAATTAAACTTGTCAGGTCTCTGGCATCATACCAGAATATAGCAGTAGCTTTTTTTTATACCCAAGCGAAAAAAATTCTCCGACCTTTTGTCGTCCATATCGATCACTCGTACCGTATCAAACGATACAAAATTAGTCTCAAAATATAGCTTAGTGTTCAAGTATTATGTCTATGAACAATTTAACTTGTCAGGTCTCTGGCATCATACCAGAATATAGCAGTAGCTTTTTTTTATACCCAAGCGAAAAAAATTCTCCGACCTTTTGTCGTCCATATCGATCACTTGTACCATATCAAACGATACAAAATTAGTCTCAAAATATAGCTTAGTGTTCAAGTATCATGCCTATATAGAACTTTAACTGTCAGGTCTTTTGTATTATACCGGTAGCTAGCTTTTTATTTGGCGCTATAGCGAAAAAAATAAGTCCCACGTGCCATCGATCATATCAAGCACTCGTACCATATCAAACCATATAAAATTAGTCTCTTAGTATAGCTTAGTGTTCAAGTATTATGCCTAACTACATTTTAACCTGTCAGGTCTTTTGTATTATACCAGTAGCTAGCTTTTTAGAAAGCGCTATAGCGAAAAAATCAAGTCCCACGTGCCGTCGATCATATCGAACACTCTTACCATATCAAACCTGATAAAATTAGTCTTCAAATGTAGCTTAGTGTTCAAGTATTATGTCTATGTACAATTAAACTTGTCAGGTCTCTGGCATCATACCAGAATATAGCAGTAGCTTTTTTTTATACCCAAGCGAAAAAATTTCTCCGACCTTTTGTCGTCCATATCGTTCACTCGTACCATATCAAAACATATAAAATTAGTCTTAAAATATAGCTTAGTGTTCAAGTATCATGCCTATATAGATTTTTAACTGTCAGGTCTTTTGTATTATACCGGTAGCTAGCTTTTTATTTGGCGCTATAGCGAAAAAAATAAGTCCCACGTGCCATCGATCATATCAAGCACTCGTACCATATCAAACCATATAAAATTAGTCTCTTAGTATAGCTTAGTGTTCAAGTATTATGCCTAACTACATTTTAACCTGTCAGGTCTTTTGTATTATACCAGTAGCTAGCTTTTTAGAAAGCGCTATAGCGAAAAAATCAAGTCCCACGTGCCGTCGATCATATCGAACACTCTTACCATATCAAACCTTATAAAATTAGTCTTCAAATGTAGCTTAGTGTTCAAGTATTATGTCTATGTACAATTAAACTTGTCAGGTCTCTGGCATCATACCAGAATATAGCAGTAGCTTTTTTTTATACCCAAGCGAAAAAATTTCTCCGACCTTTTGTCGTCCATATCGTTCACTCGTACCATATCAAAACATATAAAATTAGTCTTAAAATATAGCTTAGTGTTCAAGTATCATGCATATCTACAATTAAACTTGTCAGGTCTCTGGCATCATACCAGAATATAGCAGTAGCTTTTTTTATACCCAAGCGAAAAAAATTCTCCGACCTTTTGTCGTCCATATCGATCACTCGTACCGTATCAAACGATACAAAATTAGTCTCAAAATATAGCTTAGTGTTCAAGTATTATGTCTATGAACAATTTAACTTGTCAGGTCTCTGGCATCATACCAGAATATAGCAGTAGCTTTTTTTTATACCCAAGCGAAAAAAATTCTCCGACCTTTTGTCGTCCATATCGATCACTTGTACCATATCAAACGATACAAAATTAGTCTCAAAATATAGCTTAGTGTTCAAGTATCATGCCTATATAGAACTTTAACTGTCAGGTCTTTTGTATTATACCGGTAACTAGCTTTTTATTTGGCGCTATAGCGAAAAAAATAAGTCCCACGTGCCATCGATCATATCAAGCACTCGTACCATATCAAACCATATAAAATTAGTCTCTTAGTATAGCTTAGTGTTCAAGTATTATGCCTAACTTCATTTTAACCTGTCAGGTCTTTTGTATTATACCAGTAGCTAGCTTTTTAGAAAGCGCTATAGCGAAAAAATCAAGTCCCACGTGCCGTCGATCATATCGAACACTCTTACCATATCAAACCTTATAAAATTAGTCTTCAAATGTAGCTTAGTGTTCAAGTATTATGTCTATGTACAATTAAACTTGTCAGGTCTCTGGCATCATACCAGAATATAGCAGTAGCTTTTTTTTATACCCAAGCGAAAAAATTTCTCCGACCTTTTGTCGTCCATATCGTTCACTCGTACCATATCAAAACATATAAAATTAGTCTTAAAATATAGCTTAGTGTTCAAGTATCATGCATATCTACAATTAAACTTGTCAGGTCTCTGGCATCATACCAGAATATAGCAGTAGCTTTTTTTTATACCCAAGCGAAAAAAATTCTCCGACCTTTTGTCGTCCATATCGATCACTCGTACCGTATCAAACGATACAAAATTAGTCTCAAAATATAGCTTAGTGTTCAAGTATTATGTCTATGAACAATTTAACTTGTCAGGTCTCTGGCATCATACCAGAATATAGCAGTAGCTTTTTTTTATACCCAAGCGAAAAAAATTCTCCGACCTTTTGTCGTCCATATCGATCACTTGTACCATATCAAACGATACAAAATTAGTCTCAAAATATAGCTTAGTGTTCAAGTATCATGCCTATATAGAACTTTAACTGTCAGGTCTTTTGTATTATACCGGTAACTAGCTTTTTATTTGGCGCTATAGCGAAAAAAATAAGTCCCACGTGCCATCGATCATATCAAGCACTCGTACCATATCAAACCATATAAAATTAGTCTCTTAGTATAGCTTAGTGTTCAAGTATTATGCCTAACTTCATTTTAACCTGTCAGGTCTTTTGTATTATACCAGTAGCTAGCTTTTTAGAAAGCGCTATAGCGAAAAAATCAAGTCCCACGTGCCGTCGATCATATCGAACACTCTTACCATATCAAACCTGATAAAATTAGTCTTCAAATGTAGCTTAGTGTTCAAGTATTATGTCTATGTACAATTAAACTTGTCAGGTCTCTGGCATCATACCAGAATATAGCAGTAGCTTTTTTTTTATACCCAAGCGAAAAAATTTCTCCGACCTTTTGTCGTCCATATCGTTCACTCGTACCATATCAAAACATATAAAATTAGTCTTAAAATATAGCTTAGTGTTCAAGTATCATGCATATCTACAATTAAACATGTCAGGTCTTTTGCACCCTGGTTGTAACCTAATCTCGATCAAATTTATGAAAAAAAAAAGTTTTGTTATTAATTTCGTTTTTTCTTAATGAATTTTACGTAAGAAACGCGTTATTTTAATCTAATGATATATTTGTGTTGTTTTTGCATGTTTTTAATGCATAATAATCGATTTAATTTTACGACTCCTTAATTTGGTCAGGTTATAAAAAGCTACTACTTTTGGCTACTAACTTCACACAGGTAAGGGCAGGTACCTTAACCGTTGTAGCTACAGCGAAATAACATTACGAATTGCTTTCACAGATTTTGAAAAAAAAAATACAGTCAGCAAGATAATTGACAATTTACACAAAAACTTTTTTTGATGCCAATCGATCCTGTTTCTTAAAAGGATCAATAGACTCTATATCGTACCAACCGAGGTTAGAGTACTAGAAATGTCTTTAATCGCAAAAAACGTTTCCCTTACATTTCGTAGGAAATGAGACTCCAACTTACTTTTACCGGACGACTGCGTTATGCAAAGGAAGGACTGAAAGTGAAGACTGGAATGCGATTTTTGAAAGTAACACGTTAAAATCATGATCGAATGATGAATAATCTTCATAGTAATTTTGACATTTTCAACAGCTGATTTTTCTCACTGTATTTAATAATCGATGGCTCGGCAGCGGCTGCTGCAGAGAGTGAAAAGCGGCGCAAATATGTGTCCCTCGGCGATGGCTACCTATTGGCGCCGTTTGGTGTGGAGACTCTGGGGCCGTGGGGACCGGACGCGCGACAACTCTTCAATGAGTTATCGTCGCGACTGGTCTAAGTGTCCGGCGACCGAAGGGCTGGCGCTTACCTCGGGCAACGCATATCGATTGCCATCCAGAGAGGTAATGCCGCCAGCGTCGTCGGCACTCTCCCGCAAGACGACAGCCTCGAGCACATCTTCTATTTAGCATGAGCCGAGTAGAAGATGTGCTCGACGGAGACTCATTTTCGCTCTCTTTTTGTTTTTATTCCTTTTTTTTTATGTAAATTTTTAAGTTAGGTATTATTTAGATTAATTATGTATTATTTAGATTAATTTTAGTGTGTGTTTGTTAATATTATGTTGTAGTTTAAATTTATTCCTCCACAAATAACATTTACTTAGAACTTTATTTAGAACTTTACTTAGAACTTTATTTACTTTGAACACTTTAAGAAAAAAAAATAATCGATGTATTGGGAAGAATTCCATACAGTTTTCTTCAAAGCAAATAAAATAATTACAGTAGGTATGTAGGTTCGTTCGCAATTTTAAGTATTAATTTTTCATTCCTTTTGTTGTGCGATTTTTAAATTCACACGTTCAAATCAGCAGCAGAAAATATCCTGATTTTGAACGTATGACTTTTAGAAAATCGCATTCCAGTCTTCATTTTAGCGGCCAGTATATCCATAACAAAAAGTTTAGTTGAGTACAAAAAAACCCGTCTGCGTATCTGGACCCATAATTCGGAAAATTTGATCCGGTCTAGAATTTTCAATGGGACCCGACTGTTATAGTCGCTTAAAAATGTCAGATTACATCCTTCTATAAGGATCGCCTTCGGACGCATGTGAGGAGGTGCCACTTTCGGTTAGCATAAAAGTAAGTTTGTTAGAGTATCATTTTTCTACGAAAAGTGTGAAAACAGTTTTTTTGTGATTTCTGACATTTCGAGTAGGTATCAGTTCGGCCATTAGACTTTTTGATCCTTATAAGAAACAGGTTCGATTGGCAGGCATCAAAAATAGTGTTTGTGCAAATTGCCCATTTTCTTGCTGTCAGTGTGTCAGTACATTTTTTCAAAATCTGTCAAAAAGTTAAGGAAAGTCTTCTAAGAACATTTCCCTGTATCTACAACGGTTATGGTAGATACATACCTACCATTCTGCCCTGTCTAAAATATTCTTCCATGTATACTCGTATTTCAAAGGTACTCAGCTATACGTGCTCCATTCTAAGTTTGTTTCTTTTAGGGCCTGTTTCACCACTTCTGAGTAAGTTCTTGTTAGTTTATCCGACGATATTTTGACATAATTTCATACAAAATATCTGTCTAAAATATCTGTCGGATAAGCTAACAAGAACTTACTCAGAAGTGGTGAAACAGGGGCTTAGTATCCTCATCAAGATTTAAATACTTCCGTCAATGGCCGCGAAAGTATTTAAACGACGCCAAGTTTACACATACCCCTTTATGAACTTTAAATTAGCTATTTCTTCGCATCTTGTCTGATAATAAATTGCTTTAAAATATACTTTCTTTTGCATAAATTAGCATTTCACTAAGCTGTCTAGTAACTAAAATTTTTTTGAATCTGCAAATCAAAACCCAAAAAAACCTTTGAGTTTTAGATTTAGGCGCCAAATGATGATGATGATCGACGTAGAAAAGGTAATTCAATGTTGGTCCTGGTATATTATATCACTTAAGTCACTAAAAAGCTATAAAGTTTGCTTGTAGCTTTTTAGTGACTTAAGTGATATAATATACCAGGACCAACATTGAATTACCTTTTCTAGATAAAGTTTGCTTGCTTTTTCTTATCTTATCCTAAATAGTAGTAATTAGGTATTTTAGATATTTAGCTTCACTTTCCTTCATATAATCATAGTAAGAAATACATCCAAACTGCTTAGGATGTTAGTTATAATTAGCGGTTAAAATAAAAATAAACATCGTATTTATCACTTACGTCTTATTGCCTTAGGAAGTGAATCAAACTACTTTTTATTTTAGTATTTGAAACATTCGTTTAAATCTCTAGGGATTAGTGCAAAAAACAATATATATACGTCTAATGTCTTAGTCGTTTTTAAGGCACTTCTAGTATAAGTAACCAAAACATTATAGTAAGTCTAATCTTTAGTTTACAAAATCTGGTTCCTTTCAGTTCAAGGCATCCTAATAAAAAAAGAAAAGATTTCGGTAATTTTCGGACATAGGCCCTTTTTGTCTTTGCACGACAGCATAAAACGCAAAAGTAACCAGCTAATTACACTGTTTTTTTTTGTCCTCAAGTAAAAAGTTTAATGTTAGTTTTTCTGTCTTTTCAAGGGATTCAAGCACAACATTACGAAACAGTATACTTGCTTAATAGAGATCACATTAATAAGAATATATTCCATCCAGACCGACCGGATATCAATCGCTTAAATTTGAATCCACAAGATGAGGAATCTGAAAACAAAATTGTAACGACGTCCTTGGAAGGTTATCGGTATTGGTACGAGCGTATAATAGAAAAAATCCATGATTATATAACTAACCCTCAAGATAAATATATTCAAGTGTCATCATTTATGAGCTACACTTTTGGACTTGAGCAATCCAATGAATTGAAATCGTTAAGTAATCACTCAAATGAATATCTATTCAATAACACAGAAATGAAGAATTTTGTTGTAAATATTACTCAGACGGCATTGGACCGGATCAAAGAATCGTGTAAAGAACTAAAGAAGGAACTCAACCCGTACATCGTCACTGGAGAATTGACACCACTGCAACGCACTAGCGTCTTAACTGGTGCCGAGAAACAACATGAAATGAAAACAATTCAGTTAGAAATAGAGTCTGCAGAGTTATGGCTTAATTATGTACAGGATAGATTTGAATTTTACGCAAACAATCGTTTGGCTACGACACACCCTGGAAAGAGGATCGGCGGATTAAGTCTAAAGACACTTATGAGCTATACTGATGCTTTAATAACGTTGGTGCGGGGTTCCTGGTTCGATTGGAAGTATTTATCGTTTTATCAGAAAACTGAAAAGGAATCAGTGTAGGTTTATCACTCAACTTTTTATTTTCATAAAATTTAATATTTATCAATGTAATTAAATAAAAAATCAAAAATTAGCAAAAAACAATTAAGTACACATGAAACGAAATTCCAGTTTAATGTTTTAACATTATTGATAATTTTTACTTTTTAAATGTTTGTTTTTAGCGTAGGGGGTTTTTTAAATTTGTAATTTTTCATTCTATAATTTGATTTGGTTTTTTATACAAGGTGTTACAAAAATACAAATAAACCTTTAAGGGGGTGGTGTAGACCATCAAACTGAACAAATATCGAACCGCGTAAAAAAAAATTTATGTTCCATACTCTACAAATCGACTAGAGCTAAAATATGTATGGGATATCAAATATTTTTTTTCGCGTCTTTGATGTTGATCCCATAGAGAGAGTTGTTCAGTTTGACGGTCTAAATAGCCCTCTAAAGAGTTTTAAATATTTATTGTTACTTATGAAACACCCTGTATAACGTAGTTAAACGTATTTACGATTATTATTTTATACTTATTATTATTATTTACTAAAATTTATGAAACATTGACCACTTTATCACCGACTACTTACTGTAGGTATAGATTATTTTTGGATATCGCATGACATTTTGTATGTTTCTTTTCTTTTCTTTTCATCAATAATCATGATGAATAATTAATTAATTATATTTTGCATGACATTTGAATTTGTATATAGCTTCAAATGATTAATGTTTTGTTTGCCCTGTGTGCCTACATAAGAACCACTTTATTCATTATTCACCTGAATGCAAATATATTAAGGTATATAATATATTTACCTACTTATAATATAATAGATGGGGCAGGTTGCTAGTTTTATTAATAAAGGCACGTTATCATTACAATGTTGTTTTATTTGTACGAACTGATATTTTTACAAGTATAATGTACGACGAAGAAAGTATATGAGAAGCCGTGATGAGTTTACTGGCAGCAAAATAATTCATAGTTTCGGTACAATAATATTAGGTTCCTCTTTTGTAATGTACTTCTTTTTTTGTGTTTTTTTCGGTAGGGTCTTCAACTATGCCATAAAATATGGCTTGGCTCTCAACAGCCATGCTTTTTTCCTTATTGCTGTCTTCCGTTTGCAATGGTTCCTCCATTGCCAGCCAATATTTCTTTTTACTACTCCTCCTATCTTCTTTGAGTAATTCATTGCGGGTTCCGCTACAGATTAGAGTCACCCCTGGGGCTCGTTTAACTTCATTGCTTGTGTTGTGAATGATCGCAGCTGTTGATCCTGGTTTACAGGAGCTACAGCGGTGGGAATATGTGTTTTTTAAGGCCTAGAAATAAAAAGTCGTTATGGTCCAGTGGCAAGTAACCTTTCCTGTCGTGCAGGCCGTCTAGGCCAACTCGTAGTTTGTCGGAATTTATGTACGATTTGTAACAATTAGCTTTTCAGTGTGAAGGAAAACATTGTGACGATACCACGACGATCTACCTACGTCCGTACCGATCGTCCTATATCCTTATATCAAAGTAAAATAAAAAGCAAAATTAAAAATTTTGAAAAAACCCGCGACGGATGTAAGCGTTGTACCTAATCGAAAAAGGATTAAATAATTTTTTTGATAAACCCTCTACTAAAGGAAAGTAGGTAAATAACGAAAGATAATAAACCAAACCCTAGAAAATCCGTCGGGGCTGCCATTTCATGCTCTGTAATGAACTACATTTTTTCAGTTTTATAGATTGATAGATGGATAAATAATTTATTTGCATAATTAACACATACATAATAAGAGAAATTTAAGAGTTTATGTCTAATTGAAATTGGGAACAGATGACAATAATAAGAATAATACTCATTTATTTCAGACCATAGTGAATCCATTTGTGTTAGTAGGTCTTATCAACTATGTTAGTAACATTAAATTACAATAAAATCAAAAACAAATATAATACAGCGCCCCCTGGTGTGTTAACACCGTATCACCTATCTAAGAACCATCGCTGATTATTTATTTATTTATTTAACACTTTATTGTACACAGACATATTGATACAAACAATAGAAAAGACATGTACAAAGGGCGAGCTTATCTCTTAAGAGATTTCTTCCAGCAGACCCGCAACAGTGACAAATAATAAATGAGAGGCAGACATAATGTGTACATACAATCAAAAACTAATTAAATAATACTGAGAATTTAAGCAAAAACAATAGAGAAAATTTTAGAATTAGCTTACCTACAATATAAATTGAACAAATAAAGCAATAACAGTGCAAAACCTACCAAATGAATACCTATACAAATAAAATACATATACCTATAATAAAATACATATATATATATATATATATGCTAAATACATATAATTAAACTAACTACATAATATTATTATTACTACTAGCTCATTGAGTAGAAAGATAGTGTTCTTTTACTAGCTTTTTGAAAGTAGATATGGTACGAGATTCACGAATGTGGGCGGGGAGTGAGTTCCACAACCGGGCAGCATAGACTGTGAAGGAGTAGGAGTAGAAATCTGTAGAGTGAGACGGGATTCTGAGAGATTATTCACAAACCCTTTACAAAAAACCGTATCTAAATCGGTCTAGCCGTTTTGGAGATAAATGGGAACATTGGTTTTGCACAAACACACAAACAAACAAACAACCTCTCACCCTAAACGCATACACGTTCTCCGTTCCGTCGCGGGTAAAAATAAAAAATTCTTTATTTCGGACTACAAATTGTCCATATTGGACAATAATGAATAGGCTTTACGCGAATATTTCAAACCTGAAAAATGAGGCTAAACAAAATGAAATGTATACTCCAAAGGATAATGCCCAAAATTCTATGAAAGTTAGGACATTAAGGCCGAGATACAGAGACGATTTTTTTTGGCTTAGTTCGAGCTAAGTAGGGTAGAAATGTATGGATTTTGACATACGGGAGTTCGAACTATGACTTACAAATCGTCTCTGAATCTCGGCCTAAGTCCATCAAGATCGGACACAAACAGGCGTTAGCTTTGAAACGCGCTGATTAAATATTGTCATAGGGCTGTCAAACATTCGGAATTAGACCGACCGTTTTACCGCTTAAGAGAATTTTATTCCGAGAGCGAAAATGCGCGCTGCATACAAACGTACTATGGTGATATTTTCAATATTAACCAATTAAAGTCAATGAAATTTTGCAGAATCAATCTAGAAACAAATCTCTATGCTTCTATGGAGTCAGATTTTCGTTAAAATACCTATACAGTTTCAATGCTAGGATTAATTTAAGATTTGTATGGAAATCTTCGAGGCACTGTAACTTGAAAACTATACAGTTTAACGAAAATCTGACTCCATACAAGCATAGAAATTTGTTTCAAGATTGTTTCTGCAAAATTTCATTGACTTTAATTGGTAAGTATTGATAATATCACCAAAGTACGTTTTTATGGAGCGCGCTCCGAATAATATACTTACCCTTAAGGGGGTTGCAGTGGGCAAGACACTAAACTAGATGGCGCTCGGGAGCACTATTCCTGATTTTGTCACATTTTATTTTATATCTCGTAATTGTGATGATTTCAATCAAAATTTTCAATTATGCGGGCACTTGTGTTTATGTTTTACTGATCTAGCTACAAGTTATAGTAATTTTATTGTTCATACGAATTTGTTATACATTTTAATTTTGATCTATTTCATACAAAACTTTGACGTATAACATTCGTGGACGGTATTAACAAAAGTAATATTTTATGTATGGAAAAATAGTTTAGAAAATCTAGATTGCGCATCTCAAATAACATTTGCAATTTATAACATAATTACGAAGATATAAAATAAAATGTGACAAAATCAGGAATAATGCTCCCGAGCGCCATCTAGTTTATTGTCTTGCCCTCTGCAACCCCCTTAATGTAATAGTGTTAAGCCTTTAAAAAAAAACATAGAATAGAATGGAATGTAAACAATTTATAACAATACAACACAAAAAAAATTGCGAAAATGAAAACAGTTATTAGATATCCAATATGGACCATATTGGGTCGTATAAAATTCAAAGACATAATTTAATGTCGCATAACTAAATTAGACATATTCATCATTTCGCATAACGTTAACTGGAACTAAATTGTTAGGCATAATTTCTGTTTTACTAATTTCTGAAGGTATAATTGTCAGTTCCCATAAGTCTTAAACGCATAAACGTTTTACGCATTATTATATTAAGGCATAACATTTGTTGACATAAACCTAAAACGTCATAATTAATTCATACAAGTAACTAATTAAAACATATGTATGTTATATGTAATGAACTTTTAGATTTTACATGATTATTATAATTTTATAATATTGGTTTTATAGTTAAACTAAATAACTGATTCTAAGCGACATTGTCGACCCGGTTGGTGTAATGGTTACCACGCCGGACTGCCAAACCAGGGTCCTGGGTTCGAATCCCGGTTCGGTCATGGATGTTATATGTTCGTGCCGTTGTTGTATGGTTTCCATAATAAAAGCCTTTAGTGCTAGTTTGGGATCATTACAACGTATGTGCCTGTAAGCGTTATTTTTATTTTATTTTTTATTGTAACGCTCATTAATTTTGCATGATATTTTATTATATTTTATAATAATAACAATAATTCAAATTAATTATTTCGTACCTAGTCGTTTTATTTAATTAGTTTATCTGTTGATACCCTGTGTGCCCTAACAAACAAACAACCTCTCACCCTAAACGCATACACGTTCTCCGTTCCGTCGCGGGTAAAAATGGAAATTAAATAAAATATTTTCAGTCACTCCTCGATAACCTAACCTACTGAGTCGGAAGTGGTAAGCGAAGGACTAAGTAAGGTCACCTTGGCTTGGCGAACCAAGCAACAAGCAAACAAGCATGCAGCAAGCAAGCAAGCATGCATAGCAAGTAAGCAAACATGCAGCAAGCAAGCAAGCATGCAGCAAACTGAAGCATGAAGTGACATACATTGCTCTAATCCCAAAGAAAGCACTTTTATTATGGAAACTGTCATCATCATCATCAGCCTGTCATCGTCCACTGCTGAACATAGGCCTCTCCCAAGACGCGCCCCAAAACTCTGTCCTCGGCCTTCCTCATCCAGTCGCTCCCCGCTACTTTTTTTAGGTCGTCTGTCCAGCGGGCAGCAAGGCGCCCCACACTCCGCCTACCAGTTCGCGGTCTCCACTCTAGAACTCTGACACCCCATCGGTTGTCAGTTCGGTGTCGGAAACTATACAAAGACACAAACTTATTAACAACCATGACTGAATATCTGATTTTTAGCATCCAAGAAACATCTGACCAACTGAGTCGTCAATATTTGCGAATACAGTATTCAAAATGTCATCTCGATAGACGTGGAGTGTCTGTCATAGCTTCATGATTAGCATCTTTGCTTTGTTTTAATTGCATAACTAGTTAGTTACTCTTCTTCGTATCGTGTTGGTGTCAGAGTTTATTCAAACAGCCTTACGGCCTCTGACGTGGTTTTTATGTAACAACTATTACCACCAGAGATAGTAGCCGGGACCAAGGGCTTAACGTGTCATCGGAAGCACGGAATCATTTTCCTTTTCAGACAATCAGGTGATTCAGCCTGCAATGTCCTAACCAACTGGGGAAACACGCACAAAGTGATATATCACTAGGTCCTGGTGTCCCCCGTGGGAATCGAACCCACGACCTGCGTGTCAAGAGCCCAATGCTCTTAACCATTAGACCACGGAGGCAGTTAGTTATTGCTAATGAGAGACAACCCTGCTTGCAGCGACATTACCGTCATTTAGAGAGACACAGAGCAATGTGACGCGAGTGATTGAGCCCCACTACCCTGTCGGTACTAATGTTTGCTGTTATGCCATATGCCTAGTTACCAACTCTGTGCTTATTATACAGGGTGTTAGGGTTAACAGGGTGGTTGTACCTAAGCACGTATCCAGACTTTTGTTTGACATTTAATTTTGGGGGGGATATCGACAATGAAAAAGTAAGTGCTGTAGTCACTTTTCCATACAAATATTCGGATTTCGGGGGGGGGGGGGGGGGATAAATCCCACCTATCCCCCCTGGATACGTGCCTGGTTGTACCCATGATACTGAAAGTCGCGGACGGTAAAACAAAATAGGTGCTGACACATAGATTCGATTCTAGATAGTGTTCATTGCTTTTAATTGGTTAATATTGAAAATAGGATGAAACTTCGTTTGTATGCAGCGCGCTCGGGCGCTTTTGTAGTAAAATTACCAAATAGCCGCCACGTAAGTCTACGGCAGTTATTCTACTCCCGCATCTCGCTACAGCTCTTGTAGACTATACAGTATACAGGGTGTTACAAATCATCCTAGTAGTTTTACAGGGGTGGGTGGTTTCCACCATTAAACCGAACAACATAGTACTGTAGCCGGGGGACTTTTTAATTAAGTACCAAAAAGATTACAGATAGCCGTTTAGAAATTGTTGTAAGGTACTAAATGACTAACATAAAAACCTAAGGGCCTGTTTCACAACTTCTGAGTAAGTTCTTGATAGCTTATCCGACAGATATTTTGACATAATTTCATACAAAATATGTCAAACTATCTGTCGGATAAGCTATCAAGAACTTACTCAGAAGCAACGATATCAATGTACTAAAGTACAGAAGTGGTGAAACTGGCCCTAAGACTTACAGATCACAATCCGCCGTAGAAAATAAATAATAAAAAAAAATTGTCAGAAATTATCAAATTTCGAGGTTACCATTTTTCTCTATCGTCATGTTCTTCACCTTAGTTTAATACCCATACGTAATAGTAAGACAATCTAAAGTTGCCATACAAAGCTATAAGACCAATCAAAGTTGACTTTTTCATCTGGTCTTATAGATTTGTATGGCAACTTTAGATTGTATTGTACGCAGGTAGTTAAACTGTGCTAAAATTTACTGTAACATCCATGGAGTAAGAGGAGATGGCATATCGGCTTGTTTCTATAGAAAATTATGTCGCCGACAAAGGGGGTGAGGGACGGGCGAGGGGAGACAAAAAGCTTAGGGGAGCGTGTAATTTCTCTATGGTCGCAGTACAAACTAGTGCACAATTGGTGGCTACAGTGCAACTTTGTTACACCATCTCTACCAAGGGGAGCGTGTAATTTCTCTATGGTAACATCCTACAGATGTCCAACAAACTCGATAACAAAAGAAGTTTCACGGTTTCACCTTTAACATTTGAGCACTTTCGTCTACTAATATTAATAATATAAACCTTACAGCGATTGACATAAGGCTCAAATTCAACTCTTTACTTCGATGACCACAACCACTTAACATTCAAGTGGCTCGCTCTATCGGCAACTAAGCAGAACTAACTTGCTTAAGTAACCTGCCGTGTAATTAAAGCAGCTTGGGTTTGTTTTATATCTTTATTTATTCCACGTTTGGCTTTGAATATACCATATATTATTCATGCAGGTGCCATGAAAGGCGACTAAGGGATATACAGCATCGCATCGCATATGCTCACGACTATATTCCCCGAGGGGATAGTCAGAGATATTCTGAAACCTCAGTGTACTACTGGACAGAAGCTCTGTCCAGTGTGAGTGTTAAAGTAATGCAACTTTTTACTCGAACACTGTATAATTTAAACAGATTTAAAAACTATCAAGTTGTAAATAGTATTACAATTTACAACCAACGACTTTTACGTTTGAACAAAATTATTTGTATGCGCGGAACGCGTGCCCAACGGTTATGCAATGATTTGCATAACACCATAAGGCGCGCGGCGTGGTGCGAGCGAGAGGGCATGAGTAGTTTTACCAGAGTGAGCGGGAAGACAAGTGGCGACAGTCGTATATGAAGCAAACGCGCTACTTTGCATTCAATTTCTAACCTCTCTTATAATGTTCTGTGCTAGTTGTGATAAATTTAGGGACAGACAAATTTTGATTTCACACCTTTCCATTTTCAGTTACGGAACCTTAAAAATCACTAACTAACTGGGCGGCGTCCTTCAATATCCCAAAATTACTGTACCGGTAAATTCCGGAAATGCCGGACAAAATGCCGGACGGTCCGGCGCCACACCGGACGCGGGTCCTTTAGTAATTACTATTAGGTGGTCTTTCAGCCGAGGCGGCCTGATTTGTTGATAGGTCCACCTTTTGAGATAGGTACTGTCAATCCAATGATTAACCCCTTCAATATGCTAATAGTGAACCGATTTTCACGAAATTTAAAGAGGAAAATCATTAGTATGTCATAAAGAAAACCAGCCTAATAATCTAATCTAATCGAATCTAATCTAAACTATTATAAAACTGTAACTGAAGTGTATCTGTACATTGAAGATATTTACAAAAAAAAGATTACGATATGGATTTTAGGTGTCCCAGACTCGAAATAAACCTTTTTTAGAAATTTTGTCTGTCTGTTTGTTTGTGTGTTTGTTTGTTTGTTTGTTTGTTTGTTCGCGCATCACGCAAAATCTAATGAACCGATTTTGATGAAACTTGTTTTGTTTGATAGCTTATGACCTGACTTAAAATCTGGTATATAATTTGTGCGGACGAAGTCGCGGGTAAACACTAGTAATAAATAAATAACGCTCACCGGCACATACATTGTAATGATCCCAAGCAAGCACTAAAGGCTTTTTATTATGGAAACCATACTACGGCACGAACATATAACATCCATGACCGAACCGGGATTCCAACCCAGAACCCTGGTTTAGCAGTCCGGCGTGGTAACCATTACACCAACCTGGTCGTCAAAAGGCCTAAGGACCGAGGGTTCCGTACCAGGATAACTGTAGGCCCGAGTGAGTGTAGTGAACCTGCCTGCTGTGCCGAGAGTCGCGGGTTCGAATCCCGTAAGGGACGAATATTTGTTTGATTAATAATTATGAATATTTGTACCCGAGTCATGGATGTTTGTATCTATAACGTCATTCTTATATCGTTGCCTAGTCATCATAATACAAGTCCAGGCTAGATTCTGGAACTTTAAATGTGACTAGATAATTTGTGTGATAATGGTATCGACACAGAGGATTATATTGTATAATCCTCTGTGGTATCGATTCGGTATTGCCACAGCTGTGGTATTGCCACGACTTAACTTAACTAAATTTATTTCTTTCATTTTCTAACATTCGACTAAGAAAAGAGACGGAAAACCAACAACTGACTTTAGTGCTGTCAAAGTGACGCTACACGCCCAAAAACGACTTAAATAAGATGGCGTGCATTATGATGCCATCTTATTTTGGGCGTGTAGCGTCACTTTGACAGCACTAAAGTCAGTTCTTGGTTTTCTGTATCTTTTCTTAGTCGAATGTTAGAAAATGACAGGAATAAATTTAGTTAAGTTAAGTCGTGGCAATACCGAATCGATACCAATGTCCAAGATATTTATTAATTTATATTTCAAAATAAAACGCGAGCGTGATTAGAGCATTATTATTCCACTATCTAAGGATTTTTTAGGCATGCTATTGCAAACTTGATATAGACAGCCTTGAAAAAAGGGCCCACAAAAAAAATTGCATCAGCAGCCGTAGTATGGCAGCGTGACATAGAGGATGTAAGGAAAAGTATCATTAACCTTTAAACCACATACTTTACCTATCAAACTGAACAACTTTTACTATGGGAGCAACACTGTCAGAGCAAAAAAAAACAGCTGTCTCATACATTTGAGTCGAGTAGGTATTGCAGTTTAGTATGGATCAGTTAATTTTTTCTTGCGCTGACAGGTTTGTTCCCATACTAAAAGTTGTTAGTTTGATGGGTGGAGTATGTGGTCAGCCTTATCAGGCGCAAAATGCTACGGACTCTGCAATTATATAACAACAGGTCAGCCTAATGAATAAAGGTAGGTATATCTAAAATATTATTATTTTCGTATATTGATGTAGTTGGCACAAACTATACCCTAGAGGTCACTAAACGAGCTGCAGGCCTCAATGTGGAAACAAACTGAATTATACCAACCAAATAACCTTAATAACTGTTAGGTTAACATTATTTAATTAACATATTCACTATTAAATTAAACTAGTTACAACAAACCATATAATATGATTACGCCGTCATCCCACGAGGGTAAGCAGAAACTACGGTCATGGCACGCCACACGATTTTGAAATTTATTATAAAAATAACTAAAACAGCTCTATATAAATGTTTCATCATCATCATCATTCATCATCATCAGCCTATCATCGTCCACAGCTGAACATAGGCCTCTCCCTTCCCTTCCCTTCTCACTTTTTTTAGGTCGTCTGTCCATGCGGGGAGTAGGGCGTCCCACACTACGCCTACCAGTTCGCGGTCTCCACTCTAGAACTCTGACACCCCATCGGTTGTCAGTTCTTCGGCAGATATGACCAGCCCACTGACACTTCAGCTTGCTAATGTTCTGAGCTATGTCAGCCACTTTAGTTCTGTGACGAATCATTTCATTTTTGATGTGATCCCTCAGAGAAACACCGAGCATAGCTCTCTCCATAGCTCGCTGAGCGACCTTCTGTGTTTTTTTTTTAAAGACAAATAAAGAAATTCTATTCTATTCTATTCTATTCTATTCTTGAGTTGATGAACTAGTCCTATCGCCAGGGTCCACGTTTCCGCACCACAGGTATATAAATGTTTAGGCAATGATTAATGCAGCTTTCAACTTAATATGCCGACGGTTTTTTATGACGGTGTGTTTATGTAAAAGTTGTTCAATTTCATTGTTCAAAGTACCCCATAAAGTATAGCATGACCATTGATTTTTTTTTTGTAATCAAAATGGTCTTGCGCTTGGCTTCAGCTCACCTGATGGAAAGTGAAGATGAAGTCAAGGATGTTACGCGCTCACTCAGAAACAGCCTTTTAATTCTTCTTTTAAAAATGTCCTGTTTCTATTTGCTTGGAAAGACAGACGCAGGGAGAGAGTTCCAAACCTTGCCGGTTCTCATTATAAAAGAGGATGCGAACCTTTTTGTTATAAACAAATGGCCCTAAACATTATGCGAGCAGAAAAAAACAAAATAAAAAGTTGAAAATGTTTCTTAGTTTTTGTGAAATTCGTATTTTTTTAGTTACAAGTTGACCTTTTCTCTAAAAGTCGAAAGTTCTGTGTAGCTTTTGAATCGTAAAATTCCGGACCTATGTGAATGGGGTCAAAATTGTTGGAAATCATCTCCACTATCCTCTCGTCTATTTTTGACCACAGCTTCTGTGACATCATTTACAACTGTTATAGCGGGATCTTGACATTTTTCTTGCCTTAACTGGTTTCTATATTACATCATTTTTGACAAAGGCCAATCTATTATGTCTTTTTATCAATCTACAGAACAGAAAACGTAATAAAATAACAAAACATTATATCCAGGGTGGGTAACAAATAAGGGAAGAAGCCAATAATATCTCTGAGAGCGTAAGTACCGAATAATAGCAGTCGACATTTGTCTTTGGACGGAATTTCTTTAGAGTTCGCTCCGGGGGTGCAGGAAGGAGCTGTGGCGTTATCGAATCGCTTGCGAATAGTTTAAGAATGTTTAGATTTATATTGAAGCGCTCGTTGGCGTAGTGGAGCTTCGGTATTGGAAACGATCCTCTTAAGAGGATAGGTGGGCTGAAATGCTAATTTTGAGAATAGGTCACTTTTCCAAGTGTATACATATTTGTCCGATCCGTCCCACCAATACACCCTACCCACTAGAGTGCGAAAGAGACAACTGCAGCTAGGACCGATTTTATCTATATAAAATCGACAAAAACAGCATTTCGTATTCCACTGTTTTCTCCTCCAAAACTAATTAATATATTAGGGTTCCGAAGTCAACAAGGAACCCTTATAGTTTCGCCATGTCCGTCCGTCCGTCCGTCCGTCCGTCCGTCCGTCCGTCTGTCCGCGGCTTAGCTCAGAGACGCTTAGTACTAGAAAGCTGTAATTTGGCATGGGTACACATATTAATCACGCCGAGAAAGTGGTAAAATAAAATTTTGAAAAATATTTTTTTTAGGGTACCTCCCCTACCCGTGAAGTGGGGACGCAATTTTTTTTTCTCGTCTATCCCATGGTGTGGGGTATCGTTGGATAGGTCTTTTAAAAATACGGTGGGTGTGGGAAAACCATTTTTCGATTTAGGGATCCGTTAGCGAAATATTAAGCTTTAAGGTGCTAATTTTTGTTAGAGTCGAGTGTCCCCCCCCCCTCTGCCAGCTAAACGGTTGTTTCTAGATATGTGAAAAAATTCATGGCAGTAGTGTATATAATGAAATTAAAAGGAAAACTATCACCGCTAAGTTAGCTTTACAAGTTAACGAGTAATAGTCGACCAACTTAAAAAAAGTACTTTTTAGACTTTATTAGCCGTCAAACCGTAGTATAAAACAAAAAGCCCCCTTCTAAGTTCGTATATTGTGACGGGTAACTACGGAACCCTACCCTGCGCGTGGCCCGACACGCACTTGGCCAGTTTTTTTGTTTATATTCGTCAAATTTGTTTACTGCATGACTGAAAACGGGCGGTAAAATTGGTCTTTTTCGAAGGTCCCTAGTTCTTACAGTAATTAATTAATGCAAAAAAGCAAAACATAGGGACATGGCAGAGGTAACATAGTGTTATTACCAAGGGAGAAAACAGGGGAATACGTTTGTATGGAGAAAACTGTCCTAGTCTATCCTCTTAATGGCTTCATGTTCCTATATTGAATAAATTATGTTCCTTTGATTTTGAGTAGAAAAGAAGATAGGAGGAGTTGGCAAAACCAGTACTCCCTTTAAAGCCTATAGTATTGCAAATTGCTTGACTATACCTCGTTCGCCAACAATATTCGCTAGAACGTTCCTGCACCCCCTCCACCGCAACGAGGTGATCCGTCGCCCTATCGCTAGCTCCCACGATATTTACGACAACTCGCTAAATGTTCAAGACTCTAGTCGGAATCTAACAAACGAGATCAGATTACCCGTTCATAGGTTTTAGATGACTACGGATATTAATTTATACAAACTGTTGATTTTAAGTTGCAGCATAGAATTTATAATAGTACTACGTATAGAAGTTCCTTCACCGTTCGAGAGCAGTCGACATTATACATAAGTTAGAAAAACTCATTATGGGAGCAGAATTTTTAGCGGAATCTTGGAATATTTCATTTGCCTTTACTGGTTTCGATATTACCTTTAACGTGGTAGACCAGTATGACCAAACTTATCCAAAAGGAGAATTTACCGGATCCGACAACCCAAGACAAGCTGTCTTGACGCCGCCAAATTAGGAGAACCGACCACACCTAAAGTTGGATGGAGCAAAGGGACAGAAGAGAAGACTACGTATAGAAGTGGAAGTGTCGGCAGAGGACGCCCTCGTAGGACGTATTCTGATCATATCGGTTGCGTCTCACAAAAAGGGGAGGTGCGGAGTACTCGAAACCGACGGCCATGTATGAAGAGATGTAAGGATGTGAATGAGGCAAAAGAGGTATGTAAGGATGGTAGTAGATGGCGCGCCCTGGACTCTGCCTACCCCACAGGGAAAGTGGCGTGACATAATAGAAAGATAGACTTCCTATATAATGCAGCTCTATATCCCTCGATAGCTTTATTTACAAAACCTCGACCCCGAACTTGAAGAGAGAATGAGGCGAGTGGGGGAAAGTAGAACACAGAAAGACGCGCGAGAAAAATGGAGATGGAGATAAATGCGTGTGAGCATACCTTAGTCTTCTTGTCTAGGTTCAAATTGTGAGATCGTTTTATGGCATGCTTATACCTGACCATCATACTTAACACATTTTATAGCCTATAGGATCCCACTGCAGGGCAAAGGCCTCCTCTCACTAATAAGGGTGAGAGGGAGTGGGACGTACTCCACCACGCGGGCCCAGTGCGGGTTGGTGGAGGCAAGTTAGTGGTCAACTTGCTGTCAGAAAATTTTCGAGCCGCCAACATGCATCATATTGTATTGTATTACAGTCTGTCTATAAAGTCTTGGCAAAAAATGAGGCGCTGTCTCCACGCAAGAACGTCAAAATCAAGCATAACACCATCATACTAAAATGATTAGTTCCTCAAACATTCATGCCACGACTTTATAGACAGACTATAATATTGTCTAACATATATAACAAAAAAAACATACGGGTCGAATTGAGAACCTCCTCCTTTTTTGTTGAAGTCGGTTAAAAAGGTTCAAAAATCCAAACTGCTGGTTTGCCAAGAAGCTATGGAACGAAATATACTTCTAATTAAATGGTAAATAAATGTCGTTGATTGTATTGTATTGAATTTGTCTACATAACCAAAAATAATGGATAATAATGGTGGATCACAGGGAACTTCAGCGTCCTATTCAATCCACTGGTGGATCGAGATAGTGGAGCCTACAGGACAGAGGGAAATTCAAATTGCCATGTCGCAGTTTTGATCCCATAAAGGAAGTTCATAAGTTTGATTGTCAGTTTATTTAACGACCGTGAGTTAAACAGGACGGTTATTAAAATGGAAGCAAGGCAGGATATTTTGCGGGCAGCCTTATTACATAAAGATTTATTGACGCCGATAACAAGTCCCACGGAATTACTTGACAGAATCTCCCATTCTATCCTCTCGTCACTTTCTATTACAATTTATCTTTCATCTGGATTTTAAAGCCCAGTTTCATGATGTCCGTATGCCCATCGGGGCCCTCGGCCCTAGGGCTTTGAAACCTAGCTAATCATTTAGTGCTCATTTAGTGCTCTCTGAATATGTATGGCTTATATTTAGTGCTTCAAAGATAACGGAGTTATATCAAATCTAAGCTAGCGTCCGCCCAGCGGGGCCCTCCTTTATTATGGACAAAAATGATTAAAATGTTACATCAATATTTAGTGCTCTGAATTCCTATTAAAACTGTATCAAAAGATTTGATCTAGCTGGTTTGGTTTAAAAGTTATAGCATTTTTAAGTTTTTAATTTCCAGCGGGGCCCTCTCTTCTTTGACTATATAAGTCGCTGTAATTAATGTCGCCATTTAGCGCTTGATGCCAGGTATCTGTCTGTATAGTTAATTTACACATTCTGCTTCTAATAAACCTGGAAAATGCAATAATATATCACAATTTTGATTCATATTAATTGACATTTCGTGGACAGTCGGCATCAGAAGTGTACGAGAGCTTTTACTATTTTTACTAGTCCGCCTAAAATTGTGCACCCGTATTTCTGGTATATTGTCTACATCTACGTCGTATTTTAGTCCTGGTGACTCTTAATAAATAAATAACGCTCACAGGCACATACATTGTAATGATCCCAAACTAAGCACTAAAGGCTTTTATTATGGAAACCATACAACAACGGCACGAACATATAACATCTATGACCGAACCGGGATTCGAACCCAGGACCCTGGTTTGGCAGTCCGGCGTGGTAACCATTACACCAACCGGGTCGTCTTGATGTGATATTATCAATTATTCGCTGCCGTATGACTTCTACTAGTACCAACACGTTCATAAAGTGCGCGTGTGTGTAGGTAAGTACTTATTATCTATCTATTATTATAATATAATACCTACTACAAAGGTTTTTCTGATTGTTGGCGTATAACACTATGTCTAAATGTAAGTGTATGCACACACCTGCGGAACGTCCGGCGCCAAACGTTCGGTTGAATACGCGCGCAACGCTTTTCCCTATACCTGCGACAAACCAGTACATTACGCACCATATTTCCTTGTAGACACGTATTCAACCGAATGTTCGGCACGGAACGTTCCGCAGGTGTGTCCCTACACTTAAACTACCGGACCGATTTTGATAAAACTTTGCCCCTCTTTTGCGCCCTCTAGCGATCCCCTAGGAAACCACGGACAAGTAAAGCTCTCATCTACTTCTGATGCCGACTGTCCACGAAATGTCATTTTATATGAATCAATGTTGCGAGATATTATTGCATTTTCCAGGTTTATTAGAAGCAGAATGTGTAAATTAACTATACAGACAGATACCTGGCATCAAGCACTAAATGGCGACATTAATTACAGCGACTTATAAAGTCAAAGAAGAGAGGGCCCCGCTGGAAATTAAAAACTTAAAAATGCTATAACTTTTAAACCAAACCAGATAGATCAAATCTTTTGATACAGTTTTAATAGGAATTCAGAACACTAAATATTGATGTAACATTTTAATCATTTTTGTTCATAATAAAGGAGGGCCCCGCTGGGCGGACGCTAGCTTAGATTTGATATAACTCCGTTACCTTTGAAGCACTAAATATAAGTCATACATATTCAGAGAGCACTAAATGAGCACTAAATGATTAGCTAGGTTTCAAAGCCCTAGGGCCGAGGGCCCCGCTGGGCATACGGACATAGTTTCATGCACAAATTATTGAGTGAAAATGTTCGAGTATCTATTCATTCTTCTTCTTATCGAGTGGGCTGCAAGCCCTGGTGTCAGAGTTTATTCAAACCGCCTTACGGCCTCTGACGTGGTTTTTATGTAACGACTACTACCATCAGAGATATTAGCCGGGACCAACAGCTTAACATGCCATCCGAAGCACAGAATCATCTTTCTTTTCAGACAATCAGGTGACTCAGCCTGCAATGTCCTAACCAACTGTAGAAAAAAAACACAAATTGATATATCACTTGGTTTTCCTGTGGGAATCGAGCCCACGACCTCCGCGTCTAGAGCCCAATGCTTTTAACCATTAGACCACGGAGGCAGATCGGCTGATTAGCACCGTTTATTGACCGATATAGAACTAAACTGGCTGACATAGCTCAGAAAATAAGCAAGCTGAAGTGGCAGTGGGCTGGTCATATCTGCCGAAGAACTGACAACCGATGGGGTGTCAGAGTTGTAGAGTGGAGACCGCGAACTGTTAGGCGTAGTGTGGGACGCGCTGCTGCCCGCTGGACAGACGACCTAAAAAAGTAGCGGGGAGTGACTGGATGAGGAAGGCCGAGGACAGAGTTTTGTGGCGCGCCTTGGTAGAGGCCTATGTCCAGCAGTTGACGATGATAGGCTGATGATAATGATGATGATGATGATTGACCTATATGTTGCTAAGGGAAAGGTTTTTAATTTCACTGTCTGAATAAACCTTTAAAATTTTGTTAGTAATTAACGACTACGGGTGAAATTGATATCATTAGCATCCTTTTAAACAGAGTCTAACGTCAAATACAAAGGAAATGTCCGTAAAATTCCAAGCGAATATGTTACAACACTCAATACATCTCTCTCACTCACCCATTTATCTTCGCTTCTGATATAATAACTACGAAATTGTTAGCACAGAGTGTTAGCAAATTATCTTAACTGGCCTATCCCCTCCCTCTCTTACAAGTTAATTAACGTCCTGGTGTGAGAGAGACGGAGCTGTTTATTTTTCTGCCGTTGATGGGGATTGTGCTGGGTGATATAGGGCGTTATAATAATTAGTGGCGCCCTCTGTGGTGTCAGATAAAGTTAATAGATACATGCTGCCGTATAAATACAGTGTGGATGGAGTGAGTTACTTAGTAGAGTAAACATTTAGTTTAGGTAAAACAACATTGGAGTCGCGTTGCAGGTTTGTTACTGGGCGGTCGCATGTCGGTTGTCTACTCTCCGGCCTGTCACGATACTCCATCTTTTCTGGTGGCTGAAGCGTGTGTTCTTGTAGAAAAACAATTCTTGGAATCACCCAAATACAGGGTGAAATTGATATCATTAGCATCCTATAAGAGTCTAACCATCAAACTGAACAACTTTTACTATCCGCGCTAGCTGTTGCATACAATTTTGAGTAGGCACTGCAGTTTAGTATGGAACAGCAGATTTTTTTATGCTCCGATCATTTTGTTACACCCTGTAGATACAAACAACCATGACTCGTATACAAATATTAATATTCATCATACAAATATTTGCCCCTTACGGGATTCGAACCCGCGACCCTCGGCACAGCAGGCATGTTCACTGCCGCCTGAGCTATCAGGCCGTCAGAAATGAAGATGATAATGATTCTCTTAGTCTTTACTATAAAACTATTATAAAATCGTAAAAATCGGGAGGAATAAAAAAGTTGCGGTTCACTTCTCAAATAACACTCGATAGCGCGATTTAAATGACGTGTAGCGCCATCTATTGACAAGTTTGTTTGTTTATTTGTTTGTTCGCGCATCACGCAAAAACTACTGAACCGATTTTGATGAAACTTTTTTGTTTGATAGCCTATGATCTGACTTATGTTGATTTATAAAAGCATTCAGATTAATCACAAAAATGCAGCGGTCTGCACAAAGGTCGTCAATAACAAAGACACACCAACAGGCGCACCTAAATCAGCAACAGAAAGAGATAGAGAGAGAGAGAGTATTCTGTTTGTTGTAACATTTGTTTTCTCGTATCAAATGCTCTCTACAAAGCCGCACCTCAACGTAAGTACTTAAACAGAAAATGTTGTAGGAAACAATTTTCTTTCACTTTAGGATACAAATTGAAATATAAATCGACAACTGAGAGGGAGACGCGGGAAATGTGAACAAAGGGGTGCCGAGATGTGCCCTGATCTTAGTGATGCACCTGAACATTTAGATAATTTTATCGATTATCGTTATTTTTCCTTCTTGCTTCAGAAGTGTTAGTAAGTTAATCCCGATGTGTTCTATCAGATGGTAGTTTAAGGCAGGTTTATACGATGACAATTTTGCGGGGCGAATTCTGCACCACCTCAAAAAAGCACCGTATAAACGAATTTTTCACGATATGCGGAAATAGAGCACGCGTCTATTTTTCGAAGCAAGTGACCTCCGCCCGCGTCTCTCGCATCCCCCGCGCCAATTTTTCGACTCGTGTAAACACGTCGTGCTAATCGCTGGCACGGTTTTCTCATGCAAATCTATTCGCATGCGAGCAAAATTGGCGCTGAAAATCTGCATCGTGTACACGACCGCGTACCGTGCTTTTTTTCGTGCGAAAAAATTGGTGCCGCGAAATTGTCTTCAGCCAAATGTATCGGACAGATTTTTTCGCGATTTCGATGTTCGTGCAATAGAGAAAGTTGTTCAGTTTGACGGTCTGATCATCCCTTTAAAAAGGTGTCAGCATATTAAAAAGGGCCCAATATACCGACCAAATTGGGTCTAGGCCGTATTAATGCCACTTCAGTATTAACGCGTCGATAATAATAATTAGTTATCGATACAAACCGTCCCATCTCTACATAGATAACCCGTTTAGTGACACAGGTAGTGCTCGCCGGAAATCAAACAATCGACATCGCGGTTTGTTATATTTGTGTCCCCTCCCTACATCCGACGCTCTTTTGTTATTAATGTTTGAATTTGTGTTTTGTATGGCAATAGTTTTGCATTACTCATTGTTAGAATATCCTTTAAGATCCATGGATCATTCCGTTTGGGGACCATATCTATTTCCTTTTTAGACGACAAGCTATACGCAAAATTTAATGACCTTTGTTTTTCTAAGACGACGACGACGACAACAATAAATTTGGGAATTAAATCCCACCTATCCCCCCCTCTTGGATACGTGTCTGTCGTCCACAAAAACAAACCCCACCCACACGTTTGAAGTTCATACAATTATCAAACCAACCAACCAACCAACGGGGTTGCTCTTGACCTCAATCTAGTCCTCAAGACAAAGATGGAGTCAAAGATGTAGCGAGCTTACCCAGAAGAAGCCTATTCACTCGTACTTTAAAGGAATTCTGGTTGTAAGCGTTCGGAAATTCTGACGGAGGCAGGGCATTCCACTCCTTGGCTGTGCGCATTATAAAAGATTCTGAAAGGCGCTTAGTGCGAATATGTGGGATGTCAACCAAGTAGAGGCGATATCGTACGTGCGCCTGGATGTCCGATAGTAGAAAGGGGAAGGCGGAATGAGCTCATGTATGTCCTGGGCACACTCACCGAAGTACAATCTGTAGAAGACCGACAAGCAGGCTACTCTGCGGTGGTGGGCTAGGCTATGAAGCTATAATTAAAATTACACGCAATCGGTTGCTTAATCTAAAGCCAGCATTCATTTAAGCTTCTTCACAAGTACGACGTAGGTACTCCACTTCGTATTTGTAAAGATTTCCTCTTGCAGTATTAGGCTGGCTGTCCACCAGATATGTGCGATCTGTGATGATGCGTAGCGATGCTATGAAACAATATACCCGCGTCCACCAAAACTAGATGAGCAATGTGAAGATGCGAAGCTAAGCTAATGCTTAGCGACGTAACTTGGTTTACCTACATATCTTAGCTTAGCTTATAAGCTAGTGTAGCTCTTTTCTCCTCGTATATCTCACGCATGCTTCATCCCTAGCTCATATACCTGTAACCATAGACATATTACTCTAGCGATAGACAAGCTCGTTTAAACAAACAACATGTCACACAAAACAACACAAAATGACACATTGCGGTCTGTCATTGCCATAGTGACGAAGTGAACTCGGGAACATCAATCAGGTGCGGACACCTCATTCAAGTGGAACATGTTGCTTCTATGGAAGGGCAAGTCTATCGCTAGAGTTTAAGTCTATGCCTGTAACACATAATAGCTCAGGACGGCCCGATAGCTTTGTCAATAGTGAACCTGCCTGCCGTGTCAAAAAGGTCCCGTAAGGGGCAAATATTTGTATGATGTTCTTCATTTTTTTATAAATGGAATCATCTGATTGGTAATTATTTCCTCGCACACAGTTTGGCTACATCCAAGAAGTTTGGAATCCTCTATAGTGGAGCACAGACTGCCTAACAAGAGAGAAAACATGATAATACTCCTTGATGGTCGGTAATGATCGTTCTTCTCCGTAGTGGTTTTTAGTGACGTTAACTTTGTCCCTTTCTAATGTATGTCTTGGCTTGTCGTTCATGTAATTGTGACGTCATTGGAATAGAAAGGGACGCACGTAAAATTGGAAATATCGACGACGGAGACGAACGTCAAATTTTCTTGTATCAATGCTTGTAAGGAGGAGTGCTATCCTTTATGATTTAGATCCATGGCTACATCGCACATCTCTGGTGGACACCCAGCCTAAGATAGAGGGCCCTCTCCTAAACAAACATCAGTGTAAAGAGTCCGGGAGGCTCTGAGGTCCGGCCCTCCGTTTGTCTTTACTCTTAGCGGTTTTGTTTAGTTTTTCAAGTAGTTATTTGTTGAAGTACTGCTTGTTTGTTCTGTCGGTGGAGTTATTGAACTTGAAGGGTCATCTATACTGTGGTGATGTCTTTTACCCGACTGCGTGACGCAAAGGAGGGTAATGTCATAGATTAATATGTATATTGGGTAATATGTTAATCAGCCTATGTATGTATCTATGTATGTTTGTTCCTCTGTGGCACAGTAGAAACCAAACGCGAGAGCCGATATTGATGAGTTTTATCGATCATCATCATCATCATGGGCACAGGCCTACCTTCAGGAAGGGTGTATGGGCGTCAGTCCACCACACGTGCCCAATGCGGATTGGTAGACTTCACATACACATCGGAATTTCTTCTATAGCGTATGCAGGTTTCCTCACGATGTTTTCCTTCACCGTTTGAGAGCAGTCGGTATTACGTACATAAGTTAGAAAAACTCATGGGGACATAGCATGTCGTCCGTGCGGATTCGAACCCGGACCTCATGATTGAGAGTCCATACCTCTCCGCAACGCGCCACCATAAAAGTTATTTAGTCTTATCTGAATCTGAATAGGTACGTAACTTCTAAATTAAAAATAAAATGTGGCTTAACAATTTATTTTCAAAAGATTTACCTTTGACTGTTACGGGGACACTCTATTTCTAACTTAGAGCTAATCTTTCAATTTTTTTCAAACATTGTTTCAATCGGTGCACAAATGAGAAACTGAATTGTTTAGTCAAACAAAAAACCCTTAAATTTTCATCCCCTAACGGAACCCTTAACCATAAGAGCATGTATTTCTCATCCCACCTCTAACTAAGAATAACCTTCGAGTAATTCTCCGGCTCGGCGATGTGTCGCAATGTTTATTTTGTACACCATCTCTAACGTAACTCTAATATACCAAGATCTGACCGCAATATTATGCACCTATTTGTTTGGTGAACGAAATGTGATTTAAAAGAAAGTTTATACAGGGGTTCATACAGCGCCGTTGGGTTGCCTAGCAAAAACTTGCCGCAAGTAAATTTACCATGATGATTTATGGTATCATTTTTCCACTGATCTGTTTGGGAAGTAAATGAGATGCCATCTCAAGGAGACCAATCTAAAGATCTGGAAAAACTAGGGTTGCCACATCTCAGTCTGTCAAAACTTCGCAACTATTACTTTTTTGAACCTAGCAACCCAAGAGTTGCGGCAGACTGAGAGGTGGCAACCCTAGCTTTTCCAGTTTTTTACATCAGTTTCCTTCAGATGGTACCTCAATTACTTCCCAAACAGATAGGTGGAAAAAATTGTACCATAAATCATGATGGTAAAGGAACTTGAGGCAAGATTTTGCTAGGCAACCCGGCGGTGTTGTATAAACTTTCACTTAAATCACATTTCGTGCACATAACAAAAAATAGGTGTATAATTTCGCAGTAGGATCTTGGTATATTGTACCTAGTGTCGCAACCAAGGAGACGCTGCAACAAGCAGTATCTACCGGAGACATGCTCACGGCTATACTCCCCAAGCGGTAGTCAGAGTTATTCTAAACTGTATATAATGCAGAACATCCCTGGTTCAGTATTAATTAGCGTCAGAGAGGTAGGGAAACTGGATCTTGAGGTCCGGGTTCGAATGGACGACATTCTATTTACCAGTGAATTTTTCTAACTAACGTAAGTAAAATTAAAGATTGAAAAATTTGTCTCGGGCGGGACTTGAATCCACGCTCTTCCAAACCACCACATACACCACCGAGCCCACTACCCAGAGAACGAAATTTTCAATCTGTTACGTCTTAAGGGGACGTGCGCGCCATCTACTGGAAGTATTACAACCAACCAACTTGCAAGTCAAACATTACAACTTGAACACACAACACGTGCTTGTTGATAGCACAACATGGCTGTAACATGTTTATAGTTAATAATAATGTAAGTAATTACCGAACCATACTTTTTCTTCTTATAGAAGCGCTCGTTGGCGTAGTGGAGCTTCGGTATTGGAAACGATAACCGAAGTTAGGCAACGTCAAAAAAAAAAAGATGTTCCATACTCTACAAATCGACTAGAGCCAAAATATGTATGGGATATCAGTTTTTTTTTTTGCGGTTTCGATGTAGGTCCCATAGAGAAAGTTGTTCAGTTTGACGGTCTAAACAACCCCCTTAAGAGTTTTAAAAATTTATTCATACTTATGGTAACACCCTATATAATAAGCATCCTTCTATCCATCAACCTGAACAACTTTTACTATGGGAGCATACCGATCGGAGCAAAAAAAGAATCTGCTGTTCCATACTAAACTGCAATGTTTACTCCACTCAAATGTATGTAACAGCTGATTTTTATTTTCTTTCGATTGGTTTGCTTCGTAAAATTTGTTCAGTTTTATGGGTAGATATAGCATATGCTCACGACTATATTCCCCGAGGGGGTAGTCTGAGATAGGGTTTACTGGTGAAACGTGGATGTTCTGTGGTTTCAGAATATCTGTGATGGGTAGATTAAAAGGATGCTAATGATATCAATTTCACCTCGTGTAAGATCTTCTATTCTATTCTATTTTTTAAAATATGGCTGCCATCTTTGGTTAATGATGATTTTGCCAATGTCGAGTTTTTATAGCAAAAGTGCTTGACGTTGTACGGTTATATTGATATTTTGGTGACTTCAAGGGTTGTTCTTATAAAAGAACAATATCCTGAGCCACCACTGGAGTTCCACTGTAGGCCGGGGATGGGGCAACCGACGCGCACGTGACCGCCCAATAGCAGACCCACAAAGCAACTCCGTGTAAGATCTTAATCTTTTCCGCGTGAATTAAAACTTAGCTACAACATTTCAAAACTTCATAAGGCAGTAAATTAATTAAAATTATTTCATAAAGCCGTCAACACACTGCAACAGATGAAAGCGTATCTTAAACAACTTGAGGGCAATTGTATTCTCTTTTGATCCCGCCGCTTTGTGAACGCGTCTTATATTGAGATATGCTTTATGAGATTTACCTTTGTTTTGTCAGCCTCTTTGTACGGCGTCGTGTTATGAAGTCACTGAGATTACTGTGTTACTATTTGTGAGATGAGTTTGTGAAAAAAGGGTTGGGGTATGCATTGGAATCTATATCATATATATCATTGTATATGTCTCTAACTAGACAGAGCCTCACACTTCTACCGTATGAAACAAAATTGGCCAACTTTCTTAGGTTGGTGTGCGTGAGGCGTCATACAATTTATCTCTGTGTGCGTGTATACCGCCACCGCTCTGCATAGGTATTAAGTTGGACCCTGTATCTAATCTAATCTAAACTATTATAAAACTGTAACTGAAGTGTGTCTGTACATTGAAGATATTTACATGAAAAAGATTACGGTATGGTTTTTAGGTGTCCCGGATTCCAAATCAACCTTTTCTAGACTTTTTGTCAGTCTGTTTATTATTGTTTGTTACAGCATCACGCAAAAATTACTGTACTGATTTCGATGAAACTTTTTTTGTTTGTTGGCTTATGATCGGACTTAAAATCTGGTAAGTATATAATTTCAGCGGAAGAAATCGCCGGTTAACTCTATATAGAAGTCTATACAGGGTGTTTCATAAGTAACAATAAATTTTTAAAACTCATAAGGGGTTGTTTAGACCGTCAAACTGAACAACTTTCTCTATGGGACCAACATCGAAATCGAGAAAAAAATAATTTTAAATCCCATACATATTTTAGCTCTAGTCGATTTGTAGAGCATAGAACATAAATTTTTTTTTTCGCGATTTCGATATTGGTCCCATAGTGAAAGTTGTTCAGTTTGATGGTCTACACCACCCCCTTAAATGTTTATTTGTAGTTTTGTAACACCTTGTATAAAACTGTAAATGTTTATTTGTTTGTTCGAGCATCACGCAAAAATTACTGAACTGATTTCGATGAAACTTTATTTGTTTGCTAGCATATGATCTGACTTAAAATCTGGTATATAATTTCATCGGACTAAGTCGCGGGCTAACTCTAGTTAAATGTAAAACCGACCTCAAATCAAGCTTGAATAAAAACGTTGAAATAAGAATTTAAATAAAAATAGGCCAAGTGCGAATTAAACTCACGCACGGGGCGTTCAATATAAAAAAAAATTGTTATCTACGGGACCCTTAGCGCGAGCCCGACACACACTTGGCATATGTTCCTTTAATTATGTAATAAAATTGTGTATTAAAAATTTTTTTTTAAATGATGTGTACTAACTAACATAGTGTTTAAGTCATTAATGGATCTACTAACAAAACTATGGACATTTGTCTGAAATAATTTTTTTTTTTTTTTTTTTTTTTTAGAAAAGTTGTTCAAAATTGAGTACAATCACCCATTAATTAAAGTAATGCAACCGTCTATCCTTTAGAGAATTTCTTCCGAAAGGTTTGTACTATTCAATATTTTCCCACCCGGGTAAAGCTGGTGCTAGTCGCTAGTTCAATATAAAACGATTATACATAGAATCAGAATCAGAATCAGAACAGTTTATTACTTTCATGTGTTAATTACAGATAGTATGAGGGTTTGCAGTACATCATGAGACCCTTTTGGGTATAGCAACACAAGTGATTACTTTATTACTAAGTTTACAATCGCATTCTTAAATCTAATCGAATTTACATTATTTCCATTTAAAAAAATTCTATGACTCCTATCTATTATAATATACAAAAAAAAAAAAAAAAAAATACAAAATATTTATTGAACCAACGTGTGATACAGGTTTTCAGGACTCGTAATGATTATGATTATTATAATTTACAATTTCAACATTAAATTAGTTAGCTAAGTATAATTTTATCATTTTAACATTTTTTTACATCTCAAACAGCCAAAATTTTTAAAAAGTGGCTCTTTTTGTTTGTTCCTGTATAACATAATCCTCTTATTTCTCGCAGTAGGTTAATAAGGAGTAAGTTAAATGTAGTAGAAACCTCTGGGTCGACTCGACTCATGAATATGGAGGCGGCGAAGTGACAGGACCGCGTCAGGTGGAGGTCTCTACCTACCCGCTTTAAATTAACTTTAATATTCTGTTCTCTGTTACCCATCACTTTGCACATTTCATTCTGGTGCTTCGATTCATTATAATCATAATCAGCTTATACAGGGTAAAGTTAAATGCGTAATTTAAACGGGGTGTTTCAGACCAAACAATAGTTATTTGTTATGCTAGGCTGCAAAGTTGCTTTTTGGCGCGAGTACTTTTATTGAAACCTGAGCGTTTAGCGAAGGTTTCAAAGGTACGAGACGCAGAATAACTTTGCAGCCGAGCGAAACACACAATTTTTCACCTCACAACAGCGAGGAAAAAAAGTGAATTGCTAAAAAGAACATTTCAAAAAGTTTTTATTTTCGTGCTGGCCAGTGTCATGAAATAGTTATTAAGCATTTTCAGTGCATTGGCGGTATACAAAAATATTGAATAGACAAATTCGAATTTCAAAAACTCTTTGCACGCTAGCGGATAAAATACACTTTTGCACTCAGATTTCGAACGATAAACAGAATCTTTCCGAGCTTGTGAGGTGAAAAACAACTTTCACTATAAAATCAGCTGTTTCTTACATTTTGTTCGCTCCTTTAAGGATGTAACGCATATAATTTTACACCCTGTATAATGCTAGCTGTGCCCGGTATGAGTGCGCCAGAAGGAGGGTTATGTTTTTCGAGCGTATGTGTTTAGGTATGTATGTTTGTATGTCTATTTCTTTGGCACGCCCTACAGATGGATTTTAACGTATGAGGGGTCGTTGGAAAATTATCAGCCTGTACCAGGGTTGCCAACTTTTTTAAAACCAAATATAGTATTTCGAGCCTAGTGCCCTAGAAAATATAGTAGATCGGGGAAAAAATAAGAAAATATATAGTTTCATAGTAATTAATTTGCATTCATGTACATACAGCATTAGGTGTTACAAGTTATAGCTAAAGAGAATACATGAACCCTGTCAGGGCACAGCAACATTTATGTTTGTTATTTATTACATTACATTAGTTACAATATTATGTCATCATGATTAATAATTAATAATTAGCGAAAATATAATTACACATTTATGTTAAATATCTGAAGTCAAAACAGTACAAACTGTCAAAAGAAAATTACAAATTATGAGTAAATTACATTGTATCATGACAAGTATATAAATATATAGTATTTTTCCAATTTGTTAATTTAAACTTTTCTAAAAGTTAGTTTTTTGCTACTTTTTGGTTTGAATCATCATCATCATCAGCCTATACATATACGTCCCACTGCAGGGCACAAGCCTACCCTCTAGGAGAGTGCTTGGGCGTCAATACCAAGTTTTTATTTTTAAGGAACAATCATATCTCCATTTCGTATTTGTAATGCATCCTGTAAAAAGTCGATACAGAAATTATTATTTAATTTTCAAAAATTTGATATTTCTGACTTAAGGGAAACTTGTTTTCATTTTTCTGCAGCAGATTTAGTAGAAAATTGTTTAGGAACATGGTCCATATGACGAAGAGAGAGATAATTGTTAAAATGTTAAGTTATTGGGCATTTTTATTGGACCTAAGTACCAACATATTTAAATTCTCTATAAATTATTTGCTCATCAAAATATAGTAGTTTTGCCTACTATATGTTTTTCTCAGAATTATAGTAGTAGGGCCCCAACATAGTAGGATACTATAATATATAGTAGGGTTGGCAACCCTAGCCTGTACCTACATACAGAGTCCATCTTAACATGCTGACACTTTCAACAACTTTCTCTATGGCACCAAAATAGAAATCGGGAAAAAAAATCAGTTGTTCCATACAAAACCGCAAATCAAATGTATGGGACAGCAGATTTTTTTTCGCCATTCGATGTTGGTCTCATAGAGAAAGTTTTTCAGTTTAATGGTTAAGAAGGGCCCTGTATGTACAAGGTGTTTCATAAGTAACAATAAATTTTTAAAACTCTTAAGGGGGTTGTTTAGACCGTCAAACTGAACAACTTTCTCTTTGGTTCTACATCGAAATCGCGAAAAAAAAAATCTCATATCCCATACATATTTTAGCTCTAGTCGATTTGTAGAGTATAGAACATAATTTTTTTTTTTCGTGATTTCGATATTGGTCCCATAGAGAAAGTTGTTCAGTTTGATGGTCTACACCACCCCCTTAAAGGTTTATTTGTAGTTTTGTAACACCTTGTATAGGTAGATAATTTTCCTTTGAAGAAAAAAAACTAGGTACTGATATTAACAATTTAATAACTGCCTTTTGTTTTATAAAAAAACAACTGTGATCAAAGAAAACTAAATTTTTACAACAAGCGAACTAGTTGCAAACAAAATTCATCTTTAACGTCTATCAAATAAAGTTCTTTCTTCCTTACCGAAGCTCCGGATACAAAAGATTCTTATGGACAGTTGCCTTTGACAAAGTAACTTTAAAACAGTTCTTTCTACTAAAAGTCTCATACGATGACCCTTAAGCCGTTCGCTGTAAGAATAAAAATAGCTTGATTTAAAGGTCTTGGTGGATGGAATGAACTAGTTTTTTTTTCATTTTTTTTTAATTCGTCGGTAGAACGTTCCAGTTTGTTGTAAAGTTACATTGTGTTTGTTTATTGTTGAATCTTGAAGTACTCTATCGGAAATAGTTTATGGTTTGGAACATTGAGTTGTCATGTAATGTAATGTAACGTAGGTATTGTGTTATAATGTATGACTACATATACCTGTAAAGAATATTTGTATTTGTATGAACCTACTAGAGGCGACGCGACGACATATACAAGGTGTTACAACTCACCCTAGTACCGTGAAATGTGGCGACTTTGCCATCAGTTACTCGTACGTGCATTCATAAAATCAGGTTAACTTGGTTCAAATTTAACTTTTTAAAAGCTGTGCTACTTTTAATAGACAGTTATATTATAAGTTAAAGGAGACTGGGCAAATGTGTATGAGAAGTGGTCTATGAACCAATAGCAATACGGTTTCGGAGATTGTGTTAGGGAACCTCATCTTCACCCTTGTGCAAAGGGGCATCAAAATCAGACAGGAACTTTTGAGAAAAATTCGACTTTTATACAAATCTAACCTAACCTAACCTAACATCTTCCATGAGAAGAGGTTTTTGAACCAATAGCGATACGGTTTCGGTATTTGTGTTCTGAAACCTCAACTACACCCTTGTTCAAAGGGGCATCAAAATCAGACAGGAACTTTTGAGAAAAATTCGACTTTTATACAACGACTAAATTAATCTGATTTTAAGAATGCACGTAGCTCATGGCAAAGTCAACGTCCGTTGGTAAAGTCGCCACATTTCACCGGTAGGTAATATTCCAATGGAAAATAAACTAAAAATATTAGTTGTTTTGTTCTAGTAACTATTAACATTTTCGGCTATCACTGTATAATAGTTTAAAACTAAATGTATTGAATGTAGGCTCTTTTGTCACCATTTTAGCCGCCCCCTACGTCGGAAGAGGCTAATATGGTGTATCTTTTATTTATAGTACTGCGTGAGGGGGTGTGTTTGTGTGTGTGCTAGTGTTTAGTTTTCGTTAGGAAGTGTTAGGATTTCTTTTCATTGTTGTGTAAAGTCTCAAGGTTAAGACACGATGGGGCTGACTTAACCTCAGGGTTGAAAGCCCCCATATAAAAAAAAGAATTGAAAAAAAAATGGAACACCATAATTTTTTAAGTGACTAATGTTGGTTCCATTGTGAAGTTTGATTGTCTGTAGCAACCTGTTCGATATTTAACACATTATTGTACACACAGATAAATTGATACAAACATAGAAAAGACATACAAAGGGCGAGCTTACATCTTAAGAGATTTCTTCCAGCAGACCCGCAGACACATTTAATTTACACCCTGTATATTAAATTAATTCACAATTAATAAACAGAAGCCAAACCATCATTGTAGTCAGACTTGTCGTAGCTGTCTACGTAGCTTGTAGCCGTAGGCCTCGTAGCGTCGTAGCTGACGCGTAGATGGCTAGTGCTACGGTGTGCTACGAACTATAAAGGAAAGCGCATATTAGGGCGAGCCGCATCGCAGCGGAAAATGCGAACTTCGCATACTACAGGGTGTAATTGCAATGAGTGGAATAATTTTTTCTGGTTAGTTTAGTCTATCAAACTGTACAACTTTTACAATGGGACCAACTTTGAAATCGCAAAACAAATCAGCTGTTTCATACATTTTGGTTGAGTAGCTATTGTCATTTTCTATGGAACAGCTGAATTTTTTCGTGACTTTGATGCTTTCTCCATAGTGATACTTGTTCAGTTTGTTGATCTGAAGCAGTACCGTTCGATATGTAACACATTTAATTAACATCCTGCATACAGTAATAAAATTTAACACGTTACATACTTTAATCACATCAAACTAAACAAAGGCCTATGGGTATTCTGGTATGGAGGGTGGCGTCTTTTTTTTAAGCGGCCAGGTACCAAATGTTGTGGGTATTTTAGGGCTAATAATTATTACCTTACAATTTTATGGAAAAAAAAATGTCCAATGGTGTAACGTTTCGGAGATATTTAGGTTCAACGTTTTAAAAAAATTACTTCCCAATCTCATTATAAAAAGTTACTCGTTTTGGTTTTTTTAACACTTTCTTTGTTTCTATAGCCCAGAATTATTAAGTTTTAATTATTTGTGATATCATCACGTATATTTTGTGCTGGATCGCACCGCAATCCTTGCTAGTTTACGGCCTTTCGCTTTGATTAGTATGAGTTTCTACGCTGATACGGCTAGACTGTTGTTGGTATTTTAGGGCTAATATTATGCAATTAAAATTATTCAAAAAAAGTGGTATAAAAACCAAAACGAGTAACTTTTTATGAGATTTGTAAGTCATTTTTTTAAAACTTTGAACCTATATATCTACGAAACGTTACAACGTAGGAATTTTTTTTTTGCATTATAATGTAAGGTAATATTAGCCCTAAAATACCCACCATATTTGGTAACTGGCCGCTTAAAAAAAAGATGCCAATATTACTCATACCCCTTTAATTTTTAGGACCAACAACGAAATCATGAAAAAAAATCTTCTGTTCCATTGTGTCAAGTCGCCTTTAATGTTCTTTATAGAACAGGTAGTTGGTCCCATAGTAAAAGTTGTTCAGTTTCGAAGCACCACCTTAAGTTTAACGTATTTAAGATTACACCCTGTATATCTTTGTCCTGATTTGTCCCAATGTTTTGCAAAAGACCACTGTTTATGTACATCTCTCTATTCAGTACGACGCATAAATTAATCCACAATTAATAAACAGAAACCAAACCCTCATGTAGTCAGTTACTTGTCGTAGCTGTCTACGTAGCTGTCTTCGTAGCTCGTAGCCGTAGGCTTCGTAGCGTCGTAGCTGACGCGTAGGCTGGTGCTACGGTTCTACGAACTCTGAGATTGTGATAGGCCTTTATTGAGTGGTCATTCTAAAGTCGCTTTTATTACAATGGAGTTAAGTTCTAAGTTTGATTAGTATTAGTTTATAGGTAAATATTTATACAGGATCCTTCTTAATATGCTGACACTTTTTATAGGAATCCCCTTAAAAAAGTGTCAGCTTATTAAGAAGGATCCTGTATACAATGTGTTACAAAATACCAATACACATTTAAGGGGGTGGTTTAGAGCATCAAACTGAACAACTTTCACTATGGAACCAACAACGATATCGCGAAAAAAAATCTGATGTTCCCATAGACATATTACTCTAGCGATAGACAAGCAAACAAACAAACAACATGTCACACAAAACAACACAAAATGACACATTGCGGTCTGTCATTGCCATAGTGACGAAGTGAACTCGGGAACATCAATCAGGTGCGTACACCTCATTCAAGTGGAACATGTTGCTTCTATGGAAGGGCAAGTCTATCGCTAGAGTTTAAGTCTATGTATGTTCCATACTAAACTACAAATCTACTCGAGCTAAATGTATGGTATTGTTGTTCTTTTTTTCGTGATTTCGATGTTGGTCCCATAGAGAAAGTTGTTCAGTTTGATGGTCTGATCATCCCTTTAAAAAAGTGTCAGTATATTAAGAAGGACCCTGTATTGTTCTCCATTAATGGCGCAATATTAAAATATTTCCACCAAATTAACAGCCACGAACAACTAATTTAGAAAATTAAGAAACAAAGCCCGTCCTTTTCCTCACGGTTCTTGCGAAAAAAAACCTACAAATAAATAATTATTGTATTTAATTATATTCAAATCTAAACCCATAGATGCAAATAACCGAACATCGATAAGATAACATCACTAATTCACTAAGTATATCGATAATAGTTCTATATCCGGCGCGGCTCGCCACAAGATTGCTTTGTTATTGAATTGTTCCATTGCGTGACGACTTCCGCCGCATTACTGAGATGTAACCATTTAAACTATACGTCACTATCCGGAAATATAGTTAGCGACAGATGGGTTGCTCGCTTATACAGGGTAAATTTTATATCACTGCGGATAACTTCAGCATTACTTCAGCATATTGAGTATTGAGTATGTTTTCTACTCACCAAACTGAACAACTTTCAGTATGGAGCCAACTTCGAAATCGCGAAAGAAAAATCAGCTGTCCCATACAAAACTGCAGCACCTATTCGACTCAATAATGTATGGGACAGCTGTTTTTTTTTCGCGATTTCGATACTGGGTCCATAGTGAAAGTTGTTCAGTTTGATGACTAGAATACATGCTGAAGTTATCCGCAGTGATATAAAATTGACCCTGTATGGAGAATGTGGGCAAGAATAAAAATGTTGAAGTGAAACTTCTTAAATGGGAAGGCTTTGAAATTCCCTTCTCTTATCGTGTTGGCAGGCCCTAGTGTCAGAGTTTTTTCAGACCGTCTTACGGCATCTGACGTTGTTTTTATTTATATTTTATTTTGTACTACCACCATAGATAGTAGCGCGGACCAACGGCTTAACGTGTAATCTTTCTTATCAGACAATCTCAGGTGATTCAGCCTGCAATCTCCTAACCAACAGCTGGGGGAATATGCACAAAGTGACGGAAGAAATTCCCTTACACCCTGTATAGGACCGTCAAACTGAACAACTACTCGAACCTAATGTATGTTATGAGACAGCAGATTTTTTTTCGTGATTTCGATGTGGTGCCATAGAGAAAGTTGTTTCATTTGACGGTCTGATCATTCTCTTAAAAAGTGTCCATTTTAAGAAGGACCGTGTATACTTATGCTACGCATTGTATTTTTATTCATCCGTAGTCCTTCCCTATCTATTAGTCGGGTTCAATAGTGAAGCCGTCGCGTCCCGAGTCACTGAACTGTTAACGAGATGCGTTTTTGCGACGCCCACGCCACGCCGGTCGAGCAGAGAACTACAATAGCTAATCAGAACGTTTGTCCTTCCGTCCGTCACGTTCCACTATTGATAAAGCTTCCTTACATCCTTGCTATAAATGTTATTGTTGAGAAAACTGTATTATACAGGGGGATACAGAAGTGGGTCGTAATATTTAAGAGGAAATTGTGAACAAAATAGGATTCTTCAAAGCATCATATACAGGGTCCAACTTAATATGCTGACACTTTTTTAAGGGGATGATCAGACCATCGAACTGAACAACTTTCTCTATGGGGCCAACATCAAAATCGCGAAAAAAAAATCAGCTGTCCCATAAATTTGGCTCGCGTAGGTTTGCAGTTTTGTATGGGGCAGAAGATTTTTTTTTCGCGATTTCGATGTTGGTCCCATAGAGTAAGTTGTTCAGTTTGACGGTCTGATCATCCCCTTAAAAAAGTGTCAGCATGTTAAGAAGGACCCTATATATCATGAAGTAATAACAGTAGGAGTTTTGCGGATATGTTTAAATTGAACATATTAAATAATTGATGTTTTGATTAGAGCCAAAACACGATTTCTCGATAGAAAAACAAGCCAAAGTAGCCTCCGACTTTATCGATAAACGCTTGGAACTGCAAAACGGTGAATAATAGAAACACGAGACTTGATTTAAAAAAAAAGATTGTTATTTTATAAAGTTTGATTAGAGCAGAATTGAACTTACATAAATAGTACAATCACAATTAAATAAAGTTTGTTTTACGCTTGCGTTGTTTCAGGCGCCCATCTCTTTCTCTCGCGTCAGGCAGTAATATAAGCTACTAGTGTTTACCCGCGACTTCGTCCGCACAAATTATATACCAGATTTTAAGTCAGATCATAAGCTATCAAACAAAAAAAGTTTCATCAAAATCGGTTCAGTAGTTTTTGCGTGATGCGCGAACAAACAAACAAACTAACAATTTTGTCAATAGATGGCGCTGCACGTCATTTAAATCGCGCTATCGAAGTGTTATTTGAGTTTATTGAAGTGAATCGCTACTTTTTTATTCCTTATGATTTTACGGTTTTATAATAGTTAAGATCACATATTTATAACAGCAGATTTTTTTTCGCGATTTCTATGTTGGTGTACGCATTTAAGTTTACACCCTGTATAAGTTGATGATGATGACTTTAAGGAGGATCCTGTATAATTAAAGCCCATAATAGCGTCTTATCAGAATGTCCCGAACAAGATGCGCTTTTGTGTCATCTAGCTGCACTAATTGCATTCCGATAATTGCATACCCCCTCCCCCCGCGCGTCCCAGACGCTTGCCTCACCCCCGCTGGTTTATTGCAGTCTTAGCTATGTACGACACTGCAATATTCTATTTAGATTTAGTTAGAGATAGCATTGCAGTTAAATATGAAAAAAAACAGATTTTTAGGGTTTCTTAGTTAAATAAGGAACCCTGATTGTGGCGACGGGCTCACTCCCCGTCACACTGGACAGAGTTTCTGTACTACTAGTGAAACGTGGATGTTCTGAGCTTTCATAATATATCTGACTACACTCTCGGGGAATACAGTCGTGAGCATATGCTATGCTATTCTATGCTGTTCTTATAGTTTCGTCCAAATGAAAAAAGAAAGGATCTTTAAGCATGGAGTCAGCATCAATTAACGATTGTAGTTAGTCTTTATAATCTATTCTATTTTTGTGTAATGGCGTTTTCTTGTTAGATTTCGCCAGTGTCTAGTGTTGAAGATATTTATTTATTAGGTAGGATTGTACGGTAATTGGATATGGCGATCTCAAAGTCCTGTTTTTAAACAAAAACACACACTCGAAAGCGCCATAAAATGGCGGAGCCGCGTGGCCACTTAAATCGCCAGCCGAACGAAAGACGTCAATTCGAGAGCCACTTAGCCACGCGACTCCTAGTTAGTCTTTATGTCTTATTATGACGTACCTTTAATAGTAGAATGATATTTTTTTTTACAATTTTATTATAATATGTAAAGACATTAAGTAACTTTATTTTAGGAACATTTACAGCATTAAAATTAAACGCCAATTTTTATGTATTATATATTTTTTAATTTATATGGGGGCTTTTAACCCTGTGGTTATGTCAGAGGATATTTGTTTATGCGTTTATGCGGTTGTCCACTTCTTTTTATGCTAGTGTGTGTGTAAAATGTGGTAAACTTTAGGGTAGTTGTCAATTTGTCTAATAATGTTGTTTTTAACCGACTTCAACAAAAGGAGGAGGTTCTCAATTCGACCCGTATGTTTTTTAAAAATATTTTTTTTGTATTACCCCAAAGCATCAATAATTTGACGGTAAATTTTTTATTAGTGACCGAAGACCAAGGGAGGGAGTGGTTTATTCAATACTGCGGAACCACTTAACGTCTCCACGAATCAAGAGCCATCTAACTATTAAGAACCTGTCAAAATTATTACTCAAATTAACTTCAAGTAATTCAAAATCCATTATCGAATCTTTTAATAACTCCATTTGTACGAAATTGAATCAGAATTGCCCATCGTAATTTTACAAAAGTCCTACCTATAACTCAAGGCATTGTCAACTTTATGCCGTAGCAATAAGATATCTGTCATGGGACTTAATCGGTATTGACTATAAAATGGTTTCTGAAGACACAAATCAGCATCAATCTCAATTCATTAGTGAAGGGAATGGAGTATCGACATCGATTATAGTGATGTCCGTTGTCGATATTAGATTATCGCTTTTATCGACTTTGTAACGAGAGTGGTTTCTATTGTATTACTTTGTGGCCACTAAAAAAACTATTTCTGTATGTATACAGGGTGCAAAAATCATTGTTGTAATTAAGGGGGTGCTTCAGATTATCAAACTGAACAACTTTCACTATGGAGCCAAATTCAAAAAGCGGAGAAAAAATCAGCTGGTCCATAAATTTCAGTCTTAGACTATTTGTATTTATGGACTAGTTACGCATGTAATTCTACTAAATTTTCTGCCTCTTTTTGCTGGGGGCGAGGTACTTGGAGGTTGGACTTTATTCCATTACTTTAGATTATAATTTTTAATGTTAAAAATCATGAAAAACAGTGTCGTGTGAATCCCAAACGTGATAAGTTTTAAGTTATTGTTCCGCAATTATAGGCTGTCTCATTTAGTGATAAGGTATAAAATTGTATGTAAAATGCGTAAGATTTCTTGATCTTGTACGTTAGCAGAGAGGAAACGCTAACACGAGGCGGGTCCCTATATAAATCGTATAAGATTTCAGTTGAGTCTATACTGCAGTTTTGTATGAAACAGCCGGGTCTTTTTTCGCGTATTTAATGTCTCATTCTAACATTTGTATTTTATCCTAAATTCCTAATAAGTCATAATTTTTTTTTCGTCCTTTATCATAAATGATTAGATATTAGTATAATACGGTAATATTATTTGTATAACTAACAATAGCACAAAAAATCTTAAAAGTGGGTAATTTACCCCTGCGTAATGGGTAACTGTGGGAGGGGGGATAAGACTGGGTAAATAAAAGGTGGAGTGGGTACAGACCGACGCTCGAACGATAAGCTTGGTCATCATTGTAATGGCTCTTTTTACCCCTACCACTTTACCTACAACTCGAATGAAACTCGATTCGGAATGGGGAGTTTTTTGACAGCAAGTTTACAAGTAGTTCTACGTTCCTGGATAGATGGCGTTGACGTAACCTGGGTCCTAAGATGGTAATTTAGACTAAAAGCACAAACACATGCTCACGACTATATTCCCCGAGGGGGTAGTCGGGTAGATATTCTGAAAACTCAGAATATCCAGGTTTCACTAGCAGTACCGAAACTCTGTCCAGTGTGACGGGGAGTGAGCCCCTCGCCATTTAAGCTGAAAAAGTTAAAATAAATGCACGTCCCTTGTCATTTGTGTGTTTTTGTAAACTTAAATGCTTCACATACTTAAGTGGGTGCTTCAGACCATCAAATTGAACAACTTTGACTATGGAATTAATCTTGAAATCGCAAAATAAATTACATGTTCCATAGAAAAAGGCTATGGTGACTCGACCCCAATTTGGAGCAGCAGATTTTTTTTTCTACTTTTATGTTGGTTCTATAGTGAAAGTATGCTTTTAAGGATTGCGTTTAAGTTTACCCATCTCACATCTATCAACGCTTACAAAAAATCTGCAATTAATTGAAACTTTACTTCACAATCGTCACATACAGAAACAACAAACATTCATTTAAAAATATGCTAAGAGTTTATTAAAAGGGGACCATGAAACTAAACAACTCTGAGGGACTAAAAACTAAATCACGAAAGAAAATCAGCCGTTCTATACAAAACTACAAACCTACCATTCATATCATTCGATCTTCAAGTTCGATCGAGAACAAATAGTAGTAACACAGCAAACTGGCGAGAGGAGAGATAAAAAGGTAAAAAGTAGTCCACTGAGGCGAAGTGATTTCACTCTGATTAGTTTAATTTTACGCCTATCTGCCCTCTTAGTGGAGAGGGAAAGTTTCCTCTTACTCTGCAACCAGACGATTCATTTATAATGCTCTTTATTCTGCCATTTGCTCTGCTGCCACAGGATGGAAGAAAAATGTTTTCTAATACTAGAAAGTGTACGAGAGAGCTCCTTCTTTTCGTGTCAATTGTTCTACGTGTTCATATATTTTATCGGCGAGTCTGACAGCGTTCAGTATAGCTCTATTTAGGTCCTATTTAGGTCCTCTCTCCTGCAAGTGTTGGGACATAGGGGACAATCCATCAGGTGTGTCATCGACTGGATTAATTCGCTGCAATCACACTGCGTGAGGCCAGTGCCCTGTGCCCTGCAGATGGACATATATGGGCTGGTGATGGTGATGGAAGAACAGAATGTACCGACAAATCCAACACGGCCAGGCAGCATTAGGAAAACTAGGTAGTAGCACAAAGTACTATATACTACCGTAAAGTAGTAGCTAATAGTCCCAAATACCGCAGTGTCTTAAGACGAATTGACTAGTGTGTATTGACCGAGATGACTTACTGAGGTTTGGTCAGGCCTCGTAAAAAGGCTGAAAATTACCCTAAGGTCATTCAAGGGTAGCCCCCTTTATGCTCAGAGTTTCTCTGCGAGATGTAATCAGAAATAAAGAGATTCGCAGAAGCACCAGGGTAATCGATTTAGTGTTAATTTTGCGGGGAACATTTTTCGCAGAACCGTTGGCCGATGGGGCGACATCGACATGGGACCGCGTACCGAAAAGCGTAGCGTGGGGTAGATACTCTTTCTGATACTGTGGCATGGGTAGACCTCCCACAAGGTGGATCGACGACCTGGTGAAGGCGGCGGTAACACTTTGGATGAGGGCAGCACAGGACCGGTCGTTATGGATGTACTAGGAGAGCAGACGTGTTCAAGAGGTCGAACTTCCATAAGGTCGGTACCTTATGACCTCTTGTACACTTTTGCACTCCTGGTACATCTCAATGCTCAAACGTGCAGGTACAAGCCGGTACACATGATGGTCACATCACTTCTATATGGTTTCGTCCCACCCTACCCCCAGGGGTATGGCAAGGGGTATGGTGGGTCCGTCACGTCGCGATCCTTAGGGTATGTCCAGCTCTGGATGTCTCTTGGCTGAAACCAAAGTGATGATGACTTCTCCATCTAGCTATTCAGACAAAAAATTGCAATGTCTTTACCTGAGACTGTGTACATCTAGCTTATGTCCAGCAGTGGACGTCTCTTGGCTGGGATGATGATGAATAATGACCTCACTCGCATTTCAAGAGCGATTTGAGTGGCGTTGAGGTTAAAAAAGTGTTGTTGTCGTCATGTAGTTTGGTATCGATTGTAACTCAGATAATTAATTTATCTGAGGATTGTAATGCCGAAAGACAGTAGACTAGACATACTAGTAAGGATGTGAATGTTGAGAAAATCTCTTGTTTGGCAATGGAACCCTACAAATATAAATATAAGAGAACCTGAGATATTAAAAGTCTTGGTTAAATGCAATATTAAAATTTTTGTTTGCCTTCCGGAACTTCAGTTTCAGGATTTCATTACGAATATTAATATTTTCCTATTTAAATGAAATGCAGTCAAATAAAAAAATGTATTTGCAATAAAACTTCATCGTAAAGTATGATTATGAAATGTTTTATATTGAATTCAACGTTCGATCTCATAAACGTCCATATTGAAATCTGGAACACGGTGATATGGGGCATTAATAAACGGTAAGTATTTTTCTCCACTCCAGGTGGAAAGCGTCAATTTTCGTCCCGCTGCGCTAAACGAAGTTGCCACTTTCCACCCCCGTCGAGGAGAAAAATAGTATACTAACCTCGGGTAGTAAATAAGAAAGCCTCTGGCCTCTTGACCTCGGTGAGACCTTTCTTACTTTCCTGCCCTCGGTGTGTAATCTAATATATTAGGTGACTAAGTTTAGCCCGTGACTTCGTTCGGATTTCGTAAAATTTCAACACTCCGCACCACCATTAGGGGATCATTCTCAACAAATCCAATTCCCACATCATCATCAGCCTCGAAACTTCTCACTGCAGGGCACAGGCTTAGCCTCAAGCATAGTGTAAGCATACTCCATGAGTGTTAAATGCGGTTTGGTAGACTTAACATATTCATCGGAATTTACTACGGCAGATTTGTAAACAAATAATAAAAAAACAAAAAGTTAAAAGTTAATGGGGGTTCCCAACAAGAAACTAGTTTTTATCAACGTTTTTTCTTCTCGCTCTATCGTAAAAACGGTAATACATACAAACGACAAACTTGTTGTGATTGTAGAGCAAACTCTACAGTATAACAACTAATAATAAAAACCGGCCAAGTGTGAGTCGGTCTCGCGCTAAAGGTCCCGGTGATTTTTTTTTCCAGTTTTTGTTGTGTTCTGTGGCGATGTGCGCATTTGACCAGTTTTTATTTTAAATTATGTTCGATATATTGCAGCGAGTAGATCACTATATAGTTCAGTCAAATATGCGTGGTTGAGTATAAAACATTTCATCATTCCCCGTTTAAATAGATATCCCGCGTTTTATCTTCTCCGCGTTTTATAAGCATATCAAAAACAATCCATGGATTCAAATTATTAATTTTATATTTTACAGATGCAAAACAAACTGATCTGCATTTTACTACTACAATGGTTTAATCAAAACATAGCAGCGCCACAAGACTTAGAAAACAAAATAAAAAATCTAGAAATCAAAAAGAGTGAACTCTTTAAAAAAATAAACGATGCTATAGACGACAGTGTTGTATCTATGAAAAAAGCCAACACAACCGATTCACAACTTGGCATTTCTTACATAAAAGGTCTCAAAAAACAAATAAAAGATTTAAATGAAGCTGAAGCCATAGATAAAGTCAACGAAAATGAAGGTATTACTGTTGATAATAAATACAATTTGGGAAACAGAAGAATGGAAGAAATGGTTGATATTAGTACAGAAAAGTATGCAAACAGATTTGTTGGTCCTTTAGAAAGAAGAACGTTTAAAGACATTGCTGACGCTGAAAAAAGAAAAGCAAAGATAGAACTAGCTTACTATGAGGCTATGAAAGGAAAGTCTAAGAAGTGGAAGCAAAAATACGAAGCGAGATTGAATATACAACAGAAATTGGACAAATGGATGAAAAAGAGGGAAATAGAAAAAAAGAAAATAAGAGAGATGAAGCAGAAGAAGATGATACATAAGGAGAAGTGTCCGAACTACGGAGCAGCTGAGAAGAAGAAAGATAATATGCCGAAAAGAGGGAGAAAGGCAAAGAATAGTGTTGGTAAAAGTTATCCTTGCTGCAGGAAATGTTGCAAGAAATCCTATTTGGGATGTCTTAAGAAGAAGTAATAAAGATGAAAATAAGCAGAAAAGAAAAGTTATGTTTTAATAATAATTTCAGATTGTTCTGATTATCGACCAAACTTTAAGAATTGTAATTTTTACTGCACGGGCTCACCCCCCGTCACACTGGAAAGAGCTTCGGTACTACTAGTGAATCGTGGATGTTCTGAGTTTTCAGAATATCTCTGACTACCCCCTCGGTGAATATAGTCGTGAGCATATGTATGTATGTATGTGTATTTATATTGTATAATAATTCTCAATCAATCAACAAACAAACCCCATCACAATAACAACGATAACATCACCAATAACTTTCGATTCACAGCACATCAGTAGGACCAACAGAAATAGGTGTCCCTGGTAGACTTACTAGTAGGACAAAATAGTAGGACCACGAGACAACGATGAATTTATTTCGCTAGACTAATTTCCACGCAGTGGAACTTTCCCTAAGAACCCTCTAAGAAATTCTGAAAAAAAAAATGTTGCACTTTTCATATTAAATGCAATCGAACGAACGTTTGTATGAAAAGTCAATTTTTTTTTGCATCATTTATTAGTCATAATATTGAATTTCAGTTCGATATCAGTCTATTATAATTATGTCCCACAGCAGGGCACATGCTTTCCCTCAAGGGTGTATAGGTGTTCACCACGCGTGCCCAATGCGGATTGGTTTGGATGTAATCTTAATTTCAACTTTACCTCCTACACACACAGTTCAATCTACCTTACTGCCACCAGAAATACGCGACCTTAAATCATTCCTGTACTTCAAGAACATGGTACAATAGTCCTTATAGAAGTCCAAATAGCACTTAATTTCGTCTGCGTCTGGAAGCAATCAAGCCGAAGCCACAAGTCACCCCTTAGGAACTTCCTATCCATCCTCTGACCACCTGATTGACACATACATTTGTGCATCTGACACGTTTGTTCGACTTACTAAGTCTTGGAGATCATGCTATTATGATCCTTATGGCGATGGTGTTAGAGTTTTGTCTGGGGAGTTTATTTGTGTTTGTACTGTTAAGAATTTTTGATTTGCAATAACTGATTGTTTTTGTTTTGCCCGACGTTTTCGGAATAGAAATCTTTCATCTTGAATGTAAAAGGATGCTAATGATATCAATTTCACCCTATACAAAGTATTACAAAAGAAAAAATTTAAAACTTTTAAGGGGGTTGTTTAGACCATCAAACTGAACAACTCTCACTAACGGGCAAACATCGAAATCGCGAAAAAAGAATCTGCTTTCCCATACATTAAGAAGATTTTGTACTTTAGTATGGAACATCCGATTTTTTTTCGCGATTTCAATATCGGTCCGATACTAAAAGTGAGTTTAGTAAAGTTCAGTTTGATGGTCTAAACAAATTAAATGTTTATTGGTTATTTTGTAACATCTTGTATAAGGTCGCGCGGTCGCGGTAGGAAGCGCTCGTTGGCGTAGTGGAGCTTCGGTATTGGAAACGATCACCGAAGTTAAGCAACGTCAGGTCCGGTCAGTCTTTGGATGGGTAACCGTTTAGTGGTATTTCATCTCGACCGTTTTCGTGCTTCGGAAGGCACGTTAAGCAGTTGTTCTCGCATAACTCCGTCAGATGGCGTTGTATCTATTCTTTAAGTCAGGTCAGAGGCCTTTTGGCGGCTTGACATTTCTCTGACAGCAAGTTGACCACTACCTTGCCTCCACCAACACGCACTGGGCCCGCGTGGTGGAGTATGGCCCACTCCCTCTCACCCTTATTCGTGAGTGGAGGCCTTTGCCCTGCAGTGGGATTCTACAGGCTATAACTTACTTACTTACTTGTATAAGGTCTAACAAATTAGCTGAATAGTTTCAGTTTTTAACTGTTGTTTCATACAACACTACAAACCTACTGGACCCGATTGTATAGGACAGCAGATTATTTTACCCAATTTCAGTGTTGGTCCCATAGAGAAAGTTGTTCAGTTTAATGGTTTGATTACCTATCTCTTTAAAAAAAGCTGTATTTGCAGAGGGCTGTTATTACGAAGAGTACCTATCACAACTGAGGGAATTTATAAAAAAAAAAATGTTTTCTTTAAATAATATCTCTTAAATATCATGAAAGGTTAATAATATGACACACGGTCCGGTAGAACGATGAACATGTTTACAGAATACAGTAGCAGTTCATAAATTTTATAAAATCCATATCTAAAGGGTGAAATTGATACCATTGGCATCCTTTTAAACTACGAGTCTACCCATCACATTCTTCTAGTTCTGCCTGGACGAAGATTTTGTTTTGCTGGGGACCAGTTGGTGGTGCTTTTGGCCCATAGCTCATCAGACATGTCTAGCCCAATCCCACTTTAGATTCATCATTAGCCTATCATCGTCCACTGCTGAACATAGGCCTCTCCCAAGGCGCGCCACAAAACTCTGTCCTCGGCCTTCCTCATCCAGTCGCTCCCACTACTTATTTTCTGTCCAGCAGGCAGCAGGGTGTTCCACACTACGCCTACCTACTTCTTTACTCTAGAACTCTGACACCCCATCGGTTGTCAGTTCTTCGGCAGATATGACCAGCCCACTGCCACTTAAGCTTGCTAATTTTCTGAGCTATGTGAACCATTTTAGTTCTCTGACGTATCAATTCATTTCTGATGTGATCTCTCAGAGAAACACCAAGCATAGCTCTCTCCATAGCTCGCTGAGCGACCTTGAATTGATGAACTAGTCCTATCGTCAGGGTCCACGTTTCCGCACCATAGGTCATCACTGGCAGGACGCACTGATTTAACACCTTCGTTTTGACGCATTGTGGTTGGAGATGAGATTTTTTGTATTTTTTATTAGCCTTTTTCATCCCACTGCTAGGCAAAGGCCTCCCTTTTAATCCCCCAACCGTCTCTGTCCTTGGCATGCTCTGGCCACGCGTCTGAAAGCATCCAGATCGTTCCTCCACCTCTTCCTAGGACGACTTGGACGCCGATGACCGTTTTCTGGGATCTAGGGCGTGACAATTCTTGCCCACCTTTCCTGATGCATCCGACAGACATGGCCGGCCCAATCCCACTTTAATCTGATGGTTTTTCCCCCACATCGGCTATTCGTGTTTTGGAGCGCAGTGTCACAGAGGATTGCAGCATTCTTTTAACACCCAGTATTGGCTTTGCAAAAATAAAAAGCTCACAATCCTAAGCAGCTGTGTACCGCAAAAACCCAAAATGGTTTTATGATTATAACAGGGTCGTCGGCGTATTCCAGCCAATCAAATATTTACCTACGATGTAATTATGTTAATTGTATGCTACCTACCGAGGTTCACGCTGAATTGAACCTTATCACAAACGGGTACGGTAGACGATAGTAACGTAACACGAGTGACCTGGCAAATAGCTAGTTTGGTAGACATATCATGGGTTATTAATCAATCGTGACCGGCCGGTTACTAGCTACTTTGTATGAAATGTATTTTAGTTTATTTACCATTGAAATACTAATAATATCATAGAGAAAAACGTGTCTCCTGTCATTCATTTAAAACAAGAATGAGAAGGACGGTCTTATCACTAAAAGCTATTTCTTCCAGACAACCATTGAATGGAAGAACTGTTTACAGAGACAAATGCTGTGGCGGTGCACTAGTAGGTATCTATACAAGGTGTTACAAAAATACAAATAAACCTTTAAGGGGGTGGTATAAACCATCAAACTGAACAACTTTCACTATGGAACCAATATCGAAATCGCGAAAAAAAAATTGATGTTCCATACTCTACAAATCGACTAGAGCTAAAATATGTATGGGATGTGAATTTTTTTTGCGATTTCGATGTTGGTCCCATAGAGAAAGTTGTTCAGTTTGACGGTCTAAACAACCTTATGTAATTATGCTGTTAATATAAAAATAAGAATATCATAGTCAAAAGGACAAATTCAGAGTTTCGGTACTACTGGTGAAACGTGGATGTTCTGAGGTTTCAGAATATCCCTGACTACCCTCGGGGAATATAGTCGTGAGCATATGCTATGCTATAAAATCTTATAATGATAATAGATGGAGGCGATCGGCTTAAATCTCCTAGGTCCCTGCACTCGCTTGCCATGCACCCCTTGGGGTGAAACGACAGCCATGCGGTTCTCAACACAACACCACAAACGTAATGATACATACAGATTAAAAGATAAAACCCCAACGTGTATTATCAAGCCTGCGCCGCCGGCAGTTCTACAACTTCACGTGTTGAGTTACAAATCCTCTTACAGTTGTAATGAGTCGATTATCGGCTCACTAATCTGTGGCTAACGTTTCCATAAGCTTCTCTAGATGTTAAAGGTTTCTGTGACACGTTGTCGATGGATCTAAAGCAGCGTTTCTTAACTTTTTCAGTCCACGGACACCTAGGAAATCAAGCACAATTTCATGGACCCCCTTAATTAACAAAAAAAACAGCAAAAAGATAAATGGTCCGAAATAGGACCATTTATCTATACTACAAATCCAAAAAAAAATCTTTTTCATAAAAAATACGTTATTGTGAATGTTGGTGCTGCGTTTTTGCAACTAAATTTGATATAATATATGGGTTGATTTTACTATACAAAATCTCAAATCTGATTCCAATCGTAGTCTGTTTCTGTATTTGTATTTAGTATGTACAAGAGCAGGAAATGCCTTTTCACATAGGTATGGTGTTGAGAAAAGCAGTAAATGTTGCGGCGCTTCTACTGATATTTCCTCATAATCTTATTTACATTCACCCAAAAACTTGATAAAGAGGATTCTTTGAAATTACGTTTCAAAACTGAATCACATGATATTTCTATTATTTTCCTGTACCTTTTGCAACTTTCGGTGGCATTTATTTATTATTGTTAAATGGTATTATTATAATCAGCTGCAAGGCTGATAGGTATAATTATAATCAGCTGCAAGGCTGATTTAGTACTCATAGGGTCTAGACTTAGAGCATCTCTGTGATTGGGATGGACCAGGTCTGCCTTCATAACTCCAGTTGGTTTTGGAGTTACAGCCGTTCAAAGGTCAGTTGTGGTTGCATGAAATGAATATGCCTGAATATGTATGTATGTTTTGTAATATCTACCCATCAAACTGAACAAATTTTACTATCGGAGCAAACTTGTCAGCGCAAATATAAAAGTCAGCTGTCCCATACTAAACTACAATACCTACTCGACGCAAACGTATGGAACAGCAGATTTCTTTTTGTTGTGCTCCCATAGTAAAAGTTGTTCACTTTCATGGGTAGAGTATGTGGTTTAAAGGTTCATTATCAGCCTATGTAACGTCCCACAGTAGGGCACAGGCCTACCCTCTAGGAGCGTGTTTGGGCGTTAGTCCAGCACGCGTGCCCAATGCGGATTGGTAGACTTCACATATGCATCAGAATTTCTTCTTCTGCATATGCAGGTTTCCTCAAGATGTTTTCCTTCACCGTTTTGAGAGCAGTCAGTATTACGTACATAAGTTAGAAAAACTCATTGGTACGTGGCATGTTGTCAGTGCGGATTCGAACCCGGACCTCATGATTGAGAGTCCATAGCTGTCCGCAACGCGCCACCGAGCTCTTTTGTTTTGTTTAAAGGTTAATGATACTTTTCCTTATACCCTGTAATTCTTTAACATCAAAACACAGAACATTACATTCCAAAGCCATTATCTATCCCTAGAACAGAACCCAAACAGTACAATCTTAAGACTGGGTCTTTAATCAAAGAGACTTTAGATAGAGAACGTCTATACGTTCATCCGTCCGTTCGAACGTACGCAAAAACCCTTCCTTACTTAAGATAACGGGGTGGCGGTTTTGGTAATTTACCCAGATTTAGGGGTGATTTGTAGAGGTGCAAAATTTTATTAAAGGGGAAAACAAATTTTCCTATGAGACCAACATTGAAGTCGAGAAAATAAAATCAGCGGTTCCATAGAAAACGTCAACTACTATTTGAACTAAATGTATGTCACAACAGTTTTTTTTTATTTTCGATGTTGGCTAGTGATAGTTGTTTAGTTTGATGGTTGGAAGCACCTTAGACCTGTAACAAGTTTAATTTTCTACACTGTATTATTCGATATTCGAACTTTACCTGAGGGCCTGTTCAGTTGTGGGAATGATAGAGGCTGATGATGATAATCATGTTTGAGTTTATACTATACTAGAGTTAACCCGCGACTTGGTCCGCATAAATTATGTACCAGATTTTAAGGTAGATCATAAGCTATCAATCCTCATCTGCCTCCGTGGTCTAATGGTTAGAACACTGGGCTTTTGACACGGAGGTCGTGGGTTCGATTCCCACGTGGGGCACCTAGTGAAATGTCACTTTGTGCGTTGTTCCCCAGTTGGTTAGGACATTGCAGGCTGAGTCACCTGATTGTCTGAAAAGAAAGATGATTCCGTGCTTCGGATGGCACGTTAAGCTGTTGGTCCCGGCTACTATTACTGGTGGTAGTAGTCGTTACATAAAAACCACGTCAGAGGCCGTAAGGCGGTTTGAATAAACTCTGACACCAGGGCTTTGCAGCCCACTCGATAAGAAGAAGAAGCTATCAAACAAAAAAAGTTTCATCAAAATCAGTTCAGTAGTTTTTGCGTCATGCGCGAACAAACAAACAAACAAACAAACTTGTCAATAGATCGCACCACACGTCATTTAAATCGCGCTATCGAGTAGGTATTATTTGAGTTTATATGAAGTGAACCGCAACTTTTTTATTCCTCACCATATACGATTTTTACGATTTCATAATTTTATAATAATATAATAATAGTTAAGATGCTGGCTGAACTGAAATCACATCCGTACCTAAGTACCCTGAAATAAACAGTCCAACAACCAACCAAAAACTGAAAAATTTCCCATTATTCGTGGTCACGGATCCCTAAGAAGCAAATCCAAAACAAAATAAGTCCGCCCATTACTTAGCAAATAAAAAAAGGGAAAATACAAATGATGCCAGAAATCGGGGTAGAATGGTAGGAGATGGTAGAATGGTAGGGCATCGACGCGCCGGCACTAACCCGCGCACTGGGTTGAAACCGATAAGATAACGCGGACCGCGGCCGACATTATTCCGAGCCCATTTGTATTATTGGCATCTGAGTTGAGATTCTACTTCGTAAACTCACTCAATTCTCGCAAACTCCACAGCTAGGCATAGGCCCGAAAGATCGCGACAACGAACGGTCCTGCGCTGCCCTCATCCAACGGATTCCCGCCGCCTTCACCAGGCCGTCAGTCCACCTTGTGCAGGCTTATCTACGCTGTGCTTTTCGGTACGCAGTCGCAAATTGAAAACTTTTCAGCCATATCGGCCATCGGTTCTATGAGCAATTTGCCGCACCCACTGCCACTTCAGTTTAGCCATTCTTTGGGGTATGTGAGCTACTTCTTCTGCGGATTTCTTCATTTTTGATTCGATTTCGCAGGGAAACCCCGAGCCTAGCCCTCTCCCTTGAAGCCTTTTGGGTGACTTTCAGTCTTTTTCGCCACTCGAAGACTCTTCGGCCCCATCGGACATCGGTTTTGCGAGCAATGTGCCCCACCCATTGTCACTTTAGAGTAACAATTCTTTCAGCTATGTCGGTTGCTTTAGTTCTTCTGCGAATCTATTTATTTCTGATTCGATCTCGCAGGGCTGGCCTTTTGCCAGGAACTTGGGTCGCAGGCTAAGGGAGAACTGGGTCTTTCTTCGTACAACGTCTCATTGGCCGTCCAACGTGGAAATCATAGGCCTTTTCATCAATAGCAGATGATTCAAGCAGCATCTTGGCGGCACTTACGCTCGTTGCTGTAGAGCCCTATGCGGGAGAGACAGGAACGGCCGCACGTACGGCAAGTAAAATGTGGACTCACTGCGCTTGCTGGGTTCGCAACGCGCTGGTGTCTTCTTTCACGCTTGTCAGTTAAGGAAGTAAACCACACGCGATCGTGCGCATTAACAGCTTCCTCCACGAAGCATGATTTCCAGCGAGATCTTCCCATTGCTCGCTGTCAATGTCAATGTAAAACGTATATGTGGTATCCCGACATTTCTCCTCCGAGGTGGACAATGGGTACAATACATGCCTCGAAATTGAAGCATGCAGGTTTCCTCACGATGTTTTCCTTCACCGAAAAGCCAGTGGTGTTACAAATCGTACATAAATTCCGAAAAACTCATTGGTACAAGTCGGCTTGGACGGGGATCGAACCATCGCCTCCTGCACGGCAGGCAAGGTTATTCGCCACTGGAACACCACGGCTTTTTTTACCTGATAAATGTTGTAAATCGAATCCTAAAGACTGAGATACTAAAAGGCCTAGACTTGACCTAAAAGATAAAAAACATATCTTGATATCCTCTTAATTTAGATACCAGACCCTACTCTGACCGAAAACGAAAAATAAAAGCGACACCAATTCCAATCCCGAACGACTTACAGTAAAAAAATAGCCGTTTTATATACCCTTCACAAAATCTTTCCACCATTTACATATTTTTCCTTAAGTCATATTTTATCTTAACAATTTATTTATCAAGTGTATACAGAGGTTATCTCTTTGTTTAGGGCCGGGCCGGCCCTGCCCCGAGGCTGCCCTTCATCCTTTATTCCTTTCACTTTGATCCGAGATGTGTCCGAAATTTGAATTCTCCTTTTATTGTTAAAGTTTTTTTTTTTCAGACAATTAGCTAATGTTTTTGACATTTGATTATGGAAAAGATAACTGAAAGAAATTAAGTTTTGAGAAAAAATGTTAATACAAAAGATGTAATTAATTATACATTGCATAAATTAATAAAAACATCTATCTCTCTGGGGAAATTAAACTCTACTGTAGAGTTTTATTACAGTGAAAAACTGATGTTCTATGTCTTTTTTATAAGTATGAGAAAATACCTTCTACACCACCGCCAAAATGTTTATCATGTTTCCTGTTCAGTGTCCTAAAATGTTGTACTATAACACATTTAACCTGTATAATAAAATTATGTGTCGCCGTGGTGGTCCAGTGGTGAGTAACCTTGCCTGCCGTGCAGGAGGCGATGGTTCGATCCCCGTCCAGGCTCACTCGTACCAATGAGTTTTTCGGAATTTATGTACCTACGATTTGTAACACCACTGGCTTTTCGGTGAAGGAAAACATCGTAAGGAAACCTGCATGCTTCAATTTCATTTGTATTGTCCCCCTGTCCATTATAAGTGACGACGGGCTCACCCCCCTGTCAAACTGGACAGAGTTTCGGTACTACTGGTGAAACGTGGATGTTCTGAGGTTTCAGGATATCTCTGACTACCCCCTCGGGGAATATAGTCATGAGCATATGCATATATATATAATTTTTTACTAAATATTTGTAATTTCAAATAGCTACGATACTAGGGGTGACCGCATATCTATCTATCCGCAGCGAGGAAGCGAACGAAACGAATTTCCTTTAAATTCTTCTGTCGATTCGTCCGATTCGTCGCGGATAAGTGTGCGAGGTGTCATAGAATTTCATACAACCAATTCTAAAATTCGATTCTTTCGCCTCTGATAAATGTGTGTGTGTGTGTGTGTGCTTTGTGTTTAATTTATAGGTATATCTACCTGTAGGCTGACATGTGTGCTGACTTATGTGCGTTTTTTAAACATTGTTAACCATTTGTTTTTTCTCGAATATTCCTGTATCTATCAGTGAAAACCTGTTATTGGCTTTCTGCTTTATACTCTAGTAGTACTACTGTATTGTATTGCTGTTGGTTTTCCAATAAAATAAATAAAATAAAATAATAAAATGTGCATACACATTAAAATTGCTCTCAAATGGTGACGGAGAAAATCGTTAGTAAACCTGCATACGCTGAAAATACTCTGCAGTCACTAACGTTTGACAGATGCAATAATTACCTATGGCGCCGTGTATCGCCCGTGATACAGGCTGTCGCACCTTGACATAAGGCGCATTTTAGTTCGTCGTCGTTTTTGAAGGGCAAAGTTCGAAATTCTAAAAAGCGCGGAATCGGGAGAGTGCGTTATCTGTTACTCTGTGCCTTAGGAGTGAAGTCACCGCATGATCTAAAAAACACGACCATGAAAAGGGGAACGCCGGAATAGGGATGCTTTTCCACCAGAGATGTGCGAGGTAGCGTGGCGGTGAGCGAGGAAAAAACGGCCAGTGGGAGTGTTTCAATTGGCCAATGACGTGATCGAGTGAGCGCACTATTGGCGGATTGTTGCTCACTACCTCGTTACCTCGCATATTCTGGTGGAAACGCAGCCTTAAGAGAATGTTATTCCTAGAGCGAAATTGCGCGCTGTATACAAACGTACTATGGTGATATTTTCAATACTAACCAATTAAAGTCAATGAAATTTTGCAGAAACAATCTAGAAACAAATCTCTATGCTTGTATGGAGTCAGATTTTCGTTAAAATACACAGTTTCAATGCTAGGATTAATTTAAGTTTTGTATGGAAATCTTTGAGGCACTGCAACTTTAAAACTATACATTTTAACGAAAATCGGACTCCATACAAGCATAGAAATTTGTTTCTAAACTGTTTCTGCAAAATTTCATTAGCTTTAATTGGTTAGCATTGAAATCACCATAGTACGTTTGTATGGAGCGCGCTCCGAATTATATCCCCTTAAGCCCAGAAGAGGAGTGTACCTACATCAAATTAGATTTATTAAGAACTAGTGTTTTCCCGCGACTTCGTCCGCACAAATTATATACCAGATTTTAAGTCAGATCATAAGCTATCAAATAAAAAGAGTTTGCGCAAACAAACAAACAATTTTGTCAATAGATGGTTCTGCACGTCATTTAAATCGCGCTATCGAGTGTTATTTGAATTTATATGAAGTGAACCGCAACTTTTTTATTCCTAATGATTTTACGGTTTTATAATAGTTAAGATTGATGGAATATTCATACTTCATGACTTCTCGCCTTAGATCAAAGTAACATTAATGGATGGCCTTACGCGAACATTTCAAACCGGAAAAATGAGGCAAAACAAATGAAAGGTATACTTCAAATTTGTACGCAACTGCCCTAGAATTGATAGATAACGGCGCTAGTTTGTATGGACTAAGTGCCCTATAGTAGTGTGCTTCAACTTACCGCGCTTTAGGCCTATCCATTTATTATTTTACTTTGATCTAAGCTTCTCGCCTTAGATTATCAAGATAGACAGTCAAAGCTACAAAAGCGTCGAAAAAAATAGGAACCAGTACTGTTTCCAAAACCCTATACATATACACGCACACATTTATAATTAGTATGGCGCCTCACGTACACCAACCTAAGAAAGTTAGCCCCTTTTGTTTTATACAGAACAAGTGTGAGGCTCATTCTAGACATATACTTTTTCTAAGCTTCTCGCACTATTTACTAATTACTAGAACTTCGTAATTGTTTTATCATCGAAGATAAAGTCATTGTTTTTATATGATTTCTTTCTTACTCTAAGTATAAAAACCTTTCAACCTATCCCGGGATCGTTATTAAATTGCAAACACCGATCCAGAAAATAGGTAAAACTACAAATTAATTTCGCATAGTAGAATTGCAAACCACAAACTTTCTATAAACCTTTTCCTTTGCCATTTTAATAATTGGCATTTATTTCCATATAGTGTACAGCGGTGGCCCAAGTTTCTTTGGAAACCTGGCATTGTCTTTTGCCCCATTTTCCAAAATTACCCATCATTTTACCCCTTGCCACAGTTACCCGCATATTATTATAAATATGACACCATACTTACGTATGGTCATAAAAATAAGCTTTTAGAATCGTTTGCGACCTCAAATATACATCTTAATTCAACGTCTAATGTACCTTTATATAATCCTTAAGTCTTCTGGAGCAAAGTAGAAAATGGCTCGATCCATGGGTCTTGGTTTGTTAAACAAACTGCAGAAATGGTAAAAAGAGGCCAATAGGGGGTGAGTGGCATTCGTAATTTAAATATTCATCCCTTACCGATTTAGGGACAAAGGGTTATGCGTGTTCATATTGGGCGGCGATTGACGAATACAAAATATTAAATGTTACAAAAAGTAAATTAACTGGTCAATTTAAGATGCTCCTCATATTTGTAAACGCAGGGCCGGGCCATATTTTCTTGGTTTTTAGAAGCTATCTTCTCGTTATTTAAAAGACATGCAAATTAATGAAAAATATAGTAATGACATAAAGCATGTTGAAATATAGCATCTCGGCTTTATTTTCTATGAAGTAGGTATATTTCTTATTTTGCTATGAAATGTTCAAAGGAAAGCCTAAATATTTTGGCTTACGTCATAGACTTATAGTTATAGAAACTCATTGTATTACGTATGTATGTATTACGTACTTTATAAGTTGAAGTCAATTTTACTTGCGACACACCCTTTGGGTAGACAAGATAAATATTTAATGAGTTAATTACATAATTTTAAAATTTGATGCGAATTTTTATGATTTTCGAATTCGAATTCCGTGGATTAGAAGGCCGTGACATAATGAAAGACAAGCAAGTCAAAAATAGGTATACGTACTAAACGAACGTAGTTTATTAGAGGTGAGGTGGCTCTGAAAGGTTCAAGATCGTTCTTACTTCAAAATCAAAATGGTTTATGAAAATAATATCACATAGACTTCTGACGTCATGCTTTTCTTCTTCTACGAAGAAAGGAGAAGATTTTCAGAAAGCCATTAAAAAAAAAGGAGTTTCTAATGGTTCGATAGATGGTGTTGACGAGACAGGGGCGAGCGACCTTGCAGATAATAAAATACAAATAAAATAGAGTAAGCAGCAAAATATTGGCATATATTTCGTCAACGGATGCGTCTGACTCAGTGTGATGCATTTTTGTTTACTTTTTACCCACGACGGAACGGAGAACGAAGAAGAAGAAGAAGATAATAAACCAAACCCTAGAAAATCCCACGAGGGCTGCCATTGCCATCTGTTCCCAATTTCAATTAGACACAAACTCATAAAACTGATTTACGTTACTACTGGTGAAACGTGGATGTTCTTAGGTGTCAGAATATCTCTGACTAGCCCCTCGGGGAATGTAGTCGTGAGCAAAATATTTCAGTCATAAAACTGAAAAAATTTAGTTCATGAATCAAATCAAAAATGAAATAGGCATGAAATGGCAGCCCCGACGGATTTTCTAGGGTTTGGTTTATTATCTTTCGTTACTTACCTATTTTCTTTTAGTCGAGGGATTTGCAAAAAAATTATTTAATCCTTTTTCGATTACCGTCGCGGGTTTTTTCAAAATTTTTAATTTTGCTTTTTTAGCCTACAATTTTCGTCTTCGGACTCTTTCACTGGTCAACTCCATCTATCGCCGGTATGATGAACTAAATTTGAGTAGCTTTCAGAAAACTTCTGCCACCGACGACGCTCTTATTCGTAGGCCTTAGTTCGATCACGTTCGATTCTCCGTACTGTACGTAAGAATTAGTAGGTAGTCTATATTTATTATAATTTGCCTGGCCTATTAACCCAGTAGCACATTGTGAACGCTTACTTATCTGGCGTGAACACAGTTATCGCGGGTGTAACGCACAATGGCCGCTCCAGCCACACCCTGTATAAAGCGCTTATTCTCTCTTATTTTTCCATTCGCCCTGTACTATTATGTTTTGATTTAGACCTTGTATTGTCTCGGCGATTTATTTGAATTGCGTTTGGTCACAAAGTTTTGTTTTTATTTGTAATGTTTACTTTAGCTTTGGTTTTCGGGATTCGATTACTGTGTCAAGTAAATTTATGGTTTTACTCTAGAAAGCAAAAATGTTTGATCTACATTCTAGATCGACAATATTTGTTTTTAGTAGTAGTAATTTGGTGGAAAAGTTCATTGCAGCCAAAAGCTGAGGCCAGAAATGCTGGTAGTGAGACTGATGAGACTCCATGTATTCCAATACCCCCAAATCAGACAGGTAAGGAAACTTGGGACCACGCCCTTGCCGTCAGATTGCAGCTAAGGATCTTAGACAAGAGCGCACAGGTCCGGTCCTCGACAGTACACAGCAGGGACTGGAATTTCCAAAAGTGGCAGCAGCGTAGGACGTATGTAAACTGCGGGACAAAGAGGCAGAACTTTACAATGGTGAGAGCAATGTGGGGATTGATCTTTAAAAGACGCTCGAGGGTATAATCGAATTTTCCAATCTGCTCCTGGAGGAAACATGGAATGGCATCATCAAGTAGGGGAGCCCCCAGCAAGCGTAGAGATTCATTAGTGGCAACCTGGATATCAGGTGCGATCTCATTAAATTTGGAAAGGATATCGCGCCTGGTATCCGGCAGGATGGAAGGATTCAAGTATAGTTCGCACTTTGCAAAGTTTAGCTCCAAACCAATTTCTGCGAAACGGCTTATTAGGGTTTTAAGGTCGTCCAGAACTACCTCGTGTTGGTCTCCGAAAGTGCCGTCGTCCAGGTACCAGACATTGAGTTTGGAACGCAAGGACGAGATTCGTGGCTACCTACAGGATGTATACCGAGACTAAATATTGCTGGTCCAAGTGGGTCGCCATGCTGGCAGCCCACGGACGAGTGCAGTAGATGTTCTTTATACATTAACTTGGAAGGTTTGCTATAGCACTGCCAGAGGTAAGGAAAGACAGCGGAGGTTTGCTAGTATAGTATAGTATATTAGTTAAACAAACATAATTACGAAGGTATAATCATTTTTTGTGTGGTCAGAATATTTTCTACTGTTTTATATCTTTTTAGAAGCCGTGGCCGGGCCGTCCCAGTGGCGAGTAACCTTGCCTGCCGTGCAGGAGGCGATGGTTGGATCCCCGTCCAGGCCGATTCGTACCAATGAGTTTTTCGGAATTTTCCGGGAAGGAAAACATAGTGAGGAAACCCTGCATGCTTCAATTTCCAGGCATGTATTCTACCCACTGTCCATTATAAGTGGCGACGGGCTCACCCCCCGTCACACTGGACAGAGTTTCGGTACTACTGGTGAAACGTGAATGTTCTGAGGTTTCAGAATATCTCTGACTACCCCCTCGGGGAATATAGTCGTGAGCATGTGCTATGCTTATGCTTATACGAGTATATCTTTTTGAAGGCTGTAGTTGTAGCTAGGCTCACTTTAAGCGTATTGAAGGTTTTAATTTTTTTTCTTTTTATTTATTATTAAATTAATTTTGATTTTGGCTATTCATTTGCCATTTTGTTTGTCATTTATGCCATATTGCGCAGTGGGGTTAGCCTCCTTGACGCGTCGCGTGAGGGGCAGCGCCAATGGTCCTCTGAAGGTATTGGGGGAAAGAGTTGATGGTCTAATGCTGAGACACTGGACCAGAACTCATGTACGTGCGCTGGTCTAGGTGTTATTTATCGTTGTTGTTGTTTCTTATGTTATAATGTTCTCCTATTAAAATTTTAATAATGTTGTGATTTATTATAATTTAATTTACTAACATAGTTCTAAGACAAACTGCTACTAATCTTTTCTAAGGACGATCTCACGATGTTTTCCTTCACCGTTTGAGAGCAGTCGGTATTACGACGTAAGTTAGAAAAACTCATTGGTACATGGTATATCGTCCGTCCGGATTCAAACCTGGACCTCAAGATTGAGCGTGCATATACCTCTCCGCCACCCGCCGCCGAAGCTTCAGTCATTGTGGTAATCAAACCAACCCTTAACTCAGAAAATGCATGTCATTGACCTTCTGATCAAACACGACAATGGAATCCCATTATTTATCGAAGAAGTGGAAATTCCTATTAAACTGCCAAACAAAAAATAATTTCCCCTGTTTGCTTGTTAAAATAGAGATGTTCCAATTTAGTAAATTCGACATTATCGATAAATTTTTCGGTCTCATAGTGTGGATAATTAACCGAATAATTGGGATGAAATTATGCGTGTTTGATGCCTCATTTAATAGACAGCACAAAACTAACATGGCGTGTTATAATTACACAGTTATTCGTTTTGTTGTTGAAATAAATTACGCTTTCGGGCGGAGAAGGCTTTGAAATAAAAATAATTTTGCTTCAGACACAGTCTATAGATCGTTTGTATAATATTCTTAAAACTAAGTTAGTAAAACACAATAGTAGTCCCATAATAAATGTCAATCTTAGGATGTTAAGATGTTTGTCACTCAAACTCAGTTCCAGAAACGCTCATTAAAGTTAATCCTCCATTAAATCTCTTGCTAGCTTTTACTACGTTAACAAGACAAAAAGTGACAGCAAGCGTTTCTGCATCTGAGTGAGATTGTTGTAGGACTAATTGACATACGCAGGGAGTATTATATATTATATTCTTTGCGCAGCAGCGAAGCAACAAAGAATACGGTTGTGCCAAAAGTGCCAAATCAAAGTCATGTGTTCGAATCCCCGGGTTGGTTGAATGTTACATATGATCAGCATCATATCAGCCGATAGACGTCCACTGCTGGACATAATTTTCCCCCAAGGTTCGCCACATCGACTGGTCCTGCGCTGCCCTCAACCAACTGGTTCTCGCCGACTTCACAAAGTCGTCGGTCGACCTCTGCCTGGAATATGGAGGCGTACCTTCCGAGATTCGTACTTTTCTTGAACCTCGGTCGCTCACCACACCTTTACAGACTAAGTCATTTCTAGACTTGGACCCATCAGTGAACCGTACAAGACTGCCGGCTTGCCAGGCTTTCCAGTGCAAATTGTCACTTAGCCAGTCAGTTGGGGATTGTAACTCCACCAGTAAAGGTCAAAGTCAATATAGGAGCTTGAAGCACACTTATTAAACGTCAAATCTTTTTTAAAGCTACCTCCGCGTCAGAACGTGTTGTCGCTGTAGAGAAGATGCGGCCAGAAACTCTACAGCTTAACACGACTTAATAACTATCACAATATAAATTCGGTTACGGTTAGTGGGATCACATACGATGACGCACTGATGGAGCGGTAGCCGTCAATCCGCACCGTGTGTGCATCTACGTGCGGTTTCTTACAACTCCTTGCTTCACAAATGACGGACTGACGTCTGCCGCTCCGTCAATGCGTCATCGTGTGTGATCCCACTAACCGTCACCGAATTTATATTGTAATATATATTTATTATATTATTATTATTATACAGAATTTATATGTATATATCGTAATTTTACTAATAGTTATTAAGTCGTGTTATATTGTAGAGTTTCTGGTCGCATCTTCTCTACAGCGACAACACTTTCCGATGCGGTGGTAGCTTTAAATTAGATTTGACGTTTAATAAGTGTGATGTAGTACTTGAATGAACAGGCTATATTTTAAAAGAATTAAAATCGTTGTAAGACAGATTGTTAGTCTCCTCTCTAATTTGTTACTGGAGCCTGTGGGAGGCAGGCGCGAGAGCATTATATTTGATTGTTCACTCATTTTATTGTCAATCGAAGACCCACGCTAAATCGGAAATTGAGTAATGGGGGTGCCTTGTTTACTTTGACACCACTGATACTTGCGAGTTAGGCTTAATGCCTTTCGATAATCATCATCAGCCTATATAAGGTGCGTTGGGGTAAGTTCGGATGGTTTATAGCCACCTTCATTAGAAGTTGACAATTTATTTTTTCCTCAAAATCTATAATATCAGCTAGCGTAATAAAAAAAAGAAGAAACTGATAATCAATAAACAACCTATCAGAAAAAAAAATTCATGTTTGCAGATTTAAGACGTAATAGTAGGTGGAAATACCTCGGAGGCATCTTTTATTTTTCATTTTACGACTAGATTTATACCATTTACCGAAACTAAAGTCATACCTCAGTATTTTTGGATAGTTCATCTAGTGAAATCATCAACTGAATACACGATTGGAATTACTTCACTCGAAAGAAAATCGTCACAAAGATGACGTATTTTCATGCATTTTCATACATTTTTCTCGGTTTAGAAGAACTTTAAATAGTTTCCGATTGTTGGTATTTATACTCACATATCACCATTAGTTTAACTAGTGCAATCATAAATAAAATCTAGAAAAAGTACTTTGGTTTGTTGTTTTTAATCGAAAATACGGCTCACGCACACACTTTTCGGAGCGCTCGGCAATCGCGTTTCTCATGGAAAATATTCGTCGGGACCTATGGCCCCTTAACGACTGCTGTGTTACGGGAGTTTAAATTATAGACATACATTTAAAAATACATGGGAAAGATCGGACGATGTTGGGGAAAGAACGGACAACCCTCTAAAATAGATAGATAGATAAATTATTTATTTGCATAAGTAACACACACATAATAATACTGTTCATAAGTTTACAAAATAACAATAAAAAAAAACACTCATGTGGCTAAGAACATAAGGTTTATACGAAGAAAACATCCGATTTTATACTTCGTTATTTTGTTTTGAGCGTCCTATCTTACGTCCAGCCATAACAGACGATCGACACGACGAAATCACCTTTGCAGACTGAAGGGAATAGAAAAAAAAGACGTCTCGCCGGTCTCGCGCTATGTTGCGAGTATAAAAAAATAATCACAGAATCAGTAGATATTTAACATATACGTTCTTACCCCAACGCACCTTTCATCCCACTGCAGGGCACAGGCCTCAGGGAGGGTTTATGGTAGTTAGTCCACCACGCGTGCACTAATATACCCCCAATAATTGGTAGACTTTACAATACACTCACTACACATTTTCATCAGCGTATGCAGGTTTCGTATTCATACAAGAAACTAATGTTCATTAACCGTTTTTCTTCTCGCTCTATCGTAAAAACGGTGATACAACACAAGTCAAACTTGATGTTATTGTAGAGCAAACTCTACAGTATAACAATAAACAATAAAAACCGGCCAAGTGTGAGTCGGTCTTGCGCTAAAGGTCATGGAAAAAACAAAACTTTTTTGTATGTTAATATTTTGTGTGGTACGGAACCTACTTTTTCTTAAGACAAATAAAGAAAAGAAAATTCTAAAGAAAAAGAAAAAAGAAATTCTAAAGAAATTCTAAAAAAAGAAATTCTAACCCTCGGTGCCCGACTCGCACTTGACCATATTTTTTTTAACCTAATGTTTGCTAAGTCTGTAGTCATCGTGGTACCCACAACACTCCGTCCGCACTCCCGTTTTGAAAGGAAATGAAAAATTCCGAGACAAAGGGCAGGAGATGTTTTTATTAACTACCACGCACGATGTCTCCACTTTGACTTCACATTTCTATTTTGAACCTTACAACCTGGGAAATAAAATTCAATTTTCTTTGAAATTTTTTTGACCACTTACATGAGGCGAGAAAGAATTTAATTTTGATCCCTATGAACTTTTCATAAAGTTCTACTTATTTAGTATTTTTTTTTTTAGTAATTGTTTAATGTATGTGTGTGTGTATTTTGATTCGAAATAGCACAACATGGCTGTAACATGTTTATAAACAATAATATTATTTAATGTAGTTTACTTTTACTTGTTATGTGTTGTAAATAAAGCTTTATTTGTGAATAGTTAAGGTTTATTTTTGAATAAATAAATAATGTGGTTTCTACCGATGATATTTTTCTTGTGATTTCGATATTGGTTCCATAGAAAAAGTTGTAGAGTTTGATGGTCTGATCATGCCCTTAAAAAACAAGCATATTAAGTTGGACCCTGTATACTATCATCTATTTTGTGATTTTGTTGGGTTCCGGGATGAAATAAATGTTTAGTATCAAAACTTTCACTGTATACACCAGTTTCATGCCAAAGGTAATAACTCATTTAATACTAAAAACAAACCTTTTTTACATGAAATTAAAAACAGAAAACAGGCTCGCACAATAGGGACTAAGGTACGATAAATTTGTAAAAACAAAAGCAACTTTTTTATTGTTCGAAAGCAAACGTTAATTATAGAAAATATTCGTACCTACCTATTGTTAGTCATAGTCATAGTCATATAATTTATTGCAACCATGGGTTTAAAAGATGTTACATAACATTGATACCAGTACACATGGACCCTGCTAGGGCACTGCAAAACTTACATCTAGAAATACAATTAAAATTATTTCATATACCTACTTATTATAGTTTGTTATTCATGCCTTTTGAATTAAAATGAATTGTACTTACAAAAACCTAAATCTAGAATTATAATTAAAATTATTTCATGTATTATATTCGTTAGTATTATTTCGTTAATCATGCCTAGGTATTGAATTGAATTTAATTTGATTGAATTGAATAGATACTTACAAAATAGAAAACAATTAGTATAGCAAAACAACAACAACAACAACAACAACTTGTTGGTTGTAGACGGCCATATTGGACTTAAAAATCGGTCAAGTGTGAGTGGGGCTACTCGCGCATCGAGGGTTCCGTACCACACCACCAACAGAACACAACATAATATCACAGATTAGATAATACTATACAGTACAGATGCCCAACGTCAAACAATGGAACGCGACTGCCGTAACTCGGGCAACTGTTCGGGCACATTTTCTCAGTAGCGGACAACCGTATTTACTAACGCCATCTAGTGATCCATGAAGTTCGTGTAACGTGTTCGTTTTGTCCGCACCAAGCCCACGCCTTTAGTAGTAAAGCGTTATTCCAATAGATGGCGGTAGTGTTGAGCGAGTGAATGAGAAATGGCGCGGAAATCGTGTAATATATCGGTACCGGCCGGGGCGGACTCCGGGGTGCGCCGGCACATCGCTGTCATTGCGCCAGGGCACTCTGTACATACCTACCTATGGCTAGAGTATATTGTTTCGGAAGCAAGTTGAGCTTACGTAAAAATTGTATCGATTTGCATTGCGCCTGCAAGTATTATAATTCTTTCTTTCCACTCCTAGTCCAATCATTTTAGGGTTTGACCGTAATAATAATTTCATCTATCGCTGAAACTTTGCAGTGTGATAAAGTAAAGTAGGTACCTATACAGATTACGATTGACAAAAACGGGGACAAAGAAAAATAACCTATTTGTTGGTTATTGGTTTGTCCCCGCCTGCAATACCTACCTAATAAGTAATAACATTCAAATTGTATTAATTTGCCCAAGCAAAGTTATTATAGCTGATTTAAGGAGCTTGTTTTTATCTTTTCAGTTAATAGTTTTTTATGCAGTCGGGTTTTTTGTTTTTCTAAATAATTTAGTTTATTTCATACTTTTTAGTCTTGTGTCAAAATGGTTGCATAAAAATACTATAATATATATATAATTGGAATCTGCTCTTCACCAGCTTTCATTTGATACCCATATTGTATTTTTTTACGAAAAAAATTGGATTCTCCCCCCTCTCTTTTTTAATTCGCATACGCCATATTAAAATAATGTACCCTATGTCACTCTCACGATTTTTACGAATGTAACGACACCTCATATGTTATAATCCATCAAGCTGTTTAGGCTGTAGGGCGTGCCAAAGAAATAGACATACAAACATACATACATACATACATACATACATACATACATACATACGCTCGAAAAACATAACCCTCCTTCTGTCGCAGTCGGGTAAAAATAATCTAGGACCGAAAAAAAAACTAGGTGATTTGTCAACCGTAATCAGGAGTGCGATTTTTGAATGTCATACGTCGAACTCAGCAGTAGCAAATGTCAAAATTACTATGAAGATATGCATCTTTCTACTGCTGATTTGACTTTCAAAAATCATACTTCAGGAGTGAGATTTTTGAAACTCAAATCAGCAGTGGAAAGATGCATATCTCCATAGAAATTTTGACATTTTCAACTGCTGAATTCATCGAATGAGATTCAAAAATCGCACTCTATGGAGTGGATCTCATCAATTCTTGATTTTATTAAAAGAATGACCATTAGGTAGGTAAGTACTCATAAATAACAAAAGTACAATATTTTATTCGGCGCTTACGGTGCGGTGTGAACCTGGCGTCCGCACAAAGCGGCAACGTCGCGTCGTCAAAGGCGAAGCCGTGGTCAACAAACAAATGTGATTTCGGTGTGCGTCAGAACCGCGGGTGTACTCCACCTATTACGAAGTAATCTATATAAATAAAATGTACCTGTTGTGTACCTCTGTGTACCTTTCTTAAAATTCTGTGTATCTAACCATGAAAGGAGATATGCATAAAATAAGGTACACCCGCCACCCTGTCGTCAGGATGGCGGGTGTACCGATAAACGATAAACAAACTTCAACAAACTATTTACTACCATTTGGTACCTATTATGTACCTGTAGAAAAATGCATCTGTCAGAAAAAATTGTTAACCTAACCGAGTATATTAATAAAAAAAATCGGATACTTTAATAAGGCTTAAATGACTACTTATAACGTTCTTTCGTGTTTCAAACGACGATTAATCATATTATAATATACATTCATAACATAATAATAAACCCAAAATAAAACAATACTTAAAAATCAACATTACATAAGTTTTAATTGAAAATAAAAATAAAAACTTCTTTAACTCATAACATAACATTTTATTTCTGACCATATACAATACAACGCAATGAGCGATCATTTGTCGGGCTTCGTGTTATAGTACTGTCGGTTAGTTATTATTGTATGGTGCAAAATTACTAACATAAAAACTTAAGTCTTACAGATCACAAGTCACAACACAACCCGCAGTAACGAAAAAAAAATTTTAACAAAAAATTTAAACCGACTTCTAAACTACAAAGGTAAAAATAATAATATTGTAGTCGTTGACTTTTACATTCGCATCTATAAGAACATTAATTTGTCTTATCGGCATCGGTGTGAAGCTGGTACGATTCGCGGGCTTGCAGTAATTTTTTGGCTTGGCTTGGCTTGACACCGACTCCAATAAAACAAATTAATGTTCTTATAGATGCGACTGTAAAAGTCAACGACTGCAATATTATTATTTTTACCTTTTTAGTTTTGATGTCAGTTTTAATTTTTTGTTAAAAAAATTGTATTTCAAAATTTTTTGTGTTGAAATCTAGGTGAAATACATTAGCTCTACACCTCACTCGATTTAAAAAAAATCCAATCCATCTTTCGTACAACATTTCTGTTTTTGGGTTACTGTTATCTTTATGCCATATTTCGATTCAAAAGATGCAAAAATGAGCGAGTTAATGAGGCGGGCATACAGACACACAGACAGACAGAATGGACGAAAGTATAAGGGTTTCTTGTTTGACTACGGAATCCTAAAAACGACGAACATTACCGACCGCCGCTATGATCAATTAAATCTATGTGTTTCGGTACCACAGACTCTTGTGTTCGGTACCTATATCCATGAAGTTTAACTATAAAGTTATTATACGTTTAAACACAACAGTATGACCAAGAAGCAGTACAACAGTATCGCTATCTCATACGCGGTTACACTGATCTGATGTTCCGTCTACCAATATAGTAATTTAAAAAAAATCTTAGTCTATGGTGTGCGTGCTGTCGCACCGTCGCGGGGTACATAATGACGGCGGGTTGCAGGACCTGCGCCTAGAACTGGTGCATCTGTGTGAGTGTAGGCCCAGAACAAACGAAATTGTAGGACCTTGCATGCTTCACATCTTTCTAGTGTAACATTACGTCCGTCTTTTTTACATATTTGTTATTTTGTCGATTTTTTCAACAAGCGCTGAATCTATTTCGTGGGACCACCTCGGAAGTATGACCTACCAAACAAAATAAGAATCATCAAAATCAATTCACAATTGGCGGAGTAATCGCGTAACAAACATTAAAAAAAAAATCATACGGGTCGAATTGAGAAACTGATCCTCTTGTTGAAGTCGGTTAAAAATAGTAGATTACACACCGAGGACAGGAAAGTAAGGAAAGTCTCAGATTTCATGTATAGGTGTAGAGGTTAGTGTACTATTTTTCTCCTCGACGGAGGTGGAAAGCGACGACTTCGTTGAGCGCAGTGGGACGACAATTGACGCTTTCCGTCCGGAGGGGAGAAAAAAAAAATGTACAAGATTTTTAAATTTCGAGATTACAATTTTTTTCTATACTGTCATGTTTTTCAACTGAGCTCAATACCCATACGTAATAGTAAGAATGTCTAAAGTTGCCATACAAAGCTATAAGACCAGATGAAAAAGTCAACTTTGATCGGTCTTATAGCTTTGTATGGCAACTTTAGGTTAGGTAATAACTAAACGGCAATCGGTAATCTTTTAGGTAATTAAAATGTCCCGTGGCTATAGTACTATAACACTAAGCCCGACAAATGATCGCTCATTGCGTTGTATTGTATATGGTCAGAAATAAAATGTGATGTTATGAGTTAAAGAAGTTTTATTCTTATTTTCAATTAAAACTTATGTAATGTTGATTTTTAAGTATTGTTTTATTTTGGGTTTATTATTATGTTATGAATGTATGTTATAATATGATTAATTGTCATTTGAAACACGAAAGAACGTTATAAGCAGTCATTTATGCATTTTTCTACAGGTACACAATAGGTACCAAATGGTAGTAAATAGTTTGTTGAAGTTTGTTTATCGTTTATCGGTACTCCCGCCATCCTGACGTCAGGGTGGCGGGTGTACCTTATTTTATGCATAGCTTCTTTCATGGTTAGGTACATAGAATTTTAAGAAAGGTACACAGAGGTACACAGCAGGTACCTTTTATTTATATAGATTACTTCGCAATAGGTGGAGTACACCCGCGGTTCTGACGCACACGATTTGCGGCTTTCTTATTTACTGCCCGAGGTTAGTATACTATTTTTCTCCTCGACAACGCAAAGTATGTATTGATGTGGTAGTGCCATCTATCAGCACGCAGAATAAACACTACAAAGTCGTCAATCATATCAATTCACAACGATCCACGTGATACCAATTATTGCCGCCAGAGGGTAGGATGAGAACAAATTTTAATTTAATAAAAAATGTGAATTTGATGAACAAAGTCATTGCTTGATTTTCCGAGACTCATGAGATTTTTTTGTAGTCAGATCATGTATTTTTAGTATACAATTTTCACTTTTACGTAAACATTAATTACAAATCGATACCATAACGCCATCTATTGCCATTGTTTTGAACTGAAATTTCACTTGTATGGGATAGGACACCATGATAATATTAACTTGAAAAAAACTTTTTTCTCTGGGACCTTAGGCGTGAGACCGACTCACACTTGGCCGGTTTTTATTATTTGTTATTATACTGTAGAGTTTGCTCTATAATCACACCAAGTTTGACGCTTGTATGAATATTACCGTTTTGAAACTAGAACGAGAAAAAACGTAGATAAATACTAGTTTCTTTTTGAGAACCCCCCTTAATTTTTAACTTTTTGTCATTTTTATTATTTTGTTAACAAATTCGCCGTAATAACGCATATTCTGTGAAAATTTCAACTATCTAGCTATTACGGTTCAAAAGTTACAGCCCTACATAGGTAGGACGGACGAACGGACGGACGGACAACGTAGGCTTAGTAATAGGCGGTCCCGTTTTCACCCTTTGGGTACGGAACCTTAAAAATGAATACTTAATTAAGTTCAAACATAACGAAAAAAATCAGCTGTTCCATACTAAACTTCAGCGTCTACTCGACTCAAAGTGTATGAGAGAGCTGATTTTTTTTGTCCTGTCAGGTTTGCTTCTATAGTAAAAGTTGTTCAGTTTGATGGGTGGAGTATTGTGGTTTAAAGGTAAATTATACTTTTTCTTACACCCTGTATAGGCTGATGATGATGATTATACAAGGTGTTACAAAACTACAAATAAACCTTTAAGGGGGTGGTGTAGACCATCAAACTGAACAACTTACACTATGGGACCAATATCGAAATCGGGAAAAAAAAATTTTATGTTCTAGGTATACTCTACAAATCGACTAGAGCTAAAATATGTATGGGATATGAAATTATTTTTTTCGGGATTTCGATGTTGGTCCCATAGAGAAAGTTGTTCAGTTTGACGGTCTTAACAACCCCCTTAAGAGTTTCAAAAATTTATTGTTACTTATGAAACACCTTGTATTTATTTATCACTAAACCGACAACCGTACAAATATATCGGCAACGTTATTCTATCTGTCGTTATACATATTATATTAGCAAACAAAATAGTAATTAGTGAATGTAAATATACGATTTAATTTGCAGTAACCATCCACTAACTAACGTCAAATCAACACCGACCACCTTATTAACTATTAAACTGAGTGCTGTAGGGTGCACCGCCCTGTTGTGGACATTTATAAAATATATTTAATTCCTCTAGTCTAGATTACTTTCATAATCAACCGCTTAAAACATTTGAACACAGAACACACAAGGAGCACGTGTGTATATTAGTTTACAACGCGTGCACAATGCGGATTGGTAGACTTCACATACGCATCAGAATTTCTTCAGTGTATGCAGGTTTCCTCACGCGGTGGTCGAGTCACGACGTCGGAAAGCTATCTATCTATGTGACATTTTGTTGAATAAAAAAAAAGAGTAGAGCATGCCCCGGATAGGCAGGTCGTGGGTTCGAATCCCGCTCGCCGCCCGACTTTTTAAATCTTTAATTTTATAGTGTGTGTATTATATTACGTAAGTTAGAAAAAACTCATGATTGAAAGCTCTCCACAACGCGCTTCCAACCGATTTCTTTGATCCAGGATTTACCAATTTATATTAAATTATGAATAGGTTGTTTATTTCATAAGATTTGATTTTAAATTGAATTAACAACTTTCGAAATAATAAATTACCTTAGTTTGTTGCTTCTTAGCTCTAAAAGTTCAGGTTCTTTTTTAATATTTTGATACGTTTTTTAGGGGATGATCGGACCGTCAAACTGAAAAACTTTCTCTATACCACCAACGTTAAAATAGCGAAAAAAATCAGCTGCTCCATACCAAACTGCAAACCTACTCGAGCCAAATGTATTGGACAGCGTTTTTTATTCAATTTCATTGTTGGTCCCGTATAGAAAGTTGATCAGTTTGACGGTCTGATCATGCCCTTAAAAAATGTCAGAAGGACTCTGTATATTACGACGTGTAAATGACCTATCCTGTCCTCAACTGGTACCATTACCTATCGATATTTTAGTAACGTTATATTATTTGCAGTTTGTCTGTCTCTCTTTGACGCGTTCCGAAATGCGTCGAATCCGATACACAATTATTTATTAATTTAGTACAGTACAACCAGGAAAATAAGTCCGCTCGTCAATCTTAGTTTGCGCAGAGCAGGCCCAAGTCCCCGAGAAAACCCGAACTCATTTAGTAATCAAAGAGTGCAAAGTCGGATAGTAGCGAAAAGGGGCGAGTTAGTCAATAGCGTAAACGGATTGAAGGTGGCACATCCTGATTGGTCAATATAATTTCACGCGCTATTAAAATTTGTCAACTACGCAGATACATCGGTAATACTTATAAACCTGGTAGGGGTAAACCGGGATGCTTGAACAGGTGGGATAGATGAGCCACCTCCATTTTTCGATTGAAAATTTCGTGTTATCGATTCGGTTGACAGGTCATTGCATGCCCGCGAACCATATCTATCACCACAAGCGTCATCTAGGCTGTCAGCAGAGTAGTTTGACTTCGAGCTGAGTTTATGTATTTTTTGTAGCAAAAAGTTGAAATTTTTTTTTTTTTCGTTACTGCGTTATATTTAAAGCTACGTATTGTGTAGATTTGTTATTATATTGTTAAACTAGTGTAATTAGTAGAATCCAAAGCCTATTTGACCTATCATTAAGAGTTTTTCATCCCGTCTATTGGGGATGTTTGAGCCAAATCTCATTTTTTGGAAAAAATTGTCTAGCCCAATAAATATTTAACTCTCAAACATCTTAGTACATACCATTTGTAGCCAAATAACAGCGCTATCTTATGTCACAAAATCAACATCACTGCACCTTTGCAATAAAAAGTTGTGTGCGTTTAAGCAAAAAGTGGTTCAAGTATCCCGAACTCCCCCTACTATTGATTCTTTTTATGGTTCTTCTCCAGATTATTCTACAGGGGGAAATTTTGGTAAGACAAATGCTTGGTAGAAGAAGGACGTCCTGGCTTAAAAACCTGTGTGAATGGTTCGATATGAACTCCACCTCACTGTTCAGGGCTGCAGTCTCCAGGGTCCGAATAGCTCTAATGATAGCCAACCTCCGATAGGAGATGGCACCACAAGAAGAAGAAGAATTCTTTGTACCTTTTAGAAAAGGTAAACCGGCATTTTTATATTGAGCCCGACTGCCTGATTCGCCATATAATAAAACATATTTTGCAACAAACCTGAAAATTTTATAGAATGGAAAGACCACCAGTTTTTAATGAAAAAATATAAAAATAAGTTATAAAATAAGAGATAATTAAGTATTTTTCCTATTAATATCCATTTTTGATCTACGTTTATATTTATAATTTACTGAAAATAAATTGTGTGAATGGCTATCGCCGCAATGAAATTAGAAAATCTCATTCAAACATTTTTAATATCTCAGTATTTTTCAAATAACTCGTGAAATAATTGATACAAAAATATGACCATTTTTCGAATCACTTAATCTCCAAGTGGTTTTCGAATGTTAGTACCTTTCGATTCATAAGATGACATTTCATTATAATTAATAACTTGTTAATAAAAACAAAAACAAAACAAAACGTAGAAAAGAACAAACAAAATGATCAAATTAAAGATTGAAAAATTTGTCTCGGGCGGGACTTGAACCCACGCTCTTCCATTCATTTCGTTCTCTGGTCAGTGGGCTCGGTGGTGTAATTGGTTAGCACGTTTCCCCGGTTTGGAAGAGCGTGGGTTCAAGTCCCGCCCGAGACAAATTTTGCAATCTTTAATTTGATTCGAAATAGCACAACATGGCTGTAACATGTTTATAATCAATAATAGTTGAAACAAAATGATATAATTAATTGAAGGCTTTATTTAATAAAGATAAAATACTTAATTGAATAATTTTCAAATAGTAATGCTGCTTTGTTATCTAGGAACCAACAGTCTTAATAACAACCAGTTAATGTTGAAATAATAAAATAAATATCACTTAATTAACTAACTTGACTTAGAAGCATCAACACAACCGAAGCCACAAAACATTTCAATAATTAAACAACGGCTACTCAATGCGGTATTCCCCCCCCCCCTCTCCACTCCACCGCTCCACCGCTTCACTACTCCACCGCAGTTGCACTGAACTATTGCACGACCGCATTCCGATTGTAATTGTATTATTTAGATGATAGTTTAACTACATTCCTGCTTGATACAGATTTATATACTGATTTCTATTCTAGTTGAGATGAAATAGCGTTGCGATTTGTAGTTTATTACTTAGGTTATACAGTTAATAGTTAGCTGCAAATAAAGTGAAGTCAGGCAAAATGTTTAGGCAATGATAGGTACATTATTACAGTGGAAATATCATTTTCGGTGAAAAAAAAACTGCATGCTTCAATTTCGAGGTATGTATTGTACCACTGTCCATTGTAAGTGGCGACGGGCTCACTACCTGTCACATTGAACATAAATAAATAAATAACGCTCACAGGCACACATATTGTAATGATCCCAAGTAAACCTCAGGCTTTTTGTTATGGGAGCCATACAACAACGGCACACACATCCATGACCGAACCGGGATTCGAACCCAGGACCCTGGTTTGGCAGTCCGGCGTGGTAACCATTACAACACCCGGGTCGTCAACATAGTTTCCGTACTACTAGTGTTACGTTGATGTTTTGAGTTTTCAGTATATCTCTAACTCCTCAGGAAATATTATGCTGTGGTAGTTTAAGGATCACAAATATTTGCCACTTTTAGGGCTTTTAAAGCCCTCAAACGACTGTCTGGGGACAACTTTTTCTTAGTATTGCCACAGCATAAGATAGAGTATATATTACTACATACAGTATGGTCACTCCCTTCCTCCCACCAACTTTTTACCTCACCTCCTCTATGGCCCTCTGGCTACCTCGGCAGTTAAAGCCTGACCAGAAATATAAAAAACCTCGCCATGTTGCGGAAAATCATTGGAACTAATTTTTTTACTTGGAACACTAACATTAAAGGTGACAGTCGATTGCAGCGCCCCCAATCCAGGTTTTTTATTTTCCTGATCAGGCTTTACATGCATAAAACTAATAAGTACGATTTTCGCATGTACTGATGTCATGACTTCATCTTGTCAAATTCTGTCTTTTGGAGACAGTTTCCAGTCTATTAGCGTAAGCGAAAAAATGTTCGTCTATGGTATTGCTTTATCTCTGGTTCTCCTGCGAATCTCTTAATTTCTCATTCAATCTTGCAGGGAATTAGGTCAGGCAGGGTTTCCGGTACAACCCGCGTACCGGAAAGGGCAGCTTGCTAGGTAGGCCCCCCACAAGGTGGACCATCGACCTGGTGGCGGCGGGAACCCCTTGGATGAGGGCAGCGCAGGACCGGCCGTTATGGCAATCCTTAGGGAGGTCTATGTCCAGCTCTGGAAGTCTATTGGCGTAAACTAAAGTGATTATGACTTCTCCATCTAGCTATTCAGATAAAAAATTACAATGGTTTAACTTGAGGCAGTTTATCCAGCTTTTTATCTATTTACTTACTAGTCTTACTACATAACAAAGTTAATAAATAAAATACAAGCAACATATTCTAACTAGTAAACCTAGTTACGAAGTCATTGAATCGCGTAATTGAACCAGACGCGGTAAAAATCTCCGCTTACTCTCTATGATTTATTGTTCTCTATGCTTAGAATATTCTTTATAACATATCGTACTCACGCGTATACCCAATGGGGTAGGCAGGGACTATTGATTGCTGCCTGCTACGATCCTCTTCCTAGCACAACTATTGCCTCTTAAAAATTCCTAAGATGTTTCATACAAAAACTTTTGCGATTTTATTTGGCACCTATTAAGTACCTACGGGGAGGCCTATGTCCAGCAGTGGACGTCTATTGGCTGAGAAGGTGATGACAATTGACCCCAGTTTTGATCGGCGCGGCGTGCGTACGAGTCAACCCTTGCCCAAAACAGAGGACTATAAAAATATAATAACACATGTGGGTGGCCGACCCACATTACACAATGGAACCATTGAAGATCGATTACAACTTCCAAGACACATTATCGTTACCCCTTGGGTATCGAAAACCGAGAAGTTGATGATAGAAGACCGTGGAAGGATGGACTCAACAATGGAACATTAAGAAACTTGGTATAAAAGGGGATTACTCGTTGGACACGTTGATCATTCTACTCCATAAGCTTAGCAACTTAGTACTGAAACTGTATTATTTTATGTAATAACTAATAAAGTATTTTTTTAAAGTCTTAACGGATCTAAGTATTTTGACTGGCGCCCAACGTGGGGCCCAGTAAAGCAAAGTTTCGCTCCCGAATTATCTTCGTACAGCAAACTTCGTGTGACTTTTAAGTCTTCATACTGGGCAGCCCTACAAAAAAATACGTCAAATGCTAAAGAAGGTCATCGTGTGGCAACTGTGAGTACCTACCAGGCATTATCCTTCCGCCATTCCACTCCTAAAACCACCAACCTTTGTATATAGATCTAAGGATAGGATGACCGACCCTTCCTTCCATAATGAAGAGGGTAAACCAAGCTCCGTGCCTCATTCGGCACCAAGCGATCAAAGGATCCTGATGAGTTCTGTCATTGATCCATATAAGTTAGTTAGTTTTGTCCCTTCATATGATGGAGACCCTTTAACGTTGTATAATTTTTTAAATAGCACAAAACAATGGCTAGCAGTAGCAGGAGGTAAAAGCACGCGAAATTCTATGGTATTGTTAGGGAAACTAGAAGGAAAAGCGTCCCTAATTGTATCTATGATAGATCATAAGTTTGACTGGGATATTATAGAATCGACCCTTAAGGCCGAATGTGGAGACAACAGAGAGTTTAATACCCTGTTGGTTGAACTATCTAATGTTAAAAGGAAAGGTAGCTATAAGGACTTGATTTTTGATTTAAAACAAAAATTGTTTTATATAAGAAGTAAATTATTAGACTTCTATGATGGAGTTTACGTTGTAGATGAGGTAATGGAACCATATATAAATACTGCACAGAATACATTACGAAATAGTCTACCTTACCACGATCAAATCTATGTCAGTAATTGCAACTTCAATGATACTGTAGCAAAAATATTGCAATTGGAGGCCGAAGGCAGATTCGATAATATAAAACAAAAATTCTCGAACATTCTTCCGCCACCTCGCGTAATTAATCAACCCATTCAACCGAAACAATGGGCAATTCCGCAAATGGTTCCTTATTACCCGACAAGATCGCAAATGCATCGATTCAACAACGAACAAAACGGTAATAATCAGAACAATGCACCATTTCACGTACGACACCCGTGGACACCTAATCCCAATAATGTGTTCATGAAACCGAGACACCATTACTTCGATAATAGGAATAGCCAACAACCGCGTCAGTTTAAAACCGACGACGTGACAATGAGGACCGCTCCTCCGCACCAACTTAGACAAAATCAAGTGAATCTAGGAAAGGGTTTTGTGGCTGAAGAAGTGTTTTATCATCCCGAGATGTTCGATTCCTATCCGGAATTTACGGAGCAACCGGAACATAGTGAGTACTTAGAGTATACACCTGACTATTACCAAGATTATTATCAATGTTATCATAACTGGCCAGAGTCAAATAATGATGACTGTAGGAATGATACCACTAGAGAACAGCAGGACTTTCAGGAAGGTCAAGACATAAAGAAAAATCATAGAGTTAAATCACGTTAAATCTTTCTTGCCTTATTTCGAAACAGACAATCCGAAGTTAAAGATTCTTATTTTATTTATTTTTTTTTATTTTTTTTTATATATGACAATTAAATGTTGTAAATTAATAAATAATCGACGTACTATAAACCAGAAGTTGAAGATCATCAAAGATTAGTGTTCCCGGAATTTTCGAAACCAGAGAAATTCACGGTTAGAAAGTCACCTTAACATCATAAATCTAATTCTGATGAAAAAAGGTTACATAGCACAATTCAAGAGCTGTACCGATTGCAAAGAGACTCTGACTTAGACCACAATCAAAAGATTAACTTTATCACGCATTCTTATAACAACACAATGCACAGTTCGATTAACATGACACCGTTCGAAGTTCACTTTGGACGTAAGCCTAAGTTGCGTAGTTTCGATAATTTAAAAGTTGTAATTCAACAATATACCAATCGGCAAAAGCTATTTACAATAAAAATAGTAGAGCCAAAGACATAAAACTAATTCAAGATTTTTGGGTCCTTCTAAATTTTGAGTTTCGAACTTGATAACATGTATAAGTTAAGCAATGGCAGATCTTATCACATTGAGGAACTTTGTGTTACAGATGCCTCATTGTTTTCGGATACAAGTTCAGACAGCTCAACACAGACGAACACTTAATGATAGTTGAAATGAAACCCACTCGAATTATCGAGGGAAGGTGGACTATATTACATAAGTTAGATATTAATCCTATATTTGATAACAGATTATGGATAGTTAATAAGATTCATAGCCTTATGTTCCAACCTAAGATAGAAGATGTAAAACATATTTACGATAGGGTTAATATTATATTAAATCATGTAGAGGAAATATGTAATCATTTAGCAATACAAAGCAGAATGAAGAGAGGGTTAATAAATGGTTTAGGTTCTATTGTAAAAGCGATCACTGGCAATTTAGACCAGGATGATCTTGTAAATATTCAAAAGGATTTAGAAACATTAAGAATAGCTTACAATCAGCAGATATCTATAACTAATGAAACTTTAGAAGAATATAACCACCAAATAAATAAAATAACTAATATTCAGAAACTAATAGATAGTCAATTTACAAGAATTGGAAATAGTAAAATACAGCAAAAGGTGGCTCTTAGTTTTTTGTTTCAAGCTGAGACCTTGCAAGAAATAGCTGAGAGACTAACAACAGCAATTATGTTTGCAGAGCATCGTATGTATCACTATAGTATAATACAATCTCATACATTGCAAGAAACTTTGAATATGATTCCAAAAGATGTAATGATATCAAATAACATTAATGACATTGAGCCGTTTATAAAAGTAAATTGTCGAATAATTAATAAGATTGTATACTTTATGATAGAAATACCGTTAGTTAAACCTCAAGTTTATAACACTAGGAAAATTGTTCCCATTGTCCAAAATTTCCCAACCTGTACCTATCCTTTAATGCGAAAGGTAACTCTGGCGTATACATCGTTGGAGGTATATGAAGTGCAAGACTGCCTCGAGCTTAAAGAGTTAGTCTGCAAAGGAAGTGTATTACAAGAGGAGACTTGTGAGAGTGAAGTGTTGTTCAATCGAAGTATCAGTCGGTGTAGTGTAATACCTATAAAGTGTCCAAATGAACAATTGCTGGAGATATCATCAAAGGGGATATATATCTACACTAACAAAACTACAGAAGTAAAGATTGAGTGCGGCTCTCAAGGAGAAACTACATGGGTTAAAGGACCACACATGCTGACAGGCGAAAACTGTGAAGTTTCCTTAGCGGGAGTAAAAAGGTTTAAGACAACTGAGTCTACAGATGAGATAATAATAACGAGATTGGAAATATCAAATAAAGAAGAAACTCCTGAAATTGAACTTACCTATGATGCTGACAAGATTTCATCTAAGTTAAAGCACTTGAAGCAAATAAATGAGTTACAAGCTCTGGAAAAACAACAGTATTCAGTACGGTCTATTGGGGCTTACTGTACTTTTACTAATATTTTGTATTATTTGCAAATTTTTCAGTCCTCAAATGAAATCAGGGACTTCAAATTTGGAGGGGGAGAGTCAACCCTTGCCCAAAACAGAGGACTATAAAAATATAATAACACATGTGGGTGGCCGACCCACATTACACAATGGAACCATTGAAGATCGATTACAACTTCCAAGACACATTATCGTTACCCCTTGGGTATCGAAAACCGAGAAGTTGATGATAGAAGACCGTGGAAGGATGGACTCAACAATGGAACATTAAGAAACTTGGTATAAAAGGGGATTACTCGTTGGACACGTTGATCATTCTACTCCATAAGCTTAGCAACTTAGTACTGAAACTGTATTATTTTATGTAATAACTAATAAAGTATTTTTTTAAAGTCTTAACGGATCTAAGTATTTTGACTTACGAATGAATCCGAAATGTTTTCTAGACAAGGCCAAAATTATGTTCAGTTATATCATAAAAGAAGTAAGAGGCTGTTTGGAGTCGCGAGGTTTAGCCCTCCAGTTCTGGTACCGTACTGCAGTTTTGAGTTGAAAGCCCAGAGAAAGTTAAAATAAATTATGAATTTTCGAGCTCAATCTTTTTGTTCCACTAGAAATTCGCCTCAGTTTCGGCATGAGCTGGAAATCTAATGACTTATAATTTATCAGTATCCGTGTGTGTGGTTCTGAGTCCTGTAGCGATAAGCGCATTATATAGCTGTGAATTCTCGAGCTCGCTCCTCGTCTTTGGTTCGTATTGCAACAAACTACTCCCATTGTAGTAAAATTTAGATCTTGTAAACGATCAAAAGATCGACCTAATCGTATTGCAGAACAATGTCGAGCTCGCTTCGCTCGATCAGCGTCAATTTTCGTCCCGCTGCGCTAAACGAAGTTGCCGATTTCCTCATCTTCGCCTCGTTCAACAATTACATGAAATCTGAGACCTGTCTTGCTTTCCTGCCCTCAGTACAAACATTTTCCATGAGTCCAGTTCTTATATTAACTATCGATGCCAACAACTTAAGTTTATTACCAAAGCCTTTAACGGAATCAATTGATACAGGTAATAGAATTGTCTCTCAACGTTGCCCCGGCTCGAGTCTTCCAATTAATAAGTAACGAACAATATTGGTTGCAATCCTCTGCAGTCTGGAACAGTTTGCCTTCTGTTTGCTACTTCATATCTTATGCTTTGAAGAGTATTATTGTTCTATGCTCTTCAATAATACCAGGCTGTGTTGAATTCTAAGTTATTTAAGTATTCAGTTATTTTTTTATCATGTGGGCAGCAAGCCCTGGTTTCAGAGTTTTATCAGACCGCCTTACGCCTTACGGACATCAGCTGCTCCATACAAATCAGCTGTACTGTACTGATTCGACTCAAATGTATGGAGCAGCTGAATTTTTTTTGCGTTTCCTATGGAGCCATAGTGAAAGTTATTCAGTTTGATGGTCTGAACTCACCGTTTCATGATTTGGTAGGCTAGGACTTACACCATGTACGGGGTGTAACAAAACATCCTAGTAATACTTATGCAATTATCTTGGGGGTGCTTCTGCCCATGAAACTGAACAACTTTCTCTATGCCTCCAACATAAAAATCGCGAGGATAAATTAGCTATTCCTAACAAAAATTGAAACCTACTCTAGCCGAATGTATGGTGCAGCAAAAATACCGAACATAAAAAAATATCACTAACAAAATGTAACAATAAATCATCATCATCACCAAAAAAAAAAAGTAAGCATAATCATTATGCTCACGACTATATTCCCCGAGGGGGAAGTCAGAGATATTCTGAAACCTCAAAACATCCACGTTTCTCCAGTAGTACTGAAACTCTGTCCAGTGTGACGGGGGGTGAGCCCGTCGCTACTTATAATGGACAGTAGGTACAATACATGCTTTGAAATTGACGCATGCAGGTTTCCTCACGATGTTTTCCTTGAAAAAGCCAGTGGTGTTACAAATCGTACATACATTCCGAAAAACTCATTGGTACCAGTCTGCCTGGACGGGGATCGAAACATCGCCTCCTGCACGGCAGGCAAGGTTACTCGCCACTAGACCACCACGGTCCAAACAAAACGTAAAATGTAATAATTGTAAAAATGTTCCAACAAAATGTTCGGCATTGAGATTTACCGTCGGCCGCGTATTAACAAAACGTTGTATGCTTCTCACGTAGCTGTTTGAATATACGCCTCCGTTATACCTACGTGCGTATTAATAGTAACTACTACCTACCCGCTCTGCGTTAACGTCTTTACAATATCTGAGTATTACCCGAGGGGGTAGTGAAATATTATCTAAATACAGCATCATCATCATCATCAGCCTATCATCGTCCACTGCTGAACATAGGCATACGAATAGTTAATACAGTTATTAACTATTCTTATGACATAGGCCTCTACTAAGGCGCGCCACAAGGTGAAAAATATCTAATAATACAGGGTGTATGGAAAAGACCCATCAAACTGGACAACTTTTACGATGGGAGCAAACCGATCTGCTAAAAAAAATCAGCTGTCCCATACTAAACTCCAATACCTTACTCGACTCAAAATGTGTGCAGCAGCTGTTTTTTTTTTGCTCCGATCGGTTTGCTCCCATAGAAAAAGTTGTTCAGTTTGATGGGTAGAGTATGTGGTTTAAAGGTTAATGGTAATGGTAAATGGTACTTCTCCTTACACCCTGTATACAGGGTCCTTCTTAATATACTGACACTTTTTAAGGGGATGATCAGACCGTCAAACTGAACAATTATCTTTATGGCACCAACATCGAAATTGCGAAAAAAATTCAGCTGTAGATTCAAAACTGCAAACCTACTCGAGCCAAACGTATGGGACAGCCATTTTTTTTTCGCGATCTCGATATTGGTCCTATAGAGAAAGTTGTTTAGAATAATTGTCTGATCAGTGATTAGCCTCTTAAAAAAAAAAAAAAAAAAAAAAAAATTATTTCGGATAACATGACCCATATTACATTTCACATTAATAAAAGTGTCAGTATTAAAATAGGACCCTGATTGGAGTAGTTTCTGCGGCTTTGTATGAAAAAGTAGATTTATTTAATTTCGATGTTGGCTTGACAGTAAAAGTTGTTCAGTTTGATGGTCTGAAGCACCCCTTTAAGTATGTAACGCATTTAAAACACTCTGTAGGTACATCCACAGGATTTACATTACACCCTGTTGGTATGAAGTCACGCACAAAAGCTAGCACATCGTTCTAGGCTAGCACACAATAAATGAACACTAGATGGCACCACCAAGACACATCAAAACCAGTTTACTGCGGTTTTTACTGCCCCACGCATTGCGCTGCCTAGTTCAATTAACAAAGTCTCACAAGTCATGACAATTTCGTACTTAATACATAGGCATAAGGGATTTGTCACGAGACTAACTATGTACTGTACATGTGTTTTCTAATACGAAGTCCCACAAATTGAGACAATTTCGCACATAAGACCTTAGGCATAAGGGACTTGTTAGGACAGTATATTTTATTGTTGAGAATGGTGGCCCACAATAGATGACTGTAGGGGCTATAACTATTATTTTGAGTTTATATTTATTGTTGAAGCTCTGGGGTCAGTAGTTGAGCTTCAGTACCTAGTCATCATCATCATCATCATCAACTGCTATGTATTTCCACTGCTGGACATAGGCCTCCCCCAAGGATCGCCACAACGACCGGTCCTGCGCTGCCCTCATCCAACGGTTTCCCGCCGCCTTCACCAGGTCGTCGGTCCACCGTGTGGGGGACCTACCCACGCTGCGCTTTCCGGTACGCGGCCGCTACTCGAGAACCGTTCGGCCCCATCGGCCATCGGTTCTACGAGCAATGTGCCCCGCCATACCTAGTTGAGGTGGCAAATCCATACAAAATCGTACTCTGATTCGGAATTCCATATGTGCGTGGCAAGCATTACTGAACAAGTAGACACAATAACACAATTCATGCCTCCAAATTGAACCATGCAGGTTTTCTCACGATGTTCTTCTTCCTTGAAAAGTGATGTTACAAACCATACCTACTTATACAGGGTGTAAGAAAAAGCACCACATACTCTACCCATCAAACTGAACAACTTTTACTACGGGAGCAAACCTGTCAGAACGAAAAAAATTCTACTGTCCCATACTCAACTGCAATACCTAATCGATGGAAACGTATGGGACAACATTTTTTTTTGTTTTGACACGTTTGCTACCATAATAAAAGTTGTTCAGTTTGATGGGTAGAGTGTGTGGTTTAAAGGGTTTACAGGTTAATGATACTTTTCCTTACACCCTGTATAAGTTCCTAGCAAATCATTGGCGAGACCTTTGATAAAGTTACCTATATGTCCACATTGACAGTGGAAGATACGAAAGCGTCGAAAAAAAGGGAACCAGCACTGGCTCCTAAACCCTAATCCCTATCCATATACACGCACACATACACAATTTGTATGGCGCCTCACGCACACCAATCTATGAAAGTTGTCACCTTTTGTTTTATACGGTATAACCGTAAGGATCATTCTATACTTTTTCTAAGGGCGAGACTTCTTGCCACATGATCATGACTAATATGGATTATGGAGTACAAATAATGATAGTGAAAATTGTTGTAGACATAAATTAAAACATTGTTAAGTACCTCACAAAAAACATATTAAGTTTATAAATCCAAGTTAAATCCGCAAGGAACAAGACAATAATATCACATCATCCCTCAAAAATAGTAAACAATAAGTATACAAAACAAAACTATACAAATCTGAAGATAGGACGGATACAGTACTCCATATTATACAAATTGTACAAAAAACTCGACCGAGCGAGAATTTAACGAGTGCTCGTTACTGCGTCCACTCGATATATTTGTTATGATTTTCTCTATACACTATGTTAAGGTGCGTTGGGGTAAGTTCGGATGGTTTTAAGCTGCATTCATAAGAAGTTGGCAATTTATGTTATCCTCAAAATCTGTATCAGCTAGCGTAATAAAAGAAAGAAGAAACTGATAGTCTAGCGCCAAGCAGCTTGCTGCGTTCCGTCAGTGTGCAGGTATGCCAGTGCACTTCTGGGTGGGCTCGCTACATTTTCGACCCCATCTTTGTCCTAAAGACTAGATAGAGGTCAAAAAAACCCATCAATAATAAAAGGAACAAGAAAGAAATACTTCTGACCGCCTTGTAATGGTAAGCGGTCGTGAACTTTTGTAGTATCCGAAATAAATCCTATCCGATGTAGTTAGTGAACAAATGATACAGGTAAAGGAGTAGATGCTCATTATAATAACAAAATGTAGCGTGAAAATAATAATAGAGACTGCGTAATCTGAGTAGGGGTAGAAAATATGAAAAACTTGTGGGTAACAAACAGGGCCGTCTTAAACTAGGCTGGGGTCCTTGGGCACACAAGAATATGGGGCCCTTTTGGAAAGTAAAAAAAGCGAAAATAGAATTTTTTTACTAAGTATGACAATTTATTATAGGTAATCAAATACAGTATGATATAATATGTCATTCTGGTTTTTTGGTTACGATTACGACAACGGTTTCTTTCGGGATTTCTGTGGAGCAAAATCTTATTTATTTTAACACTTTATTGTACACACGGAAATACAGATGAATACAATATAATAGACAAGTACAAAGGGCGAGCTTATCTCTGAAGAGATTTCTTCCAGCAGACCCATGATAAAGAGAAAGTTTACAAACTGAGGCAGGCAAGGTGTACCTACACAATTCAAAGAAATAAACAAACTAAAACACACAATCTGAACAATAACTTATTATTTATATATACAGGATGAAATTGATATCATTAGCATCCCATAGTAAAAGTTGTTCAGTTTGATGGGTAGACTCTTAGTTTAAAAGGATGCTAATGATATCAATTTCACCCTGTAGCCTGTAGATGGAAAATCATAAAACATTCGTACAAAAGTAGTACCTACAAAACAAAATAATACAAACAATCAAGAGACGATGACGTCACAAAAGGCTGCGCGTGAGCACGCCTTCAATCCCGGCGACCAATCACAAGCGAGCGTCAGTTGCTTGCGTGAGATGCGGCCATTTTGATTGGCCGCGTGCTGTCAATGGGCTGGGATAAATTGGAGATGTGACTCGGTTTGGTCAAGGAGCATTCATTTATTTAAGAGAATTTTATTCCGAGAGCGTAAATGCGCGCTGCATACAAACGTACTATGGTGATATTTTCAATTCTAACCAATTAAAGTCAATGAAATTTTGCAGGAACGATCTAAAAACATAGCTCTATGCTTGTATGGAGTCAGATTTTCGTTAAAATATACCGTTTTAATTCTAGGATTAATTTAAGATTTGTATGGAAATCTCTGAGGCACTGTAACTTTAAAACTATACATTTTAACGAAAATCTGACTCCATACAAGCATAGAGATTTGTTTCTAGATTGTTTCTGCAAAATTTCATTGCCTTTAATTGGTTAGAATTGAAAATATCACCATAGTACGTTTGTATGGAGCGCGCCAACGGTAATATACCCTTAAATGGTCGATTTGTGAGAAAGACTTAATTTTTTTTAAGTTGCCATGATGTTTTTTTTAATTTATATTTATACGGATTCATGCTTGTGATGTGAGTAAGCACTGCATTTCCGCCAGTGTTTGTGGTAGTATCTATCGAATCTCAAGGATTGTTTTTCAGTAAAAACACAGGTGAGAAGGATTGCGGAGCCACGTGGCAGGCATCAAACGTGAACTGGGCGAACACCACGCGAAAGACAAGTGCTCGCGGCAACACCTGCAACGTGACTACCATTAAGTTTTATAACAACACGAGGGAGACAGCTAATTTATAACAACACTCTTTTTTTTTGTTTTAAAAACAGGACGCACTGGCCGAACTTGTAAGTGTTCCATGGAACAGTAAAAAATCGAAAACGTTGATTTTTTCCAAATTGCAACTTTTGCAACTATGGCAATAATTGCACTTATAAGAATCACGAAGTTCTCTTTATACCAATACCTACTTGTCTTCGTCGTGCATCACTGCATCGTGATTATTATATACCTACCTACTAGGTGTTTACCCGCGACTTCGTCCGCACAAATTATATACCAGATTTTAATTCAGATCATAAGCTATCAAACAAAAAAAGTTTCATCAAAATCGGTTCAGTAGTTTTACGTGATGCGCGAACAAACAAACAAACACACAAATAAACAGACAAAATTTAAAAAAAATGTTGATTTCAAGTCAGGGATACCTAAAAACCATATCGTTATCTTTTTTGTAAATATCTTCAATGTACAGACACACTTCAGTTACAGTTTTATAATAGTTTAGATAAGTGCAAATTAGGACTTGCCCACACGATAACAAGAAGAAGAAGAAGTAAAGTCAATTTCAACCATTTTAAGCTCTATTCACATTACGACCGACGGGCGCGGACGGACGCGGAGGGTGCATTGCCAAATAGTAAATTACACACCGAGGGCAGGAAAGTAAGAAAGGTCTCGTGTTATTGATCTCTCAACAAACATGTGATCTGAGGCTTTCTTATTTACTGCCTGAGGTTAGTATACTATTTTTTCCTCGATGAAGGTTGAAAACGGCAACTTCGTTTAGCGCAGATTGACGCTTTCCGTCCGGAGGGGAGAAATAATACATATTTCAATACCGATAGTGTTCTTCTTATCGAGTGGGCTGCAAAGCCCTGGTGTCAGAGTTTATTCAAACCGCCTTATGGCCTCTGACGTGGTTTTTATGTAACGACTACTACCACCAGTGATAGTAACCGGGACCAACAGCTTAACGTGCCATCCGAAGCACGGAATCATCTTTCTTTTCAGACAATCAGGTGACTCAGCCTGCAATGTCCTAACCAACTGGGGAAAAACGCACAAAGTGACATTTCACTAGGTGCCCCCCGTGGGAATCGAACCCACGACCTCCGTGTCAAGAGCCCAATGCTCTAACCATTAGACCACGGAGGCAGTTATCCGTTAATACCGATAGTGTTGACTGACAGAGAGAATGACGGGCCCCACGGACGGGGATGGAGCTTTCTCTGTGGACTCTATCTATATTGAAATATGTATTATTGGACATTGCACACTCCGCGCCAGTCCGCGCTCGCCCGTCTTAATGTGCATTGATCTTTAGCACCTAGTCATCATAACAGATAGTACCTACCTAACCTGGTCAGAATCACAGTACAGACATAACCAACAAATAATAAAATAAAGCCGTGTCCACACCGCCGCGCCGCGCCGCGGGCAGACGTGCGGGCGTGCGGCGAACAAATCGCGATAATTCGCCGCCGAGCTGAATATTCATGAGCCGACGGGGGACATTACGTACCTACATTTCATTTTTTAATTTTGATTTATCCACTGTGAAATGTTGTGCTTTTGGCGAGTTGTGTGATTTAAGTGCGGTTTTAAATGACAAATGAGTTTTTAAGTTCAAATAGGTAGGTAGGTACTAAGAAAGCCTGAAACTGCCCCGGGTGGCACTTTACAGGGGGCGGCAAATTCGATTTTCGAGCACGCTGCGCTCGCTGCGATTTCTTCCAGACAATCTTAGGGTAGGAGAAACAATGAACGAAGAAAGGTCACGATGTTTTTGTTTTCCTAAAAATGTTTAACTCGAATATTCTGATCCAGTCTGTGTTCGAATCTTCGCCTCCTGCACGGAAGCCGAGGCTACCAGCCACTAGACCAGCACAACTTCATTAATTCTCTAAAAAAATCACAGTTTTCAGCACATCTCTCTAGCATTAATGCATTTATAATTCTATCTAACAAGACTGAACTTTTAAAACAGGTTAGTAACTTTTAACGATATCCTATGTACCTACCAGTTCTATAAAAAGTTAAGAGCAAAGAAGAACAAACTTGATAAGATATTCATTACACAGGATGTATTTAAGTGAATAATTACGAATGTAGATCACTGCGGAGAGCAAGGGAGAAGGAAAAAGATTTATGCAATTATAGGGTCCTTCTTAATATGCTGACACTTTTTTAAGGGGATGATCAGACCATCAAACTGAACAACTTTCTCTATGGAACCAACATCGAAATCGCGAAAAAAAAAACAGCCCCTCCATACAAAACTGGAAACCTACTCGAGCCAAATGTATGGGACAGCTGATTTTTTTTCGCGATTTCGATGTTGGTCCCATAGAGAAAGTTGTTCAGTTTGATGGTCTGATCATCCTCTTAAAAAAGTGTCGGCATATTAAGTTGGACCCTGTATACAGGGTGAAATTGATATCATTAGCATCCTTTAAAACTAAGAGTCTACCCATCAAACTGAACAACTTTTACTATGACAGCAAACCAATCGGAGCAAAAAACAAATCTGTTGTTCCATACATTTTAGTCGTGAAGGCAGCGGCGGCGGGTTCAGTTTAGTATGGGACAGCAGATTTGTTTTTTGCTCCGATTGGTTTGCTACCATAGTAAAAGTTGTTCAGTTTGATAGGTAGACTTTAAGTTTAATGATATCAATTTCACCCTGTAATATGGATTATTTGAAGGGCGATAATATGGTTTGTGATTAGGACTTTATATTTTCTAACTTACGTAGATAGGTATACCGAAAAGCTTTCAAACGGTGAAGGAAAACATCGTGAGGCAAAAAAAAAAAAAAAAATATTCGTAAAATTATTTTTATGAAATAAATGAATATTAATATGAATATAATTTTTTTTATTAAATTCACACAAAAAACCATTGTACATTATGAATTAGGTACTATTTATTTATAAAATAAGATTTATTGCTAGGCTATGCGTATGGATCATAATATTGATAGATACAGCTGACATCATCAAAAGGCAGGTACAACCTGCCTGTGCTATTGACATCAGCTATAACTCTGAGAAATGAAACTGCATTAGGATGAAGAAGAAGTTCTGATGCGAATGGGAAGTCTACCAATCCGCATTGTGTACCCGTGTTGGAGTAACGCACATATACACCCTCCCTGAGAGGCCTGTCTGTGCCCTGCAGTGGGACGTATACAGGGTGTAAGAAAAATATCATTAACCTTTACCTACAGCACATACTCTACCCATCAATTGAACAACTTTTACTATGGGAGCCTTAGATCAAAATAAAATGAATGGATAGGCCTTACGCGAACATTTCAAACCAGAAAAATGAGGCAAAACAAATGAAAGGTTTACTTCAAATTTGTATGCAAGTGCCCTAGATTTGACAGATAATGGCGCTAGTTTGTATGGACCAAGTGCACCAGTACTTTGCTTCAACTTACCGCGCGTTAGGCCTATCCATTAATTTTATTTTGATCGAAGATGGGAGCAAACAGATAAGAGCAATTGCAGCAGTTTTTATAACAAAGAGCCCTAACTGGATTAGTCAATACGCCGTATAGGCCGTGGCCTAGGGGCGGCAGCGTCCTAGGGGCGGCAGATTTCAGAGGACTATACTTACTACAACTAGAAAATGTTTATTTTAGAAAGGTACATGGGGCAGCGGAAATAAAGTAGCTTACACTTATAAAAAATATAAATCCGGCACTGCTTTAGGGTTGAACTACATCACATTCTTCTTCTTATCAAGTGGGCTGCAAGACCTGGTGTCAGAGTTTATTCAAACCGCCTTACGGCATCTGACGTGGTTTTTATGTAACGACTACTACCACCAGAGATAGTTTAGCCGTGACAAACAGCTTAACGTGCCATCCGAAGCACGGAATCATCTTTCTTTTCAGACAATCAGGTGACTCAGCCTGCAATGTCCTAACCAACTGGGGAAAAACGCACAAAGTGACATTTCACTGGGTGCCCCCGTGGGAATCGAACCCACGACCTCCGTGTCAAGAGCCCAATACTCTAACCATTAGACCACGGAGGCAGTCCTTTTCACCTTTACCTAAAGCACATACTCTACCCATCAATTGAACAACTTTTAGTATGGGAGCAAACAGATAAGAGCAATTGCAGCAGTTTCTATAACAAAGAGCCCTAACTGGATTAGTCAATACGCCGTATAGGCCGTGGCCTAGGGGCGGCAGCGTCCTTGGGGCGGCAGATTTCAGAAGACTATACTACAACTAGAAAAATTTTATTTTAGATAGGTACATGGGGCAGCGGAAATAAAGTAGCCTACACTTATAAAAAATATAAATCCGGCACTGCTTTAGGGTTGAACTACATCACATTAAGGGTATATTACCGTTGGCGCGCTTTATACAAACGTACTATGGTGATATTTTCAATACTAACCAATTAAAGTCAATGAAATTTTGCAGAAACAATCTAGAAACAAATTTCTATGCATAGAGTCAGATTTTTGTTAAAATGTATAGTTTTAAAGTTACAGCACCTCAAAGATTTCCATACAAATCTTAAATTAATCCTAGCATTGAAACTGTATATTTTAATGAAAATCTGACTCCATAGAAGCATAGAGATTTGTTTTTTGATTGTTTCTGCAAAATTTCATTGACTTTAATTGGTTAGTATTGAACATATCACCATAGTACGTTTGTATGCAGCGCACAAATGCGCTCTCGGAATAAAATTCTCTTAACAGAAAAGGATAGAGCTACGGAAAAATGCGACGCGGTGCTGTGTGATGTAGTTCAACCCTTAGCTTACTTGTGGGATCATAACATGCATGCATGTGAGCATTATTTTAGCGTACGTACCTATTTATCTTGTACTTTCGTATAAAATCCCCGTACAAAGCAGTGCCCACACTAAGACAGTTCGGCAGATCAAGCTCCCAGCAACAAATTAGGGGATTACCCGCTATCAGGCGGGTACAGTCGCCAGCTAATATATCTCTAGACGTTTTTACTACGGTATTGCCACAGATGTATTGCTGACTGTTGTAGAATTACCTACCTACCTACTATTTGCTACCTTAGCAAAACAAATCTGCTGTTGCATACATTCGAGTCGAGTAGGCACTGCTTTAGAACAACTTTTATGGAACAACAGATATTTTTTAGGCTTCAATTGGTTTGCTCCCATAGTAAAAGTTGTTCAGTTTGATGGGTAGACTCTTAGTTTAAAAGGATGCTAATGATATCAATTTCACCCAGCAGGGTCCTTCTCCTGCGGGCGGTTTTTTAAGAGGATGATGTGACCCTCATTCTGAACAACTTAGTCTATGGGACTAGGGTTACCAGATGAAAAACATACATTTTTACCCGACTATGGCGAAGCAAAAAGATGGGCTATGATTTTGACCGGTAAATATGAATGTTCATCTTGTTCTCTCATACATTCTAAACTATTTATCATTTGACAAATGAGGCATCCTTGGAATCGTCTAGATCGTCTGCCTATTTGTGACGTTACATTAAATTTAATATGACGCCCTATAGAGGACATAAAGTTAAATACAAAACAAAATACAATCACACCAATAACTGCTGGACCTCGCGACCGCGTACCGGAAAGCACAGCGTGGTGGGTAGGTCCAACAAGGTGGACCGACGACCTAGTGAAGGCGACGGCAACATGTTGGATGAGGGCAGCGCAGGACCGGTCGTTCGGTCAGGGATACCTTTTATGACTTCGTAAAACGAATGGAAAGAAGCATCCTGGGGTTGACACTTTTACACAAAGAAAGAGCCAAGAATATCTCCTCTAATGGAAAGGCCACAAAACTAGATGATGCAACATTCAAAGTTAAAAAATAAAGTGGACTTGGACAGGACATTTGCGACCGAAAAGAAAAGTGGAACAGAGCAATAGTGGAATGGAAGCCGAGATATGGAAACAAAATAAAATGAGGACGTCCAAAGAAACGATGGGCAGACGACATCAGAGCAGTCGCAGGTTCTCTATGGACTAGACTCACAAAAGATAAAGTGCAATGGAAGATGTTGGAGGAGGCCTATGTGTCTTTGGATGCGCAGAGTGAAGATGAGAATTAATAGAAGAGTGTAAAATTACAAATAATGTAAAGAAGTAAGCAAAGGCCTCCTCTCACGAATAAGGGTGAGAGGGAGCGGGCCATACTCCACCATGCGGGCCCAGTGCGTGTTGGTGGAGGCAAGTTAGTGGTCAACTTTCAAGCCGCCTTAATAGGCCTCTGACCTGGCTTAACGAATAGTTACAACGCCATCTGACGGAACGTGCCTTCCGAAGCATGGAAACGCTCGTGATGAAATACCACTAATCGTCACCCATCTAAAAACTGACCGGACCAACTAATATCTCTGCAAAAGTCTAAAAATAATAAAAAATAAAAAAATATAATACCATCTGAAATGAAGTCCTCTTTCCATATGATTACATAAAGTTAAGTGTATTGCAAAACCTGTGAACTACAAAACTACAAAAAAAGTCAGCTAAAAGTCCGTTGCATTTTGACTCTATCAAGCTAAAAGGAATCCCGTACTTTTGTCCCAGCGTGGATTAACATACATATTGCTTGCTGTTATCCCGTACAGTCCCGCGGGAACTTGATAAGTCCGCGGGATCCCGGGATAGCCTACTGTATGACTTTTTGATAACACTAATACGTGCCTTTGATGCCTTTTTCGAATAAAATCAGGTCAAAAGTATGTCGGAAATGTCAGTTTCGTATACCTAATGATAGTTTAAATATTTTTGATCCATTGTCCATGTCAATTAAATCTTTTGAACCGTAATATCATAGAGTTAGGTACTATAAATATTATGTAGAGAGCACGGACCTGAAAGAAATACGGACCGAGTATTGCACTAAAAAGACGTGAAGCATGCAAGGTAATACAATCTCGTTTGTGACCTACACTCACACAGATGCACTAGCTCTAGGCGCAGGTCCGACAACCCGTCACCTTATGTACCGCGTGACAGCACGCACACAAAAGACATGGGTGCTTCACTCATGATCAGATGACATTCCGTCTGGTTCTTCTTTTAAGTCTGTGGTAGAGAGTAGAAATTTCACAGAATATAACACATCGAGGGTTCCGTACCACACCACCACGGAACATAATTATCAACTTGGAATTTTTTTTTTCTTTGGGACCTTAAGCGTGAGACCGACTCGCACTTGGCCGGTTTTTATTATTTGTTGTTATACTGTAGAGTTTGCTCTATAATTTTTACTGTAGAGATCGTTTTTACTATCGAGCGAGAAGAAAAAACATCAATAAAAACTAGTTTCTTGTTGAGAACCTCCCCTAATTTTTTACTTTTGGACATTTTTATCCGCTGTAATAACGCATATTCTGTCAAAATTTCAACTATCTAGCTATTACGGTTCAAAAGTTACAGCCCTAAATAGGTACGACGGACGGACGGACGGACGGACAACGTAGGCTTAGTAATAGGGTCCCTTTTTCACGCTTTGGGTACGGAACCCTAAAACCCTGGCACAAGTATGTTGGGCTCTCGATAAGGGCCATTACATACATGCGGAATTGTGATTCGGAATTCCGAATGCAAACCGGTTTTCGTATGGAGCTTCCCTCTCCAGATTTGTGAACGGGATTTCAAACCTATACAAAAAACCGGTTTGCATTCGGAATTACGAATTGCAATTCCGCATGTATGTGATGGGCCTAAGGATCCCAGATTTTTTTTTACTGTGGTAGATGTGGTACGGAACCATCGGCGCGCTGCTCCAACTTGCACTTTTCCGGTTTTTTACATCCTAGCAACGAATTAATTCGTTCCACTTCCCACACTATTACAACAGTAATAAAATTGCATTGCGTGCCTCCTCACACATGGCCGGGATCATAGTTTACTTGTTTATGGAACGTCACGCCGTGACCTTGAGGGGGGAGGGAAGGGGTGTGGGAAGGAGGGTTGCTGCGGCACGGAGCAAAGAAAATATTTGACGCTCTTATTATAGCGAACCGAACACGGTCGCCCAGGTACATAGTTATTTATCAAATAACGGCAATACTGCCAAAATAATAATTAGTTATTCTATGTTATCAGACCATGCTAGACTCAATAACAATGTTAGGTTCCTTTGTTTTTGTAATGTTATATTTTTATTTGTTGGTGCTTTTGCGGTAGGGTCTTCAACTCTGCAATAAATGATCTCTGGAATTGGCTCTCTAATAGCCTTTTTCTTATTGCTGTCTCCCGTCTGCAATGGAGGGAAGTTCTTTTTCCTACTCCTCCTAACTTTTTTGATTAATAGTATGCGGATTCCAAGACAGATTAGAGTCATCCCCCGGGCTAGCTGGACTTCATTGTCTAGTGTTGTGAATAGTCGCCGCTGTTGATCCTGGTTCACAGGAGTTACAGCGGTAGGAAAGTGTGGTGGGCCAATTCTATGGTACTTCAATATGGTTCAATAAACAATAATTCATTACCTTTTGAGACCACGTAGACCACGCGTATCAGGCTTGCCTCGTTTTTGGTCTACCGTTTAAATGTAATAGTTGTAATCAAAAGTTTAAAAATAAACATTATCTTATCTATCTTATCTTTTATAATAAAACAGGTGTTTAGTAGCAAAATCTCATAGTAGGTAACTACTGTTCTGCATCTACGTGGACGACGTGCGCAGAATTACTTGCTCTGTGTTCATTGTAGGGTGAAGGGGGGTGTGAAAGGGAGGGGGTAAATCGGTCATCAAATGCAGATTCAAGTGATGATAGCTTAGCGGTTCCAGTGCGGATAGAATCTAAGTGATTCTGAGAGGTGACAACCTGTATTTAATGTGACCGTTTACTAGCAAATCATGTCGCCTGCTCAAATTATAATTAGATTTGGGGTGGGGGGGATCTACCTCCTAGCGGTCCACCCCGGGCAACGGCATCACAAGCTACCAAGTTTGTGGTGGCGGCTGAACGATCCCCCACAGCGGTGTGGTAGGCTCCGCGAGGAGCCGCCTGGCTCGCGACCACCCTCCTGCCGGAGTCTGGCGCCAAGCAGCTAGCTGCGTTCCGTAAGTGTGCAGGAGTGCCAGTGCACTTCTGGATAAGCTCGCTACATCTTCGACCCCATCTTTGTCCTGAGGACTAGATAGAGGTCAAGAGCAAACCCATCTAGAGTAAAAAAAAATAAAAAATAAAAGATTTCTTAACTAACCGATTTCATAAAGGAGGATTATCCATACGTCTTTATTCCTCCTCCTGCTCTAATCCAGTTATAAGAAACGTGGTGGTCCAGTGGCCAGTAACCTTGACTGCCGTGCAAGAAGCGATATGGTTCTATCCCCGTCCAGGCCGACTCGTACCAATGAGTTTATCGGAATTTATGTAAGATTTGTAACACCACTGGCTTTTCGGTGAAGGAAAACATCGAGAGGAAACCTGCATGCTTCAACTAAGAGTCTACTCATCAAACTGAACAACTTATACCTACTATTGGAGCAAAAAGAACGAAGCAAAAAAAATTCTGCAATACCTACTCGACTCAAATGTATGCAACAGCTGATTTGTTTTTTGCATCGATCGCGATCGGTTTGCTCTCATAGTAAAAGTTGTTCAGTTTGATGGGTACCTAGGTCGCGAGCGAGATATTATAAAGGTTAACAAAATAAGGTGAAACTATTTTAAAGGGACGATTGATCAGACCATCAAACTGAACAACTTAAACATCAACTTTCTCTATGGGACCAATAGAAATCGCGAAAAAAAATCTGCTGTTCCATTGTACATTAGGTCGAGTAGGTTAGTATGGAACGGCTGAATTTTTTTTCGCGATGTCGATATTGTTCCCATAGAGAAAGTTGCTCAGTTTGACGGTCTGATGATCCCGTTAAATAGTTTCACCTAATTTTCTTAGAATATTCATGCATGCATGCAAAATCCCTTAGTCGTCTCGTTCGACACCACCACATGGCACCCTTTGCGTACTAAAGACAACCAACGGGATCACCGTACTGTCCTATCCAACTTAAAAAAAACACACCGGGTCCAAAAGGACAGGTGGTTAGAAAGAGACAGCACTATTGCCACCTGACGCATGCCTTCACAAAGCAGGTGCTTAGAAACCGTTGAATTTAAAACCGACTTCATTTCAAACCTTATTCCTTTGTCATAAGAGTCTTGACAACTTAGTTCCTAAAACCACTGCAGTTGAAATTATGTCGTATAAGAAGGCTTTTGTTTTGAAGACATCAAGGTTGAAAATAGCTTGATTAATAGGACTTCGTATGTAAATACTAAACTTCCCTACGTCCTGTGACACAGTAAAAAATTGTTGTAGCTAAATATTTGAGAAACTGTTGGATTTTAAAACAGAATGTATGGGACTTTTATTATTGGTGTTTGACAGATGGTAGGCGCGTGCGGTCAAGTGTGAAACTTAGAAAGACGTTGGGTGTTTTTTTGTGGTGCGTAGAGTAAGGTGATACTTTAAAACATGTTTTATTAAATAATAAATAAATATCTTGGACATTGTCACACAAATTATCTAGTCACATTTAAAGTACCGAAATCTAGCCTGGACTTGTTTCATCATGACTAGACAACTATATACATTGTAATTCATACAGCTGACACTTTTTTAAGGGGATGATTAGACCGTCAAACTGATCAACTTTCCCAACAACGAAATCGCGAAAAAAAAAAACATCTGTCCCAACATTTGGCTCAAGTAGGTTTGCGATTTCGATGTTGGTGCCTTTCAAAAGTGTCAGCATATTAAGATGGACCCTATACAATGTGTTACAAAAGTTAAAATAAACATTGAAAACGTTTGAGCGGGTTGATTAGTCCATCAAACTGAACAACTTCCACTATGGAGCCAAAATCGAAATCGCGAAAAAAATACAGCTGTTTCATACAAAACTGCAAACCTATTCGACCTAAATGTACGTACCGCTATAAATATTTTTTTTTTTAGTTTCCGGTGTTGGCCCTATAGAGAAAGTTGTTCAGTTTGATGCTCTGACCATTATAATTTTAACACTTTATTGTACACACGGAAATACAGATGAATACAGTATAATAGACTAGTACAAAGGGCGAGCTTATCTCTGAAGAGATTTCTTCCAGCAGACCCATGATACAGAGACAGTTTATAAAGTGAGGCAGGCAAGGTGTACACAGTTCAAAGAAATTAACAAACTAAAACACACGATTTGAACAATGACTTCTTCGAACCATCATTTTAAAGACGGCAGAAAATTCTTCTAAACTAAGCTTTCAACAATCTAAACCTTAAATCAAAGCTAATAGAGCACACCTCGAGTGGGTGTACTCAATCAGTCCGGAGCCGCAAGACCTGTCAGTTGACCACGAGACTAACACATACATTTGTGTTCCTGTCACGTCTATACGAGTTTACACGACTGTCTATGTGTTTGTACGATGTTGACATTCTAATTAAAGGCAATCTAAACCTTAAATGAAAGCTAATAGAGCACATTTCAAATATCCTATGTTAATTCAGAACATACAGGGTCGTTCTTAATATGCTGACACTTTTTTAAGGGGATGATCAGATCGTTAAACTGAACAACTTTCTCTATAGGACCAACATCGATATCATGAAAAAAAAACTGTTGTCCCATACATTTGGCTCGAGTAGGTTTGCAGTTTAGTATGGAACAGATGATTTTTTATTCGCATCAAAAATGCGAAGTTCGTGCGATTGAGAAAGTTGTTCAGTTTGACGGTCTGATTAGCCCCTTAAAAAAGTGTCTATTCGGCAAATTTCATCCAAACAAGTTCATCCGTTTAGGCGTGATTGAGTAACAAACATACAAATATCTAAACTTTCAAACATCGTCACAAACTTTCACATTTATAATAATACTTTACTAGCTTTCATAGAATCTCAACTAATTGTTCCTCTTTAGGGGTTGGTTTTTAAAAAAATCCTTTCTTAGTGCAACCCTACAATCTCCATAGAATAATTCCAAATTTCGTGTTTCTATCTCCAGCGGTTCGGGCCTGTCACATACATACGGAATTGCGATTCGGAATTCCGAATGAAAACAGGTTTTTCGTATAGGTTTGAAATTCCGTTCGCAAATATGCAGTGTGATTTTTGAAAATCATACGAGCGGTTCGGCAGTAGAAAATGTCAGAATTACTATGGAGATTATGCATCTTTCTACTGCCGAACCACTCGTATGATTTTCAAAAATCGCACTGCTGGAGGCGGAACCTCCATACGAAAACCTGTTTTCATTCGGAATTCCGAATCGCAATTCCGTATGTATGTGACAGGCCTTAGGCTGTGCGTTGAACTTTTGATTGAATGGACCGATGATCGCAAAGAAAAAAGCCAAAATGTCATTCAAAACTAAAGGACTATCCTTTTGGAAAAACCCCATTCATCGGTTAAGCAGTTTTTAAGTGAAGCTTGCAAACAGATAAACAGTTGTATAGATATAGAATAAAAATAGATTCTGTACAAGCAGTTGAACTAAGCATCAAGTTGTTAACACCTTGCAAATAAACGATTAAAAAAAATATTGAATTAACCCTGATACCTACTTATATAATTCCTGAAATCTATCACTGAACCGTTCATCTTTTATTATTTTTGTTCTTTTTCCAAGCGATCAGTCATTCGAGACTTCAACCCCCTCCCCCTGCCTAAAATAAACCTCACCTCACACCCTCTTTCTGTGTTGCCAACTTGACTAAATTTACGCTTTTTTTTACCACGTCTTTTATGCTATATTACCTGAGTTTAGTGGTATTTCATCTCGAACGTTTCCGTGCTTCAGAAGGCACGTTAAGCAGTTGGCCTCGGATAGTTCCGTCAGATGGCGATGTAACTATTCGTTAAGCCAGGTCAGGGGCCTATTGAGGCGGCTTGAAAATTCTCTGACAGTAAGTTGACCACTAACTTGCCTCCACCAGCACGCACTGGGCCCGCGTGGTGGAGTATGGCACACTCCCTCTCACCCTTATTCGTGAGAGGAGGCCTTTGCCCTGCAGTGGGATTCTATAGGCTATAACTTACTTACTTACCTGAGGGAATGGGTAGTAATAGATATTCTAAATATGTATTCACCAGAAAGTACATACGTAAACTCTGTCCAGTGTGAAATGTGGTGATGTTGTGACATTTTAGAAATTTCAGCTTGTATAGGTTTTCTCTGGAACTACGTGCTGGAGGGTGAATTCTCACAGCCAATTTCAAATTTACATCATCACCATCTCAACGTAAAAAGTCTACTGCTGGAAATAAGCCTATCAACGATTGCTAAAGCGACTAGTCCTGCGCTGCCCTCATCCAGCGAGCTCCCCGTTGCCTTCACCAGGTCGTCGATCCACCTTGTCTAGGGCCTATTCACGCTGCGCTAGTCTTCGGTTCCATCGGCCATCAGTTTTGCGAGCAATATGCCGCACTCATTGCTGCTTTAGTTAAACATTTCTATAGGCTATTTCGGATAGTCTGGTTTTTCTGAGAATCCCTTCAATCCCGATTCGATCTCGCATTGAAACTCCGAGCATAGTCGGCCAGAGTTCTCTATTGCCCTTTGGGTGACTTTCAGCCTTTTTATAAATCCTTAAGTGAGCGACCACATCTTTGTTCCGTAAGTGACTTGAGTGAGCGACCACGTCTCAGTTCCTTATATCATCACTGGCAATACACACTGATCCAAGACTTGCATCTTGAGACACTGCGGTATTTGGTATAAGAAGATACTACGTAGTTTCCTGAACGTAGCGCAGCCGAGTTGCGAGTGTGCGATAAACACAGAAGCACTCTCTAGTCCTTACACCTCCTGTATGTGATGTAAATACAAACAGTACTCACAGAGGTGTCGTCGGTTGCAGCGTCCATACCCGGCCACCACACGGTGAGGGCTGAAGAGATGTTGGCGATAGTCTGAAGCAATTATTCGTCTACTATCAGGGTTGGTGTTACTCGAAGCTGTACCCAATTACAAGTATAAATAAGTGTCTTTATTGTTTTCCCGCGTTGGCAACACAAAGTTTGACATCGGATCCCAATCTAACCCTTGTTTGACATTTTGTATTGACACTTTTATTTTCCGGGCCCAAACAATAGCGTGCCTTATAATAATGCACGGGTTTTTATTGTAATTTCCATTTGGATCTTATTTATGGGGTGATAAAGTTGAGTTTGGATTGGCGTAGCATTTTTTTGGTTGTATGCGGAAAAACTGTTTCCGAGAAAAGTATTTGGGGTAATAGTATAAATGTGTATTTAATATTTTCATTATAACATAGAAAGTGTGCTAACAAAACAAACGCAATTATACAGGGTGTTAGGGTAAAAGCAGTGATTACATTACCCTACATTTAGGGCCGATTTCGGCATACATTGCTTGCATTGATCGCTACACTTTAAAATAGAGAGAACAAATCAGGCAATGCATGCCGAAATCGGCCCTGCATGTTGGGCCATGTAATCGATGCTAAACTGTTGCATTACTTTAAGTGCGTTCACACACGATGTCGCACTGACGGAGCGGCAGATGTCAGTCCATAGAACCACGCCCCTTGTGTCACCGTGTGTGCTTCTAAGTGCGGTTTCATACAACTCCTTGCTTCACAAATGACGGACTAACGTTTGCTGCTCCGTCAGTGCGTCATCGTGTGTGAACGTACTATGCGGTGATTAAATCTATGATACTGATTAACTTCCCTAAAGAAACAAGTAGACAATTCTAAAAAAAAAAAAACACTTTCCATTCCCTATAGGTTTGCCAAAATTGATCAGTATCATGGGTTCAATCACCCCTTAAAGTAAAGCAACAGTGTACCCTAATACCTTGTATTACAAGATCCCACTACAAGCTTGCTAAATTCTTAATTAACATACTCGTAACATACAATAATTCTAGTGGAGAATATGGTTGCCACTTTTTGACACAGCGTAACCTCCAGGGATAGCGACAAAACCTCGCGGGTCTGTTAATTTCTATACTATCTCTGGTATACATCTTCCACATACACCTGTTTTCAGTATCGTCTACTCTGCAAATAGGTAACTTAAACAATTCGATCATAGTCAACACCCATGCTATGGTAGATTACGCAAAGAGGGCAGGAAAGGTCTCAGATCTCATGTAATTGTCGACTGAAACGAAGCCGAGGTCAACAAACATGTGATCTGAGGCTTTCTTATATACTGCCCGAGGTTATTATACTATTTTTCTCCTCAACAGAGGTGAAAAGCGACAACTACGCTATGCACAGCGGGACGAAAATTTACGCTTTCCGTCTGGAGGGGAGAAAAAAACGGTTCACTAATGTTTAACACAAAATCAATAAGCAAAATATCACTTCTCAAGCAACGTTTAACAATGTTTCATTTCACAAACTAGTGATTTAACAAAGGTGTTAATAGACATATTTACGTATCGAAAGTAGTCATTTAGCAAATGCATTGAATTATATTATGTGTATAGTTAAAACAACATTTCAACATCAGTTATGCGACAACAATCTTATTTACCAAATGAATTATTTAGCAAACAACGATACTTGAATAATTTTTTATATCACAAAACGTTATTTGCCATTTTTCAAATTCATCTACTAAACTTGCTGCAACTTCATTTTAAACTTTAATTTCAAATATTTTAATAATGTTCGTCAGTCTGACGATCGTTCTAGGTCTGACGTGACTAGATTGATGGACCAGACTGACGCGAGAATGAGCGTGTAACACCCGTCTTTCATGGTGCTTCATGCATAAAACATACATGCACGCTAAACCAAGCATATATATACGCAAAAATGCAGCATGCATGTGACATACTAACTAACCTAACCTAGTCTAACCATAACCTACAGTTTTGATGTTACCTTTCTGCCCCCTAAGCAACAAGCAAATAAGCATGCACTCAAGCAATGATGCAAGCGAGCATGCACACAAGCGAGCATGCACACAAGCATGCAGCAAGCAAGCAAGCATGCAGCATGCAAGCAGGCATGCACATGCAAGCAAGCATGTTGATGCTCCGCTCGCTTCGCTCGCTCCGCTAAGTGTTATACATGTTCTAACCTAACCTAACCTAGAATTTGACAAGCACCAATATGTTTTTCTCAGGCAGGGGGCTTCCGCCCCCCGCACCCCCCGAGCGGGGGGCGCAGCCCCCCTGCACCCCCTAACATGCAGACAAGCAAACAAGCAAGCAAGCACACATGCAAAGATGCAAGCAAGCATGCACACAGGCATGCAGCAAGCAAGCAAGCATGCAACATGCAAGCAAGCATGCACATGCATGTACAGACAAGACTGCGTGGACTCTTCCACGCAGTCTTGTCTGCACCCCTCACCGCAGCAACCCTCTGGGTGCTCTGGTTCGGTTTTGCGAAATGAAATAATGTGATCATCGGTATTTGTAAAATGTTGTTATATAATTTGCTGATCAAACAATAAAATATAAATCGAGTTTCTAACAAAAGATGAATGTTTAAATAACACAGTTTCGTATCGAAGTGTCTTGAGAATGAAATGTCGCAATGTGACAATTTGACAACTGATCACAAAATTAATTAAATGGTTTGTGAAACCTATTGCTACTAAATGATGATTTGTGAAACGACTCATTTTTAGAACGTTGTGTATTTTTTTAAAAATTGCTAAACAACTGTCGTTCAAACGGCAGTGACCCGAAAAAAACATTACCTTTCTTTTGTCGAAGTTGAGTAAACAGCACTAGAGCAGCGACGTCATTAATGTCTCGACGTAACACCGCTTAGCAAGTACTTTGTCGTAGTTAGAAAACTATGTTGTAAAAGACGCAGTTCGGATGTTCCGAACGCTCTGATTGGACAACTTTTGCTCATCAAATAACTCTGATTGGTTATAATTTATGCGCGTATTTCGATCGTTTACGTCTAATTGGTTGGGAAAGTTTTCGAAATTGGAATTAAGCTACTAATGACATAATCACGATCATAACGTTCTTCGAGATGATTAGGATGCATATGCTCACGACTATATTCCCCGAGGGGGTAGTCGGAGATATTCTGAAACCTCAGAACATCCACGTTTCACCAGTAGTACCGAAACTCTGTCCAGTGTGACGGGGGGTGAGCCCGACGCCACTTATAATGGACAATGGGTACCATACATGCCTCGAAATTGAAGCATGCAGGTTTCCTCACGATATTTTCAAAAGCCAGTGGTGTTACAAATCGTACATAAATTCTGAAAAACTCATTGGTACGAGTCGGCCTGGACGGGGATCGAACCATCGCCTCCTGCACGGCATGGTTACTCGCCACTGGACCACCACAGCTTTTCGAGATGATTAGTTACCTAGCTATTCAATATTTTGAGGTGGTTAGTTTTACTTTTAACATTTTCTAACCTAGTTGGATAGATTAATATTGAATAGCTGTCTAAACACGTATTTCTTCCATACAACTAGGTCATCATCATTCTCTTGTCCATTTCCCATTATTTGGGGTCGGCGCAATATGGTCATCCACTTGGCCGTATTTTCAGAACTAACTCCTTTCTTACACATATCATCCTTCACACAATTCATCCATCTTTTATTCGGCCTTCTTCTCCTACCACAGCCAAATCACACACATTCACATTCATACTTAACACTTGTCTCGTTACTATAATGATAAAAGTCAACCTTGCCCCCTCAAAATATGGTTAGGTACCTATAGCCAGTTTTCCGACCATCCCGAAGATAATTATAACCGTGATTATGTCATTAATTAGTAACTTTATTCCATTGGAGGCAAGAGGCGATGGTTCGATCCCCGTCTAGGCCGACTCGTACCAATGAGTTTTTCGGAATTTATGTACGATTTGTGACACCACAGGCTTTTCGGTGAAGGAAAACATCGTGAGGAAACATGCATGCTTCAATTTCGAGGCATGTATTGTGCCTATTCTTGATATATGCCTATTCCATTGAAGAAATAGGATGATCCATTCTCAGTCATCTATACTTCATTCCTAATAAGAACGACAACATTTTCCGATTCCGATTTAGCTTTCTGGCCAATTCTGATAAGCAAATATAATTAATTTATCAGAAAGATGTACTATCCGACATATCTTGGACATTACGAACTTTAATAAAAAATAACGTTCTAACAATAAGTGAGAGTAAGGGCCTGTTTCACCACTTCTGAATAAGTTCTTGTTAGCTTATCCGAAAGATATTTTGACATAATTTCATACAAAATATGTCAAACTATCTGTCGGATAAGCTAACAAGAACTTACCCAGAAGTGGTGAAACAGGCCCTTAGAGTTTCAAATCCAACAACTACAACAACATTACAACTGTAGTTACAACTACATTTAGTTTGCAGTGCCCTTGCAGGGTTCGTGTGCGCTCTGTTTTATATGTGTCTACCTTATATAAGATGCCTCAAGAATTTCCTCCACCGCCCTCTAGATGGTCCTAGATTTTAATTATTTTATGTTTGCTTTTGTAAGTAAGTAGGTACCTACTGTTTTTTGTTTTTTTGTTTTATGTAGCCTATTTTGTTAAATTCACTTTTTAATGTACCTAATCTAAAAACGTCTAAATCTCAAAACAATCAATCAATCAATCATTTATTTGTCGAAAGTAGGTATTGTAATTATCACAATGGTCTTAAATGTTTAGAGTATCTCCACTTTACGTCACAATATTACGACATACAAATCTTCTTATCCTAGGGTACACATAATATTGTGTTACTAATTACTACACCTACTATAAGTTTTGTCTAAAATGTAACCGATCATGCTGTGCACATTGTTTTGGGTCACGTCTAGAATTTAAACCTTTTCCTGTATTTTATAACATTTATGACTACTATGACTATGACTAATCTTTGTCTCCGTAATCAAAAATAGCCTTAAATTTTCGTTGCTACTTGGAACAGAGTATTATTCGGCCGCAGCACGTAGTAGCTAACTGATCAAGTCAGTATTCTGTCTGGCGAGTTGTACGACTCCCAGAGGAGTCATATGTTCGCTTCACTCCGATACTTTTTAACTGTACCTACTTCTCTCTTGATACTGCAGGATTTATCTACGATTTCCTACGCGCCGTGTGTTATGCGTGTTGTTGAATTAAAATCTGTTCCGCCGCAGAATTTATCTTTCGCAAACAACAACAACAACTTTCTCTATGGAAACAAAGTCGCAAAAAAAATATCCGCTGTTCCATACAAAACTGCAAGCTCGACCCAAATGTATGCCCGACAGCACAGTCTGTATTGAACCTGCCTGCTGTGCCGAGGGTCGCGGGTTCGAATCCCGTAAGGGACAAATATTTGTATGGTTAATATGAATATTTGTACCCGAGTCATGGATGTTTGTATCTATATATGTATCCTATACCGTTGTCTAGTTATCATAATACAAGTCCAGGCTAGATTCTGGAACTTTAAATGTGACTAGATAATTTGTGTGACCATGTCCAACATATTTATTTATGAGACATCTGTTTTTTCGCTATTTCGATGTTGGTCTCTTAATAAAGTTGTACAGTTTGATGGTCTGACCATCCTCTTAAAAAACCGTCAGGTTGGACCCTATTAGGGTTTCTAGGTATGTAGAGTTCACAATATTATAGTTTTTAAAAATAGTATACTAACCTCGGACAGTAAATAAGAAAGCCTCGGATCACATGTTTGTTGACCTCGGCTTATAATTACATGAGATCAGAGACCTTTCTTACTTTCCTGTCCTCGGTGTGTAATCTACTATTAGTAGACGCTTAGGCGATCTTAATGTCAGGTATTCAGGGTCCTACATAATATGCTGACACTTTTTTAAGGGGATGATCAGACCATCAAACTGAACAACTTTCTCTATGGGACCAACATCGAAATCGCGAAAAAAAATCTGCTGTCCCATACATTTGGCTCGAGTAGGTTAGTTAGCAGTTTTGTATGGAAGAGCAGATTTTTTTTTCGCGCTTTCGATATTGGTGCTATAGAGAAAGTTGTTCAGTTTGATGGTCTGATCATCCTCTAAAAAAAGTGTCAGCATATTAAGTTGGACCCTATATGTAACAAAACTGCAAATTACGTGACCAAGACCTACAGAAAGAACAAAGCTTGGCAAATAGTGGTACAAAGTCAATTTAAGAAACCACAAAAACCAGACACTCAAAGTGGGAAACTCCTTAAACACAGAAAATAGGGCATGCCACTCCACAGCGCTTGTCTTTGCCGAATTCTGGTGACCTGAAGAGCACACACACCACCGCAAGTGTAGGCACACCCACGCACACACGCGACCGTTCCCGGAGCTGCACGAAGCGGTGGGTATCCTTCAGTATCGGAGCGAACTTGGACGGGAGCGCCCGAGCGCTTCGTTCGAAAATTCGAAATTCGAACGCCGGTCGCCGTAAGGATTTTCAACCAGTGTTAGTATTATTTGAGAAATAAAGGGGATTTTTAAGATCTCGAAAGTCCTTTCTGTGCTGTGTTGATTTTGTGTTTGTGCTGAATTTGGAGAGTGCTGATTGAGATTGTGTAATTTCGGAATTTGATTCGGTACACAAATAGTAAGCTATTTATCCATTTTTTATTTTTATTTTCGATAAAAGAAAATATTGCATAATCTTAGTTTTTTTTATTTTTTTTTTATTTTTAGATGTTTGACCTTTCGTTCAGAAATCGAAGGTTACTAAAACGAGATAAAAAAGAGATATCTTTCAAATTGATGGTAACAAAATTGAGTCGATTTGGTAACATCGACAGAAATAACTATGAATAATATTATCATATCTTATCTTCAGTTCTCGATATACTTCATCCCTTATGTCAATAGGGCGGAAAGTTTCAAGTAATTATTGGGCTTCCGATATAAACTGAGCATTAATCTTATTCTTCGGAAGTTTTTTGAATCGATCAATTTTCTTTTTTTTTAACCGCAATTTTTGACGTCTCATAAATTTTCAATAGGATGTAGGTCAAAGTTTTCGAAGGCGATGAATTCATAAACCTTGAGATTTCGTGCAGTTTTTATTTAACTTTTGATTTGGTATTTAATGATCGGAATAATATGTGTCAGCAAATGACTAAAAAAAGTTTTTATAGTAATAACGCATAGATATAGCTTTCTGACGACATTTTTTTGACTACCATCGCGTCGGAAATTGTTCCGTTGTAGAGAAGATGCGGCTAGAAACTCTACAACACACACATCTTTTATACATAAGAAAATATGCAATAGTAAAATTTCGAAAACTAATTACATTGCATAATATTGTCAAGAGCATACATTTTGATCATTAGTTCAATCATCGAGTTTACAGAAAGCTTTTAATAGAGAACTTCAATTCTTCTAAACTTCTTGCATTGAATGAAAAATAAAAAACATAATTTTCTTGATTCGGTAACTTATCACTTCATCAGTCATTTATTACAGATTATTAATTTCTGAATCCTTCTAGATTAAAAAAAATAGTTTCAGGAAGAATTTGCAAATGAACTTCCCTAAGCTAAATGCAGTTGTAACATAAGGCTAACTTTTAAAATTCAGATTATTGAAAATATATTTTCATAATTTGTGTTTATTTCATTATTTGTTGACAACACGTATTTATGTTCTATTGATCGTTGTAAGTGGTGTTCGTGGCAATATGTTGGTTAAGTCATTAACTAAACACAGTAACGGTAAGTTTGTTTTCAATTACGTTCAGATGGATGGTGTAAGGCGTAGGTTACACGTTCAGTTTGGCCACAGTTCAGTCCATGACCTTGATACGAAACTGATGTCAAATTGACGTGACACAGATGGGTAAACGTTAGACGTTCAATCCCGTAACAGTTTGATAACGACTGACAAAAATTAAAATATTTAAAACCTAACCAGATTATCAGTTAACGTCTTACATGATCAATCTAAGTGACCACAATTATGGCAAATAATATTAACTTTTACCCAAGAAAAAAATTTCATTCCGACGAATTTCATTCGTGATAACCACCTCCCTCTGCAAATTTAACGTCCCCACTTATTAGTGTCACAATCTACAGGAGCGCAATTTGGAATTGTGCGATATTTTGTTGTTTTTAGTTGGTCTAAAGATTCACCACAGAGTAAACTCTCTTCATTCCATTGCAGCTCTATCTATTTTTTCCAAGCTTTAACGCGAGCGTCTTCATATATTCACGGGTTTGCTGGAAGAAATCTCTTAACAGATACGCTCGCCCTTTGTAATTGTCTATCATGGTGTTGTCATGTATATTTCCTTGTGTACAATACGGTCTTAAAATAAAAATACATCCTTCATCTGTTCGTTTAGAGCTTGGAGAGCTGTGAAACTGAACGTGTAACTAACGCTTAACGTACGAAAACTCATTACTTTGTACTAGTGCCTTAAGGCGATACGTAGCCTCGCTTCGCTTTACATACACAAACGTTGTCACAGTTAAGTTGAACAAAATAAAATAGCTACATAAATTCAGGACAGAATTCCCTTTTGTGATAGTTTGACACTTTTCAAAAAATAACATAATGTTTTAGATGTTGCTGTAACCAGAATGCTTAGGAAAATTCATGCACTGTCCAAACTAATAATTATGTACCTATCTAGAGACTAGTGGTGCCCGTGACTTCGTACGCGCACACCACTTAGGTACTTGATAACTTTAAATACAACAATGCTACAGTTTTTCGCTTTTTGTTGAGTTAGATTAAATGTTACTCCATACTCCTGTGCTTTTCTGAAAACCCCATCCTGAATGTTCAGTGAGTGCCCAGACAAATATAGATAATCTTAAAATTCAAAAAACGATATAAAGAAAATATAATTATGCTATCATACATATAGCTTTTTGACGTCCTTTTAAATGAGTCCTTTTTGATTGCGGTGGTAACCGCTTTGGAAGGTGTTCCGTTGTAGAGAAGATGCGGCCAGAAACTCTTCCAAATCTTCCAATCTAATTTGTTTGAACTGTGTCCAGTGTGACAGGTATTAAGCCCGTAGCCACTTTTGGACACCACAATATAGGTACGCCTCATCTCATCAGCTCATCTCACTAATATAATAAATGTGAAAGTTTGTGACGATGTTTCTAAGTTTATAAGGTTGTATGTTTGTGGCGTAATCACGCATAAACGGCTGAATGAATTTGGATGAAATTTGGCACGCAGATAGAATATGATCTGGATTTAAGGACCACGCATACAGAGTCGCAGGCAAAAGCTAGTAATTAAATAATGTAAGTTTCCTCACGATCCGTGTAACAATACAATTAAAATGATTTTGTGTCGTCATTAAGGAGACAATATCAACTAACGTCTGTAAAGTACAAAGCTTGAGTGAAATAACTCTAAGCAAACTCTCGTAAACACATTCTAGAAATTAATTATATTAATTATCTCTCGTAAAGCGTAAACTTAGCACAGAGAAACGTAGAAATATTTTATAATCTTATTCTCTAAAAGGCACTTAAATTTTGACTCGGGGAAAATAAATGAGTCGTTCGGCGAAAATTCGCGTGTTTTTAGGAACTCTTCCTTTATTTTCTTGTTTTTTATTTTAAACACTTATATTAAGGATGTTTGCAGTGCTGGGTTTTAAGAGTTTTCTAAATGGTTGCTGTTGGAAAATATTGAGAAGGAAAATACATGATTCAATTTAGAGACGTGTTTCAGAATTGGTTATCTTGAAATTGTTGTAATTTTTTTATCAGTTAATTAATTTTACACTATTTTTTTTATATATACTTTGATATCATTAGCATCCTTTTAAACTAAGAGTCTACACATCAAACTGGACTGTTTTAGTATGGGAGCAAATCGATCGGAGAAAAAAATTATCTGCTGATTCATAGTAAACTGCAGTGCGTAATGAACTTAAATGTTCGCAACCGCTGATTTTTTTGCTCCTATCGGTGAGATCCCATACTAAAAGTCGTTCTGTTTGATTGTTAGACTCTCCGTTTCAAAGCTAATGGTATTATTATCAATTTCACCCTGTTATAAACATTTTATAATGTCAGGTAGTTGAAATTATTAATTTAAGGCAGGTTCAGTTCATAGAAATAAACAACTTTCTCTATAGCACCAAAGCCAAAATCATTAACAAAAATGTTGACAACAATAACTTGTGGTGTCAAACAAACTTATAATGGTGCGGTGATGATGTTAAAATTATAGAGTTAGTTTTTTTCTTTGAGAAGATTGTGGGAATGGACAATATTATACAGTGGTTGATCATCTTTGATTGTTACTTGTTGTGATTGTTGTTTTTTGTCTCACGGAGAAGAAAAAAAATACTTATAAGTCACGTTATATTTTATTAACTCAGAAAAATAAATTGTGATCAACTGAAATACGTGTATCTACTACGTATTTTTTCAACAGTATAATATACAGGGTGAAATTGATATCATTAGCATCCATTTAAATTATGAGTCTACCCATCAAACTGAACTACTTTTACTATGGGAGCAAATCAATCGGAGAAAATAAAATCTGTATTTGCATACATTTGAGTCGAGTGAAGCAACAGCAGATTTTTTTTTGCTCCAGTCGGTTTGCTCCATAGTTAAAGTGGTTCAGTTTGACTCTTAGATTAAAGGGATGGTAATGATATCAATTTCACCCTGTAAATTATTTTATTTTCTGATTGAAATTATTAATTCTGATAAAGGAAACGGTAACATAACTTAGTATTACATAGCATTACACGCAAAATGACACATGGATACGCATAATTACACACACATCGTCCTATGATTGTCTGACGACATCTGAATCAGGTTTATACAGGGTCCTCTTTTTTAAAGGGATGATCAGACCATCAAACTGAACAACTTTCTCTAAGGGACCAACAAAGAAATCACGAAAAAAAATCTGCTGTCCTATACATTTAGCTCGAGTTAGTTTGCAGTTTTGAATGGAACAGCGATTTCAATGTTGGTCATATAGAGAAAGTTGTCCAGATTGTTGGACTGATCATCGTCTTAGAAAAGTGTCAGCATATTAAGTTGGACCCTTTATGTAGTTTTCACTTGCTGCGTGTTAAATTCAAAAAAACACAAGAACGTAAGAAATTATAAGTTTTGTAATTTTAACGAATGGAGATGACGATATTATCGACAGCGATATCGCGACACCTTACACACTGCAGCGATTCCGTGATTCGCGTCACGCATGCGCCCCACCACTGAATGTAGTCGAAAGAGATTGCGTCAGGTTGCGATAATATCGCAGCAGTGTGTGGGATTGAGCGCGTTCCCATACAAAATGTAAGTACTAGAAATAAATATCGCAAAATCGCTGCGATAATATCGCTCGATAAAATCACTGCGCTGTGCGGAGGCCTTTATTCGTACAAATTGTTACCAATTATAAAATAAAGGTTATGTATTCAGAATATAGGTTTACGCGTATTGATGCGTCAATCAATCAACGTTTTGTCGTGTATTTAATAAAGAAAACATTTTATTACGAATAATACATAATATTATGATTGATTACTACTATGTTATACTCATTGTTTTATTCTATTTCTACTTGATTGATTTAATAAATAACAATTCGTTTGTTGTTTGATTCAATTATGTTGAAGCAACTTTGTAAGAAAGTTATTTTTATTGTTGGATACTAACCGACATCTTAATCGTAAATATAAAAAGATAACTTAATCTATAGTACTGTGACCTTATATTATTATTTAATTTGAATTATATTTAGATACGGTATCATTTATTATTTATAAACTCGTGACTCCTCGGTACCTCTAAGGCTCTTGACACGGAGGTCGTGGGTTCGATTGCCGCGGGGGACACCCAGTGCCTACACGATATGAAGAAGAACTAGTGATGATGATACCATACAGGGTGTAAGTGACAGCCTAGCAAATACTGAAACCGTGGACTCATCAAACTGACCAACTTTCACTATGGAGCCCACCTCAGGAAACGCGAAAAAAAATCAGCTGTCCCATACAAAACCTTTACCTACCCGAATAAAATGTATGGGAGAGCTGATTTTTTTTCGCGTTTCCTGAGGTAGGCTCCATATTTACCTACCCGAATAAAATGTATGGGAGAGCTGATTTTTTTTCGCGTTTCCTGAGGTAGGCTCCTTACTAAAAGTTGTTCAGTTTGGTCTGAATTTACCGTTTCAGTATTTGCTAGGCATTCATATTAAAGGGGTATTTCAGACCAACGAAAAATATCGTCTGCAAAATTTTTATAATAATATACAGGGTCCAACTTAATATGCTGACACTTTTTTAAGGGGATGTACATACAGACCATCAAACTGAACAATTTTCTCTATAGGACCAACATCGAAATCACTTACAGCCTGTATGTTCTTTTAAAACCCAAATTCTTATCTTTAACAAGCAGTAGGTATTTCAAGAAACATTGTTTGATAAATTCAAATTTTAATTCCTTGCAACTAGGTCAAAACTCAGTCGGTCTCAGACGAAAACAGCTTTACAGTTATGAGCTTTATTTTATAAGACGATAAAGACTAAAGTGAGATTTGAAGATGCGTGGCGATTTATAAATTTTATAAGAGAACATTCTCTCTTCCGTTTTGATTAATGGTGTTCTAGTTGATGGATTTTTTTGAATCTGTTCGTAATAATAACTAATAAATTAACTAATAGATAATTTTGGAAAAAAATCGAGATCGCACTGAAGAAAGTATGATTACAGGATATGGTCATATTAAAGGGGTGTTTCAGAACTTTCAGACCATCGAAAAATATTGTCTGCAAAATTTTAATATACAGGGTCCAACTTAATATGTTGACACTTTTTTAAGGGGATGATCAGACCATCTACCGAGGGGGAGAATATAGTCGTGAAAAAAAATATTTAAAACTCTTACTGTTTAGACCGTCAAACTGAACAACATTCTTTATCGGACCAACATCGAAATCACAAAAAAAAAATTTATGTCCTATATTTATTTTAGCTCTAGTCAATTTGTAGAGTATGGAATAAATTATTTTTTCGTGATTTCGATATTGGTCCTATAGTAAAAGTTGTTCAGTTTGATGGTCTAAACCACCCCCTTAAAGGTTTATTTGTATTTTTCTAACACCTTGTACAGGATGTAAGTGACAGCCTAGCAAATACTGAAACGGTGGACTTAGACCATCAAACTGAACAACTTTCGCTATGGAGCAAACTACGAATTCGCGATAAAAAACAGCTGTCCCATACATTTTAGTCAAGTCGGTACAGCAGTTTTGTATGGCACAGCTGTTTTTTTTCGCGATTTCGAAGGTGGCTCCAGCCAGAGTGAACGTTGTTCAGTTTCATGGACTGAAGCACCCCCTTAAATATTACATGGGTGTTTTGTTACACCCTGTATACCGTGGAATAGAGTTCGTTTTGAAGCCGGAACTGGGCGATTTAGACCATCAAACTAAACAACTTTCACTATAGAGTCAATTCTATGGATTTCACTATGGATAGTAAAATGTCCTGACATTTGTTAAATAATAGTAGATTACACACCGAGGGCAGGAAAGTAAGCGAGGTCTCAGATCTCATGTAATTGTTAGCCGAGGTCAACAAACATGTGACCTGAGGCTTTCTTATTTACTGCCCGGGGTTAGTATATAAGGTCTAACAAAATTCGCTGAAACAACTTTCTCTATGGGACCAATATCAAAATCGCGAAAAAAAAATCTGCTGTTCCATACAAACCTACTCGAGCGAAATGTATGGGTCAGCAGATTTTTTTTTCGCGATTTCGGTATTGGTCCCATAGAGAAAGTGGTTCAGTTTGATGGTCTGATCATCCCCTTAAAATAGTTTCACCTGATTTTGTTAGATCTTATATTATTTTTCTCCTTGACGGAAGTGGAAAGCGGCAACCTCGTTTAGCGCAGCGGGACGACAATTGACGCTTTCCGTGGAAAAGTAGGTACTTATATTTAATTTGATTTTGAAATGTCAATATTTACTATCATATCATTCATTTAAATATAGTAAAAGTGTTTTGTTCTGGCCCACTCGGCGTTTTTCATATGACGTTTTTCTCGTCATGAGCATAATTAATGTTTATGCTAGTAGTTCCGTACCCAAAGGGTGTATACGGGACACTATTACTAAGCCTACGTTGTCCGTCCGTCAGTCTGCCCTACCTATTTAGGGCTGTAACTTTTGAACTATAATAGCTAGACAGTTGAAATTTTCACAGTATGTGCGTCATAACGGTGGATTTAAAATGTCAAAAAATTCAAAATTAAGGAGGTCCTCATCAACAAGAAACTAGTTTTTATCAATGCTTTTTCTTCTCACTCTATCGTCAAAACGGTAATACATACAAGCGTTAAACTTTGTGTGATTATAGAAAAAACTCTACTGTATTACACCAAATAATAAAAACTGGCCAAGTGTGAGTCAGTCTAGCGCTAAAGGTCCCGAAAAAAAAAGTTTTTGTATGTTAATAATTATGTGGTTGTGTGGTACGGAACCCTCGGTGTGCGAGTAGCCAGACTCGCTCTTGACCGGTTTTTATTTCTTAAAGTCTACTAAATTTACTAAATGAAGTAAATTAAAGTACTAAATTTACTAAATTATGATATAAAACATTAATTTGTATAGCCTTCCAAGTGTGTTAGAGCATCACATTCCAGGAAAATATATAGTTCCCACGGGACAGATCGTAGCCTTGTACGCGTGGTTACCCTTCAGGCTTCAACGAACCTCCTACTTACTTACTAAACATAATTGAGTTGAGATATAATAAACGTTTACTGTTTAGTAAGTAAGTAACACCAGCACGTGGCAAACGCCTCAAGAAAAAAACTATTTTGTTGTAGGGTTTTATTTTTTATTTTATTATTTGTTATTGGATTTAGAAAGTAGATAATACGTACATAAAGCCGTGGTGGTCCAGTGGCGAGTAACCATGCCTGCCGTGCAGGAGGCGATGGTTCGATCCCCGTCCAGGCCAATTCGTACCATTGAGTTTTTCGGAATTTACGTACGATTTGTAACACCACTGGTTTTTTGGTGACGGAAAACATCGTGAGGAAACCTGCATGCTTCAATTTCGAGGCATGTATTGTTTCTACTGTCCATTATAAGTGGCGACGGTCTCACCCCCCGTCTTACTGGACAGTTTCAGTACTACTGGTGAAACGTGGATGTTCTGAGGTTTCAGAATATCTCTGACTACCCCTCGGGGAATATATTCCCTACGACTATATATAGTCGTGAGTATATGCTATTAGAACGTCATTCATCATCACAGCCTGTATACGTCCCACTGCAGGCCTCAGGGAGGGTGTATGGTCCTTAGTCCACCACGCGTGCCCAATGCAGATTGGTAGACTTCACATACACATCGGAATTTCTTCTTCAACGTATACAGGTTTCCTCACGATGTTTTCCTTCACCGTTTGAGAGCAGTCGGTATTACGTACATAAGTTAGAAAAACTCATTGGTACATGGCATGTGGTCCGTGCGGATTCGAACCCGGACCTCATGATTGAGTTTCTATAGCTCTCCGCAACGCGCCACCGATGCTCTCAGAACTTCATTGTTTTTTAGCAACGCATGTTCTGTGAAAATATCAATCTTCTATCTTCAAAAGATACGAACCTTCACAGGTAGGACAGATGGACAGACGGACGCACGAACATCGTAGTCATATGAATAGGGTCTCGTTGCCTTTAGGTAAGGAACCCTAAATTGCTAGTTGTACTGAAAAAATATTATGTCCGTGAAATTCTGACACTTTTGGAGCGTTATTTACACTTCTCTTTTCAACGTACTTTCGTAAGCATTTCATATTTTTGTTCAATCTTATATATAAGGTTTACCAAAATTAGGTGAAACTATTTTAAGGGGATGATCAGACCATCAAACTGAACCACATTCTCTATGGGACCAATATCGAAATCGCGAAAAAAAAATCTGCAGTCCCATACATTTATGTCGAGTAGGTTTGTATGGAACAGCTGATTTTTTTTCGCGATTTCGATATTGGCCCCATAGAGCAAGTTGTTCAGTTTGATGGTTTGATCATCCCCTTAAAATAGTTTCACCTATTTTTGTATAAAATTGGCATCCACCTCATCGAATCTTTCAAAATTAATTCCCAAACCATGAATATAAAAATCTTATTAACAAACTAAATTACTAAAAACTATTTACATCTAAATATGAAACATACCTTAGGGAAAGATACAGGTTTACCTCCAGACGTATATAGTAAAGTAAATGAACAAATAATACATAAGGGAATAAATGTAAATGTTTGTAATAACGGTATGTTGTCAGCGTCGACTTTTAATAGGGATGGGAAAGATTAAGAAAAACACCCGATATCTAATCTACTTATTAATATCTAATAATCGAATACGTTTTCAGAAGAATAAAGAAACTGTAATTAAAAGCGAATATGACGTTTTGATTTAATACAATTATTTATCACGTTTCAAATTGGAATAAAAGGATGCAATTTATTTTTATTTATTTTGTTTTATTCAGGATGACAACAGCTTTTGTTACATAATTTACTACAATGTTTACATTTTGATGGCCATTATAAAATTAGAATATAAAATGAATGAATAAAATATACCTATATTTTATTATTTTTATTTTATTTACTCTTATTAACATCACCTGTGTGTTTGGTGTCGTATCTGTATAGCGCATAAAAAAAACGGTATAAATAACACGGTCTTCTAGCCAAAAAGAGATTTCTTCAACACCTCCAGCGTAGAGGAAATTTTGCTAAAAGAAAACGGGTGTAAAAATAGTTAGTTCAGATACTTAGCATAGCATATGCTCACGACTATATTCCCCGATGGGGTAGTCAGAGATACTCTGAAACCTCAGAACCTCCACGTTTCACCAGTAGTACTGAAACTCTGTCCAGATACAGAACAGATACAGATCCTGTTAAAACGGATTTCTGGTGGTACCACCTAAATTTTAATTTTGAAAAGTTTATTTTCCAAGCAAATCGCTTCTACATTTTTTTATTCAGATGTGAAAATTTTAAAAGTTCTTTCAGCATTGGGACAAAACAGGTTAATAAAAAAAACATTTTTATACGTTCGGTTCAGATATTTAAAGGTTCTGTAAGCAGGAAAAATCCTTGTTAAATTCTAAAAAATACTCATGCACCGTGTAGTGTAGTGCATGTTACTTTATGTAAATTTTTATTAATATTAATTCGCGATGCCAACTTGTCGAGAACTGTGGTGAAATTCCGCGAAGTATGTTGTGTTTATGTTCTTTGAATGGATGTAATAACATTTCATTTGTAAAGTTAACTCGGTTTTTACTTCCTATTTAATTTCTTGAATTTCGTTACCATTTTTAGGGTTCCGTTGGCCAAGGTTGCCAATGGGAGTATCATTTACACTTTAATAGCTAGACGTTTGAAATTTCCACATAAAATTAATAAAAATAACTGAGGGGAAGCATGCAAGAAACGTGTTTTTTTAACTTTTTTTGTATTTGCTCTATCTTTAAAACGGTGATACATACAAGCGTCAAACTTGTTGTGATTATAGTTCATACACGAAGGTAAAACCACAAATAATAAAAATTTTACAAATATGTGTCGGGCTTGCGCTACGGATCTTGAACAAAACATTTTTTTTTTTGTAATATTGTATCGTGGTGTGGGTATAGTCCGACTCGAACCTGGCCAGTTTTTTTTATTTGAAAACTTAAGTACCTACACTATACTATAACTCTATGGATAGGTATATCCGATATTCGGTTATTATCACTTATTATGTCCCATGCGGAATATTGGATATTACTTATATCGGATAATAATTTGCGCATCACTAAAGTCCTGTTACGTTGTTTATCAGACACTAGAACCATTTATCTAGATAAAGTCTTTGTTTTAGATATTAAAGTTAAACTATTGAACGTGGACTTGACTTGAAACTTTTGTGACGTCATCGGTTAGGTCTTAGTGGTCAAGATTAGTAACTAAACCGCTTATTGTGTTCGTTATCTCTTAATACTATCGAGTTTTGAATTATAACTTATTCTAAGTTTAATGAAATTTCTACAAAACATAGAGGGTGTAACAGAAAAGGTGTTGTCATATTGAATGGGGTGGTATAATGAAAGCATGCGAAGAATATACAGGGTGTAAGGAAAAGTATCATTAACCTTTAAACCACATACTCTACCCATGAAACTGAACAACTTTTACTAGGGAAGCTAATCCATCCATCGGCTAATCAGTCGTGGTGGTCCAGTGGCGATTAACCTTGCCTGCCGTGCAGGAGGCGATGGTTCGATCCCCGTCCAAGCCGACTCGTACCAATGAGAAGAGAGTAGTACTCGTACCGTAGAGATTTTCGGAATTTATGTACGATTTGTTACACCACTGGCTTTTCGGTGAAGGAAAACATCGTGAGGAAACCTGCATGCTTCAATTTCGAGGCGTGTATTGTACCCACTTTCCATTATAAGTGGGGACGGGCTCACCCCCCGTCACACTGGACAGAGTTTCGGTACTACCGGTGAAACGTGGATGTTCTGAGGTTTCAGAATATCTCTGATTACCCCCTCGGGGAATATAGTCGTGAGCTTACTTATGCTTATGCTAATCCATCGGAGCAAAAAAAATCAGCTGTTGCATACAATTGAGTCGAGTGGGCATCGCAGTTTTGTATGGAACAGCAGATTTTTTTTTGCTCCGATCGCTTTACTATCATAGTAAAAGTTGTTCAGTTTGATGGGTAGACTCTTAGTTTAAAAAGATGCAAATTATATCAATTTCACCCCATTGAGTAATTATGTATAGAGCAGACAACGCGAACAAAATCAGTGCACCATGATCAGCAGTGTGGGGCGCGTGCTGGGAGCGTCAGGCTGCGACAAGCGCCTGGCACAGGCTAAGTGGGTTAGAGCGCGTGCACCCTAACAAGTGTTACAAAACATTACTTCTCGGTAGCTTCTCTAGTTAACATAGTACCTCAATGTTTCACCCTTTATAATTTGTGTTGACGAAGTCGCGGGTAAACTCTAGTATTGAATGTGGTTAAAATAACGTCCAGGAACGTATTGTCTATTAACTTTTTGTAATGTCCGGTCCACTCCACCCCTTCCAGTTCGTCATAGTGCGATGAAAAGAGACCCATTTATCATCACGACCTTCCTTCTGAGCCACACCCCGTCTAGGGTGGCCAGCGGTCACGATTTATTACTATCATACTGGATTAACTTCCATAATATTATATTCGAGAATTATATAGAACGTATAAAAGAATATCGGATAAGAGTGTGTCGGACACGCCTATAGGGTGACATAGCCAAGCTCTTTTTACCCTATAACTACAGGGTGAAATTGATATCATTAGCATCCTTTTAAACTAAGAGTCTACCCGTCAAACTGAACAACTTTAACAATGGGAGCAAAACGATCGGAGCGGAAAAAAAATCAGCTGTTCCATACTAAACTGCAATGCCTACTCGACTCAAATGTATGCAACAGCAGATTTTTTTTTTGCTCCGATTGGTTTGCTCCCATAGTAAAAGTTGATCAGTCTGATGGGTAAACTCTTAGTTTAAAAGGATGCTAATGATATCAATTTCACCCTGTATATAGCGCTACCCCGGCCGAATAAAGTGGTAAAGTGCGATTACCACTATTTTATTTTTATTTCATTTTTAGCTTCCTTACATCCTACTACATCACTCAGATTTATTTTATTAAATTCTGTAATGTATATGCAAAGTTATTTTAGAAAAGGTATTTTTGTACGTAAAAGATTTGTAAGATGATTCCGAAGAAGATGGCTGCTATGATAGGTTACGCCAAGCTAACAGAATCGATGTTTACGTACACAGCTATTACCACTTTGTTCGCCGGAAATGTTTGATTTCGCTAGAAGCAAACTTTATTGAGCCTTTCTTAGTCATTATTTTATTAAATAGCTATTATGCAATGTTTTATTACTTAAAAGTTTTAAAATTTCAAGAAACGTGTTTTAACTTAATTTGTGTATATTTATATAGGTACATTGCACACCCAAATACCTATAATAGGTAGAGCAATTTTATTTTGATCACTGAATTGCAAGCGACATGGAATCTTCTCTATTCGTAAGTAATCAATTCCAATCGATTACATTCTTTCACAGTCGAACCGATTTGGTTTACTTTACGTTGACGAAGGAAATCTAATCGGTTGCATGCCATTTGTTAGGTTTAAAGATACTTTATTCTCAATTAAAGACAAAATAGTCACTTACATGAGAAGAAGACATTTGTTAAAGTACCTACCACTTAAATCTCTGGACGATACGCACTGACTAACTTTAAAAGAAGACATGGCGAATCATTGTTTCAGTATAGTGCTTCAACCGGATACTTATTGTTAATCGACTAGCAGAACTACACCAACTATCGTCAGAGACCTGAAGTTTGAAGATTTCTGAAGTATCTAACTTCTGCGAGCCAATGAAAAGTTTAATGTAATTCAATAAAGTATAATTGAGTACTAAGCCACTCACGCCAATGCTTGGACAGATTGTCACTGCACTAAAACGGCAACCAAACAACAAAATAGTCGGTATTGACGACATATCGAGAGAGTTCTTGAAGTACGGACGAAAGAGGCTGCATAGCACCCCGTGGACATTGTTTTGTGGAATGTAGAACTAGGATGATGTACCTACTAGGCGATTTTAATATCTCTCGCTTCCGCTACTTGTATATGAACATGGGAGACCGTCCCAACCGCAATTCCTACAGGGCTGTATTGCATTCCTGGCAAATTCGTCAATAAAGTGCCTCTGAATCAACTTATATCCGCTTTCGAAGCCAGAAAGCCAATTTGTCTTCAGGCCTGAAAGAGGAATTTGTGCAGCAATCTTCAGTCTGTGACAACTCAACTACAGTGAAGAGTAAGAAGCAATGCTAACTGCTTCATCTGAATCTAGAAAAGGCTTTCGAATGTATTCCTCGCGATGCCTTATGGTTGCTCCTAGAAAAGTTTATAAGGCTAATGCTCCTTCTGCACGACAATAATGATAACATGTTTTGTGATAGTGAAAGGCAAGCAGACACAGTTTAGTTTTAGTTTGTCACCTGTGGAGCTAAGTAAGGATAAATGTTTTGGCCACCACTCTGTTCGCCCTGTACTTTCCCGAGGTAGTTTGAGTAACCATATAGCACACTTTAACATGAGCTTTAGGACTGATGGAAGGCTGTTCAACTCGACCAGCATCATGGCCCAGATCAAAATCTTTCATGACATTATCACAGAGACAACGTATACGTAGCTATACTTTGTTTTGTTGCGGCTTCGCCGGGGAGTCCTCATGATGCATGCTGTAGGTACGGACTGAAAATCAGTGACAAGAAAACCGAGATAATTTTCATGGACAACTGCAGACTAAATGCGCTCAGATGTTGAAAAGTTTAAACACATTTTATATGAACTACCCTAACCAAACAGATAAAGGGATCTAGATGTTGAGAGCAACGATATAATTGGCGCTACTCCCGCAGTCTTCGGGAAGCTGCAGCTGAAGCTTTTCCGATCACACGACATCCAAAAGCCAACTCAGATCCTGCCCTACCTTCTGTACTTAGCCGAAAAGTTGCGTTTAAGTATATCGCGGCCACATTTACTGTGACAAGGACATCGACGTTGGATACACTAAAATGTGTATAATACTATCACTGTAAAGATTAGCTACGTCAACCACATCTAGGAATACCAACGAAGCCTAACATACCGCCAGCAGTCGCTCGAGCTGTATCGGCGTGGAAATCAGTCATTAAATCCGAGTTATTAGCGAAAAATCGTAATTATAAATGTTATTTAACATGTTAATTGATGGTACTGGTGATTATTTTTGCTAAAATTTACAGTTTTTCTGTGAAATATATATTTATTTACGAGTTTTCTGACAAAAAGCATATAAATTACATAAATTTTACCTGTTTTGCTATATCCGCATACAAAAAATTACTTATTACCTTAAATACGTATAATCTAGATACATAAACGTTTGAAACAATGAAATAACCGAATAAGGTGGTAAAAACGCATTGCAACAGCTACATCTCACAGGAAGTGTTGATAAAAACGTACGTAAACTCGCATTACTTTACAAAAATTCTATGAATTTCCAACGAATAAAGTCGTAATAGTTGTTTACACTTAAGAGAAGCATATTAATTTGAAAAGAATAAAAATGTAATAAGTTTTTTAAATATATTTCTTGTTTCGAGGAAACTAAGTAAATACAAATGATACCAGTTATTAATAAATTTTTTGCCGCTTTTTTTGATACCTAGATCTCTGAAATCGGGCTAGCAGATCCGACATAAATGCGATTTGAACGTATTTATTTTTTTCTGTAAAATGTGAATTTTGATAATACCACTTTATTCGGCTGGGGTAGCGATAGGATCATTTTAAATTAGTTGGCGAAACTGAACATCAAACTAAACAACTTTTAGTATGGGAGCAAACCAATCGGAGCAAATTTTCTCGATTTTGATGTTGGTCCCAAAGAAAGTTGTCCAGTTTGATGGTCTGATCATACCCTTAAAAAAGTGTCAGCATATTAAGTTGGACCCTGTATTAAAGATTTTTTAATAATCAAAGCCTAAAATAAATCTAAAAGCTTCTTTTTCTTTTATCAAAGTACATTTCGAACTTTAGACTTATAAAAAAACCTATAAAAGTATTGCATAAAAATTGATTTAAGGCATATATAGTCAACTGGAGCAGAATTTTTTTAATTCAGGCTTTCTTTAAGATGAGACCGAACCTATTGTGCTGCCCTCAATCGTATATTATAACTTTAGATTCTAATTTTAAATGTTAAAAATAATGAAAAACATTATTTGTGGACTACCGTAATTATAGGCTGTCTCGTGTAGTGATAAGGTAATAAATTGTATGAAAATGCACATGTTTAGTTGATCTTGTACTTTGACAGAGGGGAAATGCTATCGCTAGGCGGGTCCATATATAAATCGTCTAAGGGTTGGTAATGATTGATTTTATTACACTTAAAAATCGGAACTCGCAGATCAAGAATTCAAGACAACTTCGACGGTTCAGTTCAGTTTCAAATCAACGGCGCGGCGTTTAGCTTTGAATGGTATTCAGAGATAACTTTTTATTGCTGTTCACGTTTAGTTTCGAAACAATTATTTATACAGGGTGTAAAATTAAATGGGGGTAGTATCCTTCTTCTTCCTGCCCTTATCCCATTATTTGGGGTCGGCGCAATATGTCGTCTTCCTCCATTCATCTCTTTTAGCCGTCAATTCAGCTGACACACCTTTTTTACACATGTCATCCTTCACACAATCCATCCATCTTTTCTTTGGTCGTCCTCTCTTCATGCAGCCATCCACATTCATATTTAACATTCGTCTTGTAATATGACACTCATCTCTTCTCATCTGATGTTCATACCACGATAATCGATTACCACGCAGCTTTTCATTCACAGGAGCCACTTTCAAACTTCCTCTAATATACTCATTCCTAATCTTGTCCATTCTAGTAACACCACACATCCATCTCAACATTCGCATCTCTGCTGCATGCAGTCGCTTTTCATCCGTCACTTTAACGGCCCAACACTCCGAGCCATACATGACGACCAGTCTTATGATGGTTTTATATATTTTCCCCTTCAATTTGAGGGGGATTCGGGAGTCACAGGTCATTCCCGTAACCTGTTGCCATTTCATCCACCCTGAGTTTATTCGGCGTTTCACGTCTCGATCTATATCGCCATCGCTTTGTAGAAGTGTCCATACTTACTATAAATGTACATAATACTGACTGCTCTCAAACGGTGAAGGAAAACATCGTGAGGAAACATGCATACGCTGAATGAAGAAATTCCGATGCGTATGTGAAGTCTACCAATCCGCATTGTGCACGCGTGTGGGACTAACGCACATACACTCTCCCTAAGGGTAGGCCTGTGCCCTGCAGTTTCTACTTTTTCATGCGGCAAAGTTCTTGTTAGTGAGGCAAAGTTTCTATTTTTTCGTGAGGCAAAGTTTCTTCTTTTTCGTGAGGCAAAATTTCTACATTTTTCGTGTGTTCAAAACGAGATTTGAATTTAACTACGTGATCATACAAAACAAAAATAAACATCGCCGACTGAATGAAGTAAACGAGTATTAAAAGATACCTTCGTGATGTCATGGTATGAGAGAAACTATGTTGTTGCTATTTATATATTGTGTCACGTTTGGCAGCTTGCTTTTATTATGCGTTACGAATTTATTAGTGAGGAATGATGTGGGACATTGTCTGCATCACACGCGAAGAAAGTTTTGTTGAGTAGTCAGAGATTATTCTGAAATCTCAGAACATCCACGTTTCACAAGTAGTACCGAAACTCTGTCCAGTGTGACGGGGGGTGAGCCCGTCGCCACTTATAATGGACAGTGGGTACAACACATGCCTCGATAAGAGAATAGTCACTACCTTTGATTAAATAACAATTTTATGAAAGACTAAGGGCCTGTTTCACCACTTCTGAGTAAGTTCTTGTTAGCTTATCCGGATAAGCTAACAAGAACTTACTCAGAAGTGGTGAAACAGGCCCTAATTGTGATGGCTACCATAGCTAATCTAAGGTCATCACAGAACGCCCAAGCGCGCTGCATACAAATGAAGTTCGATCTTATTTTTAATCACGATTGATATTAATTTCTGTGCCTGTAAGATTTCTGTTAAAATATACAGTTTTAATGCTATATTCTAGCATTTGAGATTTGTGCGAAAATCTATGAGCCTCTGTTTTTGAAACTACACATATATATCAAAAAATCTGACAAACGGTAGGCAATGTGACTATTTTCTAGATACCTATTGTTGAAAAAAAGATAAAAAGTTAGTAAGTTATAGCCTGTAGAATCCCACTGCAGGGAAAAGGCCTCCTCTCACGAATAAGGGTGAGAGGGAGCGGGTCATACTCCACCACGCAGGCCCAGTGCGTGTTGGTGGAGGCAAGTTAGTGGTCACCTTGCTGTCAGAGAATTTTCAATAGGCCTCTGACCTGGCTTAACGAATAGTTACAATGCCATCTGACGAAACTATCCGAGACCAACTGCTTAATGTGCCTTCCAAAGCAAGGAAACGCTCGAGATGAAATACCACTAAACGGGTGACCGTTTAGACCGTTACGGGTCATCCAAAGACTGAACTGACCTGAAAAAAAGGTAAATATCAAAAAAATAATTAAGTAAACTTCGTTTGTATGGAGCGCGCTTACAATTATACAGGGTGTAAAAAACCCTGTTGGAGCCCTTAGGAGCTGCTTCAGACCATCAAACTGAACAACTTCACTATGGAGCCATTATATTAGCCTTATATCGCGAAAAAATTTGCGGTCCCATCCCATACATTTGACTCAAGTAGGTTTTCGGTTTTGTATGAAACAGCAGATTTTTGCGATTTCGATGTTGGTCCCATAGAGAAAGTAGTTCATTTTGATGGTCTGATCATCCCCTTAAAAAGTGTCAGCATATTAAGAAGGACCCTATATGTTTATGACCTATGGTTATCTAAAAGCACAAAAAATACTAAATGCAAAAATCTTCAAAACGATACAATACAACACGTCATGTATTTATAATCACCTTACAAATAAAGTCCAAAATCCTGTAAAGAATTCAGCTAAAATTCGCCAAGATTTTGAGCATAGTGTCTATTTAGTACCGCCTTATGGAACTTATCAATAAAGTTCATAATCCATTAAAGAATTTCTCTCAAATTCACCACAATGTAGGTCAGGAACTCACAGGGTAAATATAAATAGTCGTGCCAGAATACCATGCTTCCACGAATCTATTATGTTAGCTGCGCCTGAGTTGAATTTATTTAGGGCTTTCCGTTGACATTGAATATCATGATATTTTTATGGCCTCCGTGGTCTAATGGTTAGAGCATTGGGCTCTTGACACGGAGGTCGTGGGTTCGATTCCCATGGGGGGCACCTAGTGAAATGTCACTTTGTGCGTTTTTCCCCAGTTGGTTAGGACATTGCAGGCTGAGTCACCCGATTGTCTGAAAAGAAAGATGATTCCGTGCTTCGGATGGCACGTTAAGCTGTTGGTCCCGGTTACTATCACTGGTGGTAGTAGTCGTTACATAAAAACCACGTCAGAGGCCGTAAGGCGGTTTGAATAAACTCTGACACCAGGGCTTTGCAGCCCACTCGATAAGAAGAAGAAGATGATATTTTAACATATACTTATGGCTTTTGGGTGAGGCAGACACTTTCCTACAACTGTCAATACTTAAAAACTCAATATCTCAAAAAAAATCTTCATAATACAAAATTTCTGTTTTTGAGTTACTGTTATCTGTCTTCATGCCAAATTTCGATTCAATAGGTGCAATAATGAGCGAGTACTTAATTGAGGCGAGGAATACAGACAGACAGACAGAATGGACGAAAGTATAAGGGTTTGACTACGGAACCCTTAAAATAAGACAAACCTCTTATTAATAAGACGATAATTATGATATTTATTACACCTACACTACGAATAAGAATAAATATGGAAGAGTAAACCTAAACAAAATCGAAATCATTTTTGGCACCCAATGAAAAATTTAATTTTGTATGAGTATTGGCGGTTAGTTACAATTATTAAAGAACAAATTTAGAACGCGTTACAATTTTTTTGGTGCCACTTTTTGAGCTTCATTTACACTTCTATAAATTCTCTTATTCGTAGCACCTACATAATCCGAGAGAAAGATAAACCAACAATATTTCATAAAAATTTTAGAAATACATCTGGCTAAGTCTACAATAGATCTGAAATGGATCTATTAATATACTATATTTACATAACTTCATTGGTTCGCCCGAGCGTATTACAACTTCTATCTGTTTTACTACGTTTTAGTATAATACACGGTGTAAAATTAAACAGTTGCGAATAACTTTCCCAAAGAAACATACCTACCTAAGGGAAATTCGAAAAAAAAAAACACTGCATTGCATTGATTGCATTTAGTAGGTAGTAGGTTTAGTAGTGAAATTTTGTATGAATAATTTCAAAGCTTGATATCATCATAATTATATTATAAATCGTAAATATTATTTAATACGCGCAATCTAGATTTTCTAAGTACACATTAAAAGCTAAATATGCTAACGATATCAATTTCAATTCAATGCCAAAGCCGTGGTGGTCCAGTGGCGAGTAACCTTGCCTGCCGTGCAGGAGGCGATGGTTCAATCCCCGTCCAAGCCGACTCGTGCCAATGAGTTTTTCGGAATTTATGTACGATTTGTTACACCACTGGCTTTTCGGTGAAGGAAAACATCGTGAGGAAACCTGCATGCTTCAATTTCGAGGCGTGTATTGTACCCACTGTCCATTATAAGTGGCGACGGGCTCACCCCCCGTCAAACTGGACAGAGTTTCGGTACTACTGGTGAAACGTGGATGTTCTGAGGTTTCAGAATATCTCTTTATATATTCCCCTCGGGGAATATATTCGTGAGCATATGCTTATGCTTATCAATTTCAACCAACATACCTGAATTTTCTTTTATCAACATTCTAGCAGTAGCAAGGTCTATCAAAATAGTCCATCGTCTCACAAAATACGACCAGATTGTTGTCTCCATACCTATACAGGGTGTAACAAAAAACCCTAGTAATACTTAAGGAAATTAATCATTCCATCAAACTGAACAACTTTCACTATGGAACCACCATAGAAATCGCGAAAAAAAAATCTGCTGTCCCGTACCTACAAACTACATTTGACTCGAGTTGGTATAGCAGTTTTGTATCAAACATCTGTTTTTCTGTTCTCGATTTCAACGTTGGCGCCATAGTGAAAGTTGTTCAGTTTTATAGTCTGAAGCACTCCCTTCAGTATTACTAGAGTGTTTTGTTGCACCCTGTGTATGTTCCCCTTCGATTGACGGCCCGTTAGCACAGTCTGTAGTGAACCTGCCTGCTGTGCCGAGGGTCGCGGGTTCGAATCCCGTAAGGGACAAATATTTGTATGAGAATATGAATATTTGTACCCGAGTCATGGATGTTTGTATCTATACAAGGTGTTACAAAACTACAAATAAACCTTTAAGGGGGTGGTGTAGACCATCAAACTGAACATCTTTCACTATGGGACCAATATCGAAATCGGGAAAAAAAAATTATGTTCTATACTCTACAAATAGACTAGAGCTAAAATATGTATGGGATATGAAATTATTTTTTTCGCGAATTCGATGTTGGTCCCATAGAGAAAGTTGTTCAGTTTGACGGTCTTAACAACCCCCTTAAGAGTTTCAAAAATTTATTGTTACTTATGAAACACCTTGTATATGTATTCTATATCGTTGTCTAGTCATCATAATACAAGTTCAGGATAGATTCTGGTACTTTAAATGTGACTAGATAATTTGTGACACTGTAAAAAAAAAAAAAAATTGTCCAGGACCCATAACTGACTCGAAAACCACCCACCGACCAAAGATTAACCACCAAAATAGTAGTGACTAATCAATGAACTAACGGAACTAAAGTAATAGCATAGTGGAAATAATACCGCACGAGGCCAGAGATGGTTCGGAAAATTTAAAGTCCTATTCAAAACATTCTATACCAAAGCAGTAGAGATCAAAATGACCTAAACCGCGTGACTTTGTTTCTGAAAGGAACGGTGAAGAAATGAACTCGTAAATAGTCTCGTTATAGAACTCTTCAGGAGTTGAATTTAGGGATGAAAGTAGCATGATTTGCGGGAATTTGCGATTTTGTAGGCGAACGGTCAGTTATTGGCCAGGTGCCAGCCGTGACCTCAGTGAGGCGGGCGGTGCAAGGCAGTAAATCGGAGCGGTGTCGGTTCTATTTTTAGTTCTTATTCTTTTTGTTTGTTTATATTTCATGGTAAATGGTATGGTTAGACTGATACGGTATGCGGTTATGGTGAAATTTTACATGTTTTTTCTCGTTTATTTTATCAATTTCAGAATAATCATAAAGTTTTCAAATGAAATCACCTCATGAAACACTAATTGCCCTAGTTTGGACTCGAACTTGGCCGTGTGAAGAAGTTTTCTAAAGGTACACTTCCGATCCCAGCGGCCAGTGCGACTGACGCGTGGTTCTGTCATGGTTTTCATAGTAACTATCGGCCGTCGGCCGCGAGCTACTATGAAAACGTATGGCATATATGACAGAATCACGCGTCAGTCGCATCGGCCGCTGGGATCGGAAGTGTACCTATATTTTTACATTAATGGACATGGCATTTTTGCCAGTGTCAAGATTGTCAATAGATTGTGGAAGTATCTATCCCAATCTCAAGGACTGTTTTTGAGCAAAAACACAGTTGAGAAGTGATTGCGGAGCCTCTTGGCAAACTCAAACGTGAACCGAGTGAACACGTATGACAACCTTTCGCGGTAAGTAAAACGGCTTCGCCTCGGTCAACAAACATGTGATCTGAGTCTTTCTTATTTACTATCGGAGGTTAGTATACTATTTTTCTCCTCAACGGAGGTGGAAAGCGACAACTTCGTTTAGCGCAGCGGTATAACTTTTATGTTTTGTCTTTTGCTTTGTAACTTTTTGTAATTTAGAAAATGGTTATTTTCCTTTACCTTGAACCACCACATAAAACAAACGTGGCACCGAAATGAAACCCAGAGAGTAATGAAAAATTTCCTACGTTCAAACTGTTAGTAATAATCGGTTTTATGATCTCAGACATAGAGTTCAAAGTTATGGTTCCTTGTAGAAGTTGTCGCCAATTTTCTTTTCAGTATAGTAAGTCGATACTTTTATTTTGATTTACTGAATCGCTTTGATTCTAAGATTTTATTTTTAGCGCAGTTTCCTACAAAGTCGAGTCAAAAATCAAAATCGTAACTAAACTAAACTTGTTTCTCATCGCGGTTTTAAACTACAGCAGCCCCCGTGGTCTACTGGTTAAGAGCATTGGGCACTTGATACTTGGGTTCTATTCCCACGGGGGACACCTAGTGATAAGTCACTTTGTGCGTTTTTGCCCCAGTTTTTTAGGACATTGCAGGCTGAATCACCTGATTGTCTGAAAAGAAAGAAGGTTCCGAGCTTCGGATGGCACGTTAAGCCGTTGGTCCCGACTACTATTTTTCGTGGTAGTACTAGTCGTTACATAAAAACCACACGTCAGAGGCCGTAAGGCGGTTTGAATAAACTCTGACACCAGGGCTAGCAACCCACTCGATAAGAAGAAGAAGATAATAGCTACTCAACCAAAATGTATAAAAACAGTTGTTTTTTTTCGCGATTTCGTAGTTGGTCCCAGTTTTTAGTTTGATGGTGTGAAGCACACCATAGAATATGTAACGCAATTAAGTTGACACCCTGTATAAGTTACCTTATACATTAATCGCCTCGTAAGACATGAAAAAATGGAGACAGTAAAATCCAAAGCCGAAACCACTCGACGAAAGTGCAGATGTAGGTACGCATTAACTCAAAATATTTAATTTAAATCTCAAACAAAAACGGTCAAGTGCGAATCGGGCTACCCGAGGGTTCCGTACCACATCACAACACAACATATTAACTTACAAAAAAGTGTGGTTTTCTCCGGGACTTTTAACCCGAGACCGACACACACTTGGCCGGTTTTTATTATTTGTTGTTTTACTGTAGAGTTTGCTCTATAACCTCACCAAGTTTGACGCTTGTATTTATTATCGTTTTTACGACGGACCGAAAAGAAAAAAAAACATTGTTAAAATCTAGTTTCTTGTATCATCATCATCATCATCATCTCAGCCGATGGACGTCCACTGATGGACATAGGCCTCCCCCAAGGATCGCCATAACGACCGGTCCTGCGCCGCCCTCATCCAACGGTTTCCCGCTGCCACGCTGCTTCTTGTATGAATCCCTTTAATTATTAACTTTTTTTTTTAAAAAAGAATCTGCCGTAATAACTCATAGGTATTCTGCAAAAATTTAAACATTCTGGCGATTACGGTTCAAAAATTACAGCCCTAAATATGTAGGACGGACGGACAACATAGGCTTATGAATAGGGTTTTTCACCCTTTGGGCACGGAACCCTAAAAAGCAGGGACGTTTTCAACCCCTGCACTATAACAGGGTAATGCCCTATTTAGGGGGAAGCCGTAGTGGCCTAAATGTAAATACCGTGTCATTGTAACTTAGCTTTAATAATGAATTGAAGGGTTGAAGATAGTTCATCAATTACTAATTACATGTTACAGTGACAGGGTGAATTAATATAGACTTTGATTTAGTCGTAACTTTTTAATAAAAGGGCTTTTACCAAAAATGTTTAATCTTTGAAAAGGGAAATAAAACTGTTAAATAGTATTTTATTAGTTAAATGTGCACACTATGCCTGCCTCACTTTGTATACTCTCTCTCTGTCACGGGTTTGCTGGAAGAAATCTCTGAAGAGCCAATGTATAACATCTATGTGGATGCTTGTAAATGGCAAATGGCTTGTTATTCTGAATACATTACAATGTAAAAGAGGCTATTAGCATCCCGGATAATATAAAATAAGTTCGCCCTTTGTAATTGTATAATTATTATGCTGTTATCTATATCCCGTGTGTACAATAAAGTGTTAAAATCTTAACTATTATAAAACCGTAAAACCATAAGGAACAAAAAAGTAGCGGTTCACTTCATATAAATTCAAATGACACTCGATAGCGCGATTTAAATGACGTGCAGCGCCATCTATTGACAAAATAGTGTGTTTGTTTGTTTGTTCGCGCATCACGCAAAAACTACTGAACCGATTTAGATGAAACTTTTTTTGTTTGATAGCTTATGATCTGACTTAAAATATGGTATATAATTTGTGCGGACGAAGTCGCGGGAAAACACTAGTATATAATAAAGTTAATTTTAGGATATTTTGTAGTATCAAGAAATTATTTTTTAAATGAAACGAAATTAAATAATAATAAGTCAAAGTCAAAGTCAAAGTCAATATAATTTATTCAATATAGGAGCTTGAAGCACACTTATTAAACGTCAAATCTTTTTTAAGCTACCACCGCGTCGGAACGTGTTGTCGCTGTAGAGAAGATGCGGCCAGAAACTCTACAACATAACACGACTTAAAACTATTACAATATAAATTCTTAAGCTACTGTTATGTATACAATAATACATAGTCTATCTAATAAAATAGTTGATACTTTACAGTAATGTAAATAAACTATAAGTTAGTGACCTCAGACCCAAGCATTTTGATCATTTAAATAATCATCCAGTTTATAATACGCTTTCTTACAGATAACATTTTTGATCTTAGTTTTAAACATGTTTTCGGAAAGATTCAAAATGGTCTCGGGGATTTTATTATAACAACGTATACAGTGACCCATGAAAGACGTGTTGACCCTACTAAGCCGAAAGTGCGGAGATATCAGTTTATTTTTGTTTCGAGTGTTGTAATTATGGACATCACAATTTTTTGGAAACAAAGACAAATTTTTTCTTACATATAAAATGTTTTCATAAATAAACTGTCCATAAACTGTTAAAATATTAATTTCCTTAAAAAGGTCGCGAAGCGAATCACGACAGCGCAAACCATATATTGCTCGAATTGCCCGTTTCTGTAGGATAAAGATTGTCTCAATGTCTGCAGCACGACCCCACAATAAAATACCATAGGACATGATACTATGAAAGTAACTGAAATATACGAGTCTGGCAGTTTTAATATCAGTTAGTTGTTTAATTTTTCTGACTGCATATGCTGCAGAACTTAGCCTACCAGCCAGAGTTTCAATGTGGGAACCCCATTGCAGCCTAGAGTCAATCGTTATTCCCAAAAACACTGTATTATCAACAAAATCTAGACTATTCCTGTTTAAAATTACTTGATTATCTACAATTGGTACGTTCGGCAAAACAAATTTTATACATTTTGTTTTTTTTGCATTAAGTGCGAGATTATTTGCGTTAAACCAGTTCAAAACTTGTTGAAGGGTATCATTTACGTCGTCAAGTTCTTGGTCCTTCCTATTTACTTTAAAAATCAGAGAAGTATCGTCAGCAAATAATACTATGTTCGACAAGTTTTGTACCATATGTGGCAAATCATTTATGTAGACCAAAAAAAGGAACGGGCCCAAGATTGAACCCTGTGGCACGCCTGTTTGCACATGTGATCCAGATGATTTAGATCCATTCACTAGCACTTTTTGGACTCTGTTTTTTAAGTAGGAGTCCATCAAATCAAGAGCTCTACCACTAATTCCGTAATGTTTTAGTTTTAACAGCAAAGTTTTATGATCAACGCAATCAAATGCTTTGGAAAGATCGCAAAAGACGCCTATCGCATTTTGGTGCTCCTCCCAAGCGTTGAATATGTGCTGAATCAGAGTAACACCTGCGTCTGTAGTCGAGCGTCCTTTGGTAAACCCGAACTGCTGATCATGCAGCAGTTTATTTAGATTGAAATGAGACAGCATTTGATTGAGAATAATCTTTTCAAAAACCTTGCTGAGAACTGGTAAAATTGAGACAGGTCTATAATTGTTGGGATCATGTCTATTGCCTGATTTAAAGAGAGGTACGACTTTACTATGTTTCATAAGATCGGGAAAAGTACCTTGATCGATGCAGATGTTAAATATTGATGCCAAGTAAGGTGACAGGACACCAATGACAGATCCAAAGAACTTAACCGACATACCCCATATATCTTCAGAGTTTTTGAGATTAAACTTTTTATAAATTTTAACAATTGTATCAGGGTCAACATGCGTAAATCTGAATTCGGAAGTGCAGGCATTTACATTCTCTTGTAGTATTGTCTCGGCCACAGCAGACGAGGAACCTAGTGACTCTGTAATCTTTACTGGAATGTTAGTAAAGAATGTTTCAAATTCCTGAGCTACTCCCGCCTCGGAACTGATAATACCGTGATCAGTTTGAATAGTTATGTCTGGATCACGAGGTTTTGTTTTGCCTGTTTCATGATTAATTACTTTCCAAACGGCTTTGATTTTGTTATCTGAACTCTTAATTTTTCTGCTAATGTGTAGTGATTTTGCTGTGATACAGACTTTCTTGAAAGTTTTTGAATAAAGTTTTACAAATTCAAGAAACTCGTCATTATGTATAAGTTAAATGTCATGTCAGTATAAGTTAAGTATAAGTTATAGCCTGTAGAATCCCACTGCAGGGCAAAGGCCTCCTCTCACGAATAAGGGTGAGAGGGATTAATAAATAAATAAATAATAAAATAAATAAAATATAAATTCTCGCTCGTTTTTGGTAATCCAGTAGCACTAAAAATTAAAGACAGCTGTTTCATACAAAACTGTAGTAAGTAGGTATTTACTCCACTCAAATGTATGGGACAGCTGATTTTTTTTTAAATTTTGCATTTTTATCATAATCGGTTTAGTAGTTTAGCTGTAGGTACAAAAATTAAGACGTTTCGCGTTTATAATTTTATTTTACTAGATTATGCCCAAGACTTCGTCCGCACTGGCTCTCGTCATCAAACTGAACAACTAAAAAAATGAGAATTACATTGAAATCGCGAAAGAAATCTGCTGTTTCATGCAGTTGAGTCGAGTATTCATTGAAATTTACTGTGAAGCAACAACAACAACAACAACAAAAAACTCTATTTCGATTTTGGGTCTGTAGTGAAAGTTGTTACGTTTGATGATCTGAAAATGGGTCTGAAAATTTCTTTAAGATAGATAGATAGATAATGTTTATTTTAAACTTTTGATTACAACTATTACATTTAAACGGTAGACCAAATGCGATACAAGCCTGATACGCGTGGTCTACGATTGGGTATCCTTAACAATAAACAAAGTAAAATGTATTTTAAAAAAGTGTGTGGGGGGGATTAGTGTAGGGGTATGTGTGTGTGTGCGTATGTATGTATTGTAAATAAACTTCAATGTACAAACACACTTCTGTTACAATTTGATAATAGTTTATATTAAAACATTTGGAAAATGAGTTCATTTTCATTATGTACATAATTCCCTACGTAGGTACTAGTTAAAATTAAATTCTAGAGTGCTCAGAATTTAATATTTTAACGAGTATTTCAATTAGTCAGATTGAAATTTAGATTCGCCCGGTTTTGTGGTTTTACATTTTGTCAGACCTCTCAAATCACGGTGCGTAATATTTCAGACCAGACCAGACCGCTGTTCGGAACCAATGTGCTGTGGTTTTAGCTAAATGCAGACTGATTGGCAGTCTTTATTCATAAATCATAATATTATACCTATACAAAATTATAATGTATAAATCAATCTATCAAATGAATTGATGTATTGGATAAAAGCCTTTACATTGAAGCTTATATGTATGTAACCCACTTCCTAGACGTTTTTTAAGGACATGATCAGACCATCAATTTGAACAACTTTCTCTTTGGGACTAATATAGAAATTGCAAAAAAAAACTGCAGTTCCATACAAAACTGTAATCCTACTAAAACTGTAATCCTAATGTTTGGAACAGTTGATATTTTATTCGCGATTTTGATGTTGGTCCCATAGAGAAAGTTGTCCAGTTTGATAGTCTGATCATTACCTAAAAAAGTGTCAGCATATTAAGAAGGACCCTGTATAGGGTCCCTTTTCTAGATAGATATTTAAATGTATGGGACATTTGGCTCAAGTAGGTTTGCAGTTTTGTATAGAACATCAGATTTTTTTCGCGATTTCGATGTTGGTCCCATAGAGAAAGTTGTTCAGTTTGATGGTCTGATCATCTCCTCAAAAAGTGTCAGCTTATGAATGACTCTGTATATTCAATAATCTCTGAGTAATCCAATCCATTTACGATTTTAAATCTTTGCAATACATTAAATCGTGGTGTTATATTTTCCGGCTCTCAGCTCCTAGTCTATAAATTTTGGCTTCATTTCAACTCTCATCTCAAGCGTAATCAGATCCCCGTCAAACGCTCTATCTCAACGTCATAGAGCCGATAATTGATTGTTTTCACGTCAATTTGTACTGGTCGGGGCTTCGTATAGGTTTCGCTCAGTTTGTGTGTCATATTATGTCATGTTTCAAACATAGTTGATGTTAGGATAGCTTGTTTACAATAAAGGCCTCCGCTCATTGCAGCGATTACATCGAGCGATATTATCGCTGCGATTTTGCGATAATTGTTCTCAGTACATTTTGTATGGGGACGCGCTCGATCCCACACACTGCCGCGATATTATCGCAACCTGACGCAATCTCTTTCTACTACATTCAGTGAAAGGCGCATGCGTGACGCGAATCGAGGAATCGCTGCAGTGTGTAAGGTGTCGCGATATCGCTCGATAAAATCGCTCAATAATATAGCTGCAATGTGCGGAAGCCTTAACGGTATTTACAATGATTATGCAGGACCAATCGCCATTTGGGGATCGTCAGAAACATGGATAAAACTACAAATAGTCCAGTCAATTTACGGAGTTTTTTAGGAGTGGGAAGTAATTATGTATGGGACTTATACTTAGACTATATTGGACTATACTGTAACCGGCACCATATAGGGACAAAATGAGTACCAATCAAAATTGTATCAAAAATGCCATTAAAACACAGCAAAAAAAGATGTGAATGAAAAAAAATGTGATGTGAAAATGCCATTAAAACACAGCAAAAAAAGATTCCTTAATTTTCTTGTAAAAAACCTTGAGGAAATAATTTATCGTAAGCTGAAATCGGAATCTTATTGTGTTTTTTGAAAACAGAAGTTTGTTAGCGACAGTTCGTCAATTTTAAACACTCCAACTATACATCAGCATGGCTAGTACGCCAACCCGCGAAAGCTTGATATAGCGCTATCACGCTTCCGCTCTCTTTCTATTTGCACGCGACAGAACGAGACAGAAGACTAAATTTGACAGATGGATGTGTTAAATGTGGTTGGCGTACTAGCTCCGCAGAAGTCTTTTAACATACATACATTATACTCACGCCTGCGTCCCATTGGGGTAGGTAGAGACAATTGATCGCCATCTGCTACGATCCTGACACAACCTCTTTTCCCTCCCACAGTTATAAGACGTTTCATACACGCTCAACGATTTCGGGTACATTTGATCCGATCCTTTTTTATTTGACACTTTATTGTACACACAATATTTAAAAAAAAAACAATTTAAGTAAACGAGTCTCTTCCAGCAGATAGTTCCACCTCACCCCTTAAGACCCACAGACCCTTGAAAAGTGCGCTACATTTGGTCTGCATAGAAGTCATCTGAAGTCATTTAAATCTTCAATAAAAACCAACCCCCACCCCTATTGTCTCCGACTTCCGTCCCCAACAATAAAACTCGAAAGAAATTACAAAAACATCAAACGTACACAGTTTACGATCACATAAATTATTCCGCGTCTTAATTATCCTACCGGCTGCGCCATCTATGTGTAATGTACACGAATTTACTGCACAATTACACGTTTACCTGTCTTAGTCGTAAAGTGAGAGGTGATTGCTAGTAATGTTCTCTAAAGACTGATGACTGACTGACATATCAAACATCTAAATTACTATTATATGTCTGTGGTGTTCGTTGGTGTAGTGGAAATTTGGTATTGAAAACGATCACGAAAGTTAAGCATCGTGAAGACCGGTCAGTATTTGGATGGGTGACCGTTTTAATGGATTTTAGGACTCCGTACCAAAAGTAGAGCTGTAACTTTTGAACAGTAATACCACAGAGTACTATACATAACTAGACAGTTATCACAGAATGTGTGTAAAAAAATTAAAAATGAATGGGGCTCCTCATGTATACCTACCTGCCAACTTCACTCAAATACAATATGTAAACTATAGGCAAACTTTTAAACCACGTACTCTGTCCATCAACCTGAACAACTTTTCTATGGGAACAAACCGGTTACAATAAAAAAGAAATTAGCTGTTTCATACGTAAAAGTCGTGTAGGCATTGCAGTTTAGTATGGAACAGCAGATTTCTTTTTGCGCTGACAGGTTTGCTGTCATAGTAAGTGCGTTCACACACGATGACGCTTTGACGCAGCGGCAGACGTCAGTCCGTCATTTGTGAAGCAAGGAGTTGTATGAAACCGCACGTAGAAGCACACACGTTGACGCATTGACGCACCGGGTGTGGTTCTATGGACTGACATCTGCCGCTCCGTCAGTGCGTCATCGTGTGTGAACGCACTAAAAGTTGTTCAGTTTGATGGCTAGAGTAAGTGGCTTAGGTTTGCCTTTAGTTAGTTTACATCACAGACTTAAACTCTAGCGATAGACTTGCCCTTCCATAGAAGCAACAATATGTTCCACTTGAATGAGGTGTACGCACCTGATTGATGTTCCCGAGTTCATTTCGTCACTATGGCAATGACAGACCGCAATGTTTCATTTTGTGTTGTTTTGTGTGACATGTTGTTTGTTTGAACGAGCTCGTCTATCGCTAGAGTAATATGTCTATGGTTGACATGCTGCATATTTGACACCTGATTTTATACATTTTCTTTCGACTTTGTCTCTATCGTGAAAGTTGTTCAGTTTGATTGCCTCAAGTTTCGACAGTTTTGCTACTTACGAGTATGTTGTTGTTGGTTAAGACTCTAAACCCATTTAAATATTACTAAGGCGTTTTATTATACCAGATAATAATTATTTTAGATGATTTTGCGTTTAACATTTCACTGTATTTAATAAATTTTCTCTCCTTCCTCGTTATATCCTGAAATTCTGATATAAAGTATAAGTACTTACATAGAATAGCTATAATTGTTTTGTACATTATAAATAAAAGCAGGTGGCTTAATTAACAACACCTTTATCCTTACAATGTTGGGTCCATTGTGGGGTAGCCAACTTTGTATAGATATTTGGGATAAAAGTTTTTAGCGTCAACATTTTTTTTTTCAATAAGTTTTTATAACTTGGAGCGTCTACAGGGGTGATTTTACTCATGATTCTGAACAACTTTCCCATAAAAGAAATTTTCGCAAAAAAAATCCACGTCACGGCAAGTCCAAGACTATTTTGCAAATTTTCAATAGGTTCCTCAGGTAAAGTTGTTTAATATCATGAGGTCAATCACTTTTTAAGTAATGCATCTGACTACCCTAACATTCTGTCTTTTTATTATGTGGTAGGTGTATTTTTCTCCTTACAAATAGAAAACCCTCATTGGTATTTACAAAATTATTTACTTGTAATTATCAAAAGGGAAAGCAATTTGTCTGCAAATTTTTTTCTGCTGACTAAGTGATAAATGCTTCTTTTACAGTAACTACAGTAAATGGTTTTAGCTTTGTAGTGAAATTTCGTAGTGATTTTGAAGCATAAGTTAGGCAAGTCTGGTAAATAATAAATAATACACTATTATGAGCATAAAAACACAGCGAAATGAGAAAACGTAATACTCTCTTCTACTTTCTGCTCTGTGAATTTTAATAAACGTTTATTGAAATCTACTTCTATCCTAAAAAGTACCAAGAACACAGCCACCCTACAATCCGTACTTCATCTGTCAGTGGCACAAACTTGGTCGGACTTACGTACTTGAACGAAATTATTGTCCAAACAATTATCGTTGTCGTCGTACGCCGAACAGCCGCCTGGTACGAACAGATCTCCTAATTTATTAGGGTTATAATATAATTTCACCGTATACTGAGCTGAAGGGGTTCTGGTGCTGGAAAGTAATTAGTGGAATTGAGTTTTGGGCTGAAGATATTTGACAGAACTCGGCCGTTTTACAATCTTGTTTGTATTTTAGCAGCTTTATGCACAGCCTGTGTGTTCAGACTGTGAGATGTTTGCCGCTATTTTAGTCCCGATCTTCTGTTGTTTTCAGTTTGTCTACGCCGGGTTTTTTCACAAAATAGCGGGGTTTACTAAAAAGCGGTAGAGAGCTGTGCTTATCAATATCGAAAATTATGTTCGATAAAATAAAAAGAAGGAAAAGACAATCAAAAAGATGCAAATCTTTTAATGTGATATCAAAGGACAACATCCAAAACTGGCAATTTTTTTGTACTACGAACGATATGTGCGGCGCCATAAAAATATGGTAGTAATAGTTTGCATAAACAATTACTAAAACTTTATATTTCAACGATATATTTTGTCGTACAAACGAGATTTCTTGAATTTCATGATGGATATTTTTGTTCAAATTGTGCAAAAATGGCGGAAAAAAATCGGATCGGATTTAGTGGAAGGATCGTTTTTTTGTATCGCTAAGTGCGCAATAATTTTTTGTAACACAAAACTACTTTGCTTGGGGCTATTCTTGAAATTGGATTGTATTTCAATCATATTCGTCTATATTATAATGTGTATAGCAAAGCTATCACATCAATATCACAATTTAGCCGAACCGCCCATACATGGACGCATGATGTCATTTTATTCCCGACCCGGTTGGTGTAATGGTTAACACGCCGGACTGCCAAACCAGGGTCCTGGGTTCGAATCCCGGTTCGGTCATGGATGTCATATGTTCGTGCTGTTGTTGTATGGTTTCCATAATAAAAGCCTTTAGTGCTAGTTTGGAATCATTACAATGTATGTGCCTGTGAGCGTTATTTATTTTTTATTTATTATTTATTAACAAATAATTTGTTTGCATTACAAAAATCAGAAATAAGGCTGTATGGTCGATTCCTTTGCTCATTGTTTGACATTGACAGGTATTCGAATCGTAGGATAGAATGACGTACCAACAGTTCAATTTAAATAGAAACATTTATATCAAGATACAACATTTTGAATACAATTAAGTCTGTCATTTCAAGTCAGTACGTTTCTAAGACCCCAAGTAACCCTCTGTAATCTCTTTGAGACGCGGTCGGACCCCCATCCTGAAGGAATTAGATTACATGACACTAACGCTACCTTGTACCTTTAGTTAATTTTAACTATTTTCGATTAAACATTAAGTTAGTGAGACATTGCATTGACAAGCCGTGGTGGTCCAGTGGCGAGTAACCTTGCCTGCCGTGCAGGAGGCGATGGTTCGATCCCCGTTCAAGCCGACTCGTACCAATGAGTTTTTCGGAATTTATGTACGATTTGTAACACCACTGGCTTTTCGGTGAAGGAAAACATCGTGAGGAAACCTGCATGCTTAAATTTCGAGGCGTTTATTGTACCCACTGTCTATTATAAGTGGCGACGGGCTCACCCCCCGTCACACTGGACAGAGTTTCAGTACTACTGGTGAAACGTGGATTTTCTGAGGTCTCAGAATATCTCTGACTACCCCCTCGGGGAATATAGTCGTGAGCATTATGCTATGCCTAGTTAGACATTTTTGGGATAACAGTTGATAACCACTATATTGGAGGAGGATTTGACGTGACGGAAGAAAAGGTTGGGAATTATAAAAATGACATATTATGTGCTTTATACAGGGTGTAAGTGACGACCTGGCAAATACTGGTGATTTTATTTTTTATCTGACGAAACATTGTACAGTGTGGAACAAAACACCATTGTAACATTTAAGGGGGTGCTGAAGCATCCTACCTCGGAAACCTACTCTCTTCAATACAGGGTGTAAAGGACAGCCCTCCAGAGACTGAAAAGGTGAACTCAGATTATCAAACTGAACAACTTTCACTATGGAGCCACCCTCAAGAAACATGAAAAAAATCTGCTGTTTCATACAGAGTCGAGTAGGTACAGCTGTTTTATATATGGAGCAGTAGGTAGAAATTTTTTCGCATTTCCTGAGGTTTGGCTCCATAGTGAAAGTTATTCAGTTTGATCGCTTTAGTATTTGTCATAGCCCGATAGCCAGAAAAATAAAAAACCTCGCCATGTTGCGGAAAATCATTGGAACTAATTTTTGTACATGGAACACGGACATTAAAGGTTATAGTCGATTGCAGCGCCCCCAAACCAGGTTTTTTATATTCCTGGTCAGGCTTTAAAGAGATCGCCGATGGTTAGCCGCGGAGATGTATGGACACCCAATCAGGTCTGGGTACGAATCCGCACGGACAACATGCCATGTACCAAAGAGTTTTTCTAACTTATGCCTTTCCCCCTGGGTACACCCCCACGTAGGTACGTTACACCATTGCAAAAATTTGCTAAAATCCAAAAATCATTTCTGTGAACTAATTACTTAGTACTTCGCTGTATTTCAAGGAAAAATAATATATTACACTTATCTATTTTTATATAGAAAATATTTTTTAGTCAAGACTTTCTTGAAAACGTAAGTCTAGACGTCTCTAAAGGCTATTAAAAGCTCAACTCAAAAAAATATAAATTACCCTCCCATCCCCTCCCCTAGAGATTAATCCGTCGTCTTAATTTTTAAGCGGTACTCATTTAAAGTAGATAATAAGTGGAGATTAAAGGGAACTCGGCGGAGATTTGAGTTCTAACTCCTTTAATGAAATATCACCGGTTTCGATATCGTTACACGGATAGTGAATATACTGGAAATGTTTTCGTGACACATTTATACGATCCAGGTACGCTCGCACTCTAAAGAAAGTTTGGTGGGGTCATCTAACACAAGTGGGATCACACACGTCGTCCGTCCGTCCGTCCGTCATATGCGAAGCAAGGATTTGTATGAAACCGCAGTTAGAAGCAGCGGCAGATGTCAGTCCATAGAACCACACCCTGTGCTTCAATCCGTCACCGTGTGTGCTTCTGCGTGCGGTTTCATACAACTCCTTGCTTCACAAATGACGGACTGACGTTTGCTGCTCCGTCAGTGCGTCATCGTGTGTGACAGCTCTACTGTATTAGACAGGTAGTAGAAATTTTCAAATAATATTTTGTCATTCTTTATATTAGACTAGCTTTACCCGCGCGACTTCGTCCGCGTAATACTATAATTTAGGGGATGAATCTTGAAAAATGCTGAAACAAAAGTATTTTTATTTTTGCTCTTAAATATGCGTACTAAGTTTCAAAAAGAGAGGAATAAAAAAAAATTGTTTTTACATACTCACTGTTATCCCCCATTTTAACCATCTTAGGGGTTGAATTTCGAAAAATCCCTTCTTAGTGGATGCCTACGCTATTATACACAAATACTGTCAAAATTTCATAATTGTAGCTTAAGCGGTTTGGGCAGGGCGATAATGAATCAGTCAGGACAAACGTTTTTATATATATAGATAGATAGATAGATAGATTTGTTAACGCATAATGAAAAAAAGAATTAATAAATTAAGGGGTGTCCCCATAATAGAAACTCAATTTTTTCAAAGTTTTTTTGTTTGTTTTTTTTTTTAGCGGTATTAAATAAAAGCGTCAAACTTTGTGTAATTTGATTATACACTTTGACTACTTATATTATGAGGACAGGTAACGCGTGTAATTCTACTAACAACATTTCTGCCACTTTTTTCGGGGGGCGAGGTAACATGCAATCCGCAACTTTGGATTTTATTCCCCATAACTTTAGATTCTAATTTTGAATGTTAAAAATCATGAAAAGTAGTCTCGTGTCAACCCCAAACGTTCTAAGTTCGAAATTAATGTTTGGCTGTCTCGTTTAGTGATAAGGTATAAAATTTAATGTAAATGCACATAATCAATTGATCTTATACCGTGGCAGAGGGGAAATCCTACCGCAAAATTTGTCTCTCTTTCCCAAAAACAGTGACGTTCATAATTACAATACAAGAAATAAAAATAAATTAGTGTTCCCACATTTTCGACTCAGTAAGGTCAACACATCTTTCATGGGGCACTGTATACGCTATTATAATAAGATACCAGAGGATATTCTAAACTTGCCAGACAAAAAGTTTAAATCCCATGTTAAACAAGTCCTCTGTAAAAAAGGTTACTATAAACTCGATGATTATTTGAATGACCAAAATGTCTGGTCTTGACAATGTTACACTATGTAATTCAATATTTGTACTTTGTATATTTTGTTTTGTTTAAAAGAAGTGTGTTGTAGAGTTTCTGGCCGCATCTTCTCTACAACGGAACACCTTCCGAAGCGGTGGTAGAATCAAAATGACGTCAAAAAGTTATCTATGTGATATTATTTTGAATAAAAATTTTGACTTTGACTTTGACTTTGCAAGGCGAGTCCTTATAATAAATAGTCAAAGATTATACAGGGTGAAATAAAGAAACATTCAGATTCGCAATTAAGTACAAAACTCGTGTACCTAATACAAACTTGGGTACTAATAATGAAACGCGGACAAGATCTACGAGCGCTCCACATGTCATGCCGTTTGCGACAAAGTTAATCCTTCGCTCGCACTGATTACCAGTTTGCTATTTTTAATTACTTTTCTTGTTTCTCAACATTAACTAGTTAACTGTTCAGGTATGTTGATATTTAAATAATGGATGAGAGTAGATTGATGAGTGAGATTTGTGAGGCAAGGAAGTGGAAACGTTGGGGACGGATGTGGTGGTGTGCTTAAAAATGGTCAAAGTGTGGTCAGATTAACGCGAAACCGATAAACATGAAGAGACTGATGAATGTAAAAGTATAATTGATTGATTCATTGAATGTCAACAAAGCGAAAGAAGTCTGTCTGGATTTCTGTTATATCTGCCTGCCCAATGGGAAGTAGTCGTGAATATATAAAATATGACAGATTTCTGTCAACCTTGAGTGATATTTTTCTCAAATCACACATGTTAAATAGAAAAAAAAAGTTTAAACCTGTATAACTTATATAGGTTGTAAAAAACACCCCCTAGTAGGTACCTAATATTAAAAGCGGTGTTTTAGAGTTTTAGACAATCAAAATGAACAACTTTGACACATAGACAGACAGACAATACTGCAGTACCTACACAGCAGAGTTATCTTATTTTCGACGTCTTTAAATATAAAAAAAAACTGTTGTTCGAAAAAGATTTACAACTTTTTTTTTTTATTTATAATTAATGGCTTTTTGCTTGTGCGTAGCACCGCAATTCCGCCAGTGTCAAGTGTAGTTTATGGGAGTATCTATTCCAATCTCAGGGATTGTTTTTGTTCAAGAACAAGAAGAGATTGAGGATTGCGGAGCCTCGTGGCAGGCAAAAACGCGACGCGCGAAAACCACGCGAGACGTGTGCTCGGGTCAATCCTGCAACGTGACTCCCTTACAACTACATATAACTAGGGTGTTTTGTTAAACCCTGTATAAAATCTCCGTAGTTCATACATATAATTACGTTCTCATGCCTGCTTCCCATTGGGGTAGGTAGAGACAATAATTTTGATTCTAAAAACACTTACCCAGTCACATCCAGCATCAATAAATCATCGTTATCCCAAAGGTATTAAAGTTAGGAATTAAACCATTAATCAATTTGTTTACCTTTCCCTCCCCCCCCCCCCCCTCCCTTACCTCACCGCCCGCGCTGTTTGTGCTCGTTGATTAGTTTGCTCGATCTCTTATCAACTTTTGATGGAATCTGGTGAAGTTTGATGACTGAATGATTTGAGGCGTTTCATGTATTTTAAGTAAACAAACTTCATGGTACAACTACATTTTTACTACAGATGGGTTTGTTCTTGACCTCAATCCAGTCCTTATGACATAGATGGGGTCGAAGATGTAGCGAGCTTACCCAGAAGAAGCCTATTCATTCGTACTTTAAAAGAATTCGGGTTGTAAGCGCTCGGAAATACTGACGCAGGCAGGGCATTCCACTCCCTGGCTGTGCGCATTATAAAAGATTTTGAAAGGCACTTGCATATCGACAGTGGAAATTTCAAATGTCGTAAGGGACATTTTGTCGTAAGTCCACTGAATATACCACTGAACTCAGAATTTTTTCCTCTATCGATCTGTGTATTTAAAATGTTGATATCTCTTCAAATAAAGGAGATACGAGGACCATCATTTTGTAGTAAGTGACAAAAATATTAAAAATTTATGTCGTATAGGTCAAATTTTAGGTTCAAACTGTAATATAGTTTTATGCAACGTCGTAAGTCTTTATAATTACCTGCCTTAAAACGTTGTAACCCACATTCAAAAAAATAGCATTCCTTTACAACATAAAATTATTTTAAAATATAGTTCAAACTTTGAATGAATATTGTTGTAAGTAGCAACACATTATTACCCTATGTCCTTTACGACATTATCGTCGGAAAGCGTAATTTAAAATGTTTGATAAACATTGTCGTAAGTAGCAAAAATTATTGCATTATGTCCTTTACAACAAAAATTCTGGTAAAATATTTTAAAATGTTGAATAAATATTGTCTTAAGTAGCAACAAGCTATTTACATTACGTCCTCTACGACGTTATGTTCACAAATAATTTGAATACAGTATGTCCTTTACGACGTTATTATCACAAATAATTTTAATGTTGTTGTAGAAAGTCATGACAACGGTTCTTATTTAAACTAAAATTAAACATTTAAAAGGGGGTTTTTACCGCGTTTTTGATATCTATATTCCCGATATTTCGGTAGTAAACTTACACTTCGGCAATAAACTTATATGTTTTACAGAAGAACCAAAAACAAAATATTGCCTAAAAACGTTATAACTTTTAAATTTTTGTTGCTATTGTAATGATTTCTAGATTGTTTTCGAATTTCTTTATCTATAGCAAACTATTGATTGAATCTCGCTTAGGATAATAGTTTAGAAGATTAGGTCCCTAAACCATATAATTTTGGAACGCGTGTCCGTTACGACGTTAAAAAAATTGTGATTGTAATAAAAAATATTGTACACCCTAAGAATAATCGTAATTATTTTGGTGTAACTAACCTGCCAGTCTAGTTCACTCTAAAATTAAATGTTGTAAAGCTATTTAAAAGTTCTATAATCAAAGAATTTATAATAAATATTAAAATTTCTGGTTCCAGGTTCCAATAAAATTACACAAAACAATTTACCTTTTGCTTAGTATGTTTTGTTAAAGAAGCTAGCTTTCGTATGCACCATGGTTCGGCAACATTAGACAACTGTTTATTGTTATGCACGGTGCATTAATTTAAAGGGTGATTGTACCCATGATACTGAATAACTTTCGCAAAGGAAGAAGGGAAAGTTCCAAAAATAAACTTTTCGAACATTTGTGTGAAAAACGCATTTTTTTTTTGCTACTTTTCTACACGTTTCCTAGAGAAAGTTGTTCAGTACCGTCGGTTCACACGGCGACACATCAAGCAACGCAAACCCATAATAAGCTGGGTGCACGTAGGTAGTGGGGATACCCACATGAACAGTTTACTCGGAAGTCGGAGGTTTACAGACGAATAGGGAACCGCCGTTTTGTATAAAACAAGGTGGAAATTCCCAAATAAATGAGCGTACACAGATATTCCAAAGCTTTCAACTCTGCCATAACCACCACTGCAACTGCAACTGCAACCTCTTCTCCAAACGCTAAGCGCCCTGAAAACTCGGCCGTGCAAGCAGGGATGATATCGCGGCAAGACTGTCTTTGTCACTGTTTGTGAGTAGCGCTGTTGGTGCTAATGTTTCCCGCTTAAAAAAGTGATAGGTAGTATGGAGCCGGAGTCATACGCTAATTCGGTTGTAGGTACTCTCTCCCTTCCTTCATTTTGGGAATGCTGCTCTACAATGATTCTTTGAAAGTTGCCACAGTGTTACAAGCGTTTTCTCCACAACCACTACACGTCTAGAATATTATACCTACTCACATCTATCCATCTATTTTTGTATAACGTAAAGTAACAAAGTTATAAGTATAGTTGTATTTTAAATATCTCGAGAAGCATTCTAGCGGGCGGGACTATTAGCCCGACCCGAGGGTAGACTGTTTTTGGTACGCGCACGGCGACAGATGTGCTAGCGAAATTATTATAATACTAAATATAAACAAATGATCGAAGATCCAGTTTTTATTTAAACAATCCCGTCACAACAGTCTTACATCCAGATTGCAAAGTAGGCTAGTCCCAATATATTTGTAGTGTTGGGTGGAGAAAAGTGTTGTCATAAATTAAGATGTCAGCGATGTGCTGGAATGTAAGTATATCCGTCATCAAGCCTTAAATTACATAATTCGCCATGCGCTTGTGTCTGTAGACGTGTTGTGTATCCTGGAGCCCCTGGGTTTTAGCCGCATCGATGGTAAGCGTCATTATCTTGGCAAAAAGGCGGTTTTCTGGTTTGGAACGAGACCAGTATATATACACGTTCGGTGCCCCTTTAGCGGGTGGAACTACCAACCTGGAGTAGGTTTATGATTTTGTTCCAGTCGCCTTTGAGACGGGAGGCCATTGGGGTGTTGATGCCAATGGCTTCATTCGGGAGAAAGAGCAGCGTATGAAAGCTAAGTGAGTTGATCTTCGCTAAGAGTAAATAGGTACATAATTGGTACAAAAAAATTCTTTTGGCCATCCCGAGGAGCAATTTGGCTAGCATTTTGAGGACTTTTGAGCAGGGAAGGGTTAGACTCGTGAATATCTCGCAGTTGGTTTGTAAAACTTATTAGCTGCATTATTTAGGTTAACGGCCACCATAAACCACTCGATATCTATCGCATTTTAGCCTGTGCCCTGTGTCATGCGCCCTCCAGGACGTAGCAGAGGGTTTTCCTCGAGGAATAGAGGTATAAGAAGACATAACAGCTAGCCGTCTAAAACGAGCCGTTTCGTATTACGGCGGATCAAAATTTAGCCGGCTGATCGAACGATCGTCGCATTGTATCAGCGCTTCGCGTTCTTCAATACGGCTATAACAAGCTAGACGTAATGTCATTTAGCGGGTTATGAATCACCGTTTTGTCAGTTTTTAGTTTCCTTTCTGACACAGCGCCGCTAGGTCATGGCAGCTAGGGAGATAGGTGTACAGTAGGCCAACAACAATGGCGTCGAACATGGCATGGCATTTAAGGGGTTTATCCGACCTTCAAACTGAGCAATTTTCTCTATGGGATCAAATCAGCTGTTTCATACTAAAGTGCAAACCTACTCGAGCCAAATGTATGGGACAGCTGATATTTTTTTCGCGATTTGAAAATTGGTCCCATAGAGAAAGATGTTCAGTTTGAAGATCTGATCATCCTTGCAAAAAACTGTCAGCATATTAAGTTGAACCCTGTAGAAAATGTTTCGGTTATATAAATGGTTCTTCTAAAGAAAACGTGTCAAATACCGGTAAAAACAGTGATTAAGGACAAGCAAAACTAAACTGAACAGTTGCTGATCAGAAATTTGTGTCTGACATAGCAATAATCTCTTTGATTGGATCGAAATTTTTTATTGTAACTTCCTTTTATTTTTTTATAATAGCTTTACGACATACAATTATAGGAGTGGACAAGACTGGTAGGCAGTTACAACAAAATTATTATGATTAAGCGTAGGGTGTGGTAGGGCGTAAAATAGATTTATTATAAATCGAAATTTTTTCCACGTCGTAACGGACATCTCTTCAAAAATTCGGTTGTGTAAAGGACATCCGTTCAAAAATTCTATTGTGTAAGGGACACTAACTTCTAAACTTTTGTGCTAATCCAGGTTTGATCAATAGTCTTCTATAGATGAAGTAATTTTAAAACTATCTGTCTGGAAATCACCTTAATAGGAAAGAAAATAAAGAAGTTATGATGTTGTGGGGACTTGCCATAGATGTCAACACCCACAAGTTATAGCAAAGAAGCTAACAGATGGCGATACCGTCGCACTCAGAAATATGCTCCATACAAAAGACAACGTTCACCGTAAATACGTAACTCGTAACATACTACAAATAAGGTTCACAATCGAATGCGAGACATAAATCGCGCAAGAGAAATAATCACAGAGATTCGATATATATACAAGGTCCAACTAAGAACTGTTGGACCACGGCCGGTCCCCAGGCTTCACACTAAGCCTGGTGGAAGATCTTCCCTTTTCAATGGAGGAACATTCCCAAGTAGCACCTCCATAATGTTTTTTTGCCAAAATTTTGTTTTTTGGCTCTACTCAAAAGTAGGGGTTTGTCCCTTACGACATTTGAAATTTCCACTGTCGATATGTGGGATGTCAACCAAGAAGGGGTGATATCCCGCGGTGCGTCTGGAAGTCCGATAGTAGAAAGGGGAAGGCAGGATGAGCTTACTCACATTCCGATAGTAGCAAGTTTGGCTACGAGTGGTTGTGTCATTCAAGCAGCGTTCGCGCTTTGAGCTTGCGACGAGGCTCTGTCTATTCTCAAATGTGTTTTGCTCAAAAAATTATAGTTGAGATTGCGATAGATCCCACCAAATACTTGACATTGACAGAAATGCAGTGCTGACTCACTAGCGAAACGCCATTCATTTATAACTAACTAGTGACCCGCCCCAGCAATTGCAAAATTTTCGACCTTCCTTTCGCTTTTCCTTAATAACTACAAACATACTAACAAAAGCGTCATATACTTTTTTGTAGAGCGTTAACTTTCCTACAACTTTTATTATTTAAACATGTTTGTATTTCAATTGAGTAGTTACCGAGATTTGGAGCTTCGGAAACATTTCAATCAAACAAAGGACACAAAAGTAAAAATAAATAATTAAAACTTTTAAGGGGGCTGTTAAGACCATCTATCTGAAATCATACATTTAGGTCAAGAAGATTTACTTTTTCGCCCAGGGTCTTCGAGGACCAAAACTTGAGAAAATGATAATTAACCATCCCTGAACAACGTCCCAAAGTTTCATTAACTTCCGACATTTTTCTATCGATGCTACCTGACGACCGAACTATATCTGTGCGGATTCAAACCCAGACCTCATGATTAAATGTCTATACCTCTTCGCAACGCGCTACTGGCACTCTCCACATCCCCAGAAATGTCGTTCAAACAACTTTCGAAGTAAGATTAATAATAAATTGAAATTAAATGGAGCAAAATTCGCATTTTGGGTAACTTCAATCAACTTTACTGTTTTGTCAATCTGATATCAAACGGCGGACATTTACTAATTTAAGGTCGATTTATTTGAATTAATACATTAATTACTCAGTCGGCCCGTTAGCACAGTCTGTAGTGAACCTGCCTGCTGCGCCGAAGGTCGCGGGTTTGAATCCGGTAAAGGACAAATATTTGTATGATGAATATGAATATTTGTACCCGAGTCATGGATGTTTGTATCTTATATGTATTATAGTATGTATTCTATAACGTTCCCTAGTCATCATAATACAAGTCCATGCTAGATTCTGGTACTTTAAATGTAGACAATTGTCCAAGATTGAACATATTTTATTTGAAGCTTTACCAATAACATTTTATTAAAATGACAAAAACTAAAATATCCTAAAACTAAAATAATATCTTAAAACAAATAATATAGGTACTATAAACAAAAATAGAATAATACCAAAATAAGTAACTTGGTCTGATCATCCTCCCTGTCTGTAAACAGCAGATTTTATTTTTAATTTTCCCTGTTGGTGCCATAGTAAAAGTTGTTAAGTTTGATGGTCTAAACCACCCTTATAAACATTACTAGGATATTTTTACACCCTGTATAATCACGTCATACTTTTCTCTTTAAACATTCCTCTTTGCGACAACAACGTAACCAACAAAAGTCACAATTCCGACACGTTCACGCTTGACCGAACGCACGCAATATGCTCGCCTTGGGGCCTGCGGGTGTCAGCGGGGTGGAGGGGGGAGGGGACGGGGTGGGAGAAAAAGACAATTTTCAGCAGACACACCTGCCCTGGTGTTCGGCGGTTTCCTTTTCTCTTCGTGGTTTGGGAACAAATTATGAGAGAATATCGTTTTGATAGAATATAGGGTCCAACTTAATATGCTGACACTTTTTTAAGGGAATGATCAGACCATCAAACTGAACATCTTTCTCTATAGGACCAACATCGAAATCGCGAAAAAAAAATCTGCTGTCCCATACATTTGGCTCGAGAAGGGTTTGCAGTTTTGTATGGGACAGCAGTTTTTTTTTTTCGTGATTTCGATATTGGTTCCTTAGAGAAAGTTGTTCAGTTTGACGGTCTGATCATCGCCTAAAAAAGTGTCAGCATATTAAGAAGGACCCTGTATATTTAGAATTCTATATTTGCCATATTGTACATAAAGATTATTATAGTTTATGCAAAAAAATACTAAGCATGTTGTGTACAGCATAGCATACGCTCACAGTTACGGGAAAACACTAGTTTTACATAAACTTTGTAATCATGTGAATTTTGTCATAGTCTATATGGGTATGTGTTTGTATGAGACACCGATTTTTATGTATTTACAATAATAAATATATTTCATAAATTATACGCGGTACATCTTTTAAAAAAAAAAAAAAAAAAAATGCTGTATATTATTTTATAATGTAGGTTTAAATAATTTTTATGATGCTTATTTTGGTAAAAAAACACATAAAAATATCTGAATTGTGGAAACACCGGTCACTGTAATGTCAATTGAAATTGTCAGATCTTTTTTTTATTGCCTTGGTATTGCCGCATTATCATTTTTCTTATTGAAGTATACAATATTTGGCATTTATCGCCGGATCTCCTTTCAGAACAACGAGACACAAGATAGGATGATTTCAATTACAAAAAGATTACAGCGAAACACAATCAGCTGAAAAATGTAATGACTACAAAATGCACATATTGAGCGATCTGTTTAAATAATGTTTCCCGCATTCTCTCATAACTTGCACCACACACCCTTGCCCCTGACAAAGGGAGTTAATATCGGGGATATCGCGCTTTTGTCAACTCGTCATACACTGATACCGGTGTCTAGTCACACCGTGTTCACAGGGTGTTACAACACTTTCATATACAGGATGTTAAGCTCATAATTGTGGTTTTGACGATGATTGTAGGCGTCGGATGTAAATGACAAAAATACTATTATGTTTTAATTTAACAATAGTGTAGATAGCATATGGTCACGACTATATTCCCCGAGGGGGTAATCAGAGATATTCTGTAACTCAGAACATCCACGTTTCACTAATAGTACCGAAACTCTAATACGAATTATTTGCATGCTATGGCTGTGTTTGGAGAACTTGAAATATGTCTGTAGCTGGACCATCTTATAATTCCCAGTTTAAAGCGAATAAATTATTATGATTATGATTAGTAGAGAAGATACTGAGAAAAAAAGAGAATTTGTATAATTTGATCATCAGCTCTATTATTTTATCTGCTAGAAAAGGCACAGGCCTGATTTGAAGCTGACACACAACTTAATCAAAATGGGTTCAGCGATTTGGTTATGAAAACGTACCAGACAGATACTGTCGTATTTACAATATTAATACAACGGATATCTCTACCCTAAGAATTGCTACACTAAAGTTTAAATGGGTGGAGCACATTGCTGGCAGAACTGATGGCCGATGGGGCCGAAGAGTTCTCAAGTGGTGACCGCGTACCGGAAAGCACAGCGTGGGTAGGCCCCCCACAAGGTGGACCGACGACCAGGTGAAGCCGTTGGATGAGGGCAGCGCAGGACCGGTCGTTGTGGCGATCCTCGGGGGAGGCCTATGTCCAGCAGTGGACGTCCATCGGCTGTGATGATGATTATATCTCAAGCCCCTTGAGGAATACAGGATCCTTCTTAATATGCTGACACTTTTTTAAGGGGATGATCAGGCCATCAAACTGAACAACTTTCTCTATGGGACCAACATCGAAACCGTGAAAAAATTAGTTCCCAAATAACGTATGGTCATTTGGCTCGAGTAGGTTTGCAATTTTTATTTTTTTTGCGATTTCGATGCTGTTCAGTTTGACGGTCTGTTCAACCCCTTAAAAAAATGTCAGCATATTAAAAAGTACTCTATACAGGGTGTAAGAAAAAGCATCATTAATCTTTAAACCACTTACTCTACCCATCAAACTGAACAACTTTAGTATTGGAGCAATTTAGCCAGAGCAAAAAAAAATCTGCTGGTCCATACTTAAGTGCAATACCTTCTCGACTAAAATGCATGAGAGTACAGATATTTTTTGCTCTGACAGTTTTGCTCCCATTGTAAAAGTTTTTCAGTTTGATGGGTAGAGTATACAGGGTCCTTTTTAATATGCTGACACTTTTTGAAGGGGATTTGGAGGAAAAGGGAAGATCTTCCACGGGCTAGTTGGAATGCCCGGGACCGCGGTCCAACAGTTCTTAGTTGGATGTTGTATATATGCAAAGTCTCTTGATAACTTCGATAGTGCGATTCAGGACTCGCCATATTATTGGTTGTTATTCGTAATGAGCTGTGATGCGTTGGACAGATCCATATTGTGATTGGCCGTCTTCTGTGTGACGTGCTAGGTCGCATGCGCTGACCTAGATAGATCTCTGTTTACATCGACTCGATCGATGTGTTCGGCATTGTTGCTTAGTCAGCTCTCGTAGCTCGGCCACAATACTCCCCCTCCAGACGGAGCGTCGAAACTTGTCTTCAGCTTGCTTGGTACGCATTCAGTCCAGGTATGGCAATTTTTCATGAAGGCATGTGCTCGGCGTGTGACGGTGTGACCCCGTGGTTGCTGTACCGTTGCGCTAGCCGATAACCTTTGCTGCGGAGATGCGGGACCTTTATGCTTTGTAGGCTTATTCAGGACCTCGTTGCTGCTCCGAGTTGCTGCCATCTTCAGTGACTGCTACGTACCAGAAGGTTGATTGCTCAATATTCGGTGGTCACCAGTTTGGAGGAAAAGGGAAGATCTTCCACGGGCTAGTTGGAATGCCCGGGACCGCGGTCCAACAGTTCTTAGTTGGATGTTGTATATATGCAAAGTCTCTTGATAACTTCGATAGTGCGATTCAGGACTCGCCATATTATTGGTTGTTATTCGTAATGAGCTGTGATGCGTTGGACAGATCCATATTGTGATTGGCCGTCTTCTGTGTGACGTGCTAGGTCGCATGCGCTGACCTAGATAGATCTCTGTTTACATCGACTCGATCGATGTGTTCGGCATTGTTGCTTAGTCAGCTCTCGTAGCTCGGCCACAGGGATGTTCAGACCATCAAACTGACCAACTTTCTCTATGAGACCAACATCGAAATCGCGAAAAAAAAATTAGCTGTCCCATACATTTGGCTAGAGTAGGTTTGCAGTCTTGTATGGAAGAGCTGATTTTTTTTTCGCGATTTCGATGTTGGTCCCATAGAGAAGGTTGTTCAGTTTGTCGGTCTGATCATCCTCTTAAAAAAGTGTCAGCATATTAAGTTGGACCCTATAAGGTTTAAAGGTTAATGATACTTTTTCTTACATCCAGTATAGTCGTGAGCATATTATGCAAACGCATTTCCAAAATTATCTAACAAGCACTAACTAGCATAAAGCGTGTGAAACCGAACAGTTACTACCTAGAGCTAGTGCTTCAGTAAACACCTAATTTAGGTCATTCCACATAACCTAGATAGCGGCTAGTGACGTAAATGTTTGTTGCAAATGATACCTATATGCTAAAATCTAGATTCTAGCTAGTGCATCGAAATTCGCACTAAAATCTAGATTTTACTGCTGGAATATCGAGGTAGCTTAGTTGTAGGATTTTACTATTTGTTTAGTTTGTCGGTTGAAGCAAAGTTTGTGTTCTCTCGAAATTAATTATGAGTATACAGGGTGTTACAGAAAGATGTAATCAAAGAAGGGTGGCGAATCTGGACCCAATATTTTTTTAAGAAAACTACAAGCTGTAATGAACGGGTCGTAATTATTTAAACAAAAAGAGAAAAGGAATTTTTTGAAAAAAAAAAAATACGTTTTCACAACTAGTAAATTGAAGAAGTCAGCTTAAAAATAAATTAAATATACCTAAGAGGGTGTAAACGCACTAAGTGCGTTTACACACGATGACGCACTGATGGAGCGGCAGATGTCAGTCCATAAAACCAGACCCGGTGCGTCAATGCGTCACCGTGTGTGCTTCGGTTTCATACAGCGCCTTGCTTCATATGACGGACTGACGTTTGCCGCTGCGTCAATGCGTCATCGTGTGTAAACGCACTAAAAACAGTAGCAAAACGTAACCGTGACAGCGTTTTTCATTGATCTCTTAGGTATTTTTTGGTCGAGGCAACGTCTTTGGTTTGTTTGAAGTGATATTGTGCCTCTTTAAAAAAAATTGTACTGTTTTGAACAACGCTTTGTTTTCGTGATTAATTTGTTGGCTCCATAGTTAACTTTGTTTAGTTCGACGGTCTGAAGCACCCCGTAATGCGTGACTTAGGGGGACACTCAAGTGCGGAGAGCTCTTCTTAAGTAAAGATAGACAAGGATGCATGTATACGTTGTATTTATTTGCATCCTTTTCTATCTATACTCAAGAAGAGATCTCCACTTGAGTGTCGTTCTGTAATACTTCCCTTAGACCCAATGTCAAGCATTTCGGGGTGCATTTCGCAATGTTTAAAGGAATATTTAAAAGGTTAACGCTCGAATACTGGAACGCCCATGAAAGTTAATCCTCCATTAAATCTCTTGCTGTCACTTTTTCTCTTGTTGACGTAGTAAAAGCTAGCAAGAGATTTAATGGAGGATTAACTTTAATGAGCGTTCCAGTATTCGACCGTAACCCTCCCTTGCGCCCTGCAGTGGAACTTATAAAGGCTGATGATGATAGTAATTTCGCGATTAAACCAGTTTGTTTAGAAAGCACATGTCCATCTGAAAACTAACCTAACCTACGCACAATAATGTATTTGTGCGCGCGCGCAGCCGATCTATAATTAGGCGTTACCGACCGACCAACGTATTTCAGTATATCATTCGCTTTATACCAACTTTATATTTAGCTATATGATATAAGATGTGATGGCACATATTATGTAGACAGACATACGTATTCACGACCGTACTCTGTTTGAGCGTGGTCAGAAACTTCTATAACTACAGCATAAGCCTATACTTACGACTATATTCCCCGAGTCAGAGATATTCTGAAACCTCCTCAGAACATCCACGTTTCACCAGTAGTACCGAAACTCTGTCCAGTGTGTCGGGGCGTGAGCGCGTCGCCACTTATAATGGACAGTGGGTACAATACAGGGTGAAATTGATATCATTAGCATCCTTTTAAGCTAAGAGTCTACCCATCAAACTGAACAAAAGTCAAAAAAGTCAAAATTTTTATTCAAAATAATATCACATAGATTGACGTCATTTTTGATTCTCAACAACTTTTACTATGGGAGCAAACCGATCGGAGCAAAATTAAAATCAGCTACTGTTGCATACATTTGAGTCGAGTAGGCACTGCATTTTAGTACCTATGGGACAGCAGATTTTTTTGTTGCTCCGATCGGTTAGCTCGCATAGTAAAAGTTATTCAGTTTGATGGGTAGACTTTTAGTTTAAAAGGATGCTAATGATATAAATTTCACCCTTAGAGGAACTAACAACATATTCTGTATTGTAGGTACCTACCTACTTACATATTTTCTAGAATCATTAACCTTCACTGCTGAAAAACACGTGTAATTTCTCATTGTGTAACGAGCCTTTTTTTTAAACTCAGCAGTGAAAGTATTCATAAATAAATTCATAATAATTTCATCCTGTATATACCTCGAAATTGAAGCATGCAGGTTTCCTCACGATGTTTTCCTTCACCGAAAAGTGGTGTTACAAATCGTACATAAATTCCGAAAAACTCATTGGTACGAGTCGGCCTGGACGGGGATCGTATTAAGTTTACACCCTTTGTACAGTGTTAGGGTAGACTTTAATGGTTGATTGTACCCATGTTATTGAACACTTTTCCCAAAGGAACGAAGGGAAATCCGCATCAAATTAAATACTTTTCATAGAAACGTTCGTTCAGTTGATTGAGAAAGTCCAATAATTTTTCTGTACGTTTCTTTAGGGAAAGTGGGTTCATGAGTACAACCAGCCATTTGATTATGATTATGCAACTGTTTACTCTAACACCCTGTATATCGTGCTACTGTACTCGAAATAATCTGTGATTATAGACTAAGCATATCATCAGTGATCAAAATAATCCTTACCATTTAGATTTCTTATTTAATTTAATAATAACTGAAATAAGCACCACTGTCAGATCTATCTCAATGAAATAAATGTACTAATTAATAAAATCCAAGCGAAAATGGAAAATATTATTCAGTATAATTTATCTGATTGGGCATGAGACGAATTTTGAAATATAATAATTCGTCTGATTGGGGCTCTGCTTCTCTGAGTTAAATGTTTATAATTTTCTGGGAAAATTCGTGAACCTTCTTATTCTAATTTTGGAATCAATTTTAAAGTATTTAAAACGAACTAGAGATTTTGAAACGTTTCATTTCGTAATTTGATTTAATTTTACGTTGTCAATTTGAAATGTAGATTGTAGGTAGCTTTTTTAGTGCTAATTGTTTTTTTTTAATTTTTTTTGTTCAATCATCATTATTGAGCCCGTATGGTGGCTTTTCATCACTAAAGAAAACCGATATTATTAATATTTCGTCTTTTCATTTCACGAACTCGGAAATTGTATTTTACGTATACCTATACGGTTTCGCATCAACTTATTTGTACATATACTTTTTGCTTTAAAGATAATATTACGAAGGAATATAAATTAAGATATGAAATAGATTAATGGGTCTTTTCTTTAGGCGTTTCGCACCACGGTCGGTTCGGACCACGGTGTCAATCGCCCAAATGCTCTTTTTCAATGGGGCATTCGGAAAAACTCTGTTGCTATAAGTTTAAAACTCAATTTATAATTTCGAATATATTTGTACCGACAGAGGAGTAGATTATTTTTGGGAAAAAAAGTATAGCGGTTACAATTTTGGTAGTGGTCCGAAAGGCCCCATTAAAAAATTCACTTAGGCGATTGTCTGTCTGTCGATGGAATGTCGTCCGAACCGATCGGGGTGCGAAAGACCCAGATAAACACTTTTGACCCATTTTTGTTTCCATCAAGCACAAAAAAATAATAAGCAACAAACACTGATAGACGAACTTTCGCTTTTGTAATATTATGGGTAGGTATTGTGGAGTCTTAAATCGGCTTAATATCGATCTAATATCGACTTACTATCGATCTAATATCGACTTACTATCGATCTAATATCGACTTACTATCGATCTAATATCGACTTACTATCGATCTAATATCGACTTACTATCGATCTAATATCGACTTACTATCGATATAATATCGACTCACTATCGATCTAGAATACTAGAATAGAATAGAATAGAATACTTTATTTTCCAGAATCTAATATCGACTTACTATCGATCTAAAATCCGCAAATTACACAAACAGCCCTACAGGATCAAAACCAAGTTTTAACCAATTTCTTTTAATTTCAGGTTAAACGAAACGACTCGACATGATAAACTGAACTAGTGCTTGGAGTTTGCAGTGCAGTGTAGTGATACCAACACTCAGTACAGTGTAGTGATGCTAATGTTGTGACTGTGACGTGTGGTGACAGTTTCACTATGGCGAGGGCTCTGGTAGTTGTCCTGTTGGCTGTCATCGGCTGTCATCTGGCGGAGGGTGAAAGAGGTGAGTTTTGATGTTGTGGCTTGAGCCTTAGGGCCAAGTCGCACCGAAATAGTTTATTTGTAGAAGATATCGCACCCAGTATGTTGAGCTCAGTAATACAAAAAAACCGTTATTGTGACAAGGCATTCCAAATAATAATATTGGATATTTTTTTAATACTTTATACAAATACTACACATTTTTTATAATGATACTTAATTAGAAACACGAATGTAGTATACCGTACTTAAGTTACGTAGTAAATTAAACATAAAATAACTGTGAGGTAACTGTTAAAAAGCGACTGTATAGCCCGATGTAAAGCCACAAAAAGTCCGTCAAAAAAAAAACTTTTGTTATATTAAAAATCTCTTTGAACCATCCCTTCAATCAGCATTGTCAGAAATAAAACGTTAGAACTGAAACAAAAACGCATCCATACTAAAACATTCTGAAACTGAAACAAAAACCAGCACTAGAAATAGAAATTGTTTGAAACAAACGGGCGTTTGAAACTCTGAACGAACGCTCGCATGTTTCCACCTTTTTTTTAACCGATTGCTATTTCGAAACATTTGCCGATTCGATAAATGATATCTACGAGTATGTCCGATTTAATATCTTACATTAAGTACGGTGCGGAAACGTGGACCCTGACGATAGGACTAGTTCATCAATTCAAGGACGCTCAGCGAGCTATGGAGAGAGAGCTCGGTGTTTCTCTGAGGGATCACATCAGAAATGAAGTGATACGTCAGAGAACTAAAGTGGCTGATATAGCTCAGAAAATTAGCAAGCTGAAGTAACAATGGGCTGGTCATATCTGCCAAAGAACTGACATTCAATGGGTTGTCAGAGTTCTAGAGTGGAGACCGCGAATTGGTAGGCGTAGTGTGGGACGCCCTGCTGCCCGCTGGACAGACGACCTAAAATAAGTAGCGGGGAAATACTGGATGAGGAAGGCCAAGGACAGAGTTTTGTGGCGCGCTTTGGGAGAGGCCTATGTTCAGTAGTGGACGATGGTAGGCTGATGATGATGATAATGATGATGAAGTACATTCTTCTCGTCAAACTGAACAACTTTCACAACGGGCCCAACATCGTAATCGCAAAAAAAATCTCCTGTTCACATTTGACTTGAGTAGGTTAGTTTCGTATCATCATCTCATAGATGTCCACTGCTGGACTTCAGCCTCCCAAAAGGATCCCCACATTGATCAAATGAACGGTCTTGCGCAGCCCTCGCAGGATCGAAATGACCAATCTTATGCTTCCATCATCCAACTGGTTCCCGCCGCCTCCACCAGGTCGTCGGTCCACCTTGTGAGGGGCCGCGTTCAGACGACCCGCGCCCGCCCCGTGCCCGCCACCATCATCATCACAGCCTACATCCCACTGCAGGGCACAGGCCTACCCTCAGGGAGGGTGAATGGGCGTTAATCCACCACGCGTGCCAAATGCGGATTGGTAGACTTCACATACGCATCGGAATTTCTTCTTCAGCGTACCTATGCAGGATTTCTCACGATGTTTTCCTTCACCGTTTGAGAGCAGTCGGTATTACGTACATGAGTTAGAAAAACTCATTGGTACATGGCATATGGCGAATTTGAACCCGGACCTCAAGATTGAGTTTTCATAGCTCTCCACAACGCGCCACCGACGCTCCCGCGTCTTACCCGTCTTGAAATGCATTGCTTGCAATTTGAGTATAATAAATTTCGTATTGCACCCGCGTCTTAAACGCCTGTTACCATCGCGTTTAAACGCCCATCTGTGCGGCCTCCAATCAGTCACACCCATGACGTAAGCTTAAAAGCTTTCGTATCTTTTTTAGTGACGACCGCTGCGTATTCCGGATAACAGACAGAGTCACCGTAACGTGCAGTTTTGTTTAGTTTACTATGCCTTTTGTTTGCGAATATCAACAAAAAAACAAAAAACTATAAAAAAACAACATCATCATCATCTCCACGTCCACTGTTGGACACAGGCCTCCCTCAAGGATCGCCACAAAGACGTGCCCTCATCCAACGGGTTCCCGCCTCCTTCACCAGATCGACGGTCCATCTTGTGGTTGGCCTACCCACGCTGCGCTTTCCGGTACGCGGTCGCCACTCGAGAACTTTTCGGCCCCATCGGCCATCGGTTCTGCGAGCAATGTTCCCTGCCACTTTAGTTTAGCAATTATTTGGGCTATGTCAGCTACTCTTGTTCTTCTACAGATTTCTTCCATTTCGCAAATAAAATTATACAAAATAATATATCGCTCTATCGAAATCGTTTCTTAGCGATTAAACCGCCTTGTTATGTGCCGGTTTTTTTTCACTGTAGCTGAATACAGACTCACAGACAGACATCCACAATACCTACCGAATTAATGACTTCAATTTCGAAGCATGAAGGAACAATTCAATTTCGGTCGAAAGAAGAAACAAAAAAAACTAATTTTTTTTGATAGCTCTCGAATGCGGTGCGGATGACAAAGTTGTTGTTGTCGTGTTACACGGTGACAGTTTGTTAATTAAAGTCGCGTCCTTTAGCGCGATCGTAGTTATGTTGTCGGGTTATATTCTCTACGAGGCCGATGTAACGGATTTCATTTTTTATCTGACAAATTGTAGATTAAGGGCCTGTTTCACCACCACTGAATAAGTTCTTGATAGCTTATTTCGTATTTATTATTGATACAAATTATGTCAAACCAGTTGTCAGATAAGCTAACAAGAACTTATCCAAAACTGGTGATAGGTTGCGTTGTGGGTCTGCTATTGGGCGGTCGCTTGTCGGTTGTCCCATCCCCGGCCTACAGCGGAATTCTAGTGGTGGCTCAGGATATTGTTCTTTTATAAGAACAACCCTTGAAGTCACCAAAATATCAATATAACCGTACAACGTCGAGCACTTTTGCTACAAAAACTCGACATTGGCAAAATCATCTACACCAAGATGGATGCCATAACCTTAAGGCTAGGTTATCCCAGTGCAAGCGTCTCTTTCTTGCAAGCATAAGTTTACAATTAGCCATCCCGCTCCAATTGAAAGCAGGATCGCAAAAAAACGTGTTTTTCGTCAATATCTTTGCTCATGGGAGTTTCTAAGCTAAAACTTCTCCTGAGTTCACTAGAAATATTTAATGTATTTAGTTAAGTACAAGAATAAAAGTAAAATATCAGTATTGAAAAAACATAACAAAAAGGGGTAACTTTGGGATTTTTTTCTATCGAGTAAACTTAATCTAATCGTGTTATTGAGAACAGTCGCCCATCCGCCCGATCCTTAAGTAAGACATAATTTAATTTCAGACTTTAAAACACAGTTTAAAACTCCTTCGTTCGTGTTCAAAAAACGTCCTCGACGGGATAAGAGCGTCTTAAAAATAGAAAAATAGAAACTGGTGATACAGTTCCTAAATATCCGATATCCGTTTGCTATGGAGAGAGTCGAATTTTCCTACTCCTCCTATCTTCTTTGATTTAATTCTTTCCGGATTGATAAATAAATGAAGTCTAAATCTTTCTTGTGTGGTCAGAAGCATCCATAAAGGCTTCCGCACATTGCAGCGATATTATCGAACGATATTATCGACAGCGATATCGCGACACCTTACACACTGCAGCGATTCCGCGATTCGCGTCACGCATGCGCCCCACCACTGAATGTAGTAGAAAGAGATTGCGTCAGGTTGCGATAATATCGCGGCAGTGTGTGGGATCGAGCGCGTCCCCATACAAAATGTACTGAGAACAATTATCGCAAAATCGCAGCGATATTATCGCTCGATAATATCGCGGCAGTGTGTAGGATTGCGCGCGTCCACATACAAAATGTACTGAGAACAATTATCGCACAATCGCAGCGATAATATCGCTGCAATGAGCGGAGGCCTTAAGTATGTAAGGCATTTAATTTTACACTCTGTAAATTTGTGAATGGTCTCCCCTATCTGTCTTGATTTACATGAGTTATAAATAATGAAATAAAAAATCGTGACGAGTTTCCAAATGGGACAAGTGGCTACTTATTTTTTGGAAAAAAGTCAACATAAAACATTCTAAACTGAAAACTAAACTTAATAAAAGCCTTCTGAGTACTCTAATTGAATCGGTATTGAAAGTGAGTGCTAAATTTAGAATGCCTAGGTATTAGAAATATGTTTACGAAATAATTTTAATTGAATTAATGAAATCCCATGGTCCATTAAGTGTGAAATGCTTCTTAATCGTTGAAGGATGCCTTTTCAGACTCTAATTCCAGTTTTCAGACTGGACTATTTAGGTACTTAAAATAAGCATAAGCATAAGCATATGCTCACGACTGTATTCCCCGAGGGGGTAGTCAGAGATATTCTGAAACCTCAGAACATCCACGTTTCACCAGTAGTACCGAAACTCTGTCCAGTGTGACGGGGGGTGAGCCCGTAACCGTACTTAAAATAATACTGTAAGATTTGCGTGTCTGTAGGTACCATTGCAAATATAAGCAAAAATATTATTGGGACGAGTAATCGAATTCATTCAGACCATTTTGGGAATTTCGGTCGTTTTGTCTGTTTGATTTTGTCCGAGTCATGTTAACATGAAGGTAGCAATTTGACACGGTCGCAAAGCGACTAACGCATGACGACAAAACAAATATACAAGTAACAAATACCGATTGAGTTAAAAAAGGCCTTAAACTCTTATCGATATAATTATGTCCGATTCACAATAATAAAAACAAATATAGATACAATCAAACAACAACAACAAAATGCTTAAAAAAAAAAAGATAACTGGAAAAAAAGAAAAACAAACTCTTTAGTCTACTTATAAAATTTTATGGATCCAGGGGGGCTGGTATTGGGACAACTATATATCTTAACTATTATAAGACCGTAAAATCATGATAATTAAAAAAGTAGCAGTTCACTTCATATAAACTCAAGTAACACTCGATAGCGCGATTTAAATGACATGCAGTGCCATCTATTGACAAAATTGTTAGTTAGTTTGTTTGTTTGCACATCACGCAAAAACTGCTGAACCGATTTTGATGAAACTTTTTTTGTTTGATAGCTTATGATCTGAATTAAAATCTGGTGTATAATTTGTGCGGACGAAGTCGCGGGAAAACACTAGTTCATAATAATAACACAATCCCTCACATTCCCAGACGAGGATACTTTATAAAACAATGTAATAGGGCTACAGTGACCTCATAAGGTCGGCCGTGCGGTCGGAACGGGCCGGGAACGAGATGGACGCCGTTCGAGGTCATGTTGTAAGACACGCTCATAAACTAGGGCTGATTTAGGCCGAAGTGTTAAGGTTGTATAGCACCGTGTTAGGTAGGGGTAGGAGCAACAATTTGTTTGTATGGGGAAATATACAGGATGATTTTTTTACCGTTCCGAAACTTTCAGGGGTGGTTAAGACCATCAAACTAAACAACTTTAAATGTGACTAGATAATTTGTGTGACAATTTAAAAAAAAAAAAAAAAAAAACTTTTATTATGGGAGCAAAGCTGAAATCACAAAAAGATGCTGTTACTGCCTAATACTCGACTGAAATGTATAAGACAGTTGATTTATTTTATTCGAATTCAGGTTTGCTTCCAGGGTCCTTCTTAATTATGCAGACGGTTTTTAAAAGGATGATTAGTCCGTCAAACTGAACAACTTTCTCTATGGGACGAACAACTAAATCACCAAAAAAACTGCTGTTTCATACAAAACTGCAAGCCTACTCGACTCAAATATAATGTTCGCTCTGTAGAGAAAGTTGTTCAGTTTGATAGTCTGATCATATCCCCTTAAAAACGGTCAGCATATTAAGTTGGACTCCAAACAGCACAAATATTTACAAAATATCTAAGTAATAGACATCTACAAAATTTCTAAGTGCCTGTTTCACCACTTCCGAATAAGTTCTTGTTAGCTTATCCGACAGCTCATTTGACTTATTCTTCATACAAAATGAACTGTCGGATAAGCTTACAAGAACTTATAAAAAAGTGGTGAAACAGGCCTTAAGTGTCTATTATTTATTTATTTTATTTTATTTTATTATATTTGGGGAGCTTACAGCTATAAAACAAATAATTCACAAATCAAAAACCAAACAAACAAACAAAACAAACAAAAAAAAAGTCTACAAAATATCTTATAGATAGAACAGTTATCTAGTAGATATTCTGTGCTGTGTGGGACCCTGTAAAATAACAGCGTCATCATGAGGGTTCGGGTTCGAATCCGCACGGACGACATGCCATGACCAATGAGTTTTTCTAACTTATGTACGTAATACCGACTGCTCTCAAACGGTGAAGGAAAACATGAGAAAACTCTGCATACGATGAAGAAATAAAATGCAAACTATTATACCTATCTATTAAATAAACATTACAAATTATTAAAACCCAAAATTAATGTTACCCAGTCAAATATAATTACGCGGGAAGATCTTCCCAAGATTGCCAATATAGGGTGACATTAAAATAATTCCCTTTCCTGGACATTTGCTTGCGGAATATTCATAAATTTAATAACGCCACTGGGTCAATGCAATTTATGAAATGACTACCCAATTTTGCTTTACAATTTCCGTAGGTGAATGTAACAGTAGGGTAGGAAAATAAGGGTTGTTGGGGTTAAGAGGACTTTCGATTTTATTTTGATTGTTATGGAATTAGGGATGAAGAATGAAGATGTGAAATAATTGCATTTTATTTATTTATACAGGGTGAAACTGATATCATTAGCATCCTTTTAAACTAAGAGTCTACTATTATCAATTTCACCCTGTATATGAGTGTCAGTATTAGTAAAAATATTACTTTTTATTTCGATTCACTTATTTGGTATTCTTAGCAAGTATTTTAAGTTTAAGAGTTCCGTACCCAAAGAGTGAAAATGGGATCTTATTACTATAAGTTGTCCGTCCGTCTTTCTTTCCTATCTTTATTGGTATCTTTTAAATAACAGCTCGAAGTTTTACAGAATATGCGTAATTATAGCGGATGTACTGACAGACACAAAAAAAAAAAATTATGCGTCATACAATAAACTAGCTATAGGACATTTTTTCTTCTTGCTCTATCGTAAAAACGATAATACATAGAAGCGTCAAACTTGGTGCGATTACTTACTTATGCATACTTTACAGTAGTATAACAAATGACGAAAATCGGTCAAATATGGGTCTGGCTCGCACTAGGGGTCCCGCAGAAAACACAACTTTTTTGGTAAGTAAATCTATGTACTATATTGCCCTCTGTGCGCGAGTAACGACTCTAACTGGTTTTTTAATTAAACGTTTTCCGTTTCCATTTTATTACCCTTCTGTTAATTAATTCTTTATTTATCTTTTATTTTACTACATATTATTTAAACGAATGTGTGAATTAAAAATAAATAGAAAGAAAATAATTCTCACTCATAAAAGAACCACTCAAATTAGTCTACAAAATTGCGTTAATTTATTTACCCTTAATTCAAAAAGCAGCTAACAAAATACAGCCTATTTATATTCCATTGTGTTTTATTTGCAGACTGTACCGCGGCGTAATACGTTATTACGCGAAACCCCTGAGGCCCGAAACGATTCATATGTTTTTATATATTAAATCTAGCAAATATTCAGGCTGATGCGGTAATATTCGGATATTTTTATATCGAGGGGTTTGCGGTGCGGATGCTAATGTGTTTTTTCCATATAACGTTTTGCAGTGTGAATCCGATTGTACCAAGAAATTTTCTTGAGCTTCGGCGGCGCGTTGCTGAGAGGTATGGATTCTCAATCTTTAGCCCAGTAAAGCTACGGTACACTTGTATGGCGAAAGTAAATAATTTATAACAGCCGTTTTTTTTTTTTAACTTTAGATTATAATTCTAGTTCCTTCTTAATATTTCTTAATTCCTTATTAATATTCCTTCTTAATATGCTGACACTTTTTTGAGGGCATAATCAGACCGTCAAACTGAACAACTTTCTCTATGGCACCTTCATCGCTACTTCAGTAGCGAAAATAAATCAGCTGTCCCATACATTTGGTTCGAGTAGGTTTGCAGTTTTGTATGGAACAGCAGACTTTTTTTCGCGATTTCGATGTTGGTGCCATAGAGAAAGTTGTTCACTTTGACAGTCTGATCATCCCCTTAAAAAAGTGTCAGCATATTAAGAAGGACCCTATATAAATAATTAAACATAGTAAAAAAATCATGTAAAATTCGAAAAAAAAGTAGTATAAAAAAAAATTTTATTCCATTCGTTAAATAAATTTCTATTCTTTTATATTAGAAGTAAATCCTCAGGAAAATCAACACGTTGTTTTTAAGTAAGTAGAAATTACGAACTGTTTTCAGAAGTGTAGTATCCTGCAGTGGGACGTATGTAAGCTGATGATGATGATACTATTTTCTTCCCTAGAGTCGTATTAAGGTAACGAAGAAGGGATAAAGATTCTAAATTATTCGTTGTATTTCAGGCAGAAATGCTAGCCGCCTATGACCAAGGACCAAGTCTAAGACCAAGTCGTTAAACCGACTTCGAACCCAGGTCGGTCGCAGTAAGGACAACATGTTCAGGTGGGGATTCTCGGATGCGCAAAATGTGAGTTGCTTGTGTGGAGCTCCACAAACGATGGCCCATCTCACATCGTGCCCTGCGTGCCCTAACACCTGTACGCAGGAGGAGCTCATGACCGCTAGCGACGGTGCAGTATCGGTTGCCCACTTCTGGCAAGGTACTATTTAGCGACTTTGTTCAAAATTTGAAGTCGACACGATAAGAAGATGACCAAGGATGAAAGGCTAGCCTAGCCACCTATGACCATTTTATCTACGTAATGTTTGCTTTTAAAACACCCTTAAAACTTGGTTGGAACTTGGAACCAATTATGGTTTTTTTCACCCGAAAATCAATGTTTTTTCTTATGCTTTCCTATACCATTCGTCTGATTGCGAAGAAAGGTGAAACTTTGGTGAGCTGCTGGTCTGGTCAAGTGCGGGTTGTATAATTGACCAAAAAAATGAGAACGAAAAAACTCATACGGTGTGGATCAAATTACCATTGTAATTTTTATAAATAAACAAAAAAAAACGCGATTCAAGAGTTGTTTAGGTTGGTGGTCTGATCAACCCCTTAAATATAATATTTTGCATTAGTTTAGACGGACCTTACAAATATTTGAAAAAGAAAAACAATGTTTGAAATAAAATAATAAATTCTGCGTTAAATTAAACAAATACTTAACAATGACGAACAATTTTCTTTCTCGTTTGTTTTTGATGTATTATTGGTATTTTGATTTCGGACCTTTTTGAAACCTTTTGTTGGGTGAATGCTGAAATTCGCTGAAGCGTTGAAAGGCAAAGTCATTCTTGGAGGGTTTCAAATAGTTCTGTATCGAAATTTGTGTTTTGTTTTTGGTCAATTCACGTTTTGTTATGAGTTGAGAAAATGGGAGTCGAGAACACGGACTTGAAAGAAATACGGACCGAATATTTCACTAAAAAGATGTGAAGAATGCAAGCTAATACAATCTCGTTTGTTCTAGAAGGGACCTACACTCACACAGATGCTCTAGCTCTAGGCGCAGGTGCTACAACCCGTCACCTTATGTACCGCGTGACAGCACGCACACAAAAGAAATGGGTACTTCACTCATGATTAGATGAGATTACGTCTGGTTCTTCTTTTAAGTCTGTGGTCCAGAAATCATTATTTGATTATTGGATTTCTCATTTTCCACCCAGTATAATTCGAGTAGAATTTTTTCTGGTCATAATAGAACCAAAATTTTTCCTCATCATCATCATCATCATCACCAATTCACCGCAGTCTGCAGGGTGTAAACAAAAAAACCCTGGTACTATTTAATGGAGGTTTTAGAGTCGAAACTTTAGAACATCAAACTAAGTAATTTTCACTATCGATGGAGCCAATATTGAGAAAAAAACGGTTGTTTCATACAAAATTGCAGGGCCTACCCAAGTAACTACCGATAGTTAGACTATCGTTACGATAATCGTTTTTCATAATCACGATAGAACCGACAGTTTCACTTTTGTCAGGAAAACTAGTCTAGAATTTTGTTTTCAAAAACACATTGTTTGTCAAAGAAAAACAAGAACTTGAATAGTAATACTATTTATTGAAAAAAAAAAAAAAAAATTGTACTGAGCACAATGTGCTTGATCAGAATGGAAGAGAGAAGAGAGCTCAGGGTTGCCCAACATAATTATTTTATTGCCAGTCCAAGAATGTTGCCATTACATTCTAAGTTTATTACCAAAAACTGATTTATGTTCAATTATGGTTTGAACACACAGCATAAGAAACCTTTATTCCTTAGTCACCCCGCTAGAAACCAACCACCAATTTCTTCAAAAGGAGAAAGTGGTGGTCCATTCGAAGGCCATACCTTCTTTGATTCCGATATAATTAAATCACAAGAACGAACAACAAATCGCAACTGCCAAAATAGTCGAATGCATAAATAGAAGAGCGATTTTCAACCTTTCTGCTAATGACATTAGAACCAGACGTCAACCCTCATTTGCATCCGAGAAAAATAGCCTCCCATTTTGGAAATTTTTACTTTCGAGCGAGGCAAGTGAATTCTGGGAATTTCATCATTTGAACTGAAAACACTTTTTATTATGAAAAACTTATTCTTACATTTTTATATCATTATTATCATCAGTATCATAAGAGCTGAGAAGAAAGGCACAGGCCTACACTCATGGAAGGTTAGTCAACCACACGTGCCCAATATGTAGGTGCCCAATGCGTATTGGTAGGCTTCACAATTTCTTCTTCAGCGTATGCAGGTTTCCTCACGATGTTTTCCTTCACCGTTTGAGAGGCAGTACTAACATAATTAAAAAAAAACTCTTTGTACGTGGTATGCAGTCCGTGTGGATTTGTATGCATATTCGTGCAATGCTGATTCTTATTCGTGCGTATGTAAGTTTCCTTACGATGTTTTCCTTCAATATTTGAGAGGCAATCGGTATTACGTACCAACGTTATTTAGAAAAACTATTTAGTGCATGGTATGCCGTCCGTGTGGATTCGTATTCTTGCGTATTCGTATTCGGGCTTACTTACATTTAGTGCGTTCACACACGATGCCGCACTGACGGAGTGGCAGATGTCAGTCCATAGAACCAAACCCGGTGCGTCAATGCGTCACCGTGTGTGCTTCTACGTGCGGTTTCATACAACTCCTTGCTTCACAAATGACGGACTGACGTTTGCTGCTCCGTCAGTGCGTCATCGTGTGTGAACGCGCTTATAATTTAGATAAACTCTATGGTATATGGTAAACCGCCGTCCGTGTGGATTTGAAGCTGGACCCTAGCTGTTTTCTTTTGCAGTTGGATTAGGTTAGGTTAGGTTTGCTTATCTCATTGTTCAGGAAAATGGATAATACGGAACACCTTACAAGATGGACACGGGTGGAAATCTTGAGAAGGTTATATCATTGAGGATTCCTCATTATTATTCATTAAACCTACAAAAGTAAGCGCGCTGTCAACGTACCGTTTATTGAAGACGCGCGGCACGTTCCGAAGTTTCCGCGTTATAAATTATTGAAAAGAAAAACAATGGGAATTATTTCCGGTTTTCCTTTAACCAAGAATCCTGAAGATAAAGGTTGCTTGTCTGGTACCTTTGTTAGGTAACTATACTCCATTCCAAATAGCAACGACAATTTAAGGCCATTTTTAATTACAGAAACAGAGATTTGGAACGCTTTCTCCTACTTATTCTTAGAACAGCTTTAGTAATTTCCAAGATATGTCGGATAGTACATCTTTCTGATAATTAATTTATATTTGCTTATCAGAATTGGCCAGAAAGCTAAATAGGAATTGGAAAATCTCGTCGTCCTTATTTGGAATGCAGTATAGGTCTTAGTCTCTTACGGTAAAGTTTACTTTGTTACGCATTTTGGGTAATAGGTATTTAAATGCTTAGTAATATGATGGTATCATTTATTTTCTACAAAATTTCAAAATCTGGTACCCCTTCTATCCATTGTAGGAGTACCCATACACAGGGTGTTACACAATTGCGTTATTTTAAGGGGTGATTGTCCAATCCCAAGAAACCTATAGAAAATTCGCAAGAAAATTTATGGAATTTCCATACTAAATGCAATCTGCTGATCAAAAATTTGTATGAAAAGCCGAAATTTTTTATACGAATTTCGTATAAGTTTCTTACGGAAAGTTTTTCATTATCATGGATATAATCACCCCTTAAAGTAATGCAACTATTTACCCTAACACCCTGTAACTACCGCTTAAAAGAAAAACCCATGAACTATTCCATACCACGAGCTTAGATAATGTCACAATACATTTTCCATCAAAAAAACCAAACACACCGTGACATTGAAAATTCAATTCTAATTGCAACCGTCTTCAGTTTAAAATTGAACACGTCAGCGCTGCACCGAAGAGATAGTAATAAATTAGACGGACCCTCCCCAGTGTGGTGTGACCTCGATTTACGTCGTGTCCGGGATAGCTTTACGAGCCACGTGGTCCCTTAGCGTTCGTTATTTCACACGACCTGTTGTTTACTTTGTCGGTTGAGTAAAGATTCGGAGAAAAAAAATGAATAATGTAAGACACTGTATTTCAAATCGTGACTTTTTTCCGGATAGGAAGGAATTTGACGTAGGTTTTTATCCGTGTTTTTTTTGGCCGGAAATGAGAATCAATGATTCTTGCCTACATTTTTAAAAAGACATTGAGTATTATGTCCTTACTAGAGTGAATATCGCGCTTCATTACGCTGTCAATAATTACATTGTGGCGACCTCACCACACTTTTTTTTAGCTCTTTCTATTCTATTCTACTTTTAAAAAAGGCTGCCATCTTGGGTATTTGATGATTTTGTCAATGTCTAGTTTATGTAGCAAGAGTGCTTGACGTTGTAGACCTGGGAGGTGGCAACCAACAATCGACGAGCGACGCGACTACCCAATAGCAGATCCACAACGCGACTCTTTTAGCTCTTTATTGTACACACGGAAATATAGACGATTAAAAAGGGCGACCTTACCTCTAAAAAGATTTCTGCCACTTAGTGACTCGCTATCTCTTTTACCCGCCCCCAATCGTCCTAATCTCACGTGGCGCATGACGTTTGTTTGTCGTGTTAGTAGTTTAGTACAAATTTGTCTGTGGGAAGATCTTCCCTCCCCAATCGGGGAAGCAATCTTCCCAACTAAATCACCAGCACTGCTATCTCTAGACTGTGGTAAAACCACAAACACAATGTTCTAAGCCTTTCGCCACAAATAGTTACAACGATATTTGTTTATGTTTGCCACAGAACCTTGAACCTTATTGAAGATGAATGGTTAGAAGCAAAACTAAAAGGTTAACTTGATTGTGGTTTTTGTTTTGATTGGTCATTATCCTTTGCAGGGAGTTTTTAGTTTAGCTGCAACTTTAAGGCCCGATTCGACCAAACGCGAGTAAATTTTATTCGTAGATTAAGTCGCCGGTTACTATAGAGTAAACTGATTTTGCGTTTTACCAACCCTAATCTAAATGAAATGTCAATGTCACATAATTAAAAAAATTATAATAAAAAGAAACCTACAAAATTAAAAATGTATAACCTCACATTGCCATAAGTACGGATACAACGACCTCTTTCTTAAGGTGAATTAAACATTCGTTCTTTTAGTATGGCGTGTGTAAACACCAAAAGTAAAATTGTTCCTTGTATAGTTACTCTTCTATAAATCGAAGTTTAGTCGAATTTGGCCTAAATAAGAAATTTTTATATTCGTGTCACGGATTTGAAAAAAAGACGGACGTAATCTCGCCTAATCTCGAGTGAAGCACCATTTATATTTGTATGGGTGCTGAGCTGAGGAACTGTCGCACGGTACATAATGGTGGTAGGTTGTAGGACCTGCGCCTAGAGCTAGTGCATCTGTGTGAGTGTAGGTCCCTTGTAGAACAAACAAAAATGTAGGACCTTGCATGCTTCACAACAAATACAATACAAATACAAAAATATTTATTTGTGTACCAAAAAACATTCGTAACATATAGAACATATTGAATAAGACTAATATCAATAGATTGTAACAGCTAGTTATACAATATTTTGTAAGGCTTATAAGGTATCGGTGTGTTGGTACCCGCGGTAAGGATCCAGCCAGTAGGACAAGTACCAGCGCCCGCCTCCAGAGTTCCACATTAGGTACCTACTAAGGAAGTTGCAAAGAGCGTAGCTACTGCTTACTTACGTTTCTATTTTATGAAATTTATGTTTAGGTATATGATGCGGCAATAGCATCCTGAACATGATCGCGAGTAGGCTCGACTGCTCGTACATTAACCGGTGCTGCATGATGCATAGTGCTACATGAGTCATGCAGCACTGGCGAGGTTGAATGTATTATTGTACTAAGTTACTAACCTTAAGTTAAGTTGTGTAAATAATTTTATTATTATTATAAATTATAAAACAAAAATAGGTAACAATTAAGATTAAAAATTAAATGCATCACATCTTTTAGTGTCATATTACGTCCGTCTTTTTTTCACATCCGTGATTCGTGAAGGCATTTTAATTTCAAAGAAAAATAAACGAAACACGCCTAATATAGTGTCATAATTGTGCGCTGGAGGCCTAAGTTACCTTGGACACCTGGCATGCCCCTTTGTGTCAATGTTTTGATGTTATATATCATATGTATAGGGAAAAATAGGCATAGTCGTGACGTGCATTTGACGAAAGCTATGTTTTCAAAATCGAAAATAGGAAAGAAGCCTCAGTCGAAGAGTAGTTATAATAAATATTCCCGACCTCAAATTCAACCCAGTTCGGACTTGCACAATAAGATCGATTTAACAAAGCCGGTACACAACATTAAACTCTATTGTCTAGGTATTACGGGCTATAATGCGGGGATTTTGTGCCGTTCAGTTTAATGGTTTGGCTATTTTTGGCGGGCATTGTTTGGTAGAGAAATATTTTTTGGAGGGAAAGTTTCTATCATAGCGATAATACATAAATTCACGACGATTTTTTCTTTCTGGGGTGGTCAGGACAACTTTTTACCTAGACTACCTTTTTACCTTTTTAGACTACCTTTTTCACCAACGTGCAGTATTCTGTCATTTTTTTTTTTTTATTTATTTATTAAGAAAACCAACAGCCTTAAAATAAAACAGAGTTTAACCATTCATACTATCAATACAAAGGCCAATTATAGGTTTCCCATACCAATACACACGGTGTGACAAAACACTCTAGTAATATTTGAAGATGGTTTAGAGGACCATTCAACTTTTACGACGAAGACAAAAAAAACAGTTGTCCCATACATTTGAGTCGAGTAGGTAAGTACTGTTGTTTCGCTTTCGCATGAAACAACCGATGTTTTTCTCGATTTTGGCCCCATAGTGAACATTAAGATAAGATAAGATAAATATACTTTATTTGCACACCAAAAATACACAAAAACAACAACAATATGCACGAACCATAAGGGTACAAAAGGCGGCCTTATCACTAAAAGTTATTTCTTCCAGACAACCAGTGGATGGAAGAAGTCTTAATTGAGACAACAACATGAACATTGTTCGGTTTCATGGTGTAAACCACACTTTTAAATACAAGGGTGTTTTGTTACACCCTGTACATATATCGTGAGAACCACGCTTCCTTCCTCTGTCGAACGCTAGTTTCAATTATTTTTTACGATTTAAGGCCTCCGCTCATTGCAGCGATATTATCGAGCGATATTATCGCTGCGATTTTGCGATAATTGTTCTCAGTACATTCTGTATGGGGACGCGCTCGATCCTACACACTGCCGCGATATTATCGAGCGATAATATCGCTGCGATTTTGCGATAATTGTTCTCAGTACATTTTGTATGGGGACGCGCTAGATCCCACACACTACCGCGATATTATCGCAACCTGACGCAATCTCTTTCTACTAAATTCAGTGAAGGGCGCATGCGTGACGCGAATCGCGGAATCGCTGCAGTGTGTAAGGTGTCGCGATATCGCTGTCGATAATATCGCTCGATAATATCGCTGCAATGTGCGGAAGCCTTTATAGCGCTTGGAGCGGAATTTATTTTCGTCACCGTCATTTTCCACAACTGCCCTTTCTTACAAAGCGATGTAGCATATGCTCACGACTATATTCTCTGAGGGGGTAGTCAGAGATATTCTGTAATCTCTGAACAGCGATCATACAAAGCGATGTATGATATGGAATTTGATTCCATTTCGAAACACGGTTAAGAAATCATAAAGGGTCCTTCTTAATATGCTGACACTTTTTAAGGGGATGATCATACCATAAATTTTTTCTATGGGACCAACATCGAAATCACGAAAAAAAAATCTGCCCCTCTACAAGGTGTTACAAATAAACATTTAACGGGGTGGTTTAGACCATCAAACTCAACAACTTTCACTATGGGACCAATATCGAATCGACTCGAGCTAAAAATATGTATGGGTTATCAGATGTTTTTTTCGCGATTTCGATGTTGGTCCCATAGAGAAAGTTGTTCAGTTTGACGGTCTAAACAACCCCCTTAAGAGTTTTAAAAATTTATTCTGTCTTATGTAACACCCTGTATACAAAATCTCCTCGCGCCAAATGTATGGGACAGCTGCTTTTTTATCCGCGATTTCGATGTTGGTCCCATAGAGAAAGTTGTTCGGTTTGACGGTCTAAACAACCCCCTTAAGAGTTTTAAAAATTTATTCTGTCTTATGTAACACCCTGTATACAAAATCTCCTCGCGCCAAATGTATGGGACAGCTGCTTTTTTATCCGCGATTTCGATGTTGGTCCCATAGAGAAAGTTGTTCGGTTTGATGGTCTGATCATCCCCTTAAAAAGTGTCAGCATATTAAGTTGGACCCTGTATATTTTAGTCGTCTCGTACGCTCCACCATTCTTCTTCCTTCCTCTATCTTCCTTAGTCGTGTCAAAGAAGTTGGACGAAACAAATTGAACTTATACCTTCCGACGAAACAATTATTAATAACATCGTCTGTTTCATTTATTACAATTCAATCAAGAAACATTATTATCGTCTTGTCTCTTTCACCCATGTCAAAGCTAACGACGTGTACAGGCAGCAACAGAATTAACAAAACTACTTCTATCGAGTCTATAGCAAATTCTGCTGGGTGATCATCCTTTTAAACTATCAAACTGAACAACTTTTATTATGGAAAAAAACCGATCGGAGCAACGTTTCCCTGTAGCTACAACGGTTAAGGTACCTACCCTACTGCCGCGTCCAAAAAACATTTACCCTGTATATCTCAGCTCCGATATAACTTATAGCAAATTTATTAGTCATTCGGTTTGATTGAGTTAATGTTACAAGACAATAATAAATTTATCGATTATCACAACAAATAAATCAAGCCATTGTTTTATATAAAGTTACACAATCCCCTTTAGTTGTCTATTTTAATCTGGATGGAACCCACGGACCTGAAAAAAAGACAGACGTAATGTACTAAAAAGATGTGAAGCATTCAAGGTCCTACATTTTCGTTTGTTCTATAAGGGACCTACACTCACACAGATGCAACAGCTCTAGGCGCAGGTCCTACAACCCGCCACCATTATGTACCGCGCGACAGTACGTCAGCACGCACACAAATATAAATGGGTGCTTAACTCGTGATTAGACGAGATTACGTCCGTCTTTTTTTCAGGTCCGTGATGGAACCATAGAAAAGTCAGTGGTATTTCAAAATTCGTAAATACATTCCAAGAGACTTTTAAGCTTTTCCACGCACATTATTTTGCAAACTGTACAAATTATAAAGATACAGCCATTGAATCCTCCCTCTCAGAATGACTTACATCAATCTTGCTTAGGATTAAAAGCCTCCCTGCCAACCCCCCGCGCCCCGTCGCCGAGGGATGAACATACTCCAGAATTAAGTGTTTGCGATTACTATTTCTTGTTCCGAAGGGGACCGACGGATGTACAATCTGTATGTTTTGTATTTACTATATATTTTATGTTTGTAGGTATGTTTGATAGGTTTGAAGGTTTCCTCTATTTATCCTCTTTTTGTGGGAGATGGTTTAACTGTAGAGTTTTTGCTCTCTACAGCAACAACACGTTCTATTCCGACGCGGCGAAAGCTTCAAAACTCGGCCAAGAGTGTGACGGACTCGCCTATGACAGGGTTCCGTATTCATTAATTATGGAGAGCTTATCCCGACCTAGCTTAGATAAGCAATCAATAGAGCGATTTATTTTCATTCAGCGCCATAAAAATATCACATTTATGTTTTTGGGCTATCAAAGTATCTTTCAAAAGCAAAATTACGATTCAATAGATGTAATATTTAATAAACGAGTAATTGACGTGGGGCATACAGACAGACAGAATGGACGAAAGTATAAGAGTGCCATGTTTGACTACGGAACCCTAAAACCGGCTTTACACACCTTATAATTATAATATCGAATAAAGATTTTTCAACCTGGTATTGGTACATAAAAAACTCAAAAACGTTGCTAACATGATGAAATGACGTTTAAATTGATGATGCTTATTTAGCATCCTGAAATCTTAATTATGAGCCTTGCCAACTGAAGTTAATTATGGTATAAAGACGGTCTTATAGCTAAAAAGCCAAGGACTATTCTCTTGTTGTAATTAACGTCATAAATTCTTTTCTTACGTTACGTTTCGGCAGATGTGTCGTTGGGTTGGTTACGAGTAAAGGGTTTCGTAGAAAGAAAAATTTATCTTTGTGCGAAACAGGTTTGGCACGGTTGGTTGTACAAATATTTTACATGCCTGAAACTACAAAGCTAAAATAATCGTTGTCTAAAGTTCCATAATGAATTATACATGAGTGTATAGACTTTGTAAACTCGTTGTCATAACTACAAAGTAAGTTAACATTACATGCTCGCTCGCTCGGTCAAATTGCTGAATTTCGTTACATTGCGACGTGTGGGTGTGCTGTATGTGTGTTTTGTCAAAGTTTGTTTCTTTGTTAAATATTTTATTACACAGAAATATAAATATTATTATGATAAGAAAGAGAAGAATAATTAGGTACCTTACATTTAAGAATAAAAACGGGGACAATGAAAAATTGCCTATTTGTTGGTTATTGGTTTGTCCCCGCCTGCAATACCTACCTAATAAGTAATAACATTCAAATTGTATTAATTTGCTCAAACAAAGTTATTATAGCTGATTTAAGAAGCTTGTTTTTTTCTTTTCAGTTAATAGTTTTTATGCAGTCAGGTTTTTTGTTTTTTAAAATAATTTAGTTTATTTCATACTTTTTAGTCTTGTGTCAAAATAGTAGCATAAAAGTACTATAATATATATATATTTGGAATCTGCTCTTCACCAGCTTTCATTTGATACCCATATTGTAATTTTTACGAAAAGAAAAGATTCTCCCCCTCTCTTTTTTAATTCGCAGACTCCATATTGAAATAATGTACCCTATGTCATTCTCACGATTTTTACGAATCTAACGACACCTCATAACCTCATACGTTCAAATCCATCAAGCCGTTTAAGCTGTAGGGCGTGCCAAAGAAATAGACATCAAAGAAATAGACATACAAACATACATACATACATACATACATACATACGCTCGAAAAACATAACCCTCCTTCTGTCACAGTCGGGTAAAAACCAGCCAAGTGCGAGTTGACTGACGACTGACACCACCAAGGGTTCCGAACCACCATACAATTTATACTTACCAAACAATTTCGTTTTTTCTGGAATCCTTAGCGTGAGATCGACTCACACTTGGCCTGTTTTTATTTTATGTTATATTGTAGATATTACACTATATTCACACAAACGCTTGTGCTGCGTTTAAGTATTATTTTTAAAATTTCGACTGGCTACCTATTTTATTACGGTTCAGAAGACACAGCCCTCTGAAGCTGACGGAAGAACAGACGGACAACGTAGGCTTAGTAATAGGGTCCTGTGTTCACCTTTTGGGTACGGCACCCTAAAAGGAGTAGATTATTATTAATTCTGAAAACGCTATCATGTGTGGCCGACTGTACCAATTAATATTTTTTGTTATTTAATTTTGGTAAGTATTGGATAGAGATAAGGGGAAGAGTTCAGAGGAGACCTTTGCCCAGAAGTGGGACGTAATAGGTTAAAAAAAAATAAAAAAAATTGGTATGTTACTAGCAGATCTTGCTAGAGTAATTTGTCAAATAGAATCCTCTTCAATCCGATGTAAAGACAAACCGATACTCACAGAGGTGTAGTCGGTTGCAGCGTCTATACCCGGCCACCACACGGTGAGGGCTGAAGAGATGTTGACGAATAGTCTGAAGAAAATTAGTCAGTTCTTACGACACCCGTCTAGGGTGGTGCTATTCTTAGCTAAACCACAGAATCGAGTAGTATATAGTTCTACATAAAGAACGGCTACTTCCCGCCCCTCTCTGACTTCAGGTACCCCACCTCACCTCATACTTTATGGGGACACTTTAGGGGAGCCGAGCAAAGGGAATGCAGTCAGGCAAAGCGCACTCGTTGGAATTGACTACATATAATTGTATCTTTTCAGTACTAAAAAACGTTGAAAAATAACGCTAAAATAACCCTTTCAGTCATTCTTTGACTCAAATACAATTTTAAATAACAGAATGAACAATAAAGGTATCCAAATATAGATGACGAGCTGTCTTTCAGCCCTATACACAATGTCATGGACAGTTTGCACAAAGTGCTCATGTGAAGACGCCATTTCGACACCAAAAAAGTTTCTATAGAGTGGCGGACCTGTGGCTAAACAGTTAACACCACACGGCTCAAAATAAAAAGTCATATCCCCAATGCGATATAATAAACAAAAAGTAATATACCTCCCAAAAAAAGGCTTCACAAACATTATCATATTTATGGACAATTCAGACAGATAATGTCCGCAAATATAACGTTTCGACAATAAAACATCTATTCCATGGCAACCACAACGCAACCTCAAGACACATAACACTGTACCCCTTGCCAAATAAGAAAAAAATATATCCTTCGCCACTCAAGAACGTATCACGTTTCAGCAGACATAATCTGTACTTCCCTAGTGAACCTGCGATACAGAACTTTTATGAATTTCTTTAGTCACACTGAAAAAAATATTATACGAATTTAACCATTCGTGGTATGTTAATTTAAACCAAATGGGTTGTTAATTTAACCAAATGTTTTTCGTTGTCCAGGTCGTCCTAGGTAGGTGGCGGGACGATCTGGATGCGTTCGATGACGTTTGGCCAGATTATGCCCAGTACAGAGATGGTTAGAGGACTGAAGGGGAGGCCTTTGCCCAGCAGTGGGATTAAACTGGAAAAAAAAGTTATGTTAATGTGAAAAATTACCACACAATTTAATTAAATGTTTTGTTAATTTAACCAAATGATTTTGACAATATAACCGAACTTTTGTAAAATTTAACCGCATTTTATTGTACCTCCACTGCGCCAATACAAGTCCAATAAGTAAACATTTTCATGCACACAAAAACATGACCGTAATCCCTTTCCAGGTGATCAGAAACATATAGCTACAAGTATATCAACATCTCTTTAATCGGTATAGGTATTATACCAAACAAATATTTATTTATTTTAGTAAAAGTGAGAAAAAAGATGTAGTATAACCAATATAATGCCCACTCCAAATACACCCATAGGTTGTATTGGGTCGTTTTCAACCCAGTGTGGGCATTTATGGGTTAATCGGCATTCTTATACGCGACGGTAACGGTACTTGTTAGGCGGACCCACAGAAAAGACAAAATGACTGACTTTTGATACCGGTTCCAAGCACTGAATGACCTATAAAGTGGTGATAACTAGCCCACAGAAACAATGTGTAGAATTTATTTTGGTTTTAAGTGCTTGGTCAGTGACCAATAGCTATTGCGACCTTTATAGATCTATTATAGCTGTCACCCTTGACCTAGAGGTCATTTCCTAGGCCCACGGCCTTTATGAACCGTGTTATGCTCTTGGAGGGGAGGTCCCTAATGTCAGTGGGTGTTATCTCGAATCCACCACAGATGGCGACTCCTGCTGTGTATAAGCACTTCGCATTCGCAGAGGAGGTGTATGGGCGTTTCCTCTGCTTCACAGCAGAATCTGCAAGCCGGTGACTCTGCGAGCCCCATTCTGTGTAGATGTTTGTTCATGTCTGTATGTGCTTTCGCTGCGGTTTGAATTGATGGCTTCCGAGGTAAGTCTGCTTGAAAAGCCAGACACAAGTTCCTTTGCATGCAACACTGTGTAAGAAACCTTTTCCTTTAGTCGTCTCACACGATCCATTCTAATTTGATACCACACGGTACGGTAAACAAATGTATTTTCATAAAAAGTAACTGCGCTAGAAAGAAAGAAGCATTCATCACCTACACAGTTACCCGTGAAAACAGCCAACTCAGCGATTTCTTATATCCTCCCCCTATTTCCAGCATTCACTACTCTCTCTCTACTAAATCTTTCTCGAATATCTTCAAATAAAGCCGTAATGTATAATAAATGAAATGAAGGATAGTTGAGAACGCAGACTATCTGATATAATAGACTACTAATATCTTTGACCACAAATAAACATCTGAATACAAAATCATCGCTCCAAACAAAATGACAGAATACAGATTCAAAAGTGCACTTTGGGAAAAATTGCTTTGACTGATAAAATCATCATAACAGGCCTTATTTCATGTGTAGATGTTTCAAACAGTATCTCGCGTAAGCGTCAGACTGTTATTTTATATACAACATAATAGTTTACGAGATGGTTTTTTGGACTTGAATTGGGAGTCTGTAGGGTAGGTAGTCCATGGTAAATTGTATATTGGGGAGGTGGGGGTAAGATGGGGTAGTGTCGTGAAATCGTTGCGTTTTGTACGATAATGTCTTATAGGCGACCTCCCTAGACTAGGGTGTGTGTTACACAGTTTCGTCATTTTGATATTTTATTCTCATAGGATTTTTTTTCGTATGAGCTTCGCCGTTATAGTACCACAGACAAATAAATTCTGTGTTTCAAAGTATTTTTTTTAAATCTTGTTTACTTGTGAAATACATGAATTCTATTCGGGGCTCACTATTTTGCGCCCATTGCTTGTCTATTATGTTCGCCCCAAGCTCACCCGTATTTAATCACATACAACTGTTCCTATATTTGCACATACCAGAACTATTTTTTTTTAATTCCTAACGATATTTTCCTTCACCGCCGAGCTAGTGATAATGATAAATACAACCGAACATAAATGCCGTAGAACTTAGTGGTACACGAATCTAACCGCCCGCCGCTATATTGAGTCGCTATAGCTCTCTTCCGTATAGACTATCATTGCTCCTATAAGTAATACGTCCCGGAATTACCTGGGAATCTCTTATATTTCTTTTTTTTCTACAAGATTTATACAAGTTACTGAAAAGACAAAAATTCACAGCATTCTTGGATAGTTTATCTAGTGAAATCACTAAAAACACGATTGAAATTACTTCACACGATTAATTTCTTTTCGAAAAGTTAAGAAAATACAACAATCATTTTGAACATTATTTTCTTCTACTAGAATCACATTTTTATAATATCTGGAATTTTACTTACATATTCACCATTTGTTTATCTAGTGAAATATAAAAAAATATAAGAAAATATATGAAAAGTACTTTTATTAATCAATTAATTCTTTTTAATCGAAAATACGGCACACGCACGCATTTTTCGGGAGGGCTGGGCAATCGCGTTTCTCATAGAAAATATTCTACTGAACCTATGGCCCCTTAAAAATAATAATGAAACAATTATCAAGATTATTCGTTTGTGGCGGTGTAAGGATACAAAATGGTAACACGCAGCTCGTAACGTGTGAACGCAAACCCCACACGATACGTTTCAAGCCCTCATATAACGCTTAATGTGGTCGAACGCAATAACGGGACACTTTGCCTTCCCAATGTTTTGCTGCTTTTTTATTTATTTTTTGTTATCGCCTCTTCCTTAGTACGGTGTCGGAGGCTACAAGGCTACGTTTTGTGGTAGATAAACATTTTTATTTTCTGCTCTGTTTTTTGTAAGAATCTGCGTTTTTTGGTATTTTTCGATTGTCTTTTTCCTTTTTTTTTAATAAAGAGGGAAACAATAAAGAAAAGTAATGTTTGACTGGTCAAATTCAATCTTTAACTACCAAATTAGGAATTTTAAATTTTTTTGTCGTCGCTTTTCATTATTATCTACCAATCCGCCGAAATAATTATGTTATTGCTGTAAAGAAGAGACGGTCAAGAACTCCACAACAACAGACTCATCTTTCAATTTCGACAATCAATTTCCTCATCACCATCATCATCAACATCAACACCTCCCGACGAGGTGTTAGGGTCAAAAAAATGACGTCAGAAAGTTATTTATATCAAACTGTTTTGTTATAATTAGTATAAAATTTCGCTATCTATAACCAAAACCAAAAGTTTGTTTATGTGCCACAAAATACTTTGGAAGATAATATTTAAAAAAAAAATCGCCATCTGCCATCGACATTCATACTTAATACTCGTCTTGTAACATGACACTTGTCTCTCCGCATCACATGCCCATACCACGATAATCTATTATGAAATAGGGTATTGTACAAGTTTTTTATCTAAATGGGAGCAACATCGAAATTGCGAAAAAAAAATCTGCTGTCCCTTACATTTGGCTCAAGTAGGTTTGCAGTTTTGTATGGAAGAGCAGATTTTTTTCAATAGAGAAAGTTGTTCAGTTTGACGGTCTGATGATCCCCTTAAAAAATTGTCAGCATATTGCATGAAAAAACGAAAACAAAAAACAAACACATTATTTTGTTTATCGATTTTCTCTTAAAATATTCAGTATTTTTCTTAACTGACTAAATAGTTGGTTTCCAAAATTCATATTCAATACGGATGCCATCAATAGATCCTATATTTTTTACATGCTTTCAAATACCCTATTTTTCCGTTTTCTTACACATACTACATTATCTAATCTCCACGTACTCAATTACGTAAAAACCATGAAGCAACGAAATATCTCACCCCTCCCCCTTCCCTACCCTCCCCCTCCAGGCGACGAGAGGAACCGTCAACCGATGTGACTAATAGCATTACGTCGTCCTCATTAAGACGTAATATGAGATCCGATTGTCCCCTATCTACCCTATAGGTAGAGTGAATTTGCTAGAGGTGGTCCGAAATTCGGGGATGTGAGTTTATTGGATACTGATGGATTTTGTATCTGAATTACTTACTTATAGTTTTTTGACACATTTTTTTTATTGTTTTATTGTTTTATGAATACCTACTTTATTTTACGAAGTTATACAAGGCGTTACGAAATGAATGTACTCCATTATACAGGGTGTAAGGAAAAGTATCATTAATCTTTAAACCACATACTCTACCCATCAAAATGAACAACCTTTATTATAGGAGCAAAGAGATTGGAGCAAAAAAAAATCAGCTGTCCCATACAAAACGCCAAACTCGACTTAAATGTATGCAAAAGCAGATTTTTTTGCTCCGATCGGTTTGCTCCCATAGTAAAAGTTGTTCAGTTTGATGGGCAGAGAATGTGGTTTAAAGGTTAATGATACTATTCCTTACACCTTGTATAATAAGGCTAATTATACAGGGTGTAAACTTAAATGCGTTACATACTTAAAGGGGTTCTTCAGACTATCAAACTTACCAACTTTTACTATGGTACAAACTTCAAAGTTGGTCCCATAGTAAAAGTTGTTTAGTTAGTGTTAAGTTGTCTTGCGATTTTAAAATCGCGAGAAAAAATCAGCTGTTTCATACAGTTTGGTCGAGTAGTCTTAGCACTTATTTTCTTGTCCTTCCCTCTCCTCACCCCATTTTTCTTTTTACAAATACTTCCAATGTATAGACAATTCATATTTATTTATTTATTTATTTATTTATTTATTTATTTATTTATTTATTTATTTATTAAGGTACATCAACAGCAATAATACATTATTAAATTTATAATATAAGCATGCGGTATCTTATCTAATGCACATGCCAATAACAGATGTACACAACATTCATTTGTTTAAAAATCACGACAATACATCAGTTACTCATAATGATACTATATAAAACATTGCAATATTAAACTAGAATAAACTAGTTTCTTAAAACTGTATACCATTCAAAAAGTCTAACACTACTTTTACAACTAAAATCATAAATAAATCATGAAGCCATCAAAACCGTTCGACTAAAAAAGTCACTTTTACATTCTTTGTCATTTTCCACTTGCCCAAACTTTTGCGCCCCCACCCCTAAATAACACGTTAGTCCATCAAATCAAATTGTCTCAGTCTGCTTCACCCGGGACTCGAATCTGCGACCCTATGAAGGGTCGTTATTGTTTCTCGAAACCCATTTTCGGATGATTTTTCCAACAAGTACCCTAACATCACCTTTATGTCTTAGGAATAAGGATCAAAATCACTTGTTTAAAGTGTTTTCATAAGGTGAACGGAGTGTAAGGGATGAAATATGGTATTAATTTAGTCTTTATGTCAAATACAATAAAGTCGTGTGTTTAATGAGATATTAAACATTTTCAGGGGGGCTTAGAAGCTTACAATTGTTTAGGGCCGTTGACTTAATTTGAATTTAGAGATTAAGGTATTTAATATTAATAATAATTTGTGTTGGAAAACACAAATAATAATATTGATTAAAAACATGTTACAGCCATGTTGTGCTATTTCGAATTTCGAATCAAATTAAAGATTGTAAAAAATTTCTCGGGCGGGACTTGAACCCGCGCTCTTCCAAACCGGGGAAACGTGCTAACCAATTACACCACCGAGCCCACTGCCAAGAGAACGAAATTTTCAATCAGTTACGTCTTAAGGGGACGTGCGCGCCATCTACTGGAAGTATTACAACCAACCAACAACCAACAACCAGCGGGTTCAAGTCCCGCCCGAGACAAATTTTTCAATCTTTAATTTGACACAAATAATAAACCTAAAAAAGTATTTTTTCAGTTACTTTAGACGTTAAAGTCGTGATGGTCTAGTGGTGATTAGCCTCGCCTTCTGTTCAGTAGGCGACGATCGATGGTTCGATTTATCGGTTTTTAAGGAGATGACCACAGTACTGCACCCGTAGCATGTTACAAGTAAGGCTTTATCACGCCTTTTATCTCGTTCGTTCACGTGCAAATAGAAAGAGAGCGAAGGTGTGATAGCGTTTTATCACGATGTCATGCTACGACCCGGTTGGTGTAATGGTTACCACGCCGGACTGCCAAACCAGGGTCCTGGGTTCGAATCCCGGTTCGGTCATGGATGTTATATGTTCGTGCCGTTGTTGGTTTCCATAATAAAAGCCTTTAGGGCTAGTTTGGGATCATTACAATGTATGTGCCTGTGAGCGTTATATATATATATTTATTTACCTATGCTGGTAAGTACAGTGACAGAAATGTATGGAAAAATGATTTTTTTTTCGCGATTTCGTTATTGATCCCATAGCGAAAGTTGTTCAGTTTGGTCTGATCATCTGATTTTTAAATACATTTGACTCCTCCTGGTGGAATAGAGTCAAGAGCATATATGCTCATTAAACTATTTTTCCACGACCGCTCGAATGCTCAAGGTACTTTTTCCAGACATAAATAATAATTTTCCATTCTCACTCTCTTTCAGACTAAAAGGAAAAAAAATTGTAATATTCAAAGTGTATGTTTCACAAGACGTTTTTATACAGATTTCCTAAGGGATACGAGACATCAGGAGAAATTTAGGAAAACTCTTACTTTTATTTGTTAGAACAGGTGTTAGAGGTGAATTGAAGTTGTATGCTGTATAGTAGGTATACAGTGTATACACTAGCTTTTTTCCGCAACTTCGTCCGCACCGGCTCCGTCATCGTAGCGAGATAAACAATCTGCTGTCCCATACATTTGGGTCAAGTATGTTTGCAGTTTTGAATGAAAAATCTATTTTTTTGCGGTTTTTACTAGTTCCTTAGACGTTTAGTTTCTTGTTTTTTAGTTTCTTGGTCTGATCATCTCCAATCATCTGGATTGTTTTACATAGTATGGGACCAACATTGAAATTACGAAAAAAACAACATATTGAATGTTTTCTTCCATTAATCAAATCGAAAATGAAGAGATTCGTAGATGAACCAGAGTATAACCCAAAGAATTGCTAAACTAAAGTGGCAATGGGTGGGGGGGCACATTGCTCGCAGAACCGATGGATTTGAAAAGTATTCGAGTGGCCACCGAGTACCGGGAAGTACAGCGTGGGTAGGCCCGCACAAGGTGGACTGACGACCTGGTGATGGCGGCGGGAACCCGTTGGATGAGGACAGCGCAGGACCGGTCGTTGTGGCGATCCTTGGGGGAGGCCTATGTCCAGAAGAGGAGGTCTATCGGCTGATATAATGATGACGTATCAACTGCTGATAAGCTAGACATTCGTCCACAAAAACACTGCACTAAATCCTCCTTTAGTCACCTCGTACCATGCTCCCCCACTTTTATTTCGTACTGAAACCCAATAAGAAGGCAATGAACATCGATTTATAACTGAACATATCCGAATGGCATTCAGGACGATAAAAATCTTCAGCGTCCAAATAACGACGTCTCGTGAAATATCTTCACACGGCATTTTGTACCCCTACTACCCGAATAGTGGTGGTGTTGCCAACGTTCTTACGAATGGTTTGAATGAAAACAGGGTGAAAAAGGATGGCCATGGTAAAATGTTCGGAAACTTTATCAAAAGTGCGTAACACTGAACAAAGCTAAAATTTTTAATTGAGTATTTGTCAACATAAAAATAATAAATGTTTATATTCTGAACAGAAAAAAACGTTCAACTCCTATTTTCATTGAGTTTTTAGCTTAAATACAATTTTTAATAACGAGAAAAACCTAAAAAGTATAGGTGGACCAGAATCTGATGGCGAATATATAGGTAAATCAAATTTTACAGTAAACAACGCTGGGGTCTTTTTCACATTGCGTCTTTTTGCAGCAAAGTTGTTCAGTCGTATGGTTGACTCCGTGCTTTGTATGACACGTTAAGCCGTTGGTCTAAGCAACTATCTCTGATGGTATAGTCGTTACATAAAAATCATGTCAGAGGCTTTAAGGCGGTTTGGAAAACCCTGACACCTGGGCGGGCTTGCCCATACAATAAGAAGAAGAAGTTGTAATGGTCTGATCATCCCCTTATAAAACCGTGAGCACATTAAGAAGGACCCTTATGTGTCACTGCTGGGCACAGGTCTACCCTTGAGGATGGTATTGTATGGGCGTTATTCCACAATCATAATTCAATAAAATATTTGGTTGATTCTATTAATAACGATAATTTATTTTATGGGTAATTTTCCCACAAGTGGGTAAACTGGTAACACAGACGTGTGAAGTAGGGTGAAGGGAAGCTCCACATCCATCGCAGTTATCCGAGTTAAGGGTGAGATCTTGTTACAATTGTATTGATAGGGGGTAATAAATTACATTTTGATAAAATTGCCAGGGGTGTTTCGAGTTGGGGATGATTTTACTAATGTTGTTTTTTTTTTTGGGAAAATCTGAAAAAATCTGGAGCTGTTTATTCGCCTTTATTCAAAAAGAGAGCAAAAGATAAAAATACGAATCGAAATATTAAATAGTTAAATATTGCTAGCTATTGTTTGTCTTTTTATATTTGCAAGTAAATTTTTTTTCACGTCATCCTTCTGCAAGGTAAGTCAAAAAGAGACGTTATTTTCGTAAAATTATATTCGACTTTACCTCGACAAGACAGTATCGTATCAGTAACAGTAACAATCTTCCCCTTAATTTAGTGCGAGGGGTGATAGCAATAACCTTAAGAAGTTTATCTTTATTACGTGCACATACATGCACAAACATTTTATATGTATATTTACCTTAGTTTATATGACTTTTATTGGTACAGGTGTTTCATATACAGGGTGAAATTGATAACATTAGCATCCTTTTAAACTAAGAGTCTACCCATCAAACTGAACATCGATCGGAGCAAAAAAAAAAAGGCTGTCCCATACTAAACTGCAGTGCTCACTCGACTCAAATGTATGCAACAGCTGATAATTTTTTAGTTGTTCAGTTTGATGGGTAGACTCTTAGTTTAAAAGGATGCTAATGATATCAATTTCACCCTGTAGGGTGCCTTCACCGTCACCGTCACCCTTATTAATATGCTGACACTTTTTTAAGGGAATGATCAGATCGTCAAACTGAACAACTTTTCTACGGCACAAAATACGAAATGCTGTATAAGCACAATAAATTGTGGGCTTCCACGCAAAAAGGGTTCAGATGTCGGGTTTTCAGTTCATTACCATGTGAAAACCTGAATTTTTTTACTTTTTTTATGCCATGAGATTCTGGTACACAATATGTTCCAAATTCAAATAAAACAGTCGCGTGACCACAGTCTCATTATTACCCAAACAAAAGAATAGCACGTGAGCAACTTCACAAAAACATCTTACTAAAGACTTCTTATGCCGGGGGGGAAGGGGGAGGGGACCGATAGGGCTTAGTTTGATAAATGAGTGGCGAGATAACTTCGCCTTAAATTACACCGAGAAAATTCTTTTTTTATATCTTCGCCAACATTATTTAATGATTAGGATAAGAGATGTGCATTTTATCATTTTTTAAGAAGAAGAAAATACAGGGTGTAAGTGACGGCTAAGCAAATACTGAAATGGTGAATTCAGACCATCAAACTGAACAACTTTTACTATGAATCCACAGGAAACGCGAAAAAATTCAGCTGCTCCGTACAAAGCAGCTGTACGTACTCGACTAAAATGTGTGAACTAGTTAATTTTTTTACGTTTCATGAGGTAGGCTCCATAGTGAAAGTTGTTCAATTTGATGGACTGAATTCAACGTTTCAGTATTTGCTAGGCTGTCACTTAGGTACAACCTGTTTTTTTCCATCCATCCATCCATCACAGCCCTTGATCAGTCCGTCTTCGGACATAGGCCTCCTCCATATTTCTCCATGACGTCCTGTCCCTCGCCCTCTGCATCCAGTTGGGACCCGCGTGTCTCCTAATATCATTAACCCATCTTTCTGGTGGGCGGCCTCTAACACTCTAACAACAAAAAAAGTTCTCAAAAAACGCTCAGTATCCATACGTGCAACGTGACCCGCCCATCTCCACCATCGCCTGTTTTTTTACAGATTTCAAAATTAAATGTGTTACATATCGAACAGAATGCTGCAGACCAAACTGAACAACATTCACAATGAAACCAATATCGAAATAGCTAATAAAACAACTGTTTTATGGGAAATGTCATTAGCTACTCGACCAAAATGTATGAAAAAGTAGATTTTTTTCAGATTTAAATTTGGTTACACTGTTAAAGTTGTTCAATTTCATTTAAGATTACACTTAACACCCTGTATAAGTAAGTATATACAGGGTGCAAACTTAAATGCGTTAGGTACCTACATACTTTTCGGTGCTTCAAGACCATCAAATTTAACCACTTTCACTATGTAATATCGAACTTGTCAAAAAGCTAGAGGTCCGTTAACTAATAGCCCAAGTTTTAGAGCTTAATTTACATACCTATTCTGTGAAATTGACAATTTTTTTTTTGCTTTTTCAAGATTTTTCCCGTTGTTGAAGTTGTTCAGTTTGATAGTCTGAAGCACTCTCTAAAGTTTACACCCTGTGTAAATACAGTAGAAATTGAAATAGAAATAGTCTTTATTTGTCAATGTAGGTAGTTTTTACAACAGATGTTAATATTTTTATGGTTCGCTACATTCTACCCGTAAGTATACAAATATGGTAGGTAATATGATTTACACAATTCAATTAGGTAATTACATTTAAAATACATGCCTTAAAAAAATACAACACATCACAATATTTCTCTGTAAATACCAAAAGCTAATCATACCTTTAACATATACATCAATATTGTATGCCGTAGACCTAAAAAAAAAGGTTTTCATTTTTCAATATTTTTCTTCTCTCAATATCCCATTAATTTAATAAAACAAAAACACTGTATCAGCTAAAAAAATCAAACCTTTCACAAAGAGAAATAGCCGATAGTCTTTTTTGCAAAATTTAATCAAAATTATAACAAAATACTCCTTTCATACCAACTTATTTTGCGAACAAAAAAGTATCTTTACAACCTTATTTGATTCACAGATAAGGTTCATTTTAAAAGAAATGAGATAGGATAGGGATGAAAATGTATGTTGGAATGAGAGATAGGTAAACAAAAGGTTCGGGCGACCTTTGGAAATCAAGCGAAAAGAAAAAAAAATGTTAAAATCGAGGTTACCGACGATGGAATGAGCTTTTACATAGAACAACGAAAACAATTTAGATAAGATATTGTATCTTAATTATAATTTTGGCTTAGAATGGACCACCACTTTTCTCTCTGTCAGGGGGACTAAGGGACAAAGTTTCTTAAGCAGTCTACCCATCAAATTGATCAACTTTTACTGTGGAATCAAACCGAATTTTAAAAAACGACTCAAAAGTTAGGCGACAGCTGAATTTATTTTAGCTACGATCGGTTTGCTTCGTAAGTTGTAAGTTTGCTTTGTAAGTTGAAGGATGATAAATAGTAACAAGGATTGAAAGGGGTATGCTTAGATGGTTCGGTCACGTAGAGAGAATGAATGAAAGAAGACTAACGAATGAAATTTATCAAGCAAAGGTGAGCGGAAGTGTTGGGAGAGGCCGTCCGAGGAAAACATACCATGATCAAATCAATGATCTTTTCCGAAAAGGACAAGTGCGTAGCGTACTCAATCGACGGAAGTGCATGAAGAGATGTATGAATGTGAATGAGGCTAAAGAGGTGTGTCAGAGTCGTAGCGTGTGGCGGTCCGTGGTCTCTGCCTACCCCCATGGGACAATGGCGTGAGCTTATGTATGTATGGTTTGCTTCGTAAAACTTCGTAAAAGTTGTTATATCCATTTCACCCTGTATAACCTCTTGACACGTCATACGTCACGGATATGATCAGACTATCAAACTAAGCAACTTTTTTTGGACTAAAATCGAAATGGGGAAAAAAAAAATCTGTTCCATACAAAACTGCAATCCTAATGTATGGGCCAGTAGAACATGTTGTTCAGTTTGATGGTCTGATCATAACTGAATAACTTTTACTATGGAAGCAAACCTGTCAGAAAAAAAGAAATATCAGCTGTTTCGTACTAAACTGCAATGCCAAAACGCCTCAAATATTTAAGACAGCAGATTTTTTTTCTTCTGACTGGTTTCCTCCCATAGTGAAGGTAGTTCAGTTCGATGGGCAGGGTATGTGGTTTAAAGATTAAAGGCTTCCGCACATATTAGATATTATCGACAGCAATATCGCGACACCTTACACACTGCAGCGATTCCGCGATTCACGTCACGCATGCGCCCGTCACTGAATGTAGTAGAAAGAGATTGCGTCAGGCTGCGATAATATCGCGGCAGTGTGTAGGATCGAGCGCGTCCCCATACAAAATGTACTGAGAACAATTATCGCAAAATCGCAGCGATATTATCGCGGCAGTGTGTAGGATCGAGCGCGTCCCCATACAAAATGTACTGAGAACAATTATCGCAAAATCGCAGCGATAATATCGCTCGATAATATCGCTGCAATGAGCGGAGGCCTTAAATGATACTTTTCCTTACACTCTGTATACTTTATTTACACAAAAACATAAGCAGCAAAAAGTATGGATTATAAATTATAAGAATTAAAGTTACCATTTGATTCGAAACTACGACCTCAAGTACAAAAAAGAAAAAAGATAAATAACTTCAAACTATTACCATTCCATAAGTTAAAAAAGTTAAGTGATATATTTCTGAAACTTTCAGGTCTAGACTTATCTAGACGTCTTTAAGAATCTAGATAAACTGTAAATATTCCGAAAACCAACCCTAATGTTTCATCCCTGAAAATCCTTGTAAGAAAATAAAACGTAACTTTTTTCTTTTATTCAAAAGAAGCCTTGTCCATATTTATGGCGGGACGAGCCATTTTTATCTTTAGGGTAAATAATGAAAAACATCCCTTATAAATTAAATCTGATCCATTTGAATTTGGACTCATTGCTGTAATGGTTTTTGTTTCTATAAATAAAATGGAGACGACAGCATTCGTTTGGAATACTTTGTGATAGTGCTGGCTGACTATCGATAGATTTATTATGGAGTCACGTTGCAGGGTTTGCCTCGAACGCTTGTCTCTCGCGTGGTGTTCGCGCGGTTCGCGTCTCAGCCTGCCACGAGGCTCCTAAATCCTTCTCAGTTGTTCTTACTCAAAAACAATCCTCGAGATTGGATAGACACTCCCTCAAATAACTTGACACTGGCGAAATCTAACAAGGAAACGCCTTTAAATAAAAATAGAATAGAATACATTTACTATCGATAGTTGACCTTTAAAAATAGTCAAATATCGATAGTGCATCGATAGTATTGATAGTGCTATAAATAGTGTCGATGTGATGTGGACTTTATTTATAAGCTGGAACTGGACATGGCTAATTTTAATGAAATGCCCAATGGTTTTGTGATAAAAGGAAAAAATATACAGGGTGTAAGGGACAGCCCTCCGCAAACTGAAACGGTGAACTCAGACCATCAAACTGAACAACTTTCACTATGGAGCCTACCTCAGGAAACGCGAAAAAAAATCAGCTGTCCCATACAAAACTGCTGTACCTACCCGACTCAAATGTATGGGAGAGCTGATTTTTTTTTCGCGTTTCCTGAGGTAGGCTCCATAGTGAAAGTTGTTCAGTTTGATGGTCTGAGTTCACCGTTTCAGTTTGCGGAGGGCTGTCCCTTACACCCTGTATAATTCAAAATCGGCGTTCTACTTTTCAAATGACAATTTTATAAATTAGGTTTAGAAGCTATGATAGTCCATACGGAAGAGAGCTAGCGACTCAATCATGAGAAAGCGGTTCGATTCCTGGTCTTTACCTCTAAGTTCTACGGAATTTATGTTCCGGTAGGTACAGTCAGCAGCAAAAAGATGAATACTACGCGTAGTACTAAAATGTATACATCTTTTTGCTGCTGAATTTACCTACCGGTGTATTTATCATTATCACTAGCTCGGCGATGAAGGAAAACATCGTGAGGAAACCTGCATACCCGAGAATGAAAAGAAAATACCATAAGTTCGGAGTTGTGCGTCAAATATGGGTGAACATGTAGCGAAGACAATTATAGACCAGTGATGGTCGTAGTATTACATAACAGACCTTGCTTGCAATAGCCCAAACCAAGAGTCATCAATCAAGTAAGTATGTTTCTTTTTTGACATTCTTGATATAGATTAGAAAGCTTTGAGAAAAAAAAAATGATAGTGGGTTTATTAATATTCACCTACACCATGTACCAAACCAATGCGTGTTGGATATTATCTTCCCCCCGCAAGGGAAATGATATTCCCCTACCCCCTACCCTAGTAGCAAACCTTGCCTTCTCTACGTAAAGTTTGCTTAGTGCCAGTACTTCTTAAGATCTAACAAAGGCCAGGTAAACACGTTACAAGTAATGTTTACGTAATATCTGACCTCCAAACTTAAGCAAAAGTTCAAGGCAACACCCCAAAGGCAATATTAAACCCTAAATAAGAAACAGAACGATCCAAAATCCAACAAAAAACCCCGAAAATTGAACGAAGATATCTCACATTTTACTTCAATGATTGAAACCGGCCTATATCCAATCACCCCCATCTAGCAATCTTATTATTACATTCGCGCAAATCCTTAACACTTCACAATAAAGTCCAATTTCCTGAAAACAAAAGTGACTTCGGCGGTCCAGTGCCGAAAAATGCGAACAAAGGTTCCTTTCGCCGTCAATGTCACGTTTATTCTTAAAAGAATAGAGGTTAAATTCGATTGAGTCAAATGTGTTTAGCTTTGGTCTTACAGGACACGTTTACAAAGTCTTTTTTGCTTTCAGTAAAGACTTTATTATGTGGTGATAAGGGTGGGTTTTGTAGGGTTAGTTGAAAGGTTAGGTTGGTAAATAAAAATGGCTTTGTTTCTCTCAAATTAGGTCACGTCTTGAGGAGAAGGCTACGCGGAGACTGAACTAAACGTAGTTACTATTTTCACATTGATTTGTTTCCAAATTTCCGCTTTTTTTACCGGAATTTTTAGAGGCTCAGTGGGGGAAAAGAACACATCTTCATTGCAGTCTTGCCTAACTATCGATCGTTGACTTTGAAAAATTATATAGTATTGAGATGCTATAGTATCGATATATATTGCATTGCATCTCAATACTATCGACGCGGTCGATCTATTGCCTGATCGAATACTATCGACTTGTTTTTATACTTCTTCTTATCGTGAGGGCAAGCCCTGGTGTCAAGAGTTTATTCAAACCGCCTTACGGCCTGTGACGTGATTTTTATGTAACGACTACTACCACCAGAGATAGTAGCCGGGAGCAACGGCTTAACGTGCCATTCGAAGTACGGAATCATCTTTATTTTCAGACTATCAGGTGATCCAGTCTGCAATGTCCAATGTTTTATACTAAGTATTAGAGATTCGTAATCCTGTCCATTCTTAGTTACACCACACATCCATCTCAACATTCGCATTTCAGCTGTCATCATCATCATCATCATCAGCCTATCATTGTCCACTGCTGAACATAGGCCTCTCCCAAGGCGCGCCACAGAACTCTGTCCTTGGCCTTCCTCATCCAGTCGCTCCCCGCCACTTTTTTTAGGTCGTTTGTCCAGCGGGCAGCAAGGCGTCCCACACTACGCCTACCAGTTCGCGGTCTCCACTCTAAAACTCTGACACCCCATCGATTGTCAGTTCTTCGGCAGATATGACCAGCCCATTGCCACTTCAGCTTGCTAATCAGCTGTATATAGTCGTATTCATTCATCACTTTTGTAGCCCAAAACTCTGATCCGTATATCATAACGACCGGTCTTATTATGATCTTAAAGATTTTCCCCTTCAATTAAAACATCCACTGAAAAGAAAAATACATAAGTACCTCTGTCCTTACAAACGTAGATAACAGAGAATTAGGTCGTAAAACAGACATAAACTTAATAGATTAATCTGTCTTAGACCAATTACTTAGGTCTTGGTAATAGCTCTCGAAATGGTCTGTTTACTGAGGAAGGATTTGACTTGAAGTCCTTTTAGAACGGCCGAGTTGTAAGTGCGTTTGTTTGTAGATCAACAAGATACAAGAGGCTGTACAAAGAGAAATAAAAGACTTGAGTAAATAAATGACCCTTGGGATCATAGACTTAAACTCTAGCGATAGACTTGCCCTTTCATAGAAAGCAACATGTTCCACTTGAATGAGGTGTACGCACCTGATTGATGTTCCCGAGTTCACTTCGTCACTATGGCAATGACAGACCGCAATGTGTCATTTTGTGTTGGTTAGTGTGACATGTTGTTTGTTTGAACGAGCTTGTCTATCGCTAGAGTAATATGTCTATGCTTGGGATACCTATTCATTAAGCTAGAGATCTATTGAGATATATGCGGAACAGTCAAGGTAGGGCATAGTATATAAGAAAGAGTTTCTAGTAATTGGGTTGACGTATAAAATTTACAAGGCAAGTGTGAATGGAATGGTTGAAAGGGGTCGCCCTAGGCGCACGTACGCTGACCAAATCGGATGCGTACTGAAGAAAGGCCAAATAAAATGTACCCGGAACCGACGAGCATGTATGAAGAGACTTATGGATGTTGAAGCGTGAGATGTGTGTCAGAATTGTAGCATGTGGCGATCTATTGTCTCTGCCTACCCCAGTAGTGGGACATAGGCGTGAGCATATGTATGTATGTATGTATTCTAGTAATATATGGCGAGGGTGTCCGATCTTCTTCTTGTATACAGGGTGTAAGGAAAAGTATCATAACCTTTAAACCACATACTCTACCCCAGCGGTTCCCGAATTCTTTTGGCTACGGAATCGTTTTTGGTTCACCGTTTTTAGGCGGAACCCTAGCTCAAGTAAGAAGTAAACTAACTGTACATAACATTGTTTTTTTTTACTTGAAATCACACCATACCGGAGGCTTTTCGGCTTTTCGCGTTTTGTAAGTATATTTTGACTTAAATTGACTTTTTAAGATAAAAACATTTATTTAGTTAGAAAAAAAAGCTATTTACTTAACTTAGGTACCCATGTGATGAATGAAATCTTGTCATAGTTTTCCTTGAAACAACATTGTTTTATGTCTGACAATTGGATGCGGAGGTCTGGTGCAGCATTCAGCCTAATCCTAAACTTAATTTACGTGTAAAAAAAAACATCGAAATCATGAATTTTCGAGGAACCCCTGAGAGCCTCTTGCGGAACCCCAAGGTTCCGCGGAACACCATTCGGGAACCGCTGCTCTACCCATCAAACTGAACAACTTTTACTATGAGAGCAAACCTGTCAGATCAAAAAAAAATCTGCTGTCAACGTTTGATTGTTAGTAGTTTAGTAGACGTTTGGTAGTAGGGACACCTGACAGGTTTGCTCCCATAGTAAAAGTTGTTCAATTTGATGGGTAGAGTATGTGGTATAAAGGTTAATGATACTTTTTCTTACACCCTTCGATGGCGTGTCATTTTATATTTTTTCAGCTCAATATTTTGCCACACGGATAGCACTACCGGCCGCGTCCATAAGCTCCATTCCCGTATAAGTGTCCGGGCAGGAAGGGAGAGATATATCGATGGTCTAGAAGACAAATGTGCTAAGTGCATAATTTTGATTTACTTTTTAATGCCAAATGTATTAAATGAGCATGCTCTACCGTTTGCACTTACCCAAATGCCATAATTCCGTCTCTGTCGGTCTAATCAGTATGTGTACATTTATAGCAAGTGAAGTCAAGTTGAAGCCAAGAATATTAATGACTGTTATTGCCTGCCTATATAAACAACAAATAATGCTAAAGAGATTTAGAACATTTGACTTTTTTGACAAACACGCTAAGTGCTTTTGTTACTTATGGAATTTGAAACTTTCGGTTCTCAATTTTACTAAATAATGATAGTTAATACTTACGGTTAATGTGTGATTGTGAATGTGTGAATAAAGAAAATTGTAGTATTTAGTCTCTTTCTTAATAAATAAAGCAGCAAATTCCTCTAAAATACAAAAGCTCGTAATATACACAACAGTGTTAAATGCACAATTAAACATATTGTTTGCGTACAAAAGTATTAAGTGATGCCTTTTTTTATGATTTTGATATTTTTACAGTACCTATCTTTTGAAAATTCACATTTTATATTTATGTTAAAATCAATAAAGATAAATACCCTAGCTAAGTATAGGCAGTATATACACGATTCCTATGCACAGTTTAAAGTTTTGGCATATTGAACTTTTGAAATAATAAAACGCTTCTCCTGAACAATTGCTAGATCTGCACTTACCACGTTTGTCTTCTAGACCATCGATAAGACATAGCCATAGTCTAAGGAGCAACCCCACATTTCCTCCTGAGGTCTGATCCCATTCGGACAGGTTGAAGTCCGGCCGACTCGTCCGTCTCGGCGTCCGAGGAGAACTTACCAGGACTATACATATAAATGATCTAGTGCATACGAGCGTTAGTCCACCACGCGTGCTCAATGCGGATTGGTAGACTTCACATACGCATCGGAATTTCTTCTTCAGCGTATGCAGGTTTCCTCACGATGTTTTCCTTCACCGTTTGAGAGCAGTCGGTATTACGTACATAAGTTAGAAAAATTCTTTGGCATACATGGCTCTACTTGGCATACAAGCGCTCGTTGGCGTAGTGGAGCATCGGTGTTGGAAACGATCACCGAAGTTAAGCAACGTCAGGTCCGGTCAGTCTTTGGATGGGTGACCGTTTAGTGGTATTGCAGCTCGAGCGTTTCCGTGCTTCGGAAGGCACGTTAAGCAGTTAGTCTCGGATAGTTCCGTCTGATAGCGTTGTAACTATTCGTTAAGCCAGGACAGAGGCCCATTGGTGGCTATAAAGGCGGCTTGAAAATTATCTGACAGCAAGTTGACCACTAACTTTCCTCCACCATCACGCACTGGGCCCGCGTGGTGGAGTATGGCCCACTCCCTCTCACCCTTATTCGTGTGAGGTGGCCTTTGCCCTGCAGTGGGATTCTACAGGATATAACTTACATGGCATGTGGTCCGTGCGGATTCGAACCCGGACCTCAAGATTGAGTTTTCATAGCTCTCCGCAACGCGACACCCACCCTCTATGTGTTTGTATAAAGTACGAAAGAAACTCATTCTCTCAATAGGTTACAGAATCAACTGGAAATGTATAAGTTTTCGTATTAAAACTAATAAAAATGTCATCTAGCCCACGTACGGGCCGTTGCTCAGATACCGACGGGTACAATTGAGACATAATAGTCTAAACGTGACTTTTATTCCATTTGAATTCGCTTCTAAATGGAATCTTTGATTAGGAATTTGTATCATTTTTAGTGTTCGGTACCTATATCATAAGGAATTTAGTCTGTCTGGTGGCATTGCACCTCCCAATCTTCTGAAGTATATTAGCTATTTTTGAATCTTACATTTTTAAAATCATGAGAAGCATGCAAGGTCCTATTCGTTTGTTCTACAAGAGACCCACACTCACACAGATGCGCCAGTTCTAGGCGTAGGTCCATAGACATATTACTCTAGCGATAGACAAGCTCGTTCAAGCAAACAACATGTCACACAAAACAACACAAAATGACACATTACGGTCTGTCATTGCCATAGTGACGAAGTGAACTCGGGAACATCAATCAGGTGCGTACACCTCATTCAAGTGGAACATGTTGCTTCTGTGGAAGGGCAAGTCTATCGCTAGAGTTTAGGTCTATGCGTAGGTCCTACAACCCGCCACCATTTTGAACCGCGCGAGAGTGCGTCAGCACGCACACAAAAATAAATGGGTGCTTCACTCGCGATTAGACATGATTACGTCTGTCTTTTTTTCTGTGGATGAATGATGCAAAATCTGAAATTACATTCTATACACAAGGACTCCGCATCTTCGTGCTGGCAATAGTATAAGTACTTGATTCTTTTACATTATTACTGCTTAGTGACCGAGGACATTTGATAGGACTGAAATGTCAGCGACAATGTATGGCAGTGGAGCACAACTGAAGCATACTAGGGTGACGTTATAGACATGTGTCATTTTTGAGTTTTGTTATTGTATGACGTGGTTAGTCCATGTCGTATAGAATGTCATTGATAATCTTCATATTAATTTTGACATTTTCAACTGCTGATTTGAACGTGTGACTTGTGTATGCCCCACCTGATTTTTGTAGCTATTGGAACAACATTTTGCATTTTTAATACTTCTCATCATCATCATCAGCCTATATACGTCCCACTGCAGGGCACAGGCCTACCCTCTAGGAGTGTGTTTGGGCGTTAGTCCACCACGCGTGCTCAATGCGGATTGGTAGACTTCGCATATGCATCAGAATTTCTTCTTCTGCATATGCAGGTTTCCTCACGACGTTTTCCATCACAGTTTGAGAGCAGTCGGTAATTACGTACATAAGTTAGATAAACTCATTGGTACATGGCATGTAGTCCGTGAAGCGCTCGTTGGCGTAGTGGAGCTTCGGTATTAGAAACGATCACCGAAGTTAAGCAACGTCAGGTCCGGTCAGTCTTTGGATGGGTGACCGTTTAGTGGTATTTCATCTCGAGCGTTTCCGTGCTTCGGAAGGCACGTTAAGCAGTTGGTCTCGGATAGTTACGTCAGATGGCGTTGTAACTATTTGTTAAGCCAGGTCAGAGGCCTATTGAGGCGGCTTGAAAATTCTCTGACAGCAAGGTGACCACTAACTTGCCTCCACCAACACGCACTGGGCCCGCGTGGTGGAGTATGGCCCACTCCCTCTCACCCTTATTCGTGAGAGGAGGCCTTTGCCCTGCAGTGGGATTCTACAGGCTATAACTATGTAGTCCGTGCGGATTCGAACCTGGACCTCATGATATAAGAATGATGATGAATAAGTCGTAGATCGCCCTTAATTTGTACAGGTACATTCTTTGATTTCCTTCTGAGATTTATGCTTCGAAGGAATCTAAGAGTCTATTCTATGAAGATACATACGGACTTCCTACTATTCTATATAGTGATATAAATACTTCCCACCTAACTTCAATACAGCAACACACAAACTGCGTACTTATTGATGCATTTCTTATGGGAACACTCTAACCTGGGTTTTTATAAAACCTCCTTACAATCCATTTCCAACTTTACCTATAATGTAATAACAATCAAAATGCCTTGTAACACACATTAGTATTAAACCACAAAGGAATTTGAACGTTGTTAACAAGTGAGTTAAGAGTTAAATTGGTTTGTAACGAGATTTCTATATAAGTTTCGTGGGAAATTTCAAAGCTATTGTTTTTCCACTCTCTATGACCTTCGGTTCATTTCAGTTCATTGACTTTTGTTAACCGACTGTGACAAAGGAGGTTTTTGCTTCGTATGATATAGCTTGGAAGCACCGGGTTGGAACTCGTTTAGATTTTAATTGAATGCTATTTCGTTTTCCCATAGGCTACACAGGGTGTAAGGAAAAGTATCATTAGCCTTTAAACCATAAACTCTACCCATCAAACTGAACAACTTTTACTATTAGAGCAAACCTGCCAGACCCAAAAAAACAGCTGTTCCAACGTTTCAGTCAATTCGGTATGTCAAGTTTTTTTTGGGGGGCTGAATCGAAAACCATTTCGAGATAATTGTCTGAATAATCATATTTTCTATGTCAGAGATTTTAAAATGAAAGGATTACAGATATTTTTAATAAAATAACGTCGTTTTTCGGTCCACGAGTGACGTCACTCGCTGCCCCTGCAAACTCCTTGGTAAACATAAAATCAACTTAAAATAACCGGCCATTAAGAAAAAAAAATACATTCACAATGTCAGAATTTGACATTTGATGATGCCGTATCTCTTTCCAGCATAGAGTTAGAAAGTCGAGGCAGGTTTTCATTTTTTTAAATATAGCAGTAGGTCGTTTTTCTCCATGGAGTTCGAATTATTTTTTCTCCGCCATTTTTGCACTTTGAGATTACAGATCGAAATAATTTAAAAATTATATTTATATTGATAAACTCGATGAATCGCAATAAAAATGAAATTGGTGTCTTAAAATTATGTCTTCTAACCGTAAAAAATATAAAAATGAAGACAAAAAAAACTTGACATACCGAATTAGGCATTGTAGTTTAGTATGGAACAGCAGATTTTTTTTTGCTCTGACAGGTTTGCTCCTATAGTAAAAGTTGTTCAGTTTGAAGGGTTGTGGTTTAAAGGTTAATGATACTTTTCCTTACACCCTGTATACAGGGTCCTTCTTAGTATTATGCTGACACTTTTTTAAAGGGATGATCAGACCACAAAACTGAACAACTTTCACTATGGGACCAACATCGAAATCACGAAAAAATAATTTGCTGTTTCATGTAAAACTGCAAACTCGAGCCAAATGTATGGGACAGCACATTTTTATTTCGTGATTTCGATGTTCGTCCCATCGAGAAAGTTATTCAGTTTGACGGTCTGATCAATGATCATCCCCTTAAAAAGTGTCGATGTATCGACGATTTCTTGGTATAGTTGACCCATGGTTTGCCCGAGCAAAACGATATACAGTACGATTTAAAAAGCGTAACCTTTACTCCTTCACAATAATATCAAGTAGGTTAAAAGAAAAACATCAAAAATGGCGTCAATTAAATGAGTCTCGACGTATTAAGGGAATAGATGTCGCAATCACAAATAAGATAAAGCTATTTACAAAGACCTTTTTGAATAACGTTCATTTGGTTTTCGCAGAAGCACCACCGGGCTAAGTCATGAGCTAACAGAGATATTATTCTAAGAAGCAAAACGAAAATATCACAATAATAAAAGCAAATATTCAAAGGAGAGAGATTTTTCACACAAACAATTTTGAAGGCGATGTCTCGACTGCAAAAAAAACTATCTCCAGGTTACTTAGCGTGATCACGAAATCAAAATGCCCGGTTGTTTTTATTTGTTATTTTACTTTAGAGTATGCTCTGTAATAATACCATGTTTGACGTGGAAAACTGAAACCCTTAGAAAAAAACACCATTCCTCAATGAGAACCCCCTTAAATATTTACTTTTCGTTAATATTAAAATTATTTCCCAAAGAAATCCGCCGTAATGACTGACATATACTCTAGCGATAGACAAGCTCGTTCAAACAAACAACATGTCACACAAAACAACACAAAATGACACATTGCGGTCTGTCATTGACATAGTGACGAAGTGAACTCGGGAACATCAATGCGGTGCGCCAACCGCATTCAAGTGGAACATGTTGCTTCTATGAAAGGGCCTGTCTATCACGAGAGTGTAAGTCAATGGACGTAATACTGCATTTTCTGTACGACTTCAACTGTTAAGGTAACTATTAAGTAATCTGTGCTATTACTGTTCAAAACACGTCGTTACATAAAAACCGCGACAGTGGCCGTAAGGCGGTTTGAATAAACTCTGACACCAGGGCTTGACCACACGATAAGAAGACTGTTCAAAAGATATAGCCCTCAGGACCGATAAACGGGCGGACAGACGGACAGCGTAGGCGTAGTAATAGGGTGCCGTTTCCACCCATTATGTAGATCTTAAAAAAGAGAACTGTAAACTCCGAACGGCCACTGCTGCCCGCATTGGAGGTTCGGAGTTTTAAAACAGTTTTGTTCTGTAACTTGCAATCTTCCCTTCCCCTTCCCCCCTGCCCTTCTTGTTCGTGTATATTGTTGTTGTTTTTTTGTATTTTTGGTGTGCAAATAAAGAATATTTATCTTATCTTATCTTCTGTAACTTGTACCTCAGCTAAGCGAGGCAGGCAGTGCTCTGATTCCGTAAAAAGTCATTGATTTAGTATTGAGAGTCATTTGGGAAACAAAACGGGAAGCCACTTAGAGAGGAGCGGGATTACGTTAGAATTATTTATTAAGGCTTCTTCGATTCAATGGATGTTCTATTTGTGTTTATGTGAGAATAATGTTATGTTAACATACTGCTGATATGTTGCTAGCATCGTTTGTGATATTATGTGTGATATTATACAGGGTATAAACTTAATTGTATTGCAAACATTAGGGAATGTTGCAGACCATCAAACTTAGCAACTTTTATGCTCATATTTAGGTTATTGCATGATTAAGTGCGTTCACACACGATGACGCACTGACGGAGCGGCTGATGTCAGTCCATAGAACCACACCCGGTGCGTCAATGCTTCACCGTGTGTGCTTCTACGTGCGGTTTCATACAACTCCTTGCTTCACACATGACGTACTGACGTTTGCTGCTCCGTCAGTGCGTCATCGTGTGTGAACGCACTAATTGTTGTAAGATTGTTGGCTATATAAATTAATGAAATTAAATTGCTAACTTGTCTTTACCAACTTACTTCGCCGTCCATCAGTTTCTTCATGAAGCAGTTATCTTCCAGGAGTTGTCGAAACGGCGGCATGTCACTTCTTTGTCCTTCATGTTTTTGAAGGAGACTAATTGGCCCAAGTAAATGTATTCATCGACATACAGTATGACCTGTCCAGCACATTTCTACCCTACGATTCGTGTTGTTTGTACTGTAGGTATACAGCGTAAATTTTGTATCACTGCGGATAACTTCAGCATGTATTTTACTCATCAAACTGAACAAATTTCACTGTGGATATATATAATAAAATCACAATTTCGGCTATGGTTCCATAGTGAAAGACCTTAAGTTTGATGTTCTAAGGCACCCCCTTTGATATACTTACTGTAATAATAAAAAAAAAATCACCGTGTATAATAATGTCTTTAAATATGCATGATAATGTCTTTTTATAAATATGAGAAAAAATTCGATGTCATCAGTAACTTTGGTACAACAAAAATTTTCTATATTCATTCAACGAATTCACCCAAAAACTACGCTATAACCATTTTCTTCTCCCGAAATTTCAACCTACACAAAAAAAAGGTAAAAATAAAGCCGGTTCCACACGGCCTCCCAAAACGTCCACCCATTGAATAGCTCGTTACGCACCATTGTGGTCCCATTCCGTCTCATTATATCTCTTTTTTTCGTTCGGCTAAATCACAGGACATGAAACTCAGTTGGGGTGGAAAATGTTTAACCGACTTTGGTTATGAGAGGTTCCAAATTGAGAAGCCGTGGTGATCCAGTGGCGAGTAACCTTGCCTGCCGTGCAGGAGGCGATGGTTCGATCCACGTCCAGGCCGACTCGTACCAATGAGTTTTTCGGAATTTATGTACGATTTGTTACACCACTGGCTTTTCGGTGAAGGAAAACATCGTGAGGAAACCTGCATGGTTCAATTTCGAGGCATGTATTGTACCCACTAGTTTCTCAGAGAAACCACGCATGGTAGAGGCCGCCCACCAGAAAGATGGGTTAATGATATTTGGAGACACGCGGGTCCCAACTGGATGCAGAGGGCGAGGAACAGGACGTCATAGAGAAATATGGAGGAGGCCTATGTCCGAAGACGGGCTCACACTCCGTCACACTGGACAGCGTTTTCGTACTACTGGTGAAACGTGGATGCTCTGAGGTTTCAGAATATCTCTGACTACCGCCTCGGGGAATATAGACGTGAGATGCTTATGCTTATGCTATACTATTTTCCATCCGCATAGTTGCGGAAAAATCGGCAGTGACAGATGATTAAGCGGACGATTTTCTGTTTTCCAATTTAAGGCTAGGTTATCCCACTGCAAGCGTCTCTTTCTTGCAAGCATAAGTTTACAATTAGCCATCCCGCTCCAATTGAAAGCAAGATCGCAAAAAAACGTGTTTTTCGTCAATATCTTTGCTCATGGGAGTTTCTAAGCTAAAACTTCTCCTGAGTTCACTAGAAATATTTAATGTGTTTAGTTAAGTACAAGAATAAAAAGTTAAATATCAGCAGTTTAATCATAGTATTGAAAAAACATAACAAAAAGGGGTAACTTTGGGATTTTTTTCTATCGAGTAAACGTAATCTAATCGTGTTATTGAGAACAGTCGCCCATCCGCCCGATCCTTAAATAAGACATAATTTAATTTCAGACTTTAAAACACCGTTTTTTGAACACTTTCGTTTGTGTTCAAAAAACGGCCTCGACGGGATAACAGCGTCTTAAGTAGAGAACACTAAAACGAGAACGGCTCAAGTGTACAACAATTATCAAGTTACATAAGAAGCAGTTTTCAACTTGTGCTCGAGCAACTGTTTGCGAAAGTATTGTTTGTGACGTCTTTGAGACAGCTTATACGCTCAAAGTTTATATTAGTTTGTGGCTGACAGAGTATTTAATACAGACCCCTTTTCGATAACCTTGTTTTATAAAACATTAACTCGTTAGGTAAACACTCAGTCGCAGAAACGCTCATTAGAATTGATCCTCCATTAAATCTCTTGCTTACTTACTACGCCGGCTCAGGGACCCGAAGTGGGTCTTGGCCTCCGACAACAAAACACGCCATTCATCTCTTTTCTGTGCCATCTCAGTCTAGTTGGGCACCTCCAGCTCCTCGAGATCCTTGGTGATCTGGTCTATCCAGCAATATCTCGGCCTTCCCACCGGGCGACGCCCAGAGTGTCGCCCCAGATACGCTCTCTTGCTAGTTTTTTTTTTTAATAATTAATGGACTTCTTGCTTGTGCGTTAGCACCGCATTTCCGCCAATGTCAAGTGGTTTGAGGGAGTATCTATCCAATCTCTAGGATTGTTTTTTAGTAAGAACAACTGAGAAGGATTGTGGAGCCTCGTGGCAGGCTGAAACGCGAACCGCGCGAACACCAAGCGAGAGACAAGTGTTCGGGGCAAACCCTGCAACGTGACTCTTACTAGCTTTTACTGCGTCAACAAGACAAAAAGTGACAGCAAGAGATTTAATGGAGGATTAAATTTAATGAGCGTTTCTGCAACGGAATATAAGACTTCACATTTAGCATCATCAGCTTTTATCTAGACTTCTATCCATCCGCTAGCTTAAATAAAAATAACTTGCTATATCGCTTTTCGAATCGAAAACTTTCTTCAGCGTAAACAGGTTTTCTCACAATGTTTATACAACCTCCCTGAGGGTAGGCTTGTGTCATGCAGTGGGACGTATGTGGGTGGTGCTACCACGAATTTCGATCGTCGATATTACGTGACGTTTCTCGTTGACGATCTTACATCATAGTACGGATTTTTGACAACGACCTAACGATAGACGCACTGATAGATCGTCAATTGAATTTCATGGTACCACCCCAGGGTCCTTCTTAATATTATGCTGACACTTTTTAAAGGGACCATTAAACTACATTGAAATCGCAAAAAAAAATCAGCTGTCCCATACATTTGGCTCAAGTAGGTTTGCAGTTCTGTACAAAACAGCCGTACCTACTCGACTCAAATGTATGGAACAGCAGATTTTTTTTCACATTTCCTGAGGGTGGCTCCATCTTGAAAGTTGTTCAGTTTGATGATCTGAATTCACCCTTTCAGTATTTGCCAGGCTGTCACTTACATCCTGTATATATTTTTTATATAGGATCCTCCTTAATATGCTGACACTTTTTTAAGGTGATGATCAGACCGTCAAATTGAACAACTTTCTCTATGGGGAGTCGAAACCGCAAAAAAAAAAATCTGCTCTCCCATACATTTGGCACGAGTAGGTTTTGCAGTTTTGTATGGAGCAGTAGATTTTTTTTACGCGATTTCGATGTTGGTCCCATAGAGAAAGTTGTTCAGTTTGACGGTCTGAGCATCCTCTTAATAAAGTGTCAGCATATTAAGAAGGACCCTGTATGTCTATCTCATCATCATCACCATCACGGTCTATATACGTCCCATGTCCTATGTCTATTTAGCACCCCTTTAAATATGTAAATCATTTAAGATTACACCTGTATAGTAAGTAAGTAAGTTATAGCCTGTAGAATCCCACTGCAGGGCATAGGCCTCCTCTCACGAATAAGGGTGAGAGGGAGCGGGCCATACTCCACCACGCGGGCCCAGTGCGTGTTGGTGGAGGCAAGTTAGAGGTCACCTTGCTGTCAGATAACTTTCAAGCCGCCAATAGGCGACCTGGCTTAACGAATAGTTACAACGCTATCTGATGGTACTATCCGAGACCAACGGCTTACCGTGCCTTCCGAAGCCCAGAAACGCTCGAGATGAAATACCACTAAACGGTCACCCATCCAAGAATTCCAATTCCTTATACCCACCATGGTGCCATCTTCAAAACTGACAAACCTCATACAGTTTGAGATAATAAGACCTACATAAAGTATTGTACATATAATTATATAAACTACACGACTTCAGGTAACAGAGCCGCGAGAATCCATTGTCAGAGTTAATTACGAGAGCGGGGCCGGCTGCAGCGTCGTCGGTTAAGAGATAATTAACTTGCGGTTTAGGAACGTGTTGCAACGGTTTTGTTCTTAGGTCTTTAGAACAATAATTTAACACTGTTACGGAGAGTTATAAATAAATATCTTGGATATTGTCACAAATTATCTAGGCACATTTAAAGTATCACATTTTGACCTGGACTTGTATTTTGATGACTGTAGACAACAATATAGAACACATTATATAGATACAAACATCCTTGACTCGGGTAACAATATTAATATTCATCATTATTTCAAATATTTGTTCCTACCGGGAATCGAACCCGCGAACCCTTATCACAGTAGGCAGGTCCATTACCGACTGAGCTATTGGGTCGCCGATATACATACCTCACAATATACATTTTAATAAAAATAAAACGTAGAAGAGGTCTTTTTTAGTTAGTGCACACGTTCAGTTACTTTAAACTATTAAACAGAATAACTTTAAAAAAAACAGCCATTTCACGGAAAAAATCAATGTCTACTCGACTTAAATGTACAAAAAAGCTAAATATTGGTCACAAAATATATTATTATTAGGCTATAGCTAAATAAAATCAACTAAGAACGTGTAATTTAAAGATCATTAGTTTAGCTAGACACCAGAGGACATACATTTCCCTGAAAGAAACACATGCTTCTGTTGTGTCCCTTACCCTATAAAAACCTTAATAGCCATTAAAAAGCCTTACTTGAAGGCAGAATGTCTCCCCTCACAAAAGGAATTCAAATTAAACGTAAGGATAGGTATTTTAAATTTCCATTTCAAGTACTTTAAACATAGATAGAACCAAATTGGGGAAGACGTGGCAAGCTTATTGCGTAAAAGAATAATGTAGAATAATTGTATTTACTGACTGCTCTCGAAAGGTGAAGGTAAATAAAGAGCGGAAACTTTAACTTCTTTGTTTAACAGATTAGTCCAGTCATTTTAGAGTTTCCTTGTATGGACACCCTAACAATAATTCATCTATCGCTGAAACTTTGCAGTGTGATAAAGTAAAGTATACAGATTACGGTTGACAAATAATCTAAGTCCGGAAAAAATTAAACCTAGATTATTTGTCAACCGTAATCTGTATACTTTACTTTATCACACTGCAAAGTTTCAGCGATAGATGAATTATTGTTAGGGTCATACCCTAAAATGATTGGACTAGATGTGCGAAACGAGGAAGGCAAATAGCAAAATCACCTCATGAATGATGCTAAATGTGAATTAGATTAGTGTTTGATTTCATAGTCTTCTACTGACAGGAGAACCTGCTTTGAGGGTATACTTTGTGTCTGGGCCTTAAATGGCCGTTAGTCCACCACCCAATGTGGTTTGCTGGATTATACCTATACCTACCTTCATACGCATCAGAATTTCATCTTCAGCGTATGCAGGTCCTCTAGAAGTTTTCCATCACCATTTGATAGCAGTCGGTGTGATATGGTACATACGTTTAAATAAAACCAGTCAAGTGCGAGTTTGGCTTCTCGCGCACAAAGGGTTCCGTACCACACCATCGCATAACGTATTAACTTAGAAAAAAAAGCGTTTTCTCCGTGACTTTAGCGCGAGACCGACTCACACTTGGCCTGTTTTTATTATTTTTATAGAGCTTTCTCTATAATCACACCAAGTTTGACGCTTTTATGTTTGACTGGGTTTACGATAGAGGGAGAAGAAAAACGTTGAAAAGAACTAGTTTCTTGTATGAGGCCCCCTTAATTATTAACTTCTTGACATTTTTATTATTTTAAGACATTTAATTTTTTTAATATTTAATGTCACTCCAAGTTAAAACATTTTAAATATTACGTTAATAGAGTCTTAACTCATACTGCAACCGGCCCAGAACTATCGAGGTAGACGTACGAGCGGCCTTTTGAACGCGGATTAATTATTCTTGCGTAATTGGGAACACGATGAATTTACTGTTAACTTTGATTGTTGCTATTGGCCCCCTTTTTTGCTGAAGTATCGTATTCTGGGATTAAGTTTAATTGATGTTTTATCCATGTAGGCAACTGTATTGTCATTTAATTAATCAATAAAATTTACTACCGATACATTCTCTATTCGCAATTCCCTGGCAGACAATTGAAAAAAAAAACAGTGAAATATTATAAATATGTATTAATATACATATCCGTGTGGTGTCGGCTAAGAGTAGCACCATCCCATTTCCTCCCGTGGGTATCGTAAAAGGCGACTAAGGGATCTACCGGAGGATGGGCAGCAGCATCCTCTGAGTACACACATTCAATCCAACTGCGGTCGCCAACCCGCCTGCCAAGCGTGGCGATTATGGCAAATCCCCCATTTTTGGGGAGGCCTATGTCCAGCAGTGGACGTTTATCGGCTGATATGATGATGATGATGATGATGATTAATATACAGGGTGAAATTGATATCATTTACATCCTTTTAAACAAAGAGTCTACCCATCTAACCGAACAACTTTTACTATGGGAGCAAACCGATCGGAGCAAAATAAAAATCAGATGTTGCATACATTTGAGTCGAGCAGGCATTGCGGTTTAGTATGGGACAGCTGATTATTTTGTTGCTCCGATCGGTTTGCTCCCATAGTAAAAGTTGTTCAGTTTGATGGGTAGACTCTTAGTTTATAATGATGCTAATGATATCAATTTCACCCTGTATATTACAAAGACAAACGAGCTTTAACTCGCGTCTTCCGCATGAAATTGGAATATCGTAAAAGCCTTTCTTATATTAGTGCTTATTTAGTGTTTCTTAGTTTACTTTAATACTGTTTTGCCGTTAGAAGCGCTTCTAAACATACAACGATGACATACATTATGTTTGTAGGTATAGGTAGACATAAATCTATGCTGTAATAGTTTTCTTCATGCAAACTAAGCTCGTGCGATCACATTTTGTGCAAGAATATTAAAGTATCGTGACGTACGTACAGGCTTTGTCTTATGAAAGCCTTGGAAAAGCTTGGAGTAGATAAAATATTTGCTTTGCAAACTTCATGATGCAGTGATATAGATGCAAAAATAGCATTTTAAGAGACTTTACAGGGCGTTTGCGAAAGCACCACACTTCCTGACCAACACTCGTAGTATGCTACACGTGATACGCCTGTATCACTTCTTTTATCTGATTCGTTCGCACGCAAATAGAAAGAGAGCTAAGATGTGATAGCGCTGTATCACTGCGGCATGCTAGCTATGCAGTTAGTCCCTCTTATATGCCTTCCCACACCTCTTCCTTCCATTATAAGTCCTTCTTTTTATAACACCGACCCGTTTTTCTTTGTTAAAATTTCCTCTACCCTAAGGTTGTGTGGAAGAAATAGCTTTTTAGCGATAAGACCGCTTTATTTGTACCAATACCGTTTTTTTTGTTTCTTTTTCTATGCTGTATCTACAAATAAAGGTAACTATAATAGGTACATTAAAGTACATTATGCTGTAACTGTGTTTTTGGTGTAAATTAAAGGTATATTTTATTAATTCATTCACTCTGTTCAGTGCGTCCGTCTATGGAATGAACTGCCACTCTCTGTTAGACAATCTTTCTCACTACCTATCTTTGAAGGACTGCTCAAAAATTACTATCTTTCGCTTAGCGCCTCGTTGTCTAGAAGAAATCACCTTTAGTGATAAGGCCACCTTTTGTACCCTTCTGTTCTGTTCTGTTCGTGTGCATTGTTTTTTTGTGTATTTTGGTGTGCAAATAAAGAATATTTATCTTATCTTATTGAAAATTCCCCGGAGAGATCGAGGGCAGAAGCGGCCCAAGTCGATTTGGACGTTTACACGACCCCCTTAAATTATTAATAGGGTGTTTTGTTACACCCTGTAGGTATAATACAGGGTCCAACTTAATAATACTGACGGTTTTTGTTAAGAGGATGATTAGAGCATGAAATTGAACAATTTTCTATATTGGATCAACATCGAAATCGCGAAATAAAATCAGCTGTCTCCTAGCTGTCTCACACATTTGGCTAACAGTTTGGTTTGCAGTTTTGTATGGGACCGCTGATTTTTTTTCGCGATTTCGATGTTGGTGATTAAGTGGGATCGCACACGATGACGCATTGACGGAGCGGCAGACGTCAGTCCGTCAGTGTAAGAAACCGCACGTAGAAGCACACACGGTGCAATCCGTCACCGTGTGTGCTCCTACGTGCGGTTTCTTACAACTCCTTGCTTCAGAAATGACGGACTGACGTCTGCCGCTCCGTCAATGCGTGATCGTGTGTGAAAGCGCCTAGAGAACGTTTTTCAGTTTAATTGTCACCCTTTAAAAAACTCTCAGCGCTTCGGTTAAAATAAATACGTGTGAAAAAATAAACACATAGACACGTTCTGTGTCAAGCCATCAAAACTAATATGCAATATTTTTTTGTTTCAGGTAATTAACTTTATTCCGAAAAAAGGTGAAAAAGTACTGTAAGTAAAATATAACTGAAAATGGCCTTCGAACGAAACATGAATCTGCCAACCGTGATCTACTATTACATCGAGGGTTCCGTACGGATTTAGATTCAGGTCATTTTCTTTTTCAAAATTAATAGCGTACACAGTGTCAGGTTATTGTGTAAGAATAATAAAATTTAAATCATAAACACCTTATGTACAACATAATTATATCTTAAACTAATCGAACAACCTGCCTCGCATCATATCCAGTCCAAAGCCAGTTTTAGCCAAAGAAATTTAGAACGCCTACAATTTGTCTGCCACGTTCTTTTTGTTTTTCTAGCGAGTGTTTTTTTTAATGGTGGATTTATGAAGAAAATAACCAAACAATAGTAGATTACACACCGAGGACAGGAAAGTAAGAAAGGTCCCAGACCTCATGTAATCGATGTGATCTGAGGCATTTACTGTCCGAGGTTAGTATACTATTCTTCTCCTCGAAGGAGGTGGAAAGCAACGTTTAGCGCAGCGGGACGACAATATTGAAGCTTTCCGTCCGGAGGGGAGAAAAAGTAGTTTTATCAATTTGAAGTGTTTTTATATGACCCCTGAGCTACGCCTTCCCACATTACTTACAGTTCCAAAGAGAATTGGGTGTAATAATACCTACGACAAACGGTGTGTTGACAAATTCGCGATTAATTATAAACTTAAGCAACTATGCAGACGGTTGAAATTAGTGTGACACTTGACAACCCAGAGTTACTTCAAGAATTTATAGCCGTTGGATCTAACGTTGACAGTTAAATATTGTTTTTTAATCAACACACCCTGTTCAGTGGAAATTAACTTTAAACCCATTTGGTGCGAACCCCTAAAAAAACAACAAATAATAAAAAGTTGTTGAACTCGTATTTTCCAATTAAAATGTAATCTGCATTACTTTTGAAATATGGCGGCTTCGGTATGGTACGATGCGTAAACGAAAATTGAAAAAAAAAATTGTTACAATTTTTGTTTTGATATTTTGATCAGAATACAAAAAAAGTTCGGTTGTAAAAATGAAAGGCTTTGATTTCATGTAAAACGAAGTTAAAATCTAATAACGAACTTTACGCAATCTGTCAAAGGAAAACATTTTTTGAGTAGTGGGGCGTTTCGCACCGCGGAATTGACGCAATCCGGACCGCGGTGTGAATCGCCCATGTGCTATTTTTGAATAAGGATAAATACAAAAACTACTGAACCGATTTTGATAAAAGTTTTTTGTTTGATAATCTGACTTAAAATCAGGTAGGTATATAATTTGTGCGGACGAAGTCGCGGGTAACCTGCAGTAGAATATACTTGTAAGAACTATGCACAGTCTCATATACAATTTTTGTGCAAACTTTAAAAAATAATACTCCATTTGTGTGCCAAACATCCGTTTATGTGTGATTGACACTCAGTTGCAAGCTAATTAAAGTTAATCGTTCATTAAATAACTTGCTAGCTTTTTTCGTCAATAAGACAAAAAGTGACAAAGACAAAGACAAAGAATAACTCTAACGAGCGTTTCTGCAACTGAGCGTGAGTTTAAGGATTTCGATTATCGATATCGAGCGATTTTATTGAGCGATATTATCGACAGCGATATCGCGACACCTTACACACTGCAGCGATTCCGCGATTCGCGTCACGCATGCGCCCCACCACTGAATGTAGTCGAAAGAGTTGCGATAATATCGCGTCCCTATACAAAAATTGTTCGTCTATGGGAGGGGACAAACATATTTTACTATACATACGCAATTTTCCAAGGCTACAACAAATAAATGTACCTGATAAACATAAGAATAAAGGTGTACAACAAAAGTTAACCCTAGCATTGGCGAGCACAAGGAGTACATTTGCACTCCACAATGTTTGCCTAAAATCCATAGTTTTATGATAATAAATGAAAATTATATTTTTTGCATGACACAAAGCAGGCAAAAATTTTATAAGAAATACATAAGCATAAGCATATGCTCACGACTATATTCCCCGAAGGGGTAGTTAGAGATCTTCTGAAACCTCAGAACATCCAAGAAATAAATTTTTACATAAATCCAAATATTATAGTTATTGACATGCAGATATCCACGATGCTCACGACTATGTTCACACGAAGGCAGTCAGAATAATTCCAAATACTCCCTATTCAGAGTAGGTATCAACTCCAAAGTGTACACATGGCGACATATCAAACTTTACAAAACCAAGAGAAGACAGGCCAGCTTGTCCGAGCGACGTTATACTTTATGCTACCTACACGTGGCCAGCTTATGTTGGTTTTTATATAGCTAGACGTGTCGCCGTGTGTACATAGGTACACATTATACAAACTATTAAACTATAAAAGTAATACGAGCTGTTGCCTGTGACTTCGTCCGCACAAATGATACACCAGATTTTAATTCAAATCATAAGCTTTCAAACAAACAAAAAAGTTTTATCAAAACAGGTTGATTAGTTTTTGCGTGATGCCCGAACAAACAAACAAACAGAAAAAGTAACGAATATTTTTTTTTTCCAAAAATTTGTGATTTGGTGTCAGGTACACCAAAAACCATATCGTTATCTTTTTCTTATGAATATCAACAATGTATGGACACACATTCTTTTACAGTTTTATAAAAGTTTAGATACCGTAAACTTCAAAGTTACATCTACAATGGATTACAATCGTACTCCAAGCGACGTCTATGTGTTTAGGACCGCTCATTTTTGTCGTACCCGCTACTGAGGTGTCGTTAAGACTACAATTTATGCGACGAATCCACTGGGGCTTTCCAGGGTCTTATTAATGACACTCTTAGGTGGTACTATTGTTTCTGTTCGAGTATTTATTCGCTCTTTGTTTTGAGTGAAAAGTGAGTGAGTATAAAAATACAATTAGTGTAGTAGGTATTACAATTACCACTTTGTTTAGTAAATTATTAAGAAATTGACGAAAATGTATGTATGTGGATTTAGACTAGAGGAAGCGAGAGAAGTATGTCAGGACCACTGAAACTGGAGAAAGGCATGATCCTCGGGAGAAGGATGTATGTAGAAATTGAACAAATTCTCAAGCTGGCTGAATAAATAAATAAATTATAAACAGGTAATATTCCTTTGCCCCGTTATGTTCCTTGCTACAAATAACAATCTTTTAAAGCGTGCAGTTTTTAAGGGATCGCAAAAAAATCTGCAGTCCCATACATTTGGCTCAAGTAGTTTTGCAGTTTTGTATATTGGTCAAATCTTTAATAATTTTTCATAAATACCTAAACAAATTAAAAAAATATTGTGGTAAGTATTCTCTGTTGACCTTTTTTATGTAAAAAGTGAATTAGAAGTGAGATACGGGACAAAAGTACCATTTCTTAAAAAGATAAAAGCGAACTTTTTTCAGGAAAAAAATGTTCCTTAATTTAACGAAATCGGTTGTACGCTGTGACGCAACGGTTCGTTCCACGTTTCAAATTTTAAATTTGGAATGCATAATTTAGTTCGAGTGGTGTTTTCGGTCTGTTTTTTATGACCACTGTGCAATTACCCTCAATTTTTGTCTCGTAAACTGTTTGACGTTTTTAACCGACTTTTTGAAAAAGAAGGGTTCTCGTTTCATCAATTTTTTCGCGATAAAACGGAATGTATTGATTTTGATGATTCTATCTCAAATTGAATCTCCATATCTGTGAATAAGATAAAATAAAAAACAAATATTAGGTACTCACATTGTAAGCATATGCATAAGCATATGCTCACGACTATATTCCCCGAAGGGGTAGTCAGAGATATTCTGAAACCTCAGAACATCCACGTTTCACCAGTAGTACCGAAACTCTGTCCAGTGTGACGGGGAGTGAGTCCGTTGCCACTTATAATGGACAGTGGGTACAATACATGCCTCGAAATTGAAGCATGCAGGTTTCCTCATGATGTTTTCCTTCACCGAAAAGCCAGTGGTGTTACAAATCGTACATAAATTCCGAAAAACTCGTTGGTACGAGTCGGCCTGTACGGGGATCGAACCATCGCCTCCTGCACGGCAGGCAAGGCTACTCGCCACTAACCTTTATCTACTTCTTCTTCTATCTACTTTCTTCTTCTACTTTCTTCTTCTACGCTTTATCTATCTATCTATCTAACTATCAAACTTTAAGTTATTTCAACAGATAAACAGACATAAAATTATATTATTCCCTCTTTAAAACCAGTAGGGAAGTACATTGGGTCACCTTCAATTTTCCGGCCACGTAAAACGTTTATCATGCCCACAATGTAATACAAACACTAAGTAAAATAATGACCCATTTAGAACGACAAAATGTTGCCGCAGTCTTGCGTCTAGAGATGTACTATACTTTACAAGGTTATAAACCGTACATGTTACGGATTTTTCTTATTTTTTCTTCGTACATACACACATAAATACATATGCTCACGCCTATGTCCCACTTCTGGGGTAGGCAGAGACAAAAGATCGCCACATGCTACGATTCTGACACACATCTTTCGCCTCATCAACATTCATAAGTCTCTTCATACAAGCTCGTCGGTTTCGGGTACTTTTAATTTAGCCCTTCTTCAGTACGCATCCGATTTGGTCAGCGTACGTGCGACTAGGACGACCCCTTTCAACCATTCCATTCACACTTGCCTTGTAAATTTCACACGTCAACCTACTTTCCCTCATTCTTTCCACATGGCCAAACCGCCTCAACATTCCTTTTTCAATCCTTGTCACTACATCTTCTTTCAGGCCACATCTTTCTCTAATCATACTATTCCGTAACCGGTCTTTCAGAGTCACTCCACACATACTACGCATTGAGCGCATTTCAAAGGCATATTTATATCTTCTTCGTATACTTCTGTTAGTCCGGTTTGTAAAACAATGCCGGACAAATGGATAAAAACGAAGCATTTTATTTTAAGCGAAGAAGTAATTTTTTTAGCTATCAACCATTGCTATGGTTTTGGCCTTTTAAGGTGCTAGGTGGCTGGAAATGAGGACTTTAAGAGAGCACCGAGCCTATTGTGCTGCCCTCGATCGTGTTTTATTTATTTCTAAACAGTTAAACAACATTTCCAAAAACAAGAATGTCACATTACTACCACCACAATGTACAACCTTCACACCCCCGCACTTTTTATTTTATTATGGAAACCAGACAACATTGATTTTGTAAAACCTATATCATTTTCAAACAATAATTTTCTAATCTTTAGGCAAATACAGCAATATAGTGGCAGTGGGAAGAAAGCCTTAGTTAGCCACCTTGACACCCAAGAGAGGAAATTTTATGCACTATCCTAATCCGGGTACCAATATAAATTCACCCGGATAACAATAACGGATATTAACGGATAAAGGTCTCTACAACACTAGCATTAAACGTTTTATACAGAGTGTAACATATGAGGGCTTTAATTTTAAAGCTCGTAAAACTTTAAACATCCTTTATAGTAGTAAGAATTTCCAGCTTTACCCTGGATTATGTAAGAAACTTAGTTAGAAGGTTTGTTCGAAATGGCTCGAGAGGCTTGTAATTTTTGAGTTACTGCTTTTTGTTTTGTACCTGAGACTATTTTGGACAATTTATTAAACAATTATGTGCCGCGTTCCCAAGAATAGATAATAATATATTAAGATCCGACCGCAAAATTATGCACCCATTTGTTTGGCGAACGAAATGTGATTTAAGTGAAAGTTTATACAAGGGTTCATACAACGCCGCCGGGTTGCCTTACAAAATCTTGCCGCAAGTACCTTTTCCATGATGATTTATGGTACCATTTTTTCCACCTATCTGTTTGGGAAGTAAATGAGGTGCCATCTGAAGGAGACCGATGTAAAGAATTGGAAAAATTAGGGTTGCCACCTCTCAGTCTGCCGCAACTCAGGGTTGCCAGCTTCAAAGAAGTCATTGCGTTGCGGAAGTTTCAATACTAAATGCAATTAGCTGATTGGTCGTTATAATGAAAGCAGAACTTTTTTTGCTCATTAATACAATCACCCCTTAAAATTATGTAACTGTTTACCTTAACACCCTGTATAGTCTCAGTGAAAGTTTTAAAATGTTGTTTCTTTGTCTAGGCTGTCATTTATTCGGTTCTTCAGGTAGACGTTGGTAATTGAGTCAGACGAACATAAAACACAAAGCAAACTAGATTTCACTAACTTAATAATAGTGTCCGAATTTCAATGACACTTCTTTTGTCTGCAACAAGGTTCGTACATACTGGAACTACAGGGTGAAATTAATATTATTAGCATCATTTTAAACTTATAGCCAACCCATCAAACTGAACAACTTTTACTATGGAAGCAAACCGATCGGAGTAAAAAAAAGTCAGCTGTTCCATACTAAATTGCAGTGCCTACTCGACTCAAATGTATGGGACAGCAGATTTTTTTTTTGCACCGATGTGTTTGCTCGCATAGTAAAAGTTGTTCAGTTTGATGGGTAGACCTAAGTTTAAAAGGATGCTAATGATATCAATTTCACCCTTTATAGTTTAGTCATTTGTGAAATTTTATCCATTTTTCGTCACAGGGTGTAAACTTAAATGCTATACTTAGACACTTTAGGGGGTGCTTCAGACTATAAAACTGAACAAATTTTACTTTAGAATTATGTAAGTTTGTACCTTGGTGGCACACTAGAGACCAAACGCGTAGGCCGATTTTGATGATTTTTACGTCAATCGATTTGTCTTAATCTTGCAAGTGTCACTAAAGACATGAATGTAATCAAAATTCAATATGGCGACCACCAGACGCAATATTGTGTAAAAGAAAAAAAATCATGTTCAAAAAACTAACAGTCAACACTCACCTTTACCTTCGACCTCACAAAATGTATTTTTCTAAATAATAAGTCTACAAAAAAGTCGTGTGAATTCCCACTTTTTGATGGAACAATGGCTTGTTTTTCTCACGACATTGAGTCATACATTTTGGTTACAATTTCAAACATAACAAGTCTGACACAAATATAATTAACCTATTCCTACTTTATGTGACGTCCGTTTTAAAATGTAGACCACGAACTGTCAAGCGTAGTGTGTGTAACATAGAGGAACATACAGCTGAGAGAGCGAGATGTACCTAGCGGCACCACTGTATAATAGAAAGAGATACGTGACGCGAATCAATAGAACCGTTTTTTAGTCACTAATAAATTTTTACAATTCGGTTTTCATGAATAATTGGGAATCTAAAGTGAAGTCGTAGATAATTTTGTGAAATATACTGACACTACTTCATTAATTTATCCACGATTTTACGTTAGACTCAGAATTATAGACAGTATTAGAATTTTTGCCTGCGAATAGTCTCCAAAAAAGATCCAAAAACTGTTTCATTTGACAACTCATGTCACTGACTGTATTCCTGTAAGGTATAATAACTATAAGGTGTGTAAGATACAGCTCTTTAGAGTTAGGACGAACGGACAGACGGATCGACGGACACTTTAGGCTCATTATTTATTTATTTATTTATTTCCCAGATACATGAATTGACACGACTAAAATAATACATCACATAAACCAAAAGTGATTTTTAGGTGACATAAAAGATTCTGCAGGTTCTATAATGAATGAATTGGGTCCCGTTGGCTCTGCTTTGATCATCGAGTATAATATGTACTGAGCTCTTTCATGGTCTCCGCCATGATGAGTCACTAAGCGTACCAGGACGTTTAGCTAATAATGATATTAGGCCCATTTGCTAATAGGTCGTTTTGCTTTTAGGTCGATTTGCTTATATGCCGTTTTGCTTTTAGGACGTTCTGCTAATAGGTCGTTTTGCTTTTAGGTCGATATGATATTAGGTCCTTTTGCTCTTAGGTCGATATGATAATAGGTCGTTTTGCTTTTAGGACGTTGTGATGCGTAGGACATTTTGCTTATAGGCCATTCCGATACGAACCGGACTATGTCCTCGGCGAACCGAAGGTGACTGATGTACTCGCCGTTTTGTGTTGATGCCTAGCCCTTTCCAGTCCAGAACCTTGAAAACATCTTCCAGTGCAGCGGTGAACAGTTTAGGAGTTTCGTCTCCCTGCCTCACACCTCGCTGCAGGGTAGGTTTCGAGTTCAGGTCCTGAAGTCGGACTAACATAGTGGCGTTTTTGTACAAGCATTTCTGCACCTCAATGTACTGGTAGTCTATTTGGCAACGCTGAAGAGTCTGCAGTACAGCCCATGTCTCGATCCTAGAACGATTTAATTATCTAGTCTCTATAGAATCAAAGGTTTTCGCCAAGCAAAGGGGCTCTAAAAAGACTAAATAATAATTGGGAACCCTCTTTTTTCAGAATCTCTGAAATGTTTTAATTATATAAATTGCGTTGGGATGTTTATTAATCTTCATATCTTTGGGTAATAGATACTGGGTAAATAATTAAACGTTTTTTTCGAAAGCTTTTAACCAATTAATTTGGGACTAAATGTTTTAGGCACATCCGTAGACCCACTTTGGTAAATTACAGTATAATTTACAAGAAAAAAAGAAATTTATATTAGAAGTTTCAGTAATAAATAAGCTGACGTAACATGGAAAGAATTTATGCTCGGTGTTTCTCTAAGAGATCACATCAGGATTAATATCAGACATCTAAAGAAGTTGATAAAACAGTGTGTACAAAACACGCTAGTAATACTTAAGAGAATTTTATTCCGAGAGCGAAAATGCGCGCTGCATACAAACGTACTATGGTGATATTATCAATACTAACCAGTTAAAGTCAATGAAATTTTGTAGGAACGATCTAGAAACAAATCTCTATGCTTGTATGTAGTCCGATTTTCGTTAAAATATACAGTTTTAATTCTAGGATTAATTTAAGATTTGTATGGAAATCTTTGAGGCACTGTAACTTTAAAACTATACATTTTAACGAAAATCTGATTCCATACAAGCATAGAAATTTGTTTCTAGATTGTTTCTGCAAAATGTCATTGTCTTTAATTGTTTAGTATTGAAAATATCACCCTAGTACGTTTGTATGGAGCGCGCGCCAACCCTTAAGGCTCATGAAACTGAAGAACTTTCACTAAGGAGCCAAACGTACCGACTCGACTAAAATGTATGGGACATACGATTTTTTTTGCTATTTCATATTTGGCTCCATAGTGAAAGTTGTTCAGTTTGATGGTCTGAAGCACCCCGTTAAGTATTACTAGGGTGTTTTGTTACACCCTGTATAGCTTTAAGATCTAAAGAAGTTGATAATTATAAGGTCTAACAAAATTGGGTAAAAATATTTTAAGGGGATAATCAGACCATCAAACTAAGCATCTTTCTCTATGGGACCAATATCGAAATCGCGAAAAAAAAACAGTTGTTCCATACAAACCTACTCGACCGAAATGAATGAAATCGCAGTTTTTTTTATCACGATTTCGATATTGGACCCATAGAGAAAGTTGTTCAGATTGATGGTCTGATCATCCCCTTAAAACAGTTTCAGCTAATTTTGTTAGACCTTATATAGCGCAACCAATATAATAACGCCTTCAGGATGCTGCTGGGGCTGCCGCGCTTCTGCAGTGCGTCTGGCATGTTTGCGGACGCTCTTGTCGATGGGTTTCCCACCACGCTCCGCAAACGGTGCGCCGCCGCGCTGCAGAGGGATCGCGCCAGCACCAACAGCATCCTGAACATGGTCTCCAGTAGATACTGTGACTAGTTGTGGCTGTATAGCTTTATTAACAGGAAACTATGTAACACATGGAATGTATAGAAATATTCTGCCTCTGTAACTCGATAGCGAAGTATTTAATAGCAAAGCTGTGTTGATGTCAGTCTGTGTTCGGTTCGATATTTTCTTGGGAGGTGTAACGTTTCGGTTTTCCACAGAGTACTATATACCTAATGTATTTCTATGCTGATATATTTTTAAACTTGCTTTTATTGTTAAGTTATTTGTAAAAATATCTACAACAGCATCTTTCTTAATTTGCTAATGGTTTAAAGAGATGATCTGACCATGAAACTGGACAACTTTTATCAATGGGACCAAAATCAAAATCGCAAAAAAAAAAAAATCCTGTACTTATAGGTACATTTGGGTCGAATAGCTTTGCAGTTTTATACGGAACATCCGATTTTTTTACGGTTTTTCGATGTTGGTCCCATAGAGAAAGTTGTTCAGTTTAATTGTCTGATCATCCCCTGAAAAACCAGATGTACACTACTATAAAACTGTCAATGGTTCTTTGTTTGTATGTTCGCGTAATACACGAAAACTACTGCAGCGATTTTGATGAAACTTTTTGTTTCTGAAAGCTTATGATTAGACTTTTTTTTATTCATTTTTAATTATATAAACTGTTCCCAGAAAGTGTAGTGAGAGCAGGGAGTGTCCGTACTGTATGAAGTACTGTTTCTTGTACTGTGATGGAAATGAAATACATTTTTTTTTTTAGAATTTCCTGTATGTTTCATAGGGAAAGTTGTACAGTATCATTGGTAAAACCGCCTCTTAAAGTAATTTATTTATTTATTTACCAACTATTAACCCTAACAGCCTGTATTGTTGCATCCAAAATCGCCATTCTGTTCTCTTCCCTCTCAAATCTCTTTAAACCCGTTAGAGGGTTGTAAAATGTGTAGAATTTTCACAGTAATTCATGTTATGTGGCTTCCCCCTTGCTAAATTCTGTGCGGTTTGTACATGGCTTCGTATTTTTGGCGCTTTACAATGGTTAAAGCTTTTGTTTGAGGCGAAAAATTATTTCGTGTATTTTATTGTTGAGTTAACCGACCGTGCTATGCGTCTAAGACATATTTTACTAGCTTTTGACTGCGGTTTTGCTTAGAATTCGTTACGTTTTTGGGGAAAAAATAAAGGCCTCCGCACATTGCAGCGATTTTATCCAGCGATTTTATCGAGCGATATTATCGACAGCGATATCGCGAAACCTTACACACTGCAGCGATTCCGCGATTCGCGTCGCGCATGCGCCCCACCACTGAATGTAGTCGAAAGAGTTGCGATAATATCGCGGCAGTGTGTGGGATCGAGCGCGTCCCCATACAAAATGTACTGAGAACAATTATCGCAAAATCGCAGCGATATTATCACTCGATAATATCGCGGCAGTGTGTAGGAGGCCTTAATCCTTTTTTACAGCGCATACGTTATTGTACCGGGTCTGCAGTGTCCACTCGACTCAAATGTATGCAGCAGCTGATTTTTATTTTGCTCCGATTGGTTTGCTCCCATAGTAAAAGTTGTTCAGTTTGATGGGTAGACTCTTAGTCTAAAAGGGTGCTAATGATATCAATGTCACCCTGTATACAAGGTGTCAGGGTAATGGATAACCAGTTCAGAATCTCTAAAATGTGACCTTTCCACTAGAATAATATGTATCATTGCCTATAAATAAAGGGGTGTAGAAAACTTGCAATTTATTGAAATCTGTTATATCTGGTGTCAATTTTAATGCGTCACATATTTTGGGTGCTGTAGACTATGAAACAGAACAACTTTGGAGCTAACATCGAAATCACGATGAAAATCTGCTGTCCCATACATTTAGCTCGAGTAGGTTTGCAATTTTGTATGGAACAGCTGATTTTTTTTACACGATTACGAGCTATGGCACTATTATGATAAAGTTGTTCGGCTTGACGGTCTGATCATCCCCTTAAAAAGTGTCAGCACATTAAAAAGAACCCTGTTTACATTAGGACGAGAAGCCATTGACGTGTTTGGAATGGAAAGACAATTTGTCTGATGCAAATGCTTAGGATGCGTTTCCACCAGAAATCTGCGAGGTAGTGAGGCGGTAAGCGAGGAAAAAATCCGCCAATAGCGCGCTCGCTCGATCACGTCTTTGGGAAATTGAAGCACTCCCATTGGCAGAATTTTTCCTCGCTCACCGTCTCGCTACCTCGCACATCTCAGATGCAGCCTTAATTTTTAAATCTAAGTAGAGTCACCCTCTATGTATAACCACGATATCAAAAGGTAAATAATAAAAACTAAACAAAAGGTCTATCCGATATAATTTAATGTGCGAACATTTGGCACATATAATAAAAGAAGGTCATAAAGTTTTGGACAGTTTATGTTATATTTAATCTACAGTTAACTTCTGACGTTGTTGTAAACGTTATCTCAGCTCAGGGTATCATTTCCTTAGCGTTAAGTTTTTATTTAGAGCTTTTTAGGGTTCCGTACCCAAAGGGTGAAAACAGGATCATATTATTATGGAGGTGGTACTTGGGTATGTTCCTCCATTGAAAAGGGAAGATCTTCCACCAGGCTTGGTGTGAAGCCTGGGGACCGGCCGTGGTCCAACAGTTCTTAGTTGGACCTTGTATATATATCGAATCTCTGTGATTATTTCTCTTGCGCGATTTATGTCTCGCATTGATTATGAACCTTATTTGTAGTAGGTTACGAGTTACGTATTTACGGTGAACGTTGTCTTTGTATGGAGCATATTTCTAAGAGCGACGGTATCGCCATCTGTTAGCTTCTTTGCTATAACTTGTGGGTGTTGACATCTATGGCAAGTACCACAGTACTCCCCCCTCAGACCGGAGGTCGTTGAGTTGTTCGAAGTGTGCAGTCTGTATCCATGTAGGTGCAGGGCTCCAGTCAAGTGAGTCTGACGAGCGATGTGATGCGAGTGTGTGCATCTGTCAGGGAGTCCAGTCCTGTTGTGATGCGGGTGAGTGACAGGCGTGGAGAAGGCAAGCAGAACTGCCACGTGGAGGTGAGCTCAGACACGTGGGCACTAAGCCTACGTTGTCCGTCCGTCCGTCCGTTCTAACTATTTAGGGCTGTAACTTTTGAACCGTAATAGCTAGACAGTTGAAATTTTCCCAAAATATGCGTTATTACGGCGAATTTGTCAACAAATAATAAAAATGACAAAAAGTTAAAAATTAAGAAACAAACTTATATCAACGTTTTTTCTTCTCGCTCTATCGTAAAAATGGTAAATACATAAAAGCGTCAAACTTGGTGTGATTATAGAACAAACTCTACAGTATAACAACAAATAGTAAACGGCCAAGTGTGAGTCGGTCTCGCTCTAAAGGTCCCGGAGAAAACAAAACTTTTTCTAAGTCAATAAGTTGTGTGGTACTGTGCGCGGGTAGCCCGATTCGCGCTTGACCGTTTTTATTTAAAGATAGTCTTTCATCGTAATCGAAAAGTAAATTTTCACTGTGGTAACAGTGAAGTTCCTAATCACACCCAAAGGGCACATGATCGTGAGTTTATGTACGTTTAGGTTTCATCATCACAGAATACGTCCCACTGCAGGGCACAGGCCTACCTTCAGGGAGGGTGTTTAGGCGATAGTCCACCACGCGTGCACAATGCGGATTGGTAGACTTCACATACGCATCGGAATTTCTTCTTCAGCGTATGCAGGTTTCCTCACGATGCTTTCCTTCGCCGTTTGAGAACAGTCGGTATTACGTACATAAGTTAGAAAAACTCATTGGTACTTGGCATGTCATCCGTGCGGATTCAAACCTGGACATCAGTATTGAGTTTTCATAGCTCTCCCATACGATCAACGTATTAAGTTTATTGCAGTGAAATAGCATGAGAACTGTTTCTGGCAACGTTAACCGATAATTTAACCTAAACCACCTAAACGCCACTTATCTTAATTAATGATTATGCGGAAAGATTAATACACCGCATAAATCTTTCTCCCTCTCGCAAATAAAGCTCTCTCTATCAGCACCTAACTATGAACAACTTCCGAATTTTAGGGTTGCGTAAATAGATTTGAAAAACTTTTGTTTTTTTTGTCATACAATGCCTCTTTTTTTGATCGGATTATCTAATAAAAGAACTAAAAATAAGAAAATAAAAAAACATCATCAAACTGAACAACTTTTATCATTGACCCAACAAAAAAATTGCAAAAAAACGGTTGTTTCATAGTCGTCAATAGCGACTTGACCCAAAAATTTGCAACAGCAGATTTTATTAGAGATTTCAATATTGGTCTCTGAATGAAAGTTGTTCCTGGGTTCTGGGTTCTTGGTTTTAACCACCTCCTAAAGTATGCAATGCATTTAAGTTAAGCCTATGTCTATCTATCTATGTATACAGTGAGGTAGGCAGAGACCAGGGCGCGCCATATACTACGATCCTTAAATACATCTCTTGCCTCATTCAAATCCATACATCACTTTATACACGCCCGTCGGTTACGAGTACTCCGCACCTCCCCTTTTTGTAGGACGCAACTGATTTGATCAGAATACGTCTTACGAGGGCGCCCTCTACCGACACTTCCACTCACATTAGCTGCATATATCTCTTTCGTACATCTGCTGTCACTCATCCTCTCCATCACATGACCATACCAACGAAGCATACCTTTATCTATTCTTGTCACAACATCCTCTTTTAATTCACATCGATCTCTGATAAATCCTAACTTTTCGTGGTTCAAAGAACGACTAATATTATTATACCTAACACTTTATTGTACACACAGAAATATTATATAATAATTCACATAGTTGAGACAAAATGTACAAAGGGCGAGCTTATCTCTGAAGAGATTTCTTCCAGCAGTCCCGCTAAAGAGACAGTTAATAAATACAAGGCACACTTAACGACGTTTAACGTCAATTATGGTTTTGGTTTAATCATTATTATAATGTCGTATGGCATCAGATACCATCAGAAAGTACTATGATGCGGAACCCACACAGTGTAAGCCCAACACAGCCTTACCAATTTTTTTTCTCCCTAACAAGATTAATGAAATGTCAAAGTTTACTAATTTTCTTGGAGTAGTAATGAATCGCGCCAACACTGAAATAAAACTCCTAACTTACTTTTCACGCCATTTTACCTCTCTTTCAGTTTCTTTCGAAATGAGGAAGGAAGTAGGTATAATGAGAGATTTTTCAAAAAAGTTTTGTTGCTGATTTTCCGTTTAAGGTTCCACCTGCCAGTTTTGGGTAACTTTGTGACCGTTTTATCCATTAACTATGGCACTTTTTGAGCTGAAAAATCAACTGGACCATCTACATAGGATATGAGAAGTGATGTGGTTTTTCTAGAAATCGATTTTAATGAATAAACCGAAGAAAAGGGACTCTAAACTCACCCATTTTTTTCCAGTTGTAACCATTTTCTTACATTTTTATACGGAAGAAAATGAAAATTTACAATATTGTTCACAATACAATTTAGAATGATGTGGTTTTCTTACTTTTTAGAAATTAATAAAAAATCATCTAATTTTTAAAAGAAAACAGCTAAATTCTGACCGGAGCCACGCGCTCTTTCTCATCGATTAGAGTGTGAGTGAGAGGAGAGTGGTCCACGGCTGATACGCCTTAAACGTCAAATCTTTTTTAAACTACCACCGCGTCGGAACGTGTTGTCGCTGTAGAGAAGATGCAGCCAGAAACTCTATAACATAACACGACTTAATAACTATTACAATATAAATTCTTAAGCTACGGCTATGTATTCAATAATACATAGCATAGAGGTGCATTAACAAAAGGATTTTTCGCGCGCTCGTTCGCATCGATTAGTATGGAGAGTCGTGGTCCAGTCCAGGGCAGATACGCCTTAATAGCTTCCGTGACGCGTTGCGTACGCGTGAGAGATATTGACAGTCAATCACGAGGGTTCGGATTCGAATCTTACCAATGAGTTTTTCCAACTTATGTACGTAATACCGACAGCTCTCAAACGGTGAAGGAAAACATTGTGAGGAAACCTGCATACGCTGAAGAAGAAATTCTGTGGCGTGTGTGAAGTCTACCAATCCGCATTGGGCACGCGTGGTGGATTAACGCCCATACACCCTCCCTGAGGTTAGGCCTGTGCCCTGTAGTGGGACGTATAGGCCGATGATGATGATTCCGTTTAAAAGGACTATGAAGAAGCAGTCACAGCACAAATTACGAAAACGTTTTAACACGACTGTAGCCTTACAGAAATCGATGTATCTAGAAATTTAAAAATGTACTTTAAGGGTTCCGTACCCAAAGGGTGAAAACGAACCCTATAGTCATAAGCCTACGTTGTCCGTCCGTCCGTCCTCTGTTCTACCTATTTAGGGCTGTAACTTTTGAAACGTTATAGCTAGACAGTAGACAGCTGAAATTTTCAATGAATGTGCGTTATTATTTCTAACACATAAAAAAAATGATAAAAAGTAAAAAATTAAGGGGGGTCCTCCTACAAGAAACTAGTTTTTGAGAGTTACGCGGTTAGTAATTAAGCTAAAGTTAATCATTATAACGGGTTCTTACCGCGTTTTTTTTTTCCAAAATAAATAAAAACGCGGTAAGAACCCGTTATAATGATTAACTTTAGCTTAAGAAACTAGTTTTTATTAAAGTTTTTTTTTCTCGCTCTATCGTAAATGTCATACTTGGTGTGATTATAGAGCAAACTTTACAGTATCTATAATAACAACAAATAATAAAAACCGGCCATGCGTGAGTCGGTCGCGCGCTAGGTCCCGGAGAAAAAAAAAGTTTGTAAGTTAATTCTGTGGTACGGAACCCTCGGTGCGCCAGTAGCCCCACTCGCACTTGACCGTTTTTTTTTAACTTTGTTATAAGGCGCCACTGAGCGATAAACTTTCCCTTAAAAGATTGTATAGTTATCTCACACTATGTTTACTACAAAGAAAAGTTACGAAGCTAAACTCAATAACTGTTAATGACACATTTTTGGGGATAACGTAAAAAGTTGTACCCAAAAAAATGGACATCAGCGTTACACTGATAACATTTGAAATAAGCTCCCGGAAACTCTTTACTGCTCCTGCGATTTGGAGCCGGGTCTAGGGCTGGGAAAAAAGTCCCGGAAAAAAAGGGGAAAAGATTTGAATCCCGATTCAATTACTTTAAATACTTTCATTGATAAAACTGTGTTTTGCCCCTCGCAGTCTACACCCAAAGAACTTAATTAGGTTTAAAGAATTTATTTCTCATAAGAATTATACAATTCGCTTACATGAGACATAATAATATAAGTACCTAACTAAATACAGTTAGGTAGTTATTTGTTTTTAATTGCGAGCGTATCATAAATCGTAACACCAGTTCATCCATTTAAGTCTTAAAAAGAAGGTATCCATAAAAAACCAAAGTTGAGTTTCTCAATTCTCCAAGTAATAGTGCATTTTATTGTAAACAATAGGTTAACCTCAGCGATTGACGTGGATCATTTGTTACTGGAAGTGGCATGGGTAGAAATTGAGCGTACCTACTTAGACATCGCGCGTACTGTGTACATTAGTTTAGTTTAAGATCTGTTTTAAGTATAGTTATATAATTATATCGATTGTAGTTTTATTTGTTTTCTGCTAAATTTATTTTTATTTGTTTATATTTGTGCCTATGTATTGGTATTTATCTATGTACTTTGAATTATTAATTACAAGTATTTAAAATAAAATCTCACTGTACAATTTACTCAAAGGTTACATTACCTATGGATTTGTATCAACATGTATTTAGGCTTAAAAATGTTTAAATTGCTTCCGCTTTTATTAGGTATGAGCAGTGTGAAAACCAGAGCGTAGATGCAATTCCTTAATTGTTCTTCTACTTATTTCAAGTATAATAACATGTAACTTCATCGTTTTATACTTCAACAATAATTACCAAATTCAATTAGTCGTCTAAGCCCTAAAATTTACACCCCTAACACTCTTCCCGTAATGAATCCCGTAAAATATCCCGGGAGCGACAACCCTAATAGCAATAACTTCATCCAAGGCCACAATTTTATTCAGGGATCGCACTTTACGATCGACGCGGTTAGAATTACGAGCGAGATTGCGTTCTGTAAGTCGCTCTTTGTCTTACATTAGCGTTAAAAGACTTGCTGTCTTGCTTTAATTAAAACTGTTTTAAGGTTTTCCGTTATTGTTATTTGAAATTGTATTTTGGGTTTAGGTAATTCTTTTGTTTTGTATGCTACCTACATTTATATCGAGGCTAAACGGAATTTTGCTTAATACTGATAAAATCAGCTAACGCCATAATAGTACAAAAGATAGGAGGAATTTTGGTAACCATCAGCTGCAAGGCTGATTCATTATTCACAGGGTGTAGAGTGACTCTGTGATGAGGATGGACCAGGTCTGCCTGCATAACTCCAGTCGGTTTAGGAGTTACAGCCGTTCAAAGGTCTGTATCAAATGAACGATCAGGTGCAAGGCTGATCATAGGTTATTTTACTAATTAAATTTCCCTATACCTACTGTAAAAGGTAACAATATTTCCAAACAATAATACGTATAAATGAATATATAAAATGATCCCTCGAACGATCTCACCCCCTCACAAACTTGCTGACTGACGCTGGATCGCAAACGCTAACAATCCAAAGGCAAACCCTAACCTGGACGGTGGATCAAGTCACAAGCTTCCGTCGGCAAGGAACCGCTTCAGAATTAATAATGTACCTACTTCTTCTATCAAATAGATAGCAAGTCATTTTAAATGTTTCCAGCCTTGTATAGCCACACGGATGCATTATCGGCAGAAGCTCCATTCGCGTGCAGGTGTCCACGCAAGTAGGGCAGGATATTATGAGGTGGTCCATTGTCTGTGGTGCTTTCTAGTAAAATTAATGGATAGGCCTTTACGCGACTGACACCACAATTATCATGCTACAATTTATGCTTTCGAAGTCTTAATCTCAGGATCAAGGATAGAAATTCTTTTTGAATAGACGAGTGTCAATAGGTATGTTTTATATAAACGAAAAAGTCATGTACCGCTCGCAGCTAAAGTTATTGCAGCCCTAGACTCTGTTTTGTAGGCTGTGTCCGGAACACAGATCACCTACAATAGATACCGCATACAGGGCCGCCGACGCGCACCACAAATCTATGATTTTGCACTGATATAAGCAACGGGATAGAGCGAGATTGGAATAGTGCGACCTTGAAATGGCCAATCATGTTGCATTTATTTCGTGCCCCGCTAACCGCACCTACTGCCAAAAATGGTGACTTCGGGCCTATATGAAATTTTCATCATGAGGTATCTATTGGGGGTAATCTGTGGTTCGGGGTGTGACGAAACTATGTGCTTGCCGTCAAGCCGTCTGTCCACCTCTGACCCTCGTGACTCGAACCACCCACAGCCCAGGTTAAAGCCTGAGGGGTAACTAGTACAACATTCGCGTCGAGTAAGCAAGTTTGTTCCCTTCTATTTGTTGTGCCGAGTGCAAAGTTACCGGGGAATTTTACAAAATGCTTAGGTGCTGGGCTAGAAGACACGGTGCTTACATATTTAAATATCAATACTGCTTTCTTGGATAGATATTAGTAGATTACACACCGAGGGCAGGAAAGTAAGAAAGGTCTCAGATCTCATGTAATTGTTTACTGAGGCGAAGCCGAGGTCAACAAACGTGTGATCTGAGGCTTTCTTATTTACTGCCCAAGGTTAGTATACTATTTTTCTCTTCGACGGAGGTTGAAAGCGGGAATTTCGTTTAGCGCAGCTGGACGAAAATGGACGCTTTCCGTCTGGAGGGGAGAAATCTCATTTATGTCACCAGAACAATAGAAGACAAACAGTGTCTGACAAAGGTAACAGGTAACATTTTGGAATCTTGGGGAAAAAATTGCCTTTGCTTGATGATTCTCTCGCAGCTGCGTAGGTACATGGAGATAAATGTATTGAAGTACTAGTATCTATATGTATAGCAGAATTAGATTGTTACCACTTTCTTTTGTTGAAGTCGGTTAAAAAAAGTCAATTAAAAAAAGTCAAATAAAAAAAGTAATTGGTGGACCGCATGCATAATGATAGTAGAATGTGTGGGCCGCAAAGAACACAAAGAAATAAAAGTCATTGCATCGATCATGGAACATGACTGTGATCGTTTATTTTACTACTAAAATCAAGCAAAAAACAGAGCGAGCGAAGCGAGCTCGACATATCTCACACCATGACTTAAAACGTTTTTCACCATTTTGACCACCTTACATAATATGCCTGCTTCTAAAAGTCAGCATGCTCGCGGGCCGCGACAGGAAGCTATTCTTAAAGGCCTCAGGCCGCAAGATATTACGGTGTGGCCCGCATGCGGCCGGCGGGCCGCAATTTTGACATGCCTGTTCTAAGCTAACCACAAATTTCGCTCCAAAAACAAACAAATCCCCTTCAATACCATTACCAAACTAACTTTTAAAACAATATAACATTAGAATACGATTGGCAAAGTTGCAAATAACCGGATGAGACTGGCGAAAACCAGAAATCCCTTAAACCCTATTGGGGGGTTGACGCAAAGCCTGGGGATGAAAGCGACTTAGCGCTTCATATTCTTTGCATTTCGTTTTCTGGGGTGAAATAGGGGGGGTGTGGGAAAAATAATTTTATCAGGGGGTGTAGGTGACAAGAAGATATTTGAACAAAAAGTGTTTAGAGGAAAAGGTTTTAAAAGAAAAGAAATCAGATCAGTTCGTTTCTTTTAGCAAACAAATAATCCGCCTCAACAAACGTTTGACGGAAAAAACCAGATTTGATATACCATCCCAATCACCATATATTATGCCTATAATTGCGCTGTTTATTATAATAATAATAATAAAATCATTTATTCAAGTGACCGTGAAGTGATTATAGTGCAGTGCTTGATATGATCCAAAAAAAAAAATGCAGGACTCCCATGCTCGTCCACAAGGATCACCAAAACGACCGATCCTGCGCTGCCCTTGTCCAAAAAGTTCCCGCCGCCTTCACCAGGTCATCGTCATTTACGGTCGGATCTCGGTCTACTCAATCTAAGATATTTTCCTTGTGAGCAAAGTACAGATTACACTTGGACGTGCGTAAGAAAATTCATTAGAAAAATTAAATAATCTTGCTTCCAATTTTAAAATAATTCTTTCGGCTGCGATGGCGACGGAAACCTAACGTAACTTTCCGCGAACGCTTTTTGAAAACGTGACCAAGTTTTTTTCCTTCAAAACTTTGGCTGAAAGTCGGTTAGAGTTAAAACTGAGTTTTTTTTTTCATTTTATTTTTAGACTGATGCATTAGTAGTAAGTCGTCGCTTGACTACTAGTTTTTTACGTAACAGAGTATCGAAATCTTCGAAACAATATTTATAGGGTACCCTTAATATGCTGATGGTGTTTTAAGAGGATGATCTTGATCAGACCATCAAACTGAACAACTTTCTCTATGATACCTTTGTCTGAGTTGACTAATATACACGCGTCTTAATTTACAATAGCAGCTTATATTTATATCAAAATAATACAAAATATCCTTTATCATCTGTATAAAAAGAAAATAATTCAATACTCAGGTAAGCCGCTTAAACTTATCCTCCCAAACTATACTCCCTAAAGCCATATTGAATGAACGAGTGAATGACTAAATTGAGTGAGTGAATGAACGGATTAGGCTCTTTAGAGATGCTAAGGAGGCTTTGAGTAATTTGACGTCCAGTTTATACGTTGGAAGTTGGAATTAGATAGATTATTTGTTATGTTTCAACATAACATAACGAACGCTCCTTAAATACTCATAACTTTAGATCGAATGAACCGATTGCAATGGAATAAAGCCTCAATGTTAATACAAACTAAGCCCAATGTTTTTGTCAAATCTTATTCGAATCGACCACAAACAAACATACAAAATTGCTTAAAATGGTCTCAATGCATTCCATTATTTATGGTATCCTAAACTTTTGATTTATTGAGTCTTTACGGTCTCCAAGAAAAATGTCTGTGGCAGACGGACGGACGGACACACGCCGAGGTAATTCCATAAGTGTTCCATTTTGTTGTTCCAAGAAAAAAGATGATAAAAATGATGCCTAGGGTAAGTAAGTAAGTAAGTAAAGCCTCTAGAATCCCACTGCAGGGCAAAGGCCTCCAATAAGGGCCTAGGGTAGAAAATTAAAATAAAAATACGTTTCCCAATATTGCCAATACATGCGTCAACAACATAAGCTACGCGAACGTCATGGTACTGCTGGCCCCGTCAGTCAATAGTATCAGACAATTGCTACGGTGTGTGAGAATTTTGCGAGCGGTCATGGATTGTTGTATGACGTCAAGAAGAGCAAATTTATGGTCCTCAGAGCAGCAGGTAAGTGCAGAGATGTGCCTCTAATTACACTTAATGGAGTACCGTTAAAAAGAGTCCAAAAATTTATGTAACTGGGCCACATTTTCTCTGAGGACCATAAGGACGACTTCGACGTAGAAATGGAGCGCAGGGCGTTAGCAGTCAGGGGCAACATGCTGATCCGCAGGTTCAATGGCTGCAGAAGGTCAGTAAAAGTGACACTTTTCAAATCATAATTATTGTCAGTCATTCTACGCCTGCAGCCTGTGGGTCAAGTGCACACTCAGCTCGCTGAATGCTCTGCGCGTCCATACAACAACATTTTCAGAATGCTGTTGGGGCTACTACGCTATTGTAGCGCGTCGGTCATGTTTGCAGAGGCGAGAACGAATGGATACCATGCAATCATGAGGAAAAAAGCAGCCTCACTCGTCAGCTGACTGCGTGCAAGCCATAACAGCATTCTGGGGATGATAGCAGGCAGATTTGACTGCCCCATCATCACACACTGCGTGAAAGTGATGATTTAATTCTTATGTTCTGTTTGTGTTGTATTTTATTTGATGTATGTACTTACTATTATAGTTCAAAGTCAAACACTGCTACTAACACATGGATCTTTGTTATCTTTTTATGAATAATAGTTATTTGTTATGCTATTCTGCAAAATTGTTTTTTGGCGCGAGTACTTGTATTGAAACCTGTGCTTACAGCGAAGGTTTCAAAGGTACGAGACGCAGAATAACTTTGCAGCCGAGCGAAACACACAACTTTTCACCTCACAACAGCGAGCAACAAAAGTGAATTGCTAAAGAGAACAACATTTTAAAAAGTTTTTTTTTCGTGCTGGCCAGTGACATGAAATAGTTACTTATGCATTTTCAGTGGACTGGCGGTATAGAAAAATATTTTATAGACAGATTCGAATTTCAAAAACTCTTTCCACGCTAGCGGATAAAATTCACTTTTGCACTCAGATTTCGAATGATAAACAGAATCTTTCCGAGCTTGTGAGGTGAAAATATTATTATTATTATATTTTTTCATCACCCGCAACAACTTACGTTCTACGTCCAACAAAGTTTAAACACGTAAGGCTACCTTAAAGTCGGCACGTAATTTATGGCCCACCCACGCAAGTAATACGTAGTGACGTAATACACGTGCCGTCCCACGTGTAAACTTACTTTACATGCTTAGGAACGTAAATCCGCGGTCGTATTACGTTTTAGGGGTGATCAGAGGGATTCATACAAGCATTACAATATTTTTAGAAGCCGTGGTGGTCGAGTGGCGAGTAACCTTGCCTGGCGTGCAGGAGGCGATGGTTCGATCCCCGTCCAGGCTGACTCGTACCAATGAGTTTTTTTTTTTTTTTTTTTTTTTTTTTTAATTTGGAAAACTTACAGCTATAATTACAATAATAGTTCTATTAATGCTATAGTACAATCTGAGCCATTTACAAGTACGTTTTATGTACGATTTGTAACACCACTGGCTTTTCGGTGAAGGAAAACATCGTGAGGAAACCTGCATGCTTCAATTTCGAGGCATGGATTGTATCCACTGTCCATTATAAGTGGCGACGGACTCACCCCCCGTCACACTGGACAGAGTTTCGGTACTACTGGTGAAACGTGGATGTTCTGAGGTTTCAGAATATCTCTGACTACCCCCTCGGGGAAAACAGTCGTGAGCATATGCTTACAATATTTTTAAGGGTAATCTGCCTCCGTGGTCTAATGGTTAGATCATTGGGCTCTTGACACGGAGGTCGTGGATTCGATTCCTACGAGGGATCAGTTTGTGCGTTTTTCCTCGGTTAGGACATTGCAGGCTGAATCACCTGATAGTCTGAAAAGAAAGGTGATTCAGATGGCAAGTATAAAAACCACGTCAGAGGCCGTAAGTCTGTCTGATAAAACTCTGTCTCCAGGGCTTGCTGCCCACACGACAAGAAGAAGAAGAAGTGAGAGGGAGGGAGGACCCACTACCACCAGAGATAGAAGCCGGGACCAACGAATTAACGTGCCATCCCAAGCACGAAATCATCTTTCTTTTCAGACATTCAGGTGATTCAGCCTGCAATGTCCTAACCATCTTGGGAAGACGCACAAGGTATACCCCGTGGGAATGGAACCCACGACCTCAAGGTCAGGAGCCAAATGCTCCTATCATATTAGTTAACATTTTCTAACTCTTTTTAAGTGAAAACCCTTTTGAATGAAGTGTTCAGGGTCCATGTATTACATACAACAGCGAATGAAAAAAAAATATTAACTTCCAGTTTACACCAAAATTTTTTTTTTTTTTATTAACCTGTTTTTTCCCACTGCTGGGCAAAGGTCTCCCCTTACACCAAAATAAAATACAAAAAAATATAATTTATATTTCGACATTCAATAACGGCACGCTGTTGTTTATTACCAGCAAAAACTCAAAACCAATAAACGCAAAACAATTAAAAATGAAAATTCCTACACATTGAATATTTTACCATTAAAAAAAAACATAATTTTCCAGCGCAAAAAGTTAGGCAAGCGTACGATGACGGATCGTGGATCTAATTCAATCATTCACTCGACCGCTCGGCCATTCATTCACTCACTCATTCATTCTGACAGGTGGCCAGCGTCGCTTCTTTTTACTGTTTAATGTTGGTAAATTAGGTTAAATTATTCCCTTCTGAGTTGAAATATAATAGGTACAGTCCATAAGAACTTAGAATAGGATTCGGCTGTCGGGTAAAATCGGTTACATTCTGACAATAGAAACAATCGTAGACAGTGGCAAAATGGTGCCATGGCGTTTTTCAACAAAAAAAACATAGGAAAAGTACCTTCTTCTATGAAGTAAGCATGCCTTACTATTGTAGGTAACTAGTGAAAATTTTCCATAAACCTATAAATAATTTCAAGATTTTTGCCATTTACTTAACTAAAATTTTACTTACTTTTTTTTTTTTTTACTAGTCTATCTCATCCCACTGCTGGGCAAAGGCCTCCCCTTCAATCTTCCAACCATCTCTGCCCTAGGCATGCTCTGGCCACGCGTCATCGAAAGCATCCAGATCGTCCCGCCACCTCTTCCTAGGGCGACCTGGACGCCGATGACCGTTTTCTGGGATCCAGGGCGTTACAATTCTTGCCCACCTTTCCTGATGCATCCGACAGACATGGCCGGCCCAATCCCACTTTAATCTGGCGGTTTTTTTACTAAGAATGTAATTTTTATTCGAATAAATCAAAACATTAAGCCTATTTAAAAATTTGACTTAAATTTCGCTTCTATAGAGAAAGTTGTTCAGTTTGATGGTCTGATCGTGCTCTTAAAAACAGTCAGCATATTAAGTCTCTGGCACATATGCACTAAGCACTCTGTAATCTCTGTATACAGGGTCTCAAGTAGCTTTGCAGTTTTGTATGGAATAGCAGATTTAAAAATAAAAGTTTTTTTGTAGACCTTGTCGAGATGTGTCTTTTGACACCCCTATCAGCCACGTGGTCCCAAAACCCACGACACCAGCATGGGTAGCATGACACCGTGATCCACATTCGTTCTCATTCTATTTGCGCGCGAACGAACGAGAAAAAAGACGTGATACAGCCGTATCACAGCATGCTACGAGTGCAGGTTAATGTCGCACTTCAGCTGAAAATCAGGTCTATACCGAAGCGACAAAAAAAAATGTCAATGTTAAAACAACAATTTTACTTACCATCAATATAGAACATCGAAACAATTTATTCAAACTGTCATTTCTGTCAATCTGACGGCACATTCAGCGTAAGCCCCAAGGGGTTGAATCCCCCCCGAAATATTTTACATTCACCCCTAATAACTGACCTTAATTGAAATTGACAGTTTTGCTTTATAACGCGGTTCACTGGGGGTGGCTTTTTAAATAATGCTGGGTATCTACATTGTTGACCTACAAGCTTAAATTGGCTAGTATTTCGTATTCAAATGATTAAAATGTTTGGGTCGGGGTGTCACTAATTTAAAGTTTCATCATCATCATCATCAGCCTATATATGTCCCACTGCAGGGCACAGGCCTGCCCTCTAGGAGGGTGTTTGGGCGTTTGTCCACCTCGCGAGCCCAATGCGGATTGGTAGACTTCACATATGCATCAGAATTTCTTCTTCTGCATTATGCAGGTTTACTCACCATGTTTTCCTTCACCGTTTGAGAGCATTCGGTAATACGTACATAAGTTAGAAAAACTCATTGGTATGTAACATGTTGTCCGTGCGGATTTGAACCCGTACCTCTTGATTGAGAGTCCATACCTCTCCGCAACGCGCCACCGAGCTCTTATAGTTAAGGCTAGGTTATCCCACTGCAAGCGTCTCTTTCTTGCAAACATAAGTTTACAATTAGCCATCCCGCTCCAATTGAAAGCAGGATCGCAAAAAAACGTGTTTTTCGTCAATATCTTTGCTCATGGGAGTTTCTAAGCAAAAACTTCTCCTGAGTTCACTAGAAATATTTAATGTATTTAGTTAAGTACAAGAATAAAAAGTAAAATATCAGTAGTTTAATCATAGTATTGAAAAAACATAACAAAAAGGGGTAACTTTGGGATTTTTTTCTATCGAGTAAAGTTAATCTAATCGTGTTATTGAGAACTGTCGCCCATCCGCCCGATCCTTAAATAAGACATAATTTAATTTCAGACTTTAAAACACAGTTTAAATCACTTTCGTTTGTGTTCAAAAAACGGCCTCGACGGTATAAGAGCGTATAATGAAGAGTAAAATATTATTAAATTAAATATAAGTCAAAGTCAAAGTCAATATAATTTATTCAATATAGGAGCTTGAAGCACACTTATTAAACGTCAAATCTTTTTTAAGCTACCACCGCGTCGGAACGTGTTGTCGCTGTAGAGAAGATGCGGCCAGAAACTCTACAACATAACACGATTTAAAACTATTACAATATAAATTCTAAAGTACTATGTATTACTGCATAATGTAAGCTCATAGGTAGATAACAAGATTGTATGGAGACCTCCGCTTGTAAATACCTAGTAGACAAAGTTGTATAACGTTATGCAATACAACCTGCCCACCAAATAATTTCTACTCTACACGTGTTTCGCTCCACCAAGGAGCATCCGCAGGAGTTAGACCGACGAACGTTCGCAACAGAGTTCGACGAACAAATGCGTAATTATGCATATGCTCACGACTATATTCCCCGAGGGGGTAGTCAGAGAAATTTTGAAACCGCAGAACATCCACGTTTCACTAGTATAGTTCCGAATCTCTGTCCAGTGAGTGAGAGACTTGAAATGGACAGTGGGTACAATACATGCCTCGAAATTGAAGCATGCAGGTTTCCTCACGATGTTTTCCTTCACCGAAAAGCCAGTGGTGTTACAAATCGTACATAAATTCCGATAAACTCATTGGTACGAGTCGGCCTGGACGGGGATCGAACCATAGTCTCCTGCACGTCAGGTAAGGCTACTTGCCACTGAACCACGACGGTTTTTTCTTCACATGTACAAAGAGGTAGTAAAAATTGCAATCAGTAGGTAATTATCCGACAATAATATAGTCCGACATAGTTACAGTGCTATCAAATCAAATCATTCGATTCGCGAAGCGTTTAACCAACAGAATTAACTATTATAGTAATGATTGACTTAACTACCGCAGTTTACCGTAGGCTCTAATTGTTAATTCTGCCGATTCAGTTCGTATTCCAACGCACTAAGATCCATTGGCATTTAAATTATTGTATTTGCATTTATGATTGGTTAAGTGCGGTAGAGTCAACAATAAAAGGCTTGATCCAAACTTTATACTGTCTTGTAATATACCTTGATGTTTTACCCATAATTATACAGGGTGTAAACTTAAATACCTACTTTAGTAGTTTCTTCAGACCATCAAACTGAACAACTTTCACTCTACCAAAATATGACCAGCTTTGTAAAATTTTCCGCATTGACTAATTATTTGTCCCGTAAACAGGGTGTAAATAAAATGCGTTACACATCAAAAGGGGTGCTTCTGACCATCAAACTGAACAACTTTCACTATGGAGCCAAGATCGAAATCGAGAGAAAAAAATCTGTTATTCCATAGAAAACGTCAATGGATACTTGAACCAAATAGTATGGATCAGCGCAGATTTTTTTCTCGCGATTAAGATTTTGGCTGCATAATGAAAGTTGTTCAGTTTGATGGGTTGAAGCATCCATTTCAATATTATGTAGCGCATTTAATTTTACACCCTATGGAGGTACCTATATTTTTTTTATTGTATAAAAAATAGGGTGTAATTTTTTCTTATTTGTAAAGTATCAAAAAATTTCATACTATCTCAAAAATCAGAATTTTAGTATTTGAAGAAACACCATAAGCATATTAGCAATTTTCGTGCACCATCAATAATAAACAACCAAAAATAACCCTTGGGCAGTCTGAATAAAACCTAAAATAGCTCAAACAATGTTATCTCAAAACGAAACTATATAAAAACAATAATCATGAAAAAAACTAAATTTGACATCCACCAGCTCCCATAGAAAACAATAACACTACAATTTGAACAAAACAAGAAATTAACAACCAAATTGTTTCTACGGAACCACCCATTCGTACAAATTGCTCTAAACCTCAACTTTACACACACACCCCTTTACAACTCTATTTACTATTCATTAGAGTACACATTCGTTTGTACGAAATGAAACATAAGTTGGCAAAGATAAGTTTAACCTATTTTCTGACTGTATCATTTTAAAAGGTTAATTGTGCAAAAATTGTTGCCAAATGTGAAAAGTTGGAGGTTTTAACTGTATGGGGTATAAGTGTTATTACCTACTTTAAACTTTAAAGAGATTAGGGTAATATGCATTTCTTTGTTTATCTATAGTTCTGGGTTAGAATCTTCACGTGGATATCGTATGAGGTAACGAAGGGATAAACATTCCTGTATATTCCTGTTTTTAAGGTTTATGACACAGAAAGTGTCATCAGAATTGATCAAGCAGTATGACAGAAAACATGTTTTTATAGATTTGGAAGTCATGGAAATTCACTAGGACATATCGTAACCTTTTTTCGAAATACTAATACAGGGTCCAACTTAATATGCTGACACTTTTTGAAGGAGATGAGCAGACCGTCAAACTGAAAAACTTTCTCTATGGCACAAACATCGAAATCGCAAAAAAAAAATCTGCCGTACCATACAAAACTGCAAACCTACTCGAGCCAAATGTATGACTGCTGATTTTTCTTTCGCGATTTCGTTGCTGGTCCCATAGAGAAAGTTGTTCAGTTTGATGGTCTGATAATCCCCTTAAAAAGTGTCACATTAAGAAAGCATATTAAGAAAGGCCCTATGTATACAGACACGCTTCTGTCCAAAATATTTACGTAAATAGATATCAACTGAAAATATCAGATTTCTTCAATCCGCATTGGGCACGCGAGGTGGACCCATACACCGGGATCCTATACAAGGTGTTTCATAAGTAAGAATAAATTTTTAAAACTCTTAAGGGGGTTGTTTGGACCGTCAAACTAAACAACTTTCTCTATGGGACCAACATCAAAATCGCGAAAAAAAAAACTGATATCCCATACATATTTTAGCTCGAGTCGATTTGTAGAGTATAGAACATCATTTTTTTTTTCGCGATTTAGATATTGGTCCCATAGTGAAAGTTGTTCAGTTTGATGGTCTAAACCACCCCCTTAAATGTTTATTTGTAGTTTTGTAACACCTTGTATAGGCTGTGATTATGATGACGACGTCGATCATGAAACTAAAAATACCTGTTAATTCTAAACTACACAATCAGGCAAATCAAATAGTTATGGGAATTGGTGTTAAAACTAACACAGGCATAACTAGATTGCACATAGCCAATCATCGAGCTATGTTGCAATACATTATTACACTAGCACACCCTGTAATACTAGTGACGTACCACGTCGGATACGTTGAACTAAAATATCCGAGGGTCTGAAAGTAAAATTACTGCAAAGAAAGCTGCGAGGTAAAGAGTTATTGATGGTACGGACATGTGATTACAAGACTAATATTAGGTATAAATTACAATTGATTCATAATGTAAATTTTAAAGTTAGGTATTATTTAGATTAATTATGTATTATTTAGATTAATTTTAGAGTGTGTCTGTCAATAAGAAAGTACTTAATAAAACTATAAAGACATTGATTCATCTACATTTTCCATCAATAGTGTGATTTTTGAAAGTCACATGTTTAAATCAGCAGTATAAAATGTAAAAATAACTATGGAGACTACGCATCATTCGATCATAATTTTAAAATTACTTATTGAAAATTGTTCCCCAATAGGATCAATCTTCGTTTGTATGGAACGCGCTAGGGAGAAACTTCTGCTCTTTCTTTTCCACAACATTTACGCGCTATTACGTGATTAAAGATACATTTTATTTGTGAGAAATTAGTATTTATTTTTACAGTAATAACGGATACGTATCCGTAACCGCGCTCATAATTATAAGCACAGCACTAGTGCATACAAACAACAAACTAATTAGTCTAAATCGTACATTACTCACGGCTCAGTTACCGAAGCGGTCACAACATCCGATTGTTAATTATTTATTGTGTTTATTGTTTACCGACAATCAGTAGCTGTAATTGATTTAATACATAGACCTTAACACTTGGTCAAATGCGCAGTTTGCCCAATCCATAGGCATTTCATCAAGCAAACATTTCGTCAAAGTATGTAGTGCGATTTTTTTTAATGTTCAAATCTGCAGTAGTCTGCTGTTGTCATGTACGGTTCATAGTGTTGGGCCACAAAAGGGACGGATGAGAAACGACTACATGCAGCTGAGATGCGAATGTTGAGATGGATGTGTGGTGTAACTAGCATGGACAAGATAAGGAATGAGTATATTAGAGGAAGTTTGAAAGTAGCACCCATGACAGAAAAATTACAGGGTAATAGATTATCGTGGTACGGGCATGTGATGCGAAGAGACGAGTGTCATGTTACCAGACGAGTGTTAAGTATGAATGTGGATGGCTGTGGTAGAAGAGGAAGGCCGAAGAAAAGATGGATGAATTGTGTGAAGGATGATATGTGTAAGAAAGGAGTGACTGCTGAAGTGACGGCTAGGACCCCAGATAATGGGAAATGGGCAAGGGAATGATGATGATGATGATGTTCAAATCTGCAGTAGAAAATGTCATAATCTCAATCGTTATTTTTTCATTTTCTACTGCTGATTTGGACGTGCCACTTTCATAAATCGCACTCCGTGGAAAAAGATGAACTGAAAAATTAATTTAAAAAGTGGTTTCCAATTTGTCGCTTGTTTTTTTTAACCACAATTTTGTATAATTCTTGATTGAAACGGAAGGTCTAATATTAATCCAGCGTATCTCGAAACGAGACGACCAACTCTGTCAAATTGTTCTCCAAAAATGTGCAAGTATTTTTTTTTTCAAATTTTGACATTGCATAGTATGCATATGCTCACGACTATATTCCCCGAAGGGGTAGTCAGAGATATTCTGAAACCTCAGAACATCCACGTTTCACCAGTTGTACCGAAACTCTGTCCACTTGGCGGTATTACAAAACCTCTAGGTACTAGCAACCTTTATACTAAAGAAAACATTACCTTCCTAAAGGCGCAATAAGGGTAAAAAACGCTCATTTCTTTCAATTTTTATAACAAAGGGTGTAAAGATAGCCCTCTGCAGACTGTAACGGTGATCACAAACCATCAAACTGAGCAACTTTCACTATGGAGCCTACGTCAGGAAACGCGAAAAATATCCAGCTTTTTCATACCAAACCTGCTGTACCTACCTACCTACCCAACTCAAATGCATGCGACATCTGATTTTTTTCGCGTTTCCTGAAGTATGCTCTATAGTGTCTATAGTGAAAGTTGTTCAGTTTGATGGTCTGAGTTCACCGTTTCAGTCTGCGGAGGGCTGTCCCTTACACCCTGTTTATTATTTTCTGAATCTTCCAGAATTCAGAAAATGATACTATATTGATATTACTACAAGGAACCCATTCTTCAATTGGAATCGTCCACAAAATGTAACATCAAGATAGGTATTAGGACAAAAGGATCTCAAACATCCCCTGATCACTTATACAAGCCTAGAAAATATCTATACACCATCCAATATAAATTATCTACTGTCAACCACGTCTTAGCCTAATTTATTCAACACTCCCAAGCCAAAATATACCGTAACCACCAAAAAATAACATCCATTTCGATTTGAATACACCACCGGAACACATTACATTTAAAACCAAAACTTAACACATACGGAGAAAGTCGAATTTTCCTTGTAGTAAAAAAACTTCAATCACCATTAGATTTACGACTCTATCTCAAGGTAAAAAGGTGGGATTTGGTTCAGCTAAGGCTGTAAGACTGGGTAATTTATCTTAGGGGATACAGGGTGTCCCGATATGGTAGCGATATGCAGAGAAGAGGTGATATTTCAAGTCTTCAATAAAATAATGGTTTCGGGCGACCTCTGTAATGTTTTCTAGATACGTTTTTGACCTCGATTCGATACGAGAATTTATATTAAGGTGTCTTAAGGGGTGTTAGGGGTTACATGAGATATACAGTAAAGCTATGGTAAGCAGAAAAAAAAGATATAAGAATTCGCGACATATCTGCTGTTGTATACATTTTTGTCGAGTCGCTTTTTACCTTTTCTATGAACCAATATTTTTTCGATGTTTGCTCTAAAGTGAAAGTTGTTCGGTTTGATAGTCTGAAGCACCCCATAGAACGCGTTTTGTTTGAAACCTTGTATTTGTAACCAAAACACTGAATAATCATATCCGTTAGTCGCCTTGTATGGAGACTTTTTCGGTTTTTCAGTTTGATGTTCTAAACGAACTTTTAAAAGTTGACCATGCATCAAATCAACAGTTGGTATAGGTACTGAAAAACTTTGTCTATGGGTCCAACATCAGAATAGAGAAAAAAAATCTGCTGTCCCATACAAAACTGCAAACCTACTCGAGCCAAATGAATGGGACAGCAGTTATTTTTTTCGCGATTTCGATGTTGGACCCATAGAGAAAGTTGTTCAGTTTGGCGGTCTGATCATCCTCTTAAAAAATTGTCAGCATATTAAGAAGGAAGATATACTCGTAAGTACTGAGGTAAAGTTGATTGACAATTCTAAGCCTTGTGGTTATAATCATAAAGGTGACAGAATTTTATTACATCTCTTTGACTGTAGGCACTATTATTACAGACTTTTTAATTGAAAGTTGGCGTGTTTGAAATCATTAAGGAGCACTAATTGGCCACGTAAATGATATTTCGATTTCACACAACAATCTTAACAACTTTGAACTCTAAAGCTATTGAAATAAAGCTACAGGATGTGACGCTGAAATTGAAATGAAATTCAGATTTCGATAAGAATCCTTCATTCCGTTATATTTGGAATTTTGTAATCGATTCCATGAATTTACTGAAATGTTTTTGTTTGTTTCAGGTATGTTTCCTGGTTAAAAATGCTAATGGTGGTTTTATAAGTAGAAAACGTTACGGGTAAAACCGTGTGACTCATTTAATATTTAATTTAGATACCTTAGATTAGACTATGGTCAATTTGGCCACATACCGGACACTGCCTACAAAAAACAGAAATTGGCAAGATGATGTCACCTACCATGAGTTTTCACCGTACTTTACTACTGTAGTTACGTCACCAATCTTGTATTGAATTTCGTACAGCGCTCCTAGTGGTTAAGTTGAGAACTAATTTCTGTCATACGAATTGGCGACGTAACTAAAGTAGTAAAGTACAGTGAAAACTCATGGTAGGCCCTCAGAACATGCGAAACGGAGAGGGATGCAATAACTTTAGCTACGTGCGTTTCATGACTTTATCGTAAATAAAACGCATTTCATTATACAGGGTATAAGGGAGCCGCTTCCTTTACGATAAAACAATACAAGCTATGGGAACTCAATCTTGAGGTCCGGTTTCGAATCCGCACGGACTACATGCCATGTGCCAATCAGTTTTTCTATCTTATGTACGTAATACTGACTGCTCTCAAACAGTGAAGGAAAACATCGTGAAGAAACCTGCATACGCTGAAAAAGAAATTCCGATGCGTATGTGAAGTCTACCAATCGGTTCTGATTGGTAGACTTCACATCTTATTCTGCAGAATTATGCAGGTTTCCTCACGATGTTTTAAATTATTTTGGCAAGCTAACTATATAATATAAGTAAAACCTGGGAATTTTGATAGCGTGTTCTGCAAAAGACTTCTAATAAAAACATTGCACGTCCATTTACTGAACCATACGAAAACTTAAACCAACAATTCATTTATGTTAATCTTAACAACAAATCATATCTGTCGTAACTTTTCGAAATTATAACATCTCAAAGTTTCAACACACGAAGTCCCAAGAAACAAGCCAATTTCGTACTCAAAGCATCGAAATAAGACCCAAGTAAGGGTCTTTTGTGAAATGAACATTATTCCGTTACAAAAAGGAAAAGTTTTCCATAATGTATGACCGGCTAGGGATGTATAAATCAAGGTCCGATCCCTCATACAATCCTTTTCATTTCTTGTCAGAAGTTTTTGATCAAAACGATTCATGATAAATAGCTGTTTGTTGGGTTTTTTGGTAACAACATTCTTACGTAATAATCGGTTATTGTAAGTATTCGATTTTTATGTTGGATATCAATCACTGAGATGACATTGTTCGATTTTTTTAGGCCTAAAAACCTACCTTCAGTTAAAAATGCTATAATTAAAGAAAACACTTTTTTTTTTACTGTGTTATGTTGCAGACTTTCGTAGAGTCTTTCGTAGTTTTGTAGAGTCCGATGCTGTAGTAAACTAAAAAAAAAGTTATTTAAAAAAATCGAAAATACCGTATGCGTAAAAATTTTACTTTAAATAAAAATTGAAAAGAAAAAAAAACAAGTCCAGTACTTTACCACTTTTAGCGACTTTCACAGTCTGGACCCATTATTGGGAAAATAAAATCTCGTCTAGGATTTTTAAAAGGTCCCGACTTTTAAAGTCGCTTCAATATTACGTAACAGAATTCTAGGCTACTGCGACTTGTTTTAACTCGCAAATAACGCTAAAATTGGGTTTGATATCTCTTCATTTTGACAAAGATATTGGAGACTAAATCGGAGCATTTTAATAAAAGATGTAATTATATTTTCAACCATTTGTGTTTAATACCATGCTTGAAAAACTAACTAGGGGAATTGAGAGTTGTAGCAATGTTTTTAACAACCCGGAAAGGGAAAAAGATAATGCATTTATATAAATAGTGTTTTTCCTCGACTTCGTTCGCACAAATTATATACCAGATTTTAAGTCAGATCATAAGCTATCAAACAAAAAAAGTTTCATCAAAATCGGTTCAGTAGTTTTTGCGTGATGCGCAAACAAACAAACAAACTAACAATTGTGTCAATTGATGGCGCTGCACGTCATTTAAATCGCGCTATCGAGTGTTATTTGAGTTTATATGAAGTGAACCGCTACTTTTTTATTCCTCATGATTTTACGGTTTTATAATAGTTATATGATTAAAGGAGCTTATTTTTATCTTTTCAGTTAATAGATTTTTACGCAGTCGGGTTTTTTGTTTTTCTAAATAATTTAGTTACAGAACGTCATAGTCCCGACATCACAACAATTCCACCGCAACACTGATTGATCTCAGAAATTTCGTAGCGATGTCGCAATGGAATCGCAGAAATGTCGCTACGGTATAGTTACGGTAACGCCTCTGCTCAAAAATTTCTTATGTGATACTTATATCAAAATAAAATTAATGGATAGGCCTTACGCGAACATTTCAAACCCGAAAAATGAGGCAAAACAAATGAAAGGTTTACTTCAAATTTGTATGCAAGTGCCCTAGATTTGACAGATAATGGCGCTAGTTTGTATGGACCAAGTGCACCAGTAGTGTGCTTCAACTTACCGCGTTTTAGGCCTATCCAGTAATTTTATTTTGATCTATGGCTCTCAATAATAGCAATCCCCAATGAACACAGTAACACAAGGGAACAACAAATCTAAATTGATTCCAGGACCTGTCAAGAGTGACATAGTTATGAGTCCATTGCGTCACGGACCCTTGTCAGGGACGTGTCAAAATGTTACGTTTGCTTCTTGCGTGTAGTTTAGTTATTGGATGAAATTATTTATTGGGTTTACTTTGAAGGTTAAAGCCTGAGATTAGGAACACAAAGGCCACCATGTCTAATACAGGGTTAAAATTAAATGCGTCACAATATTTGAGGGACACCATCAAACTGTGAAAGTATTAATATAAGGTCTATCAAAATTATATGAAACTATTTTAAGGGGAGAATCAGACCATCAAACTGAACAACTTTCTCTATGGGACCAATATCGAAATCGCAAAAAAACAATCGGCTGTCCCATACAACAATGCCAAACTAAATCGAGCCAAATGTATGGGACATCAGTTATATTTTTCGCGATTTCGATGTTGGTCCCATAGAGAACGTTGTTCAGTTTGATGGTCTGATACTCCACTTAAAATAGTTTCAGCTAATTTTTATATATTAGCCAACATTGAAATCGCGAAAAGCCGGCCAAGTGCAAGTTGGACTCGAGCACCTAGGGTTCCTTACTAACATAATATAAAAAATATAATTTCTGGGATCCTTAGCGCGAGCCCGACACACACTTGACCGGTTTTATTTTTTGTTGTATTTTTACTTTAGAGTACCTATGCTCTACGATAACAAAGTTTAACGCCAACCAAAAACCATGAAAAGAACACATTTCTTGTATGGGGATATTTCTCCCCTGAATTTTTGAAGTAAAACTTCTTTACGCACGCTTGACTTGGGGAGTAAGCTGGTGAATGCGTGACGAGAGCGTTACGAAAAGTGTGATCGGGCGAGGCGAACGGAAGTTTTACTTCAGTCGTGTGGTCACACTCAGTTACACTCGTTTTTTCTCTTCTTGCTCTTTTTTTTTCTCTTATCCAAAATGATACACAAATTATTCTGCGCTTTCAGCTCTCTACCTATTACCAACTTAGTAAGGGTTGAACTACACCAGACAGCACGGAGCCGCATTTTACCGTCGCTCTATCCTTTTCTGTCACTCAGGAACGTCAGTTGCTAGAGCATCTAAGATAGACGGAATACGATCGCACGCGCCCGCGCCGTGCTATCGCGGGCGGTCGCGTTCCGTCTGTCTTATATGCTCTAGCAAATGACGTTCCTGAGTGGCAGAAAAGGATGGAGCCACCGAAAAATGCGATGCTGTGCTGTGTGGTGTAGTTCAACCCTAATAGGGTCCCTACTCCTCCGGATGATACCCTTTGGGTACGAAACTCTAACGACGGCCAAGCGAGATGAATGGAAGAGGGTGACATATTGCGCCGACCCCAAATAATGGGAAATGGGCAAGAAAATGATTATGGGTACGAAACTCTAAAAAAGAAATCAGCTATTCCACATAAAACGTCAATGACTATCTCAACCAGCAACATAGTTTATGGCAAATCGAATTCTCATCCATAATCATCCTTCTTACAATCAGCTAAGCATAATCTTTCTTTTCTCCAATACGTTCACAAAAACATTTCCTCCCCACATACCTACGTCCTTTTGTGTCAAATCTTTTTTCCCTCATCCTTGTGATTGATCACTGCCCGTCACCCTGGCGGTTAGCGTGATGATAATACGTCTAATTACTCTTCGTTCGGATTATGGATACACTGTCTTGGCGTTTCCGATTTGTTAATGTTAATCGGTAGGTAAACTAATGGTAGAAGGGAGGAATATGCGAATATACTTTTAGTGAAACAAGTTTAAGGCCTCCGCTCATTGCAGCGATTTTATCGAGCGATAATATCGCTGCGATTTTGCGATAATTGTTTCCAGTACATTTTGTATTGGGACGCGCGCGATCCTACACACTTCCGCGATATTATCGAGCGATAATATCGCTGCGATTTTGCGATAATTGTTCTCAGTACATTTTGTATGGGGACGCGCTCGATCCCACACACTGCCGCGATATTATCGCAACTCTTTCTACTACATTCAGTGGTGGGGCGCATGCGTGACGCGAATCGCGGAATTCTGCAGTGTGTAAGGTGTCGCGATATCGCTGTTGATAATATCGCTATATAAAATCGCTCGATAATATCGCTGCAATGTGCGGAGGCCTTTGACTGTATTAGAAGTGCGTCTGCATATTGAAGACGACATTTTTTTTATATATTTTTATTTTATTGATAAAGACATTTACAAATAATAGGTACAATGCAAGAAATTAGACCCGTCCCACGAAAACCTATATGAGTTTATCCGGGGAAGGAGCGTTCACGTTCGCGCACCAATTGTTTTACATAGGACATATTATATTTTTATTATATTATATACTACATTCCAAATATATGACTTAATGAACATGAACACTTGGCCGTTTTTTTTAGCCTCTGTTCATCACGAATAATGTCGCATTCTAATGGTGAAAGAATTATCCAGATCGGTCCAGTAGTTTCGGAGCCTAATCAATACAAAAAATTAAACAACTTCGTCCCCTTTATACTTAATATTAGTATTGATATTTACAAAAAAAAAATAAGTTTATGGTGTTTGGTAGAGGCCTATTTCAGCAGTGGACGATGATAGGCTGATGATGATGTTGCAGATACGGACATTTTGCCATTTTGACGAAGCGTGTTGCAAATTTGAAGCTTGTTCTTTCTTTTACATTTAATTACAAATAAATACCTATATTTTCAAATATTTTTTTGGTCTATACGACCCAAAAAAAATCGTTGTATCTTTTACATCAAACAAATAAAAACACAGCCGGCCACGCGAAACAGAACACCAACAAAATTAAGCTATCTATAATGCAATTGTTAATTAAAAACGTGAATGCAATCGCATGGACGCTGTGCTGCACCCGAAAAACGTTTAATTGGACCCTTTGTGCTTTAATGTGCGCTGCTGATGTGTTGATGTAATTGTGTGATGACTAGTGATTTTAATGCGGCTTTTTTCGTTAATTGTATTCAGATTACATGCCTTAACTACAGCTCAGTTGGTAGTGAATAAGTCCGCAAAGCTGAGGGTCGGTGATTCGAATCTTGTAGGAAGTTAATATTGCAATCAGCATAATGCTCACGACTATATTCCCCGAGTCAGAGGTATTCTGAAACCTCAGAACATCCACGTTTCACCAGTAGTACCGGGATTACTGTCCAGTGTGATGGGGGGTGAGCCCGTCGCCACTTATAATGGACAGTGGGTACAATACACGCCTCGAAATTGAAGCATCTAGGTTTCCTCACGATGTTTTCCTTCACCGAAAAACCAATGGTGTTACAAATCGTATATAACTTCCGAAAAACTCATTGGTATTAGTCGGCCTGGACGGGAATCGAACCATCGCCTCCTCACGGCTGGCAATGTTACTCTACTGAACCACCACGGCTTTATTATACATTATACATTATTATACATTATTTTAAAACCGTAAAATCATGAGGAACAAAAAAGTTGCGGTCTACTTCATATAAAATCCAATAACACTCGATAGCGCGATTTAAAAGACGTGCAGCGCCATCTATTGACAAAATTGTTCGTTTGTTTGTTTGTTCGCACATCAACAAAATCGCAAAAACTACTGAACCGATTTTGATGAAACTTTTTTTGTTTGATAGCTTGTGATCTGACTTAAAATCTGGTATATAATTTGTGCGGACGAAGTCGCGGGAAAACACTAGTTATACATAATATTTTGCAATCATTCAATCAAAATAATACCTACTTTATTTACACCACAATCATAGTCACCAAAAATTACAAGGGGAACAAAATACGTATTTTTGTCATTTATTCTAATATTTGAACCAAAGTTATTGACGTTTATATATTTATAGATTACATTTGTAGCTTAAATTAAAATAGCGTTTGTTAGATAGATTATTGATGAAATGTTAAATTGTGTTTTTAGTTGAAAGTTGTCTGTTCTCTAACAATAAAATGATCTTTAATCAAATAATACTTGTCAAATACAAAACCAATCTTCAGAAGAATCATCATTGGTTTACCTAATAAACTATTAAACTATCAGCTTATATATGTCAGACAGCAGGGTACAGGCCTAACCATAGGTAAACGAAGGGCCGGGCCATATTTTGTAGGTTTTTAGAAGCTATCTTCTCGTTATTTGAAAGACATACAAATTATTGAAAAGTGTAGCAATGATCTTCAACATCTCGGCTTTATTTGCTATAGAGCATATTTCTTATTTTTCGATTAAAAACATATGAAACCTGTGTTCAAAGGAAAGCCTAAATATTGGAAAAAGTCTGTATTATGTGCATCTACTTTTTAAGTTGAAGTCACTTTTACTTGAGACACACACCTTTGTGTAGACAATTTTAAGATCTATGATTGCTTTGAAGCAAATTTTTTTTAAGACCAATATTTATTGAGTTAATTAGATAATTGTTAAATTTGGTGCGAATTCTTATGATTTTAGAGTGAGATTTCCTTTGATTAGAAGGCACCGCAGTGACATAATCAAGGACAAACCAGTCAAAAATAGGTATACATACGAGAATAACGTAGTTTAGTAGAGGTGAGGCGGTTCTGAAAGAGTCAAGGTCGTTCGGTCAGGGAAACCTCTTCCTTCACTGTTTCAGGGCATTTGGTATTATTACGTACAAAAGTTCGGAAAACTCATTGTCACATTATATTTTTTGTAATGAAAATGTGTAAATGAAGACTGTATTCTGCGTTAATGTTAAAACATTTCTTTTAATTATGCAGGTATTATTTTCCATGCGTCAATCACAAAGGACAACTGATTAAACACATAGCTACAAAATGTTCAATTTAAATACGTAGTTAACGTTATACAGGGTGGTTCACACCAGACTGATATCATATTTTTTTTTAGAATACCTTCTTGGGGATCTAACAGCGGCGAGTGCCAGATAAAAAAACATTTTATTTAGATTAATTTATAATTTAGTACACTTAAAATTTACCAATTGGACTGTTTTTTGTTGTAGAAAGAGTATAGCTAATAAAGTAAACACGCGGCATAACAACGTTGCAAAAATTTTCGTCAAAAAAGGAAAATTTTTGTTCCTTAAGATAGAGATAAACAAAAAATCTTTTCTTGTTTTCGGGTGGTAAGTGGTAACCCATTTTTTTTCCTGGCCTACGTCCTGGGTAGGTCCCCAAGTCAACAATCTTAAAATTATTTTATATCCATCTGATTGGAATCATCCTGTGCAGTTTCGTCGGAGCAATTTGTAATAATTGAAGAGATTCGATGCATTTCAGTTGTTTTTGCGCGAACGTGTATTTCGTTAATTATTTGTACAGTGTCTGTTTTTACCTTATTAACTTTTTAATTAAATACTACGTAGGTTCATTTTAAATAAATATTTTAGTGGTCTCCATTTAATTTTGTATATTTTGTTGTCTCAAAATACAGAATATTAAAATTAATTTAAAAGGTCCTCTAAAACCGGAGCGGAGACGTATGGATACTCGATCTTGAGGTCCGGGTTCGAAACCGCACGGATGATATGCCATATTAACTATTATGTATGTATCAATAATTTTTTTCTTAACTTCTGTACGTAATACCGACTGCTTTCAAACGGTGAACGAAAACATCGTGATGAAACCTGTTTACGCTGAAGAAGAAATTCTGATGCGTATGTGAAGTCTACCAATCCGCATTGGGCACGCGTGGTGGAATGACGTCCATGAGGGTAGGCCTGTGCCCTGCAGTTGGACATATTATGCAGGGTGTAATAATACCTAATTGCCCTAATTTTAAGTATGATTATTGTAATATTATAACCATTCTGTACTGTACCACCTATCCGTTTGCACAATAAAACTTTTTCAATTCCAATTTCAACTCAATTTCAATTTCAATTCAATTTCAAATTCAATTCAATTTCAATTAAAAATTAAATGTGTTACGTATAAATGTAATGCTTCTGACCATGAAACTGGGTAAATTTCATTTCGTAAATAAATTTTGCTGCAGCATACATTTGGGTCTTGTATTAGCCATTGACGTTTTCTATGGAACAACTGATGTTGGCTCTATCTAAAGTTGTTCAGTTTGATAGTCTGAAGCACCTCCTTTGATATGTAACACATTTAAAAACCCTGTATAGGCTGATGTCATATTGCCCAAATAAACAGAAGTTAACAGAACCACAACAGACTTTATCTTATCAGACTACTAATTGTCAAATTCTCTTCAAACGAAACTCAATTATCGGAATTGTTAGCATTAAGGTTGATAATTGCTTGTACAGCTTCCCTTGACAATATGTCAAGCCAACCCAATTCCCAATGAGTCTTTTGTCCCTTTTCCTACACAATACAAATTGGTACTACGGAAGCTCGACTGTTACTCGCCTATACAAATTGAATGAGTTATTTCTTTGAATCGGGAAGTTTTGGATTGTATTATTGTTGCGGAAGTCAATACTTATAATTACTATGAAATAACATTATTATGATTTGTACCAAAAACAGTCGGAGGCCGTGAGGCGGTTTGAATAAACTCTGACACCAGGGCTTGCCCACACGATAAGAAGAAGACCAAAAACTGTTTTTTTTTTCTTACGAACATAACAAAACATAACTCATTTTCTGTAGTCTACAACTACTATTTTGCTTGGCTTGTGCTTATTGAAGGTGAAATAATATTTTTTCATAAATTTTATATTGACATTGTGTTTTATTGTAATATGTTTGTAATCAAAATTAAGTAATTCTCTAAATTATTTATCTATGGAATATGTAGCCAGAAAATAAATTTAATTTAATTTAAATGTTTAATAAACATGTAATGCTATGTTATGTTGAGTTATGTTCTTCTTGTGAGCTCAATATTATGTAAGTTCAGATTTAAAGTTATTGTAAGTTTTAGTTTATAGATTTTATACGAATTATAACTGAATATTTTACCAGTTAAGGTAGCTTTTAGTCCAAAAATCTGAGTATTCTTAGTTGTAATAACTCTTTCATTTGTAAAGAATTTATCAAGTGAAAAACATTTACATCTGATATTTTAAAACGTGTGTGAACGTGTGAACGAGACGAAAGATGTGTGTCTGAATCGTAAATGCGTGTTCTAGGGATAATAAGTATGTGTGAAAAACAAGTGAGTTCCGAATTCGAGAACCATTAGTAAGACCAAGAAAAAAATTAGACGTTGAAATTAAATTACAGCAGTAAGGCCGCCTGTCTTTTCTCCACAAATTAGACACGTTCCGGGAGGCCTAGATTTTAGAGAAAATTGTTTCACAGAAAAAAGTCTGCTTTCATTCTTTTGTTTTTTCATGTTTGACGTCGGCATTTGTTTTGTTGTTTTTTATTTTTAGTGGAATTCTAATGTTCTTGGAATTTAATTAGTATTTCCTTTGTTTACGAGAAAAGTAATTGAGTTGCTTAGACTATATAGACAGAGCAACCAGCGGGCGAAATGGTCCCAAAAAAAGTAGGTAAAAACCGTACTCCTTTCAAAAACCTTCCAATAGTCTCAATCATGACGCGAAACGGTACAGACCTCCTGAATACAAGATAAAAAATTCCGAAAAAATGACTTACATGATCAAATTGTAACAAATTCACAAAAATATGCACAATAAAAAAAAGATTAACATGTTTCACACTTATAAATTAATTTTTCACCATGATTTGAGATACAATAAGCTGATTGAAAATTTGAAAAACTTTTCTTTGTTTACATAGGCCATTTTTAAAGTGTGGTCAGATTTTTGTTTCTAAATTTCCCGCCATTATGCCACGATCAATAGTCGTTTCGTTTTTTTTTCATTACTATTTTTATCAACTAATAGACAACGGTTTTTCGTTCATACAACCTAAAAGCAAAAAAAAATTATTTCACTTTATTAAGTCTTTATTTTCTTCTGAACTTTATTTCTACTAACTATGGTGGTGAAAAGGAACATAATTATTAGAGATCGGATGAATATATTTACCTAAACAAAATTTTATACGGAAAACGGAAAGGAATAACGGAAACTGAATATAGATATGCATTTCTGAATAAAGTTAATTAAAAAAATCGTGCCACACGCACTGTTTTGTCACACTTAAGTACCTATCCTCACCACTATGATATTCCGACAACATGAACAACTCGTACAACATGAACAACTCGTACAACATGAACAACTCTGACAACATGAACAACTCTGACAGCTTTGTCAACCTGACCAACTGAATTGATTGATAAGGTTGTCCAATTTGTCCATGTTGTCCAATTAAGTACTTTCGACAACAAAACAATTCTGACAACATGAACAACTTGGTCAACTCGGACAACTCTGTCAACTCATACAATATTGTATAAGTTGACCAAATTTAGAGTTGTTGATGTTGTCCGAGTTGTTCGTGTTGTCCGAGTTGTTCAAATGTCCTAGTTCTATGATATTTTTTATATAGATAAATCTTTTAGCAATCTCGGGACTTCGGAATGATCCTGGGATTGCGTCATAAAATAAAAAGACGCGTCCATTTATTATTCTTGTGAAAAATGAAGTTAGGTAAATTATGCATCTGAATATCCGATCTCTTATAACCACTGTTGAGATAATAATTCGCGTGCATGATAGTCTTTGAACAACTTTCTCTATGGGTCCAAGGTCGAAATAGCGAAAAAATCAGCTGTTTCAAACATTTTGGTCAATTAACTATTTTTTATTAGCCCCTTTCATCCCATTGCTGAGCAAAGGCCTCCCCTTTCAAGTAACTATGGAACAACAAATTTATTTCGTGCTTTCGATGTTGGCTCCATAGTGAAAGTTGTTCAGTTTGATGGTATGGAGCATTCCGTTCGATATGCAACGCATTTAATTTTACACCCTGTATAGTATAGTTGACTCCCAAAGATTACTAAATTTTCCCAGATTCTAAGGGAGATGGAATTCTGCTGGTAACCCAAACCACTCACACACTGAAAGGTTTAAACATGCGTAGAACGCACCTGTCACGCACACATCTGTCAAAAAATGGAACCTTTTTTGTTTTCCATTTGTGAGGCGACGTTCCATCTAGATAATCTAAGTTGAGTTGATAATTAACTTTACTTCTAGACCGCTTATTAACTGATTATAAATTAAGTGAAGATATCCTAAAAACTTCAGTCACAAGTGAAGAAATGTTATATTTATCATCATCATCATCTCAGCCGATGAACGTCCACTGCTGGACATAGGCCATCCCCCCCAAGGATCGCCACAACGACCGGTCCTGCGCTGCCCTCATCCAACATGTTCCCGCCGCCTTCACCAGGCCGTCGGTCCACCTTGTGGGGGACTACCCACACTGCGCATTCTGGTACGCAGTCGCCACTCGAGAACTCTTCGACCCCGAAAAGATGTAATCGTTTATAAATATCAGAAGTTTATTTACTTTTATTAAAGTTTATTTAAATGTACTTATGGGACAGCAGCCTTTTTTTTTCGACGGTGGCTCCATAGTGAAAGTTGTTCAGTTTGATGGTCTGAAGCACAAATTCTTTTAAGGTACGGAACCCTAAAAAACATCCAGACCAAATAGTGAAATTCTCCTTATTTTGAAGTCGGTCAAAAACGGTTACCTACAGTGTTGCCAACTGGTATGTTAGGGCTGTAGCTAGGTAGTTCACGAAAAGTTGCTAGATTGCCCAATTTTCTTTCCTATAAAAGTTGCTAGAAGTAGCTAAACCTCAAAATCAATTAAAACAACGCAAAACTTTGAATTTTCTTCTAATTTCTCAATATATTATGGTTTATTATCATGTTATAGCCATGTTTATGCTCATTCTATCAATTAAAGATTGAAAAATGTATGTATCGCACGTAAAAACGGATGTAAGACAAAATGTCAATATTTCCAACTGCTTCCAGAACAAAAAAATAAGTAAGAACAAGATTGAAATATAGTAAAAAGGAAAAGAAAATCAAATATTTCGCTATTTTCATGGTTTGCCCGTATTTATCGCTCCATTTTCGTTCATTTTTATAGCTCTGGCTTCGAAAAACTCTCAATCCCAATAGTTGCTAGAAAAAGTAGCCAAAAAGTTTAGCTACAAGTTTTACAAATTTGCAGCTGCCAGAGACATCAAAAAATTGCTAGATCTAGCTATAAAGTTGCTAAGTTGGCATCACTGGTTACCTGTGTGATTATTGAAACAAGTATTAAGATGATGGTTAAATTAATAACTCTACGAATGACCGCGATAGTTCAAAACGTGCCATGTTGTAAGCAATAACTATAAATTTGGGAACGTGTCCTCCATAATACCCGTAAGTTGTTGTTGGCACCAAACTAGAATCCCCTGTGTACTATACTATACTAAACATATAGGTGTACGTGTGAATTATTGATCATTTTGCTACGATGACCACGATTTCTCAACATGTTTGATAAATGATAAATGATCAATGTCCCACAGCAGGGCACAGGCCTACCTTCAGGGTGTATGGGCGTTAGTCCACCACGCGTGCCCAATGCGGATTGTAGTGCGAGTTGTAGTGGACGTCCATTGGCTGATTATTGATTGGTCAGAACATCACGTTTGAACCGAAATAAAAAGAAACACTATGTGACTATTAACTTCGTCCAACTCCCATTCCACCAAGAGGGGGTGAGGTCTAAGGTCAAAATTGCCGGGAGGCAGGGAGTGTCCGAACTGTATGTAGGTATTTGTTGGTACTCTCTTATACATACTGACGTGGTTCAACTGTTGATTGGTAGAGACAAGTAAGTGGTCAACTTGTCAGTTATTTCAAGCCGAAACCCCCCAAAGGTAAAACAAGAAGTAATTTTTCAAGCCAACCTACATGTAGATCATGTTAAACGCTCAAGTTGTTTGAACTTAACACCTGCTGCAAATTAAACTTTGCGAACTTAACTTGGCAACACCCATATATTACGGTACACCTTAAGTAGGGTCAGAAACTTAGGGTTTAGGTCCGGTTTTTGTTAAGTTGAAAGTTGAAACTTATGTCTATAAGTTAGGGCTCGGATTTAGTTGTTAAAATGTTCTCTGATGTAGAGTATTTAGAAATCTTAGAGATATATCACACAAGCGATTTTTGAGTATAGGCAGGCGATGTTTACACCGAGACGACTTCACAACTGAATTGCCTTGACTGATTCCGCTGCATAGACTTAAACTCTAGCGATAGACTTGCCCTTCCATAGAAGCAACATGTTCCACTTGAATGAGGTGTACGCACCTGATTGATGTTCCCGAGTTCACTTCGTCACTATGACAATGACAGACCGCAATGTGTCATTTTGTGTTGTTTTGTATGACATGTTGTTTGTTTGAACGAGCTTGTCTATCGCTCTATAATATGTCTATGTTCCGCTGCGATACTTTGTTATGATATTTCTGATATGAATATCCGAAATATCGCGGCGATAACACGGCGATGTCGCGGCGATATGAAAGTGATATCGCGACGATATCGTTCCGTCAACGCCTACGCTCAAAAATAGCTTAATAAGTGATATGGCCTGAATGAAATGATGTCTTAAGTGGTTATTGTTTCCTAGCCTATTGCCCTTAAAACACTGCCAAAGAAACTTCATCCTTAATCACATCACAATAGACATACATTTCTAAAATCCGCAAAACCTTATAAAGAAACTTACAAAAACGTTGAAGCCATCCAAATCTCCACTCTAAAACTCAGCAAATCTGCATTTCCAAAAAAAAAGGCCTAGCCAAATAGCTTAACGTCACGTTTTTGCTATCCATACCGCAACCGGACAGCTGATTTATGCGCCCCGAGGCGCTCCCAGAAACTACTGTCATTAGTCAAAACATCGGTTTTTGCGCCCCCCTCTTCTAAGTGATTAGACTGGGTGTAGACAGGACCTTAGCATAGTCTAATGGATCAGTAAGTGGATTGGTGTGAACTGATTTTTATTTTTTGATATGTAGTTTCTAGAAATTCATTGGAAACACGCTCAAAACATAACATAAAATAAATAATCTTTATTTGCACACCAAAATACACAGAAAATAGTTTTTTTTTTAACATTAAAGTGGAAAAAATGTTTTTTTCCAGGCAACCATTTGAATAGTAGATTTGTTAATGAATTATCTTATTCTGTATTTATTTATATTAATTATTACAGGGTGTTAACTTCAACGCGGTACATGGGCATCAAAATGAACAATTTTGACTAGAGGACCAATTTTGAAATCACGATGTATGAAGCACCCCCTATACCCCATTTTTGTATACGAATGAGACTGGCACTATGGAGGTGGTACTTGGGAATGTTCCTCCATTGAAAAGGGAAGATCTTCCACCAGGCTTAATGTGAAGCCTGGGGACCGGCCGTGGTCCAACAGTTCTTAGTTGGACCTTGTATATATATCGAATCTCTGTGATTATTTCTCTTGCGCGATTTATGTCTCGCATTCGATTGTGAACCTTATTTGTAGTAGGTTACGAGTTACGTATTTACGGTGAACGTTGTCTTTGTATGGAGCATATTTCTGAGCGCGACGGTATCGCCATCTGTTAGCTTCTTTGCTATAACTTGTGGGTGTTGACATCTATGGCAATTCCCCACAGCACCAAAGTTGTTTTCTTGACATTTCCTCACTCGAGTGGAGGACGTTTTTGACATAATTTGTATAACAAAAATGTCAAAAATTTCCTCGACTCGAGTGAAGAAGCCTCAAGGAAACAACTGAAAATACGGGTGTGGATCTCTCAACTCAGTTTAACTAGGTGTAGATCCAAAGTTACACATAAATGCTTATTTTAGTGTAGAATTAGCAAATCTATTTCTTGTTGCTGAAGACTAACGGATAACGCTTATATTTGTATTATTATTACCGTGTGTTGTCCGGCTTCTAAGCAATAATCCAGACAGGAGTTGCAAGTCTCGACTAATTCCTTCAGACTATTCGTCAACATCTCTTCAGCCCTCACCGTGTGGTGGCCGGGTATAGACACTGCAACCGACTACACCTCCGTTTATATTGGCCTCTCGTTGCAACAGCGTTCGATCAATTTCAGAAGGGTGAGATCGAAAGAGTGCAACTGTATTTGACGCACTGACTTTCAAATATCCCGCTTGCCTGACTGCTTTTTATATGGCAATCGCTATGATAATTAATTGCTTACTCACTACAGTTCATTAATCTTCGAAGTGAAGGCGTACAGGGTCTTAGGGTACACAGTTGCATTACTTTAGGAGATGATTATACCCATGATACTGAACAACTTTCCCGAAGAAACCTACAGGAAATTAGCAAAAAATAAAGGGGAAGATCAGACCTCGAACTAAACAATTTTCTCTATGGCACCAACATCAAAATCGCGTAAAAAAAAATTTGCTGGTCCATATAAAAATGCAAACCTATGGGACCAATGGAACCTCGAGTCAAATCTATGGACAGCAGATTTTATTTTTTCGCGATTTCGATGTTGGTCCCATAGAGAAAGTTGTTCAGTCTAATGGTCTGATCATCCTCTTAAAAATATTAATTTGGACCGTGTAGATGCTTAGAAAAAAACTACCGACGTCTCAGTGATGGTTGTAAATGTATCATAAGTTTCTTTTGTTCTTTTTTTTCGTCCAAGCCATGTTTTCCCAATTTTTATAATATTACATGGAATTTTTCGCCCAAAATAACTCTTATTTTCAACAGCCAATCAAAAACTAAGCCGCGTTCCACCCGTTGCGTACACACAGTGTCCATAACTCACTGCTATAAAGGGTGTAGTGATTTGTGGCTGGGAGAGGGTGTAAATCAAAGATCCGAAGCGGAACGCACCTGAAGCGAAGTGATTGAAGACCACTGCTAAAGATTTTGAGAGGCCTTTTTTGGAAAAATAAAGGTAGAATAGAAAATCTGCGTTTTTTTTATTTTGGGTATTTTCGGTGAACATTTCTGGAAGGAACATGTAAAATTTTCTTATTTTGGATTTTCGGGACAGAATTTTATTTCTATATTTAGTGGTAACATTTTTATTTAACCTATTATTATTATTGTTGGCTGGGCTATTGCAAGCAAGGTTCGTTATGTAACACTGCGACCATCGCTGATCTTTTGTGTTCGCCCCAAGCTCACCCATATTTTACACATACATCCGAACTAATTTTTTATTATTCTCGGGTATGCAGGTTTCCTTACGATGTTTTCCTTCACCGTCGAGCTAGTGATAATGTTTAATTAATACAAAAGAATAAATTCCGTAGAACTTAGTGGTACAGGCCAGGAATCGAACCGCCGCCTCTTGATTGAGTTGCTAGCTCTCTTCCGTATGGACTATCATCGCTCCACTATTTAACCTAAGTAGTTTGGAAAGTATGTTCTTAAACGGTAAGGGAAACATCGGAAGGAAACCTGCATTCACTGAAGAATAAATTCTGATGCGTAGGCATGAAAGTCTATCAATCGCCATTGTGCACACGTGGTGGACTGACGCCTGTGTCCTGCAGTGGCATGTAGGTACGAGTATATTAGGCTGAATATCGACCTGAATCACAGGGCCTAAAAGTTATCATATTAATTTTAGGCGTAAGGTAGAAAAGCTAAGTTAAGCTATTTAAATTTTTTCCATTTTGGATTGACTTCAAATTTTGCTGCCAAGGAAAAGCAATTAAATGACGGAATGAAGCAAGATTCAATTTAGATTCGGGTTATGTTACTTCGAAAGTCAACACTTAGATTTTCTCTTCATAGAACACTGTTCATCGATGTGTACGCTACAGAAATGTCCCGATATAGGGCTATGTACAAAAACGCAGCAAAGTAAACTTCATCTCTTAGTTTTTTTATACGGCACCTAGGCAAAGATGTACATAAATAAATTACGGTCACAGGCACATACATTGTAATGATCCCAAGTAAGCCTCAGGATTATTGTTATGGGAACCATACAACAACGGCACACATATATATAACATCCATGATCGACCCGGGATTCGAACCCAGTAGGACCCTGGTTTTGCAGTCCGGCGTGGTAACTATTACACTAACCGGGTCGTCTATGTGGCGACGACGGGCTCACATCCCGTCACACTGGACAAAGTTCCGGTACTACTAGTAAAACGTGGATGTTCTGTGTTTTCTGAATATCTCTGACTACCCACTCGGGGAATATAGTCGTAAGCTCATGCTATGCTATGCTATGCCAAGCAAAGATATATGTTATATATTTATAAGCTAACCAGCCTCGTTTTCGAGGGAAAAAAGAAATGAAACCGTGTTTGGCGGCAAAAGATTTATTCAGGGATAAACCTTGAAAGGAAAGTCTGATACCTTATTCAAAGAATGTGAAAGAAGTCTGATTAACTGAGTGTCAGTTTGAATGAGTGTCTATCTAAATAAATGAATCGAGAAAGAGGTCAATCGACCAACCCAACGTTCGGGAAACTAAGTTTTATCTTCATATCCCAAATACCGCAATGTCTTAAGACGAAAGTCGTTACCAGTTGACCAGTGATGATATACGGAACTGAAACGCGGTCGCTCACTGAATGCCTTAAGACCCTCTTATCTGAGTGCAAGTGTCACTTTCTTGCAAGCATAAGTTTGCAATTAGCCATCCCGCTCAAATTGAAAGCAGGATCGCAAAAAAACGTGTTTTTCGTCAATATATTTGCTCATGGGTGTTTCTAAGCTCCAAATTCTACGAATCTCACAAGAAATATTGGATGTATTTAGTTAATTACAAGAATAAAAAGTTTAATATCAGCAGTTTAATCATAGTATTGAAAAACATAATAAAAATGGGTAACTTTGGGATTTTTTTCTATCGAGTAAACTTAATCTAATCGTGTTGTTGAGAACCATCGCCTATCCGCCAGATACTTAAATAAGACATAATTTAATTTCAGACTTTAAAACACTGTTTAAAACACTTTCGTTCGTGTTCAAAAAACTGCCTCTACCGGATAATAGCGTCTTAATAAAAAAGCTGAAAGTAACCCAAAAGACAATGGAGAGGGCTAGAGACTATACTCGGTGTTTCCCTGCGAGATCGAATCAAAAATGAAGAGATTCGTTAAAGAACTAGAGTAGGCGACATAGCCCAAAGAATTGAAAACAAAAGGGGCACATTGCAGAACCGATGTTCGATTAGGCCGAAGAGTTGTAGTGGTAGGCCCCCACAAGGTGGACCGACGAACTGGTGAAGCCAGCGGGAACCCGTTGGATTATGGCAGCGCAGGACCGGTCGTTGTGGCGATCCTTGGGGGAGGCCTATGTCCAGCAGTGGACGTCCATCGGCCGAGATGATGATGATGATGTGTGACACATTATTATTCTTTTAGAAGACTACAGGTAGGTTCCATACGTGTGTCGCAGATATACTCCATTCCAAATAACAACGAAAATGTAAGGCCATTTTGAATTATAGAAATAGAGATTTGAAACACTTCCTCTCACTTATTCTTAGAACAGCTATAGTAACGTCCAAGATACGTTGGATAGTATAACTTTCTTATAAATAAATCAAATATGCTAATCAGAATTGGCCAGAAAGCTATACAGGAATCGGAATATTTTTTCGTCCTTATTTGGAATAAAGTATAGTTGTAAACGAAAAACTGGATTCGTAAATGGAAAACTCGTGTTTTTAGCTACCATTTAAACTGTTAAACAGTTTTTCAGTCTAGACTTTTACTAAAACAAAAACTTTGTTTCATGCCTAAAAAAAAAGTTTCGCTGAAACTAAAAAAAAATTGCCGCCGCTCGATTTAAACACCATTCAAATACGAAACACAATGCATTAAAATCTTTTCATGTACAATCATGCACGAAAGTGTTATCGCTCAACAAAATGGCGAGCATCCGTCGAACGCTATCGGGGAATACATTTTTATTCGTGATTTTACGAGAGTACCGCCGTTGGACATCAATTTTGTTTTGTGTTACGGTCACAATGAAATTTCATTGTTGTACGCGACTGTACTGAAACGCCAATGGAAATTACCACAGGGCAGGAAAATAGAAAGATTTTAAATGTAGTTCTAAAGTACGTTACTAGCACTTAATAATTATCATTAGCATCCTTTTAAACTAAGAGTCTACCCATGAAACTGAACTTTATTATGAGAACAAACCGAAAAAAAAAACTGTTCCCCTCCACACTAAACTGCAGTACCTACAGTCGACTCAAATAGAAACGGTGAACTAAGACCATCAAACTGAACAACTTTCACTATGGAGCCAACGTCAGGAAACGCGAAAAAATTTCAGCTGTCCCATACATTTTAGTCGGGTAGTTACAACAGTTTTGTATGGGACAGCTGATTTTTTTACGAATTCAGAATTGCTTCGTTGGTAAAAGTTGTTCAGTTACATGTTCTGAAACACCTCTGAAAGTTTGGAACGGTAAAAAAAATCAACGGGTACATTCAACCTTGTGTTTGTAATTGTGCTTTACCCAGTAGTTTTAGAGTCTTTAACTTAAACTCTTTTAATTCAGTAACTTATTACTGAATTTTTTAAACTGTGGTTCCACGCGTCAACCGTCAATGGATATTGCGGTTTATTTATTGGATCGAAGAGACATTGATATACCGATGCCCTTTAACAGTATAAATGTATACCTTAACGTAGGTAGATATATCTGGATTAACATAAAAAATTGTGCCTTGCGATCATGTTTCCGGAATCCTTGTGACGAGGTTTATTATGACAATTTGATCTCATTCGAAAGAGGTAGAAATGGTAAGAAAGAGTGCAGTAATGGTCCATCCTTATACAGGGTGCAAGAGCGGGACGGCTAATTGAAAACTTATGCTTGCAAGAAAGAGACGCTTGCACTGGGAGAACCTGGCCTTAACCTTTAAACCACATACTCTACCCATGAAACTGAACAACTTTTACTATCAGAGAAACTGTCAGAACATTTGAGTCGAGTGGGCACAGCAGTTTTTTGCGCTAAGAGGTTTGTTCCCATAAAAGATGTTGGGGTTGTAAAGTTTAAGGATATTTTTCCTTTCACCCTGTAGATCTCAATTCAATTCAATTATACTTTATTGCACACCAAAACAGAACATACATTTGAACGCAGTCTCGTCACAAGTATCTCGAAAATATAATACTAGGGATGTCAAAATTAATGTGAGTGACGGTACACTGGGAGACGTGCTCCACTACGTCACTTCTGCAATACCCGGGACGACCCACTGGACGTCAGCCAGTAGGCCGACACAGATATGCAATAGTTCAAAATGATAAATTTATAACAAACTAGTGTTTTCCCGCGACTTCGTCCGCACAAATTATATACCAGATTTTAAGTCAGATCATAAGCTATCAAACAAAAAAAGTTTTATCAAAATCGGTTCAGTAGTTTTTGCGTGATGTGCGAACAAACAAACAAACTAACAATTTTGTCAATAGATGGCGCTGCACGTCATTTAAATCGCGCTATCGAGTGTTATTTGATTTTATATGAAGTAAACCGCTACTTTTTTGATCCTCATGATTTTACGGTTTTATAATAGTTAAGAAGAAGATTAGTTGGTGAAACTGAACCAGGGCACTTGTTAATGATGATAACAGATTGCATTATCAATGTGTATAACTAGTATTGATGATTAGCCAAATTAACATTATCTACAGTAAGGCTGCAGAGCGCAGGGCGCGGGCGGACATTGACTTGTAAATCATATGACGGGGCGGCGGGTCATTATCACGTAATTGTACTTAGTAACAGATACCAAATGCGTTTGTTAAGTTTCGCCAACTAATTAAATTTAACCTTATATTAAAAACAGCATTTCATCGTAATAAAATCCACTTAAAGTCACCTCTTGTTTTAAAATAACTCGGGAATTTTCCGAACCTTATTATAACGTCGAATTTTAAATTATTCTTCAATATTTAATATGTTGTATTAATATAAAACATTTTCGGCTGCTTCGATGAACGGTACTGATTAAAACTGCTTCCAATCAGTTTTCGTTAGGGTTGTCACTTATTTAACACGCCGTTGTGGTGTAGTGTCTAGTAGCCTAGCCTAATGTGCAGGTGGTAGTTCAGGTTATACCAAAGAGATTGTATAAGCAAGCTATAGAGCGCGCCTAACCAAGTATGAACTGTTGGCACGGATATGAACAACAAAAAGTGTCAATTTCTCGTTCAACTAGTACCAAAATAAAACGCGTCCTTATTGTGTGAGTGAGCATTTTCCAGAGCAATATTGAACCTTCTATATTTTTGCATATACGTCTGTCTATCATGGAAATTTTAAAGAATATTGTAGATATATGAACTTGAACGTTTGACAATCGTTTGCTTACGCTCGGCCCCAAGGCCCATGACAGATGCGCGCGCTCTATGCACTTGTTTAATACAACTCTAAGGATTATACCAACTGATGTTGTAATACCCATACCATATGTGGGATAAATTTATACTAAACTGACTAAAAATGTATCCTGTAGGTACGAGCATTTGCCCTTTGTCTGCGTAGATTACACTTTTAAGGATCCATTTTTGAAAAAATCCTTTTTAATGCTATGCTCTGTAGAATATACAGGGTGAAATTGTTATCATTAGCATCCTTTTAAACTAAGGGTCTACCCATCAAACTAAACAGCTTTTATTAAGGGAGCAAATCAATAAAAAAAAAAAAAAAAAATTGTCTGGTTTTCCATAATGTCTGCACGTCTTTTGCATAATGTCAGCTTGACGTGACGTGTAGATATTATGGAAAAGCAGACATTTTACGGAAACTGTCATTTCAGCCCTGAGCCGTAATTTTGTTGAGTAACAACCCTAAGTACGCATACAATCTAGGTCACTAGCATTCCATTACCCCGATAACGATTCTGTAATATTTCCAATTTTCGATACTCCACCAAAATAATAATAAATGCACTCTTGCAACAAGCTGTGTGTGTAAACGGCTTTCAATCGAAAAAAAAGTATTTTTTATTTTACCAGGTCACTGCTTTTTTGCACGCTTAATTGAACAGAAGCTAAAAAATCGGTCAAGTGCGGGTCGTACTCGCGAGCAGAGGGTTCCGTACCACCGCGCAATATAATTTACTGAGAAACAAATTTCGTTTTTTCCGGGTCCTGTAGCGCAAGACCGACCCACGCCTGGCCAGTTTATAGAATTTTTCTTAAAATGTAAAGTTTGCACTATAATCACACTAAATTGGACGATTATGTCATTGTGTATTACCGTTTTTACGAAAGAGCGAAAGAAAAAAACGTTGAAAAAAAACTAGTTTCTTGTATGTTAATATTCTAATTGTTGATTTTTTTATTATTTGTCAGTAAATGTGCTATACTAACCGTCTAACTAAATAGTTTATAGATCAAAAGATACAACCATTTATTTGTAGAACTGACAGACGAACGGACAACGTAGACTTAGTAAATAAGGTCCAGTTTTCACACTTATGGTACGGAACCCTAAAAATAGAACCTAATGAGCCGTTGTAGTTTTTTGTAATAAAAACTTTACTGATCTATTTTCTCACGACCTAGTGGAGTGTAATTAAAAAGTCTTCATTCACCTTGTAAACTATATTTTTAGATTGAGCGAGGAACATGAAATTCAAGGAGGAAATTGGGGACGAGGAAAGAGCCTCTCTTAATTGCACTTTCAAAATTCAGAGTCAGAGTTGACTCAAAAAGTATCATACAGAGAAACGTCTTTCCTTAAACTTGTACAAGTTACAAACAATTAACTTTTTTGTTCGTTTTATTTCACTCTGGTTAAAAAAAAAATTGCTAAGTTTCATTTACGTAGAGTCCTTCTAACACTAAGCCCGGCTTGCACCAACAAGTTTTTAATCTTAAACACATTAAGGCGTATCAGCCGTGGACCACTCTCCTCTCACTCACACTCCATACTAATCGATGAGAAAGAGCGCGTGGCTTCGGTCAGAATTTTGCTGTTTTCTTTGAAAAATTCGATGATTTTTTATTAATTTCGAAAAAGTAAAAAAACCACATCATTCTAAATTGTATTGTGAACAATAAAGTAAATTTTCATTTTGTTCCGATTAAAAATGTAAGAGTAAAATGGTTACAACTGGAAAAAAAGGGGTGACTTTAGAGTCCCTTTTCTTCGGTTTTATTCATTAAAATCGATTTCTAGAAAAACCACATCACTTCTCATATCCTGTAGATGGTTCAGTTTAAATTTCAGCTCAAAAAGTGCCATAGTTAATGAATAAAATGGTTACAAAATTACCCAAAACCGGCAGGTAGCCCTTTAAGTGATAGTTCTATCACTCACACTGCTCATACAAATGACAGTGATAGCATCATGCCTAAATACTTTTTGGTGCAAGCCAGCCTAAGGATGCGATAACAGGCGCATCCGCCATTCTTCTTTAAAAAAAAAGATGCTCATTGACTTTTGTGGAAAGTAATGTATCTATCCTGAATGGACGCTAATGTTGGCGCCTTAAGTTTCTTAAAGCTCTACAAATAAAATGCTAAGTTAATTTCGACGGTTACGCTAACTAAACACAACTGTTATTTTAGCATTGGTAATTAGCCTTCATTTCACATGCAAAGTCTCACAAAACACACCATTATCAATCTTACTCCTTCGCAATAAGAACTCAGTCAGGGGACTTATTGACTTGAAACTGTAGCTAACAGGAAGTGAGGGGGTGTGGAAGGGAAGAAGAGGGAGAAGAGAATAAATTTGAAAACATTAAAACGGTGAATAGTTCAAGTTAGTATTTCAATTTGCATGAAGCTCGGGTCCCGATTGGTGATTTTAGTTCTTACTTCTTTTTTTGAGAGGTCAGTTAAGGCTAAAATAGTTTTAATTATGACTAAATTATGTTCATCATCATCAACATCCAACTGCAGGACACAGGCCTACCCTCAGGGAGGGTGTATGAGCGTTAGTCCACCACGCGTGCACAATGCGGATTGGTTGACTTCACATACGCATCGGAATTTCTTCTTCATGCAGGTTTCCTGACCATAATTTATGTCCCTTTAACGTTTGAGAGCGTGTAAATATGTGTCAAGTCAAAATAATAACTTAGTTCAACTGCATTTATATTTAAGAGCCTACCAAGCCTATTGTGCTGCCCTCAATCATATTTTTCTTATTTCTATACTACGAATAAGAGAATAAATATGGAAGAGTAACTCCAAACAAAATCGAAATCATTTTTGGCACCCCATGAAAAATGACATTTTGTATGAGTTTTGGCGGCGAGTTACAATTTTTAAAGAACAAATTTAGAACGCGTTACAATTTTTTTGGTGCCACTTTTTGAGCTTCATTTATACTTCTATACATTCTCTTATTCGTAGTTTCTATACAATTAAACAATATTTCCAAAAAACAAGAATGTCACATTGTAGTCATTGCTGATTTTAAATTTATCGGGTCACTGCGGATTTGTTTTTAGAATGTTTGTAGTTATTATCGTTAAAACCGCCAAAAGTGGTCACTTTTAACACAACACCCACCACAAGATACCACAAGAACCACCACAAGATAATAGCTACGAGCATATTAAATAATAATCGTCAATCAGGACTACAATGTGACATTCTTGTTTTTTGGAAATATTGTTTCATTGTATAGAAATGAAAAAATTGTTAAGAAATAAAAAAAAATACGATTGGGGGCAGCACAATAGGCTCGGTGCAGCCTTAAACTGAATAAATTATATTATACAATAATATAAGGTCAAATTTAATTCTATGGCGAAACTTAACAAACGCATTTGATATCTGTTATCTACTAAGTACAATTACGTGGTAATGACTCGATCATATGATTCTGAGGTCAATCTGTAATAATAGTTATCTAAAATAATGAACGGATACAACTCACGCCTTAAAATTGAAGAATCACGACATTTCCTATGACAATTACCTACACGAATTTTAAAGCCATTGTTTTTTCGAAAATGCTCTTCTTGCCAAACGTTTCAAAATGAAAATTCCAAAAACACTTTGCAATGTTAAACTTAATATTTTCCATTGCAGCCAAAACGAAAATGCTAAGAGAAAATCCGTGAGAAAGTACACAATAACAATATTACAAACTGTACCGAAGCGGGTAATACCATTCTGAACAGCATTTACTCCAAAACTACCCTTAATTCCTACAGAATAAAACCTACAATCCTTTGTGACAATACCCAGGAGCGCAGTATTAGAAATTAGACTGCAATGTTGTAGTTTTAAAATCTAATTTTGAATGCAAACGCTGCAACCATTTGTTGGATAATGGTTTTTGGATTGTAGATTCTATTGTTTCGAAGTTAAAGTCCTATTTTGTTTATGTTCGTTGAGTGGATTTGGTTGAATTTTGTGTTCGTTTTGGTTTTTTGATATCGTTTGTGACAATTGATTTGGTGCTTAAGGTTCCGATTGAATGTGAATACTGGATAGCTACCGAATCTATACTTATACTTATACGTATAATAGGGTGTAAGTGACAGCCTGGCAAATAATGAAACGGTGAATTCAGACCCTCAAACTGAACAACATTCACTATGGAGCTAAACTAAAGTAAAGTAAAGTAATCTTTATTTGCTATTGATCAAGGTATGTACACAAAAATTACAGGTGGTCAGTACAGTAGAGGATCTCCTAAATCAGCCACTAACAATGACACGCAAATATTTATACATTAATACATTAGACATAAATTTCGATTGCTAATTTTCATTTAGATTCAGAAAATTACAATTAATCATTATTACAAATTAGTAAAATTTCAAAATGTCATAATTTTATAATAAGTCAATACAATCTAGTAGGTACATTATATTAGTCATGGTGCTTCTGGAGAAGCCAGTTGAATAAAAAAGTCTTAGGGCCTGTTTCACCACTTCTGGGTAAGTTCTTGTTAGCTTATCCGACAGATAGTTTGACATATTTTGTATGAAATTATGTCAAAAATATCTGTCTGATAAGGTAACAAGAACTTATTCAGAAGTGGTGAAACAGGCCCTTAAATTTATTGAGTGGCCGTTATTTCATATGCTGCGGTAGTTTATTATAAATTGTTTTGCAAATGCAGTAACAGTTTTTTTGGAAACGTGTGGTGTTTGGTACTTCAGTACCTCAGGAAACGTGAAAAATTGCGGCAACTGGGATACTTGCTACAAGCAAGCTACTTGACATTGACAGAAATTTCATTACTAACTACTCACGCACAAGCAAAAGTCAATTAATTTATAAATTAAAAAACGTTTTATATGAAACCTTATTTCTAATTCACTAAAGTTCATATTAACCCGACATCTAATTAACACCTTATCTCTCTCGTAATAAAGTCCACAGTTACTTTGCTGAGTGAAGTGTCGATAGTTCCCACGGGCAAGTATACTATTATAGTGTTCGTCGCGGTCTGTTGTCCTTCATGCCACAACTTGTTTCCCTGTGTATGGCGATGTAAGTGGCTGTAGGTTAGGGGAAGTAGTAAGGGGAGGGGGGAAAAGATGTTTTCTCAAAAATGCTTGGAAATTTAAGCATTATTTTGACAACCTTCTTCGATATTACTGGCCAAATACATGCGAGCAGCGGCCGGCAAAAGTTGTATGAAAATCCATATCTGTCGTGTTTTAGTGGCCAAGTAAATTACATAGTAAACTCATATCTGTCGTGTAATTTAAAAATGGAACGATCTTTTATTCCGAAACATGGCAACCAAGGAGGTAAATTATCAAAGGTTGTGTTTACTTTTCGAACTGACTTACAAATAGAAACTTTATAATGAAAAAAAAACGAATTGACATTTTAACCACAGATTAATAATAAGTTACTAGCTTTAACGCAGGAAAAATTATTGTTGTTCGTCATTGATTTGGCCGAGGCAAAGCCGAGGCACACATTTACACGTTCGTCCATCAATGCCTCTTTTGCTGGCCACTGCAGTAATGTAGGTACTATTTAATCACGGAAAAAAATATCTATGACAATGGCGACGGTGTACCAAAACCCCTTAGTAATACATAAGGGGGTGTTTCAGCCCATGAAACTGAACAACTTTGACTATGGAGCCAACTTCGAAATCGGAAAAAAAATCAGCTTACCCATACAAAACTGCTGTACCTACCGACTAGACTTAAATGTATGGGACAGCAGATTTTTTTTCGCGATTTCGAAGTTGGCTCCATAGTGAAAGTTGTTCAGTTTGGTGGCCTGATCATCCCCTTCAAAAAGTGTCAGCAGCTTTAATTTTAATATTTGTTATCACCACAGTGAAACATTCTAAATAGCGTAATATAGCCTAAATCTCATACATTTTACATGGCAATATGCATAGAAATCTGTCATAGGTACCACCTTTTAAAGAACAACTGTCTCTAAAAAATCTCTCAAGACCTCCCGAGAGCAAAAAATATCCACCATTTGCGTTACTAAGGCTTCTAGTATCAAATTACGTCAACATCACCAACTTAACATGACCTCCGATCTTATTAATAGTTACCTCACTTCATATGTTAGTTTTGTGTTGTAAAAGAGGCGAGGAAGATCATGTTCCTTGGTGGAACATGGTTATTTTCAATATGTCGTCCTGATACAATTTCATACAAGTAAGATGCCAATGAGAGAGCAATAGTTTCGACGTCATCATACGGTTCTGAACCGTTTTAGAACTAACCACGGAAGGACAAACTCCCACCTCTATAAGTGGGGCCTGAGGGAGTCCTAGATGTGCGACTTCGGGGCACCTGACCAAACTCCAAACACAGAAAAAAAGGTTTACTTGAACCAAAAATGTATGAAGCAAGACCGAAATTATCTTGAACCAAGAAAAACTATTTCGGCCTAAGAAAAAAGTTCTTGGCTCAAGAATTTTTTTCTTAGGCCGAACACTTTTTTCTAGGTTTAAGATAATTTCGGTCTTCCTTCATACATTCTTGGTTCAAGAATTTTTTTCTTGGTTCAAGTAAACCTTTTTTTCTGTGAACGGTCCATCGGTCGTTGTGGCGATCTATGGAAGAGACCTATGTTCAGCAGTGGAAGTCCTTTTTTTTTTTCAATTTATTTACTAGCCTGGTTACTCGACCTTTTGGCTAAATCTTATTTTATTTTTAATTTTCTTCAGTTTTCACATTAAAACGTTGGTATTCGACGTTTTGATAGTTCTTTGGAGTTTTTGGAGACAATCGAAAGACGCAGGAAAAGCAGAGAAGTCCACAGGAAAGAGATGAACCGACCGCTTTGCCGCGCTAAAATCACGGAACACTTTTCCTGTTTACGACCCATGCACCATCATAATTATTTCACAGAACTATATATTGTTCACTTGCATGACACTTTGTTACGCAAAACAACACCAATTTTACGAACCAAAACTCACTATAAACCATAAAAATTCGATGAAATATAAGGACTCCAAACGTCAGCTACCAAAGCCCGCCAAAAACTCGTGTAAGTCCATCGGCTGCAGTGTTGCCAGATCCAATTTTTAGAAATCCGTAGGTCAAGGTTGAAAAATCTGGAGAAATTCGTAGATGACCTTTTGAAATCCGTAGATCTACGGACTATTTTGCTTTTCTAACTATTTTGAAGTTGACTGACCCAAACCATCGCTCTAATTTGTCGAAGAAAATGGAAACTTAGACAAGTTTAAGTGAGAACATGGCCAGACAATTTAAAAATCTATCTGTTAGTCCTTTTGTCATACATGTTACAGTTAAATATTTCAGTCGTGTCTGTATACCCATAACTACACTACGTACAAAACACAAAATAGTGCGGTAGAGAGCCTGCATAGACGCGGCTGCCGGTGCGGGCGCAGCGTGCGACTAAACAACAACAACATACCGCACCCTCTCGCACGATTCACAGCGTTCAACTTCTAATTGTTCTAATTGACTCTTGTTTATCCTGGGTTTCTCAACTTGAGATGGTTAAAAGGAAAATGTTTGCTTCAGGAGGTGCACTTAGACGACTCCGTAATTTTCTGCCGACTGCTACCAAAACTGCGCTTGCCCAAACCCTATTACTGCCAGTCCTTGACTATGCCGATGTTGCTTACCTCGATCTCAATGAGGAACAATTAAACAAACTTGAGCGGCTCCAGAACTTCTGTATTAGGTTAATATTTGGCCTTCGCAAGTATGATCACGTCTCTGAATTCCGCTCCAAGCTCAAGTGGCTTCCAATTCGTCTTCGTCGTAATCTCCATATTCTTTCCCTCCTGTACTCTGTCCTATTCCTTCCCTTAACCCCATCATATCTCAAGGATCGGTTCACATTCTTACATGCCACCCATGACCGTGTACTGCGCTCTGCTGAAAATTTGTTACTGGCTGTTCCACGTCACACATCTTCCGCCTACGACCAATCGTTCACAGTGCACTCTGTTCGATTATGGAATGACCTGCCTCTTATTATAAGACAAGCTCCATCACTGTCCATTTTTAAAAAACGAGTTCGAGATCACTACCTCTCCTTCTGACTCATTATTATTAATTATACCTTATGATTCATTACTTTTTATATAATATATTCATTATTTATTAATTTATACTATATTTGTCTATATGTACCTATAGATAATATATATATATTTATTTATATAGGTATTGTATAATATTAAGCTACATATTTTATATCTTATTTATTACACCGCCATAGCATGTTTTTTAATTAAGAGTTCTTCCATCCCATGGTTGTCTGGAAGAAATCGCTTTTAGTGTTAAGACCGCTATTTGTACCCTTACGTTCATCTTTATTCTGTTTTTTTTTGCTGTTTTTTTTTTGGTGTGCAAATAAAGAATATTTATGTTATGTTATGTTATGTTCAAAGTCCAAACAGGGTAACCGGACCTGTCGCCGTGTGTACACTACTAGAAAGCAGGTGTGTGCGAGACTTTTCACCGACAAATTACTTAATTACAATATTCATATTATACAAGGTCTGACAAAATTAGGTCAAACTATTTTAAGGGGATAATCAGACCATCAAACCGAACAACTTTGATGGTCTGATCACCCCCTTAAAATAGTCTAATTTTGTTAGACTTTATAATATGTACCATACAAATAATTGTCCCAGATTCAAACCCATGACCCTCAACTCACACTGCACTACCGAAGTACCAACTAAGCTATAGGATCGTCTCGATACTTAAGAGGCAAGAAGGCAATCAAAAGAAATAATACAAAATTGAATTTAAACCTCTTTATTCCAAAAAAGGCGTAACTTGAAATCAATTTAATTCGATAACCCTGTATCATCCATTAAAAATACAATTCGCTTCGTCCCTTCCTAAATTAACCGGCGATTTTTTTATTTTTTGGGAGAAGTTGAACAGAATTACTGGTCAACATTTTTTAGCAAAGGGTTCCGTTGAAAATATCTTCAGGAGGTACTACAGATCATCAAAGTAGTGAAGTCCAGTGTTGGCTCAGGATATTTTTCTTTTATAAGAACAACCCTTGAAGTTAATAATAATAAAAGATATATCTCTACAGGGTGTTTCATAAACAACAATAAATTTTTAAAACTCATAAGGGGGTTGTTCAGACCGTCAAACTGAACAACTTTCTCTATGGGACCAACATCGAAATCGCGAAAAAAATAATTTTATATCCCATACATATTTTAGCTCTAGTCGATTTGTAGAGTATAGAACATAATTTTTTTTTTCACGATTTCGATATTGGTCCCATAGTGAAAGTTGTTCAGTTTGATGGTCTACACTACCCCCTTAAATGTTTATTTGTAGTTTTGTAACACCTTGTATAACGGTACAACGTCAAGCACTTTTGCTACAAAAACTCGACATTGGCAAAATCATCATTAACCATGTGATGGGACTAACATTGAAATATCGAAAAAAATCTACTGTCCCATAGAAAACTCAATGGTGATTTGACCGAAACAACTTTCACTATGGGACCAATACCGAAATCACGAAAAAAAACCTGGTACCATACTAAACCACGAATCGACTCGAATTAAATGTATGGGATAAAATAATTTTTTTGCTATTTCGATGTAGGTCCCATAGTGAAAGTTGTTCAGTTTGATGGTCTAAACGACCCCCTTAAAAAATTTAAATGTTTATTTTTACTTTTGTAACACCCTGTATATTGTTAGCCCTGAAACGACCTTGTAAAGTTATTAAGATCTTACGTACGACTACTTCATTGCTATGTACATCCAATTAGGAAATGCAATAAATATTTGAATTTGCGAAACTGTGCTTTAACTATCAATCACAACATTGTGAATACAATTTCTAAATCAACAATTACCAAAACCTTAATTTCTGATAGACAAATGATCCGACAGTTGAAATATATAGAGGTTACCTCGAACCCTTCCGCCTACGGAACCCAATAAATTACAAACTTGTCTAAGAAATAATCTTGAACTTTTAACAAAGTCTTTTGTAAAGTTAATATCTTTTCTTCTGTTATCAAATTTATAACAAGCTTCGGCTTTGTTACTGTGCCCACGTGGATACTTTAATGTCATTAGAAATAACTTGATATTTAAACAATCATCATCATCATTATCCCAGTCTATAAACGTCAAATTCTTCTTCTTATCGTGTTGACTTCAAATTCTGAACAAAGTCGCTAAATAGTACCTTGCCAGAATTGGGCAACCGATACTGCAACATCGCTAGCGGTCATGAGCTCCTCCTGCGTGCAGGTGTTAGGGCACGCAGGGCACGATGTGAGATGGGCCATCGTTTGTGGGGCTCCACACAAGCAACTCACATTTTGCGAATCCGAGAATCCCCACCTGACCATGTTGTCCTTACTGCGACCGACCTGGGTTCAAAGTCGATTTAAGGACTTCCAGGTCGCCCAAGGCAAGTCATGTCTAGGCGGGAGGCTCTCAGACGGCGGCACAAATGGAGTTGGGAAGGACACTTTTTGTCGCCAAAGAGTACACCTCGCTTGCGCTGGGCCAGTATTCATTGGGTCGACACACTTCATAAAGCTGCGTCGGCTTGGCAGCCTTTGGGGCGCAGGAATGAAGCCGTCCATGGGATGTCGTGTGTCGTCCACCATTTTGGCTCTCTCTGGGGAACCTGCCACAGCCCTGTGGACATCTGGGGGCGCTAAGCCAGCCAGTGGATAAAACAACTGTACCGTAGTCGGATTCAAGCTACCATTTATAATCCGACACGTCCACTGCTGGACATAGGCCTCCCCTAAGGATCGCCATAACGACCGGTCCTGCGCTGCCCTCATCCAACGGGTTCCCGCCGCCTTCACCAGGTCGTCCGTCGGTCCACCTGGTCGGGCCTACCCACGCTGCGCTTTCCGGTACGCGGTCGCTATTAGACAATTCTTCGGCCCCATCTGTTCTGTGAGCAAAGTTCCCAGAGTATTGAAAATTTCGTTGAGAAATTCATCAGGCTATGTCGGTTATGGCACCTCCATTCATTTACTTTATTTCTTCTTCTTATCGTGGGCAAGCCCTGGTGTCAAAATTTATTCAAACCGCCCTACGGCCTCTGACGTGGATTTTATGTAACGTCTCCTACTACCCAAGATAGAAGCCGGGACCAACGGCTTAACGTGCCATCCGAAGTACGGAGTCATCTTTTAAGACAATCAGGTGATTCAGTCTGCAATGTCCTAAAAAACTGGAGAAAAATGCACAAAGTGACATAATCACTAGGTGACCCCTTGGTGAATCGAACCCACGACCTAGGTGTCAAGAGCTCTATGTTCTTACTTAACCATTAGACCACGGAAGCAGTTGATTAGTTTGTATTCACTTCACCGTTCGGTGAATGCAGCTAAAATGGCCCACCCCATTTCTACGGGTTTCCTCCTTGTACCTGTGGGTGGGTAAGTGTGGTGGGTGGAATATGTACAAGAAACCAAATCCCTTAATTGCCTCGTACGACACCATCGTTGTAATTGGAGAAAGGCTATTACTTGCCATTTATAAAACAAAAGTCGCAAAATGTTACCTTGTTTCAGATACAAACTTCAAAGACGGTTTGTAGATGTAGCAAAGGTTCTGGCTACCCTGAAAGAACGTAGTCGTGAGTTTCATTATCTGTGTAGAACAACTATTATCGCAAGTAAAAATATATCGTTAGACAATAATTTGGAAGAATCGAAAGAAAGAAAGAAGTCGTTATTTAAAAAAAAAACTAGCCTTTGCAGACGCTTTATGAAGACGTTTTTTGTAAAGGCAAGTCACGGATGGACGCTTCGATGGAGTTCAACCCTTACGACTCGCAAACTATCCATAAAATTTTACTTTTCTTAGTCCAGAGGGTGCTAGTTCAAGCGTAACGACTCAGTTGGGGACATTCTTTTATCATTTTTATTTTAACACACGAATAAAAAGTTCGAGTGTACAGGATAACACTTTTACTAAGTACGGGAACTTAAACCATGCCACCATGCATTCTGTTCATCTTCTTATCGTTTGGGCAAGCCCTAGTAACAGAGTTTATTCAAACCGCCTTACACCCGTATTCTTAGTTCTTTTCTTGACATTTCCTCACTCGAGTGGAGGATGTTTTTGACATAATTTGTATGACAACAATGTTAAAATCATCCTCGACTCGAGTGAGGAAGCCTCAAGGAAACAACTAAGAATACGGGTGTTACGGCCTCTGACGTGGTTTTTTCATGTAACGACTACTACTACCAGAGATAGAAGCCGGGACCAACAGCTAAACGTGCCATCTGAAGCACGGAATCATCTTTCTTTTCAGACAATCAGGTGATTCAGCCTGCAATGTCCTAACCAACTGGGGAAAAAAACACAAAGTGACATATCACTGGTTGTCCCCCGTGGGAATCTCTTGACAGCCGTTAGAGCCGTTTTGACAGATTGCTAAGACGTTAAGGGCTGTCAGTTACATAGAGTTTTGAGCGACGCGGAATTCAGCACAGTTGAATTGTAATTAGATTGCAATGTGATTAGAACTGAAATTGGATAAGAATAGAACTTCTATGTTTTCTTATGGTCTGACTATAGTCTAGATATTTGGGCATCAAGGTTACGGGATAGCACTGGAAATAACGCAGTAGAGTCAGTAAGGACATTTCGCTAAACAAAAACATGAGAGTTAATGGTAGTGTGTCGTGACTCCCCGACGCATCCGTCCGTGAATCCTACCGGTTACCCGCTGTACATCCCCTCGTGAAGCTTTTATATGCGACGACTTACAAGAGTCGTTGGTCAATCTTACTTCAATTGAGGTTCTAGCGCGTATGTGTTATGTGAGATTCGGGATCCAGTTTTGCCAATTCAATTAAATTAAAAAATTAAAAAAAAGAAGGAGGATGAAAGGGGGGGGGGGGGGGGGGTTGAAGGTTTTGGGACTATGATAGTCGTAAATGGATGTGATGAAACGATTACGATTTCGGTTAATCGTAATCGGCGATTATCTGCATTTAGCGGTTAATCGAAACTTATCTTTGCGATTGTTTAACGATTACATATTCCGAAAAAATTTTGATTAAATAAAAAATCCGAATTTAAGTGAATGTAACGCACTTTATAAACATGTAAAAAATTTCTCACGCCTGAAACCATCATTCGTTGCCTCAGAGAGGCCGTTTTCTACTGCCGGGTTAAGAAAAACCAAACATGGAAATAGACTGAGATCAGACATCTTACAACAAATATTCTGTTTTTAATAAATCTATAAGTTTTTGGTAATTGTAAATCAAAATACCTACTACATACATCATTTCCGGACTTTAAAATTATGCTTTATTTAAAAGAACCTAGTGTATTGAGTATGAATTTGAAATAATCGTAATCGATGATTATTTGGGGAATTAATCGAAATCGTAATCGCGAAATGCTAATCGTTTAATCACTAATAAAAAGCGCCATCAACCATCGCTAAAATCCCCAGCGGTCATGGTTCCTTGCACGACCTTCACGACAAATCAACGACTTCATTCCGACATCGTGTCGTACGATATAAAAGTGTCCACAAGGAGTGTGCAACGGACTGTGAATCCGGCTCCTTCGCTCCAAGGTCGATTTAGATACACCCGACTGTGCAGGAAAGTGGGGTGGTGTTGTTGACACGTTGCAGAGTTTGAAGGTCAGGTTGTGGTTTTGTTTTGTTTGTCTTCTATACTTCTATGCTAATATTATAAAGAAGAAAGATAGGATTTTTTGTTTGTTTGTATTGAATAGGCTCCGAAATTACTGGACCGATTTGAATAATTCAAATCATCATCATCAGCTTATCATCATCCACTGCTGAACATAGGCCTCTCCCAAGGCGCGCCACAAAACTCTGTCCTCGGCCTTCCTCATCCAGTCGCTCCCCGCTACTTTTTTTAGGACGTCTGTCCAGCGGTCAGCAGGGCGTCCCACACTACGCCTACCAGTTCGCGGTCTCCACTTTAGAACTCTGACACCACATCGGTTCTCAGTTCTTCAGCAGATATGACCAGCCCATTGCCAATTCATATCAAACCCAAACAATTAAAATATAGGATCCTTCTTAATATGCTGACACTTTTTAAGGGGATAAGCAAACTGTGAAACTGATAAAATTTCTCTATAGCACCGAAATCGCGAAAAAAAATCTGCTGTTCCATACAAAACTGCAGTTGTTCAGTTTGATGGTCTGATCATTCTCTTCAAAAGTGTCAGCATCCTCTTAAAGATGTGTCGCTGAGTAGGTAGGTACCTACCTACTTACTGATGTCAATGTTTTCGACCCCCTTTTTTATAGGAGACCTAAAATATTATGTATTACCTATTCCAGAAGGACAGCAGAACTGTTTATGTAAAACATATCTACCCAAACAATAAAAATAAGAGAACAATAAAAACATCTCAGATATTGTTAGCACGATATCAAATGGAGTGCACTTCCCACCCCTATCGCATATACATCGCAGCGGCCGTTTGTTGCAGGATTCATGCATGAACGCGTTCATGTCATGTCACGATGCAGGCATAGAAAGCGACGGGGTTTACTCGACTGACGATAAAATGTAGGATATTGTAAACCTTGGTACAACGCTATACAAGGTGTTACAAAAATACAAATAAACATTTAAGGGGGTGGTTTAGACCATAAAATTGAATAACTTTCACTATGGGACCAATATCGAAATCGCAAAAAAAAATAATGATGTTCCATACTCTACAAATCGACTCTAGCTAAAATATGTATGGGTATCGGATTTGTTTTTTCGCGATTTCGATGTTGGTCCCATAGAGAAAGTAGTTCAGTTTGACGGTCTCCAACAACCCCCTTAAAAGTTTTAAATAATTATTTTTACTTATGTAACACCCTTCTTAATATTCTAACACATTTTTAAGGGGGTAATCAGACCGTCAAACTGAACAACTTTCTCTATGGGTGCAACGTCAAAATCTGATGTCCCATACAAAAACTTCAAACATACTTGAGCGAAATGTATGGGACAGCAGATTTTTTTTTTCGCGATTTCGATTTTGGTCCCAGTGAGTAATGTGTTCAGTTTGATGGTCTGATCATCCCCTTAAAAAGTATCAGCATATTAAATAAATAAATAAATGTCTTGCACAGTGTCACACAAATTATCTAGTCTCATTTAAAGTTCCAGAATCTAGCCTGGACTTGTATTATGATAACTAGACAACGATATAGAATTCATATATAGATACAAACATCCATGACTCGGGTACAAATATTCATATTCGTCATACAAATATTTGTCCCTTACGGGATTCGAACCCGCGACCCCCGGCACAGCAGGCAGGTTCACTAAAGACTGAACTATATATACCGGGTGAAATTGATATCATTAGCTTCCTCTTCCCATCAAAATGAACAACTTTTACTACGAGAGCAAAAAGATCGGAGCAAAAAAAATAATTTGCTGTTGTATACCTACGTTTGAGTCGAGCAGGCAGTTTAGTATGGAACAGCAGATTTTGTTAGCTCCGTTTGTTTTGCTCCCATAGTAAAAGTTGTTCAGTTTGATGGGTAGACTCTTAGTATAAAAGGATCCTAATGATATCAATTTCACCCTGTAGAAGAATTAATTTATTAAAACGGCGTTATAAAACAAATTTTTATCTTTAGTACAGTCAACACAAGATATACAGCAAAATGCGTTAAAACTGAAACAGGTATAACAACTTGTGTTCTGAGTCGTAAGTACCTAAGTATCATCTAAAAAGGCATTTTACGATTATTAAACGCAAATTTTACGAGGTCCAAACTAAACTGAAAGTTATAGAGCAATGTCAGGCAAATTTGAATTTATTGGCTATTACGCCTGAGTTCACTTTAGGTTAAAATAGTAGATGTATACCTAAGGATAAAATGCTTGAAATTTTTAAGTTTTCAGAAGGTGTGTTGAAGTTGTTTTGCTGAGTATGTATCGATAGTATTGGTATCGATTGTCGGTAGTGGGTAAAACAGTTTTTTATCGATACTGCGGCAGAAAGTTTTATAAGTTATAGAACTTAACTTTCAAATCAAAAAATTAGTCAAACAATAGAAATACAGTAGCAATATGTATAATATGATAATAAGCTAGGTATTTATAAAGTAGTGTTGCATAAGTGTCGACCGTTTTATCGATACTTGTGTTTGAAAAAATAAATCAGAAGATTTTTTTTTGCTCCGATTGGTTCGCTCCCATAGTAAAAGTTGTTCAGTTTGATGGGTAGACTATTAGTTTAAAAGGATGCTAATGATATCAATTTCACCTCTGTGTTAAAACTATCGATATAATAAACACGCTCCTTACATAGTTAAAAGAGTCCGAGTATTTTTTTAATGTATGTATACATTAAAAAAATATTTGTAGAAGGTACAATCAGCCTAAAAAAAAATTTGTTATGCAAGGCTGCAAAGATGTTTTTTGACGTAAGTACTTGTATTTATTTATTTATTTATTTAATAAGGCTTACCAACTAGGCACATACAAAACACTTCTTATATCACTAGCAGATCCAAATATACATATGTGTCTAAATTATAGGTAGGCACAGCACTAACATTTAACAATTTAAGGTGCTATTAAAGTTAAGTTAAAATGAAGAAATATTTGAGTACCTACTTATCTTCCGTTTGTTAACATTATAAAACTGTACAATAATAATTAAATAATTAGTCCATAAAATACTTGTTTTTATTAATACTAGGATAGAAACATACAGTTTGTATTGAAACCTGAGCAAGCGAATTAATCTAAGATTGAACCACGAACGAAGCGACGAATAAGAGTACGGTACGAAACGCGAAATAACTTTACTGCCGAGCGCAACACACAACTTTTCACCTCACAACGGCGAGGAAAATGCTGGCTGGATGCAAGAAAAAAAAACTATAGAAAAATATTGAATAGAGAGATTCGAATTTTAAAAACTCTGTCCACGCTAGCGGATAAAATGCACTTTTTCTCACCTCCGGACGGAAAGCGTCAATTGTCGTCCTGCTGCGCTAAACGAGGTTCCACTTTCCAGCTCCGTCGAGGAGAAAAATAGTATACTAACCTCGGACAGTAAATAAGAAAGCCTCAGATCACGTCATGTGTTTTTTTTTTTTTTTATTTATTTATTTATTCATCATAAAAACAATACATGGGTAACATCGGTGTTCTGGCACTTAAACCTGCGAGTGGTTTACATTGTGCCTAGCCTGACATAGATCCACGGCTTCGCCTCTGTCAACAATTACATGAGATCTGAGACATTTCTTACTTTCCTGCCCTCGGTGTGTAATCTATTGCACTCAGATTTCGATTGATAAACAGATTCTTTCCGAGCTTGTAAGGTGAAAAAATATTTTCCATTTTCTCAATGTTATCTCTGAGTCTAACTGTACCCACTTACACTAATTTAAATATGCATCTCGAATTCTGTTCAGAAACCAAAATAAAAAGTCTCCGCCAACAGAATGGCGGTCTTACCTTTAAAATAGCAATTGAAATAAGCCATTATCTCTTACCGCTGCTGGCCTGGGCTTTTACCCAAATTGGTTTGGATATTTTTAGTGTGGACGATTTTTATCGTATCGTTGTCGGTTTGGAATTGTTGTGGTGTAGAAATTTTAATATTCATGTTGTGTGTTTTAATGTTTCATACCATCAAACTAAGCAATTTTCATTATGGATGCAACTTAGAAAATTCTCTTCGAAAAATCTGCTGTTGCATACATTTGAGTCATGTAAACACTGCAGTTTATTATGGAACAGCTTTTTTTTGCTCCGATCGGTTTGCTCTCATAGTAAAAGTTATTCAGTTTAATGGGTAGATTCTTAGTTTTAAAGGATGCTAATGATATCAATGTCACCTTTAACGCCTTAGAGTAAAGAACTCATAAGAGCAAAAGAGAACATTTTTCAGAAGGAAGAAAAATGGCGTCCAATAACATGTTTCTAAGTTCGGGAGTATTTGTGATGTTCTTATTAACACGCTATAGATGGCATTGCGAGTAAAAGATTATTTTTTGAGTGAAATCATGAATTGTTTTTATTTTTTTATATAATTTATTCATCTTAAAAACAATACATGGGTAACCTCGGTGTTCTGGCACTTAAACCTGCGAGGGGTTTACATTGTGCCTAGCCTGACATAGATTATAAATTAAAGTTACTGGCTAAAAGCTTTATAAAACTACATACTTACTTAAATATTAACCAGTGCAATGTGCTTTCCAGAAGCGAATTTAATAAAAAATACCAAGATTTCATTCCCGAGGTCTTCACTCTAAGGCAACGCTGTATACTATTGCATCTCAATAACATCCATACTTAGTAGGTACCGATAGTTTCAATTGCTTTTACCAACTCAATCTATAGTTAGGCAAGACTACCTTAAATTTAGAACCAACAAAACCATCCCTTCTAATCTAAAAAACATCTAAAACATCACTACAAAAGATTATCTTGAACAGAAACATTTGTAATTAAAATTAACATAAACAAAATTAGATTTAAATTCATTGTCTTAAGATCTCCAGCTCTACAAGTCCCCTTAATCAAGCCATTTTCATCTTAAGACCATCAGAATAAGGGTTAACGTAAGGTATTTCACAAACGACAACCTAACCAAACGTATATATCACTTGAAACGGGATACTGTCGTCATGGCAACACTTGCTTTGCGTTGAATATAGAATTGTATAGAGATGGCAAATATAATTGGTCCTTCTTAATATACGGACGGTTTTTAAAAGGATGATCAGACCATCAAACTGTACAACTTTCACTATGGGACCAACATCCAAATCGCGAAAAAAAATCTGTTGTTTTATTCAAAATTGCAATCCACATCGTCCCAAATTTAGGGTCGTCGAAGAGATTTGTCTACCAGCATCACAGATTTGTTGGTTGTCCAGAGTATGCCATAAAACCTGGATCTTTGATATTTGCGTTATAAATATTTAGGCCAGTCGACAACATGCAACTTACAATACATGCACTTTTATTTTATGTCCAATCTGACTTCTGACGTATTTTCCGTAGAGTTAGATATACATAGACAGGACATGTTAGGATGCGTTACCCGGCTAGTACTTACGCCAATGACATGTTATATCGTCGTATCTAACTTCAAGACAGCAATTTTTGAAAAGTAGGGTCCTTCTTGATATCAGACCATCAAACTGAATACTTTTCTCTATGCGACCGGCTGCAGATTTTGCAAGGAGATGGAAACTCTTCTGCACCTTTGTGACTGTGGTCCCCTGATGTACAAACGAAGTACTCATCTAGGCAGACAAGTATTTACACCAGATAAGATACAAACCACCTGATAAAAAATCTACTACGATGTTTTGGCAAACGAAATGATCTGCTCTAAATGAATGTCACCTCTATTTAATATCTAGTACTACAGACTCTTCAGCCAGGAATTCGAGTGCACTAAACTATTCAGTGCTTACAAGATATAGGTCTTAAATCTAGGTCATCTAGATGTTTTGAGGAAACTGCTGAAATACTGTGAATTCCCTTTATGTGGCGAGTTACTTCCCTATTTCCTTTTAAAAAGCTTAATGACTAAATTGATTACGTTAATTGAATTGTAGTTTAAAAAATCGGTCAAGTGCGAGTCGGAACTATGTTAGTTCTTAATTGATTTGAGATGAAAATCTACAAGAGCGTCTCGGTTGCGCGTTGTGGAGAGGTATGGGCACTCAGTCATGAAGGTACAGGTTCGAATCCGCACGGACGACATGCCATGTAGCAATGTGTTTTTCTTATGTGGTGGCATCGGACAATTCGGGCAGGTGTGTGCCCTGCAGCGGACATTATACATGGTGTAAACTTTAATGCGTTATATACTTTACTAGGTGCTTCAGACCTTCAAACTGAACAACTTTAACCAGGAGGCTAATATTGAAATCAAGAAAAAAATCTGCCGTTTTAAAAACAAACATTTTCACAAATTATCGTTTTCTATGGAACAACAGCCGTGTTTTTTGCTATTTCGATATTTGCTCCATACTGAAAGTGCTATCCGTGTGGCGAAATACGGGGCTGGAAAGATTTAAAATGACTTGTCATCGACTCGATAGAAGAAGAAGACTGAAAGTTGGTCAGTTTGATGATCTGAAGATAAAGAACTGTTTGATATGTACTGAACTGAACAAGAACTGTTTGATATGTAGGTAACGCATTAAATTTTACACCCTGTATTTAATTTTTTTATGTCAAATGCGATGTTTAAAATTCATGAATACACCTCTATTCAACTTAATTAATCGACCGAAAAAGTTAATAAAGTGTCGACGTTTTTAGGGTTCCGTAGTCAAATGGGGAACCCATATATTTTTTTTAAAGTTTTTTATTCAATATATAACTTTATATCTGTATAATACATAGCTAAACTAAAGTGGCAGTGGGCGGGGCACATTGCTCGCAGAACCGATGGCCGATGGGGCCGGAAGGTTTTCGAGTGGCGGCCGCGTACCGGAAAGCGCAGCGTGGGTTCGCCCCCCACACGGTGGACCGACGACCTGGTGAAGGCGGCGGGAACCCGTTGGATGAGGGCAGCGCAGGTCCGGTCGTTATGGCGATCCTTGGGGGAGGCCTATGTCCAGCAGTGGACGTCCATCGGCTGAGATGATGATGATGATATACATAGCAAAAACCGTCCATTCTCCGCCTCAATTACTGCCTCATTTTTGCACCTATTGAATCGAAATTTGGCAAGAAAACAGTTAACAGTAACCCGAAAACGGAAATGTGTAAGTTAGGAAGAAACACATTTTTCGACCGCCGAAACGAAAAAGCTGGCCCAAATTAAATAGTTATTGTTAGTGCGCTCAAATTTCGTTTAGTAAATAAAACAGGTCAAGCGAGAGTCTACTCGCGCACCGAGGTTTCCGTACCTCATTGCAACTGCCTCCATGGTCTAAATGGTTAGAGCATTAGGCTCTTGACACGGAGGTCTTGGGTTCGATTCCCACGGGGGGCACCTAGTGAAATTTCACTTTGTGCGTTTTTCCCCAGTTGGTTAGGACATTGCAGGCCGAGTCACCTGATTGTCTGAAAAGAAAGATGATTCCGTGCTTCGGATGGCACGTTAAGCTGTTGGTCCCGGCTACTATCACTGGTGGTAGTAGTTGTTACATAAAAAAAACCACGTCAGAGGCCGTAAGGCGGTTTGAATAAACTCTGACACCAGGGCTTGCAGCCCACTCGATAAGAAGAAGCACGAGACCGACTCACACTTGGCCGGTTTTCATTATTTGTTGTTATACTGTAGAGTTTGCTCTATAATCAGAATCACACCAAGTTTGACGTTTGTATGTTTTTACGATAGACCGAAAAGAAAAAACGTGGATAAAACAAGTATCTTTCTTGTATGGGACCCCCTTATTTTTAACTTTTTGACATTTCTATTATTTGTTGACAAATCCGACGTTATAACGCACATTCTGTGAAAATTTAAACTGTCTGGCTATTAAGGTACAAAAGTTACAGCCCTAAATAGGTAGGACAGACGAACGGACGGACAATGTAGGCTTAGTAATAGGATCCCGTTTTCACCCTTTGGGTGAACCCTAAAAAACAATTAAGTAGTTAATAGTTTTTCTACTTATACGAGTACAATGGGTACGGAACCCTATCATGGGTGACCCCGACACTCTCAAGTCCGGTTCTTAATATAAAATAATGTGACTTTCACAGGTGCCGTTGGAAACTATAATTTAATCCAAAAATGTCTGTTAATTCCTTCATCGAAAAAACTTTCATAACGAATTAGAAGAAAATTAGTTTTCCAGCAAATTGGACAGGTAAGTACAGTTGACAGAAAAAGTTTAAAAAAGAAGCAAAAAATAAACCTTCTGGCTTCAAATCAGAAACGTCTTGAGCGCCGACAACTTTGCTTTCACTAAATTGAGAATGCTCGAATTTACTCTGGTTTGTAGGGTTGGCACATCTGCCATATCATTATTTAATTAAAATAAAATAAATCCAATAATTATTCATAAATAAGTAAATTAATCATTTTTTTTTTTTTTAATTTATTTATTGAAAGAAAAATGACAAAAGATTAAAACAATTGAACTTCCAAAAACCATCGGAGGTTTATCCAGAAGTGCAACAAAAACAGTACAGTTGCATCAATCAGATGACTAGTAGGTAGGTACACTCATACATTATGTACTACTCATACATTCATACAGAGATTTACTTACTTCGTTAGATAGGTACTTAAAAAAGTAAATTGATAGAAAACAGGAATTATAAATCTATACAAACTTAAAAAAAAATCTGATCTAAAGTTTATAAGGTACATACATTATAACTACGCAGTGAACAAAAAGTTTCCAAACACCTCCACAATAATTAGGGTTAGTTTAAACAAAGTTATTCACATCCACCCACAGTTACTCGTAACATTTTTGTTATTAGAGTTTTGATATACAGTGTGATTTTAATTTAGATTTGAGATTTGAACTAGTGACACCGCTTTTAACAGTCGGATCAAGGTCATTAAGTAGTCGAGGAACTATGAAGGAGCAGGTGCGTTCCCCGTAAGTATTTTTAGCACCAATAGTGACTAGTTTCTTATTAGCGACTGATCGAGTTAATTTCGTGTGGTTAATTTCAATTTGAAAGTCTCTGTTGAAAAAGTTTTCTTTTAGTAGATTTAGGTGAACTTTCATATGTACTGGAATAACGTTGCAGTGTTTAAATATCTTGTTAGAATCATCAGCACATTGTATTTTAATTTGGGGAGACACTATCTCCTTGAGTATTCTAGTTTGTAAACGAAGAATTGCCTCGAGGTAAGTCCGGTATGTACGACCATAGCTACTCAAACTTGTTTTTTGCGTTGCGGTTGTTGGGACACCTATGTAAAAAAGCTAATGATGATTATGACATTTTGTTCGTTTGTAAATTTATTTTTAATTACTTTCTTGTTTCAAGAAACAACTAGGTATGCTCCCAAATGCTATGATCATGATAAATGTCGAACTATTTTAATTTATTTAAATAAATCAATGAAACTCAGACAAAAAGATGGAGTAAATCTTAAGCACTTATGGGTTCTAAAGCTTATGTCTTAATATGATTCAGAGGGGGCTAAAAAAATAGAGTAACTGAATTTTTATTTAGAAATACAATTCCAAATAATCAATCATATCATTATATCATTCCAAATTTGAATAGCTTTCTTCTTTTTTTTTCCTCCGGACGGAAAGCGTCAATTCTCGTCCCGCTGCGCTAAACGAAATTGTCGCTTTCCACCTCCGTCGAGAAGAAAAATAGTATACTAACCTCGGACAGTAAATTAAAAAGCCTCAGATCACCATGTTTGTTGACCTCGGCTTCGCCTTGGTCGACAATTACATAATTAAGGTCTGAGACCTTTCTTACATTCCTGTCCTCGGTGTGTAATCTACTATTATTAATCTGATAGGTACTTATTTAAAAATAAAATCCATCAGTGATTGATAATGCAAAACTTTTGCACCAACCCTACATTCTCGAAGTGTTAAAGAAATTCAATTTAAAATTTCCCGGTATATTTTAGAATCGAACTCCGCGAAATCTTTGGGATTCCCCCCTCTCATTCAGGACGACCAATCCTATTAGGTCGTCGTCAAAACAAATAGTTTTCAATCTGAAACACTTTCAATCGATTATTTTAGTTTCAATTTATTTAAAAGGTACTCCAATAAATTACGCTAAAGTGAACCTTGCATTGCATGTAAGACAGCTGGTCATAGTAGAAGTAATGTTTCTGACCACCTTGTTCGTCATCATGTTCATGTGATCAAGTGATCATGTTCGTGAATTAAGAGGATAGGCGGGCTGAAATGTTAATTTGGAGAATAGGTTACTTTTCCAACCGTAAACATATTTAAAAAAAATATTGAATTTCGCCGTGGCTTGCGGGACGACGACAGCTCTGTTGGAGTAGAGCATGCCCCGGATAGGCAGGTCGTGGGTTCGAATCCCGCTCGCCGCCCGACTTTTTCAATCTTTAATTTGATTAAGCTAACATGGCATACATGTAAAATAATAAAATTCTATTCGTATACATATTTGTCCGATCCGCCCCACCCGTAAAACCCACCGACAAGAGTACGAAAGAGACTACTGCAGCTGGGACCGATTTTATCTACATAAAATCGACGAAAACAGCATTTCGTATTCCCCTGTTTTCTCCTCCAAAACTAAACCGATTTTAATAATTCTTTCAAGAATAGTATGAGAAAGACTTTGGCTATGTCTGTACGTTTTGCTTTTTTTGTTTATATTCGTCAAAATTGTTTACTGGATGTCTGAAAATGGGTGGTAAAATTTAGTTCCTACAGTAATTAATTAATGTAAAAAAGCAAAACATAGGGACATGACATGAGGTGACATAGATTGTATGGTAAAAAAATATTTGCTCTAGTGTCATTATCCAGGGAGAAAACAGGGGAATACGTTTGTATGGAAAAAACCGTACTCGTCTATCCTCTTAATGTATGTGTTTTATAATTAGTGTTATAGTTAGTGTTGCAAACGTAAATGATGATGATGATGCTTCATGGCCGACCACAACGTCTGTTTATGACTGTTGACTTTGAGACCTTCGTTGATGTGCTCTTACATGGTTGATGTAGCCTATCTTGGCTTTAAAAGTGCGTCCGCATAAGCTACAAGTAGATTTTCCATCAATGTAGTTCTACTGGATGTCCGAAAATCAACGCTGTCGCTCTAGCGCGCTCCATACAAACAAAGTTTAATTACATATTTTGCATACTAACTAGTAATGAAGTCAATTACATTTTTTAAATATTATTATTTATGTTTCAAGAATAAAAATTTATTAAAAATTTATTTATTTATTAAACATTATCTAGAAATTAAATTAAATTAAAAAGGCATTTATTGCCTCAATTTTTCTAACAATCTAAGTAGGTACACAAAAAATTATAAACTAAACTCTGTGCCTGTGATTTGTCAGATTTTCGTTAAAGTTACAGTGCTAGAACGATTTCACCACAGTGCCTCAAAGATTTCCATAGCAATCTTAACAAACTAACATTAAAACTGCATCTTACTAATCCTAGCATTAAAACTGTACATTTTAACGGAAATCTGACAAACCACAGGCACAGAGATTAGTATCGTGACTTTATTTGGTTAGTATTGAAGGTAGTACCTATTTAAAGTTATAATATAATCATATTTAATATAATAGTATTTAGAATAATAATAAAACAATTTTTCGAAACAATCTTAAGAAATAACCAACACAACCTATTTAACCAACACATGAAATATTTAGGCATTTTTATAAAACAACCGAAACACCACTAATTCGCTCCGCGTGCCAATTAAAAAATGACAATTCAATTTTTTCCCTTTATTTCCTTCCAAAAAACCAAAATGGCGTCCGCGGAGTCAACCAGTAAATCTATCCGCATTTAAAGGACCCTTCACGATCATCCAGCTCGTGTGAGTACCTCTTTACTTCCCCTTTCTATTATTTTAGAAGAGGGTTTTACAATTTCAAGACCCCCAGGGAAAAAACGACGCGGATTTTTTTTTAAGAAGCACGTTTCTGAATAGCTGTTAATTATAGGGGGTATTTTCGTAATAGGGTTTTTAGACAATGGTGGTTGTTAATTTTTTTGGTTTTTTTACAAATTTTGATGGTGAAGATTTTAATTTTTGTAATTAGTTGAATGATACAATACACATACATAAATTCATCATCATTAGCCTATACAGGATCCTTCTTATAATGTTGAGACATAAAGTCGAGTGAGTTTGCAGTTTAGTATGGAACAGCTGATTTTTTTTCACGATTTCGACGGCGTTGGTTACATAGAGAAAGTTGTTCAGTTTGGTCTGATCATTACCCTTAAAAACTGTCAGCATGTTAAAAAGGACCCTGTACAGGGTGTAAAGAAAAGTATCATTAACCTGTAAACCACATATTCTAGTACATCAAAATGAACAACTTTTACTAAGGCAAACCTGTCAGAGCAAAAAAAAATCTGTTGTTCTCATACATTTGAGTCGAGTAGGCTAGTAGTTTAGTATGGAATAGCAGATTTTATTTGCGTTGACAGGTTTGCTCCCATAGTAAAAGTTTTTCAGTTTTATGGGTAAAATGAGTGGTTTAAAGGTCAAGGATACTTTTCCTTACACCCTGTTTTCGTTCCACTGCAGGATACAATCCTACCCACAGGAGGATGTTTGGGCGTTTGTATGGGAGGATGTTAGTTAGTAAAAATCCGTCATAATAACGTATATTCTGTGAAAATTTCAACTGTTTAGCTATTACGGTTCAAAAGTTACAGCCTTAAATAGGTAGGACGAACGGACGGACGGACAGACGGGTAACGTAGGCTTAGCAATTGGGTTCCGTTTTCACTATTTGACTACGGAACCCTAAAAAAGCTAAACAAAAACTGACTACCAACAATCATCTAAACCATTTCAAGGCGCAATTTTCGACAATTCATTAAAACTCAAAAAGCACCAAAAAACGCTATCATTAAAAAAATTACAACGGCAGAGCTCAAGGGTTAATTAAAAAAAATGGGCTCATTTTTCCCCTGTTGCCGTGCTCAGAAAAAAGGGCTCGGAGAGAAAAAAAAAGTCTAAAACTTAGGCATTCAGTCCGTCTGAAAGGGCACTTAAACCTTACACTAGGATATAATGCTCCGGGGCATTTTACAGGCATTGAAATCGCTTCTGTAGAGAAAGCCTGGCTTTTATTTGATAGCTGGGGATTCGAATTTGCGGGAAGATCAATGGTTGAAAAATCTGAAAGTAGGTATATTAAAGTCTAATCGTTAAAAAGTTTTGTTTCATTATACAGGATGTTACAAAAACCCATAGTAATATTTAAAAGGGTTGGTAAGACCATCAAACTGAACAGCTTGCACTATGGGACCAACATTGAAATCACGAAAAAGTTGTTCAGTTTTATGGTCTAAATTGAAGCACTCCCTAAATATGTAAGGCATTTATAGGTATTTACAAATTTATACAACTTACTACTTAATCTGTTTCTCGGCCTAAAGTAAAAAATCTAAAGTCTAATATATAAATATTATGACTAGAATTAAAGTCCAAGATGATATTTGCAAGACCTTTGGTCTAGACAAGATCAAAAACTACACGTCAAATAAATAACACAAGACAAGCAGAGTGTTATTTGTAAGTCACTAAAATAACTTTCTTAGTACAAGCTAAAAGGATCTGGATAAATATATTTTATACTAGTGTTTTCCCGCGACTTCGTCCGCACAAATTATATACCAGATTTTAAGTCAGATCATAAGCTATCAAACAAAAACCACACCTATAAACATAACTAGGATTTTTTGCAACATCCTTTACATAACTAAATAAGCATTATATTTTATAAACCGAGAAACAGAAAAAGTAAATTGTTCATATTGTAAAAATTGGTCCAAACTACCCCTTTAAATATAAGTGTGATTTCAAAGTTGGTCCCATAAAAAAGTTGTTCAGTTTGATGGTCCAAAACACACTTTAAATATTACTATTGAGTTTTGTTACGCCCTGTATAGGCTGATAATGATCATACCGTACCTTAGTCTACCCACTTAACAATAAAGTGTAAATAAACCCGTTCTAACTTTTGCAATCTGTATAATTCCACTTAAAGGATTCAAAACGAATTTTTATCAAAAACTGATAACTTAAAAGTAATCCAACAAAATTGCCTTTTCATTTATGCAAATGGAATCCGAAACCGAATAAGAACATTTAAATATCTTTTACCAAACAGAGATATCCTTCCAAACTAGCAGGGCTGCCAGGTGAAAAAATCTATTCGGCGCTAAAACTGTGCAAAAAGCTCTAGATTCTAACATTTTTGCGGTTTTTAAAAGCGCTTAATTCTTTTCCTATAAATATTATTTAAAGTTCTGTAAATAATCTTATCAGTCTTTCAGAAATCCATCTATAAGTCAATGCAACTCAGTCAAGTCGTATGCTTTATTTTATTTTATTTATTTATTTTAGAAAAAAATAAGAAAGCACTTCAGATAAGCGATCGTATTTTAATCTTGCAAACACTGCACATTTATTAGTCAAGTTTTGATCATAATACGCTATCAGTATTTATCATATTTCAATCATAAAACGAGATCGAATCAGAAATGAAGAGATCCGTAGTCAACCCAGAGTAACTTACATAGCCCAAACAATTGCTGAACTTACGTGGCAATGGGCAGATGGCGATGGGGCCGAAGAGTTCTAGAGTGGCAACCGCGTACCGGAAAGCGCAGCGGCCGGGTTGGCCCCATACATGCTGGAAGGCAAGGGAACCCGTTGGATGAGGGCAGCGCAGGACCGGTCGTTGGCCCGATCCTTGGAGAAGCCTATGTCCAGCAGTGGACGTGCTTCGGCTGAGATAATGATGAATCACAAAACAAAAAATACAGGTTAATATCTTGACATGATTCATCATCATCATCATCTCAGCCGATGGACGTCCACTGCTGGACATAGGCCTTTCCCAAGGATCGCCACAACGACCGGTCCTGCGCTGCCCTCATTCAACGGTTTCCCGCCGCCTTCACCAGGTCGTCAGTCCACCGTGTGCCTATCCACGCTGTGCTTTCCGGTACGCGGCCGCCACTCGAGAACCTTCCGACCCCATTGGCCATCGGTTCTGCTGACATGAATACAGTTTCTTTATTAAAAGTTCAAAAGGCGCTAAATTCTCATATACGGCGCTAAACGTACCAAAAAAGCGCTAGATCTAGCGTCGAAACCGCTCAGGTGGCAACACAGCGCTGCAAAATAGTATTTACTGAAATATAAAATAACCTTGACTCTCTGAAAGTTCAAATGTGAAGGTTATCTGAGAGTTATTAAGGTTGAAAATGTCTTACTTAAGAACGGACGTGGAATAACATTCAATGCTATTCGACTTGTTTACGAGGGGTAATGCTTTTGTAAAAACATTTTTATATTTCATTTGATACTATCTTAATAGTCTTTTGAAAGAATAGTTAGTATTTATAAATAGGGTTTTTAGTATTCACTTTGCAGAGTTTTTGTTTGAATAAAAAAAAACAGTAGATGGTGCGACGTCCCTTCAGACTGAAAGGATTGAAGAATTTTTTCAAAAATTAATGGTCTTTTCTCAAACATGCTTGGAAATTTGAGCATTATTTTGACAACCTTCTTCCAGATAAATCGAAATTGCTGTACTATGCGAGCAGCGGCCGGCAACATTTGTATGAAAATCCATATCTGTCATGGTTTAGCGGCCAAATAAATTACATAGTAGACTCATATCTGTCGTGTAATTTAAAAATGGAACGATCTTTTACTCCGAAACATGGCAACCAAGGAGGTAACTTTTCAAAGGTTTTATTTAAATTTCGAACTGGCTTGCAAATAGAAAGCTTTATAATGAATTAAGAAACGAATGGACACTGTAACCACATATTAATAATAAGTTACTAAGTACTAAGCTTTAATAAGTTGTAATAAGTCGCAGGAAAAATTATTGTTGTTCGTCATTGATTTTGAAAAAGTTGATTGATTTTAATTTCCGCGCATTGTATGAGAAAAGCACTATACAGGCCTTGGCCACAACTAGGCATTGATGGACTTACGTATGTGTGGCTCGGCTTCGCCTCGGCCCACATTTACACGTTCGTCCATAAATGCCTCTTTTGCTGGCCACTGAAGTAATGTACTATTATTCGTATTATTAATTGACTTTTGGTAAGTCAATGTCTTTCTTCGTCTTATAACACCCACAGTAAGAAATGGAGTGGTCAATTCTAAACCTCACGGCCAAGCATATAAAATGCAACATTTTATTTTAATGTAATAAAAGTGCACTTTTCACAGAAGTGCAGCAGGCTGCAGCACTCATACAAAAGTGCATCCATGAATGTGACGAGTGCGTCGCGAATTAATACCGCTATAAGCTTTATGTACTCGTACGTTGTATTCTTTAAATGTTTCTCAAGTTTATACAGGATGAATTTGACATATTTTTCTCCCCTCCGGACGGAAAGCGTCAATTGTCGTCCCGCTGCGCTAAACGAAGTTGTCGCTTTCCACCTCCGTCGTGGAGAAAAATAGTATACTGACCTCGGACAGTAAATAAGAAAGCCTCAGATCCCAATATGTTTGTTGACCTCGACTTCGCCTCGGTCAACATTTACATGAGATCTTTCCTGTCCTCGGTGTGTAATCTACCATTTCTTACTTAGGTACTTGTGTAAGTACAACAACTTTCTCTTCTATAGGATCTAATCGGAATCGCGGAAAAAAAATCAACTGTCCTGTACATTTGGGTCGTGTAGGATTGCAGTTTTGTATGAAACTGTTGATTTTTTTTTCGCGAATTCGATGTTGGTCCCATAAAGAAAATTTTTTACTTTGATGGATGGTATGGTTTGAGGGGATAACTCCTTAAAAAACCGTCAGCAAATTAAGCAGGACCCTATACAGGGTGTAAGGAACAGAGAATAAATTCTTTAAACCTAATTAAGCAAGAAATATTATTATATTATAATTCTCGATACAAGTTTATAGACTTGAGAAATGTAATACACAGGGTGTAAGGGACTACTCCGCAGACAGAAACGGTGAACTCAGATCATCAAACTGAACAACTTTCAGCAACTTACCTCAGGAAACGCGAAAGAAATCAGGCTGTTTGATACAAAACTGCTGTACCTACCCGACTAAAATTTTTGGGACAGCCGATTTTTTTCGCGTTTCCTGAGGTAGGCTGCATAGTGAAAGTTGTTCAGTTTGATGGTCTGACTTCACCGTTTCTGTCTGCGGAGTAGTCCCTTACACCCTGTGTATTACATTTCTCAAGTCTATAAACTTGTATCGAGAATTATAATATAATAATATTTCTTGCTTAATTAGGTTTAAAGAATTTATTCTCATTAAAAAACATACAGTCACTTACATGAGAACAGTTTTAAGATAATAAGAAGAAAATCGAAGGTTATACAATCGTTATACAAATAATAAACAGTACAAATTTTGTGGTAGTCAATGACGGACAAAGGCGCAACGTAGTAGGTACCTACGTATTTGTAGGTTTTTAATTTTTATTTAATTAAGTAGGTTACTAATTACTACTATAGATAGATAAAAAATTTGATATTTGACTATATACAATAAAAGTATTTTATTTTAATCTTCTCATTAAAAAAAGGTTAGAAAATAAAACTAAACTCCCATTTTCATTGAGTTTTAGCTTGAATACTATTTTTAATAACAAGATAAACATTAAAAAGTAATGAAATGTTGATGACGTCACAACTCAGAATTGAGTAGGTACAAATTTCATACAAAGCGCTCGTTTTGACGTCCGATAAAGACTAGTTGTCAAGTAGCTTATTTATAACCGAAAAAAGTCAACTAGATTTTAGAGTTTTACTCAAAATAACAACCAATCTTTCAGCACCGAAACATTTTCGTAACAAAAACGGAAAAATCTACCATTATACAAACAACAATAAACTCTATTACGAGACATTCAAGAGCCATTGTGAAGTTTTCTAAACAGCAAAGAGTGAACGAACTGAATGGAATGAATGACCGCCATGTTTTTAATTCAGATGTAAATTGCTACATTAAAATTCGCCGAGCAAAATACTTTCGTGAATTATTATTGTCAACTAGACTTGTGTATTTTGGGGGACATTTACAAATTGCTTTTTGCTATTTAGAGAAAAGAATCGTTTAGAGTGAATGAGTGATTTGAATGAAGGCGATCCAATTGAATGTTGATGATGAAAATATAGGTAGGTATACCAAGATCCGACGGCAAAATTAAGCACCTATTTTTTGGAGAACTAAAAGTGATTTAAGTGAATGTTTATGCAGTGGTATACAACGCTGATAGGTTGACTAGCAAAATGCATGCATGCATATGCTCACGACTATATTCCCCGAGGGGGTAGTGTAGTGGGACAGGCACGCTTCTACGTGCAAGTATGTAAGCTTAGATGAGGATTGATTATAATGTAATGTAAGAGATAGGAAGCGTACTATAAGATAACGATAACATAGAGATTAAGCATGTAATATAATGGTAGCGTATAGTTTAGTATATAAGATGGGGTCTCGAGACTTCAGAGATTGCATTGTATTGGAGACTTATAGACATAAGCGCTTGCGCGCTCTCGCGCTATTAAACTATTATCATAAATGGAGCTGTCTTTCAATCACGTCCCCTCACAATTCAGTAGTCAGAGATATTCTGAAACCTCAGAACATCCACTTTTCATCAGTAGTACCGAAACTCTATCCAGTGTGACGGGGGGTGAGCCCGTCGCCACTAGCAAAACCTTGCCGTTAATACTTTTACCATAATGAATTGATGATTTGTGGTTAAATTTTTCCACCTATCTGTTTAGGAAGTAAGAGCCATATAAAGGAGACTGATGTTAAGAACTGGAAAAACTAGGATTGCCACCTCTCAGTATGCCGCAACTCTAGGGTTGCCAGGTTAAAAGAAGTCATTTTTAACCCTAAAGTTGCGAAGTTGTGGCAGACTGAAAGGTGGCAACCCTAGTTTTTCCAGTTCTTTAGATTGGTCTCTTTCAGATGGCATCTCATTTACTTCCCAAACAGAGCTGTAGAAAAAATGGTACCATAAATCATCATGGTAAAGGTAGTTGCGGCAAGATTTTGCTAGGCAACCCGGTGGCGTTATATAAACCGCTGTTTAAACTTTCACCTAAATCAAGTTTTGTTCAAATTCAGTGAAAAAAAACAAATAGGTGCATACATTTACGGTCGGGTCTTGGGCTTATAGCATCGGTAGCGCGTTGCGAAGATGTGGTCTTTCAATCATGAAGGATCACGCTCAATCAATCAATCAAACATTTATTTGTTAGGGGTAAATGGGGGTTATCGTCGTGTATTTATGTATTTATTGTGTTTCAGCGAAATAACGTTTTTTTTTTCTGTTACAGGTACGTAATATTAAGCTGCTTAGAGGAACGGGTGAACTTATATAAATTCAAGTATGTATACAAGGTAATTTTTAGATCAATGGCCTTTGTAGCAAAACTGCACTGAAATCCATGTCGACATTTCCATGTTGACATTTGCGCAACCTACTTAAATATAATGGAAGAGCAGATTTTAAAGATTTCCGTATTGTTTCTACTACTATCTATCTATAACGTCACGACTCTTTCCCAGTGGGGTAGACAGAGACCAGGGCGCGCCATCTAGGTACAACAATCCTCATACCTACCTCTTTTGCAAAATTTACTTCTTTATGCTGTCTACAGTTTCAAGTTTAGGGTCAGGACACATTTTGATCGACGGCGTCCAACGGCGGGCCCATACGAAAAGCACGTATAGTATTATTTTTATTTTATATTATTCGGGATGTTAACAGCCTCTTTTACAAAATAATTAGACTTAAAATAAGAAAACATTAGCCATTTACAAGCATCCACACCACATTAGATTTTGTACATATAACAATCAATTTACGTTTCTATAAATTGTCTTCAGAATAGAAACTATTAAGTATCGATAGTCTTATCAACTAACAACTTTTTGGTAAGTCGAGCACTACAGCTAAATAATTCTAATCGAGCGACCTCATTCAAAATATTTAGCTGTTTACAAGTTCAAGGAAAGAAACTGTTCTCCCTAAAGTTGGTACGGTGAGATGGAATGTGCAGCAAAGTACTTTTGCGTAGCTTTCTAGCTGGGGTTTTAAAAACTATGTTACTGAGGAAGAGGGTATGGGAATAGAAAAAACACGTTTAATTATGAGCCCACAAGCGGTCAATGTTTCTCAATCCTAAAACATCATCAGTCGCAATACAAGTCAATCAATTCGTAACTAATTGGTATTAAAATGTTGAACAATTTCCGATAGTTGGACAAGACCAATTAGATCACTTTAACGCTTGAATACCACTAGACTTAATTCGATTCGGTCGGCGTCCGAGTACAACTGATTTGATGTTCAATTTATAGTATTTGGGTATCTGCCTCCGTGGTCTAATGGTTAACAGCATTGGGCTCTTGACACGGAGGTCGTGGGTTCAATTCCCACGGGGGACACCTAGTTATATGTCACTTTGTGCGTTTTTCCCCACTTGGTTAGGACATTGCAGGCTGAATCACCTGATTGTCTGAAAATAAAGATGATTCCGTGCTTCGGATGGCACGATAAGCCGTCGGTATCGGCTATTATCTCTGGTGGCTAGTAGTTTGTTACATAAAAACCACGTCACGGTCGTAAGGCGGTTTGAATAAACTCTGACACCAGGGCTTGCCCACACGTAAAGAAGAAGCTGGAATTTTGATTCTTGATTTAGAAATAAATATTTACACACACACAAGCAACAAATCATTTTATACGTCTTACATTTGGGCTTATTTTATACGTCCTACTCTCAAGGATGTATGTGCGTCACAAAAGTGATTGTAGTACCAAAATCATCGAAAAATGTCACGCAATATCGACGATCGAATTTCGTGGTAGCACTCCAGTACACCACGCGTGCCCAATGCAGATTGGTAGACTTCACATATGCAACACATTTTTTTTTTCAGCATATGCAGTAGGTTTCACGTTTCACATTTCAGCATAATATTATGCAATATTATTGATTATAAACATGTAACAGCCATGTTGTGCTATTTCGAATCAAATTAAAGATTGAAAAATTTGTCTCGGGCGGGACTTGAACCCACGCTCTTCCAAATAGGGGAAACGTACTAACCAATTACACCACCGAGCCCACAACCCAGAGAACGGAATATTATGAAATTTTCACAATGTTTTCCTTTACAGTTTGAGAGGCAGTCAGCATTACATAGGTACATAAGTTAGAACTCATTTGGTCCATGAAAAAATTTGCATTGACCGCCTATTTGTTTAGGTACAGTAATTTCCTAACTTCGTTAAAGTAAGTACTTATAATACTCGAAATGAACTCTATGTCCTTCAGAATTAAGTCTAAACAATCAGCAAATTACTCCCTTCTACATTACTTTTTGGAACTATTTCGTTTCTATACAGTATTGTACTAACAATAAACTTAACTGTTACGTGTAACATTAAACACAACAATTGGTAGAAACGGTATTACCTTAGAAAAAGTATATGTCTAGAATGAGCCTCACACTTGTTCCGTATAAAACAAAAGGGGCTAACTTTCTTAGGTTGGTGTGCGTGAGGCGCCATACTACTTATTTATGTGTGCGTGTATATGTATAGGGTTTTGGAACCAGTACTGGTTCCTATTTTTTCGACGCTTTCGTAGCTTTGATAAATAAAATACTTTTGGAGAAAACGTTTGAGAATCAATTATTAAGTTAACGCAGTTTTTGCGAGAAAATAACATGAAAGCAATTAACTAGAATCAACTTTAAAATCTGTTGTGTGGTAAATTTGTCAAAAAATATTCATACCAACTTAATTTTATGTACTTTAATTTCTCATTTCATATTCCAGCCAGAAACTTGGATCAAATTTGACACACAGATCGAATATTGTCTGGATTAGTACACAGCAAACTTTTTTTTAAGTCGCCGCACACGAAGTCGCGGGCAAAAACTGTTATCGATATAAAAATGTAATCCGACAATAATGTCGTCCATATAAAAGAAACTTAGTTTCACTTCCTTTACGGTATTAAACAAAGCAATAATTCGCAAAAGCGTTTCTATTTCCTTAACTAAAGCTGAAACAAAGTAGTATTTCGTGATCGAATCCAATAAATCCGAATACAAAGTGGTGTTTGGCCCCGACTCGAGCTCTTAGTTTAATTTGGCAGTACACGTTGATAATATCTATTGATGTTGTAATTATAATGTTCGGTTTCGTAAAGTGATTGTTGTAGAACATGAAGATTAAGGCTTTTGTAGAAAGAAGTTGAATAAAATGTGTGGTTTGAAGTTAAATGATAGAATAAGAAACAGTGTAAGTTAGTAAGTTATAGCCTGTAGAATCCCACTGCAGGGCAAAGACCTCCTCTTACGAATAAGGGTGAGAGGGAGCGGGCCATACTCCACCACGCCGGCCCAGTGCGGGTTGGTGGAGGCAAGTTAGTGGTCAACTTGCTGTCAGAGAATTTTCAAGCCGCCAATGGCCTCTGATCTGGCTTAACGAATAATTACCAACGCCATCTGACGGAACTATACGAGACCAACTGCTTAACGTGCCTTCTGAAGCACGGAAAAACAGAACAAGAAACAGTGTAATCAGAGAAACATATTCGGTCGGAAAATGCGTCTCAACCCTTATTAGACAATCTCAATCAAGCATTAGCTAGTAGTACATCCTTAAACAATTACGCCTAAGCTGCCGATAATGTGCATAATTGAAATCAATAACAGCGCCTTGCTGCACTGAATGGTCTTATAATGGTCCTATAATAGTTTCAAGCATCGCTTAGCATACTGTCACCGCGTTTTGTCCGACTATTGGTATACAGCATAAGCATATGCTCACGACTATATTCCCCGAGGAGGTAGTCAGAGATATCCTGAAACCTCAGAACATCCACGTTTCACCAGTAGTACCGAAATTCTGTCCAGTGTGACAGGGGGTGAGCCCGTCGCCACTTATAATGGACAGTGGGTACAATACATGCTTCGAAATTGAAGCATGCAGGTTTCCTCACGATGTTTTCCTTCACCGAAAAGCCAGTGGTGTTACAAATCGTACATAACTTCCGAAAAACTCATTGGTACGAGCCGGCTTGGACGGGGATCGAACCATCACCTCCTGCACGGCAGGCAAGGTTACTCGCCACTGGACCACCACGGCTTTATTGTAAGAACAAAAAAAAATATTGCGCTGACAGGTTTGCTCCTATAGTAAAAGTTGTTCAGTTTGATGGGTAGAGTATGTGGTTTAAAGGTTAATGATAGTTTTCAAGACCATATTAAGTTTATTTGTAGGTATTAAATGATTAGTCAGAATAACAATGATTTATAAAGCTAGTAATTCCAGAAATATATAACAAAGCTCAATTTTCCCAGAACTGTTGTTGAAACGTTCGAATCGAAGTATTTCTCGTTATAAATGTTTATGTTCTCAAATTACATGATTGCCCGAAAATACGATTACATGATTAGTAACTCGGATATTGTTTGATTGCAATATCGAATGAATCAACTCTAATCCAGGTATTGACGGTTCGAAACAGTACTTACGTCATGCTATGTATAATTTGCGACTTGCAAATAAAAAAATCTGCTGTTCCATACAAAACTGCTAACCTACTTAAGTCATTGTATGGGACATCTGATTTTTTCCTCGGACATTGCGCGCTAAATCACCTGATTGTCTGAAAAGAAAGATGATTCCGTCCTTCGGATGGCACTTTAAGCCGTTGGTCCCGGCTACTATCTGTGGTGGTAGTAGTCGTTACATAAAAACCACAGAGGTAAGGCGGTTTGAAAAAACTCTGACACCAGAGCCTGCCCACACCATAACAAAAAGAATGAGTCACGTTGCAGATTATGCCCCGTTTGTTTTTCGCGTGGTGTTCACGCGGTTCGCGTTTCAGCCTGCCACGAGGCTCCGCAATCCTTCTCAGTTCTCTTCTTACTCAAAAACAATCCTTGAAATTGGATAGATACCTAATCCCTCAAACCACTTGACACTGGCGGAAATGCGGTGCTAACGCACAAGCAAGAAGTCCATTAATTATAATAAAAAAAAAAGAAATACTTTTGTAAACCATTAAATTGATTGAGAACAAAAGAATGGTCGATATGAGAGACAGGTCATCAAAAATTCCATGTTGTCCATTTCCACTTAAAACCCTTTATGCGTTTGCAGAATATTTAGTTCCATTTTACAAAGCGCATCTGCCGATTTGCACAAGAATCCATAACAGGCTGTGATTGCATTCTAAAACGTAGAGTACACTAGGGCTGTCAAGTATTGTGATTTGCCGGATGCCGGATACCGAAAATTAAGCTCCAATAACATGACTTAAACTCAGTTGCAGAAACGCTAATTAAAGTTAATCCTCCATTAAATCTCTTGCTGACTTTTACAATGTCAACAAGACAAAAAGTGACAGCAAGAGATTGAATTGAGGATTAACTTTAAAAAAAGTTTCTGCAACTGAGTGACAATAATGGATCGTTCAAACGTATTTTAGGGTATGGAGTCAACAACGCCAAATTGCACAAAAATATTGGATTTCCATCCATAGAAAATTTAAGGCAATAAAAAGTTTCGCAAATAAAGGACCAAATTTCAAAATATGTGTCATTAAATTAATAAAGAAGGAAAAGATGATCAAAAAAATATTGAGGCATATCTTGAAATCGTTCATTATTATGATTTACGTCTGACATAGCTGTAAGGGCTTGATCCTTTGGCCTTTAAAAAAGGCAGATACTGTCTTGACGTGTTTCTGACATGTTCAGGCTCACTTCTCTATGGAGCGACGAACATGTTATATCTATCTGTTAGATTAGTATTTATTATAAAACAAATTTTTGTTTTAAATTGATTTTTAATTAGTTTGTAAATGACTTTTTGGAGTTCAGAAACATTTTGTTTTATTTTATAATTACTTTCCTAAACATTCCTTGTCAGTCACAGTCCGGATGCTAGATAGAAACCAGTAAACCGTTACATCTCTAGTTCAGATCCGTAACGCTTGCAAACGTTTTTAAAAAAGACAAAGCCTCTGTAAACAAACTCAGATCACTCGTTCAAATACCAAAACGATGACCGAGCGATTGAAACTTCTTTTTTTGTCCAAACGTGCCGCTTTTCAAACATTTTATCCGATGTCGCATCAACTGACAGAGTTTTGAATTTGGAAAAGCGTTTATTTTTTCATTCTGAATTTAGAAATGTTGACAACTGACTATGAATTGCTGAGTGCGGAATGAATTTTGAAGGTTTGCATTTGGAATTTGGAACGTTTGATTTCGGCGCTCTGTTCGTTTGGAATGACGGGATGCCCGTTTTAGAATGTTGATGCATTCATATAATTTTGGACGCGTGAACGGAATGTTGGAGTTTGAGTTGGACAGTTTTTAGTATTCACAATTTGTTACAAAGCTTAAGACGACACTAGAGAAACAAGTCGTCGCTAGCCTTACTAAACGACGTAACTAACATAGAGGTGATTTTACAGGACAAGCTTTTTTCGGTTGAGCGCTACGTCTTAGAAAAAGTATATGTCTTGAATGAGCCTCACGAATATTCCGTATAAAACAAAAGGGGCCAAGTTTCATAGATTGGTGTGCGTGAGGCGCCATACAAATTATGTATGTGTGCGTATATACCTATGTATAGGGTTTAGGAACCAGTACTGGTTCCAATTTCTTTCGACGCTTTCGTATCTTCGGCTGTCAATCTTGACATAAATAACTTAATCAAAGCGCTACGTATAAATTGTCTGTTACGTCACCTTTCAAAATGTGTTTTCTCGCTAGCGCTCGAAGATACAGATACGTCAATGAGACCGATCGATGCGTCATGGAAAATGGATTCGCCCGCAATTAATAAGTCAGTTTCGCCAAAAATGTCAGATACGTCGTTTAGTAAGGCTAGCGACCGTAGAAAGAGAAGGCGCTAGAAGGAAGCACGTGTCTTGTCATATCACTCAGTAAGAGATGCACATAGCAAATTAGCTCTAGTTAAAAAAGGAGATCGCTACTTATTGCTGTCCTTATCGACGTATCCACTTTTTTGTACTTCGGCCATCTGACTCCACTCACTCACTCACTTCATATAAATTGTATGGGACAACCACCTGACTCCGAGATGTCACTTCATATAATTCGCCATCTCATACCCGGTTACACTGATATTCGGTCTACTAGCGTAAGCGATAAAATTTTCGTCTATGCTAGCGACGAAGTGATACTGACAAATAAATGTTTCTACAATAATAGGTTCTTAAACTACTTTGTAAAACACCTGGGTGGTATCGTCTTTTAAACAAAAGAAATCCAAAGAATATACATATAATTTATACAGAGAGTAACAAAACATCATCAAAATAAACAAATTGGAGGCAACTTCGAATACGTGAAAAAAAAATCTGCCGTTTCATACAAAACTTCAGTACCGACTCAACTCAAATGTATGGGAAAGCAACTTTTTTATCGATATTTCGAAATTGGCTCCATAGTCTTCTTCTTATCGAGTGGGCTGCAAAGCCCTGGTGTCAGAGTTTATTCAGACCGCCTTACGGCCTCTGACGTGGTTTTTATGTAACGACTACTACCACCAGTGATAGTAGCCGGGACCAACGGATTAACGTGCCATCCGAAGCACGGAATCATCTTTCTTTTCAGACAATCAGGTGACTCAGCCTGCAATGTCCTAACCAACTGGGGAAAAACGCACAAAGTGACATTTCACTAGGTGCCCCCCGTGGGAATCGAACCCACGACCTCCGTGTCAAGAGCCCAATGCTCTAACCATTAGACCACGGAGGCAGCTCCATAGTAAAAGTTGTTCAGTTTGATGGTCTGAAGTATGCCCTTAAGTATTATTACAAGGGGGTTTTGTTAAGCCCTGTATAGACCACATCTATTCTAATCATTAAAAATACAGACTAAACTAAATTAGCATAAAATTAAAATCCAACATCTAATTCACCAATACATGCAGTTTGTAAAAAGTATCTAGGCCACCAATCAAATTTAAAAAATCATAAAAACTTTATGAATAAAAAAAAATATGCACGTCATAAATGAATGTAACCGCGGACGTATCATTTCGCATGCCGCATGCCGCCAGAATGAGCCATCGAGTAGTGTGGTTGTCATAGAACTGAATAAACTATAGAAATGGCATAAGAATGTCCTATCATTAGTACGTACTGAACGCTGGCATGGCGCAAGAAGTTTAAAATACCTACAGAGATAGAGATTGCATTACAAACAACTTGTTCAAGCCAGAATCTATGACCTTTGTGACGTCACTGATGTCTCCCATCTCATTTCCTCTTTTCATGGGAGTTGTCAATCTCAAGGTCCTTCTAAAGTCATGTCATCTGAGGAAATGAGATGGGAAACATCAGTGACGTCATAAAGGTCATAGATTTTGGCTTCAACAAGTTGTTTGTAATGCAATCTCCATCTCTGTAGGCATTTTAAACTTCTTGGTCTGGCGTATCTTCCAGCCGAAAGACGTCCGCTGCTGGACACAGACCACAGGCACCCTTCCTCAAGTCACAAATGATAGACTCCATCAAACTACGTACAATAAAAGTCATTTTAAATACTGCTCATCCATGTATTCCTCTTGTTTTAGAGCTTTGACATAATTATTACAAAGATAAACATGTCAGAACATGAGTTTACATTAATACAGGTGGTTGTTACAAGCGGTAGTCCTACATGTCTTGCCTTGCGGCATACAAATTTACACGTCAATGAAAACATTAAGGTGGTTGGAGAGTTGTCAATTTCATACAAAACTTTGTCGTAGAACACTCGTAGACGGTATTAATAAAAGTAATGTTTTATTATGGAAAAATAGCTTAGAAAATCTAGATTGCGCGTATCAAATCATATTTACAATTTATAATATAGGTACTTACGAATGATGAAAATTTTGTATGAATAATTTCAAAGCTTGATATCTTCGTATAAATATTATTTGATACGCGCAAGCTAGTTTTGACCGTAGGCGATCAAGGAACGATATTGTCCCGATATCACCGTTGCATGGCCGCAATATCGCCGCGATATATAAATAATAAATAAATAAATATCTTGGACAGTGTCACACAAATTATCTAGTCACATTTAAAGTTCCAGAATCTAGCCTGGACTTGTATTATGATAACTAGACAACGATATAGAATACATAATATATAGATTCAAACATCCATGACTCGGGTACAAATATTTATATTCGTCATACAAATATTTGTCCCTTACGGGATTCGAACCCGCGACCCCCGGCACAGCAGGCAGGTTCACTACAGACTGTGCTGTCGGGCCGTCAATATGAGGCCTCATATATGAGATATATTTATGTCGCGGCGATAAAGCTCAGTAAAAGTCATGGCAATTCAGTTGCGATATCGTGTCGGCGGTGGTGTAGTTGCGATATAGCCATTTTCAAGAATCGCTTCTGTGATCGTATAATTAAACGCCAGACGATTTGTCACGAAATTCTGCACTTTAGAAAAGGTCTGAATCCAACGCGGTTTGTTTATAATCTTTCTATAAGTGATTATAATAATTAACAACTCTAGACTCTTGGAGAGAACGGAGGGAGACCATTGCCAAACAGTAGGACATCAGTGGCGAATATTATTATTAACAACGGCACATCTATCATTCTTAATACAATGCATAAAAAAATAAATACATCCAAAAGGGGTTATGAAAACGAAAAGTTTTCCAAAAATGTTTCAACGATGCCGTTTCAAAATTTATGCGCGTCGCTTGTAAATTTTTAACTTAATCGTCATGCAAACGAGTCCACATTGAATTAATGTGAGCATTTTGTACAAGTTTGGCAACCGGGCTCGCAGCATTTGAATTTTGATGGTTACATTCAATTCTATTTGCGTTTATAATTGTTATTTCTATTTCTTGGTTACTTTTTTGGGCTTAATTTGATTGTTGTTTTACATTTATTACTGAGTTTAGGTTGGTACTTCTGTGAGAAAGATACTGTATTTTCTTAATTGTGGTACACTGTTACTTTGTGTATGTAGGAAGAGTATGGTATAGAAAAGACATTTAAATAATAATAATCGCGAAAATGAGATAGGTGCTACTAACATAGCTGGAGAAAAATGCAGTTGCCTGTTTATCCTTTTCACCGAATGCTATTATTTTGTTTGCCTCACCTTTAAAGCTCAGTGAGCTTTTTGCATACATTTTTGGCATAATTGTCTCCATCACTTTTTAGTATACGTGTGTAGCTTCCGTACTTCTACTTACATTTGCTAAGTTAAATTGGTCCACGTTATTTTTAATAGGTACCTACTGTAAAATTTTCCAAAGTGGTTCAAAACAATTATAATTTTTGTTATAGGTTAATACTTAATTTTATTTTTACTAGTTTCATGCGTGTATTCGAAGATATTATTATTTCTGGATTAAGGGTCACAAAACACAGCAAACAGAAACATATCCCTTAAAATTGTATCAAGTGAAACCCACGAGATTTTTATGGAATGCTACTGTGAGATAAAGGCTCTTTTTCACCAAAATTAATGAGAATGAGTTTCCCAATCTGACCCAATGCATGTTGGTTTTTCAACAAAAAAAGTCAGTAAAACATTATTGAAAAATTTCTTTTAAAAAAAAACCGGCGAAGGCACGTTCGTGCAATATTAATTCAGAACAACCGCACATTTCATACACTTGTCAATGAGTTAACATTTTACGAAGCTTTTAAAAAAAAAACACTTTTTGAACACGCCTACGCCTGTTCTAAATTCAAATATTCAAGCGAACATCGTGTAAAAGTTTCGTGACATGACTCTATTTTATTATTTAACTTTGATGTTTAAAAGTTTTAATTTAAATGGGTTGCGTTTCGAATAATGGTGTGATTTTCGTTTAAGGTAACAAACTATTAAGTTGTTAAAACAGGAAGAAGTGGAAGAGTATGGGGTCTTTGCCTAGCCGTAAGTGTGGCGATATCACCACAATTCGTTATGCCAAGTATTTTTGGTCGTCATTTTATATTTTTTTACGAATAGAAGACGTCATAATTTTAAGACAGCTATTTCATGCTTTTTGTGAGTCATCGAGGTTATCAATATAAACACTGGCTGAGTAAGCATATGCCATTTGGCCTATACGAATGTTACACACAATTCACTGTGGGTACCTCAATGCTAACAAAATTACTTAATGGTTTATTTTTTTTTATATTGGGTCTTTCAACCCTGTGGTTATGTCAGCCCCATCGTACCTTAAACTTGAGACTTTACTTAATGGGTTAAACACAAAGTAAACTGAACTTTGGTCTAAGGGTAGACCCAAGAAAAGACGTGATAAATAAGACGCCTACTGCAAGAAGAGGTAGAATATTACACTGAACAGAAATTCGTGGAAAGATGTAGGGAAGTAGCTTTTACCCAGTAGTGAGACGATACGGGTTGACAAAAACCCACTCTCGTCCTACTCTCATGTGGCGCATGACGTTTGATTGTCGTGTTAGTTCTATGTTTAATTCATAATAGCTTCATGCCTTAAGAGGTTTCCCTGACCGAACGACCTTGACTCTATCAGAGCCACCTTACCTCTACTAAACTACGTTATTTTAGTAGATATACCTATTTATGAATGGCTTGTCCTTCATTATGTCACTGTGGTGCCTTCTAATCCAAGGAAATCACATTCCAAAAAATATAAGAATTTGCACCAAATTTAACAATTATCTAATTAACTCATTAAATATTGGTCTTAAATTTTTTTTGCTTTATAGCAATTTTAGATCTTAACATTGTCTACACAAAGGTGTGTATCTCAAGTAAAAGTGACTTTAACTTAAAAAGTAGATGCACTTTTTTCAATATTTAGGCTTTTCTTTAAACACAGGTTTCATATGTATTTTATAGAAAAATATTACCCATAAATTTATTTAGACAAGCACAAGAATAAAAAGTTAAATATCAGAAATTCAAATTAAATCGAATCCGCAACGCAGGCTTCGTCAAACCTTAATCACATATCTATATCCGCTACAAGCTTCGTCAATTGCAGCATACAATATAAAATCCGCATGCAAGCTTCGTCAGACTATCAGTAACTAATCTAAGATGATTTAAGAAAAATAAGAAATATGATCTATAGCAAATAAAGCCGAGGTGTTGAAGATCATTTCTACACTTTTCAATAAATGTTATGTCTTTCAAATAACGAGAAGATAGCTTCTAAAAACCAACAAAATATGGCCCTGCGTTTACCTATGGGGAGCCCCTTAACATCGATTCTCATTATGACGCATTAAAAGTAATATCGTGCAAGGCATTTGTTGATTCAAAAAATGCAATATGCAAACACGACAAATCATCGATTTACCAGAAATCTGGTTTTATAGCAAGCAAAATGCGAATTGGTAAAATAAATAAAATTAAACGTTCACAGTCCGCCATTTTAACGACCGTTCCGTTTCACGCAAAGGAACAGCTAAAACGGAACGTTACATAGTCTACGAATGGAGTAATAAAAGCATTATTGTCTATAATTTGTGCTTCGATTGCTATAAAGTATATATTTTGAAACAGATTGCAAACTGTTACTTTATTTTATGGGACGCCATTTTGTGTGAATTCCCGCCAATTCTTTTGAAAGTGGAACTGTAAACCAGTGAATCGTTTTACTGGTTGGAAATTTCAGTTTCTTAAGTTTAGGGCCGTTCGTGACTGGATTTTTATAAAGTATGAATTTTATAGTCATATTTTAAGATTTGAAATATAATAGTTATGTTAGGAGTAAATGAAATATTTGTATGTTCTATCCATACATTAGTGAGGGTAAAGGTAAGATCAAACATCCATTGAAAAAGGCAATTTAATGGATGGTGGCGCTATATTTAAGCCAATGTCTAAAGAATAATGCCAATCAAATGAAAGATTGAAAAATTTTTCTCGGGCGGGACTTGAACCCACGCTCTTCCAAACCGGGGAAACGTGCTAACCAATTACACCACCGAGCCCACTACCCAGAGAACGAAATTTTCAATCTATTACGTCTTAAGGGGACAAATTTTTCAATCTTTCATTTGATTCGAAATAGCACAACATGGCTGTAACATGTTTATAATCAATAATAATGCCAATATTTATGTAGCATAAAAAGTGCTTGACGTTGTACGGTTATAAATTTATTTTGGTGACTTTAAAAGTTGTTTTGCACCACTGGAGCTTCGTTTTAGGCCGGGGGCAACCGACGACGGACATGCGACGTGACCACCCAATAGCAGACTAAAGTACCTAAATACCATAATTTGATACTTGTTTTAGTCCCACCCCATCCAGGTCATACTTACACTAACCATGACGTATCTTTCAAACAGTTTTCCTCTTCGAGTCCAGAACAAACGTAATGAAGCGACTCGCTCGCCTCTTTATATTCAAAGTGAGACCAAATCGATGTTGTTTTTAACTAACTCTCCGCAGACAGTGGCTTACCGAGATTGTTGTTTCTAGGGTTGACACGCAATAAGACGCAAATCTATAAAAATATGTGTAAAAGAAAAATGTATTCACGTTGCGAATTGAGCGGTTGTGTAATGGTTGGGGATCTACCTCCTAGCTGTCCACCCCGGGCAACGGCATCACAAGCTACCAAGTTTGTGGTGGCGGCTGAACGATCCCCACAGCGGTGTGGTAGGCTCCGCAAGGAGCCGCTGGCTCGAATAGCGACCACCCTCCTGCCGGAGTCTGACGCCAAGCAGCTTGCTGCGTTCCGTCGGTGTGCAGGAGTGCCAGTGCCATTCTGGGTAATCTCGCTAAATCTTCGAACCCATCTTTGTCCTGAGGACTAGATTGAGGTCAAGAGCAAGCCCAACTATAGTAACTCGCGCGGTTCACGTTTGAGCTAAAACTGTGTTTTTGCTTAAAAACAATGACAATTGACAATACTCCGACAGTCTACTATCTGCTAGCTCATAGAACTGAAGCATGTTGCAGGTTCTGACACGAGCACTTGTCTCGCGTGGTGTTCGCGCGTCGCGTTTTTGCCTGCCACGAGGCTCCGCAATCCTCAATCTCTTCTTGTTCTTGATCAAAAACAATCCTTGAGATTGGAATAGACAATCCCACAAACAACTTGACACTGGCGGAAATGCAATGCTAACGCACAAGCAAGAGTCCATTAATTATAAATGAAAAAAAAAACGCAAAGCACTGCATTTCTGCCAGTGTCGAATCAAAAGTTCATTAATTTATAAATAAAAGGAAAATCACAAAATCTCATAAGGTATGAAACTTGAGATTTAACACGAATGTTTAACTTGGCTTCCAGATGCTTGCTAAGAAAATGATTTTTCTAAAATCCCCAAAAGATTGTAAATATTTGTGTAAGATTGTATATTAATTTTGTTTCGAAACACGGGGATTTCAGCTAGTAATCATGGTGAAAATTCCACCAATCCACACAGGATAACGAAACGATTATTATTTGAAGCTACATAATTTAAGAGGAAGATAAACGTTGAATCATTTAAGACAAAATGCTGAACAGGGTTATTATTTAGCATCAGCATAATATGCTCACGACTATATTCCTTGAGGGGGTAGTAAGAGATATTCTGAAACCTCAGAAGATCCACGTTTCACTAGTAGTACCGAAACTCTGTCCAGTGTGATAGGAAGTCAGCCTGTCGCCACTTGTAATGGACAGTAGGTGCAATACATGCCTCAAAATTGAAGCATGCAGGTTTCCTCACGATGTTTTCCTTCACCGAAAAGCCAGTTTTGTTAGAAATCGTACATAAATTCCGAAAAACTCATTGGTACGAGTCGGCCTGGACGGGGATCGAACCATTGCCTCCTGCTCGGCAGGAAAGGTTATTCACAACTGGTCCACCACGCTTCTTTTTTATTAGCTTTCTTTTATAGTTTAATTTTTTTTAAGTCGTCATCATCATCTCAGCCAACTGCCTCCGTGGTCTAATGGTTAACAGCATTGGGCTGTTGACACGGAGGTCGTGGGTTCGATTCCCACGGTGAAACCTAGGTCACCTATTGAAATGTCACAGTGGAAATGGGCTTGCAGCCCACTCGATAAGAAGAAGAAAATCTCAGCCGAGAGACGTCCACTGCTGGACATAGGCCTCCCCCAAGGATCGCCAAAACGACCATTCTTGCGTTGTCTTTTCTTTAAGTAATTGGCATTCAAGCACTTATTCACATCTTTTCATTTCAAGTTAAGTCAGAAAAGCTACCCTTTCCAACAGTAACACCCCTAAGAAAACTCAACGAGAACTAAGTTAGCAAAGCTTAAGTATTATAATATGTTCACAAAGTAGTGTTGGCCGAGTAAATACTTCGTGGTTTGTTCAGTCTTCAAGCTTTGTGAACCTTTTTAATGCTGAGCTGAAGATAAGCTGTAATTGGGCTGAAAGGGTTGAAAGTCGGTGTCTTAATTTTAGCATAAGGGTCTTTTCACACTATAAGTGCAACCGCGAGCAGCTGTTAGCAGTGACAAGCAGCCGTTCGGTTGTCCACGCAGCCCTCAGCACCTAGGCTGCGGCACCTTTCCCATTTTTTTTAGTAAACTACGTGTCGGCAGCGCACGGCCAAGCGGCGCCTCTTTTAACTGAGTACGCCTGGCCACGCGGCTTCTCGCGGCTGCTTGTGGCTGCTCGCGGTTGCTAGCAGCTGCCCGCGGTTGCGCGCGGCTTCTTATGGCTGGTCGCGCTGCCGCTACCTGTCTATCGCATCAAATCAATTTGAACTTTATCTAAACTATTATAAAACTGTAACTGAAGTGTGTCTGTACATTGAAGATATTTACAAAAAAAGATTACGATATGGTTTTTAGGTATTCCTGACTCGAAATCAAACTTTTTTAGAAATTTTGTCTGTCTGTTTGTCTGTTTGTTTGTTTGTTTGTTCGCGCATCACGCAAAAACTACCGAACTGATTTTGATGAAACTTGTTTTGTTTGATAGCTTATAATCTGGTATATAATTTGTGCGGACGAAGTCGCGGGAAAACACTAGTTAACTAATAAGATTAAAAATGCTATGTAAAATATTGCACCAATAGCTCCTCCGGCCGCTACGCGCCGCTGTTTGCCGCTGCTCTTTCAATGTGAATTTACCCTAAGGGTCAAACAGTGAGAATATGAATAAAGGATAGCGTTTATAGCGCATCTAGATACGATTTTATGAGTTGGTTCGCAAGGAATATAGGCTTTAACCACCTGTAATATTTTCTACATCGTATTTTGACTTAGGTTTGATTTCATTTTAGGTAGGTACCTAAAATATAGGTATATCCAAGGTTTCAGAATGGAATGACGTGTCGTTGCATGCCATGTTAATCGCTTTTTAGGGATAAGACCGCCCATTTTGGTATCTTCTGTATTTCCTTCCTTCCTTTTATTTCTGTTCATTCTTTGTTTACTCTCTGTATACCAGGTTTTTTTCAAAACAAAGTATAATTGATTGATTGGTATTGATAGGTGCTTAAATTTAACGCACAATCACAATTCAATTCAATTTAATTCATTTATTGCTTTCATGTACAGTATTAAAGGTCTTATAATATGATTAGGTATTAGTACATGAACCCTGTTGATTAGGGCATTGCAAATTAAAGGCAAGCAAGATACTTAATAAATAATTATTTTAACAATGAACATAAAATAAATACGTTTAGGTAATTATACGGAAAACATTGAAATCATAAAATTTTGGATAGGTACCTTTAAAATAGAAAATAAAAAATAAATGTAGACTAGCACGCTATAGTTTATCACACATAAACTCATCAATCGTGTAATAGCATTTATTGATTAATAGGGTCTTAAGTTGTCTGTAAGGTGTTAGTTTGGGATCATTACAATGTATGTGCCTGTGAGCGTTATTTATTATTATTATTATTTACTAGCGACCCGCCCCGGCTTCGCACGGGTGCAATGCACATATAAACCTTCCTCTTGAATCGCTCTATCTATTAAAAAAAACGGATTAAAATCCGTTGGGTAGTTTTAAAGATCTAAGCATACATAGGGACAGACAGACAGCAGGAAGCGACTTTGTTTTATACTATGTAATATGATAATGATGATTATTAAAAAGGTTGGTCTCCGCATAAGAAGAAATCCTTATCACTTAGTCGCCTCGTACGACACCTACGAGAAGAAATGGTTTGGTCAATTCTGATGGTTGGTGGAACCATTTTGATATCAAACATCGCTCCCAATCCACGGAAATCTACCTTTAATGCTATTCTAAGCAAAAATGTGTTGTCTTTCAAATAAATATCGACGTATTACGTCAAAATCCATTAAACGTACAAACTGAATTCCGATATCTTTATTCTAAAAACACTCTTCGTTAAATCAAACGACGCTTTGAAATCGACGATTTTTAGACAGAAAACAAAAGTCAAAAGGATCAGTTATCAAAGAAACTCCTTATTACGATGTTTTCCCTTAAAGTGATAAGGGGTAAACACAACCCACCACCCCGAAACCATCAAAACGAAACGCCGTGAAATAAAAAAGCACATTAAAGGCAATAAAATAAGAGAGAGCAATAATTTTCTGTTTATTTCCATACCAGTAAAGATATGTTTTTCTTACGGCAATACGAATAGAGATCAATTTCCTTTGCTATAAAGTTTGAGGAACAGCAAGTAAAAGTTTGTGTCTATTGTATCGTGAATTACGACGCCATCTTGAATTTATCCGCTGAGATATAAAACACATCTTTATGCCTTGTGTTTTCGTATTAATTTAATATTATTTTTATCTTCCGTGCCATAACAGTGTTTGTAGCAATACTAGCAAAATAATTAAATGATACATACATAAATGCTCTCAAACGGTAAAGGAAAATATCGTGAGGAAACCTGTATACGCTGAAGAAGAAATTCTGATGCATATGTGAAGTCTACCAGTCCGCATTGGTCACGTGGTGGACTAACGCCCATACACCATTCTTGAAGGTAGGCCCTGTGCCTTTCAGTAGGACGTATACAGGGTGTAAGGAAAATTATCATTAACTCTTAGAAAAAGTATATATGTCTAGTATGAGCCTCACAGTTATACCGTATAAAACAAAAGGGGCAAACTTTCATAGGTTGGTGTGCGTGAGGCGCCATACAAATTATGTATGTGTGCGTGTATATGGATAGGGTTTTGGGGCCAGTACAGGTTCCAATTTTTTTCGACGCTTTCGTATCTTTGACTGTCAATCTTGACACATACTCGTAACTTTATAAAAGCTCTTCTTCTTCTTCTTCTTAGCCGTTTTCAACCGTAATGGTGTAGGCCTCCTTCAGTCTATGCCATCCCTCTCGATCCTGTGCCCTCTCTATCCATTTCACTCCAGCTGTTCTTTTGATATCGTCATACCAACGCATTTGCGGTCTTCCTCTTGGGCGTTTTTCTCCCCAGGGTCTCCACTCCAACAGTGCCTTGCCCCACGAGCCTTCTTTTCTGGCGATATGACCAGCCCATTGCCACTTGAGCTTCGCGATACGCTTGATGTCGTCAGTGACTTTGCTCTGCTCTCTGAGCCATTCGTTTCGCTTTCGGTCTCTTAGCGTAACTCCTACCATCTTCCTCTCAATTGCTCTCTGCGCTACTCCGAGTTTGTCGGTGACCTCCTTTGTGAAAACCCATGTCTCTGCTCCGTAGGTCAATCAAAGCATTAAACCGCATATTCTTACCACATACGAGTACTTAACCTTTAAACTCTACCCATCAAACTTAACAACTTTTACTACGGGAGCATACCTGTCAGAACAAAGCAAAAATCAGCTGTTCCATACTAAACTGCATCCTTCACGACTCAACAGAACAGATATGGTATATTCACCATATCAGTGGCACGTGAGCTGCATCTGCATGCTATTTTATTAAAGCGACACCTGGTTCATTCTTCTGTGTTCTTAAAACATGGATTACCCATCGGTAGTCAGTTCTTCGGCAAATATGACCAGACCAGTCTATTGTTCTAGCTTCAGCGTACTAATTTTCAGACTATATTCAAATACAATTATGTAAAATTTACTCTTTTACATAAAACCTCGTAAAATAAACAGCCTATCATCTGTTTTAGCACTTCTGTTAAAATATGGTCATGAATTTTAATACCTATGTAATTTCCAACTAGCGGGTAATTTGGAAATTTTATAGCATAAAGTTTAGATTAGCATGTTTCAGGGCTGTCAAACTACGGACCGCTTTATGCGGACCATAATTCATGGTGTTAATCATTCGTGTGGTTGGTAGATATAACTCTGATGCCTTTTTCTTGGAATTATGTATAACATGAGGTTTTAACTGTAAATGTAACCTTGGAGTGAATGTTGGGTATGGAATAAATGCGCTCCTTACGAAGTAGCATAGCATAGCATAAGCATAAGCATAAGCAAATGGTCACGACTATATTCCCAGAGAGGGTACCTAGTCAGAGATATTCTGAAACCTCAGAACATCCACGTTTCACCAGTAGTACCGAAACTCTGTCCAGTGTGACGCGGGGTGAGCCCGTCGCCACTTATAATGGACAGTGGGTACAATACATGCTTCGACATTGAAGCATGCAGGTTTCCTCACGATGTTTTCCTTCACCGAAGAGCCAGTGGTGTTACAAATCGTACATTAGTTCCGAAAAACTCATTGGTACGAGTCGGCTTGGACGGGGATCGAACCATCGCCTCCTGCACGGCAGGCAAGGTTACTTGCCATTGGACCAACACGGCTTACGAAGTATGTGTGGTATTACTTTAGTTGATCGAATCATGAACTGTGTGATAAGGGATTGGTGTAAGATGAAGGATGATAATATACTAACGAGGATTGAAAGGGGTATGCTTAGATGGTTCGGTCACGTAGAGAGAATGAATGAAAGAAGACTAACGAATGAAATTTATCAAGCAGAGGTGAGCGGAAGTGTTGGGAGAGGCCGTCCGAGGAAAACATACCATGATCAAATCAATAATATTTTCCGAAAAGGACAAAGTGCGTAGCACCCTCAATCGACGGAAGTGCATGAAAATATGTATGAATGTGAAGGAGGTAAAGAGGTGTGTCAGAGTCGTAGCGTGTGGTGGTCTGTGGTCTCTGCGTACCCCCATGGGACAATGGTGTGTCATTCAATCATTTTCAATTATTATATAACTATACACGTACTTAGGTTTGTGTAGGTTAGTCTCGGACACTTTATTCGAGAATTTTGTACTAGACTTAGCGTCCATAGTATTATATGTCAATGAGCTATATTTAGTGCTAATGATAGTTCATTTTTTTTAACAGCTTTATTAAAACAAATCACTCTGTCGACGCCTTGTAAATAGCAGACTCCATTTTCTTACACATAAGGTACACAATTCTTTTATCAGCTCACAATCTTAACGGCCCCCGTTTCTTTACAATGTACACCCCTGTCGTATCTGGTACTTTAACGTTTACTGTAGGTTTATTACTTTTTAGGTTATGTGCGAAAATGTTAAGTGTGCCCTTAATATCTTTATAAGGATAATAGCTTTAGTTTATAACGTGTTAGGGTTTATAGTAGATTGAAATGTTTACAGATAGTGTAGAAGTATGTTTGGTTATGGGCTCAAAAGGCCAGAGCATAGCGTAATAACAATAAAGTGGAACTGCTAAGCGGTCGCGTCAGGACAATCGAGCGGGGGAAGGGGGGTGCATACCCTAGATTAAGAGAAGTCTATTCCGAATGCGTAAATGCGCGCTGCATACAAACGAATTCTGGTGACATTTTCAATACTAACCATAGGCATCTTATATACATACTAGACTCACAATCAACCTTCGAAAGATTGCACAACCAAAAGAGCTCTGATGAGTTCTTTTTTGTACTAACTGACAGTTAACAAGCGAAATACGACTATATTTATGAATCAAATGCAACGTATTAGTGACAACCAGTCGCATTCATACTTAATTTGTGCGGGTTTTTGCGTCAATGTGGACAAAAATTTGATAAGATTTTATATGACACTGTGGGTCTAGTATAAGAGTTCAATGATACTAACTAAAGCCTGACCAGAAATATAAAAAACCTCGCAAGGATGCGGAAAATCATTGGAACTAATTTTTGTACTTGGAACACTAACATTAAAGGTGACAGTCGATTGCAGCGCCCCCAAACCAGGTTGTTATATTCCTGGTCAGGCTTTAATTAAATTCAATGAAATTTTTCAGAATTAATCTAGAAACTAATCTCTATGTTTGTATGAAGTCTGATTTTCGTTAAAAATACAGCTTTAATGCTAGGATTAATTTAAGATTTTTATGTATATCTTTGAGGCACTGTAACTTTAAAACTAAACATTTTAACCAAAATCTGACTTCATACAAGCATAGAGATTAGTTTCTGGATTGTTTCTGAAAAATTTCATTGACTTTAATTGGATAGTAATGAAGATATCACCAGACTCCGAATCATATTCCCTTAATTCGCTGTTAGGTTATGAGGGGACCGGGACGCGCTCCCCCCGGCCCCCTCAAACCGCTCAGTTGACGTAAAGCCACAGCTTAGCTGTTCCACTATATTATAACTACGCTATGGCCAAACTTTTTTTGTGCAAGTTTTGTCGTCTAGGTATAAATCTAAGATGGTTCAAATAATTACTATCGTTTCGTACAATCTACATTTACGAATTTTAGTTTATGTAACAAACTCACTCCGCCATGTTTTAAAGATAGAGATGCTGTGTACATCTGTATTTGGATTACAATAATATATCTTATTGCAATGTAAAATGGTTTCTTCTTGACTGTGATCTGTACGTGGACCTATGTACAATAAAATAAAATACAATTTAATTATAAAATTATATCTTTGTAAATATCAGCATAGCATAGCATAATATGCTCACGATTATATTCCCCAAGGGAGTAGTCAGAGACATTTTGAAATCTCAGAACATCTACGTTTCACTAGTACCGAAACTCTGTCCGTGTGACGGGACGCGATCCGAAAAAAAAATGAAAATATCACCCAAATTTAACCCAGAATCTAGCCCATACACCGAAATACAATACAATCGATACAAAATCCTTGACTTGGGTACACATTTTTATTTATCACTAGTGTTTTCCCGCGACTTCGTCCGCACAAATTATATACCAGATTGTAAGTCAGATCATAAGCTGTGAAACAAAAAAAGTTTCATCAAAATCGGTTCAGTAGTTTTTGCGTGATGCGCGAACAAACAAACAAACAAACACACAAACAAACAGACAGACAAAATTTCTAAAAAAGGTTGATTTCGAATCAGGGATACCTAAAAACCATATCGTAATCTTTTTTTTTGTAAATATCTTCAATGTACAGACACACTTCAGTTACAGTTTTATAATAGTTTAGAATCCGCGATCCTCGGATTAGCAGGGATCGTAACTCGGATTCTTTACACCAACTCTGTTTTCAAAACCTCATATTTCTTAAGATATTTTGAAGTGTATTCTTTATCTTTGATCTTATATATTTTCTTCTAACTTCGAGCCACTTGTAACCGTAGATATTCCACAAACAGTTAACTGTTTTGTTATTCTGAAACTCGTTCTATTTCTACCGGAAAAGTTTTCAATATAAAATTTAAAATTCTCTAAAGTCTTGAGTTTTGATGTGTTTATTTTTGTTTCTTTTTATTCAATTTGGATCGGAGGTTTACACTTATTTCTGGATACTATTGATGTTTTCGATACCTACATGTCAGCAAATAAAGGAAGAATGTATCATTTGCTTATATCAGCCGCTTCGTAAGTACTCGTAACAGTTGATTGAGGGAATGAGCTAAATAGTTCAGTTTGGTTGACAGAACAAGTGGGATTTAAAAATAAATTACAGTTGTAAAAAAACATACACACAACAAACAAACACACAACACAACAGAACATTTGCAGGTGATGTCAAAAGTGACAGGCAGTGACAAAATGACTAAAAATTTAAAAATATGTCCAATTTTGGACATAGCCTCTAATTTTGGAAATTTTTCGTTGCGTTTCTAAAATGAAAAAATAATAAATAGTAGGAGGCAAGTCCCAAAATTTTAAAAATGTCAGGCGATTACAAAAATGACAGGTGATGACCAAAGTGACGGACAGTTCCAAAATAAAACAAAAATATATTATACACGACAGGCTGATACTTGATACTTTCATGGAAACTTTCTATACTCTCAAAAGAGCCTCTTTTGTTTGAAATTGTTGATTTTGGATTACATTTAAGAGTATAGCCACTACAATATCGAGCACCTCTATGGTATAAAATTTTGAAAATATCGATTCGGGGGCTCTATATAATCGTGATCTTAGTTATAATTATGCTTTACTTAAAAATTCAAAACAAAATTAACTTAAACTTAAATACGAAGTAATAACAAACCAGGGTTTTAATATTCACCGGCTATTTCTAGAAGCGAGGCGATGTCCAGAACTTTTAATCGATAAACTAGCAACTGGAATTGGTCGGGTAATAGCTTTTTCTGAGTTGACTCTACACAGAACTCGATATAAGTTTTTTCTAATTAACATTCGGTTTAATAAGGTTTGCATTTTTTATACTGTGGTTCAGTATCAGTATTAGATGGAACTTGAAGTGTGTGTGGTGTTACAGTAACCGACCGGATCAAGAACAGCGTGATAAGTGATCGGTGTCATATGGGCGTCAAGAAATCGAAAAACGACTCTTAAGAGTTTTTCATCATCATCAGCCTATACATATATACTTTGCATGGCTGGTGGGCGTTTGTCCACATCGCGTGCCAATAAGGATTGGTGGACTTCACATACGCATTACAATTTGAAGAAATAAGCTATGAAAATTAACCGATTTTTTTTCATTATTATGCCAATGTGATCTTTTAACAGAGATGGATGGAATTATGACAGAGATGGAGTGAAAAACTGTCAACTAATTAAAAGAATACATGGTGTAATTGGGAGCCCTGTGCAAACTGAAGCGGTGAACTCAGATCATCAAACTGAACAACTTTCATTACATCCTGTATAGGGTGTAAAATTAAATGCGTTACATATCGGAAAGGGTGCTTCAGACCATCAAATTGAACAACTTTTATTACGGGACCAAAGTTGAAATTGAGATAAAAATAATTGCTTTGTCATACATTTTGTTCTATGGAACAGCTGATTTTTTCTTCGCTATTTTGATGTTCGCTCCATAGTAAAAGTTGTTCAGTTTGACAGTGTGAAGCACCCTGTTCCATTAAACGCATTAAATTATACACCCTGTATAGGATGATGATGATGATAAAAAAGTAGCGAATTCCAAGAATTTGTTATATTATTATTATCTAAACATGCAACATCACAAATTCATATCTCGAAAAGCAATAAAGCACCCGTAGCTGGTTTCCGAACGCACTTTGGCACAAAGCTCCTCTCTCGACATTATAAATTGTTCCTTTTAGCCAAATTAAATTCGCAACTCTCTTAGAGCGAAACAGACGTATCTTTATCTTATATATTGGAGGGAGATAAATATAACGGTTCAGTTGTGTTGTAAATCTTCTGAGGGTGGCATAGAATAGGATAAACATAGTAGATAAGACAGCGCCAAATTTTGCCTAAAATACACTGGCCTTCAAAACTTAGTACCACACTTAAGTTAGAAGGAAGAATTTGAAAAAAGAGTGTTTTTGTTCAGAAATATAGTAGACTAGTGTTTTCCCGCGACTTCGTCCGCACAAATTATATACCAGATTTTAAGTCAGATCATAAGCTATCAAACAAAAAAAGTTTCATCAAAATCGGTTCAGTAGTTTTTGCGTGATGCGCGAACAAACAAACAAACTAACAATTTTGTCAATAGATGGCGCTGCACGTCATTTAAATCGCGCTATCGAGTGTTATTTTGACTTTATATTGAGTAAACCGCAACTTTTTTGTTCCTCATGATTTTACGGTTTTATAATAGTTAAAATTACACACCGAGGACAGGAAAGTAAGAAAGGTCTCAGATCTCATGTAACGAGTGTGGATAATTGGTGTTTTGTTTTAAAATGTTATGTGGTTCAGGCTTAGAGCGGACTACTTAGAGCTTAGAGCGGTTAATTATTTTGCATGCTTCTAATTTGCAATGCCCTAATCAACAGGGTTCATGTACTCATACCTAATTATATTATAAGACCTTTAATACTGTACATGAAAGCAATAAATGAATTGAATTGAATTGAATTGAATACTCCAATTTATTGACAAGGCTAAGAGATAAAGATTCCGTTGCAATATTTTGTTGTTTGAAAGGCTAGTCAACTTTCACCACTTGACACAAATTCAACCTTAAACTTTAATTTTGGTTATGCTTGCTTCAACGGTAGTTACAGCAAAATGTATTATCACCTAGAATGGAATTGCGGTTGTGTGCACTCGTTGTTGATAAAAGCACATAGGGCTTGGACTTTCGATTTTCTTTGAATCGTTTTTATTTATTATAATAATTCACATAGTTGAATAAACAAAAAATTTTCAAATTATGTATTCCAATGAAAGAGACTCCTGTGAATGAAAAGCTGCGCGATAATCGATTAATGTGGTATGGACATGTGATGAGAAGTATAGTGGCATATTAAAAGACGAATGTTAAATATGGATGACTGCATGATGAGAGGACGAAAGAAAAGATGGATGGATTGTGTGAAAGATGGCATGTGTAGAAAAGGAGTGTGCGCTGAAATGACGCCTAAAAGGAAGAAGACATATTGCGCAGACCCCAAATAATAGGATAAGGGCAGGAAGAAGAAGATGTATTCCAATCTTCTTATCGTGTCGACTTCAAATTTTGAAAAAAGTCGCTAAATAGTACCTTGCCAGAAGTGGGCAACCGATACTGCACCGTCGCTAGCGGTCATGAGCTCCTCCTGCGTACAGGTGTTAGGGCACGCAGGGCACGATGTGAGATGGGCCATCGTTTGTGGAGCTCCACACAAGCAACTCACATTTTGCGCATCCGAGAATCCCCACCTGAACATGTTGTCCTTACTGCGACCGACCTGGGTTCGAAGTCGGTTTAACGACTTCCAGGTCGCCCAAGGCAAGTCATGTCCAGGCGGGAGGCTCCAATGAAATTCTGTCAAAAATTATAACGACATAATCTGAAATCGAAAGTCTGGAAAAGGATAGAGCGTCAAAAATGCAATTCCGTGTTGCCAGATGAGGTTTAACCCAGAATCTTCAACACTATTATGCACTCTATTATTGCCTACGCTGCCAACTTCATCACTATCTATTCTATATGCCCACGTAAATGGTTTGTTTATTACACGCAGTTCAGAATGATGTGTTTTAATATCGCGCGGGGTAGTGATGCCTTGTTTTATACCGTGCGTTGTTAAATGGCCTCCTTTGTTTAGGGTTTTGATGAGAGTTGTGTGGGCTAAGTGCTCGCGTTCGTAGGATTGATGGTATCATCATCATCATCAAGGTTTACACTGTATTAAGGTAGGTATATTTATCGCAGTGATATATTAAAACGCTCATGAGCAAATGCAATCATTTAAATTTAGAATTTTTAAAATTGTCGTCGTTTCAGTTTTAGGAATTTTTCCAGTCACGTAGGTGCGCATTTATGTTACATGGCTGGCTACAGTACATCAGATGTATCAAAAGGTAACATTATAGGTAAGGTAGCATTGAAAAAAAGAAAAAAAAGGAAATAAAAAAAAGGATAACCCTGATAGCGAGTGGCTAAAAAATACCCACGCCTGATAACCCACGGGTAGAAATGAAGTGGTTTATTTTGATTACAAATTAGTTTCTAGATTGTTTCTGAAAAATTTCAGTAACTTTAATCGGTTAGTACGTATGGAAAATTTAATCAAACTTCGTTTGTATGGAGCGCGCAGCAAAAAATATCCTTATCTTATCTTATTGTGTGGGCTGGCAAGCCAGCATCACTTCGACCCAGTGGTATCTTTCGTGTTGGCCCCCCTATCTATCACCTATATCCATAGCTTAGACCATATAAAACTGAACAACTTTCACGATGAGACGACCATTGAAATCGCGAAAAAAACCGGCCAAGAGTGTGTCGAACTTGCCCAGAATAGGGTTCTGTAGCCATTTTATATCTTAAAAACCGTCAACAAGGAATTAAGTTACATCTACATTTTTTGTGCATTTCTTCCTCAGCCAGTAATCCACGACCCACGCTACAGTCCAACGACTAGACGACGCAACATATTTCAAACAAGTTTACGATTTCCCCGCCACGTCATAAATAAAGATAACAAACTCAACACGAAAATAATTCTGTTACGTTTACGTGTACGTTTGCGTTACGTTAAAATTTCACAGCGCTTTGTGCATGCCATTTTTGCGGTATCCGGTTTTTTAAAATGGGAGTAATGTGCATGAATATTCAGCATATTTTACCAGCTGTAATACTACGGCCGTCATTCCATATCATTCTCTTGTCCATTTCCCATTATTAGGGGTCGACGCAATATCACATCCTCTTCCATTCATCTCTCTTAGCCGTCATTTCAGAGCTCTTTTCTTTTATCATCCTTCAAACAACCCATCCATCTTTTCTTCGGCCTTCCTCTCCTACCACAGCCATTCACATTCATACTTAGACCTCGTCTCGTCACATGACACTCGTCTCTCCGCATCACATACCCATACCACGATAATTTATTTCCTTATATGAATAGAACTATACAAGGTGTTACAAAAATACAAAGACCATCAAACTGAAATTGTTTTTGTTATTTTGAAATATACATAATTATTTTAAAAATACCAAATGAATAAAAATACAGGTCTAATAGAGTAGTGTTATCACTTTATTTAACCTGTGTGACGTTAACAGTTAGTACTCAAATTGTATCCGCACCAAGTTAAGAAATCGTGGATTTGAATACGAAAAAGATTACGTGCTACCTATACAAGGTGTTACATAAATACAAATAAACCTTTATGGGGGTGGTATAGACCATCAAACTGAACAACTTTCACTGTGGGACCAATATCGAAATCGCGAAAAAAAAAATGTATGTTCTATACTCTACAAATCGACTCGAGCCAGATTTTTTTTTTGCGATTTCGATGTTGGTCCCATAGAGAAAGTTGTTCAGTTTGACGGTCTAAACAACACCCTTAAGAGTTTTAAAAAATTATTCTTACTTATGTAACATCCTGTATATTTAGTCCTATTTTATTTACATATTTTTAGTCCGATTTATATGAAGTTCGCAGCAAACGATTATCTTCGCATGTAATAACACTTGATCCCTTAGTCACCTTACACAATACTTACGGAAAGAGATGGCCTATTTATAGCTAAATCCTCACTGCCAACTCACGTCACGGCTCACAAAATAACGGCGGAAACAAATAACTCAAATGAACACGAAACATCTCACCAAATAAATAAACATTTTTGGCAGCCATTGGTAGGAACTGCACTTCAATTTCATATCAATTTCCATCAGGAACCTCCGGGAATGGTTCTAATATAGAAATCATATTTCAACGAGTTCTCAAAGAGATGAAATGTAAGGAAACGGTTGTGAATTGATGATGCTTTTGTTCGAATAGGAAGGGCGTTTAAGTGACGTAACGTTTTAACTTACTCTGCTCTGCTGCTGTAATATGCAGAATGCGGTAAGGCAATATCACGCCTTTTATCACTGACATTATACTCTAGCGATAGACAAGCTCGTTCAAACAATCAAATTGTCACACAAAAGAACACAAAATGACACATTGCGGTCTGTCATTACCATAGTGACGAAGTGAACTCGGGATCAATCAGGTACGGGCACCGCATTCAAGTCGAACATGTTGCTTCTATGAAAGGGCCTGTCTATCGCTAGAGTGTAAGTCAATGCTTTTTATCAAGTTCTTTCGCGCGAAAATAGCTAAAGTGTGATAGTAAATTACGTGTAGGGTCCTTCTTAATGTACTGACACTTTTTAAGGGGATGATGAGACCGTCAAATCGAACCACTTTCTCTATGGCACCAACGTAGAAATCTCGAAGCTGTTCCTAACAAAACTGCAAACCTACTTGAGCCAAATGTATGGTAAATCTGTTATAGTCGCGATTTCGATGTTGATCCTATAGAAAAAGTTGTTCAGTTTGACGGTCGGATCATCCCCTAAAAATGTGTCAGCATATTAAGAAGGATCCTGTATAGTCTTGAGTTTTTAGCCTTCATTAACACCAAAAGTTGTTCAGTTTTCGATCCTATAGAAACAACAACTTTAAAATATCTATAGCAACTTTTGGTTACTTTTCGAGCGCTTCTTGTTCTCAAAATCTCAAATAAAATAAACCGCTGACTGCAATATGTAACAACCTGGAGTCACAGTTGCAATAAATGTGCACGATCTACACTAGGGACGTCACCTATTTCGGATTCGGATTCGAGTACGTATATTCTCTTTGACGATGAAACCTAGACTAAGAGAGATTGCAGTTAAACAAATATCATTTTCGTATTTCAGACGTAGTATAATTTTCTGTTTCAATTCTATACCCAGTATTAATAGCGTTGCGGAGATTAAAGCACGGAAAAAGGATCGGTTACGATAGAAAATAAAAGCGAGTCGGCCAAATTCTACAATGGAGGTCCAGAAAGGTTTGATCGTGGCAACTCCCAATTTACAAACTTATTGCATTAACCATTAAGTATTGCCTATTAACTCAAGTAGGCATCTAGAATAAAAAAAAATTGCTTACCGTGTCAATTGAAACACGAAGACGCTCAAGACATTACAGCGTTGAAAAGGACCTCGCTATAGTTTGTAGGCGCTTGTATGTATGCTTATTTTCTCGAATTAGTCTCTGCGCTTATACCGCGCCCTTGGACAAAAGAGTCCACCTATTGGTAGGCGAACAGCAGTTACACTTTCAGTTCAATTCAAATGAGTTGATTGCCAAAAAAACACTTTGCAAAGACACACAGATTTTACACCACTGCGGTTTAGCGGTAGGTATTTAAATCATGTTATGTCATGGAGTGACCGATGCCTTGGCTAACGCTTCCTGTTAAGTATATCTACACAATTACGGAAATAATTTTGGAGACATTTTGGTCAGATATCCGATGTTTCGGATAGTGATCATCACAAAAGCAGCACTAGTCTCAACTTTTATGCGCCACCGTACGACGTTATGCCCCTGATCATGGGACTTTTACGAGCGGTAACAAAAGTATTGCATGCTTTACATTGTGGTAAAATTTGATACTTATAATTTTATTTTCGAATTGACAAAGACGCTTTATGTGCTACAAATAGTTGAGGTAATCACTTAGTAAAAACACTTCTGCGACTTATTGTCATATAAATAAAGGCGACGTATACAATACGCCTACTTTTGATGCTATTTGTACGTACACACGTCAAGCTACGCAAAAACCAACATAAGCTGGCCGCGCGACGTTATTCATTACTCTACCTACGCGCGGCCAGCTTATATTGGTTTTGCGTGTCTTGATGTGTCGCTTTATGTACATTAACCTAGCACAACTGTCGATTACAGGACAGATGCCAAGAGGACGTTCGAAGACTAAATAGATGAACACAGTTCTTAGTGATATGACCGCGTGAAATGTTTCCACTGACGACGTCAGAATAGGCAAGGTGGAGAGAACAGATGAGAAAGGCTGACCCATCCACTACAATATAGGATTTAAGCTAGGAAGAAAGGGATAAAATTCTCCAAAATATTCCTAAGCTATTTTTCCATACTATAAAATATTAATTTTATTAATTTCTACGACAAAGTTTTGTATGAAATTGACAACTCTGCAACCACCTTAAGTAGTCTGAAAGAAATAATTCAAATAACTTTTAATGCTTCAATTAAATTCCATATTTCTTATTATGGTTCTACACCATACCACATGCATATTCCTGGGCAGGGACGTTGTTCCTGGGATACTCATAGTTGAATTGCGTCTTTTTACCATTTAAATAAAGTAAATAATATGATTGATTGATGATTGCTAACATCGAAATCCTTCGAGTGACTTTACTATTCACGATGCCCCATCAAAAAGCGTAGTCGATACCAGAAAACGTTCGCTCGCTGACAAAACTAAGATATTTGTTCCCCCAAGATTTCCCAATGGATTTTTCTCAGTAGGATACAAAAAATTGCCTATAAGTATGTAAATCCGGGAATCGTGTGAATATATCGTAGGCTTTGTGGACGAGTATAGACAAATAAACACATCTTTATAGTTTACGCCTTTTTGGCGATAAACTGTTTTGGTCGTATATTTTGTCTCTATTTTGGTTTCCCGGTTTAGAACAATATTCCTTTGTGGGACTAAGATAAAGCATAGGAATAGAGAAAAGCTTGCTTGCTTGCTTGCTAAATAAGACTAAAATACTTAATTAAGACTAAATAACACTAAATAAGGGTAATTGCAACTATGGGGCAATTGCAACTATATGGCAATTGCAACTTTGAGGCAATTGCAACTATGAGGAAATTGTTACTTTGGTGAAATTACCAGTATGGAGCAACTTCACTTTTAACAATCACGATTCAGTTCTTCTCTTTATTACAACACCAGCCTTATAGAAGACTTGTCATGCATCTATTAAGATTAGGTACTGAATCGTGATTCTTGTAAGTGTAATTGCTCCATAGTTGCAATTGCCCCATAGTTGCAATTGCCCCAAAGTTTCAATGATAATTGAAGAACAGCATCTGTTCACCCCCAAAAGGAATACCAACATGAGTTTGTTTATTTCATCCTGGAATTTTACTAAAAACCAGTTCCAGCACTTCATGCCCGGTGAATGCTACCGGTAGTAACAAAATATCCGCGTGACAAAATACTGAACTAGATAAAACTATAGTATAAGATGCCACAGATACGACAGAAGAAATTGTACCATAAAGTCAAAATTGGTGTCGTTATTTCCGTAATGAAATTCAGAAAAGCAAGCCATTACTACTGACGTTCAAGCAAACTTTAATCTACCATTCATTCCACATTCCAAAACTTACAAGTGTCTCTTAAAACCGGTCGGAACCGGTTAAAACTGGACTCGCACAAAGTAGTACGAAACAAAGTAGTTTGAAAACAAAGTAGCCGAAAGTAACTGTATGTTATTTATAACAAAGTTCTTGCGAATCTTCTACTTGGCTTGATGTTATTATGCTCTCTAACTTTGTACAAAGTTTTTAACTTTAATTTATGTTACAAGTTAGAGTAGGACGGATAGAGTAATTATGTTAATTGTGCGAGAGGAACAGATTAAATTTGGGGGCGGGGTATTTATTTATTTACGGGCAGATTCGTAAGCGTCTATTTTATTTGGGTTTGTTGCTTTGGTTCACTGTTTCTTGTTTCCTGGATATTTATTGCCCAAAGTGATTTGGAGATTATAAATAGACCCTGTACTCAAGTTTCAACGTTGAAAGAATGGGAGAGAACGGCGCCAAAAACAGTGACCTCACTGAAAAGAACGCGCGAGTGACAGAAAAAGAGATGTATCGAATGTTCGGAGCGCGCTCCATACAAACGTACAGTGGTGATATTTTTAATACTAACCAATTAAAGTCAATGAAATTTTGCAGAAACAATCTAGAAACAAATCTGTTTTTATGGAGTTAGATTTTCGTTAAAATACATAGATTTAAAGTTACAGTGCCTCAAATAATTCCATACGGTATGGAATTAATCCTAGCATAGAAACTGTATATTTTAACGAAAATCTGACTCCATACAAACATAGAAATTTGTTTCGAGATTGTTTTTGCAAAATTTCATTGACTTAAATTAGTTAGTATTGAAAATATCACCATAGTACGTTTGTATGAAGCGCGCTCCGAATAATATCCCCTCGTAAGACCGAACCATAATAAGGAGGTAGAGAATTATGACTTTAAAAAAAACACATTTTTTGTAGTCATAGAGCACTTTTAGTGACGTTTGTACTTTTGAAGGAACCTTCGGCGTTAATCAAACTTACCTGTCAATATGTCTAAAAAAAAGGCTTACGAGCTACGAATAAGAATAAATATGGAAGAGTAACTCCAAACAAAATCGAAATCATTTTTGGCACCCCATGAAAAATGACATTTTGTACGAGCTTTGGCGGCGAGTTACAATTTTTAAAGAACAAATTTAGAACGCGTTACAATTTTTTTGGTGCCACTTTTTGAGCTTCATTTATACTTCTATACATTCTCTTATTCGTAGCTTACGAGGATGTCATGCCGGGTAGAGTTTGGGCACTGCTAGTGAAATTTAGATTTTCTGAATATACGGGTCCTTCTTAATATACTGACACTTTTTTAAGTGGATGATCAGACCATCAAACTAAACAACTTTCTCTATGGAACCAACATCAAAATCGAGAAAAAAAAATCAGCTGTCCCATACATTTGGCTCGAGTAGGTTTGCAGTTTTGTATGAAAGAGCCGTTTTTTTTCGCGATTTCGATGTTGGTCCCATAGAGAAAGTTGTTCAGTTTGACGGTCTGATCGTCCTCTTAAAAAAGTGTCAGCATATTAAGATGGACCCTATATTATACAGGCTGTATCATTAACCTTTAAACCACATACTCTACCCATCAAACTGAACAACTTTTACTATGCTATGGGAGCAAATCGATCAGAGCCAAAAAAAATCTGCTATTGCATACATTTGAGTCGTATTGGAGTTTAGTATGGAACAGCCATTTTTTTAAGCTCTGACAGGTTTGCTCACATAGTAAAAGTTGTGCAGTTTGATGGGTAGAGTATGTGGTTTAAAGGTTAATGATTATTACAGATATTTAGAATATCTCTGACTAGGGAATATGTTTATGCTTTATTTAGTTGTCGCCAATAAATTGTAGTATCGACGACCACCAGTAGGTGTATGTTTCAAAGTACATTATTAGTCATTTGAAGAACAATAATTAAACTCAGTGTAGAACCTAACAGAAAACTTATAGCATTATGTCTTAGAAAGTTATTTTCAACGCAATTAAGATTTTAAAGGAAAAGTTTCATTCATTGTGTCATGTCGTATCTCTTTCACTTTGTAGGAATACAGCTTTAGTACCACTTTTAATTATTTACAAAGTTTTTTGAAATTAATATTTGTTGAAGTCTTTTGCTGTTACAATAGGGTTTAAAATTGCTTGCTACTAAAATGCTTAATAGCTTGAAGTTATTTGTTTGTTTCTAGATAATATAATTTGAATTTAAAAATAGATGTAAAGTACGCACTACGCTCTCGCAAGAATTCTCGGCAATTCTTTCAAGGAAAATTACTAGGGCTCTTATCTTATCTTACTATGGGGGCTAGCAAGCCAGCAACTCTTGGACCCATTGGGGTCTTTTATATATTAACCCCTAGACATTCATTTTCTTTATCCTTAAAAAACATGGTAAATTAATTTCCTCAAAAAATTCCTCAATACCAAACGGTAAGAATTTTTTTTGTGATATCGGTGTTGTCTCCATCGTGAAAGTTGTTCAGTTTGATGATCTTAACCGCCTCTGGTTGTTTTGTTCCAATCTGTACAGGGTGGTAAAAAATCAACCTAGTAATACTTAAGGGGGTGGTTCAGACCATCAAACTGAACAACTTTCACTATGGAGCCAACATCAAGAGAAATAAATCTGTAGTCTCATACATTTTAGTCGAGTCGGTACTGCAGTTTCGTATGGAACAGCTGTTTTTTTTTCGCGATTTCGAAGTTGGTTTCATAGTGACAGTTGTCCAGTTTGATGGTCGGAAGCACAGGGGTGCTTCATCACCCTGTATAAAAATCTTTAAGAATTTTCAAAAAAAATATATAACGTCAAAAACTGTTAACTTACTAAAACATTCTGCTCAGGTATTTCTGCGAATTCAGAGATACTCTCGAAGACATTTAGAGAAAAAAATAACAAAATATATACGAGTATACATCAAGAAAGACAAGCCCCAAAGGGTTGGTAAAGAATGGCACTAACAAAAATGTTATTTGAGACGAAAGTACAGCTCCGGGCGTTCGTGACATAGTGGTGGTAAGACTGGAGAGCATTGAAGAAATTACAGTGCGTTTGATTATCAAAATCCTTTAACACACAACACTTCTCTACACAACATACTATACACTACCACAGATTATATAATACCATACAGTACAGATGCCCAACGTCAAACAATGGAACGCGACTGCCGTAACGCGGGCAGTCTTCGGGCAAAGTAAATTGCTTGATTTTCCGAGGCTCATGAGATTTTTTTGTATTCAGATCATGTATTTTTAGTAACAATTTACACTTTTACGTAAACATTAATTATAAATCGATACCGTAACGCCATATATTGCCATTTTTTTAACAAAAATTTCATTTGTATGGGATAGGACACCATGACACTACACTACACTGTCCTTGATGTTGTCCACCTGCAGCCATCCATTATAATCCAGTCGACAGGGTGCTGAAGTGTGGGCGCACATTTAGTGCAGAAATCGGATACGTCAGCTACCTGAGAGCACACAAACGCCGCTCTGGATTTGGACATGGCGTGATTTGAACATTTCTCGATTCAGATCGGCCATTCCGCGTTTTAATCATTCCGCGATTTGAACATTCTGCAACCGCTGGACATTTGTATAATAGGATATTCTGCGCCTAAAGAATCCTATGCAATTATAGTAAGGTTTTTCTATCTGTAAGCTTTATATTGAGCTCGGTGGTGCGTTGCGGAGAGGTATGGACTCTCAATCAAGAGGTCCGGGTTCGAATCCGCACAAACAAAATGCCACGTACCAATGAGTTTTTCTAACTTTTGTACGTATTACCGAATGCTCTCAAACTGTGAAGGAAAACTTCGTGAGGAAACCTGCATAACAGGAAAGCAAAAGAAGAAATTCTAATGCAAATGTGAAGTCTACCAATCCGCATTGGGCACGTGTGGTGGACTAACGTCCAAACACCCTCCTAGAGGGTAGGCTTGTGCCCTGCAGTGGGACGTATGTAGGCTGATGATGATGATGATGAACCTGTTTATAAGCACGTATGACGCCGACTACCGTTGCCATTGTACCTATCAACAACAAAAAATAATTCGATTTTGATGTGCTCGTCAAACTGTGCACCCGTGTGTATTCCACAGATAAGACACGTTCAAAACTAACCGTACGGTTTCGTCGCCTTTTGTCTGCTTTAAATCGTGCAACTTATTACTGGCGCACTACGTAGTGCTGGTGAGGATGCGGCTTTACTACAAATATTCGTTTATAAGAAAAAATACATAGGTATAAAACAATACTTTTATATTTGGAGATAATTTCTAGCACGTCACACAGAGAAAAAATTAAGTCGCTTTTAAAAGGTTAGGTTTAAAGATACTTTATTCTCAATTAAAGACAAAATAGTCACTTACATGAGAAGAAGACTTAATAATAGTAGTCAAATAATAGTACTTAAAAATAGTCAAAGAAACTGGTTTATATAACTCAGTTACCCTTAATATTTTCTAGGTTTTTATTCAGATAATAAAACTACAAGAGCAAAGAGCAAACCCATCTTTTATAAAAACAATAGTTATTTGTTATGCTAGGCTGCAAAGTTGCTTTTTGGAACTGTATTGAAACCTGAGCAAGCGAAGGACTCTAGGATTGAACCACGAGCGAAGCGAGTGGTTCAAATAATAGAATCCTGAGCGCTTAGCGAAGGTTTCAAAGGTACGAGACGCAGAATAACTTTGCAGCCGAGCGAAACACACAATTTTTCACCTCACAACAGCGACGAAAAAAAGTGAATTGCTAAAAAGATCATTTCAAAAAGTTTTTATTTTCGTGCAGGCCAGTGTCATGAAATAGTTATTAAGCATTTTCTGTGGATTGGCGGTATATAAAAATATTGAATAGACAGATTCGAATTTCAAAAACTCTTTCCACGCTAGCGGATAAAATACACTTTTGCACTCAGATTTCGAATGATAAACAGAATCTTTCCGAGCTTGTGAGGTGAAAAAGAACTTTCCCTAAGGAACATGTGTGAGAAAAACGCAAAAATTGTTTGGACCTTCAAAAGAAAATCGATGGGCTGATCTGCACTTTTGTATGGAAGGACCGAAAATATTTCTCGGTTTCGACCCATGTTCCTTAGGGAAAGGTGTTTAGTTTTGAATGTCTTAACATTTTTTAGTAATAAAAAATAGTAGTGAATATACTCATGACTACATTACATTTCGTGGTAGCCAGAAACATAAATCTACTATTCTATTCTATTTTTATTTAATGGCGTTTCCTTGTTAGATTTCGCGAGTGTCAAGTAGTTTGAGGGAGTGTCTATCCAATCTCGAGGATTGTTTTGAGTAAGAACAACTGAGAAGGATTTTGGAGCCTCGTGGCAGGCTGAGACGCGAACCGCGCGAACACCACGCGAGAGACAAGTGTTCGAGGAAAACCCTGCAACGTGACTCCTAAATCTACTATCTTTTTAAGGGTTCTGTAGAGCTCATGTGCTACTAGGGTACTTAAAACCTTAATATTATGACAAATCTATTCTAACCTTATTAAGAAATATCCATCTTTCTCACTCCAAAGCATCTCCAAAACAACTTATTTAATTACAAGAAACTTTAGAACTTGTACAGCATTTCCTAGAATCCTTGCAAATAGTCTTTTGTACAAAGAAGCGTTCTCACCGAGAGCACTTGACTTGACAGAACATGCGATGTCGCACTTTAGTACAACACTGTTATAACATGAAAAAACAACTTGAGAAATAAAAAAAACAAGTTAAGTTAAAATACATTTTAAAAAGGTTATTTACCGAAGGAAAACTGTCAATTTGTAGGCTTGGATTATACCCATTGTTCATTATAAGTGGCGACGGGCTCATTACCCGTCACGATCAATTTTCTATTTGGAGGTTCAAACAAATTCTCATTTTTCGAAGGGAAAGTTGTTTGGGTTATTATCTTAAAAAAATATATATTTAGTACCCTAGAAAAAATAGAGGTGATTAATAATTAGGGATCGGATATTATCCTGCAAAAATAACAAATGAATAAAAATAACAGGTGTGTTATTGTGGAGAAGTGTTACCACCCAAATACTTTATTCCTAACCTGTGTGAAGTTAGCAGTTAAAATTAGCGCTCTTTTACTCGGAGTAATTACTAATTAAGAAGAAGTTTAGGTACTTCGGTAGCACGTAGGTATATAGTCGGGGAAAAATACGGTTTGAGATTGCATTAAAGACACTCTAGTAAATTGTGTTTGAACGTATATCTGTATTAGTTTATATACATTTTTTCCAGATTTCGTGGTTATATAGGCTCAGGAACCTGAGAAATACATAAAAATCGATATAAATGTACAAAGGGCAAGCTTATTTCTAAAGACATTTCTTCCAGCATACCAGCAAAAGAGACAGTTAATTATCAAAATGCAAATTTTATGTGTACAAGCGAACAGTAAATAATTAAGTTTTCAGGTTAGAATTTTTTAGCACTAACAAAATATTAAATATCTACTCAAATTTACGATATTAACCGGGGATTATTTTTATTATAAGTAAAACGTATTGAGCGAAGCCGTCCTGTACAAAATCACCAGTTTTCCATTTTTTGTTCGTACCTAAATTTAATGTTTTGTAAATGTCTTAATTATTCAAGAATATACTATAAAAAGTCGGGGATTATTGATAATTTATGTTTTCCAGGTATGTATCTACTATATTCAAAAAGAATCCCCTAACACTACTCCATCAAGACCTGTCTTTTTATTCACTTGTTGTTTTTGTAGGAAAATATCCAATCCCTAGTAATAATTATGTTGATTCAAAAATAACAAAAATAATTTCGAAATGAAACTTACCACTTATTTTAATAAGCAATTTGAGAAGTTATCTCACAAATTTGAAATTCTATCAAAATTTTAAGTAAGTATATCCTCAAAGCAGTTAACCCAAACCCACCTAGATATAACGACCATCTTCTCAAAATTAGCTCCCATATTCTCAAATTACGTTCAGTACACTGTACCCATAACTCTGAGCCATCCGGGGCAAGTTCTGGCTTGGGTCCAAAGTGCATTAATACTCCATACAGTGTGCTCATTCCGTTTTAGAAGTCATTTGATAGAACCCTTTTACCTAGTTGATAAAATTGAAAGTAGCTTGGTTTATGGGAATTCGTAAAAAGGTTTGTGTATGGGTGTAAATTAAAAATATCTTCATATTGTCACAAAGATTATTTTATTGTACATGTAGTATCAGAAATTCGTTCTGTTTTATGAAGATTATACAGGGTGTCTTAAAACTCGATGTCATGACAAAAACAGGAGATAGGCAAGTCTATATCTGTTCAGCGAAAATTACAAAAAAAAAGTGTGATAATTTTCATTTCAAGATTTTTGACTTTTAAATGTACCTATACTGCATTCCAAATAAGGACGATGATATTTTCCGATTCCTATTTAGCTTTCTGGCCAATTCTGATAAGCAAATGTAATTTATTTATCACAAAGATGAAAGATGTACTATCCGACATATCTTGGAAGTTACTAAAGCTGTACTAAGAATAAGTCAAGTGTTTCAAATCTCTGTTTCTGAAATTAAAAATGGCCTTAAATTTTCGTTGCTATTTGGAATGGAGTATAGTACTACAAAACTGTAATTTTTTTCATGAAACTGCTTGTTACGCAATCCTGAATAATCTTTTCAATTCAAAAAAGGATTAGTGACGTTTATAAATCTTTCGTCAGACTTCTGCGATAAAATTGTTTTCTTTGGCAACTTTGAGACTACAACCTGTTTATAAAATTTATGGTGCTAACCTGGCAAGTTATTTTATAAGTTGGCTTATTTAATCAAATTTTCAAAATGGTATCAAACTTGGCACTTCCACTTTTCAAAAAGTAGTAAAAAAAATGTTTCTCGCAGAAAACCCCGGTTTCAAAATAATAATTGAGTCATCATCATCATCAGCCTATATACGTCCCACTGCAGGGCACAGGCCTACCCTCTAGGAGGGTTTTTGGGCGTTAGTCCACCACGTGTGCCCAATGCGGATTAATTGAGTATTTTTATCAAAAGTTTAACTAATTAATTTTGTATTTTGTTTCAGGTATACTACAAATTACACTACCTACTTAAGTCTTTCTAAGTAAGACTTAAAATACGGTAAGCTGATTAATTAACATTTTAGTACAAGTTGTCATGGAATAACTGAATAATAAAAATTTTAACTTTTTTAAATAGACAGGTTATGAGCATTATAAAATAAAGCAACGTCATTTTCCATACCTATTTACAAATATATTTTTCTAGATACACCAATTATCCGCCATCTTGGATTCCCCCCACTTATAAAACTCTTAAACAAAGAGGTTACTGCTTATAACGCCACTTAAGTTTCCCGCGCATTTTATTTATCTGTTTACTTTTTCAAAATGGCGTCCATTGCATAATGCAGTGCACTTCACGCCGCATTTCCATTTCTAAGAACTTTGCCCCGGTTTTTTACGTCCAACATTATTTAAGAATAAAAATTTAGTGCTTTAGTGGAGAGGGTACTTTATTTTTAGTTTGTGACGGTTCTTATTAGCAATATTTTGAAGTTACGTTTTTTTTAAGAATATTTGTTTTCTCCGCTACGGGAAGCCGCTTTCCACCTCCGTCGAGGAGAAACTTTTTTATACTAACCTCGGGCAGTAAATAACAAAGCCTCAGAAAAAACAAAAAAAATCAATCAATTAAAAAAAAACAAAAAAGAATAAAAACGAATGGCAACGAATTGTTTAATCAATTTGTCTTAAAGTAAAAAAAAAACGCCTTTGATATTTTAATAATTTTTAGACGTCACGATAGTATCGATAGTTTCACTGTTGTTAGACAACACTAATCAGCTACCTACCTACCCTTTAAAACGTGAAATTAAAACATGTCAAATAAGTTTTCAAATTAATTGAATAGAAATAAATTAAACTGAAATAGAATTCTACAGAAATTCCAAAGTACATAATTCAGTTTAAAAACAATTAAATCGTGGTCTTAACAAAGTTACTCAGTTAAAACAACTAAAACTAATCGAACAACAAACCAATTTCAACTACGTATCAAAGTTGAAAACAAAACTAACTTAAAAACGCATTGAAACGTTCATAATCGGTTTAGTGCTCGGGCTATTCTCAACTTTACCTTCTAATTACAATGCTTAGGTCAATTTTGTCAAACTGCCCACTATGGGCAGGAGTGGTCCAAGAGCCCCATAAGAGTTATACTACGTTCGAAAGAGGGTTTAATATAGAACATTTAAAAAAAAAGAAATATATTCATATTTATAGAAAAAAAGATACAGGACCAATATCGAAATCGCGAATAAAAATCTGCTGTCCTATACAAATCTGCAAACCTGACTCGACCCGAATGTATGAGACAGCTGATTTTTTTTCCGTTTTCTATGTCGATCATATAGAGAAAGTTGTTCAATTCAATTCAATTCAATTCAAAATCATTTATTCAATAGGAGCCTGAAGCACACTTATAACACGTCAATACTTTTTTAAGCTACCACCGCGTCGGAACGTGTTGTCGCTGTAGAGAAGATTCAATTTGAATTTGATGGTCTGAGTTCACCGTTTCAGTATTTGCTAGGCTGTCATTTACACCCGGTATTCATCATCATCATCATCTCAGCCGATGGACGTCCACTGCTGGACATAGGCCTCCCACAAGGATCGCCATAACGACCGGTCCTGCGCTGCCCTCATCCAACGGTTTCCCGCCGCCTTCACCAGGTCGTCGGTCCACCGTGTGGGGGGCTTACCCACGCTGCGCTTTCCGGTACGCGGCCGCCACTCGAGAACCTTCCGGCCCCATCGGCCATCGGTTCTGCGAGCAATGTGCCCCGCCCACTGCCACTGGGGAAACTGCAAAAGTCTTCGATCAGTGTGTGTTGCCAGTGATGACATATGGAACAGAGACGTGGTCGCTCACTCAAGGCCTCATAAAAAGGCTGAAAGTCACCCAAAGGGCAATGGAGAGGGCTATGCTCGGAGTTTCCCTGCGAGATCGGATCAGAAATGAAGAAATCCGCAGAAGAACCAGAGTAGCTGACATAGCCCAAAGAATTGCTAAACACCCTGTAATATGTAATATAAATTATGTATGTATTCAGTGTACTACATAAATCTAAACTATACAGGAAACCGCTATAGTTTTAATGTATACAGTTGTAAAATTAATTTCCATGCTCGAAAGCTCTTGAAGGGATTAAACATAGAAACCTATCCCGATTCGGATTTAATTAATATCCGATTTGGGATAACGTTGGTTTTCAAATTTGGCTCAGCACTAGTTCGGAACCGATTTTGGAATTGATTTGAGATGGAGTAGCGATTGTATAGAAATCTGTGTTTCAATATTGTATCCTTATATTATGTGATTATGTATAAGGACTTTAAATTATCAATCTATCAATTCTTTTATGCTATCACCAATCATTATTACTGAAAGGTACTTAAATTTGTGTAGATTAGTCTGGGACAAATTTTAAGGTTCAGTAGTCAACAAGGAACCCTTATACAGGGTGAATTTGATATCATTACCATCCTTACTGTGGAGTACCTTTCCTTACACCCTGTATAAAGCCTACGTAACAGTAAAACAAACACAATATTATTGCAGCTCGTCCCAAAACTTCAGCAAACTCAGTTTAATTACTAACATAAGCGCAAGCGACGAACTTAGTTTTAACTTAAAACTTACTTTAGGACTTAACCCCAGATTTGCATATCGGCGTATGTCGCATATTCACATATCTGCCTATAATATAGGACCCAACTTAATATGCTGACAGTTTTCTAAGACAATGATCAGACCATCAAACTGAACAATTTTCTCTATGGGACCAACATCGTAATCGTAAAAAAATTTCGCTTCACTACAGGTTGTAAAAAACACCCTAGTAATATTTAAAAGTGGTAGTTTGATCCATCAAACTGAACAACTTTCCTTCTGCAAACATCGAAAAAGCGAAAAAAAACCGACACTATCTAGAGACTACAGATTTTTCGACGTTGTCTCCACCACAGTAAAAGTTCTTCAGTTTTGATGGTTTGAATCACCTCTTTCAATAATAATGGGGTGTTATTGAACTTATACAGGGTCCTTCTTAATATGCTGACACTTTTTTAAGGGGATGATCAGAACATCAAACTGAACAACAACATCGATATCGCGAAAAAAATCAGCTGTCCCATACATTTGGTTCGAGTAAGTTTGCAGTTTTGTGCAGAAAAGCTGTTTTTTTTTGCTATTTCGATGTTGGTGCCATAGAAAAAGTCGATCAGTTTGACGGTCTGACCATTTCCTTAAATGTGGCAGGCCTAAGAGTTGGCACAAATATAGGATTCGAACGTACAATAGTTATTTGTTATGCTAGGCTGCAAAGTTGTTTTTTGGCGCGAGTACTTGTATTGAAACCTGAGCGAGACTCCTGTACGAGACGCAGAATAACTTTGCAGCCGAGCGAAACACACAACTTTTCACCTCACAACAGCAAGGAAAAAAAGTGAATTGCTAAAGAGAACAACATTTTTAAAAGTTTTTTTTTCGTGCTGGCCAGTGTCATGAAATAGTTATTAATGCATTTTAGTAGACTGGCGGTATAGAAAAATATTGAATAGACAGATTCGAATTTCAAAAACTCTTTCCACGCTGGCGGATAAAATGCACTTTTGCACTCAGATTTCGAATGATAAACAGAATCTTTCCGAGCTTGTGAGGTGAAAAAATAATTATGGTCTAGGAGTTTAAAAACTTTTTTGTATCTGTCGGTTCAGAAAGAGTTTACAAATTATCTTCTTGGGCTTCCTATATAACACTCAGTTGCAGAAATGCTCATTAAAGATGATACTCCATTAAATCTCTTGCCGTCACTTTTTGTCTTGTTGATGTAGAAAAGACGTATCTAGCAAGAGATTAAGTGGAAGATTGGGAGTCACGTTGCTGGGTTTGCCCCGAACACTTGTCTTTCCCGTGGAGTTCGCGCGTTTCACATTTAGCCTGCCACGAGACTCCGCAATCCTTCTCAGTTGTGTTCTTACTCAAAAACAATCCTCGAGATTAGATAGATACTCCCTAAAAGCACTTGAAACTGGCGGAAATGCGGTGCTAACGCACAAGCAAGAAGTCCATTAATTATAAATAAATAAAAAGGAGGATTAAATCTAATGAGCGTTTCTGCAACTGAGTGTAACTCTAATAGAACTAAACACTGTTTACAATTCACACTAATTCAATTAAAAACTTGACAACTAAACCTTACAAACGGCGAGACAAATGCAAACGTCAGACTGCGACTGGTCGGAACATGTCGGGAATAGCTGGAACAAATAACAAGTTTGCAACGTGTCTGGATGGTCCGCGGTTACACTGCTTTTAACCGATTGATTGCTTTCCGGTTACAGCTTTCTTCTTTTTAGGGTTCCGTACCTTAAAGGGTGAAAACGGGACACTATTCATACAACTTCTCTGTCTGTCTGTCTGGCGGGAAAGTTATGTAGAGCAAAGGGCGTCGGTGGTGCGTTGCAGAGAGGTATGGATACTCTGTCATGGGAGTCCAGGTTCAAAGCCGCACGGATGACATACCATGTACCATTGAGATTTTTTAACTTATGTACGTAATACGTTGCTCTCAAACGGTGAAGAATCATTGTGAGGAAACCTGCATACGCTGAAGAAGAAACTCTGATGCTTATGTCATCATCATTCATCATCAGCCTATCATCGTCCACTGCTGAACATAGGGCCTCTCCCAAGGCGCGCCACAAAACTCTGTCCTCGGCCTTCCTCATCCAGTCGCTCCCCGCTACTTTTTTTAGGTCGTCTGTCCAGCGGGCAGCGGGGCGTCCCACACTACGCCTACCAGTTCGCGGTCTCCACTCTAGAACTCTGACACCCCATCGGTTGTCAGTTCTTCGACAGATATGACCAGCCCATTGCCAGATGCTTATGCAAAGTCTACCAATCCGCATTGGGCATGCGTGGTGGACTAACGCCTATACACCCTTCCTAAGGGTAGGCCTGTGCCCTGCAGTGGGTCCTTATAATAAGCTGATGATAATGATTATATGTCCTAGTAAGTTAAGTAAGTTATAGCCTGTAGAATCCCACTGCAGGGCAAAGGCCTCTCACGAATAAGGGTGAGAGGGGGTGGCCATACTCCACCACGCGGGCCCAGTGCTTGTTGGCGGAGGCAAGTTAGTGGTCAACTTGGCCTCTGACCTGGCTTAACGAATAGTTACAAACGCCATCTGACGGAACTATCCGCGACGAACTGCTTGACGTGCCTTCCAAAGCACGATATGAAATAACACTAAACGGTCACCCATCCAAAGACTGATCGGACCTAACGTTGCTTAACTTCGGTGATCGTTTCCAATACCGAAGCTCCACTAAGCCAACGAGCGATATGTCCTGATGACTGATTATTCAGAACGAGACTTTCTAAAAAAAACATCCCGGCTACACGGACCTGAAAAAAAGACGGACGTAATGTGACACTATAAAGATGTGAAGCATGCAAGGTCCAACATTTTCGTTTGTTCTACAAGGGACCTACACTCACACAGATGCACTAGCTCTAGGCGCAGGTCCTACATATCCCTCACCATTATGTACCGCGTGACAGCACGCACACAAAATAAATGGGTGCTTCACTCGTGATTAGACGAGGTTACGTCCGTCTTTTTTTCAGGTCCGTGCCCGGCTACTTATATATCACATTTGTACCAAAAATTCAAATTGACAAAAATAATAACTACAATCAAAATGTGACAGAATGGAATGGAACATTTCCACTTGAGGCTACAATTCAGTAACGTACGGTTTTTGTTCCAACGGCAAGACCCGTAAAACAAAGCAATTTGATACTTACAGCTTTGGTTTAAGAGTTTAGTTAGGTGTATTCCGATGTGAAATGAACGGTAACATGCAAACGGAATGTTGAGACGTGACAAAAAGTGTTATTGCTATAATCTCACGTCATTTTTATTCGACAATGTTGAATAAACGATTTTTGAGGGAAATGGGGGTGAACTTCAATACGAGGAAGTCATAAAGAGGTTTAGCTCTTTATTCAATGTACTATACTCCATTCCATATAAGGATGAAAAGCGAATTCGATTTCTACTAAGCTTATTGGCTTACTATTATATATGTATGGTAGGTATTATTTATTTATCCGAAAGATATCTTAATATCAAGAATAAGTCCGGATAAAGTATTTCAAATCTCTGTTTATGTAATCCAGAAGCCACATAGGCGGTTTTTATTATTTGTCGTTTTACCTTAGGTATGCACTATAATCACAGTTGTATTGCCGTTTTTACGATCAAGCAAAAAAAAACCGTTTCTTGTATAATACAGGGTGTAAGGGACAGCCCTCCGCAGACTGACATGGTGAATTCAGACCATTAAAATATACAACTTTCACTATGGAGCCTACCTCAGGAAACGCGAAAAAATTGCTGTCCCATACTATTACATTTGAGTCGAGTAGGTACGGCAGTTTTGTATGGGACAGATGACTTTTTTTCGCGTTTCCTGAGGTAGGCTCCATAGTCAAAGTTGTTCATTTTGATGGTCTGAGTTCACCATTTCAGTCTGCAGAGGGCTGTCCCTTACACCCTGTATATTAATTTTTTACTTTTAAAATTTTTTATTTGTTAGCAAATCCAAAATAATAACACAAATATTCTGTGAAAATTTCAACTCCCTACCTATTACGGATCAACAGATACAGCCCTTTAAAGCTAGCACGGACGGACGGACGGATTGCGTAGGCCTATGATTAGGGCCCCATTTGACACCCTTTGGGTACAGAGCCCTAAAAACGGCTATATGGGAATACCGAAGCTACCTAACATCAACGAGCGCTTTCTAAAAACCACTAAAGCTCTAAAACTAGTCCCTAACGATCCACTCCATCTGTCGAAAAATGCTCTCGACTCGACTCGAGTGACGTCACCCGTCAAACTGTCAATTATCGCTAAAAGCAACGCCGTCCGTGACGTCACTGTTTGGTAGTCGGCGGAATGTCATGTTGATGCTTTGTTATATCAAGTGGATTGCTTTCGGAAGCTGTTATCTTCAATCTATTAGACGTGATGGTCTGGCAAGTAGCCGCGTTTTCCGTGCAAGAGGTTATGGTTCGAAGCCTGCCCAAGAGAGCAACCGCGCTAATTTAAAACATCCAAGTTCAATCCTAATCTATTTTCAGTTCTAATCACATTGCACTTCAGTTACTATTCAACTTCAAATCCGATACGAAGGGTCAAATAATAAACCCAAAATAAACAAGCACAATTTGACCGAACATCAGAAATTCAGTCTCAAGATTTGCCAAAGAGCTATGGAGCGCAGCATTTTAGGTGTAAAATTAACCGATCTGGTGCGAAACACAGATCTGCGCTCCAAAACTGGTATAGCGGACGTAGGCCTAAAAACAACTCTGCTAAAGTGGGATTGGGCAGGACATATCTGCCGAATGCACCCGGAGAGGTGGACCAAGATGGCCACAGAATGGGTTCCACAAGACGGTTGCCGACGTCGAGGAAGACCCAAGAGAAGATGGAGTGACGACTTGAATACCTTCCTGAACGGTTGGCCTGATTTCGCGTTGCATAGGGAAGATTGGAGGAAAAGAGGGGAGGCCTTTGCCCAGCAGTGGGACACAAAATAGGCTATATAAAAAAAAAAAAAAAAAAAACAAGCATTAATTTGTTGAAGAGGCCAGAGATGTGTAAATGATGAATTTTTCTTTGCGTACCTCAGTGCAGTGCAGTCGTTAAACCGACTTCGAACCCAGGTCGGTCGCAGTAAGGACAGCATGTTCAGGTGGGGATTCTCGGATGCGCAAAATGTGAGTTGCTTATGTGGAGCTCCACAAACGATGGCCCATCTCACATCGTGCCCTGCGTGCCCTAACACCTGTACGCAGGAGGAGCTCATGACCGCTAGCGACGGTGCAGTATCGGTTGCCCACTTCTGGCAAGGTACTCGTACTATTTAGCGACTTTGTTCAAAATTTGAAGTCGACACGATAAGAAGAAGAAGTGCAGTACTTAGCAGTGAGCCTCAATATTTCTCTGTACCTCATTGGAATGCCCTCTCGCTTCTCCTATCGTAAGCAACATAGTTACCGATACGCGTCTCTATAATTCGATACACACGGTTTCACATTGAACCAGAGCGCCGATACAACGTCATTGCCGCCAGGTGCACAGATAATGTAACCGGGTTGTACATTCATTATTATTTTCACGCTTTGTCTCCCATTGGAGTAGGCAGACAAGAGAATGCAACATGCTACAATCCTGAAAAACCTCTCGCTTCCTCAATATTCATATGTCTCCAAGCGTGCTCGTCGGCTTTGCATAAGCATAGCATATGCATAAGCATATGCTCACGACTACAGTCCCCGAGTGGGTAGTCAGAGATATTCTGACGTCACTAGTAGTACCGAAAATCTGTCCAGTGTGACGGGGAGTGAGCCCGTCGCCACTTATAAATGGATATTGGATATACATGCCTCGAAATTGAAACACGCAAGTTTCTTCTCGATGTTTTCCTTCACCGAAAAGCCGGTGGTGTACATAAATTCCGAAAAACCCTTTGGTATGACTCGGCCTGGACGGAGATCGAACCATCGTCTCATGCACGGCAGGCAAGGTTACTCGCCACTGGACCACCACGGGCGTCGGTTTCATTAATAAAATGAAAAAAAATATTATATAATATAGTTTTGTTATAGAGTTAGCTATTGTATATTCCTCGTTACGTAAGCTCCATATAGCATAACTCAAAGAGACAAACTGCAAATCCGTTGGGATTATCTATTGCATTTCAATTTGTTAGCTTGTGTAGTGATTAAAATAATAAATACGAATACCATATGGCTGTTTTTCATATGGATTGAAACATTTTTATTTCAGAATGAAATTCTGATACACCTTTTAATGTAGTATCTAACACAAATATGGAATTAGAGACATAAATTCCATGAACACAGCATTACTTTTTATCTATAGTAGTACTGTTTTGTTTTATCTTAGTTAGGAAGTTGTAGCTTTTTTTTTTTTTTTTTTTTTATTTAAAAATGGGTTTGCTCTTGACCTCAATCCTGTCCTGAGGACAAAGATGGGGTCGAAGATGTAGCGATGTAGCTGTAGCTTTTCATTATTTCATTGTAATATTAGAGCCTAAAGGTTGAAGCGCGACATAAACCCAGGGTTAAAAGCCCCCATATTAAAATCTATAAGCCCCCACTTGCGCCAACCACGGGTTAACAATTAACTCTGGATAAAATGGCTCTTTCAGTTGTTTTTCTATACAAAAAATCATGGGTTACCAACTTAACCTGGAGTTTATTGCTAACCCAGGTTGGCGCAAGTGGGGCTTAGAATTTTAAAAAAGTAATAATATTTGATACTTTTTGCTTTTCGGACAATATCAATAATTTTTGAGAAAAAAGGCTTTTGGTAATAGACGGAACACTCACGGACAAAAACAGACAGACAAAAAATATAAACCTTTCATTTCGAAACCGCAAACCTACCAATGTCTTCAAAGTGAGTCATCACAATAATTACCATATCCTTATAAAGAAAGTTACCCACTTTTACCCTATTTCGGGGTAAAATTATGCAGGTCAGCCGGGGTCAAGTGATGGGTGTATTGATCCCCTCTCTAATGTATGTAAGTGGACTAGTGATACGGATTATGCAACTATTTCTTGTATATTTTGGGGTTGAAAGGTTATTTTGGAATTTTGAGTACTGTATTTAAGAGGATAGGCGGGCTGAAATGCTAATTTGAAGAATAGGTCACTTTTCCGACTGAATAGTATTTATCAGATCCGCCCCACCCATACATCCCGCCGACTAGAGTGCGAAAGAGACAACTGCAGCTCGGACCGATTTTATATACAAAAAATCTACGAAATCCGCCTTTCGTATTCCCCTGTTTTCTCCTTCAAACCTAAACCTATTATAATAATTCTTTCAAAAATAATATGATAAAGACTTTGGCTATGTCCGTACGTTTTAATTTTTTTTGTTTATATTCGTCAAATTTGTTTACTGGATGTCTGAAAACGGGCGGTAAAATGGGTCATTTTCGAAGGTTCCTAGTTTTTATACATTAATTAATTAATCAAAAAGCAAAACGTAGTGACATGGCAGAGGTGACATAGATTGTATGGTAAAAAAATATTTGTTCTAGTGGTTATTATCCAGGGAGAAAACAGGAATACGTTTGTATGGAGAAAACTGTACTCGTCTATCCTCTTAATTTTGCGTATGACAGTGTCAGTGGTATGTTGCGGGAAGGTATGGACCACAGAACATTGTAAGAGGGGTTAGAAATGCAAAGAAGCGCTTTTGCTTCCTAGACGGCTGTCACCACTTGTCTTCCCGCTCACGCTGCTACAATTACTCATGCCCTCGTGCTCGCACCACGCTGCGCACCTAATGGTGTTATGCAAATCATTGCATAACCTGTGGCGACATGTTCCACACCTACTTTGCACTCCTACCCCTCTTTTAATGTTCTGTGGTATGGACATTCAATCACCATGGTCCGGGTGGGAATCTGAACATACCTACATGCCATATAGGCACCAATGTTTTTTTTCTAACATAAGTACCTACGTAACACCGACTGCTCTCAAACAGTGAAAGAACATATCGTAAGGAAACCTTCGTAAGCTGAAGAATGACACCTGATGCGTATTTCATAAATTCCGAAAACTCATTGGTACCAGTCGGCCTGGACGGGGATAGAACCATCGCCTCCTGCACGGCAGGCAAGGTTACTCCACTTTAGACTACCACGGATTCTTTGACACCATATTTTTCTCGAATACTACTAATTAACCTATATCATATACCTGTATTGTATCCATATCATCATAGTCGTGGTGGTCCAGTGGCAAGTAACCTTACTTGTCTTGCAGGAGGCGATGGTTCGATCCCCGTCCAGACTCCTACCAAAGAGTTTTTCGGAATTTATATTCGATTTGTAACACCACTGGCTTTTCGGTGAAGGAAAACATCGTGAGGAAACCTGCATGCTTTAATTTCGAGGCATGTATTGTAACCACTGTCAATTACAAGTGGTGACGGCCTCACTCCCCGTCCCACTGGACAGAGTTTCGGTACTACTAGTGAAACGTGGATGTTCTGAGGTTTCAGAATATCTCTGACTACAGTCTACTACAGACTAGTACTGAATATAGTCGTGAGCATATGCTTATGCATATCATCATACCTATTTAACGAACTATTCCACAATGACCGCCACAGTGAACGCAAACCGCGCTTGTTTGTCCGTATCTTCATACATAATACTATCATAGCGACTTCGTAAAACAGAGCTACAGGGGTAAGTATGTGAAATTTAATAAAGCCATAACTGTACACAGAGTTAGCTGAGGCGAAGAATGAAATAAGTGGAACAGACCAGAGCGTGGTTTGAGAGTATCTTTGAGCGTAGTTTTTTTTCCTTCTTATTTTTTTACTACATTAATGGACCTTGTATTGAACATTAAAATTCACAAAACAAGTTTAAAATTCATAGCTTTGTTTAAATTCATTAATGCTACTTAAAATTTACTTCATTAACATATCTAGCGATATTATCTAAGTGCAGGGTGTAAGGGACAGCCAGGGGACAGCCTAGCAAATACTGAAACACAGGCATCAGAATTCACCGTTTCTGTATTTTCTAGGCTGTCCCTTACACCCTGTATAATACAGGTCTAGTTTTTAATTATTACTAAAATTATAAGAGTGTATTATATGCGGAAACTAACCAACATTCCCTGAGGAACATGTGTCGAAAAACGAGAATATCTTGAACCTCCAATAAAAAAGTGAGGATCAGCAGATGTTTTCTATGGGACGACCTACAGATTTTAGTTTTTCGACCCATGTTCCTTAGTAAAAGTTGATTAGTTGCATCATCTGAATACACCCTTAAAATATAGCATAGCATAGCATATGCTCACGACTATATTCCCGAGGGGTTGTCAGAGATATTCTGAAACCTCAGAACATCCACGTTTCACCAGTAGTACCGAAACTCTGTCCAGTGTGACGGGGGGTGAGCCCGTCGCCACTTATAATGGACAGTAGGTACAATACATGCCTCGCAATTGAAGCATGCAGGTTTCCTCACGATGTTTTCCGTCACCGAAAAGCCAGTGGTGTTACAAATCGTACATAAATTCCGAAAAACTCATTGGTACGATTTGGCCTGGACGGGGATCGAACCTTCGCCTCCTGCACGGCAGGCATGGTTACTCGCCACTGGACCACCACGGCTGTTCCCTTAAAATATTGTTAGTAGTTAAAAACTAGTGGTTTATGTGTCCCTTCTAGATTCAACCAAACCTATGTAAGCATACGCAGCCCGAGCATCGTTGATGCTTGTGTATACTCAGACATAATCCGGTAAACCGAGCTCGCGGATTAAAACTGTTTAATCCCAGTATACAAGCGTACACATAGGATGCGCTGTATTATAAGAATAGAAGTGATGTTTTTGTTGGAGAATTACGGCATAGTTTAGTGTTTTCATTAATACGTTTGTAATAACGTTGATAATGCTTGTTGTTATTTAATTATTCTATTTTGGTTTGTTGTTTTATAGTTTGGTTATGGTGGAATAATGAAGTTTTAATAGAGTGTAAGCTAGCAGCTCTACTATAAATATATAAAAGTTGTGTTTCAAATAGTTGTTAAAACGATTTTGTTGTCCATAAAAAAGAATTAAAATATTGGTCATACATACCTACAGTTATTTTGATGCATTTGAAAGTCATTACATTCCAAATATTTCATTTATTCAGAATATAATTATTTCTTCCCTTCGGACGGAAAGCGACAATTCTCGTCCCGCTGCGCTAAACGAAGTTGTCGCTTTCCACCTCCGTCGAGAAGAAAAATAGTATACTAACCTCGGACAGTAAATAAGAAACCCTCAGATCACATGTTTGTTGGGGTCAAAGTCTTTCTTACTTTCCTGCCCCTCTAGCATGCCACCACCGAGAAAACGACAAAAATCGAGACGTGCCTCCATCTTTAATATTTTACGTACGCCAAAAAGAGCGCGCATGACGTTTTTCTCGTTTAAACGCTTTGTCGTGGGTGGCATGCTAGCCGTGCTGTCCTCGGTGTGTAATCTACTATAATCCACTAGCAGCTTGGTCCTAGACTAGCAGTGACAAAATTCGGTTTTTCAAGTTTTGAAGTTTTTATTTTAAACTTATTCTTTTTTTACGATTAATCGAGTTTATCAATTTACTTTGAAAATAATTCAGTCTGTTATCTACATTTGGCTAGAGTAGGTTTGTAGTTTTGTATGGAACAGCAGTTTTTTTCGCTTATGCGATGTTGGTGCAATAGAGAAAGTTATTCAGTTTGACTGTCTGAGGGCCTACCATGAGTTTTCACCGTACTTTACTACTGTAGCTACGTCACCAATCCGTATGACAGAAATTAGTTCTCAACGTAACCACTAGGAGCGCTGTACGAAATTCAATACAAAATTGGTGACGTAACTACAGTAGTAATGTATGGTGAAAACTCATGGTAGGCCCCCAGGTCATCCCCATAAAAAAGTTTCACCTCACTAAGAAGGACTGTTATGCTAGTCAATAAATTTTGCACGAAGATCAAATAGGTACCAACTACTTATCAACCGGTCCGAATGGCGGTAAAAACACTTCAATAAAAGCATACATTTACAATATTGCCATAATTGGAAAACGGACAAAAGAAATAAATAAATATCTTAGACATTATCACACAAATTATCTAGTCACATTTAAAGTTCCAGAATCTAGCCTGTACTTATATTATGATGACTAGACAACGATATAGAATAAGATTGAGATTGATTAAGATTTGTCATTTATAGATACAAACATCCATGACTCGGGTACAAATATTTATATTCATCATACAAATATTTGTCCCTTACGGGATTCGAACCCGCGACCCTCGATACAGCAGGCAGGTTCACTACAGACTGTGCTGTCGGGCCGTCTGTGTCGATCAGCGAACACCTGAAAAAATGCTGGTATAGGTAACCGTAACACTAAGGCTGCGATTCCACCAGAGATGTGCGAGGTAGCGAGGCGGTGAGCAAGGAAACAATTCGCCAATAGCGCAATCGCTCGATCACGTCATTGGGAAATTGAAGCACTCTCATTTGCCGATTTTTTCCTCACTCACCGCCTCGCTACCTCGCACCTCTCTGGTGGAAACGCAGACTTATTGTCTTTAAAAAGCTTCCTCTTCGACAAATCACGCTTATGATAGCAATACTGATCCCAAACGAAAGCCATTTTATAAAGATTCCTATTATCAAAACCACCCAAAAGACAAGTGAAATGACACACAAACGAATGGCCGGCAATAATTCAAAACGCAAGAAATCTACAGGGTGTGACAAAAACTAACAAATCGCCACTTCTGTCGACGGCGCGCGGAGAGTGGGCGATTTTTCTCAAAGATTGCTCTGAGCCTTGATATATCAGGGGGGATTTAATGTTAAGACGTCTTTTGTTTTTTTATGTTTTTGAAGGGTTAGGGTTTTTATTGATGTGCAATTTTTTAATTTACTTCAAATGACGTATCCATTAAAAATAAAAAGCATAAAGCGTCTGTTTGCGTGTTTGTGTAACAAATGATTTTGGTGCAGACTTTATTTGAAAACCAACTTCAAAACACGCTTGTTTTCTTATTATGTTGTGTGATTACTGTTTTCTACTCATCAGGAAAAATAATATTACCAACGTATTTTAAATATTTTAACGTGAATTGGTTTTACCGGAGTCAGTCGCTGTCAAGCCGGTACGAATGGGCTTGAAGTATTTTTTGGGCATGGCTTGACACCAACTCAATAAAACAAATTAATGTTCTTATGCATGCAAATGAAAAGACGTTAGTTGTACTTTTATTTAGTTTTGAAGTCAGTACAAAACATCGTCAGGAAACCTGCATGCTTCAATTGCGAGGTATATATTGTACCCACTGTCCATTACAAGTGGCGACGGTCTCACCCCCCGTCACACTGGACAGAGTTTCGATACTACTGGTGAAACATGGATGTTCTGAGGTTTCAGAATATATCTGACTACCCTTTCGAGGAATATAGTCGTAATAAAATTTCCCAACAATTTTCCAAAATGACAACAAACTAAACCGAGTTCACAACATTTCTCTCAAAAGTCGTACCATATCCTCAAAGTTGTACAAATTCACACTTACACCCAGGTTCGTATGAGTAATGCGTCGGTCGCCCGGTCCGCGGTAATAGACAATTTTCTATGCGATATATCAGGCTTGAGCACTTTGTCTTTGACGCGGTGCTGTGGTGAAACGTTATAAGTTGGAAAATTCAAGTTGTTAGTAGTACAACTTTTATAGTAAACTTTTGCACTCTACTGCACTATCCCTGAGGTGGTCAGTGGTCACATGCTTTGCAAATTTTTTTTTAGTGTTCCGTAACCTAACCTAACCTAACCTAACCTAACATTTTTTTTTTTTTTTTTTTTTTTTTTTTTTTTTTTTCCGGAGGGGAAAATGCATTACGCATACCACCCGGGCGCAGGGGGCACCCGAGTGGTTATGTGGGACTCCCGTATAGGCTAATGAGACCCACGGTATACCCACTAAAAACCCCCCCATCTTTCTCCGCTCCGCCTTGTGGCGGGGTAACGGGAACGCTTTCGCAATCAACCGCGACCCGGCCGGCGGCAGCCGCCCATAAGCGGCTCCATCGCCAAAGCCCGAAGGCCCTCCGCGATGGGCGCACCAGATGGTATGGTGCGCCTCCCTCCTCGGCCTCCACCCGTACCGTAGCAGACGCCCCCCGAGTCTGCTACGAGGCCATGGGTACCAGATAACTGGCACCCGGTGGCAGATCGGGTCCGTAGCTCTGCCACCGACCACACCTCGGCCGCAGAGGATAGGGCAAGCGGCGCACCTTATCACCGACATGCCTCTTCCCCTGCGGCCCCACCAGTGCCGGTTCTAGCACCGACCACACCTCGGCCGCAGAAGATAGGGAGAACGGCGCACCGTAATACCGGCACTCCTCTTCTTCTGTGTCCCACCTCCAACGCGTCCGCAGCGGACTAGTTCAGCCCGCTGCGAGCGCCCTCCTCTGGCCAGCCGACAGCCAAGATAGGCCGGCCCTGGTTGCCTCTTAGCTTCACCGTGTGTTCCCGCCCACGGTTACTAAGCCCCCCCGCCCCGACAAGGCGGGCAACCCTCGGGGGGGAAAAAGACGGTCGCCTGACACAAGGCTCGAACCATATGCACCCGACACGTCAGCCGGTTGTCTAGACCACTAGACCAACAAGACAGTAACCTAACCTAACCTTTTTTTTTTTTTTTTTTTTATACGCTGGGAAAAAATGCTTTACGCATCCCCTCCCGTTGGGGGACGGGAGGGGTATGTGGGACTCCCCGGTGCGTGTCACCGGTATACCCACTAAAATAACCCAGCGGCACTCCCGCTTCGCCTAGATGGCAGGGAACTGGGAGACCGGCAGAGCCTTTTCATCCAGTCCCCCACCGGCGATCGCCTGCCTTTCGGCCGGCCCACCAGAGAATGTCTTCCCGCAAGGGTGATGAGTAGTGCAATGCAGGCGGAGGCGCCCCCGCACCTATCGCCCGCTACTCACCACTGATAGGCCGAAGGCAGCCGCTGTTAAGCAGCCGCCGACCGCCACCGCCGGTTTTAACGACTTCACTGTCGGGTGTTATTGACTTTTCCTTGTCTCAGCCCGGCCAATGAAGGCACGGCCCTCGGTCGCCTGGAAACAGTCCAGACGATAACGATATACCGCTTGGCGGTGGCGGGGAAGGAACTCCTTCGCGGCCTGCTCTGCGGTAGTGTGAGTACGCGCAGAGCCCGCCCCTGCTCCTCCACTGTGCCCTCTGCCAAGCAGAGGGACACGTGGAGAAACGAACCGCGGCCGGGTCAAGCTGACCCGCCGCCCTCCTGTGGTCACATCTCAGAGATGCGACCACCCCGCATAGGGTTGGTTCACGCCGGCAAGCCGGTACCCCCCATTTCTGGGGGGCATTCCCCTATCCACCACCCGGGGACGCGCCCGATAGCAGACCCAACCTGCCACGGGAACCTAACCTAACCTAACCTAACCTAACCTATCCTAACATTTCATGAGCCTAAGCCACCCGACCGTCTGTCCAATCTAGAAAGGGCTGTATTTTCATAACCATAATAGCTAGACTATTAAAATTTTCACAGACATTGCGTTATTATGACGGATTTAAGGGCATCCCCGTACAAGACACGTGTTTTTTAACGTTTTTTGTTTTTGCTCTATCGTAAAAACGTGACTACATAATATATCAAACGTCAAACTTAGTGTGCTAATAATGCGCACTCTACGATAATAAAAACCGGTCAAGTGTATATCTGGCTTGCGCTAAGGATCCCGGAGAAAACATTTTTTTTTTAAATATTGCATGGTGTTATGGAACCCTTCGTGAGCCAGTCCTACTCGCGTTTCTTCTATGCACCTATATCTTATTACACAGAGTTTTTGATATTTTGCGGTTACACCTCTCTGCCACTCGGCTGGTATGTCAGTATCGTAGTGTCGTGTGAATGGTTCCGTATTCTTTGACGAAGGTTAATGGAGTGCCACGTTTCTAGAATTGAGAGCAGCTAGTGTAAGCTTTTGTTGATGGTTAGCGTTTTGTACTGTTCTTCTTGTATGCACTGAAAAAAATGTTTTGTTAAATACAACCAAACTTTAGTGACTACCGAACTGTTTTGTGAAACGTAATCAAACATTTGGGTAAAACAGCTATACAATTGGATATTCATAACCAAATGTTTGATTATGTTTTGCAAAACAGTTCGGTAGTCACTAAAGTTCACTTACATTTAACAAACATTTAGTTAAAGATTTATCTTTAACCACCTTACGGCCTCTGACGTAGTTTTTATGTAACGACTACTACCACCATATACAGGGTGAAATCGATATCATTAGCATCCTTTTAAACTGGGAGCAAACCAATCGGATCAACAACAAAATCTGCTGTCCCATACATTTGAGTCACGTAGGCAGCGGCGGCGGGTGCAGTTTAGTATGGGTCAGCTGGTTTTTTTATTGCTCCGATTGGTTTGCTCCCATAGTAAAAGTTGTTCAGTTTGATGGGTAGACTCTTAGTTTAAAAGGATGCTAATGATATCGATTTCACCCTGTATATGGTGGTAGTAGTCGTTACATAAAAACCACGTCAGAGGCCGTAAGCCGGTTTGAATAAACTCTGACACCAGGGCTTGCCCACACGATAAGAAGAATAATTTAAAACTCTTCTTGTAAAAAAAATACACAGTGTCTGTGAAATAACAGTTATTTAAAGCTTTCGTATGGGATAAATGACAAAATCCAGTTTTAGTTTCATAAAATTCTACTTTTTCATATTTTAAAGAAAAATTTTCAGCAAGCTAAAATTTCCTGAAAGTTTTTCGTACGGAACCGACGCAGCGGCGGTAAGATTGATTATAATAATGAGGTATGCATTTTTTGTTCTAGATTTTTTCTAGAATTTTAAAGGAAAAAGCTGAAAATGTACGAGAATAATATTTTCTACGTGCAGTTTGTAGTTTTAGTGATCGTAATAGATAGGGCGGTGTGGTTTACTTTTTAAAAATGCTTAACCGTTGCTCAACTTTCTTTGCTATTCAGGATAGTCAGAACTTAGCTATAATAATCTGATCCAATGGGAACCCTTCACTCTCACAATGTCATCAGACCAACGTGCTGGTGGTCCCTCTTAGCGCAAAAACAATCTGCTGTTCTATACTAAACAGCAATACCTACTCGACTCAAAAATTATGAAACAGCTGATTTTTGTTTTGTTTTGACAGGTTTGCTCCCATAGCACAGAATAATAACTAGTAACTAGCGTTAAAGAAGCTTTACTTTGCAATGGTTTTCAAAGAAATATGTACTCAATCTGATAAACAATATGATTTAATTTAGCTCGCTTGTGCATAATGTAGCATTTTTTTTTTTCAAGCATATAATATAGGCTTTTCCCCCCCGTCACACTGGACAGAGTGTACTACTGGTGAAACGTGGATGTTCTGAGGTTTCAGAATATCTCTGACTACCCCCTCGGGGAATATAGTCGTGAGCATATGCTTATATAGGCTTTTCTACTGCAATAATATCTCACTGCCATAACCTACGAATAAGAATAACTATAGAAGAGTTACTCTAAACAAAATCGATATAATTTTTGGCACCCAATGAAAAATGACATGTTGTATGTGTTTTGGACACGGTACATTTTTTTTGGTGCCACTTTTTGAGCTTCATTTACACTTCTATACATTCTTATTCGTAGGCCATAACATAAGAACGTAGAAAAGTCGCGGGATCTTATTCTATTACGTCGTACGATACCTAAATAAACTGATATCAGTGTACAACCATATTTACCATTATTCTCGGACAAAACCACGGTCTAAAGCTAGTATTTAATAATATCGACAAGACATGATACATTCCGCCGATATCGCATGGTTTTATGGCATATAAACCGCAAATAACCTATGACCTACATATCTCGCTTGTTATAGGGTTGACAGTAAAAATATAACCGCTACAAGCTATAGGTACCGCTCAAGAATATAGTTGTATGTCGTATTTATATAAGACCACCTATATCATAGTCATTATCAGCCGCAGATATAGCCTAAATAATGCTAAAGTGGCAGTAAGCGAGGCACAGTGCTCGCAGAACCGATGGCCGATGAGGCCGAAAAGTTCTCGAGTGGCGACCGCTTTCCGGAAAGCGCAGCGTGGGTAGAACTGACGACCTGGTGAAGGCGAGGGTCAACAAACATGTGATCTGAGGCTTTCTTATTTACTGCCTGAGGTCAGTATACTATTTTTCTCCGCGACGCAGCGGGACGCAAATTGACGCTTTCCGTCCGAAGGGGAGAAAAATTATTTTCCTGGTTGTACTCTACCTTAACTTATATCCAAGATCATATCAAACTCAAAACTCAAACTCAAAATTTTTAATTCAAAATAATATCACATAGATAACTTTCTGACGTCATTTTTGATTCTACCACCGCTTCGGAAGGTGTTCCGTTGTAGAGAAGATGCGGCCAGAAACTCTACAACACACTTCTTTTAAACAAAACAAAATATACAAAGTACAAATATTGAATTACATAGTGTAACATTGTCAAGACCAGACATTTTGGTCATTCAAATAATCATGAGACCTTTTTTACATAGGACTTGTTTAACATGGGATTTAAACTTTTTGTCTGGCAAGTTTAGAATATCCTCTGGTATCTTATTATAATAGCGTATACAGTGCCCCATAAAGATGTGTTGATCTTACCCTATCTTACAGATCTTAATACAAAAATCTATGAGATGCTCAAGTATGATTGAAGTAAGAAAAGATAGGTTAGACAACCCTATCTTGCACTCAATAAATCACTTGTATTATGCTCGGAAATAAGCGACAGCAGAAAAATGACGCGATACGTCCGCCATAGCGTACAATAAATAATATTTTACTTTTTTTCCCTCCTTTTTCCTATTTTTTAGGGATCCTTAATGGATAGGGAAGATTGTTTGTGATCTGTTCTAATGCCACTATGAGGAACAATCAATCAATGAAATATACAGGGTGTAAAGAAAATTGTCATTAACCTCTACCCATCAAACTGAACAACTTTTACTATGAGAACCTGTCAGATCAAAAAAAAGTCAGCTGCCTCACACATTTTATTCGAGTGGGTATTGTACTTTAGTATGGAACAGCAGACTTTTTTTTTTGCTCTGATAAATTTGCTCCTATAGTAAAAGTTGTTCATTTTGTTGGGTAGAGTATGTGGTTAAGAGGTTAATGATACTTTTCCTTACACCCTGTATATTACAATAGCCTTTATCGGTTTTGGCTTTAAAAAGTATTGAATGCATTAATCCAGAGCATATTCTATCTGTGTGCCAAATTACATACAAATCCGTTCAGCCGTTTATGCGTCATCATCATCACCCTATATATACGTCCCACTGCAGGGCACAGGCCTACCCTCAGGGAGGGTGTATGGGCGTTAGTCCACCACGCGTGCTCAATGCGGATTGGTAGACTTCACATACGCATCGGAGTTTCTTTTTCAGCGTATACAGGTTTCTTCACGATGTTTTCCTTCACCGTTTGAGAGCAGTCGGTATTACGTACATAAGTTAGAAAAACTCATTGGTACATGGCATGTGGTCCGTGCGGATTCGAACCTGGACCGCAAGAGTTTCCATACCTCTCAGCCACGGCCTCCGTGGTCTAATGGTTAAGAGCATTGGGCTCTTGACACGGAGGTCGTGGGTTCGATTCCCACGGGGGGCACCTACTGAAATGTCACTTTGTGCGTTTTTCCCCAGTTGGTTAGGAGGCTGAGTCACCTGATTGTCTGAAAAGAAAGATGATTCCGTGCTTCGGATGGCACGTTAAGCTGTTGGTCCCGGCTACTATCTCTGGTGGTAGTAGTCGTTACATAAAAACCACGTCAGAGGCCGTAAGGCGGTTTGAATAAACTCTGACACCAGGGCTTGCAGCCCACTCGATAAGAAGAAGAAGCCACGGCGAAAATACAAAGAGAAAATACATGGGGCATAGAATAAGGTGCCTTATTGCTAAAAAGCGATGTATTCTCCAGTCGTAACTTTAAACTATGGAACCTTATCATTTCGTATTCAATACACTCTTACCGTTTTACTTTTTCTATTTTTTCTGGTATCCTAGAATATTCAGGATACAGGTCATTAAGTAACATTGTGTAAACAAACATCGGTGGATGTATAAACATGGCCAAAAGGTTTTTATCCTCTATATTTTATAAAAAAATAACTGTTGCTAAGACAAATTATTAAGGTCGTCAACCTTTTAGGAAATGGGTTTATTTACGTGAGTGTTTTGAAGGCTTATGGTACAGTAAAAGAACTATATTTAATATTTAATCAGTTGGGATAGCCCCATAATGAAACGGTGGGTGCAGCCGCACACCAGCCTGTAGACCTTCCCAATGTTGGGTATAAAAACCCCTTTTAAAATGAGCTTTTTTACTTACAATATGCTTAGTTTCTCTGTTACTAACACTTGTTTAGGTTAAGTTTTGTTTGCTGTAGTGTTTTTTTTCTTTTACCTTTTTATTCCGTTCTAAGAAATGTTTTCTTATTAAAATAGGTACATATTTATTTTATCGTTCATAACACATTATTTACTTTATGGACTAATCAAATTTCATATAAATATCTTATTCTAAGGTCTCATTTAGAGTGTTTGGCCCGCATCTTCTCTACAAATAACACCTTCCGACGCAGTGGTAGAATAATAAAAAAAATTTCTTTGGTCATTTAATGAAAAATTCAGAAGAGTGCATCTGTATTTTGAAAACGTTGGCCAACGTTTTTAAAATTTATTTTGGAACTTTAACTATGTTATCAATTTTGAAACCTCAAAAAAAAGTTGTTTCACATACATTTTGGTATAGTTTTACTATTAAAATTTGTAACAAATGTTCCCATTGTAAAAATTCAGTTTGAAGGTCTGAAGCACAATATCGTTTAAGAAATAACATATTCTGTCCAAAATGTCTTCCAAATCGTTAAATTAAACAAGCGAGCCCTCCGGGTTTGTTTTCCTATTAAAGTCTTTCCGAAAGAAGAAAAAACTCAACGAAACGAGTTCGGAAAACTTTTTAATTTTCAGCTAATCTGCGAACGTAAATCTGAAGTTAGCATCTTTTAATAAATAGAGAGAGAGAGAGTCGCAATGATTTATTGCAGTTCGTTTTGAGTTTTGCTGAACATTTTTTTGGAAAACTTTTTTGGAAAGTTTTTAGCTCGCCTTTGGGTTTTGTTACGTAGTACAGTTATGGCGTTAAAAACTTTCTCAGGGATGCAATTTTTTATTTAACGTGTTAGAATTCGTATAAGAATTATGCATAAACTCATACGTATTTCCGTATACGAATTAAAATGTCTCGTAATGAAATAAAAATCAGCAAAACCGAAGTGGAACTGGGCCGGGCATGTTTTCAGAATGCACAGCAAGCGGTGGGCATCAATCGTTACGGAATGGGTGCCTCACGACGGGAGTCGAGGTCGAGGCAGACCCCGGAAAAGGTGGCGAGACGAGCTAGATGCCTACTGCAATGAGTGGCGGGATGTAGCACCTAAACAGAGAGACGTGGAAGAGTTTAGGGGAGACCTTCGCCCAGCAGTGGGACAAAACAGGTTAAAAAAAAATTGTGAGATTCAAAAATAGCACTTGGACTACCTATAAATGGGGAATTTGTATTTTACTATATAAACACTCGGTTGCAGAAATGCTCATTAAAGTTAATCCTCTTTTACTATTTTAATTACTAGCTACTACGTCAACAAGACAAAAAGTTACAGCAAGAGATTTAATGGAGAATTAACTAAAATGAGCGTTTTTGCAACTGAGTGTTTGTCGTAATTATATTTCGTTCACATCTGCTCGGCTCTCATCAATAGCGAAGTAACATAATATACAGGGTGTAAAGTTAAATACGTTATATCTTAAAGGGCGTTTCAGACCATCAAACTGAACAATTTACACTATTAGGGAACAACAATCGAAAAAATCTACTGTTCCATAAACTTGGGTCGACTTACCCCTTCGACTGTTTGTGAACAACAAATTGCCTTTTCGCAATTTCAACATTGTTCCCAAATTAAAGCTGTTTAGTTTGATAGTCTGAAGCACCGCCTAAAGTTTGTAACGCAATAATTAAGTTAACACCCTGTATATTTGTTCTGTGTTGTTATTTCTAATCTAAACATAACATTGTACCTAGATTAATCTAAATTTCTGGGAATATATCTTCGTAGAGATCTGTAAGCTTGTATATCTGAGACTTAACAGTTGAATACGTTCATAGTTTGTGAGATAGTGATGTGATTATATCGATAAAATCATTAGTGAGACTACGGCGTCGCGCTACAGCGTAGCTAATGCTACGTGGGTAGTCAAAGGTCAAAATATTAGTTTATTTCGTTTGCATGTAAATCTCATTGGTATACAAATTGCTAGGACTACAATGTGACATTCTTGTTTTTATTGGAAATGTCATTTATTTGTTTAGAACATAAAGGCCTCCACACATTGCAGCGATATTATCGAGCAATTTTATCGAGCGATATTATCGACAGCGATATCGCGACACCTTACACACTGCAGCGATTCCGCGATTCACGTCACGCATGCGTCCCACCACTGAATGTAGTCGAAAGAGTTGTGATAATATCGCGGCAGTGTGTGGGATCGAGCGCGTCCCCATACAAAATGTACTGGAAACAATTATCGCAAAATCGCAGCGATATTATCGCTCGATAAAATCGCTGCAATGAGCGGAGGCCTTTAAGTTAATACCTTATAGGAACTGACATGAGTTGTCAAATGAAACCGTTTTTGGATGTTTTCAGGAAACTATCGGCAGGCAAAAATTCTAGCACCGTCTATAATTCAGATTCTAACGTGAAATCGTGGATAAATTATGAAATAGTGTCAGTATATTTCACAAAATTATCTACGATTTCACTTTCGAGTCGCAATTATTCACATTAGTGATGATCTTATCTTATATAATCTTAATCTTATTTATCTAATAACTATTATAAAATCGTAAAAATCGTAAGGAATAAAAAGTAGCGGTTCACTTCATATAAACTCAAATAACACTCGATAGCGCGATTTAAATGACGTGTGGCGCCATCTATTAACAAGTTTGTTTGTTTGTTTGTTTATTCGCGCATCACCCAAAAACTACTGAACCGATTTTGATGAAACTTTTTTTGTTTGATAGCTTATGATCTGACTTAAAATCTGGTATATAATTTGTGCGGACGAAGTCGCGGGTAAACACTAGTTTTAAATAAAATATTTAAAAAACTATCGACATCACGACCCCAACCCTAGTTAGATTAATGTGGGTCTCCGTGAATGTGTAATGTTGTTTGTCGACCAATTAGAGCGACCGTCCACACAAACAGGCGAACAAACAAAAATGTGCCCAAAACGGTTGTAATGAGGACATATTTTTGTTTAGAATTTTGTTTCAGTGAAAAAATCTGAATTTTTTGTTAAACTGTTGTTTGTTTATACATATAGGTTTTGAGATTGAAGAGCTTTTTAACTCGGGCAGAGTCTCAGAATAAAAACTAATAATACCGTTCAGAAGAATCACTATGCAAACACAATTAAATAAATAGCTTCTCTCTTTGCGTTGCAATAAGGTGCAAAGTTATTTGCACCCGATTTTTCCTACAATTCGTGAATAACCTATTAACTGGTATCACGGTGCATTAGGCATAAAAGCAACTTTTACACGGATTTAGTGATAGTTCTGTCTTTCACACTCCTCATAATAACAGACAGTGACAGCATCATATTTGAACATGTTTAAGCCTAAATGCATTTTGGTGCAAGCCAGCCTTAGTCCCTCTTTCTTTCTCGAAAAACTCGCAAACCACCAACTCGCTTTGCTGGTTTTTATTAGTTTTACTTCAAATCTGTATTTTTTTTCACTTGCTTCTATAGTGAAAGTTGTTCAGTTTGATGAGTAGAATATGGTTAAAGTTACCGCTTTGACTAATAAATTAATAAATTCTCCTGCAAATCTATGGTGACTTGATGACTTAAGTAAATATCGGAACTTGTTCGTCAAAATGTCGCCCAAGCTGATCGACCGTGTGTATAATTTTATTTGCTCAGCCAACTTTCTTTCAGCGTTGTATTTCTTTTTTTTATTTATTTTCCGGAGCGGGATTGTATTGCGTAAGTGTGGATTCGTGTTTGGGCCTTTCAGAGAAGTGACGAAAAAATAAATTTGGGTAAAAAGTGTTTTTCAAGGACCTCTTTATGCATTTTGTTCGGGGAATCGATTTGTCGAGGTTTTGAAGCTATTTTGACTGTAAGACATGATTTGGATTTTAAAAAGATGAACATTGTAATGAAGGAGCTCAGGCCCCTTACCTTTTGATTTTCGATATATCGTGATCATTTTTATCGAAACTTCATTGGCATACGCCTCTACGTTTACAAACGCGCCACTATAGTTTCATAGTAATTTATTTGCATTCATGTTCATACAGCATTTAGGTGTTACAAGTTATAGCTAAAGAGAATACATGAACCCTGTCAGGGCACAGCAACATTTATGTTAGTTATTTATTACATTACATTAGTTACAATATTATGTCATCATGATTAATAATTAATAATTAGCGAAAATATAATAACACATTTATGTTAAATATCTGAAGTCAAAAACGGTACAAAATGTTAAAAGAAGATTACAAATTATGAGTAAATTACAGTGTATCATGACAATTAGGCCACCTAAGCACTAGTATCATTAATAAATTCGTCTATAGTATAATAGCATTTCTCCAATAATAATTGTTTTAGTTTGTTGCGAAAAGTATATTTACACTAATGCGTAACTGTATCTACACAAACGCGTGACTGTATCTACACAAACGTGCCACTGTAACTACACAAACACGCCACAATATTTACACAAACGTGCTACTGTAACTACAACAAACACGCCACAATATTTACACAAACGCGAAACTGTAACTACACAAATACGCCACAATATTTACACAAACGCGCCACTGTATTTACACAAACGTTTAACTGTATCTGCACAACGCATAACTGTATGTACACAAATGCACCACTGCATCTACTAATACACTATATCTACGACTCAAATTTATGGGACAGCAGATTGTTAAAATGTTTCCCTGTGTTGGCTCCATAGGTGAAAGTTGTTCAGTTTGATGATCTGATCTAAACCACGATCGATAATATCGCTGCGATTTTGCGATAATTGTTTCCAGTACATTTTCTATGGGGACGCGCGCGATCCTACACACTGCCGCGATATTATCGAGCGATAATATCGCTACGATTTTGCGATAATTATTCTCAGTACATTTTGTATGGGGACGCGCTCGATCCCACACACTGCCGCGATATTATCGCAACTCTTTTGACTCCATTCAGTGGTGGGGCGCATGCGTGACGCGTATTGCGGAATCGCTGCAGTGTGTAAGGTGTCGCGATATCGCTGTCGATAATATCGCTCGATAAAATCGCTGCAATGTGCAGATGCCTTTAAATATTATTAGGGAGTTTTGTTACTTTATTATACATTCTAGTCAACTTAGTTAATTAAACGTATAACATCGCGTACAAAACTTTCAAAGTAATGCATGGAAAACTGTATACCTACCTACTGAACTAACAAGCGAAGTTCCAAACTACACGGCAACTACACCGGCTAGTTATCTGTTGCCAGCTGTAGGCATCACTTTCTGATTGTAAGACCGCCTTATAATCTTAATTGTATGTTAAGAGGATTGAGAAACTGATAATTTCTTTGCAAAAAGTGAAAACGTTTTTATGCCACATAATTAAGTAGGATTGAGGCCTGTGAGGTCCCACTGTTGGGGAAACGCCTTCTCTCACGAATAAGTGAAATTGAGTTTGCCATAGTTCACCACGTGGGTCCAAGATTTCGATTTTTGAAAGTCAAATCGGCAGTAGAAAGATGCATATCTCCAAAGTAATTTTGACATTTTTAACTGCTGAGTTCAACGTATGAGTTTCGAAAATAGCACTCCAGCATGGCTAGCATTCCACTCACCACAAAGCGATAAATCGAGATAACGGGCATGCGCTTGCTTTCGCATGAACGAATTAAAAAAAACAGGACGTCTCGATTTTTATTTTCTATGTAGATTGGTTGAAAAATAAGAATTGTAGTAATATTAAAACAAATTATTTTGGCATCTACAGTATGGAATTGATATCATTAGCATCCTTTTAAAATAAGAGTTTATCCATCAAACTGAACAACTTTATTATGAGAGCAAAAAAAAGCAGTTATTGCATACATTTGAGTCGAGTAGGCATTGCAGTATAGTATGGAACGGCTATTTTTTTTCTCCAATCGGTTTGCTTGCTCCCATAGTAAAAGTTGTTCAGTTTGATGGGGGTCGACTCTAAGCTTTAAAAGGATGCTTGTGATATCAATTTCACCCTGTATATGCGTTAAAAAAAATGTTGAAAATATCATAGAAAAAAAATAACAAAACTGTAAAATATCTAAGCCAGTTAACTCTTCTATAAAAGTGGAGATTCATAATCTCTGCTTACCCCTCTGCGAAAAGTCGTAAGTTTGCAGCAAAGGGAAAAGACCAAAACAAAACAATTATACACAAGAACAGTTACAGAGCAACTAACGTTTCCGATATTCCGCAAAATGTCCGCATCAAGAATATTATACGCAACATTAACGTCTTTACCGCTACATAAATTTTCGGCTAATTCACAAAGTTGCCGGGTTTTGGCACTCATCTTGGCCACTGAGTGTAACGGTTCAACTTTTTGATTTACCTCTTTTGATGCGGCTTCGGATATTTGATAGCGGGGTTATTTTTTTGAAATTTTATCGTGTGAGAGAATTTTATGGGACTTAATATGGCTTTGTTTTTAGGTTAAGTTATTTGTGGAGTTGGGTTTAAGATGAACAAAACCAAGCTTTAAGGCGAGGGAAGTAAGACTTATAACATCTGAGTGTATATTAAGGCTCTCTTATTCAAGTGCAAGCGTCTCTTTCTTGCAAGCATAAGTTTGCAATTAGCCATCCCGCTCCAATTGAAAGCAGGATCGCTAAAAAACGTGTTTTTCTTCAATATGGGAGTAGATATTATGGGAGTTTCTAAGCTAAAAATTCTACGGAGTTCACTAGAAATATTTAATGTATTTAGTTAAGTACAAGAATAAAAAGTTAAATATCAGCAGTTTAATCATAGTATTGAAAAAGCATAACAAAAAGGGGTAACTTTGGGATGTTTTTCTATCTAGTAAACTTAATTTAATCGTGTAATTGATCACGGTCGCCCACCCGCCCGATCCTTAAATAAGACATAATTTAATTTCAGACTTTAAAACACAGTTTAAAACACTTTCGTTCGTGTTCTAAAAACGGCCTCGACGGGATAACAGCGTCTTAAGTAGTTATAATTTTTAGAGGTAGTCAATCAAACTGAACAACTTTAACTATGGAAGAAAACCTAAAATTGAAAAAAAAATCTGCTGTTCATACATTTAAGTTGAGTAGGCGTGGGAACTTGCCATAGATGTCAACACCCACAAGTTATAGCAAAGAACCTTACAGATGGCGATACCGTCGCACTCAGAAATATGCTCCATACAAAGACAACGTTCACCGTAAATACGTAACTCGTAACCTTCTATAAATAAGGTTCACAATCAAATGCGAGACATAAATCGCGCAAGAGAAATAATCACAGAGATTCGATATATATACAAGGTCCAACTAAGAACTGTTGGACCACGGCCGGTCCCCAGGCTTCACACTGAGCCTGGTGGAAGATCTTCCCTTTTTAATAGAGGAACATTTCAAGTAGCACCTCCATAGTAGGCATAGTAGTTTAGTATAGAACGACAGTTTTTAGTTGTGGAGCCAATATCGAAATAACTGAAAGAAAAATTACAATATCTCTCCCAAATTTACAGAACAGCAGATTTTCTTTTCAAAATTTATATATTGGTACCTTACTAAATGCTGTTCCGTTTGATCATCTAAACTTCCAAGGCCTTAAAAGTATATTACGTATTTAAGTATACACCCTGTATAATCTAATCCTGTCACAAAAATCTAATGCCATTCAAGGGTCGATATAAGGCGAGAACGAGATGTCTTTATAGTTTATTGCGCTATATACGACAAAAAAGCTCAAATAACCGAATCCATTAGCTCTCCATACATCACTTTGACAAAATATCCGATGGGAAAATTCTTCGGATAAAATTAGGGTTACCACATAACTGGAGTTTTTTAGGAATTCCTGACGTTTTTAGAATTGGAAAGTAACATAGTAACATAACATAAATATTGTTTATTTGCACACCAAGAATATGCAAATACAATTTTTACTGTACTGCTTTTTTTTCTGTACTTTATTAAGGTAGAATTTTAATATTTTGATTTGTTTTTCCTTGTTACCTAATAAGTTTTGCGTTTTAGTATTTTTTTAATTGTTTTATTTGCATACATCACAAACACAGCTTCCGACTAAATAAGTCATACATAAACTCACAACCGTTATCCCTTTTGGGGTGGTTAGAAACATTGCTACAATTACCAAATTTAAACAAGTCATAGAAAGGTATAAGTATGACGTTTTAAATCTAGAACTTAATAAATATTTTGGACAAATGTCCAATATACTTAATAAAGTAATAAGTATTTTCTTTAAGAATAAGATAAGAAAATAATCTAAAAGATACATAGCCTAAAAAATCATATTGGTATTTATAAAGTAGAAGGCATTGAGCTGAATTTGAAAGGTAAGTAAATAATGTCCAGAATAGTAAATTAAAAGTAAACATTAAATTTGAATACTAATGATAATTATTGTTGACTATAACAACAGCTACTGTTTAAATTTTCTAACATAAAGCTACTAAGGAAGAAAATATAACCTTCTTTCAAAGATGCATATTGTAAATAGTCATAAGGCAAGTAATATGTAAGTATATGACCAATGTGTGGGACGCTCTGCTGCTCGCTGGACAGACGACCTAAAAAAAGTAGCGGAGAGCGACTGGATGAGGAAGGCCGGGACAGAGTTTAGTGGCGCACCTTGGGAGAGGCCTATGTTCAGCAGTGGACGATGATATGACCAATGTCGGTTTTGAAGTACTTATGTCAAGAAGACTTTATTATAATTAAGCTCAGACCTAAAATCATAATTCATTTTATTTCAGACAAAGTCCATAATTTCTTCTTAATTATAAATTATTGAACTGCAAGATGATAGCATTGGCAAATCTCTGTACCACGAGGCAAGTCGACATTAATTTCAAATTTAAAAATATGTATTTCCAGTTAACAAAGATCCATTGGGGTTAATAACAATAGTCTATCGTTAGTGCAAAATTAGGTTCGTAAATCTTTTACACTGCTGTTTTTATGATTAATGATACTCCGTCGATTGAATAGAAAAATAATGGTCTTTTCACGTTATTCTTTAGTTACAAACGTCCTATCTAAAATTAATCATTTTCACGGCTTCTTACTGCGTTTTGGTATATTTAAGTTCCCGATATTTCGGCAGTACTACAACTTCCAAGATTACGGGATGACTGAGACTACTGAAAAAAATGCTTAATTTTAGATGAAGTGTAAGAACACACCTGCGGGACGTTCGGCGCCGTAAGTTCGGATTAATACGCAGGCAACACTTTTCCCTATACCGGCGACACATCAGTACGCGCCAATTCACGACAATTTTCCAGTAGACGCGTATTCACCCTAAAATTCGGCACCGTAAGTTCCGCTAGTGTGTCATTACACTTAATAATAACAGCGTTACTCTTAAAAACTGTATTACAAACATCCTATTAGCATATCCAGAGGTTTTGCAACTCTTCTTATTGGTGTTTAAGACTTTTCGAGTACTAAGGTATTATAAAATCTAATCTGTATGGCTATCTAGTCGCTCTAGAATGTGGGTATCGGACAGATATCAGATTATTCCACCACATGGAATTTTTATAGAAATCGTGGTAACCCTAGTGGAAACCGAAAGCGGAGTAACTCACATATTTCCTAAAATCTCGACGACGATGTGAAATTCTATACCAATAGAGGCAGGTGCGCTTGACACCTTTAGCAAATATCTTGAAAATCTACTTCTGGTAATTTGGTAGAATGTCGTAACTCGCATTTTAAAATTTTTGCTAGAAAACCTTTTTGGTGAAGAAATTGATGTTGGTTTTCAGTTTTTCCGTTTTATGGATTGTTAAAGACGTATAAGATTGCGTACTGTAGACGTTACGTGACGTACGTGAAGCGCTCGTTGGCGTAGTGGAGCTTCGGTATTGGAAACGATCACCGAAGTTAAGCAACGTCAGGTCCGGTCAGTCTTTGGATGGGTGACCGTTTAGTGGTATTTCATCTCGAGCGTTTCCGTGCTTCGGAAGGCACGTTAAGCAGTTGGTCTCGGATAGTTCCGTCAGATGGCGTTGTAACTATTCGTTAAGCCAAGTCAGAGGCCTATTGGCGGCTTGAAAATTCTCTGACAGCAAGGTGACCACTAACTTGCCTCCACCAACACGCACTGGGCCCGCGTGGTGGAGTATGGCCCACTCCCTCTCACCCTTATTCGTGAGAGGAGGCCTTTGCCCTGCAGTGTGATTCTACAGGCTACAACTTACTAAACTTACTTACTGTAGACGTTTACAACAAATTAATATCACTGCTACTTTTGGATGATCAATAAGGTTTATGTAATTATTCTGTACCATTTCTGTAGCCGTTCCCAAACTCTTTCCCATCAGCCGCAGCCTATATACTTCCCTTTACGGAAGTATAAGCATTAGATCACCACGCGTGCCCAATGCGGATTGGTAGACTTCACATACGCATCAGAATTGCTCCTACAGCGTATGCAAGTTTCCTCACCGTTTTGAGAGCAGTCGGTATTACGTACATAAGCTAGAAAAATTCATTGGTATGTCGTCCATTGGAGTATGGCCCGCACTCCCTCTTACCCTTATTCGTGAGAGGAGGCCTTTGCCCTGCAGTGGGATTCTAGAGGCTTAACTTATGTCGTCCATGCGGTTTCGAACCCAGTTTCCATACCTTTTCAACCAACGCTCTCTTGTGACCCAAATATTATCTAATCATGTATTGAGTTTACCCTTCGATCAATGTTAACAGAAAGGTGACGAACCCAAAAACTTTATATTGAATCATACGAAATCATAATCCTATTATCTACCCGAGAAGTTTCCACATTATCTCGTGAAAACCTTTTTGTTTTGAGTTTTTTTGAATAAGAAAACTTCATTTGTTTATCAGGTGAATTTTCTAACGAGTTTTGAGGTGAGTAAGATCGAATTCGTTGTTCAAAAAGCTAAGCAAAGTTTCTGAGAACATAGAATGAGAAATGGTCTTTCATTTATTGTAATTTTGTAATAGAAAATAATAAATAAATATCTTGGACATTGTCATACAAATTATTTAGTCACATTTAAAGCTCCAGAATCTAGACTGGACTTGTATTATGATAACTAGACAACGATATAGAATACACACATAGATAGAAATATCCATGACTCGGGCTATCAAATAATTTGTGACTCGGGTACAAATATTAATATTTTTCTCTTATGGGATTCGAACCCGCGATTCGAACGTGCTGTCGGGCCGTCTGAAAAAAGTAGTAGTAGCATTGTACGTCTGTTACTAGGTGGTCGCGTGTCGGTTATCTGCTCCCCGGCCTACAATGAAGCTCCAAGCCCAACGAAACTTAAAAAGCGAGAAAAAAAAAAATTGTTCTTTAAAACGACAATATACAGGTAGTAGGTATTGGAGTTTAGTATGGAACAGCTTATATTTTTTTGCTCTGATCGGTTAGCTCCCATACTAAAAGTGGTTCAGTTTGATGGGTAGACTACGTGGATAGGTTAGTGATACTTTTCCTTACACCCTGTATAGCTACTCGACCAAACTATGTATATGAAACAGCAGATTTCCTTTCGCGTTTTCAAAGTTGGTCCCATAGTAAAAGGTGTTCAGTTTCCTTGTCTCAAACATCCCGTTAAGTACGTAACGTATTTTAGTTAACGCCCTGTATAAAACTAGTTCATATAACATCATCAGAGTTATGTACCTATAAAATCGATACACTAACTTGTCTCCACTCAACTCCATCTAGTTCGTCAAAGAAGCTTTGGTCTAGTGTTAGTTTGACAAAGTTCCAAACGAGTTTGGTCTACTGTTGTCTAGTTGAGCGAAATTCATGAGTTTCATGACTTACTACTTTGTACTTCTGAAGCTTTACTTGGGACAGTTTATAACTGGTTTATACAGGGTGTTACAAAACATTCTACTAATACTTGAGGGGTTCAGACCATCAAACTGAACAACTTTCTTTGTGGAGTCAACTTCGAAATCGCGAAATAAAAATCTGCCCTTTCATACAAAACTGTTGTACCGACTCGACTAAAATGTATGGGACGGCAGATTTTTTTTTCGCTAATTCTATGTTGGCTTCATAGTGAAAGTTGGTCAGTTTGATGGTCTAACGCTCAGTTGCAAAAACGGTCATTAGAGTTAATCCTCCATTAAATCTCTTGCTAGGTTTTTACTATGTCAACAAGACAAAAAGTTACAGTAAGAGATTTAATGAAGGATTTTTAATGAGCATTTCTGCAACTGAGTGTTAAGCACCCCCTCAAGTATCACTGTGATGAACAAATTGAAAAATAGTTTAATTAGAGAACGTTATGGTCTGAAAGGCCTATGTCCAGCAGTGGACGATGATAGGCTGATGATGATGATGATGGTCTGAAAGAGGATGTAGTGACAAGGATAGAGAAAGGTATGTTGAGATGGTTTGGTCATATGGAAAGAATGGATGAGAGCAGATTGACGAGTGCACCCGAAACCGACGAGCATGCATGAAAGGACTAATGAATGTGGAGGAAGCTAGGGAGGTTTGTCAGGATCGTAGCAGGTGGCGTTCTGTTGTTTCTGCCTACCCCAGTGAGAGACAGGCGTGAGAACTATGGAAGATATATGGAAGATTTAGAGAATATAGGGTCCTTCTTAATATGCTGACACTTTTTTAAGGGGATGATCAGACCATCAAACTGAACAACTATCTCTATGGCACCAACATCAAAATCGCAAAAAAAAATCAGCCCCTCCATACAAAACTGCAAACCTACTCGAGCCGAATGTATGGGACAGCAGATTTTTTCGCGATTTCGATGTTGGTCCCATAGAAAAAGTTATTCAGTTTGATGGTCTGATCATCCCCATAAAAAAGTGTCAGCATATTAAGTTGGACCCTGTATATTGTATGTGTGTATTAAGTATTACTAGGATTTTTTGTTAAATCGGTCACACTTAACACACAGGAACACACAAACACTTGTAGATACGCATGGACTGCTTGCCTATAGAGGCAATTTATATCTATATTTGTGTAATATTTGTCCCTTACGGGATTCGGACCCGCAACCTTCGGCACAGCAGGCAGGTTCACTACAGACTGAGCTATCGGGCCGTCAATTTTTTCATACGTACATACAATAAACAAAACAGATGGTCATGAGTCATGACGTTTATTTTCATAATATTCAATACAGAGCATAGCATAAGCATAACACGACTATATTTCCCAAGGGCGTAGTCAGAGATATTCTGAAACCTCAGAACATCCACGTTTCGCCATTAGTACCGAAACTCTGTCCAGTGTGACGGGGGGAGAGCCCGTTGCCACTTATAATGGACAGCGGGTACAATACATGCCTGGAAACAGAAGCATGCAGGTTTCCTCACGATGCTTCACCGAAATGCCAGTGGTGTTACAAATCGTACATAAATTCCGAAAAACTCATTGGTACGAGTCGGCCTGGATGGGGATCGAACCATCGCCAATACGTCAATACAATACAAACACATAATAATATGCATATATTCACAACCATACCTAATAACTTTTGGAATGGCCAAACACCTTGCTACAATAGAAGAAATATAAACTAATAAAACATTCTACTTGTCTTTTCCAAAACATTCCTAATTCATTTAATTATTCTAAGGTCTTCTAAAAAGCCTATAATAAGTTGATAACTTGAACATTCAGAAAGTCTGAGAAAGATAAACTCAGAACTAAGTTATGTTAAGTAATGAAGCATAACTTATCGATTCTTAACTAAGTAATTCAGCTTTAGGAATTCAAGAGTTTCTTTTATTTATTTTCTTAATTAAACATACTTGTGCTCGTTGCAGTAGAATTTCGGTAGGTATTCGAAACGATCAGCGAAGTTAAGCAACGTATGGTCCGGTCAGTCTTCGGATGGGTGACCGTTTAGTGCTTCTTATGGAGGATCAACTGGGAATGTTCCACCATTGAAAAGGGAAGATCTTCCGCCAGGCTCAGTGTGAAGCCTGGGGACCGGCAGTGGTCCAACAGTTCTTAGTTGTATCGAATCTCTGTGATTATTTATCTTGCGCGATTTATGTCTCGCATTCGATTGTGAACCTGATTTGTAGTAGGTTACGAGTTACTTATTTACAATGAACGTTGTCTTTGTATGGAGCATATTTCTGAGAGCAACGGTATCGCCATCTATTAGCTTCTTGCTATTACTTGTGAGTGTTGACATCTATGGCATGTCCCCACAGTGCTATTTCATCTCGAGCGTCTCCGTGGTTCGTAAGGCAAATCGTGCAGTTGGTGAATAGCTCTGTCCTGTAATTATTCGTTAAACCAGGTCAGTATATTTTCCCGTGGATGTTTTAAGAGGCAAATAAGCATTCCGACTATCATCGTATCAGTTTTCCGTTACATATCCAAGATGTTAAAGACGAGAAAATACTTCTTCTTTAGCGCATTATCCTACCTCATCGTCATCATTTTCAGCCTGTATCTACCCACTGCAGGGCATAAGCCTCCTCCATATTCTGCCATTCTTCTCGGTCCTGTGCCAGTCACATCCAGGTCTTGCCGATATTTTTCCAGATGTCGTCAACACGCCGGATGTCGCCAAAAAAGCCGTGGTGGTCCAGTGGCGAGTAACCTTGCCTGCCGTGCAGGAGGCGATGGTTCGATCCCCGTCCAAGCCGACTCGTACCAATGAGTTTTTCGGAATTTATGTACGATTTGTAACACCACTGGCTTTTCGGTGAAGGAAAACATCGTGAGGAAACCTGCATGCTTCAATTTCGAGGCATGTATTGTAGGTACCCACTGTCCATTAAATAAGTGGCGACGGGCTCACCCCCCGTCACACTGGACAGAGTTTCGGTACTTCTGGTGAAACGTGGATGTTCTGAGGTTTCAAAATATCTCTGACTACTCCCTCGGGGAATATAGTCGTGAGCATATGCATGCATGTTCGTCAACACACCTGGCTGCCGAACGATCCACTCTTCTTTAGCCTAATCTCGGCCACCACTCTGTTAAGGCTTTGCTCCACCTACCATCCTACCTGACTGAATTTGTCGATGTTCTCGAAATCGCTTCTGGGTAATAAATCATCAACGTAAGTAATTACCCAATATCTACAGTACTCATATTTGTTACAGAAAGTTTAGAAGACACGTGTAGCAAAGTTTCTAATCACTCGGGATATACGGCTTAGAAACACACACAGCCCCATATGCCACATCTATGTGTGTGATTTTCGCCACATTATGTGGATAACCTGGAAAACATAACACGATTACAAACTTTCCGAAACACCTACATTACATCGTCAGACAAGTTCAGGAAAAACTATCATAAATTATGGTCCAAACTTTCCCAATTATTACTTCCAGAAAGAAATATCTAATCCTAACTGTTCTAAATTATATCATTTAAGCCGAATCCTTGAACTATAAATAACTCTAACATTTAACCTTTTTAAAACTATGGCTATAAAAAAGAAATATTCTTCCGTGAAAGTCGTGCAAAGTTTGGCAATAAATGTGTTACTGTGTAATTGGCCGGCGATTTATGGTTATTCGGTACCATCTTCGGCTGTTTTCGGGACACTTCGGTACCATTCGGAAGCGAGAACTTTTCGGTGAAATTTGTTTATGCGATTTGAAAGTTTTCAAGTACTTTTTATAGTGAAATTTGTTCTTTTTATTGTCATATTGCATTTTCTTATATTTTCATCTCGTATATTATACAGGGTCCAACTTAATATGCTGACAATTCTTTAGGAGATGATCAGACTGTCAAACTGAACAACTTTCTCTATGGGACTAACATCGAAATTGCGAAAAAATCTGCTGTCCCATACATTTGGCTCGAGTAGGTTTGCAGATTTGTATAGAACATCTGATATTTTTTTCGCGATTTCGATATTGGTGCCATAGAGAAAGTTGTTCAGTTTAGCGGTCTGATTATCTCCATGAAAAAGTGTCAGCATATTAAGAAGGAACCTATATACGTTACATGAGAAAAGCGAAAGAGTGCATCTGTATTAGCACACTCACACACTAAAACATATTTTCGACTGCCCTAAGCTCAGTAGTTAAGTGAGTCTGTCTGCTAAGCCAAGGGCCGTGGGTTCGAATTCCGAAAAGGGAAAAGGCAAATGGGGAAAGGGCAGGGGCTTTCATATTATTTAAGTTTTATACGAGGTAAACAAAATACGTTACATACAAGGGGTATTTCAGACCATCAAACTGAACAACTTTTACTAAGGGACCAACATGAAAGACACGAACAAAAATCTGCTGTTTCATGCATTTTGGTCGAGTAGCTATAGAATGTTTCCATGGAATATTAGAAATGCTTTGTCCCGATTTCAAAAATGATCCCATATAGTAAAAGTTGTTCAGTTTGATAGTCGGAAGCGTTTGAGTATGTAACGCATTTAAGTTGACACCCTGTATATCGTTGTGTAATACAAGTCTGGAAAAGATTTTGGTAAAAGGTACTGAATAACCAAGGTACAAATGGTACTGAATAACCCGTCACTATGCTCAAAATATTTATTTATTAAGTTTGCATGCCTGAGTGCATTGTTAATTAATAAACAGCCTCTGTAATTAAAATATTTCCAAATCATCATCATCATTAAGACGCTGTTATCCGGTCGAGGCCGTTTTTTGAACACGAACGAAAGTGTTATAAACTGCGTGTTTTAAAGTCTGAATACCAATTACGTCTTATTTAAGGATCATCTGGCTGATAGGCGACCGTTCTCAATTACACGATTAGATTAAGTTAAATAGATTTAAAATAACTGGCCAAGAGCGAGGTGTGTACTCGCACATAGAGGGTTCCAAACCTAATGTTACCGTAAGAAAAGATGAGAACAGTGTTAACGAAAACAGCCGTTGTTCGGAAGGTACAAAATAGTATAGCGAGCACAACATACAAAAATTGCAACGATATAAAAGAGAAATTATGTCATGATAATTTGATAGCTTACAGCCGTTTTAATATTATAATATTAAGTGAGTATTTAAAGTTTTAATGTTTAAAGAACATGACGTATTGTGACCATGCTTAAAGAAGTGGCAATGGTCTCGCTACATGAACACTTAGGTACATCGGACAAGTTTGAGTACCTACTGCACGAAAAATTTTACGTAATATTTGGAATTCAATATGATTACTAAGAAAATCCCAGAATATCCCAATAAAGAATAGGTAGGGAGTCTTAATTCAAATGTAGGTAAGACATCAATTTACTTTAACATATTTATTTTTCAAGGGTCTGCGTGGGTCATGAATTGTTTCCAGTGAAAGAAAGTGGATGGATAATAGCCAAGTATTTTTGTTAACAAATGGGTGGGTACACCTAACACGGTAGAGAGTAGTATATTCCTTGCTTAACACCCTCTATTGACTACCACCTGTATTTTAAGTTCACCAAGAAGTTTATGCGTTGCAATCTCATTCAATCATTAGCAATCTTTTTGAACTATGATTCTAAAACATGGATTATACCATGGATTTAGAACGTAGAAAGAGAAGGTATAGAAGGAAGCAAGTGTCTTGTACGTAACCACTTTTTGTACTACAAAGGCTGTTGTCTGACTCCAGAGTCAGTCATCTAGCTTCATATAAATTGAAAAGTCATTTTCACCGCGTGTACGGAAGTTTGCTCTCCTCTCCAGGTGCTTATAGACAATGCAATCTTTCTGTTCTAGAAGTTAAAATGTATTGTAATGAGGCGGGTTATTGACGAACAGAAGAACTAGGTTTATCATTTCCTCACATTAGTACTAGCACCCGAGTTGGATAGAAATACATTACTCCAGTTTGTCTTCTCGGTATGAAAGCCTAAAACCAAGAATTTTGATAATTCAATCTTCATGCCTAAAACACTAAAAGGGGCATAAGCTAGCGTAAGCGAAAGTTCATGATCAAGAAGGTTGTAATGTAAGGCACTGTGTCTAATTTCATTGCATGTTAATGATCAAGAAGCTTGGAAAGCGTTGATTGAGTATTTTATAGATTCGCACACTGGAATGGTCTTACTGAAAAGGGGCGGAGATACAAAAAAAAAAAGGATTAAATCTCGTACCTTAGCCCGACTAAATTGTATGATTTTGATAGCAATTTCAACTTCATCAGCATAGCGTATACGCGTGTCTCGTTTTCGCGATTACTATTATTTTAATGCCTTTTCGAGTCATTGTATTTCTACGTTGGAAAGGTATTGTCCATGATGGAAGGTGGCATTGGTATTGTCTATACATTGGTTTATATCCATGTCTCACAGCTCACAAGAAGGATCTCTTAATTCTAAAGCATAAAGTCCGCATCAATTTAAGATTGTAGTTAGTCTCTTTTCTCTTATGACATAACTTTAATAGTAGAAAGAGATGGAACTTTAGATATTTTGTTTATGCGGCTGTCCACTTTCCACGTTTTTTGACACTTTTTGACATGCTAGTGTATGTAAAGTTTTGTAAAGTAGTAACTTTTTGTGCCTTTTGTCCTACCACATGACACAAAACATAAAAAAACAAACTTCAAAAAAAGTGGACCGCCTTGCAAAAGTTATCCTCCCTCTATGCAAGTATAATCTCTTTGATCCATGTCCATGATTCACTACTGACGTATGACTGACGTGAAAAGATTTTATTCCGATTTGTCCTAATCATTATGATGATAAATATTTCATTTGTGAAAATCATGATTTCAATCCATCTTAATAACGTAGCTGTTGATATGGCTTAATATTTTGTTACTTTCCGTAATTCTCTTATATTATGTTAGGATTTTTTCATTTCAATTACGGTTTGCTGTAAAGTTAGAATTTTTAAGTTTCCTGCATTGTGAATCGGACCTCACATCCTGTCATTCAAGCAAAGTTCAAATGTTCAAATTACTGTTACCTTCTCGAAAATATTTAAATACAGTTTAATCCCAAAATGAAATAGTGATTTTTCACAAAACTACCTTTTATGCTATCTCTGGATATAGGTACTCTAACTAGCTGTTTACCAAGTTTCACCGATACCGGTAGGTACACCCGTTCTTGCATGAAACCATACAAATCACAAATCAAAATATCGAAACAATTATTCATTTTGTACTTTTTTGAATGAGTAGGAATAATAATTGTAGGGTGTTATAGAATAGATTTAGTGGAATTTAACAGATTTACCGTCTTTTAAAAATGTTTTAAGCAAAAAACAGTGACGAAATATGGCTAACAACAAAACTTCACAACGGAGTTGGTAATTCATCGAAAAACTATAATTTTCGTTATCTTTGTTCATTTTTATGACTTAAAGTTGTGTTAATTTATTGGAATTTATTTAAAATGTAATATAAAAAGTTTGTGTCTATGCTCATCAACGAAAAACATAAACTGCAACCCTAAGTTTGTTTGTACTGTATTTTTTCAATTTTCTCAAAAACTGTTATCAATACAGACACCGCTATAATTTTCCTACAAAATTCAATAGTTCATCGACATGTAAGAATTATTTCAGATTTTTTGGCTTTATATGTTCGGAGATCAGGGGGGGGAACCAAAATTTTTAGAAATAGAAATAGAAATATTTATTTGCTTTAAATAGGGTACAAGGTTAGTTGTTACAATGATCCTGTTGAGTAGTATCACCTGATTCAGCCATTTATAATAGCATGCAAATTACACATTTAATTTTAATAAAACAAACTACATTTACATTTAGGCCAAGATGTCAAAATTTATCACATAGGTATATTTATTATTAAATTGTATATGTTATCTTTAGGATTATATATTTACACTAGTGTTTTCCCGCGACTTCGTCCGCACAAATTATATACCAGATTTTAAGTCAGATCATAAGCTATCAAACAAAAAAAGTTTCATCAAAATCGGTTCAGTAGTTTTTGCGTGATGCGCGATCAAACAAACAAACAAACACACAAACAAACACACAAACAAACAGACAAACAGACAGACAAAATTTCTAAAAAAGGTTGATTTCGAGTCGGGGATATTTAAAAACCATATCGTAATCTTTTTTTTGTAAATATCTTCAATGTACAGACACAGTTCAGTTACAGTTTTATAATAGTTAAGATTTGAGAAATCAAAATCAAGATAATCTTTCACTGAATAAAACACATTGTTCACTAATATACTATACAAGACTCTTTTAAATTTAACATAAGGTAAATTCTGTACACATGAAGGTAACTTGTTATACACTGACTTGCACATTGAGTAACAGTTATTCAGATATCGGGTACTCCTGGGAGTCATCTCAAACACAATTCTATTGCGAACATGAGCTCTAGTGTTTCGCGTGCATACATCACTACTCTTTTTAAATAGTGAGTAGTTATTTTTTACAAATTTAGCTAACTCGAAAATGTAAAGGCAAGGTAAGGGCAGTATATTTAATGATTGGAAGAGCGGTCTACAAGGCTCATCCGGAGCACAGCAACAGATAGCACGAATACTTTTTTTTTGTGCAATGAAAACTTTATTAATGTCAGGGCTGTTTCCCCATATAATAAGGCCATACCGTAACACTGACTCTACGTACGCAAAATAGGCTGTGATAGCCGTTTTACGACTGGCCACAGTCGTCAACTTACGAAGGGCATAATTAAAACTGTCTATTTTCTTACTTACTTTGTCAACATGTTGCTTCCATTTTATATTTTCATCAACTAGAATTCCGAGAAACTTAACTTCAGTCGCATGTTGAAGCAATTGACCACCGTACTGAATTTTTAGAGAGGTATTGCGATTGTTAAAATTTATGAAATGAGTTTTGTTCAAATTAACTTGTAAATTATTATCGGTCAGCCATTGTATTATTGTTCCTATAGTATTGTTAATGTCAAATTCGTGTTCATTTAAAGTACAATTTTTGTCAGAAGTTACCACTATCGATATATCGTCCGCAAATAATATACTTTTATGCGGTGTAGTTTCAGGAAGGTCATTTATATACAGCAGAAAGAGAAGTGGTCCGAGGACACTTCCTTGTGGTACACCGAAGTTATTGAGTTTATAATCTGATCTGTGTGCTATCGAGGTATATTGTGAGTCTAGCTGATTGATTTCCGTACATTGTAATCGATTCTCAAGATATGACGTAATCCACATCAAGGCTGGTCCCCTAATTCCACTATGTTCTAGCTTGGAAAGAAGTTGAGCATGTGACACGAAATCGAATGCCTTTGTCATATCGAAGAATAGTACTGTGGTATGTTTCTTTTCATTAAGACTTTGCAAGACCTCATGAACAAGATTAAATGCCGCAAGAGATGTAGATTTAAATTTTTGAAATCCGTATTGATTTTCTTTAATGACCCTATACCTATCAAAGAAAGACACCAGTTTACTGTGCATGACCTTCTCAAAGATTTTTGAAAATATAGTGATTAACGTAATAGGACGATAATTACCAACCATTTCTTTTTCCCCTTTTTTATAAAGAGGTTTTACAATAGACATTTTCAATGCACTAGGAAAGATTCCGGATTCCAGAGATATATTTATCAAATACGTTAATATAGGGCTCAGTTCATTTTTGCAAAGCTTTATGACTTTAGTACAAACATTATCAAAGCCTTCTGAATTTGTATTGTTCAATGTCATAATAATTTTTCTTGTGAAATTTTCGTCAATTGGGGAAAGGTAAATTGTATTTTGTATCTTATTCTTAGTTGTAGTCAATTTAATTCTATTATTTATACGATTAGTTTGGTTAATAAAATATTCGTTAAATTCTGTTGCAATTTCCAAGGGGTCAGTTACACCTTTTCCTTTGCTTTCAATTTTATATATTCCTCTATCGGTGACTGTGCTAGACATTTCACTCTGTATTACTTTCCAGGTAGCTTTGCAAACGTTATTACTGTTGTGTATGTATTTATGATTCGTGACTTTTTTTGCACAGGTTATACACTTTTTTAACAGTCGGTTGTAGTTAGTATATTTAGATTTATCATAAACAGACTTCGTTTTGTAGTATTTATAACGCAATAACCTTTTTGTATTGCAGCTTTTCTTTAAACCCTTCGATAGCCAGTTTAGTTTACTCGTAGTATTGATTTTAATTTTTGCCTCTGGAAAGCAAAGATTGTATAAGACCCAAAACAATTCATGAAAGGCATTAAAAGCCTCATTAACGTTACTTTTTGAGTATGTTTCAGAAAAAGATAAACAGTTTAAGTATTTTTTAAACAATATTATATTTTCAGCTGAATAGCATCGTTTTATAAGAAAAACTTTAGGGATTAATTTTTTTGAGTCAACTGGAAACCGTAAAAATTGAGCTGTGTTATGATCAGACAAAAATAAATTAAATAATAGGCCATTTGCCTCTTTTATGTTACTGTATATATGATCAAGGCAAGAATTGCCTCTAGTTGGCTCGACGATGTGAGGTGTCAGATGATAGTTATTTAAAATGTCATGTAATTTAGAAGTTATATTATTCGATTTTAGTGTATTTATATTCATGTCACCTGCAATTATTAATTTTTTATTACGAAATTTAATAGAGAATATGTGAAGTAACTGTTCTAGTTTGTCAAGAAAAAGATTAAGGTAAATAACCTTTTTCGCCGAAGACGTTCTATACAGGCTAATAATTATAGTCTTATTATGTGGAATGCATACAGCGCAGCATTCGAAATGAAAATTGACAGCTATATTTTCAAATACGTCGAGTTTTTTAAAAGCCATACCCTTTCTTACTAAAATGCACGAACCTCCTCTCTTATTATTTCTAGAATAGCTGGATGCTAGTTGATAGTTATTAATATTAATATTTCTTTCATGGCCTGATTTTAAAAACGTTTCACTGAAGCATAGCACATCGGGATCTAAGTCTTGGTTTAAATTAGATAATGTTATCTCTAAAGCTTCTTTTTTAGATGCTAAGCCTTGAATATTCTGGTGGAATACTATAAAGTTATTTACGTTTTTACTAACTTTCGGTGCGAAAAAAATTTAGTACAGGTTCGGTCTCTATTTCTTTATTCATGGTTTTCTTTACCTGAAAGTAATAAGGTATAGTGCCCTTCCTAGGTAGCGGTTTGTGTGCATTGTTAATTGTTTTATAGTCTTTTTGCTCATTTCGGGAGTTAGAGGTAACTCCCAGTCTACCCTGTAACTTTAGCATGTGTACTAGATTTTTTACATTTAAAAATTCTGAGTCGTATTTGCCAAAGTCAATACTTACATTAATCTTATTACAAATATAAGATATATAGTCTCCTTGTTTAAAAAAATATTTAGGTTCAATGACAGTGCAATTAGTAAAGTGCTTGGTCCATAGTTTTATATAATAATTCAATGTACTTTCGTTAAGATTAGGATTGAAGTTAATAGGCACAATGTAAACCTGTGTAGATTTAAACAGGTTTAGCATAGTACATAGATCCGAGTGTAAGATTTCAGGGTTTTTGTTATGACTCCCTGTGCTTAAAATCACAATATCTTTATCTGATAAGCTATTTACACTAAAGGTCTTAGTACAATAATCCGCTAATTCGGTGCTAGACGCGTTAGACATTATGACGGCAGAGGGATCGTAGTTGTCGTTCCATTTTCCAGATCTTGACTCAAGCAGGGCTGCAGATAATCCTGCAGCATGTTCATCTCCAATTACGACAATTTTGTGTCGCGATCCGGGATTCCTGTTTGTAGTAGGTTTGGGTAAAGTCGTGTCGAGCTCATGTCCATCACGAGCATTTTTAATATCATGGGGCTCAATTACTTCATTTTCGTTTGACTCTTTAAATTCCGAGAAACTTTTATTTCCATCTTTACTCTGAGAGAAATCCAGAAGTTTCGCTGTTAGTGACTTACGAGCTTTTTTAACAGTCGACGAACATTTAGACTTGTTTGTTGTGGATTTACAAATCATCTTGAGATTTTCAATGGTTTTCTCATGCTCTAGGATTTTCTTTTTTAATGTAAAATTTTCGTGACACGTGTTTTCGACTTCCTGCTCTGCAATTTCTAGTTTCTCTTGTAACAGTGCGATTTTTTTAATTAATTCTTCAAGCTTGTATCTATTATTTGTTAAAATTTCAGGACAACTCCTATTTAAGTCAAAAACAGATGTAGAAGACTCATATTCATATTCATCATTTTCTGACATGGAGTCACTGTTATCAAATGGCGAACGCAATAGGCTCTCTTTGGGGCTTGAGTGCAGTCCTGTTCGCATGTTGGTATAGTTCTCAGGATCAAGTTCAACGGTTTTTACTGTAGGGGATGTTGTTTTCATATCCGTTTCCATTAACAGACATTTCTCTATGTCCCTGGATGTTAAATCAAAGTCTTCCTCCTCGGATGTTTTTGTATTATTATTAGAATTTTGGTCGACCGTATTTTTTGGGTTCGTGCCTTGTGAGGTGGACGGAATAGCAGGTTTAATATTCCTCAATACCTGTGTCTTTTTTAGACATACTTTACATTTCCAGGCGCGTCTATCACTGGGTTGCATCAAATTGAAGCGTTTTTCCGAGACATCAAGGACGCATGGCAAGTCGTATTGTAAATGGCATACAGCGCACCTAAGGAACAGCCTCTTCGGTAATTCACGCTTACATTTAGCGCATGTAATCTCTATTTTCGTTTTATTCTTACCACTACTCATTTTAATAACAATAGGTATTTTTCAACTTTTGCTTCAGAAAGATACTGCTAGCGCCCTCCTATTCGAGACAGTTTCTCAGATCACAAGCTGCTCAGGCTGCTGCGGCTCTGTTGACTTGTTAGGTAACGAAGGAGTTACAACCACAGGCGGTAGATGGCGTCGATGTCGCTGCGCAGGAGCGTTTGCTGCACGTGAGTGTCATTCGCAGTGATACTTCAGTAAGCCGGGAGAGGGCGTGCCGTATAGAAAACACGTCACGTTGACTCTGACAGCTGATCTTTGTTTATATTCACAAAATCGCAATTTGAATGACTCAACGGTTAAAATGGAATCGAATTTTGATATTATTTGAATTTTTACTCACTTTTTGCCCATGTTTACATTGGATTTGTGAGTTTACTGTGCACACACATCACTGCAGATCGCAAAATCTTCCTGTCGTAGGTTTATGTAGTTGGTATAGGACTCAATATTTACACAACGTTTTTGATCACAATGCGGTACTAATATACACGAAATAATATTGTCACATTTGATTCACAGTCACTGGTGCATAATAATCACTTATGTATCACTAGAGCTCCCTTTTATTTATTTTAAAACATATTTGTAAACAGAGACGAGGCGAATCGTGACGGCAGCGCCATCTGTGTTCCGTGCAGTCGGGCTTATAAATGAATAACTACGCATCACTTAGTAAAACGAACTACCAATACGAAATCTACGTTCAAAGCCCTTTCAAATGATACCAAACACTGCTAGATTGGAAAACTTTTTTTTTAAAAGTCGTCAGTTTTTGGACCCTAAAAAGTTGTAGAAAAATTATTTTCTGAATGTTTAGTCTCGCTTTACGTTTGGGTTAGCATGATTGACCACTATGCCGAATTTCAAGTCGCTAGCTTCTATAGTTGCTGAGAAAAGTGGCTGTGACAGACGGACGGACGGACACGAGAGTGATCTTATAAGGGTTCCGTTTTTCCTCTTTGAGGTTCGGAACCCTAAAAATCCCAAAGTTACCCCTTTTTGTTATGTTTTTTCAATACTATGCTTAAACTACTGATATTTAACTTTTTAGTCTTGTACTTAACTAAATACATTCAACATTTCTAGTGAACTCCGTAGAATTTTGAGCTTAGAAACACCCATGAGCAAAGATATTGATGAAAAACACGTTTTTTTTGCGATCCTGCTTTCAATTGGAGCGGGATGGCTAATTGCAAACTTATGCTTGCAAGAAAGAGACGCTTGCACTTGGATAACCTGGCCTTAAAAGTCTAGCAAACTCTTTAACATTATAACCATCCAGTCAAATTCACAAATTATTAGTAAAAGAAATTCAAAACGTTTTTAGGAGAGACCTCTCTTTTATCAAAAAGATGTATAAATTACAAAATTAATTCGTATTAATGAGCCATTAGGGCACCTTTTGCCCTTTTCATTAGGACGTTAATTTATTAAAAATGAATTTTAATTTGGAAAACGATAAAAATGAATAGGATTTATTATGATCTTTTAGTAAAATTGCTTTGGGTTCAAATTTATGAATACGGTGCAGAAGAAATGCTAGGAAATCTAGCTTTAAAGGAGGTGTTATGGATTGGTCATTGTAGGTAGAGCCAGGGCTGCCACCTTGCTTATAAATAACCCTTGATAAGCATAATGCTCACGACTATATTCCCCGAGGGGGTAGTCAGAGATATTCTGAAACCTCAGAACATCCACGTTTCACTTAAGCATAAGCATATGCTCACGACTATATTCCCCGAGGGGGTAGTCAGAGATATTCTGAAACCTCAGAACATCCTCGTTTCACCAGTAGTACCGGAACTCTACACTCCACTCTCTACTCTCTCTCTCTTTTTCACTTAACCCTTAATAATTAAATGATAATTGTAGGAAAGTTTTAGTCCATCCTCAAATACGATACCGGCGTAATTATAATTGAAATGTGTGCAAAAAAAATCGGTCAAGTGCGAGTCGGTCTCGCGCCCCGAGGGTTCCTGAATGAATGAATGAATGAAATCATTTATTTGTAAGACTTTTGGTGGTACTTAGGATGTAGGTAATAAGTTATCATAGAGACAACAAAAATCTGCCGTGATGTCGTACAAATATTGTGTTAACGGTATATTATTCGGAGCGCGCTCCATACAAACGTACTATGGTGATATTTTCAATACTAACCAATTAAAGTCAATGAAATTTTGCAGAAACAACCTAGAACCAAATTTCTATGCTTGTATGGAGTCAGATTTTCGTTAAAATGTATAGTTTTCAAGTTACAGTGCCTCAAAGATTTCCATACAAATCTTAAATTAATCCTAGCATTGAAACTGTAAATTTTAACGAAAATCTGACTCTATAGAAGCATAGATATTTATTTCTAGATTGTTTCTGCAAAATTTCATTGACTTTAATTGGTTAGTATTGAAAATATCACCATAGTACGTTTGTATGCAGCGCGCATTTTCGCTCTCGGAATAATATTCTCTTAAGAAGTTACAAAATATTACAAGATATTACGTTTTACATTCAATATCTGATTCGCTTGATTCGGAACAATAACAAAGAAAAATAATCAAGAACAGTACACAGAAGACAATTATTTACAAGCAGCTTACGAAAGAAAGTCACAATTTTACGAGTACATGCAGTTTGCAGATATATCCTGTCTCCGATAAATCCTGACATATCAAAAAAATCTGATGTTTCATACATTTGAGTCGAGAAGACACAGTTCGTAGTTTGATCGTCTGAATCACCCCAATGTTTTATTTATTACCAATTCGTTAATTTCATCGTATTGACTGTGTGAAAACAACACTCCAAAAGAAACTTTTTCTCTTAGTCACCTTCTAGTATTAGCAGAACAGCTTCTAAAATGTTATCCCAAAGCCAAGTATAAACAAAACGGTTAACGTAAAACTGCACGTAGATAACGTGAGAACGTAAACTGAGCGTCGTGCATCTCCTGTTACAACGTAAATCCGATTACGTTCCACGTTACGTTATGCTTTCACGTCACTTCGTTAGTACGATGTTTTTTTAAGACTTTAAAAGTTATAACTTTGATATGACTTAACTTATTTTATGGGAACTTATTTGATTATTTTAGAAAAACCGTGGTGGTTCAGTTGCGAGTAACCTTGCCTGGATGTAGGAATACAGGAGGTGATGGTTCGATCCCCGTCCATGCCGACTCGTTCTAATAAGTTTTTCGGATTTTATGTAAGATTTGTAACGCCCCTGGCTTTTCGGTGAAGCAAAACATCGTGAGGAAACCTGCATGCTTCAATTTCGAGGCATGTATTGTAGTTAGGTCACAAGTGCAAGTTACATTGAACGGATACGACCCCCCTAGGGGAAAATAGTCGTGGACATATACTAATTTGATTGCTTTTGAGTTCATCATCATCATCTTCTATCGTCCCACAGCCCGCAAATTTACAACAAATAATCTTAACTATTATAAAACCGTAAAATCATGAGGAATAAAAAAGTAGCGGTTCTCTTCATATAAAATTCAAATAACATTCGATAGCGCGATTTAAAAACGTGCAGCGCCATCTATTGACAAAATTGTTAGTTTGTTTGTTTGTTCGCGCATCACGCAAAAACTACTGAACCGATTTTGATGAAACTTTTTTTGTTTGATAGCTTATGATCTGACTTAAAATCTGGTATATAATATGTGCGGACGAAGTCGCGGGAAAACACTAGTTATTAATAAATCTAACCTAATCTAGTCTAATTAACCCTGCTTTCTTACCCACGGAATCCCTGGGTTTACGCGGAACCTAACTTTAAGAATCTCTCACTCGCACGCTCTCTCTCTCATATCGTCAAACTGTATTTATGCAAATAAAGCCCCCAAATAAACATAATGAATGAATGTAATATACTATTACACCAAACATAGATAAAGCACAAAAATTATAATGGTAAAAACATGGCGGTCTTATCGTTAAAAAGCTATTTATTTATTTATTATTTATTTATTGATATATGACAATACAATGTTGTAGATTAACAAATAATCGACGCACTATAAACCATAACTGGTTTGTTCGTACGTTCATTTCTTGCAAACATCATATGGGTAGAGCAAATTAGGAATAAAAAAAGCGGAACGATGCTACATAAAATAATAATATACGAGTAACATTATCATGAACATGAACATTGCGTTTCAGTCTTCACAAACTCAACATTGACCTAGTCGAGTAAAGTACATTAAATCAGTTAAATTCGTATTTTTTTGAAAACAAAACGGATATAGTTTAGTAAAAAAATTGTAAAACCTAACGGATTATTGTTGCAATAAATTAAATTATAAAACGACCATGAATCGTTTAAAGCTTTAACTAACTAAATCCTTGTAATTAACGACCCGACAACTGCTATCAGCTAAAATAAGTCTAAAATTTATCTAAAAGTAGTGTTGTACTGACGCTGGGTATCCGTAACCGACTTTTTTAGATATCCGAAAAAAAAAAATCGTTTTTACCATAGTCTCGGTAATTCAAGATTATTTTGTGTCTCATTTTTATAGGTATATCACAAAATAGTGTTGTGACTTAGTAACTGAACTTATCTATAATATGTTATGTTACTGAATAAGAACGAGTGTCATATTACAAGACGAGCGCTAAGTTGTTGGGAGAAAACATGTTTACTACACTGATTTAACCTTAGATCAAAATAAAATGAATGGATAGGCCTTACGCGAACATTTCAAACCAGAAAAATGAGGCAAAACAAATGAAAGGTTTACTTCAAATTTGTATGCAAGTGCCCTAGATTTGACAGATAATGGCGCTAGTTTGTATGGACCAAGTGCACCAGTAGTGTGCTTCAATTTACCGCGCTTTAGGCCTATCCATTAATTTTATTTTGATCTTAGGATTTAACACTGCATCATCTCATTAAAAAATGTTGTTGCATGATGCCCTCCAAATCATAAACGCAGTAACGACCAATTTCACTGTTTCGAGAAATAGGCCCTCAAAGTTTTGACTGAATTTTATATTGTCTCGACTAACTATAAAGCTTTTTTTCGGAAGTAAGTACTTTTTTAAGTAAAACCAACCTCACAGATTCCAAATTTATCACAATATTTTGATTAACTTTAGACAGTTCGTGTAAAATTAAAAAAATGTGGTTACTGCCTATCGACAATTTGTTTTTTTAGTAGGCGTTACAAGCCATAAACGCAGTGGGGTTGTTGCTTACTGCGTTTATGCGTACCATTTCTACTTTAGATTTACCTTAGTTAATACCGTAAGATATCTCACTGCGTTTATAATTAAGACGTATTTGAATTTGAACAAGACAGGTGGTTAGTATAAACGTTATTGTACTAATGGCACTGCGAATTCAACACACGTAAGATTACTTACTCCACACATGCTTAGGAAGATCGATGTCTAGGGTGGACCCACTGCGTTGATGATTTTTATTTTTCTTATTTCTAATGTAGCTAGCTAAAAACGGGTGTTATTCTCTGGTAGATCTTCCCGCGCTGATTCAGAATATATATTAAACTCATTTTTGAAAAAAAGTGCCCCACTGCGTTTATGATTTGGAGGGCAGATCTAAAACCTTCACTTAAATAAGTTTTAACTAAAACTTTCAATAATGCAGAAATATTTATTTTACAACACAGAACTAAAAGTTTCCTCCATAATTACGGGTAATCTGCTTATTTGTGCAACACAATGATTAAAATTATTTTCTCCCCTCCAGACGGAAAGCGTAAATTTTCGTCCCGCTTAACGAAGTTGTCGCTTTCCACATCCGTCGAGGAGAAAAATGGTGTACTAACCTCGGGCAGTAAATAAGAAAGCCTCAGAAAAAAAGTTTGTTGACTGAGGCGAACGAAACCTGAGATCGAATCCTTCGATCCTTGAGATCTGAGACCTTTCTTACTTTCCTGCCCACGGTGTGTAAACTACTATATTCGGTTTGTATTATTCTGCTTAAACAGTTTCATTTATACGTGTCCGTTACACGTATCCGAAATCGTAGGTATATAATACCCGGATGTATTATGTAAAACATCCCTAATCCAAAAGCCTGGATTTCAGTCTGAAATTAAATGAATTTCCCAATTGGATTTACGATGTTAGCCGAGGATGGTTTAACTAAATAGATTAATTAGCATTTTGTTTATCACACGAATGTTGCTTTGCACCAAATTTATGTTTGAATTGATAAACAGTAAACATGAAACATTTAAAACTAAGAAAATCGGAAAATATTTCAAATTATAGGCAATACGATGACACGTACTAATTAGAAATATTTATAACTACCTGATAGCACATTACTAGTTTATATAGAGGACGTTTTGTATTTTAAGGACCTGTTTTACCACTATCTGATAAGTTACAGATAGCTAAACAGAAAACAAATATGCAAAATTAATGATAGGATTCTGGTCTATTTATTTGTTATATAGGCGCTACCTGACACTTATCAGGAGTTAGTAACACAAGCCATTTGTTAATTTGTCAGATAAATTTAATCAAAAGGTATTTAACTGATCATGGTCAGTGATATGTGAATAAGGCGAAAGAGGTATGTAAGACTGTAGCAAATGGCGCACCCTAGTATCTGCCTACCCCAAGATGCATGTCGTAATGGATAGATAGATCTTTCTTTCTTATCGTGTGGGCAACCCCTGGTGTCAGCGTTCATTGATACTGCCTTACGGCCTCTGACGTGGTTTTATGTAACGACTAATACCACCAGAGATAGTAGCCGAGACCAACGGCTTAACGTACCAACCGAAGCAGGATCATCAGGTTAAAGTTTTTGTTTTTTTAATATATTTAAAAAAACCGAAATATAAGTGTTTAAAATTTACGGTAACAGCGAGAGGCAGATGTAATAGTAGTGATGACATAACTATGTATTTTCATACAAATAATAAAGACGTAACATGCAAACATCAGCTGTTTTGCATGAAAGCGAAAGAAGACGATAAAAAAACGTATTTCAATCGCTTATAACTTTTTTTTACTACCTATTCGATTGTAATTTCGTTCGAACATTTTTTTTTTTTTTGCATTTTTTTTTAATTCGTGATCAGATATGAATTTTCAGGATCAGTCATCATTCCATTTTTCATGTTTATTAAATGGGGCCTTAAACTCAGTGTGAAAGGCCCATAATACTCACTATGACCTTTGCCACTTTTTAATGGACAGTGGACTCAAAACCCACCTATTGATGCATGTTTCCTCGCGATGTTTAGTACTCCTGTACTTATTAAATCAAGAAAACACATTTTCAAAGAATAAATTCTCTTGAAGCGTACAATTTATTTTACAGCTTATTGGATAGAAGCGTTCCTATAAGCTCCATCTTACTCCTTGAATCACGGATTGAAGTGGAAACTTAATTCTTTCTGAAGTGTTGATTTTACAACTGAAAATATAAAAAGCTACTTTAACCGTATACTTTTATAGGTGTTATTTCAACTAACAGCATTTATAATAGTACCGTTTTATGATTTATTTGTATAAATCGGTAAAGGAAAATGTCGGCGTGAGAAAACCTACATTAACCTACCTATAATATAGGGAGGGATGTTGTGTAGGATTCTGATTAGGTACCTGTGTTGTTTATGAAATTGGAAACATGACTTTACTGGGCAATTTTTAAGTAATATTTTGTATCTTTGATCATCATATTCCCTGTCTGAAAAAAAAGCTAAAATAAATGCCAAAAAATCACCATGTCGGCCATCAAACTGAACAACTATTACTATAAAGCCTTACTATAGGTACTATATCAATAATGTATTCCATAGAAAAGGCTACTTAATAGCAAATCAACACAAATGTATGGAATGGCTGATAATTTTTCGATATTCTTATACAGGGTGTTTCATAAGTAACAATAAATACTTTAAACTCTTAAGGGGGTTGTTTAGACCGTCAAACTGAACAACTTTCTCTATGGAACCAACATCGAAATCGCAAAAAGCTATTTTAGCTCTAGTCGATTTGTAGAGTATGGAAGATAATTTTTTTTTTCGCGATTTCGATATTGGTCCCATAGTGAAAGTTGTTCAGTTTGATGGTCTAAACCACCCCCTTAAATGTTTATTTGCATTTTTGTAACACCTTGTATTGGTTCCATTGTACAATAACACCCCTCTTTTTGCATCGAGGGTTAAAAACGAGAGTCTAAAGCACCTTCTTAAATACATGGTAAAAGTTAAAGTTTACCAAAAGCGTTTTGTAAGGATCGTAGTAGATGGCGCGACGTAGAGAAGCCCCACTTTAATTGTAAAAGGAGAAAAGCACGATTAAAACTACAGTTTTTTAATTCTAGTTCTAGCAAAGTTTCTGTTCCCTCCAACAGGGATCACGGTCGTGAGTTTATGTGTGTGCACTTTCAACAGTATTCCAACATTTTCCTCTGCAACTAGAACTCTTAATCCAAAGTAGTAAAGTACAAAATTAAATAGAACAGAGTAAACATTGTTATTTATAACAGACGGCGAGCAAACTTGGATTATGGCGCGTTTTTCTCTAAACACTATTACTTGCCTTTATATGTATGAGAGATGCTAGTTAAGTGATAGTGAGAATGCAAAAAAAGCTTACTAAAAGGATTATATTATACCCTTTTTTGCGTAATCAGTATTATTTCAAATATTATCTAAAATTCTAAACTAGTATAAAACTAAGCTAAAGTTAATCATTATAACGGGTTCTTACCGCGTTTTTATTTATTTTGGAGTTCCTGATATTTCGGCAGTGTTACAACTGCCATGATCACGGGATCGAAATATCGGGAATTCCAAAATAAATAAAAACGCGGTAAGAACCCGTTATAATGATTAACTTTAGCTTAATTAATAACCGCGTAACTCTCAAAAATAGTATAAAACTGTAACTGAAGTGTGCCTGGACATTGAAGATACCGTATTTACAAAAAAAGATTACGATATGGTTTTTAGATATCCCTGACTCGAAATCAACCTTTTTTAGAAATTTTGTCTGTCTGATTGTTTGTTTCTTTGTTTGTTCGCGCATCACGCAAAAACTACTGAACCGATTTTGATGAAACTTTTTTTGTTTGATAGCTTATGATCTGACTTAAAATCGGGTATATAATTTGAGCGGACGAAGTCGCGGGTAAATACTAGTTGATTAAAAACATGTTACAGCCATGTTGTGCTATTTCAAATCATAATAAAGATTGAATAATTAAGTCTCAGGTGACCCGCATATTAACACTAAGTTGCAGAAACGCTCATTAAAGTTAATTTCCATTAAATCTTGCTGTCACTTTTGTTTTGTTGACGTACTAATAGCTAGCAAGAGATTTAATGGAGGATTAACTTTAATGAGCGTTTCAGCAACTGAGTTTTAGTCCATATTGAAATATGATGGTCCTTTGTCAAATCTGTCATAAATTTTAATGTCGCTTTTTATGTTGAGCATACTAATTCACAACATTCACAATATTTTTCCCAAATTTTTAAATTACACTTCACAGACAATAATAAAACAATTTATAGATACGAGTTCAAAAACAAAAACATCAAAACACATAAACAGAATTAAAAACTATCCAACGATTTCACGCAAAAAGTATTTAAAATAAAAACGTATTAATCAAGTTTCTCACCGAATTTGTTCGAAAAACAAACTGAAAGTCCATTTCGGTTTTAAAATACCTTTTATAAATAACATTTTTACCGAATCCGGTGAAATACAAACTCTATTTTTGCACTATTTTAGAGTTGTTCGGTAGTTTTTCTACAAACAGGCTTTCCCATTGAGTTTTGAATAAAGCCTAGGTAATCGAAAGGCAATACTTTTTGGATTATTCCGTTCGGTTCAACATTTAACATTTGTTTTAACGCGCAGTCTGTGAGACCGAACAATTTTGTTTAAAACTTTATTTATTTAATACTTTATTGAATACATTTTAATGGGTAGAAGCAAAAAGTATAGACGTGAAATTTTAAAAAAAGGCCTGACCTGCGCCTAGAGCTAGTGCATCTGTGTGAGTGTAGGTCTCTTGTAGAACAAACGAAAATGTAGGACCTTGCATGCTTCACATTTTTTTAGTGTCACAATCCGTCCGTATTTTTTTCAGGTCCGTGGCTGAGCCAAGTTTTTTTTATTACTTAGGCTGACATGGTTTCCCCTAGTTTTATTTTTGCTTTATGCAAAAATACAGGGTCCAACTAAATATGCTGACACTTTTTTAAGGGGATGATCAGACCATCAAACTGAACAACTTTCTCTATGGGACCAACATCGAAATCGAGAAAAAAAAATCTACTGTCCCATACAAAACTGCAAACAGACTCGAGCCAAATGTATGGGACAGCAGATTTTTTTTACGCGATTTCGATGTTGGTCCCATAGAGAAAGTTGTTCAGTTTGATGGTCTGATCATCCTCTTAAAAAAGTGTCAGCATATTAAGAAGGACCCTATATATTTCATGTTATAGGTACCCAAGAAGTTTAAAATACCTACAGAGAGATCGCATTACAAACATCTTTTTGAAGCCAGAATCAATGACCTTTATGACGTCACTGATGTTTCCCATATCATTTACATGGAGGTGTTATTCTCAAGGTCACACTAAAGTCATGTCATCTGAGGAAATGAGATGGGAAACATCAGTGATGTCATAAAGGTCATAGATTCTGGCTTCAAAAAGATGTTTGTAATGCAATCTCCATCTCTGTAGGAATTTTAAACTTCTTTTTTAAACAAATGCTTTATTATTAGGTTGACATGCAAAAGCTTTATTAAATCAAAGAGTTACACGGTTATTAATTAAGCTATAATTAATCATTTTAACGAGTACTTACCACATTTTTTTAACGAGTTGTTACCGCTTTTCTTACTGCCTTCGTGGTCTAATGGTTAAGGCGTAATAGTAGGTGGAAATACCTCGGAGGCATCTTTGATTTTTCATTTTACGACTAGATTTATACCATTTACCGAAACTAAAGTCATACCTCAGTATTTTTGGATAGTTTATCTAGTGAAATCATAAACTGAATACACGATTGGAATTACTTCACTCGATAGAAAATCGTCACAAAGATGACGTATTTTCATGCATTTTTGTCGTTTTAGAAGATCTTAAAATAGTTTCCAATTTTTGCATTTATACTCACATATTCACCATTAGTTTAACTAGTGAAATCATAAAAAAAAATCAAGAAAAAGTACTTTGGTTAGTTCTTTTTAATCGAAAATACGGCTCACGCACACACTTTTCGGAGCGCTGGGCAATCGTGTTTCTCATAAAAAAATATTCGACAGGACCTATTAAGAGCATTGGGCTCTTGATACAGAAGTCGTGGGTTCGATTCCCATGGGGGACTCCTAGTGATAAGTCACTTTGTGCATTTTTCCCCAATTGGTTAGGACATTGCAGGCTGAATCTCCTGATTGTCTGAAAAAGATGATTTTGTGCTTCGGATGGCACGTTAAGCTGTTGGTCCCGGCTACTATGTCTGGTGGTAGTAGTCGTTACATAAAAACGACGTCGGAGGCCGTAAGCCGGTTTGAATAAACTCTGACACCAGGGCTTGCCCTCACGATAAGAAGAAGCCCGCATTTTTTTAATTGTTTGAGTTCCTTATATTTTGGCAATGATCACAGTAGTTGTAACACTAAATATTTAATTAAGAAAAAACAACACAAAAACGTTAAATTCAATTTTATTAATTGTGTTCTATTCAAAAGTCTTTCTCTAGTTTAATATTAATCAACAAGAACCAGTCTCCTGTTATCACTTTATTATTTAGACAGTATTTTGAAGTAAATTCTGTTAGACTGAAGCAGGTTTTTTGTTTGTTCCAACGTATATACGTTCAGGAGCGGACAAAGTAAATTCACGTAGTTGCAGGGGCCGTCAACATTGCTGCTTTAATCCTGTCTCCATTCACAATAGTGGATTTGTCAAACTTCATTCGTTATTTTCATTTGCCATTTTGTCTGTGCAGAGAAAAAGTTTGGAACAATTAAATAGATATTTGTTATGCTAGGCTGTAAAGTTGTTTTTTGGCGCGAGTACTTGTATTGAAACCTGAGCAAGCGAAGGATTCTAAGATTGAACCACGAGCGAAGCGAGTGGGTTCAAATGTAGAATCCTGAGCGCATCGAAGGTTTCAAAGGTACGAGACGCAGAATAACTTTGCTGCCGAGCGCAACACACAACTTTTCACCTCACAAAAGAGAGGAAAAAAAGGGAATTGCTAAAAAGAACATTTTAAAAAGTTTTTATTTCGTGCTGGCCAGTGACATGAAATTGATTGATGGATTGGCGGTATAGGAATAGGTATATTGAATAGACAGATTCGAATTTCAAAAACTCTTTCCACGCTAGCGGATAAAATACGATTTTGCACTCAGATTTCGAGTGATAAACAGAATCTTTCCGAGCTTGTGAGGTGAAAAATACTTTATTGACTTAGACTGGATTCGACCAAACTTAGATTTATAGAAGAGTAACTATACAAGGAACAATTTTAGTCGTGGTGTTTACTCTGATATAACTTAATTTGTCTTCTACCATACCAACCCGTACTAAAAGAACGAATGTATAATCCACCAAAAGAATGAGGTCGTTGTATCCATACTTATTGCAATGTGTTATACAATTTTAATTTGTTAGGTTTCTTTTTATTATAACTTTTTTAATTTTGTGACATTGACATTTCATTAGTCTCGGTCTAGTTTTACACCGTCAAAATTGGCCGTGTAAAATTTATTCATAGATTAGGGTTGGTACAACGCAAAATCATAGTTTACTCCATAGTAACCGGCGACTTAATCTAAGAATAAAATTTACTCGCGTTTGGTCGAATCGGGCCTTAAACTCCATTGAAATACTGAGTGTAAAATTTCGTTACATAATATGAGAGGAGCTTAAAATAATCAAACTAAACAAATTTTACAGTGGAGCGAACATCGAAATTCGAAAGAGAACGTCAATGGAAACTTGATGTATGGAACAGCTGATTTATTTAATAGGTAGCGATTTCAATGTAGGTTCCAATATGAAACATTTGATGGTTTTTAATGAGTTTAAGTTAACGCTGTATACAGGTGTAGACTTAAGGGGCGCAGACCATCAAACTGAACAACTTTTACTACGGGAGCAAACCGGAAAGCTTAAAAAATATAATCTGCTATTTCATGCAATTGAGTCGAGCAGGTATTGCAGATTAGTAAACGGAAAACTAGAACGATTTAAATGGAAAAGCTCCAATAGTAAAAGTTTTTTAGTTAAAGAACCATGGGCCTATTGGAATTGGGGATCTGGATGAAATAAATACACCAGCAACTAGGATTTGGATATCAGATTATATTAATAAATTTAGATCGTTTCAACCACGGACCTGAAAAAAAGACGGACGTAATCTCGTCTAATCACGAGTGAAGCACCCATTTCTTTTGTGTGCGTGCTGTCACGCGGTACATAATGGTGACGAATGTAAGACCTGCGCCTAGAGCTAGTGCATCTGTGTGAGTGTAGGTACCTTGTAGAACAAACGAAAATGTAGGACCTTGCATGCTTCACATCTTTTTAGTGTCACATTACGTCCGTCTTTTTTTCAGGTCCGTGGTTTCAACTAGAACGATGTAGAAGTTGGAGCAGAGAGACAGATGTCAGACAAGAACAAAACAATAAATACGAATAGATTCATTTTTGTATTCTAACTTAGAGACTTTAATCCAACACTACACTGAAAAAATGTTTTATTAAATGTAACCAAACTTTCACAATATCAAACATTTTGTTTATATGTAGCCAATAATTGTTTAGCTAATAGGTAACAAAATGTTTGATTATGTGCTACAAAATAGTGCGGCAGTCATTAAAGACAAAATATATTTTTCAGTGTAAGATGTTTTTAACACCTTGTACAATATACATATGTTACAAGCTTTATCACTAATATCTTCTTATCTTTACCCACAGATCACGCTTCAGCTATAGTGGGAAACACTGCTCGCCTAAGATGCAGAATAGACGGGCTGTCGTGCGGCGAGATGCACAGCATCAAGTGGTACAAGGCAGACGCTCGTGTGTACGTGTATTCGAGATCTGGAAGTGCTGCTATCAACAGGCCGGAAGGCGAAATGGCTAGCAGGTAAGATTATTAATTAACAATAAGCGTGAAACGACGCGAAGCAACGCCCGCCCGTTTCACACGCGTGGTTTCATATTTTGCACGCGTGGGTTCGTCTTTTGAACTCGTGGGTACGTATTTCGCACGCGTGGGTTCGTATTTTGCACTCGTGGGTTCATATTACGTACTTGTGGGTTTCTATTTCGCACGCGTGGGTACGTATTTCGCACGCGTGGGTTCGTATTATGCACGAGTGGTTTAGTATCCCATCCTTGTCGCCACTGTAATGAATATCGAGGAATATAACACTGTGTTAAGCGGAGGAGTAAGTATAATCTGTCTGTTTTTCCGCTTACTTCTTCTAAACCACGAAGCTGATTTTTATCCTGTTTTCACTGTGATTTAGAAATTTTATCCGTAATAATACACATACACCGTGTATTATACAGGGTGTTACAAATATAAAGTAAACATTTAAAACTTTTATCACACTGAACAACTTTCACTATGGGACCAACATAGAAATCGCGAAAAAAATCAGCTATCCCATAGGTACTTAGCTCAAGTCGATTTGTAGTTTAGTATGGAACATTCGATTTTTTTTTCGCGATTTCGATATTTGTCCCATAGTGAAAGTTGTTTAGGGTTAACCACCCTCTTGAATATTAAATCTTTTACCTTAAGGTAAAATCGTTTCGCATCGTAAAATAAAAATTTTAAGTTACCGAAATAAAATTAAAAAATTTGTTTCACTTCAAAATGTCAACCAAACTTTTCTATTCTTAAAATACTAAAATTAGTCTGTAAATATAAATGTATTCTGTTTTGTACTTCAAAATAATGCCCGAATAATTCTGTAAATAAAACAAACATAATTATAACACAAAAAAGAAAATTTAAAAGCCTTCAAAGGGAATTCATAAGGGTTCGGTGTACGAATACGAAATATAACACGACTTTACATAATTAAATTAACAAAAGAAAATGGGTACAAAGCGTTACTGTTGTCATACAATAGAGATAAAGCATTGCAGGTACAATGGTTCGTTGTGGGTACATTATATTATATGTATACCTAATTTGATTGTATTTGTTTGAAGTCGGTCCCGCATTGATTTTGTCTATTCATCGTTTGCATTATAATGTTTAGTGATTTGTTATTTCATTTTTATTGAATTTAAAAACAATAAGAAATTACAGAAGCCGTGGTGGTCCAGTGTCGGGTAACCTTGCTTGCCGTGCAGAAGGCTTTAGTTCGATCCCCGTCAAGGCCGACTCGTACCAATGAGTTTTTATATACGATTTGTAACACCACTGGCTTTTCAATGAAAGAAAACATAGTGAGGAAACCTGCATGCTTCAATTTCGAGGCATGTATTGTACCTACTGTTCATTATAAGTGGCGACGGGCTCACTCCCCATCACACTGGACAGATTCTATGCTAAAATGAAATGCGTTACATATTAAATGGGGTGCTTCAGACTATCAAATTGAACAACTTTCAAAATGAAACCAGCAGCATTAGAATCGCGAAAAATATTAACTGTTCCATGATCATCATCATCATCATCATCAGCCCGGTAAACCCCACTGCTGGGTATAGGCCTCTTCATTTCCACGCCAACTAGAACGGTCCCCCGCTAGTCTCATCCACTGTTTGCCGGCTACTTTACAAATGTCATCCGACCACCTGGCTGCTGGTCTGCCCACTGACCGTTTCCCCTCCTCCCACTGTTCCATAGAAAATGTCAATGACTAGGTACGGACAGCATCAAAGAAATCGGACCCCCCTGCGCTTATACAGATTAAGATAGAGAGGTCAGGTTTCTCTGATGCTGACTGTACTAGATGTTCGTATCGTATGTAACTACTGATTATATTTCGCGATTTCGATGGTCCGTAATGAAAGTTGTTCAGTTTGTTAGTTTAGACAAACATTTTTACACCCTGTATAATTATTTAACCAATAGAAGACACCTGCAAGTAATTTCAACCCCACCCATATTAAATGCATTATACCTGCAATCTAGACTCTCCCAGTCTAGACCTGCCATTTACGACCACAATACAAACTTATATTTACACTTGAAACACACCAAAATAGATTTTAAACCAAAGCAAATAAAGACCGTTTGTTCTTCACTGCAAAACCAACATATATTTTACACACCAATTAATCTAAAATCGATAGTAACATGTAGAAAATAGAGACGGAAATGATAGCAAATGTAAATTGGTATTACGTTCGTTGTAAAACTAATAGAATTTGTAATGAGATCGAAATGGCATCACCTATTACGTATCGTATTTCAAATTATTGTACGGATTTGCGACGGGGATTAATCGACTTTAATTAGGATTTCGGATGGAACATTTAGTATCGTGTGTTAATGTAAATATTATATGCTACGAATAAGAGAATGTATAGAACTCAGATAAATTAACAGGAATGGATTGGAAATGATCTCTCATTTCTACGCAAAAAAGTCTGTCAATTTTGCGGGGGTGAGGGGGGAGGTTTATATACTGGCGCGGGACGCGCGTCAACTATTTTTATATGACGGGTATGCTCACTGAGCATGCGTCTTTGGCAGAGGGGTATGCGCGTAATATCGCATCCATTCCTGTTAATTTATCTGAGGTATAGAAGTGTAAATGAAGCCCAAAAAAGTTACTCTTCCATATTTATTCTTATTCGTAGATTATATGCAATTGTGATTATTTTAGACTAGCTGTTGCCCGCCACTCCTTTCTTAACTAGCTATTACGGTTCAAAAGTTACAGCCCTAAATAGGTAGGACAGACAGACGGACGCTTAGTAATAAGGTCCCGTTTTCATTTGGGTACGGAACCCTAAAAAGTAGCGATCGCGGGACGCCCGGCAGATGTGAAACAACGAAATATAGTAGGTACTCTTGCGAATTCGCGCGCTTTTTTCGAATATTTCGATCTTTCGCAGCCTTTGACTATTTATTATTAGGACTCGCCTTGCGGTAGCATTTCCCCTCTGCAACGGTATAAGATCAATTGATCGTGTGCATTCAATAATGCCTTCTCACTAAACAAGACAGCCTATAATTGCGAAACAATAATTTCGAACTTAGAACGTTTGGGGTACACACGAGACTACTTTTCATGATTTTAAACATTCAAAATTATAATCTAAAGTTATGGGGAATAAAATCTAATGTTGCGGATTTCATGTTACATCGCCCCCCGCAAAAAGTGGCAGAAATGTTTGTTAGTAGAATTACACGCGTTACCAGTCCACATATAAGTAGTCAAAGTTCGCAGCTGTCAAACGTGGCGAGAGAGCGTCATGCCAATTTGTCGTCACACCAAGTTGATTCAAAGTTTCTGTCCATTCCGAAAGAGAATACTGAAGCGAGTTAATGTATCTATTAAATCAATCTCCATAAAAACCAATCCGTTTCCTAAAAGCAAATCAAGGTGCTAAATATTAATGAGATTTCACCGCGGTTCGCTTCGATAGCAGATAGGAATTAATCCTCTATGCGGATAGCTAATCAGTCGGTATCACCGAGTTCGTAATAAGTCCCTCGGATTTATTGACGAGTGATAATGGAATGTATATGTCCATTGTTTTGTTACGTCACGATATTTCTGGGCAAAGTAGTAATTTTTGACTTGACTTGCTGATGTAGCCAGCAGAAACTCAAAAACTAATTGTTGCTTCACCTACGTTTGGTTAATACTGTGACGCGCCGGCGACATGCAATACGTTTTTTTTAAGTCACATGTTGAAATCAGTAGTAAAAAATGCCCTGAAGAGCGATTTTTGAATCTCATTCGGTGAGCTCAGCAGTTGAAAATGGCAAAATAACTATGGAGATACGCATCTTTCTACTGCTGATTTGACTTTCATATTATATCCATTGTAATTTAGACATTTTCAACTGCTGAGCTCACCGAATGAGATTCAAAAATCGCACTCCTGAACAGTATGAAGTTTGTGTATTCATTCGATCATGATTTCTAATCTCACTATTCAAAAATAGCACTTATGGTCTCTCGGCGACAAAAACACAGGCAATTAGGCTGGGAGACCAAGAAGAGCAACTGGCGAAGGCTCCATTATTTTACTTTGATACAAGGTTGTTCGTACAGCTCGCGGCGTATGCGACGTTGCCGTCTGGCGAGTGGCAGAAATTAAGCAAGCGCATCGCTTACAATGTGGCAAAGTGTAGGTGTGCTTATCTCGGTACCTATGGCCGAGTGAAATAGAAATAGAAATAGAAATAATTTATTTGCCTCAAATAGGGTACATTGTTACATTAGATGTTATCAAATAGTATATCAGTTAATATACATTAAGGTCATGCCTATTTAGCCATTTTAAATAGCATGCAAATAATATTATAGTAGGTAGGTACAATTGATTAATTTGATTTGAAAATATAAATAAATTATTATAATAAATTAGGATGCAATGTCAGCCATACAATGTGAAACTACTTATACAAATGTCAACTATACAATGTCACTAATACAATAAAAAATTCGTCAACTCTGACGTGACGGAGGCCTGACGAAGTTACGACTTGTGACAATGGAAACGGGGTCGATGCCGTATTTATTATTTTCACCTGGATTGCATTTCACAGATCTATTTATGGCCGTTCTGATTCACATTAAACTTTCAATGGAATGGGCCTTTCCTTTTTATTGCAATTACCTACGCTTCTGACGGAATATTGTAGTTGGAAAGATTAAATTTTTTAGAAATTAATCTGCAAGTTTTTGCTTGATGACATTTTTAACCAAACGTACTATTGCGTTTCATATTCACTTCTCACGTCACTTTTTGTCTTGTGGACGTAGTAAAAGCTGGCAAGAGATTTAATGGAGGATTAACTTAATGAGCGTTTCTGCAACTGAGTGAGCATTTAAGATTTTATTTTATTGTGACGGAAACCATTCCAGCATAGGCTGATGCTGATAATAATGATAATGATGATTCTATAATTTATTAAATTCAATAGGTATTTGCTTTAATCTGTTAACATCTCTTACAAGATGTTCAGAATAAGTACTTACGTAAAGCTGACCCAGCAATATATTCCAACCTCCTTAATCTCAGTAATAAAGCGAATATCTACGTTTTCACGTAGTTACGTTAGTTACGTGCCGTGAATAGGCCACGTAGGTTCAAGTCCAAGTACGAAGGCACTCAAATCAAGCCTTTGTAGACCTTATTTTGTAGGGTATAAGAGCGTAAGCATGTGAAGTCTTGTGTTGAATAGATGGTATTGTCTGGTTTCGTCTGATTAGAGAATGAGCTAATTTAGATCTTAGATAGGACGGAATAGGGTTGGAATTGCATAAGGTAATCGCGATAGTGCGTTCATGTTTTCAGCCTATTAAGTGCTTTTGGACTTGTGAAGTGAGACTTATCGTTTTAAATCTAAAGAAAGAAAATGTACTTTTCATTAGCCTTGTACATTACAATGGACTTTACATACATATACAGGGTGTAACCTTTACGTTAGGTACATACTTAAGGGAGTACTTCGGACCATCAAACTGAAACACCTTTTTCTACGAAACCAATATTGGAACGAGTTGTCGCATAGAAAATGTTGAAATTTGGAAGGACCAAAAAAAAATTTGGTGTTTTAAAGAATGGATCGATAGATACTCGATCCAAAATAGGTATATGGAACAGCAGATTTTTTTGTTTTTGTGATTTCATAGTCAGAGTTCAGTTTTGGCCTGTCAGGCCTATGCTGTCCGTCCGTATGTCCCACCTATTTAAGGCGTATCTGCCCTGGACCACGACTCTCCATACAAATCGATGCGAACGAGCGCGTGGCTCCGGTCAGAATTTAGCTGTTTTCTTTGAAAAATTCGATGATTTTTTATTAATTTCTAAAAAGTAAGACAACCACATCATTCTAAATTGTATTGTGAACAATATTGTAAATTTTCATTTTCTTCCGATTCAAAATGTAAGAGTAAAATGGTTACAACTGGAAAAAAGGGGTGACTTTAGGGTCCCTTTTCTTCGGTTTTATTCATTAAAATCGATTTATAGAAAAACCACATCACTTCTCATATCGTGTAGATGGTTCAGTTTATTTTTCAGCTCAAACAGTGCCATAGTTAATGAATAAAATGGTTACAAAGTTACCCAAAACCGGCACGTAGCCCCTTAAGACTGTAACTTTTGAACCGTAATAGCTAGACAGTTGAAATTTTCACACAATGTGCGTTATTGTAGCGTTTTTTACTAATTGTACAAACTGTTTTTACAAATGACAAAACGTAAAAAATTAAGGAGGTCCTACAATTACCTACCACCTATTTTTCATCATCGGTTTTTCTTCGCGCTCTGTCGTAAAAACGGTAATACATACGAGCGTAAAACTTGCTGTGATTGTAGAGAAAACTCAACAATAAAACAACAAATAATAAAAACTGACCAAGTGTGAGTCGGTCTTGCGCTAAGGGTAGCATAGCATAGCATATGTTCACGACTTTATTCACCGAGGGGGTAGTCAGAGATATTCTGGAATCTCAAAACATCCACTTTCCACCAGTAGTACCTACCGAAACTCTGTCCAGTGGTCCTGGAGAAAAAAAAGCTTTTTTGGAACTTAATACCTATTATGATGTTGCGTAAACACGCGTCGCTTCGCTTCACTCGACCCAATATGATGCGTCGACGCAGAGTGCGCGTGTGTCCATACCATCACTGTAGAACCGCATGGGCTAGTCAACATTATTTCTCACTGAGTTCCCATCTATACAACAAAATTAACGACGTCTACAATATCTACATTCTGAATAGACATGAGTGCAAAGTTAAGCTATTCAGCTTGTTACTAAACCAAGAACGGAATGAAACTGAAAACCTGCTTACGTGGGCGTCATTTAATTTAATTTAATTCAATCATCTTTTACAGACTTATGTATAGAACACAAGCACACCACCTCCCCTCCCTACATACACGCACACACACTCACACACATACTATTTATTATATTATCCCTATATATTCTAATATTAAGTAATTTTGTACCCGTTTTTATATTTTTATTTCTACACACCACGACAATAAAATTGCACTGTAGAATTTGTATTGTATAAACCAAATATAAACTAGGCCCTATCTGTATCTGAATTATTTGTATATTGAAGAACCTGACTCGTCAATCTCAGGACTACCTATATTGAGAGTCAGCATCCTAACCATAACCTTTTGTAATGTTTTCATGTGTCATGGAACTGTTTCATCTTTTACTTTACATTACTGGTGTGTGTAAATAAACAATTTTTAATTTTTAATTTTAATTTTTTAAATTTATGTTGTAATATGTGTAGCGGTGTGGTAGGGACACTCGGTGCGCGAGTAGCCCGACCCGCACTTGACCGGTTGTTTATATTATCTGTAAAATTATTTGCACAAGTCATTCCTTATATGGCCTATGAAAGAAGCATAGCATAGCAATTTATGAGTCTTGTTACTTGAAATAAATGATTGATTGATAGCATAGCATATGCTCACGACTATATTCCCCGAAGAGGTAGTCAGAGATATTCTGAAACCTCAGAACATCCACGTTTCACCAGTAGTACCGAAACTCTGTCCAGTGTGACGGGGGGTTAGCCCCTTTAAGAATGACACAAATAATAACAACTTTGATGTATGGGAGTGAAAGTTGGGTGTGGCAGCAGAAGAATGAAAGCAGAATAAATGCAGTGGAAATGAGGGCTTTACGCAAGATGTGTGGTGTGACTATAAGGGATAAAATGAGAAATACTGTGATTGGGGAACGTTGTGGTTTGAATGAAGATGTAGTGGTTAAAGTAGAGAAGGGAATGCTTCGATGGTTTGGACATATTGAAAGGATGAATGAAAGTCGACTTACAAAACAGATATATAAAGCGTGCGTGAAAGGAAATATTGGTATAGGCAGACCTAGGAGGACGTACCCAGATCAGATCAAGGACGTCATTAAAAAATGCCAGGTTAAAAGCAGCCGAAATCGACGGGAATGTATGAAAAGATGTATGGACTTAGAGGAAGCAAGAGAGGTGTGTCAGAACCGCCCAAAATGGAGATCCATAATCTCTGCCTACCCCTCTGGGAAAAAGGCGTGAGTTTATGTATGTACAAATAATAACATTTCTTTCAAGACTGTAGTAAGTACATCCTTGTTTCAAGACACTACACAAGATACCTCCAAGCATAATAAAAGGTTATAACAAAACAATATACTTACCTATTTAGGTCACCTAGGACACCCGAGAAACCTAGACTAGACTACAAAGAAAATATATAATATAACCTTGTCTGTTATGAATCAAAGAGAATATGAGAAAAGTCAGAATGAATATAATATTATTCTAACAATAAGATTATTATTTTCTTTGAAGACGCTCAGGGTGTAGCTACTGGATTCACAGTACGGAAATAGCATTGGGCTCCTGACACGGAGGTCGTGGGTTCGATTCCCACGGGTGTCCCCCCTAATGAAATGTCACTTTGTGCATTTTTCCCCAGTTGGTTAGGACATTGCAGGCTGAATTACTTGATTGTCTGAAAAAAAAGATGTATCCAAGCTTCGAATGGCACGTTAAGCTGTTGATCCCGGCTACTATCTCAGGTGGTAGTAGTCGTTACATAAAAACCACGTCAGAGGCGGTGTAAATAAACTCTGACACCAGGGCTGCCCACACGATAAGAAGAAGAAGTACGGAAAATGATCACCAAAGTTAAGCAACGTCAGGTCCGGTCAGTCTTTGGATGGGTGACCGTTTAGTCGTATTTCATCTAGAGAGTTTCCGTGCTTCGAAAGGCACGTTCAGCAGTTGGTGTCGGAAAGTTCCGTCAGATGGCGTTGTAACTATTCGTTAAGCCAGGTCAGAGGCCTATTAAGGCGGCTTTAAAATTCTCTGACAGCAAGTTGAACACCAACACGAACTGGGCCCGCATGGTGGAGTATGGCCCCACTCTCTCTCACCCTTATTCGTGAGAGGAGGCCTTTGCCCTGTAGTGGGATTCTACAGGCTATAACTTTCTAAACTTACATACGCTGAAGAAGAAATTCTGATGCGTATGTGAAGTCTACCAATCCGCTTTGGGCACGCGTGGTGTACTGACGCTCATACACCCTCCCTGAGGGTAGCCCTGTGCCCTGCAGTAGTTTAAAGGCTGATGATGATGAACGAATACTGTTATCAAGTTATACTGAAACAAGCTAGTAACTAGCTAGTGCAAGTGCGGCAGTCAGTAGTTGTGTATAGCGGCGGTGTCACTAAGTAGATTACTAACTCACTGATAATGTTTGTACGTGCCGCTTGCAACAATCACGTTCAGTCCACTGGTCGAGGCTCAAGCGACGGCGAATTTTAGTGTTATGAATCACCATCAATAGGCTCGGTGGCGCTTTGCAGAGAGGTATGGACTGTCAAACCTCGTGAGAAAACTCACGAAAACATCGTGAGAAAACCTGCATATTATGCAGAAGAATAAATTCTGATGCATATGTAAAGTATACCAATCCGCATTGGGCACGCGTGATGGACTAACGCCGAAACTAGGATGGTTCCTAGAGGGTAGGCCTGTGCCCTGCAGTTGGACGTATATAGGCTGATAATACTTTTTACTCGGTGGATGAATTTTTGGTGTACTCTAATCTTGGCGGTAACAGATAATCAATGCATGGTTTAGCTAGGTATTGTTTTGACATGGCTTTAACTTCCTTTTCTCTGACATAATAATAATAATGTATAAATTTAATTATCCGAGATGATCTCAATATTCAATTTTGCATGCTATTGACATAATTGCTAAATAGGCGTGATAAAACTTCTTTCATTATTATAATAACATCTGAAATTGTACCCTATTTATTGGCAAATTAATTTATTTGTATTTGTATTTGATGATGATGATGATTTAATTGTATACCCTTTATAAGTCCTAAACCAATGAGTTTAAATATCTTCAATGTACAGAAACACTTCAGTTACAGTTTTATAATAGTTTAGATTAGATTTAGATACATCCATTTGAATTTCAAAACCAATCAAAGTCAAAGAACCAATCTCCTATGACATGGACGTGTAGTAAAGTTTCGCGACCTATATTTTATGTTTAGTATCTAGCTAATTGGATTAAAAATTAACTGTCAGAACTAGTTAGGCACTAGAAACATGAAGTGAGCTGGCATTTAGAATACATTTTTATTCCATTAACCTACATTTTTCAATTTCAAGGAGTATATTGTGGCGACGGGCTCACTGCCTGTCACAATGGACAGAGTTTAGGCACTGGGCACTTCACTTAAACTTTTATTCCATTCTCTACGACATATTCAGGACTGTATAGTATCAATTATTTAATTAAATAGACTATGTGTTACTGTATATATAACCTTAGCATAAGAATTTATATTGTAATAGTCATTAAGTCGTGTTATGCTGTAGAGTTTCTGGCCGCATCTTCTCTACAGCGGCAACACGTTCCGACGCGGTGGTAGCTTAAAAAAGAATTGACGTTTAATAAGTGTGCTTCAGGCTCTTATATTGGATAAATGATTATGAATTGAATTGAATTGAATTGAATATGAATTGAATTGAACTGGCTTCCAATTCCAGATGGTTTTTGTTATACAGGGTGCAAAATTTATACGTTGCAAATCTTAAGTGGCTTAGACCATCAAACTGAACAACACCTTCACTATAGAGCCAACATCAAAATCCCGAAAAAAAAAAAGCTGTTCCATACATAAATAAATAATAATATGCTAAATGCTAGATAACCCCTAACCCTTAGGTACTATCCAGCCATATCTCACCTCCCAAATTCACTGACAATTACTAAACCCACGCAATAACTATATCCGGTCAAAATGGCTCCACTTCCGGGAAAGTGGCCTAATTAGACGCAAACTGTGCAGTTAAAACTGAGTTTAAACATTAACTGCGCGAAATAAGGCCCCTTTGGTATGCTCAAAATATGAAGTCACGTTCTTCACGCAATTTTAAGACCTATAGCGTTAGCAATAAGGTTACTGATAAAAGACTTCTTGTTTATTTTGTTTCTTAAGTACGTACGTTCAAAGTTTTATTGTATAAGGTCTCGTTAATCATGCAATTTTAGGCGTTATGTCGTTACACTAAGGTTTCTGTTAGAGGACATCTTGTTTTTAATGAATGGAGTTCTTGTTAGGATCGAAAGTAAATTGAGGAGATATTGTAGATTACACACGGGCAGGAAAGGTCTCAGATCTCAAGTAATTAAACAAACATGTGATCTGAGGCTTTCTTATTTACTGTCCGAGGTTAGACTACAATTTACTCCTCGACTGAGGTGGAAAGTGGCAACTTCGTTTAGCGCAGCGGGACGAAAATTGACGCTTTCCAGCCGGAGGGGAGAAAATGTTTTTAATGTTGTCTTGAAGACAATCACAGAGTACTCTAGAACGGTCGTCAACGAAACTTGATGAACAGTTTGATCCTTATCGCCATAGAGATAAAGGTGACAAATGGTAATCAGATTTCGTGGTTTACACAAAACTAAGAAAAATAAAAACGAATATAAAAATAACAATACATGCTTCGAAATTGAAGCATGCAGGTTTCCTCACGATGTTTTCCTTCACCGAAAAGCCAGTGGTGTTACAAATCGTACATTCATTCCGAAAAACTCATTGGTAAGAGTCGGCCTAAACGGGGATGGAACCATCGCCCCCTGCACGGCAGGCAAGGCTACTCGCCACTGGACCACTATGACTTTCTTTGGTTTGGCATTCTTTTCTATTCTATTTTTATTTAATGGCGTTTCCTTATTAGATTTCGCGAGTTTCAAATAATTTGAGGGAGTGTCTATCCAATCTCAAGGATTGGTTTTGAGTAAGAACAACTGAGAAGGATTTTGGAGCCTCGTGGCAGGCTGAGACGCGAACCGCGCGAACACCACGCGAGAGACAAGTGTTCGAGGCAAACCCTGCAACGTGACTCCCTTGGTTTGGCATACAGATTGGTGAGAAATATTGTAAACTAAACATAACTTATCGTGAAATCACAACGCAGAGTTAAATATTTATAGTATCCTGTAAGCCATAAACTATGACCCACAAACCAAGCAATTTTCACATCTAATGCATTCACTTAAGAATCCTTTTACGAGACCTCTTTATGTGGCGTGTTTTTAGTAAACACAAACTCCGTGTGCAACAAATGAAGTCCTTTAAACCAAGCAATTTTCGCATCTAATACATTAATATACGAGTTCTTTGTGTGGCAGTCCTCCCGAGAATCGGTTTCCAATAAATTTTCTCGGACAAATAAACAAAATGGATATTAGATACGTGGGAACACATTGTATCGAGGTAGTAGGAACCGTTTGATTTAAAATGTTTCCTTTTGATTTCCTTGAAATATTATTGTCTGTGGTTTATGTTTCCGATTCCGATCTGTGATTAAAGAAGAAATATATTCGTATTTGTATTTTTTTTAATTCTGTGTATACAGGGTGCTTCATAAGTAACAATAAATTTTTAAAACTCATAAGGGGGTTGTTTAGACCGTCAAACTGAACAACTTTCTCTATAGTACCAATATCGAAATCGCGAAAAAAATAATTTTATATCCCATACCTACATATTTTAGCTCTAGTCGATTTGTAGAGTATAGAACATAAATATTTATTTTCGCGATTTCGATATTGGTCCCATAGTGAAAGTTGTTGAGTTTGATGGTCTTAACCACCCCCTTAAAGGTTTATTTGTATTTTTGTAACACTTTGTATACAGGGTGAAATTTATATCATTAGAATCCTTTTAAACTTAGACTCTATCCATCAAACTGAACAACTTTTAATACGGTGCATAAAAATAAATCTGCTGTTGCATACATGAGTCGAGTGGGTGCTGCAATTTAGTATGGAACAGCTGATTTTTTTTGTGCTCCGATCATTGGCTTGCTCCCATAGTAAAAGTCGTTCAGTTTGATGGGTAGACTCTTAGTTTAAAAGGATGCTAATGATATCAATTTCACCCTGTATATATGGTGTAATAAAACACCCTAGTAATAATTGGGGTGCAGACCACCAGACCATCAAACTGAACAACTTTCACTAGAGCAAACATAGAAATCGCGAAATAAAAATCAGCTGTCCCATACATTTGAGTCGAGTTGGTACTACAGTTTTGTATGAAACTGGTGTAATTTTTTCGATATTGGCTCCATAGTGAAAGTTGTTCAGTTTGATGGTCTGAAGCACGCCCTAAAGCTCCAACAGAGTTTTTTTTTACAACCTGTATTTGTCGTGATTTCGATATTAGTCCCGTAAAGCGGCGGATTGGCGGCCCGATAGCACAGTCTAGTAGTGAACCTGCCTGCTGTGCCGGGGGTCGCGGGTTCGAATCCCGTAAGGGACAAATATTTGTATGATGAATATGAATATTTGTACCCGAGTCATGGATGTTTGTATCTATTTGTGAATTCTATATCGTTGTCTAGTTATCATAATACAAGTCCAGGCTAGATTCTGGTACTTTCAATGTGACTAGATAATTTGTGTGACAATGGTATCGATTCGGTATTGCCACGACTTAACTTAACTAAAATTCCTGTCATTTTCTAACATTCGACTAAGAAAAGAGACGGAAAACCAACAACTGACTTTAGTGCTGTCAAAGTAGCACGCCCAAAATAAGATGGCATCATAATGCACGCCATCTTATTTAAGTCGTTTTTGGGCGTGTAGCGTCACTTTGACAGCACTAAAGTCAGTTGTTGGTTTTCTGTCTCTTTTCTTAGTCGAATGTTAGAAAATGACAGGAATAAATTTAGTTAAGTTAAGTCGTGGCAATACCGAATCGATACCAATGTCCATGTCCAAGAGTTACAATTTTACACGACAAAAAGCTAAGCCATAAAGTCTTTGCTAAACTTTAAAAAAACTGGTTTTCTAAGTCGATTCAGTGCAGGTCCAGTGCCAGTAAAGTGCCGGTTCATAAATCAGTCTCAAATCCAGCTGAATCTGGACTGGGCCATTACTGCTAGCGTTTCACTCCGACTTTGATTTGTATTTGGCTATTGTTTCAGAAACGTCCACGTTTCTATTTTTCATTTTATTTTACAATTTTTATTTCGTACTGAGCTTTTGTTGTAAGAATGTTGCGTCTGATATACTAGTTTTTGTCTTCGGTTTCGTCTGCAAGGCATTTTTTTTAGATAAAAGAGTTCTTACTTACCTTACGTTCGTCAACATCATGAAAATGTTACGTGTTTTGTTACACCTTGTATAGGTACACTATCCTGTATACATTTTAGACAATCTGTATACAAGGTGTTACAAAATGAACAACTTTCACTATGGGACCAATGCAGATATCGCGAAAAAAAAAAAATGTTCTGTACTCTACAAATCGACTCGAGCTAAAATATGTATCAGATTTTATTTTTGCGATTTCGATGTTGGTCCCATAGAGAAAGTTGTTCAGTTTGACGGTCTAAACAACCCCCTTAAGAGTTTCAAAAATTTATTCTTACTTATGAAACACCTTGTATAGGGTGTTACAAAATACCCTAGTTGTATTTATAGGGGTAGTTTAGACCATCAACCTGAACAACTTTCACTGTGGAGCTAACATCACAAATCTGTTGTTTCATACAAAACTGCAGTAGGTACCTACTTGACTTAAATGTATGGGACAGCTGATTTTTTTAACTTTTTCTCCGTAATAAAAGTTCTTCAGTTTGATGGTCTAAACCACCCCTTAAAATATAACTAGGGTGTATACACCCTTGTTATACCATACAGTTAAAAACATTACCTTCTTTTTGGCACAGTCGGGTAAAAAAATAGGTAATGCCAAACGGTAGACTTAATTCGAAAGTCATTCTTACAAGAATTTCCATGTTTCACATTAACTCGTAAATCCGCTTCCCCAATATTACAAGAACTAACTAGAGTAGTAATGCATAAAAACTGCATAACGACCATTTTTATAGCCCCGCGGTTTATTAGCCCATAAATAATATGAAGTACCGGAATACCGGAATATACGGTTGGTACCGGTACGAGTGGCCGAATGTTTCGGTTATTAAGCTTTTGATTTGAATCGGTTTTTTGGCAGGATTCTTTTTCAGTTTTTCGTTGGGTGAATGTTAGATTCTTCACTTGACAGGTCATTTGATTCTGAAATTAATTGAGGACTATCTATCCCACTCTAGCATAAATATCTTCGTATGCTTTTTCTCTTTCGAATTAGCTTACCGAGTGATTTCACGGCATAAAATGCAGCCGCAGTAGATAAACTCTTTGTGAGTGACTTGATTTGATATTTGGATCTTAAATGAAGCCATTTTTAATGTGTCATGTATTGTTTAAGGCTGCGTTTCCACCAGAGATGTGCGAGGTAGCGAGGCGGTGAGCGAGGAAACAATCCGCCAATAGCGTGCTATCTCGATCACGTCATTGGGAAATTAAAGCACTCCCACAATCCGATTGTTTCTTCGCTCACCGCCTCGCTACCTCGCACATCTCTGGTGGAAAAGCAGCCTTAATGAGTAAGAAAATGAAGGAGGTCTATACAGGGTGTTTCATAAGTAACAATAAATTTTTAAAACTCATAAGGGGGTTGTTTAGACCGTCAAACTGAACAACTTTCTCTATGGGACCAACATCGAAATCGAGAAAAAAAAAATTTGAAATCCCATACATATTTTAGCTCTAGTCGATTTGTAGAGTATAGAACATATTTTTTTTTTTCTCGATGTCGATATTGATCCCATAGTGAAAGTTGTTAAATGTTTATTTGTAGTTTTGTAACACCTTGTATATCGTGGCGCTGTTTTATCTCTTATTTCATTTTCATTTGAGTCGAAGATTTTACTGGTTTTCAAATCAGCGATGCATTCTATCAATTATGTTAATATTCTGTGGTTGAAACTGCGTTGAAAAAACTATTGCTCAAGCTACAGTCCCACTACAGGCAGTCAAAAGAACGGTTTTAAGATGCTTGAATAGTACTGCTACAGAAGCAAGATGGCGTTGGTAGATGCGCTTAGACTCGAATGTACACGCGGCGCGACGTTATACATTACTCTACGTACGCGCGACCAGCTTATGTTTGTTTTGCGCAGCTTGATGTGTCGCCGTGTGTACTTCTTGTTCAACACCTTTAATATCGCTCTTTATATGCGGGGTCAGAGGCGATATCTGAAATTATGGAGGACTATTCTGTATGTAGTATTATTTAATAGTGCTACAGTATAATCATAGTGTTAACTTTTATTATAACTGCTAATAATTTACTCAAATTACAGCGCAGTACACACGATAGTGTAATTCATTTTATATTAATAGCATAAAGTCTTTAGTGGCAAAGTTAGTATTGCTAGTTTTATTATAGAGTAGAACATTAAATTTTCACATTTTCTCGAAACCGTCGTGCTTGCATGAAAGTTCTTATTGCATTATTAATATTGACATTTAGTAGGGTTGTTTCCAATTTTGAATAGACCACGTAATTTATCCTGTTGGTCGATGAGGCGACTAAGATATAAGGTATCTTTTGGAGTAAATTTTAATCAGGCATTACTTTTCTGATTTGGTGGGCAGGTTGTATAGCCTAACGTAATACAACTTTGTCTAATAGGTATTTAGAAGCCTCCATAGATTGCCTCCGTGGTCTAATGGTTAGAGCATTGGGCTCTTGATACGGAGGTCGTGGGTTCGATTCCCACAGGGGGCACCTAGTGAAATGTCACTTTGTGCGTTTTTCCCCAGTTGGTTAGGACATTGCAAGCTGAGTCACCTGATTGTCTGAAAAGAAAGATGATTCCGTGCTTCGGATGGCACGTTAAGCTGTTGGTCCCGGCCACTATCACTGGTGGTAGTAGTCGTTACATAAAAACCACGTTAGAGGCCGTAAGGCGGTTTGAATAAACTCTGACACCTTTGCAGCCCACTCGATAAGAAGAAGAAGAAGCGAAGGTTTCGACACAATCTTGTATTATCCTTTGGATAGTTTCTGTCGACTAAGAATCGAGCCACTAGTAATTTATATTTAGCTGTTCTAGCCTGTGAATAAAAAAACTTTCATTTTGTCTACGGTCGGTGTTATATTAACCCAGACCCCCATGATTGAGTATACAATACATCACCGAAACGCACGCACTATCGACGCTCTATAGGTACTGTAGACCTTCGATCAAAATAAAATGAATGGATAGGCCTAAAGCGCGGTAAGTTGAAGCAAACTACTGGTGCACTTGGTACATACAAACTAGCGCCATTATCTGTCAAATCTAGGGCACTTTCATACAAGTGACAAGTAAAAATTTCATTTGTTTTGCCTCATTTTTCTGGTTTGAAATGTTCGCTTAAGGCCTATCCATTCATTTTATTTTGATCGAAGCTGTAGACAGGGTGAAATTGATATCATTAGCATCCTTTAAAACTAATTTACCCATCAAACTTTTAGTACCTATGGGAGCAAACCGATCGGAGCAAAAAAAAATCAGCTGTTCCATACTAAACTGCAATGCCTACGCGACTCTAATGTTGATTGATTGATAATTGATTGGAAAAAAAACATTTCTTCTAAAAAACATTTTTCAATTTAAAATCTGGCTTTCGTTTCAACTGAAATAGAATTAAACCTTCAGTTCACAACATCACATTTACCGGTACAATTAACCCATGGACACTGGACCACGAGTTCGAAACACCGGTATTCCGGTAGTACCGGTAAATATCTCAATTTAGGACCGCTTCGGTTTGGATGGCATGAGAAAGGAATGCGCAACATTTTTTTAGGTTTACCTTATTTTATTTTACAGATAGTTTTTTAGCTATCGAATTTCTGGGTTGGATGTTTTCATTTATAATTTTGTTAGTGGTACGAAAAATATAGGGTGCAACAAAATAACGTAGTAATATTTAATGGGGTGGTTTAAACAAGCTTCGACAATGCTGAAAATAAAACAAATAAATGCTGTGTATGTTTTAAAAAATGTGCTGTGTAAAATGGGACATTTGAGTATACTGTAGTTTTATATGAAATGGGTACCTAGCAGATTTTTATTTCGCAATTTCGAAGTTGGCTCCAAAGTCAACGTTGTTCAGTTTGATGGTGTTAACCATCCCTATAAATATTACTAGGATGTTTTTTAACATACCTTGTATTTTCAAGGTCTTTCAAAACATGACGGCTTTTTTATGGGAATGATCAGATTATCAAACTGAACAAATTTCTCTGTATGACCAACAACGAAATCACGTAAAAAAACTGTTCAATACAAAATTGCTAACCTCAAAGACCTAAATGTTTTGGACAGCTGAAAATGTTTTCGCGATTTCGACTAAGTAGGTATGTATTGAAATAAGTCGAAAAAAGTGGGTGAGTATACAAATACAGAAATAGGTGTCCCTCGTGGACGTACTAGTAGGACCACGAGAAAACGCCGAAATGTACCAGGAGAGCAGACGTGTATAAGAGGTCGAACTTCCTTGGAGCCTATATAATATAAGTTATATTACAGGTCCCACAGAAATCAGTGGTGGATCTTACAAAACTCCCAGAATTAAATTCGATCCACTGGTGGAGCCTATTAATACATTCAAGTATCATAGGATCCACTGAGCCTAATGGTGGATCACAGTGAACTTCAGCGTCCTATTCAATCCACTGGTGGATCGAGATAGTGGAGCCTACAGGACAGAGGGATAAAATACGTGTAGTTAAGAGAATATATATTACTATCACCATTTTTTCCATATAAACGTATTCCCCTGTTTTCTACCTGGATAATGACACTAGAGCAAAAGTGTTCTTACCATAAAATCTATGTTACCTCTGCTATGTCCCTATGGTTTGTTTTTTTGCATACATTAAATAAACTATTTTAAGAACTAGGGACCTTCGAAAATGACAAATTTTACCCCCCTTTTCACACATCCAGCAAACAAATTCGACGAACATAAACATAAAAAGCAAAACATACAGACATAGCCAAAGTCTTTTGTCTTAGAAAAAGTGACCTAATCTTCAAATTTCCATTTCAGCCCGCCTATCCTCTTAAGTATACCTACGCAGGTATAGTTCAAGCATAATAGCAGTAGTTTCAAATCGAATTTGGCTTAGGTTATAATCCTCAACAGATTTGTTCCAAAACAAAGCACTATAACAGAAAATAGATGCCAGCAAACAATGTAGTTCCGATACCATTGTGTAACAAATATCTGTGACGAAATACCAGTTACTACATACTAGTTTCAAATCAGACAGTAACTGTTATTAATTAGAGCGGTGCTAGAAAATGTCTGGTTTAGGCAGATGCCAATTATAGGGTGTCTAATTTTATGTTAGAAATAGTGCTGGAGACTCGAGTCTTTAAGCTCGCCTTTTGTATATGTTTTCTAAACTTTATATATTATTTTGTCTGTTTGTACTAGTGATATAATAATAAGACTTTGTACTATGCAAAGACTGGGTAATTAAAGTGGAATCACACACGATGACGCTTTGACGGAGCGGCAGACGTCAGTCCGTCATTTGCGGAGCAAGGAGTTGTAAGAAACCGCACGTAGGAGCACACACGGTGAAGGATAACTCCTTGCTTCACAAATGACGGACTGACGTCTGCCGCTCCGTCAATGCGTCATCGTGTGTGATAGATCAAATGCTCTTGATGCTGTTGTCCTGTGACACCTTATTCAAGCTCACCGCAAGGTGAACTTAGTCCAGGCACCAGTCTCCACACTACTATAATAATGTTAACTGGTTCATAGATACCTAAACCACATGTTGTATTATTGTTGTATGTGGAGAGAAATAAATTATTTTATTTATTTATTTTATTTATTCTATACTCAATTCTAAATCAATCAATTCAATAGATTATACTATATTGCACACCAAAACAGAACATAAATTTTAATAAAGATAAAGAATTACAAGTAGGTACAAATAAGGTCTTATCGCTAAAAAGCGATTTATTCCAGTCAACCTCAATATTATATTGCGTTCTATAATTACAGCATTCATTACATGAGATGGTAAACTTATAAGCTAAGAGCTTATTATGCCTGTATTGTAGGGTACTGCAAATATGCTTATTTGGAGGAAAAGGGAAGATCTTCCACGGGCTAGTTGGAATGCCCGGGACCGCGGTCCAACAGTTCTTAGTTGGATGTTGTATATATGCAAAGTCTCTTGATAACTTTCGATAGTGCGATTCAGGACTCGCCTTATGATTGGTTGTTATTCGTAATGAGCTGTGATGCGTTGGACAGATCCATATTGTGATTGGCCGTCTTCTGTGTGACGTGCTAGGTCGCATGCGCTGACCTAGATAGATCTCTGTTTACATCGACTCGATCGATGTGTTCGGCATTGTTGCTTAGTCAGCTCTCGTAGCTCCGCTACAATACTCCCCCTCCAGACGGAGCGTCGAAACTTGTCTTCAGCTTGCTTGGTACGCATTCAATCCAGGCATGGCAATTCTTCATGAAGGTATGTGTACGGCGTGTGACGGTGTGACCCCAATAGGTTGCTGTACCGTTGCGCTGGCCGATAACCTCTGCTGCGGAGATGCGGGACCTTTATGCTTTGTAGGCTAGTTCAGGACCTCGTTGCTGCTCCGTGTTGCTGCCATCTTCAGTGACTGCTACGTACCAGAAGGTTGATTGCTCAATTGTCGGTGGTCACCAGTTTGGAGGAAAAGGGAAGATCTTCCACGGGCTAGTTGGAATGCCCGGGACCGCGGTCCAACAGTTCTTAGTTGGATGTTGTATATATGCAAAGTCTCTTGATAACTTTCGATAGTGAGATTCAGGACTCGCCTTATGATTGGTTGTTATTCGTAATGAGCTGTGATGCGTTGGACAGATCCATATTGTGATTGGCCGTCTTCTGTGTGACGTGCTAGGTCGCATGCGCTGACCTAGATAGATCTCTGTTTACATCGACTCGATCGATGTGTTCGGCATTGTTGCTTAGTCAGCTCTCGTAGCTCCGCTACACTTATATTGATAAAGTGTGTATTGACATGCTTATAAACATAGTGAAATAGAAATACAAATTTGAGTTTAATAATAGTTATAATGGTTTCCGGCTTGAAATGGACTATATTATAATTATATTTGTTAGTGTAAGGAAACTAAGGGGCAACGTTTTTGGTAGTCTTTCAGGTTTAATCCATCTCATATCATGGCGCATCCTAGTCTCTGCCCAACCCTATGGAAAGAGGCGTGACGTTTTAGATAGAACGCATTACAAATATCTACCTGACATTCGCCGAATACCAATTTTCGGTAAGTGAATGTTATTCGGCGCATAACCAATATTCGTATTCGATGCATCATCATCATCATCAGCCTAGGCCTCTTCCAAGGCGCGCCACAAAACTTTGTCCTCGGCCTTCCTGATTTGATGCATCACTATCTTGTAATGTATCTTGAATCACCCGAGTCCTATCAAATATGACTCCAAAGAATCGAGTCCTTTACAACACTAGTCACAATCAAGCTGCTTACTATAGTTACCAGGTAGGTATACAGCGTGAGATAGAAATGGTTGGAATTTAGTCCGGCATTGTATTTTGATTCTGATAGTATTCAAATTTTAATCATTCACGAATGAAAGCAAAATTATAAATCATTTTAACATGAATTCATATAGTTACGGATATTAGTATCCAGAGGGCTTACCATGAGTTTTCACTGTACTTTACTACTGTAGCTGCGTCGCCAAGTCGTATGACAGAAATTAGTTCTCAACGTAACCACTAGGAGTGCTGTACGATATTCAATACAAAATTGGTGACGTAACTACAAGTAGTAAAGTACGACGAAAACTCATGCACAGAGCGTGTTTAAAAAAAATGTATTAAGCATAAGTATAATGCTCACGACTATATTCCCCGAGGGAGAAGTCAGAGATATTCTGAAAATTCAGAATATCCACGTTTCACTAGTAGTACCGAAACTCTGCTATTGTATTAACTTGAATAAAAATTCTAAAAAGAACTAATCTTTGTTTGTATGGAGTGACCTAACGGGTATACATACATACATACATACACTCATATCTTTGCTTCTGCTTCGGTAGGCAGAGAGTATGGACTTCGTAGAATATCTCCTCACAAACTTATACTACTTATACTACTTATACTTTTATAAGATGTGTCCATACAATTCTCCTCTCCTCTTCTCAACACGGTACATAATTTGTACCTACATCTATTAAGTATCATTGTACCTATTACTTTTAATACATTTTGCTGTAATAATTTAACTTGTAGCATAATATGCGTTATTATTATTTTCTTTTGTTCGGTTCTAGATGTTTGGTCTTTTAAAATTATTGTATTATTCTTATTTTCTTTTTGTTTGTATGTTTGGTAATCGATTTTTGGTCTTTTTAAAATTGTTAATTTTAAGCATGTCTCACTTTTCTACTCATGTTGTGTACTCATTTAATTGAGTCACAGTCTAGACTTCAAATATTTCACTCATGTTACTATAAGTTTTAAAATGGATTGTGACTTGTTTGAGTACCTAATAAATAAATAAATAAAAAAATAAACAAACCTCTGTAAATTATCTTCTTAAATAATATACAGAATAATATAACCCATAATGGTAAGATCGAACTCAATACACAGGTTGTCTCATCATTGACCACTGTGCATCGAACATCCTATCTCACTGTGTAAACAATTAAACTAAGAGTCCAAAATTTTTACATAAACAATGCGTAATTTCCACTACGCTACCATCGCTTTTAAACTTCCACCCTTTCATAATACCAACAAAGCATTACTGATTAAATAACACAGGAAATTCTACACCTAACACAACTAAATTAAATGTAGTATTCATATTAAAAACATATAAGCTCAAACACTCCCTCGAGTAGAGAATATTCACCGAATTTCGGTTTCCATTCCGTACGCTTCTGCTATGATTCTAATTTACAGCTTCGAAGAGAAGTCGAAGGATTGCTATTTCAACATTATTTGCTAACTGGACCGCTGAGCTTTGAGTTGCGAACGGTTACTCTGAAAACTACTGAACACTCTTTAGTTTTAATCATAGATCAATACCTAATATTTGATCGTTTATTCCACTTCAATCACCAGGATGATCATAGGCAACTCATATGTGTATTATGCATGCATGCATATGCTCACGACTATATTCCCCGAAGATAGTCAGAGATATTTTGAAACCTCAGAACATCCACGTTTCACCAGTTGAACCGAAACTCTGTGTGACAGGGGGTGAGCCCGTCGTACGATTCGGCCTGGACAGGGATCGAACCATCGCCTACTGCACGACAGGCAAGGTTACTCGCCACTGGACCACCACGGCTTCCTTAAGGGGCTACCTGCCGGTTTTGGGTAATTTTGTAACCATTTTATTCATTAACTATGGCACTTTTTGAGCTGAAATTTAAACTGAACCATCTACAGGATATGAGAAGTGATGTGGTTTTTCTAGAAATCGATTTTAATGAATAAAACCGAAGAAAAGGGACTCTAAAGTCACCCCTTTTTTTCCAGTTGTAACCATTTTACTCTTACATTTTTAATCGGAACAAAATGAAAATTTACTATATTGTTCACAATACAATTTAGAATGATGTGGTTTTTTTACTTTTTCGAAATTAATAAAAAATCATCGAATTTTTCAAAGAAAACAGCAAAATTCTGACCGGAGCCACGCGCTCTTTCTCATCGATTAGTATGGAGTGTGAGTGAGAGGAGAGTGGTCCACGGCTGATACGCCTTAAGTGTATTATGAATTGACTCCGTGGTATAATGACACGGAGGTCGTGGCTTCACTAGGACCCTAGTGAACCTCTAGTGACTAGAGGACCGTGGCGAACTTCGTACCGCCTCAGAGTCTTCCCGACACGCATTTGACCGTTTTTTTAGCCGATCACGGATAATGTAGCATTCTAATTATGGGGGTGCTACTTGGGAATGTTCCTCCATTGGGGACCGACCATGGTCCGACAGTTCTTAGTTGGACCTTGTATATATATCGAATCTCTGTGATTATTTCTCTTGCGCGATTTATGTCTCGCATTCGATTGTGAACCTTGTTTGTAGTAGGTTACGAGTTACGTATTTATGGTGAACGTTGTCTTTGTATGGAGCATATTTCTGAGAGCGACGGTATCGCCATCTGTTAGCTTCTTTGCTATAACTTGTGTTTGTTGACATCCATGGCAAGTGGTTCAAGTGGTCCAAGTTCAGATCGGTCCAGTAGTTTCCATACAAACAAACAAAAAAATGTTTCTCTTTATAATATTAGTATAGATCATCCCTATTACATATTAATTTTAAACTTTATTCCACTCAAAGTTAAAGTTCAATCTCTAAAACTAAGAGCTAACAAAACCTAACGATAAAATTTAATGTAGCCAAAATTGCATATTTCGTTTTATGTTATAGCCAAGCAACGATTTGATGGTTGTACCGTCAAGCTATCAAATCTAGGTACCGAAAATAGGTCATATACGGTATCTAGGTGATTTTCTTAGCTTTTATGTGTTGTTACAAGGCTTGGTTCAATTTGTTTTTGATGTCGATTTTGTAGACGTTTTGATCGAAATGAGATTGTGATGTACCTACAGTCAACCAATTCAAAATATGGGTCATTCTAGAACTTTGTCGCAACAAACATGTGTCTAAGATAACTTCGTGATTTTGACAGGAGTGAATATTTTACTTTCTGAAAATGTTTCTGAAAACTTTAATTTTATAATAGGTTTTAGTTTATCTTGCATACTTTTAGTGTAGGTATTATAAAAATGAAAAGGCATTGTGAGTAGATTACAAATGTACTTATAGCCTTAGATCAAAATAAAATTAATGGATAGGCCTAAAGCGCGGTAAGTTGTACCGAACACGTTTCACCAGTAGTACCGAAACTCTGTCCAGTGTGGTGGGTGAGCCTGTCGCCACTTATTATGGACAGTGGATACAATACATGCCTCGAAATCGAAGCATGTAGGTTTCCTCACGATGTAAAAACCGTGCAACGATCAAGATGATCATTGTCACGATGTTCCTGCAAAAACGAAGACGCATGCACGAATACCTACATTATTAAGAAGAACAAATCGAAATCATCCAACATTTCTATCCAATCCAAACATTCAATTCAAATGTCAATCGATATTAGATTCTGTTCCAGTTCTATTAGAATTCAATGTCGGACTGCATCCGCCTTATACCGGCTCCTACTTGCTCCGCACCGGACGTTTCTGGTCTGAACCGGTATTTTCCGGTTGGGCGGATCGCTCTTGGCCAATTGAGGGCACTAGGGTAATTCTGTGATGTTTCGTGTAGCTCTAGATTATTTAGTAGAGGTATTCTGATGAACAAAACCACTGTTAATTACAACTTATTGGATCTGTCCGTTAAAGGCCTCCGCTCATTGCAGCGATTTTATCGCTGCGATTTTGCGATAATTGTTTCCAGTACATTTTGTATGGGGACGCGCGCGATCCTACACACTGCCGCGATATTATCGAGCGATAATATCGCTGCGATTTCGCGATAATTGTTTCCAGTACATTTTGTATGGGGACGCGCGCGATCCTACACACTGCCGCGATATTATCGAGCGATAATATCGCTGCGATTTCGCGATAATTGTTCTCAGTACATTTTGTATGGGGACGCGCTCGATCCCACACACTGCCGCGATATTATCGCAACTCTTTCGACTACATTCAGTGGTGGGGCGCATGAGTGACGCGAATCGTGGAATCGCTGCAGTGTGTAAGGTGTCGCGATATCGCTGTAATATAATATCGCTCGATAAAATCGCTCGAAAATATCTATCTGCAATGTGCGGATGCCTTTAAAAGATGTGATAGGTTCTTTACCTATCGATTTACTCCTATTGAAGAATTTCGTGGGCCGGGACTGGCCATATAATTTTATTTGAAGAAGTTTCTTTACTTTTGGAGGTATTCGCGTAGAACCACTGCAATGGAACAATGTTTCTAAAAGGCAACCGTACCCCACTTTAAGGCCTCCCCACATTGCAGCGATATTATCGAGCGATTTTATCGAGCGACATTATCGACAGCGATATCGCGACACCTTACACACTGCAGCGATTCCGCGATTCGCGTCACGCATGCGCCCCACCACTGAATGTAGTCGAAAGAGTTACGATAATATCGCGGCAGTGTGTGGGATCGAGCGCGTCCCCATACAAAATGTACTGAGAACCATTATCGCAAAATCGCAGCGATATTATCGCTCGATAAAATTGCTGCAATGAGTGGAGGCATTTATTTTCTAAAATACTGTACCTAGTACCAAATCTGAAAATTCCATAAAATATAGATTTTGGTAAACTATATGGCGTTGTAGGAATGTAAATCGCGCTATCGTTGGGTTTAAATATTTTCTTTTAGATAGGAGACTCGAATTTGCAACTATTTTCTTATTCTACTTATGTTATGGCTACGGAACCCTATCATGGGCGATACTGACACATAAATTTTTAAAAGTATCGATACTGATAAAAGTATCGACTCTAAAGTATCGATACATCGAGTAATATTTTTAAAAATGTTAGAAATCACAAGAAAATACACAATAATGATTAATTTTATATTCCTTCAAAATTAAACTACAAAATATAGGAACTAACAACTAATTACTGAACCCCCAATTACCCACGTGATTCTGAAACTTCATAATTGTTTCGATACTTCATATTGAGTGTCACTAACTTATAGTTTACTGTATAGTATCAATTATTTAATTAAATAGACTATGTATTACTGTATACATAACCTTAGCTTAAGAATTTATATTGTAATAGTCATTAAGTCTTGTTATGCTGTAGAGTTTCTGGCCGCATCTTCTCTACAGTGACAACTCGTTCCGAAGCGGTGGTAACTTAAAAAAGAATTGACGTTTAATAAGTGTGCTTCAAGCTCCTATATTGAATAAATTATATTGACTTTGACTTTGATATTATTGTTACTAAATGTATTTACCTGGTCACAACTTCAGCCCTATTATAGTTTGAATAATGCACTCATTATTCAAACTATAATAGGACTTTCCTCCGAAATCCTCACTTTATCGAAAGGGACGACACGCTAATTAGGAATGGAAGTACTATCTATTGACTTTTATCTGACAGTTTAGTGAGGAAACAAAAGTATGGAATAACTAAGAAAGTATCGATACTTAGTAAAATACTCTAATAAAAGTATCGAGTACAAAAATACTGCTCAGGTATCGATACTTTTTGCAGATCTCTACTGACAAGCTCCAGGCCGGTTTTTTCTGTTTAATCATATCTGTGTGTTTTGTAGGTATGCTAATATACATTTTTTCAAATCTTGCTCCAGCAAGTCAACTCGTAAATAGGTCAGCCGCTTCATATTCGTGACTGATGCAGACATTATGCGGCTATAACACGCGATATTGCATTGTATTCTCATTGTAGCACCGTTGACATTCGCATGCAATATTGTAAGGTAAATAAAAATACTGCGACTTGAGCTTTTATGAAGATGCGTTTGTTTATAAATGGGAGAAAAAATTGCAATACTTTTGCTGTAGTTTAAAAATACACAAGTTATGAGTTTTTCTAACTTATTTACTGCTCTTAGGCCGGATTCGACCAATCTTAGATTTACACCCCGTACTAAAAGAACGAATGTATAATTCACCTAAAGAAAGAGGTCGCTGTATCCGTACTTATTGCAATGTGAGGTTATACAGTTTTAATTTGTTCGGTTTCTTTTTACTTTAATTTTTTAATTATGTGATATTGACTTTTCATTTAGATTAGGGTTGGTAAAACGCAAAATCAGTTTACTCTATAGTAACCGGCGACTTAATCTAAGAATAAAATGTACTCGCGTTTGGTAGAATCGGACCTTAAAAGGAGAAGGAAAAACATCGTAAGGAAACCTGCATACGCTGAAGAAGAAATTCTGATACAGATGTGAAGTCTACCAATCCGCATTGGTTACGCGTGGTTTACTGGCACCCATGCATCCTCGCTGAGGGCAGGCTTATGCCCTGCAGTGGGAGGTATAAAGGCTGATAATGAAGTAAGTTATAGCCTATAGAATCCTACTGTAGAACAACGGTCTTACCTCACAAATAATGTTAAGATGGAGTGGGCCATACTCCACCACGCGGGCCACGTGACAATTTTATTTCATGCCAATTAGTATGATCCTTAGTATTATCTTACTAAAAGAATTCCTCTATCCAAAGTCATAGTCAATATAATTAATTCAATTCACTAATTTAACTATACTTCTTTGTCGATTAAATGATTACAATTAAAAAAAAACATATTGGAACTTCAAGCCCTAATCTTTTTTTGAAGTTACCACCGCGATGCGGCCAGAAACTCTATAACATAAACACTTCTCAAAGTCTATTTAATTAAATTATAACCCTTATTGCGACACCACGTAAATACATAGTAGAAAGTTCCACTGGCACGGCGGCGTTATATGCAAATGGAAATGACAATTCTAGGTTCCGAATCCGTGAGGCCACAGACCGCAAATCTGCGGTCGAGTCCTATGCACTGAACGGCAGACATACCTACCTGAATTGCTATAGTATCCCTTTGTTATTTAGGTTCAATTTAGATACGAAATACGAACACGGAGCGTCAAAATACGTACTTGTATCCAGTAGCGTAGCGAGGGTGGCAGGTGACAAATGCCCCGAGCGGCTTTTTGCTAGGGGCGACAAATTCGGGAAAAGTATTGATTGATTGAGCTCTGTCTATGACCAATTCGTAGAGCAGAGAAAAGTCGAGCTCGCTTCGCTACCTGTAAGTGTCGAAAAATAATTGATGCGAAATTGGCGTGTGATAGCTTATATTACTGCCTGATGCGAGAGAAAGACATGCGATCAAAATTTATAAAATCAGACAGCACGGAAACGCATTATTTCGTCGCTCCATCCTTTTCTGTCACTCAGGAACGTCATTTGCTAGAGCATATAAGATAGACGGAATGCGATCGCACGCGGCATGTTGTCGCTGATGTTCCTGAGTGACAGAAAAGGATGGGGCGACGGAAAAATGCGATGCGGTGCAACGTGGTGTAGTTCAACCCTAATTCACCGTTTAGCAGTTCCATCCAAGCGTTTATCGGTAAAAACGGAGGCTACTTTGGCCTGTTTTATAATCGTGTTTTGGCTTTCATCAAAACTTCAATAATATGTTCAATTTACACATAGCCACAAAACGTACTCCTACTGTTAGTACTTCATGATAAATGATGCTTTGAAGAATCCTATTTATTTCACATAGCCTCTTAAAATATGTCAACGTTTTCTACTCTTTATGTCCAAGCTATACATAGTAGGTACAAAGTGTTGTATATTTTGTACTCGTCGGACAAACAGTTTGGTTAGGCGCGGTCCGTGTTGGACCGGAGCGGACTGTCCCGATGTTTATGGTCGCCTTGGGCGCGGAAGCTGCCTAAATAAATTCACCGTTGACTCAAGTCACAAGAGTTTTTCGAAAAATATAGATTATTTCAATAATAGGAGGTGTTAGTAAAAGGATCCTTCTATCACGGACCTGAAAAAAATACGGACGTAATCTCGTCTAATCACGAGTGAAGCACCTATATAAGTCTATGGAAGCACCCATTTGTATTTGTGTGCGTGCTGACGCACAGTCGCGCAGTACAAAATGGTGGCACGTTGTAGGACCTGCTGCGCCTAGAACTGCATCTATGTGAGTATAGGGCCCTTGTAGAACATAATATGTAGGAACTTACATGCTTGACATCTTTTTAGTGTCACATTACGTCTGTCTTTTTTTCAAGCGCATGCCTTCTATGTCCTATCTTATTTCCTATTAATTTTATAAATGTAAAAGTTTGTGACGATGTTTGGATGTTTATAAATAAAAAATGTATAAAAAGCTAAACGGATTTAGATGAAATTTTGCTCGCAAATAGAAAACGTTCTGGATTTAATATTCTTTTTGAGTCAACTGTTAACTTTATAATAAACTTGCATTATAAACAGTGACTTTACATCTTTTCATGCGTTCTATTTAAATAAGGGTTGATATTAAATAGATTGAGAATTATTATTTTATCTAATCAACAAAATAAAGTAGCCAAAATAGTGCGGTCAAATTAATTACTTATCGTTTTCAACGCTAAGCATATAATTTTTTGGTCTTCGCTGCGCTCCCACTAAAAACTTTGACGCCAAGCTTTTTAAACAGTTAATATTTCTTCTCTCTTATGAATTGTACCACACACCAAGTGAACCTAAATAAATACGTACTCGCATTGAATACGAAGTATTTTGCGCTACACGAGACGCTTTTTACATAATATTTTGTCGTTTACATTGATGGTTGGCTATTACAGAATTTTCTTTGCAGTATGTACATTTATTTCAGTACCCTACATGTAGAATAATAAGTATCTAGGTAAGACCCATAAAGCTCATGAATAATTCAGTTTTCATGCAATAGTTCACTATTAGAAGATGTGAAAAAACTTGGTCGGTCGACCCCTATCCTGGTGGGTTTTTCGCAGGAGTAACCTCTCTGAGACGACACTAATTACCCATCGAGCTCATGGACAAAATTAAGCTTATCCGATTGGTTTTAGTTAGTGTAACGAAGTACAATCGGTCGTCCGCCGGATATCCTGGCAGGTGGTGCTGGCCAACCAAAACTGGTGGTAAAATTTTTGAGTACTTCTCACCCATCGAGCTCATGGATGAAATGTATGACAAATCAGAGGTTAGACCTTCACCTTCAATATGATTTGTTCTGACAGGTTTGCTCCCATAGTAAAAGTTGTTCAGTTTGATGGGTAGAATATGTGGTTTAAAGGTCAATTATACTTTTGCTTACACCTTGTATTTATGCAGACTACCAAAATCTTTGATCAGCAATTGCAATGAAAAACCGCACTTACAACTACCAGCTTAGAACATGAAATTGTAAATTTATTAAAATCCTAACGAACTCAATAAAAAACTTGTAATATATTCGATGGAAAAAGTTTTCAGTCTCTCAGCGAGCTTGAATTGAATCATAGTTTCTGAAGTCGCTTTAACTGGGCGGTGGTTTTAAATGTATTTTACAACTTTACTGTATTTGTTATTGAATAAGGTTTTTTTTTCACTGTTTATTTTTGGACAAAACCCGTCATGATTGTGGAATACGTCATTCAGTGTTATCAAAACATTGATAATAATATAATTCAGTCTTTCTAAAAATTATACACATTAATTATGGCACTTTTTACGCAGAAAATAAAACTGAGAAGCGATTAGATTTTTTCGAAATCTACCATAATAAATAAACTACGAAAAAATAATCTAAAGTCACCCCCTTATTCCAGTTGTAACCATTTTACTCTTATGTCTAGTTCACACGCACGCCGTGCAGCCTTGCAAGCTTAGGCAAGTCGCTGTACAATGAGGCTTCTATAAAGTTAAATAGTTACTATCACTTTACAGACGAGTCGATGTACAGCGAATTGCCTAAGCTTGCCGGGCTGCACAGCGTGCATGTGAACGCAGCATTACATCGTTGATCGAAAGAAAATTTACAATATACATACTTCACAATACAACACAGGATGATTTGGATTTCTTATTTTTTGATAATTCATAAAAATTCATCAAATATATCAAAGAAAACGGCTAAATTCAGACCGGAGCCACGCGCTCGTTCACATCAATTAGTATGGAGAGTCGAGTTCCTGGGCAGATAATCCTGCATTCAAATTAATAGCAAATTTTTATAAATCATATAGCATATTATTATGCTCACGACTATACAAGATATTACAAAAATACAAATAAACATTTAAGGGGGTGGTTTAGACCATCAAACTGAACAACTTTCACTATGGGACCAATATCGAAATCGCGAAAAAAAATGATGTTCCATACTCTACAAATTGACTAGAGCTAAAATATGTATGGGATATCAGATTTTTTTTTTCGCTATTTCGATGTTGGTCCCATAGAGAAAGTTGTTCAGTTTTACGGTCTAAACAACCCCTTAAGAGTTTGACGAATTTATTTGTACTCATGTAACAACCTGTATATATACAAAGCAAACCGCACATTCATTTCATTCATTTACAATATAAATTGTGTTTGAAATATTTTACAACTAAAACTTATATCTAAAAAACACACTGCACTGCACGGCACTGTCAGAAACCACATGGTTTATATGAACAGTTTCACCAGTTGTACCGAAATTCAGTCCAGTGTGACGGGCGGCGAGCCCGTCGCCACTTGTTATGGACAGTGGGTACAATAAATGCCTCGAAATTGAAGCATGCAGGTTTCCTCACGATGTTTTCTTTCAACAAATCGTATCTAAATTCCAAAAAACTCATTGGTACGAGTCGGGCTGGACGGGGATCGAACCATCGCCTCCTGCACGGCAGGCAAGGTTACTTACCTAGATGATGATGATAAATAATTATTATATTACACAGGTAACTAAATAATATAAAATTTAAGTTATTAATAGGGCTATTTAAAAAAGAAAAAGCCAAGTCAAAACATAAAGTGAGAAAAGACAAACATGCACAGAAATATAAAAACCATTTCATTTTCCATAACAATAACCACGTTGGGTAAAAGAGGTGGACCAAAAAGCACGTATTTCGATACATCCATATCGCATTAACTTTAACATATTTATCCTTTTTTCCCGCCAATGTTATTGGGTCTGGATAACCGAAATACTTGATAATGTTTGGCCAAATGTTGGACCTCATCTGATTTGTTGCAATACTTAGTGCCAGAAACACTTAATGTTTTTTTTCACAGATTATTATACTCCATTTCAAATAGCAACGTTTAAGGCTCTTTAGAATTACAGAAACAGATATTTGAGACACTTACTTTCACTTATTCTTAGAACAGCTTTACTAATGTCCAATATTATGTCGGATAGTACATATTTCTGATAAATAAATTACATTTACTTATAAGAATTCGCCAGAATGCTAAGGCCGAATTCGACCAAACTTAGATTTATAGAAGAGTACCTAACTATACAAGGAACAATTTTACTGTTACAGTGTTTACACACCCCGTACTAAAAGAACGAATATTTCACCTAAAGAAAAAGGTCGTTGTATCCGTACTTATTGTAATGTGAGGTTATACAGTTTTAATTTGGTAGGTTTCTTTTTATTATAATTACTCGCGTTGGGTCCAATCGGGCCTAAGTAGGAATCGGAAAATGTTTTCGTCATTAAATGACATTAAGTAAGCTATTATTTATGACAACATTTTATATGTAAGAAAAAATTTGTCTTTGTTTCCACGAAATTGTGATGTTCATAATTATAACACACGAAATAATTCCATCCTTATTATTTTACGTATGACAGAAAGAGCGCGCATGTCGTTTTTCTCGTTTAAACGCTTTGTCGTGGGTGGCATGCTAGCTGTGCAGTGCAGTTCACGTAAAGTAGAACACTACGGAACTGCTGATGCACAAGACGCACTTTGCACCTATGCCTATAAATCTGGGCCAGCGTCCGATGCTTAGTCAACATTAAAGTAGTATCTAATTAGTATATAAGCTAATGTAACTTAGGATTAGATCTCTGACTCTTGGTGCACGATCTCCGATCCACTAAATAAACATATACTCCCGTAAGTCTTCGTATCATTCTTAATTCCTGCGCCGGTCGGTAATGTTCGTCGTGGTAGTAAAGTAACACTGCGTATTTTTGGAAAATGCGTGTTGAGTGAGTCTGTGGAAGCATGATACAGACAGACAGGGTTCGAAGTGATAATTATCATTAATAATTATCACGATAATTATCATGATAATTATCTTGATAATTATACGTTGATAATTATCTTGATAATTATAAAATTAATTGAAAAACAAAAAGCTTGCTTAAGCAATGTCAGGCCATGTATATCCGATCATGATTCGTCAAATAATAAGAAGCTCACAATCACAATAAGTATATATATTTCCACACTTTCAGCTTAGTAGGGTCAACAAGTCTTTCATGGGTCACTGTATACGATGTTATAATAAAATCCCCGAGACCATTTTGAATCTTTCCGAAAACATGTTTAAAACTCAGATCAAAAAAGTCCTCTGTAAAAAAGCATACTATAAACTGGATGATTATTTAAATGATCAAAATGCTTGGGTCTGAGTGTCACTAACATATAGTTTACTGTATAGTATCAATTATTTAATTAAATAGACTATGTATTACTGTATACATAACCTTAGCATAAAAATTTATATTGTAATAGTCATTAAGTCGTGTTATGTTGTAGAGTTTCTGGCCGCATCTTCTCTACAGCGACAACACGTTCCGACGCGGTGGTAGCTTAAAAAAGAATTGACGTTTAATAAGTAGGCTTCAGGCTCCTATATTGAATAAATGATTTTGAATTGAATTGAATTGCTACTTCGTAACAGACACATCACTTCATTAGAAAAATAAACGCCCATGCTTTCATTAGCATTAGGTACCTACTGCCACACGGTACGTGCAAACATGAAGAGTATCTATTACTACATACAGTATGGACACTCCCTGCCTCCCACCAACTTTTTACCTCACCCCCTCTATTGCTACTTTAGTTACCTCGGCAGTTATCTGTAGCCTAGACTGATACCACAATTGACACGCTAGAATTTATGTTTTCGAAAAAAAGGTACCTAATATATTATCTCCAAAAAAAAATATATTGTTCGTTGTTCGTCATTGATTTTGAAAAGTAATTATATTCGATCTAGAATTAAACATTTTAACGGGTTCTTACCGCGTTTTAGTATATTTGAGTTCCTGATATTTCGGCAGTGTTACACTAAATTTGTTTAATTCTGGATTAAATAATAACCGCGTAACTCTCAAATACTGTATTAATTACATTCGTCTTAATTTCCGCGCATTATTTGAGAAAAGCACTATACAAGCCTTTTACCTGGGCTTCGCCTCGGCCCACATTTACACGTTCGTCCATCAATGCCTCTTTTGCTGGCCGCTGCAGTAATGTACTATTGCACACCAAAATACACAAAAAAACAACAGAACAAGAAGGGCGATGAAGGTCCTGTATTTGTTTGTATTTAAGGTTAGATTTTCCTATTGCAGCATCCTAATCTATTCCCAAACCTAACCTAGCATCAACGGATAGCCTAAAAGGCATGTAATGTAAACATTACGATATATTCACAATTTATTTCGGATAAATACGACTTTCGGCCTGTTCAAATATTTCTTTAGGACTCACTTTTTGCCGGTCTTTATAACCTTTCTTTATATATTCATGTTTGTTTGGGAAATAAAGTGTTTAGGTAAAATCGCGGGAAAATGGACTCTAACGACATGTCATTCGTTTTGGAAAACATCCAGGGAATAATGGTGTGAAGTTAGCTTACATTATATTGTACGATAATCATCATAGACATCAGTGGGATCACACCTTAGATCAAAATAAAATTAATGAATAGGCCTTACGTGAAAATTTCAAACCAGAAAAATGAGGCAAAACAAATGAAAGGTTTACTTTAAATTTGTATGCAATTGCCCTAGATTTGACAGATAATGGCGCTAGTTTGTATGGACCAAGTGCACCAGTAGTGTGCTTCAACTTACCGCGCTTTAGGCCAGTCCATTAATTTAATTTTCATCTAAAAATCACACACGATGACGCATTGACGGAGCGGCAGACGACAGTCCGTTGTGAAGCAAGGAGTTGTAAGAAACCGCACGTAGAAGCACACACGGTGACAGATTGACGCACCGTGTGACACACTTTCATACAGCTCCTTGCTTCACAAATGACGGACTGACGTCTGCCGCTCCGGCAATGCGTCATCGTGTGTAAAAGCGCTTTACATCTGTTGCAGATGATTTTTTTAGCAGGGCTTTTGGAACTCTGGAAATCTGTGATTCTATTTTCAATTTAAAGAACCGGCCAAGAACGTGAAAAACTCGCCCATGATAGGGTTCCGTAGCCGTTGTATAAGTATAATAATAAGAAAACTTTTAAAATTGATTATCTTACATATGAGATTTGAAACTAACGATAGCGCAATTTAATTTTCTGCATCGACATGCCAATCAATTAAATTCATCGCTTCTTTTTCCAACATTTTCGTTCTTTTTGCTCTGCTTTATATCTAACTAGTGTTTTCCCGCGACTTCGTCCGCACAAATTATATACCAGATTTTAAGTCAGATCATAAGCTATCAAACAAAGAAAGTTTCATCAAAATCGGTTCAGTAGTTTTTGCGTGATGAGCGAACAAACAAACAAACAGACAGACAAAATTTCTAAAAAAGGTTGATTTCGAGTCAGGGATACCTAAAAACCATATCGTAATCTTTTTTTTGTAAATATCTTCAATGTACAGACACACTTCAGTTACAGTTTTATAATAGTTTAGATTAGATTGCTTAAAACACTCATGATCCATCCTTGATCCATCAATGAATCCATCCCTTTTCCCATTTCATCAGAAATAAAACAATCTACGTTAAATTACAAATTGTCTTTTTTTGGTTTTCAATTCCTTATAAAGGCAATGCGTGACATAGGTATTTTGACAAGTAACCAAAACAAACATTTGCCCAAACATTTGTTTCCCTTAGGTGGCAAAGGTCAAAAATATAAATATATATGTATTAGTTTTATATTTACGTGGGTCGTAAGAACGGAACTACATAAAAACAGTACGTGACCGACTGGACATTGTTGCTTGAAAGTAAATGTGTTCAGATGCTTCCTTATCGGATTTTATTGCCTTATACATTTAACAATACCTACCTACGATAGCTGTAAATAGGCGCTAAGAAGACTAACTATATCACTACACAAAATATTAAAAAAAAATTGATAAAACACTCTAGAAAATAAAAGTTAAACTTACTTTCTCGCTGTCTGTTCTAGCTGTCTCTATTCTTATCTATATTTTAAAAAAATGGCTGCCATCTTGGGTATGTGATGATTTTGCCAATGTCTAGTTTTTGTAGCAAGAGTGCTTGACGTTGTACGGTAACTTATGTATTTTGGTGACTTCAAGGATTGTTTTTCGAAAAGAACACTATCTTGAGCCACCACTGGAGCTTCGTTGTAGGCCGGGGAGGGGGCAACCAACAATCGACTCGCGATGCGACTACCCTATAGCAGACCTACAACGCGACTCCCTAGCTGTCTCGAATAAACTTATTTTATAGTTCGATGCCTCCATGGTCTAATAGTTAAGAGCATTGGGCTCTTGACACTGGGAGGTCGTGGGTTCGATTCCCAAACGAGGGACGCCTGGTGATATGTCACTTTGGTTAGTACATTGCAGGCTGAATCACCTGATGATCTGAAAAGAAAGATGATTACTTGCTTCGGATGGCACGTTAAGACGCTGGTCCCGGCTAATACGAGTATCTCTGGTGGTATTAGTCGTTACATAAAAACCACGTCAGATACCGTAAGGCGGTCTGAAAAAACTCTAACATCAGGGCTTGCTGCCCACACGATAAGAAGAAGAAGATGTCAAAGTTGATTAGAGCCACACTTAGAATAAAGAATAATCAATGAACAATAACAATAAATCTATCATTTACTTGGTCTACATTATGGTCCATCCAGGATCGTTTTAGATCCAGGTCAATACAAAATTGAATCTTCGATGTGCAATGTATCTCCTGCAAAAGTGAATTACAATGTAGGCAATTGCTAGGGAGTGTCGATAATATACCTAGTTCTCATACTGTGACACCACTCAGAGTTACAATTCTGAACAGTATTTTGTAATAGTCAGATATTTTATCTACTTGTAGGTTTCTGGCCGCATCTTCTCTACAGCGACAACACGTTCCGACGCGTTGGTAGCTTAAAAAAGAATTGACGTTTAATAAGTGTGCTTCAGGCTCCTATATTGAATAAATGATTTTGAATTGAATTGAATTGAATTGAATTGGTCGTTTTTTTTTAATTACAGATGGGTTTGCGCTTGACTTCAATCCAGTTCTCAGGACAAAGATGGGGTCAAAAATGTAGCGAGCTTATAACCAGAAGAAGCCTTTTCACAAGTACCTTAAAGGAATTCGGGTTGTAAGCAAGTACTTGTCAACCAAGTAACCAACCAAAGGGGGGGTGATATCTCGCGGTTCGCCTGGATGTCTGATAGTAGAAAGGGAAGAGTCGCGTTGTAGGTCTGTTTTAAGGTAGTCGCATCGCGAGTCGATTGTTGGTTGCCCCCTCCCCGACCTACAACGAAGCTCCAGTGGTGTTTCAAGATAGTGTTCTTTTCGAAAAACAATCCTTGAAGTCACCAAAATACATAAGTTACAGTACAACGTCAAGCACTCTTGCTACAAAAATTAGACATTGGCAAAATCATCACATACCCAAGATGGCAGCCATTTTTTAAAATATAGAATAGAATAGAATAGTTGAAAGGGAAAGTGGCAATGAGCGCATGCATAGTCTTGTACGATTGGTCGTATTATAAGGTTTATACAACGTAAGTAGTAGTCTAGTGGCGGGTAGCCTGCCATGAAGGAGGAGATAGTTCGACCATACTAATGAGTTTTTCGGGATTTATGTACGATTTTAAACACCACCGGCTTTTCGATGAAGGAAAACATCGTGTGGTAACCTGCATGCTTCTATTTCGAGGCTTGTGTACTTACTATCTCGGGCTCACGATCACACTGGACAGAGTTTCGGTACGACTAGTGAAACGTAGATGTACCGTGTTTTCAGCACATCTCATTCATATTTATGAATTATAGGTTAAGCCAGCTATTCGCCTAAAATAGTAGATTACACACCGAGGGCAGGAAAGTAAGAAATGTCTCCGTTTACATAATATGTAAATTACAACAAACATGTTATCTGAGGATTTCTTATTTACTACCCAAGGTGTGTGTGCACTATTTTTGTCCTCGACAGAGGCGGAAAGCGGCAACTTCGATTACTGCAGCTGGACGAAAGTTGACGCTTTCCGCCCGAAGGGAAAAAAAAACATTAAAAAGCAAACACATCCATATACACGCCAATTTTTTTTTTATTCTGTCATCGTTATTGATTTCTGACCTAAAATGTTCTCACTTACACGAAAACACTCTAAAACATAAAATAAAACAAAAGCACATCAGTGGGTTACACTATCTCTATAATATCGCATTACTTTCCCCTTTGGGGGGATAAGTTGTACTATGATTTATTCGACGACCTTCTTTGTATCATATCATATCTGTTGAACTAGTAAATACGCCGCTGGTTTGTTTACCTTAAAGATAAAATAAGTATAACGTTCACGGTCCTTTTCTCCTAGTAGGTGTCGAAAAAGGTGACTAAGGGGTAGGTTTTTAAGCTGTATTTTTGTAGAAGAAAGGCTAGTCACCATGAACCTCTGAAGGTTCATGCTAGCCACCTATAATGACAGTGGTCAAAAAGATGCTTCGAAATGAATTTTTCCGTACAATGACTTTTTAACGTGATAACGTCTTATAAATTGATGAACCCCGACTGCACACACGAAAAAGTGTCACGTTCCGTCTGAGCCTGAGCGTGCAAGCGAGAGCGCGGAACAAGCGAGATTACAGTGTCTCTGTTTCGAAAAATCAATTATGATGTCAGTTTAGCCTACAGGCATTGAATATTGCTATGAGTCACGTTGCAGAGTTTGCCTCGAACACTTGTCTCTCGCGTGGTGTTCGCGCGGTTCGCGTCTCAGCCTGCCACGAGGCTCTAAAATCCTTCTCAGTTGTTCTTACTCAAAAACAATCCTCGAGATTGGATAGACACTCCCTCAAACTACTTGACACTGGCAAAATCTAACAAGGAATCGCCATTAAATAAAAATAGAATAGAATAGAATATGGCTACAGGTAACTGCCGAGGTAACTAGAGGTTACTTATTCTGTGCTAGAGGGCAAAATATTGAGGGAGGCAGGTAGTGTCAAATGTCCATACTGTATGTAGTAATAAATATATAGGCGCAGGAGGGCCTTCATCGCAAACAGATCACTGCTTAATAGTAAAACTACCGAGATTACACAGAACTAGCGATTCGTCAAGTTATGCGGTTGTTCAGCCATTGCTATTCAAATCTTCAACTGAACTCCTATTGACATGGCTGTCAACCGCCTTACCGACACGACGCTCCGCTAGACCGACACCAGGAGGCGCTGTGGCAAGGCACCGTCATCAGTGTGCGATCTTGTTCTGTAGCAACTTGAGAGATGGCGCCAGGCGCCGTCATATATCTTTCTTATTCTGTGGTATAACAATGTATTCAACCCATCTCGCTTCCTCTCCCAACTCAATCCACACTAACGGCTTAATTCATTAAATCCCCACACTAACTACACAGCGAGCTTATCTTAATGATGATCCAGCTCGAATACTTCCTTTGACGAATGGACTTTATGCTCTTAGACATAAAGCTCATTTTGTCTGTCATTGTGGTTAGAGTAATGTAGATTGTTACGAAGATAGTACGCGAATGGACGTTACATTTGTTAGTGCATTAATTTTGTTGAATATTTATAGGGGGAGCAAGTTTTTACGATATACAGGGTGTAAGTTGCAGCCTAGCAAATACTGAAACGGTGAATTCAGACCATCAAATTGAACAACTTTCACTACTGAGCCACGCTTAGGTAACGCAAAAGAAAATCTGCTGTTTCATACATTTGAATCGAGTAGTAAAGCTGTTTTGTTTAGAGCAGCTGATTTTTTTTCGCTTTTCCTGATCGTGGTTCCATAGTGAAAGTTGTTCAGTTTGATGGTCTGAATTCAACGTTTCAGTATTTGCTAGGCTGTCACTTACACCCTGTCTAGTTTCAGCTTAGGTTCATCATCGACATCAGCCTATACAATAAGATTTTACTGAACTGTTTAAGGGTAAGATCACACTATGAAACTGAACAACTTTCTCTATGGGACCAACATTGAAATCGGAAAAAAAAAATCCCAGCCCCATATTTTAGGTTGCAATTTTGTCAGGAATAGCTGATTTTCTTTCACGATTTCGACAGTGGTTCTATATAGAACGTTGTTCAGTTTGATAGTCTGGTCATCCCTTTAAAAAAGTGTCATTATATTAAAAATGACCCTGTAGACGTCTCACTGCAGGACAAAGGCCTACCCTTAAGGTATAGGCGTTAGTCCACAACGCGTGAACAATGCGGATTGGTAGACTTCACATACGCATCAGAATTTTTTCTTCAGCGTATGCAAGAATCCTCACACTGTGCGCCTAATTCCTTGTAAATAAGGTTGTAATTGCAGTAACATTCACAAGCCATTGATGTAAAACTCTTTAGCAGTAATTCCGAAACAAAACAAACGTACCTAAGCCTCGCAATGCAGATGTAGAACGGCAGAAAGCTGCAGAATGGAACCATTTACTCTGACGGATGAAAAATTAACACTACTGTGAGGATGTTAGCTTTTACAAGAAACGATTGCTTCGATACGAAAGACATTTGCTATAGGTACTGGTGAGAGTTTGGTGATTGTGTTGGTCCAGTGGCGAGTAACCTTGCCTGCCTTGCAGGAGGCGATGGTTCGATCCCCGTCTTGTCTCGTCTCCCGGCGAGATTTTCGGAATTTATGTACGATTTGTAACACCACTGGCTTTTCGGTGAAGGAAAACATCATCCAAAAGTTATAGCAAAGATACCAACAGATGGCGATACCGTCGCCATCGGAAATTATGATTGATGCAAAGACAACGTTCACCGTGAATACGTAACTCGTAACCTTCTACAAATAAGGTTCACAATCGAATGCAAGACATAAATCGGGCAAGAGAAGTAATCAGTGAGAATCAAAACATCAAACTGAACAACTTTCTCTATGGGACCAAAATCGAAATCGCGATGAAAAAATGAGCTGTCCAAAATGTTTGGCTCGAGTAGGTTTGCTGTTTTGTATAGATAGATAGATAGATAACTCATTTATGGTGTATGGATCAGATCAGCAGATTTTTTTTCGCTATTTCGATATTGGTCTATAGAGAAAGTTGTTCAGTTTGACGGTCTGATCATCCTTTTATAAAAGTGTCATCCATCATATTAAAACGACCCTATATTCCATGTTTGAATCAGTTTTAAGTCGTATTCGTATCGTACGGTGTGAAGATAAATGCAAAACTTCTTTATTCGGACATTCGTTCTGCAATTAGAGCTACTGACATTGTACTGACTGCAAAACAATTACCGTTTGTGATATTTTAATGTTAATTACTTATTGTATGGTTTAGTTTACTCGCATTCATTTTGTTTAAATTTCCATACATAAACAGGTTTGATTTCGTTTGACTGCAATTATAATTGTTGTTATGTTTAATGTTGTTATATTGTGCATGCATTATGCTCACGAATATATTCCCCGAACATCATAACATCCACGTTTCACTAGTAGTACCGAAACTCTGTCCAGTGTGACGGGGAGTGAGCCCTTCGCCACTTGTAATGGACAGTGGCATGCAGGTTTCACACCGGTAAGCAAGTGGTGTAACAAAACGTACATAAATTCCGAAGAACACTACGAGTCAGCCTGGACGGGGATCGAACCACCGCCTCCTGCACGGCAGGCATGTTTACTCGCCACGACCACCACGGCTTGTCATGTTCTTATATTGTTTTCTCAAATGAATTTGACTAAACGGTTCCATTATATTTTACAGACTTTTCTTTTTAAGTAATCTATCTTAATCTTAACTATTATAAAACCGTATAATCATGAGGAACAAAAAAGTAGCGGTTTACTTCATATAAAATCTAATAACACTAGATAGCGCGATTTAAATGACGTGTAGCGCCATCTATTGACAAAATTGTTAGTTTGTTTGTTTGTTCGCACATCACGCAAAAACTACTGCACCGATTTTGATGAAACTTTTTTTGTTTGATAACTTATGATCGGACTTAAAATCTGGTATATAATTTGTGCGGACGAAGTCGCGGGAAAACACTAGTATAATATAAGATCCTGAATACATTATGATTCCCATCTTAGAACCTGCATACGCTGAAGAAGAAATTCCAAACCGTATAATTATACGATCCACATTGGGCACCCTTTTTGGACTAACGCCCATACAACCCTCCCTGAGGGTAGGACTGTGCCCTGCAGTGGGACATTATAGGCTGTGATGACAATAATGACTTTAATAAGCAGTCGATGCTTCCCTGAGTAATGCTGTAACTGTTATTTCGAAAAAAAAACATGATATTATTATGTAAAACTGTGGGCGGGGCACATTGCTCGCAAAACCGATGGCCGATAGGGCTGAAAAATTTAAAGTTCTCGAGTTGTGACCGCGTACCAAAAAGCGGAGCGTGGGTCGGCCACAGTGGACCGGCGACCTGGTGAAGGAGGCGGGAACTCGTAGGATGAGGGCAGCGCAGGACCGGTCGTTGTAGCGATCCTTGGGGGAGGCCTATGTCCAGCAGTGGACGTCCATCGGCTGAGATGATGATGATAATATGTAAAATGCTACATGTTTCTGCTGACCGTATACACTATCAGCTACACATGCAAGCGACTGATCTGTCGCTGGCTAATTGGAGGGAAAAAATCGATTGGATCCCATTGCATTGTCAGTTCGACTAATTCTAGCACGTCGCTATACGGGCCACTTAGCTCTCATAGTGTTTTATTCTGTTAAAGAACCAAATGTTTTGTGCTCTATTTCAGATACAAGCTAGGGTATTCAGAAACATTCCTGTAACTAATCTATGTTTATTGGATTTCGATCATTTATGTAAAAAGTAAGTTATAGCCTGTAGAATCCAACTGCAGGGCAAAGGCCTCCTCTCACGAATAAGGGTGAGAGGGAGTGGGCCATACTCCACCACGCCGGCCCAGTGCGGGAGGCAAGTTAGTGGTCAACTTGCTGTCAGACAATTTTCAAGCCGCCTTTATAGGCCTCTGACCTGGCTTAACGAATAGTTATAACGCCATCTGACGGAACTATCCGAGACCAACTGCTTAACGTGCCTTCCGAAGCACGGAAACGCTCGAGATGAAATACCACTAAACGGTCACCCATCCAAAGACTGACCGGACTTGACGTTGCTTAACTTCGGTGATAGTTTCCAATACCGAAGCTCCACTACGCCAACGAGCGCTTCATACTGTATGTAGTAATAGATACTAGTTATACTGTGGATGTGGTCACCATTGTTGAGAGGCAAGGAGTTTCTTTACTGTAGTAGTACATATTCTTATACTGTGTCAGAACATGATGAACATAAATCATAGTGCAATGCACAGCTAGTAACACAACTATGGGGGAATCTTGACACGAATCCGTGACGCGTACGTGACGTGTCGGTCGGGTGACAGGGGTGTGCTGAGGTTTGAGGGTTGGACGTGAAAAATTTTACTATTCTTTTGTATGCTTGAGCATGAGTTAGTGGGAGTTATTGTGTTCTTTGTTTTCTGTCTTTTTTTTAATGTGATTCATTGTGTGGTTAGCTTAAAAAACATAATTATGTGTGTCAAAGCTGTGGTGTTCCAGTGGCGAGTAAACCTGCCTGCCATGCAGGAGGCAATGGTTCGATCCCCGTTTAGGCCGATACGTACCAATGAGTTTTTCAGAATTTAAAATCATACAAAAACAATTTATTATAGATAATAAAATATTATGACGGACGGGAGTGACAAACAATAAACTATGGTAACGTAACCTAGTTTTAGTTCTAGTAATTAATGAATAGTGCGAGAAATTAAGAATGAATATATACGGTTAAGTATGTTCTCACTATTTATGTTAGGTCTCTAAAGGAAAGTAGTAAATGAAATAACTGTTCAGATTGACTCCACTATATTGTTACACAATATTTAAGTAAGTAAGTAATTTAGGGCGTTCGTATGTACGTGTAGAGAGAGCGTGGTGCCGGGAACAACTGTCGGTCGCCATCGAAACTGCTGATGCCGCTGCAACGCATAACCGCTGACCATATCAAATGTGTTCCCACAAATATTTCATCGATTCTTACTAAATCGAATTTGATGTTCCCCCCTTCTGGGCCTAATCCTGGCATGTCCCTTTCTTGATAGAATCCGCTAATAAATTATTTCAACAACATCCAACCCTACCAGGTGCCGACACGTGACCTCTTAAACCTTTCAAACTCCATCGGCATCGGCTTAGTGGGATTCCAACTAGATGAGTTAACTTCATAAGCCTTGCGAAAACTTGCTTTGTAAAATGTTGCCAAGTTCCTATTATACCGAGATAACTTTTCGAAGCCGATTTAAGGATTTAGATGGTTATTAACTGACGATTGGGTTTAATTAAAGTTTTGGTAAATTTTTGTAGTAGATTAAGGGATTATTTGCGATTAAAAGTTTTTGAAAAACTCCGTGGTGGTCCAGTGGCGAGTAACCTTGCCTGCCGTGCACGAGGCGATGGTTCGATCCCCGTCCTGGCCGACTCGAGCCAAATTTTTTCGGAATTTATGTACGATTTGTAACACCACTGGCTTTTCGGTGAAGGAAAACATCGTGAGGAAACCTGCATGCTTCAGTTTCGAGGCATGTATTGTACCCACTGTCCATTGTAAGCGGCGACGGGCTCACCCCCCGTCACACTGGACAGAGTTCCGGTACTACTGGTGAAACGTGGATGTTCTGAGGTTTCAGAATATCTCTGACTACCCCCTCGGGGAATATAGTCGTGAGCATAATGTGCTAAAAGTTTTTGATTAGACTGTTTTTATGAAAACTTTCATAAATGTAGGTCCTTCTTAATATGCTGACACTTTTTTAAGGGGATGATCTGTCCATCAAACTGAACATCTTTTTCTACAGGGTGAAATCGATATCATTAGGGTTGAACTACACATGGCCGCATGCGATCGCATTCCGTCTATCTTATATGCTCTAGCAAATGACGTTCTTGAGTGACAGAAAAGGATGGAGCGACGGAAAAATACGATCGCGTGCGGCCATGTGTAGTTCAACCCTTAGCATCCTTTTAAACCTTAGTTTTGCTCAGATTGGTTTGCTCGTAAAAGTTGTTCAGTTTGATGGGTACACTCTTAGTTTAAAAGTATGCTAATGATATCAATTTCACCCTGTATGTGACCAACATATAAAACTCGAAAAAAAAATCAATTTTCCCACACATTTGGCTCGAGTGGGTGTGCAGTTTTGTATGGAATAGCTGTTTTTTTCGCGCTTTCGAAATTAGCTCATAGTGAAAGCTACGAATAAGAATAACTATAAAAGAGTAACTCTAAACAAAATTTAAATAATTTTTGGCACCCAATGAAAAATGCCATTTTGTATGAGTTTTGGCGTCTAGGTACAGTTTTTAAAGAACAAATTTAGAACACGGTACACTTTTTTTGGTGCCACTATTAGAGTTTCATTTACACTTCTATACATTCTTATTCGTAGAGTGAAAGTTGTTCAGTTTGATGGTCTGAAGCACCCCCTTAAGTATTACTAGGTTGTTTTCACCCTGTATTGCTTCTAAAACCGAACATTCACAAACAAAATACTTCTTAACAGAAATAACTGGCCAAGAGCGAGGTGTGTACTCGCACATAGAGGGTTCCAAACCTAATGTTACCGTAAGAAAAGATGAGAACAGTGTTACAATATTATTATGTTATCTTTGAAATACGAAAACCGCCGCTGTTTGGAAGGTAGAATAAGTGGTAAGTATAGCGAGCACAACATAAAAAAGTGCAACGATATAATAGAGAAATTATGTCATGATAGTTTGATAGCTTACAGCCGTTTAAATATTGTCATATTAAAGATGTATTGTGACCATGCTCACAAGAAGTGGCAACGGGCTCGCTACATGAACACTCACATCGGACAAGTTTGAGTGCCTACTGCACGAAAAATGTTAAGTGATATCTGGAATTCGATATTATTACGAGTACCTACTATGAAAATCCCTGAATATCCCAATTAGAGAATAGGTAGGTATAGTCTTAATGTAAATGTAGGTAAGACATCCATTTTCTTTAACATACTTATTTTTCAAGCGTCTGCGTGTGTCATGAATTGTTTCCAGTGAAAGAAAGTGGATGGATAATAGCCAAGTATTTTTGTTAACAAATGGATAAGTACACGGTATGTACACCTAACACTCTCTAATGACCAGTGATCGGAATGTCGGGGCATTTTTGAGCATACAAGTATGGATACGCCTTGAATTTCCCGGAAATATCCGGATTTAATAAATATGGATAAAAATTTCACGGGATTTTATGGGATTACCTATTTAGATGTCAAGAGACGTTTTTTTAAATCACCCTTTGAAACACGCCGCCTGGTACTTTTGACATGTACCCGCGCTTAGGTAAATATGTTGACCGTTATTAAACAATGATATTAATTAACTAGATTAGGTAGTTAGGGCACCAAAGCGTTGCCACTTCGAAGATGTCTGCAGGCTTCTTTGACTTCAGTTCAGTCGTTTATCTATGGTGAGTGGACATATCCGTGACGTTTAAATTAAGCTACCAAAATGGGGAAATGCGCCGTAAAAATTTGTAAATCACTGTTGGAACACCACTTGTGTTACTTTTCACAAGTAAGTTTACTATAATATTTTTTACTATAATATTTAACCGACTGATTTTATTGATATTTTGTCCTGGGTGATTTAATAACAGTGAGCTTATACGATACTAGAGGGATAGCTTCTTACAAACAATACTCAAAAATGCGTAACCACTTCAGAGTTGCAAAGACGTAGCTTGGAAATCGATACATACGCCAAAGTAAACTATGTTTGTCTCGTTTCTTCTGCCGTCTAAAAAATTACGACGAAATGAGAAAGACGTTATTATTTTAAAAACGTAAATACGGCCACAGTTGCCAGTGGTTAGAAATAATTTCCCCAGAATTAATTACTGAATTTAATGAATTAATTACCTGAATTCTAAACTTGAATATATAGGCTCTGTGTGCTTTGAACAGATTTAAGTATAATTAAACTTTAAGTAATATTATCATATTATACAGGGTTGATGTTTAATTAACCCAGATCGGATAACGTCACCATATTGTATTCTCTTCACTTTCACTATGCAAATAAAGATGTTTATTATTTAGGTATTTATTTATTTTATTTATGGTGTCAACTTCGAAATCACGAAAAAAGAAATCAGCTGTCCCATACATATGAGTCGAATCGGTCGGTACTGCAGTTTTGTATGAAACAGCTGATTTTGTTTTCACGATTTCGATGTTGGCTCCATTGTGAAAGTTGTTCAGTTTGATTAGGGGAATGAATGGTGAAGTTATTCCGACTGATTAAAACTTAACCCTGTATGAAATAACGAAGAGGGTACCGAAACTCCCAACAGTGTGGGAAAATCAAAATCGTATTTACTTGAAACACTGATGGAAAAACAATGCGTGAAAAATTTATTTAGTTTTTTAATGTTATTTTGAATAATCATAACAAAATATTATAGTAAACTTACTTGTGAAAAGTAACACCACTTCCTTTATTATTATTTTCCGACTGTGATTTACAAATTTTTACGGCGCATTTCCCCATTTTGGTAGCTTAATTTAAACGTCACGGATATGTCCGCTCACCATAGATAAACGACTGAACTGAAGTCAAAGAAGCCTGCAGACATCTTAGAAGTGGCAACGCTTTGGTGCCCTAACTACTAATCTAGTTACTTACTATCATTGTTAAATAACGGTCAACATATTTACCTAAGCGCGGTACATGTCAAAAGTACCAGGCGGCGGCGTGTTTCAAAGGCGCGGCCTCTAGTATGCGCTGCTAATACTCTTGATTTAAAAAAAACTTCTCTTGACATCTAAATAGGTAATCCCAGTAAATCCCGTGAAATTTTTATCATTGTTTATTAAATCCGGATATTTCCGGGAAATTCAAGGCGTATCCATACTTGTATGCTCAAAAAATGCCCCGACATTCCGATCACTGCTAATGACTACCACCTGTATTGTTTAAGTTCACCAAGAAGTTTATGCGTTGCAATCTCATTCAATCATGATGCAATCTTTTTGAACTATGAGTCTAGAACTATTCTAGAACATGGATATAAACCATGGATTTAGAACGTAGAAAGAGAAGGTATAGAAGGAAGCACGTGTCTTGTATATTCACTCAAGAGATGCACATAGCAAATTCGCTCTTGTTAAAAAAGGAGATCGCTACTTATTACTGACCTTATCGACGTAACCACTTTTTGTACTACAACGGCTGTCTGACTCCGGAGTCAGGCATCTAGCTTCATATAAATTGAATAGGATTTTATGACTATCGCCGTCTCATACGTACGTATACGAACGTAACCAACGTTGTGATTCAGTCTATCAGCGTAAGGGAAAAAATTTGTTTATGATTTAGAATGATAATGGATTCATCATAACCTCCTTACAAGCACAGAAACACGAAAATTGGCCATGGCGGTCGGTAATTTTCAACCTTCTTTCGTACGTCGATGTTTCAAAGTTTAGGTAAACCCCTTTCTATCACAACGAAAATTTAAGAGTAACTCTTTTATTTTTATTTTCGTCGTTGGATTAGAAAGGGACCAACCAACAACGACGATGAAAACGTACGAAAGAACGTTTAACGAAGTTTAGAGAATTTACATTTTTCACCGCTTGTACGGCAGTCTGTAGTCTGTACTCCAGGTATAGACAATACCTATTTCCAGCATCCTGATACAAACCAATGGATACAATCCTCCTTACAAGCATGGAAATACAAAAATTGGCCATGGCGGTCGGTAATGTTCCACCTTTTTCGTACGTTTCCATCGATCGTCAATATTTCCAACTTTAGGTTTGTCGCTTTCTATCAGAACAAAAATTAAATAAAAACTTTTTTTTATTTTCGTCTTTAGATTAGAAAGGGATAAACCTATAGTTGGAAAAGCTACGATGGAAACTTACGAAAGAAGGTCGAACAGTACCTACCGACCTCCATGAGTATTTTCATGTTTCACCGCTTGTTTGTAATGAGGCGGGTTATTGACGAACAGAAGAACTAGGTATGTCTTTTTCTCACATTAGTACTAGCACCCGAGTTGGATAGAAATACAAGACTGAAGTTTGTCTTCTCTTTATGAAAGCCTAAAACCAAGAATTTTGATAATTCAATCTTCTTGCCTACAACAACTAAATGGTGATAAGGTGCATCAGCTAGCGTAAGCGAAAGTTCATGATCAAGAAAATTGTAAGGTAATATCTCTAATTTCATTGCATGTTGATAATCAAGAAGCTTGGAAAGCGTTGATTGAGTATTTTTTAGATTCGTATATACTGGAGGGACAGAGATATGACAAAAATATATGAAATCGCGTACCTTAGCCTGACTAAGTTGCATGATTTTGTTAGCAATTTCAACTTCATCAGCATCAGCGTAGCGTATACGCGTGTCTCGTTTCCGCGTTTACTATTATTTTAATGCCTTTTTGAGTCATTCTATTTCTACGTTGGAATGGTAGGTATTGCTCAGTATCAGTAAGGTGGCATAGTTATTTTATATCCATGTCTCACAGGAAGATACCATACGATATGATAATGACAGGAAGGATCTCCTAATTCTAAAGCATAAAGTCCGCATCAATTTAAGATTGTAGTTTGTCCCTTGTATCTTATGGCATACCTTTAATAATAGAAAGAGATGGAACTATAGATATTTATTTATGTGGCTGTCGCTTCCACGTTTATTGACACTTTTTGACACGATGGTGTATGTAAAGTTGTGTAAAGTAGTAACTTTTGGTGCCTTTTGTCCTACCACAAGACACAAAACATAAAAAACAAACTTCAAGAAAAGTGGACCGCCTTGCAAAAGGTATGGCTCCCTCTATGCCTTCAGGTATAATCTCTTTGATCCATGTCCATGATTCACTATTGACGTAAGATTGACGTGCAAAGATTTTATTCCGATTTGTCCTAATCATTATGATGAAAAATATTTCATTTGAGAAAATAATTATTTCAATCCATCTTAATAACGTAGCTGTTGATTTGGCTTGATATTTTGTTACTTTCCGTAATTCTCTTATATTATGTTAGGATTTTTTCAATAATGAAATACGGTTTACTGTATAAAGAATTAATTTTTCTGTTTCCTGGATTGAGAATCGGACCTCACATCCTGTCATTCAAGCAAAGTTAAAATGTTCAAAATACTGTTACCGTCTCGAAATTATTTAAATATAGTTAATTCCCAATGAAATAGTGATTTTTCACAGAAATCTTAAGCACCTTTTATGCTATCTCTGGATGTAGATAGGTACTACTAGCTGTTAACCAAGTTTCGCCGATACTGGTAAGTACCCGTTCTTGCATGAATCCATACAAATCACACATCAAAATATCGAAACAATTATTCAATAATTATTATAGTTTTTTTTATCTTTGCTCATTTTCATGACTAAAACTGGTGTTAATTTAATGGATTTTATTTAAAATGTAATATAAAAAGTTTGTGTCTTCGCTCATCAACGAAAAACATCAACTGCAACCCTAAGTTTGTTTGTACTGTATTTTTTCAATTTTCTCAAAAACTATTGTCAATACAGACACCGCTATAATTTTCCTACAAAATTCAATAGTTCATCGACATGTCAGAATTATTTCAGATTTTTTGGCTTTATAAGTTCGGAGATCAGGGTGGGGGAACCAAAATTTTTCGTGCAGTCGGGCTTATAAATGAATAACTACGCATCTATTAGTAAAACGAACTACCAATTCGAAATCTACGTTCAAAGCCCTTTCAAATGATACCAAACTCGGCTAGATTGGAAAACTTTTTTTTTAAAAGTCGTCAGTTTTTGGACCCTAAAAAGTTGTAGAAAAATTATTTTCTGAATGTTTAGTCTCGCTTTACGTTTGGGTTAGCATGATTGACCACTATGCCGAATTTCAAGTCGCTAGCTTCTATAGTTGCTGAGAAAAGTGGCTGTGACAGACGGACGGACGGACACGAGAGTGATCTTATAAGGGTTCCGTTTTTCCTCTTTGAGGTTCGGAACCCTAAAAACTAAAAAAAGAACTTCTAAATGAACCAAAAAACGAACTCCCTTCATCAATAGAGTTTCAGTAACAAACTACCTCAACAAAAGTCTCCTGTAAACGTTCTTATGTTCAAGAGTTAGGTATCAAAATGGCTTGTTTTGTGAGACTTGGTAACAAAGTAAGCCTTGAGGCTTCCGTGCTAATCCTTACAGTGAAGTAGGTCACTATACACAACACGAATTAGTGTTGCCTAACATAGTCTATCGATACTATTGACTTGACGGCCCGATAGCACAGTTTGTAGTGAATCTGCCTGCTGTGCCGAAGGTCGCGGGTTCGAATCCCGTAAGAGACGAATATTAATATTTGTACCCGAGTCATAGATATTTGTATCTACAGGGTGAAATTGATATCATTAGCATCCTTTTAAACTAAGAGTCTACCCATCAAACTGAACAACTTTTACTATTGGAGCAAACCAATCGGAGCAAAAAAAAGTCAGCTGTCCTATACTAAACTGCACCCGCCGCTGCTGCCTGCTCGACTCAAATGTATGGGACAGCAGTATTGGACACCATTTTTGCATGGATCGGTTTGCTCCCACAGTAAAAGTTGTTCAGTTTGATGGGTAGACTCTAAGTTTAAAAGGATGCTAATGATATCAATTTCACCCTGTATATATTTTGTATTCTATATCGTTGTCTAGTCATCATAATACAAGTCCAGGCTAGATTCTGGTACTTTAAATGTGACTTGTGACTTTAAGTGTAACTGCCTCCGTGGTCTAATGAATAAGAGCATTGGGCTCTTGACACGGAGGTCGTGGGTCCGATTCCCACGGGGGGCACCTAGTGAAATCTCACTTTGTGCGTTTTTCCCCAGTTGGTTAGGACATTGCAGGCTGAGTCACCTGATTGTCTGTAAAGAAAGATCATTCCGTGCTTCGGATGGCACGTTAAGCTTTTGGTCCCGGCTACTATCTCTGGTGGTAGTAGTCGTTACATAAAAACCACGTCAGAGGCCGTAAGGCGGTTTGAATAAACTCTGACACCAGGGCTTGCCCACACGATAAGAAGAAGAGAATGTGACTTGATAATTTGTGTGACAATGTTCAAGATATTTATTTATTATTGAAACCTCAAAAAATAGTAACAATATCAGTGCTAGGTATCGATAGTGATCGATATTTTCGATAGCATCTATAGTATCGACGTTTTACTAATTTAAATAGGTTAATGCTCCCAATCTCCCGACTTAAAATGCACTCAGATAGTCCGCTAGTAATGTTTATAAAAATTTTTAATAAGTTTCCGGATATCCTAAAAAGTATAACAAATGACAGAACCTTCATACTCCATATAAAACCATTATTAAGGCTAGGTTATCCCAGTGCAAGCGTCTCTTTCTTGCAAACATAAGTTTACAATTAGCCATCCCGCTCCAATTGAAAGCAGGATCGCAAAAAAACGTGTTTTTCGTCAATATCTTTGCTCGTGGGAGTTTCTAAGCTAAAAATTCTTCTGAGTTTACTAGAAATATTTAATGTATTTAGTTAAGTACAAGAATAAAAAGTTAAATATCAGCAGTTTAATCATAGTATTGAAAAAACATAACAAAAAGGGGTTACTTTGGGATGTTTTTCTATCTAGTAAACTTAATCTAATCGTGTAATTGATAGCAGTCGCCCATCCGCCCGATCCTTAAATAAGACATAAATTAATTTCAGACTTTAAAACACAGTTTAAAACACTTTCGTTCAAAAAACGGCCTCGACGGGATAACAGCGTCTTAATACAAAAAAGCTACTAGGTATATTTTAGAATCTAAAGTAGCACGCAGCACTTCGGCGCTGCAAAAAGTCGCAATGTGTAAATGGACCTTATCTAATTACCCCAGTGTTTCTTACAATGTAATTTGATTTCCAATTTTTCATCAGATTCTGGTCCACCTATTTTTCGATGTATCGATCGTATCGATAGACCATATCGATAGTTTCACTATAGTTGGGCAACACTAACACAACACGAATTAACTAGTTAGAAGAATCAATGGTGTTACTTTTTGTACTCGATATGAAGTTGTGAGTTTTGTTTTTTTTTTCTATTTTATTTTCGTGACGTAGCTGTTTGCTACGCCGTAGTAGAGCAGCTACGGCGTAGAAGTATTGTTCGTAGCCTCGCAAAAACAATACTGCAGTACCTACTTGATTCAATAAGAGACATCCAGACGGCTGATTTTCATTTGATTTTGTGTCCATAGTGAAAGATGTTCATTTTAATGGTTTGAAGCACCCCTTTATACAGGGTGTCCCGTAAATCAACGTCAAGCCTGAATCGTATAACAGGCCAAATCATAACCAGACGCCAGAAAAATTAAAAATAAATCTAAGTCATAATTTTTTTTTAATTACAGCCATTTTTTTTTTCAACAAAAAAAGACCTTAAATCTGAACATAGAACTGAACCTGTGAATTACAAGCAACAGGTTAGATAAGCACTATTCTGAATTAAATAAAAAAAAATTGAGAAAAAAAGTTAAGATTTGTAGCAAAAGATAATAATTTAAAAAATCTATGTATAGTTAGCAGCAATAAGTTGTATACACTTTGGTTCTACGTCGTAGTACTAAAGTGCTAACTTTTTGACTTTTTGCTGCTGACTGTACACTAAAAAGCCTATAATTTAAAAAATGCATGACTTAGATTTTATTTATCTGGTAACTATTATGATTTGGCCTATCACCCGATTCCGGCTTGACGTTGATTTACGGGACACCCTGTATATGACTATAGAGTATTTTCTTACACTTTGTTTAAAATATCAAAAAACAAGAAATTATTTATTACTATTGCGAAATATTACTATACCAGGCTCCATACGAAAATACCGGTTCGATTTCAAGTTACAAATACATTGTACAAAACTTCTCACCCTAACTCACCCCAGTAGGGGTTACCCCTCGCTACAACAACTGAAAGTAAAGTTTTTACCTGTAACAGTTATATTAACTGTTCGGCCCGTTTGATCTTGATACGTTCAACTGTTACGCTAACCATGATTGATCTGATTAATTAGTTCGCTTTTGTGGTTAATTAAAACTGGAACTTTAGGTTTCATGTATTTCTTTCTTATGCTAAACAGAGTATTTCATAAGTAAAAATAAATATTTAAAACTCTTAAGGGGGTTGTTTAGACCGTCAAATTGACAACTTTCTCTATAGGACCAACACCGAAATCGCGAAAAAAAAAAATCTGATATCCCATACATATTTTAGCTCTAGTCGATTTGTAGAGTATGGAAGATAATTTTTTTTTTCGCGATTTCGATATTGGTCCCATAGTGAAAGTTGTTCAGTTTGATGGTCTACGCTACACCCTTAAAGGTTTATTTGTATTTTTGTAACACCTTGTATACGTATTGTTTTGTTACCCAATTTTATGCCTATACAAGGTCTAAAAAAATTGGCTGAAATATGTAAGGGGATAACCAGACGATCAAATTGACCAACTGCCTAAACTATGCCCGTTAAAAAAAAATAGCGGGCTCGGTGGCGAAATTGGATAATGCACTTCCCCGGTTTGGAAGAGTGTGGGTTCAAGTCCCGCCCGAGACAAATTTTTCAATCTTTAATTTGGTTAAGAATGTTCATGATATGTTATTATTCCTTCAACATAATTATTAACTAATTAATTTTTTATTCTTTTGTTACAGGTAAGATTAAATTCCAGCAAATTTTTTCTTCTATTAAGCTTGAAAGAAAAAAGAAGGTAATTGTATTTTAGATTTCATAAATAAGAACGAGTTTATTTTCACATACATCATTCTTTTGACAGACAGCTTTCAGAATTGTTATTATATTATATTAGATACAAAATGCTCGCATAATTGAAGAATGGTACCTACACGAAAAAATCCTTTGTAGGTTCTTGAACCTTTACAATAATTATTATGAATTCTGAAAGGTTAGCATAGGGTAGAAATTGCTATAAATTCTTAAGGCCTGGGACTACGACTCTCCCTCCATACTAATCGATGCGAACGAGCGCGTGGCACCGGTCAGAATTTAGCCGTTTTCTATGAACAATTAGATGATTTTTTATATAAAAAACCAAATAATTCTTTGTAGTATTGTGAATTATACAAAGTGTTACAAAAGTAAAATTAAGTATTTACTTTTTTAAGGAGGTTATTTAGACCATCAAACTGAACAACTTTCACTATGGGACCAACATCGAAATCGCAAAAAGAAAAGTCAACTATCCCATACATTTAGACTCATTGGTAGCTGTTTTTTTTTTTGCGATTTCGATGTTGGTGTCATAGAGAACGTTGTTCAGTTTGACGGTCTGATCATCACTTTAAAAAAAGTGTCAGCGTATTATAAGAAGGACCCTATACATAGTGTTAATGAATAAACGCAAAACTATAAAGTAGTTTGTTTAGAATCGAGAGCAGAATCGAATTATCATGGCTTCAACATCAGATTTTATTTATTCAAAATATTAAATAATTTATTTCTATAACTAAAAATTTACTTAACTTGATCTCAACTTACTGCACGGGCACACTTACTCTTCTTGCTCCCAAAACAAGATTCATTCATTGCTGAAAATGATAACAAATAATTTTTGCCTCAACACTTTAAATGCTTTAAATTTTAAGCATAAGCATATGCTCACGACTATATTCCCCGAGGGGGTAGTCAGAGATATTCTGAAACCTCAGAACATCCACGTTTCACCAGTAGTACCGAAACTCTGTCCAATGTGACGGGGGGTGAGCCCGTCGCCACTTATAATGGACAGTGGGTACAATACACGCCTCGAAATTGAAGCATGCAGGTTTCCTCACTATGTTTTCCTTCACCGAAAAGCCAGTGGTGTTACAAATCGTACATAAATTCCGAAAAACTCATAGGTACGAGTCGGCTTGGACGGGGATCGAACCATCGCCTCCTTCACGGCAGGCAAGGTTACTCGCCACTAGAATGGCTTTTAAATTTTAAGTACCTATTAAAATAATGAAATTATTTTTTCAATCTAATAATTTTGTTATAAATCAGATAGGGTGTATGAGGTTTTGCGCTTAATCATTAACACGTTGTATATCCCAGTATAAACATAATAATCTAATACTCCTCAAACATAGTTCATCTCGGCATAAAATAAAAAAGAAATTTCAAAGAAACATCTCACAAAGTAAATGTAATTAACAGGTTCAGTTATCTTCTAAATCCTTTTCTTTTTTAGATAAAAGAATAAAAGATTAAAACTCTTAATTAAATTAAGCTTCTCAAACATTTAACCTTTAATAAAGATTTAAGAATTAAAGGTTTTATTTTTGTTCTTTACTTTACTTTAGCACAGATTACTATGTAGGTACTTCGTAACGGATACATCACTTCCTTAGAAATTGATTATATTATTTCGCTTTAATTACCTATTGCCAGATGGTACGCGCAAAAATGTGTCTAATGGAGATTGACTCAGCGTTGTTATTACCTCGTACAGCGCGCGACGTATGCGACGTTGACGTCTGGATTGAGTGGCAGAAATCATACAAGCGCATCGCTTACGATGCGACGCTGTCTCGGTACCTACGGCTGGATGATGGAGGCCTGACCTTTAGAGCGTCGGTGGTGAGTTGCAGAGATGTATGGACTCTTGGTCATAAGGATACGGGTTCAAATCCGCACGAACGACATGCCGTAAAATCCCGGTAAAATCATTGGTACATGGCATGCCATCAGTATGGATTCGAACCCGAATTGAATGACCATACCTCTCCGCAACGCGCCACCGACGTTATTTACCGACCTTTATATAAATCACTAAAAAATTACATCAGCTGAAAAAATTTCAATTTCATTCGAAAAGCAACTCTCAAACTTATCAATTAAACCTTACTTTAGAACAGAAACCTCTTTCATCAAATCGTCCAAGTAATATTCCAATAGCGCCCAATTACGAGCCGGATGGGGAAATAAAAGAATATTTAAGTGAATCTCAAACAAGGAGGGAACGGAATCTGAAACTTTAGGCCGACACTCGAAAAGTGTGCGCGTTTGAATATTTACGTCTTACTGGGATCTGGTTACACCGACGCGTACTTAAAATAGATGCTCTCTAAGTTACCCATCTCTTGATGTGAACAAAAGTTATCCTAATTTAATTTAATTTGTAATTAATTTTTACATTAATATACTACTGTGTATATTAAAAGTGTACATATGGGTGTTTACCTGAAATAAAAATGATTTATTTATTTATTTTATTTATTTAAAAGTGTTAATTTGCCGAAGTTATCATGCCTAGAAGTGATCATTTCAGACGTCATACTCTCCGGAGTGTTTATTTCGAGTAGCAATAATTTCTAAACGTAGGTAAGGCTTAAGAGATCGTTTACTAGAAGTGTAAAAAGTGCTACGAAGTGTCAAAAGTGGTAATTTTCCGAAGTATTATTGTATTAAAGTGGTAATTTTTTGAACGGATTATTTCCTGAAGTGGATATTTTCATATGATGTGGTCATTTCCAGAACTATTAGTGATTTCCTAAAATAGGCATTTTCATAAGTGGAAATTTTCATAAGTAGGTAGTAATAACAGAAGTGGAAAATTGTTGTAGTAGTACATTAATAATTATGGACATGAATCACTGAAACATTTGCCGTAGGTGGTTAATAAGTCTCGCTTTTTTTGTTATTTGACAGGTTGTAATTTTATTCTCGCAAAAATATGACATACCTACATAATTTTATGTATGTCATATTTTTGCGAGAATAAAATACCTGTCGACCTTAATACCTGTCAAAAGCTTGACTTGAACAAATTCACTGAAATGTTTATTCGTAGATCCAAGATAAAATTGTTCATTACATTAGTAAGTAGTAGTAATGAATATTACGCTTCGGTGTAACACACGTCCAAAGCAGACAATACAGAAGGAAAAGATAAAACTTAGCGACGTCGTATTAAAAAGTTTTTGATTTTTTGCGTTCTTAAACTTAGTCCAGTGACAGGCAGATCCGTGGGGTGAAGTTTTAGTAAAAGGGAATATCATTCTAAATTGTGTTACCCATTTCTTAAATGACGTGGCTTTGAAATTTTGCAAATAATTTTTGTACGTATTATTGTGTAAATATGCAAAATAGACAAACAATACATCTACATCTATCTACAATGTTATAAAGGTGTACATTTTTTTGGTTTATATTAAGCAACGACATGCAATTACCAATGAGTATTTCTAACGGTGATTGGAGATCTACCTTTAGCGGTCCACCCCTTCTACGGCAACGTCATCACAAGCTACCAAGTTTGTAGTGGCGGTTGAACGATCCCCCACAGCGGTGTGGTAGGCTCCACGAGGAGCCGCCTGGCTCGCGACCACCCTCCTGCCGGAGTCTGGCGCCAAGCAGCTTGCTGCGTTCCTTCAGTGTGCAGGAGTGCCAGTGCACTTCTGGGTAAGCTCGCTACATCTTCGACCCCATTTTTGTCCTGAGGACTAAATAGAGGTCAAGAGCAAACCCATCAATAATAAAAAACAAATTAATTATGTTCGTAGTACTCACTGCTCTCGAGCGGTAAAGGAAACATTGTGAGGAAACCTGCATCGAAGAAGAATTTGTGATGCGTATGTGAAGTCTACAAATCCGCATTGGGCACGCGTGGTGGACTAACGCCCATAAACCCATCTTTAGAACAGGCCTGTGCCCTGCAGTGGGACATTTACATATATGCTGCGATGATGATATTAAAAAGTAACTCGCTAAATAGACGATGGATTTTTGTCCCGAACATAAACATATAAGATTCCGTCGTCATTAAGACTTCGCTCACGGGTCGCTAACAAAAAGAATCGTACGAGAATCTTGTAACGACTTGTCACTTGTGTGTACAAGTAATTAAACAAGTACGTGACACGTTCGTCTTTTCCTTCAGTGTATAAAGTTCATACTGGAAGTGTTACTGGTATTAGTAGATCGACACATCGAGGGCAGGGAAGTAATGAAAGGTCTCAGATATAATGTAATTGTTCTTCAAAAAACATGTGGTCTGAGGCTTTCTTATTTACTGCTCGAGGTTAGTAGGTATACTATTTTTCTCCTCGACGGAGGCGGAAAGCGGCAACTCAAAGTCCGAGAAAACCGATCGGAGCATAAAGAAAATCTGCTGTTGCATAGTAAACTCCAATACCTACTCGACTAAAATGTATGCAACAGTTGAATTGTTTTTTGCTCCTAGCTGTTGGCTGCCATAGTTCAATTCAATTCAATTCAAAATAATTTATTAAGATTGCATTTTCTATCTATCGTAAGATGGATAGAAAATGCATTCGACTGTGCGGCGGCCCTCTGTAAATATTATACTATACCTACTTTTAGGATTGTAAATTTGTACATAATTTCTTTTTAGTCTCAATATTCTGTATATACTTTTTACATTACAAACTAATTGAGGTAGATTTAGTTAAGGTTTAGTCAATAGTTCAAATAATTAACTTAATTTTGTCATTCAATAATAAATTTAAGATTGTTATATATTTATATCGATGAAACTGACAATTGTCACTTCCAAAAACTTTGTAGCAATGTGCGAAACAATAAAGGGTGTTTCACACCTGTAATTGCAGTACAACTCTCGTGACTTTAATTAACGATGGTCTGTGTACTTTTGGGTACAATAATAATGGAGGATTCGATTGTGAACATTCACAATGCAACATTCGATGAAAGAACAAAATGCTTGATTTATACGATTTAAATTATTGAGGAGTTTAGATATACAAGGTGTTACAAAAATACAAATAAACATTTAAGGGGGTGGTTTAGACCATCAAACTGAACAACTTTCATTATGGGACCAAAATCGAAATTGCGAAAAAAAATAATGATGTTCCATATTACTCTACAGATCGACTAGAGCTAAAATATGTATGGGATATCAGATATTTTTTTCGCGATTTCCACGTTGGTCCCATAGAGAAAGTTGTTCAGTTTGACGGTCTAAACAACCCCCTTAAGAGTTTTCAAAATTTATTGTTACTTATGAAACACCTTGTATACTTGTCGTAACAAGTTTTGTTTGTAACTTTATTCGGAACTATACAATTCAAGTTTGATTGAACGCCGCCCTAAAAAAATTTGCGACTAGAAAAAAGGGCGCCATTTTAGGCATTGGTTTTAATAATGAGGGGTTTTCAAAAATCAATTAAAAAAGAAAAAGTAGTCCCAAATGGCTCCATAGATGGCGTTGACGCAACAGGGGTGAGCGACCCTGCAAACAATAAAATACAAATAAAATACTTAGTAAAAATTTGAATTTTTAAGTAAGATGAAAAATCTGAACACATGCTTCGTCTACGGTTGCGCCTGATATGTGACATGAATTTCTTTGCAAAATTTTTAGTCTAAATTTCCGTTTCGGCCCCCTCTCGGGTCAACGCCATCTATCGCGGTTTGTTGGAACTACGTTTTACTAGCTGTCAGAAAACTCCCCATTAACCTGCAGTTTCTTAGTCATCCCGTCATCATGGTGGTAGTACCGCTGCTGAAACATTGGGAATTCAAAAATACCAAAAAGCGGTAAGAAACCGTTAATATTTTTAAATAATAACCGCGTAACCCACACAGACCTGAAAAAAAGACGGACGTAATGTGACACTAAAAAGATGTGAAGCATGCAAGGTCCAACATTTTCATTTGTTCTACAAGGGACCTACACTCATACAGATGCACTAGCTCTAGGCGCAGGTCCTAAATCCGTCACCATTATGTACCGCGTGACAGCACGCACACAAAAGAAATGGGTGCTTCACTCGTGATTAGACGAGATTACGTCCGTCTTTTTTTCAGGTCCGTGGTAACCCATATTAAAAGTTTTTATTTGCTGGTCTGAAACACCCTTGAAAATTTGAAAAGTGTTTAAATAATCTCCCTGTTTACATCCCACTGCCGCATAATTTAGTATGTGTAACAACTCAAATATCATCATAAACCCGTAATGCATCGCTGAAATCACCCAATCAAAATTTACGACATATCACAACACCCTCTATAAACAAACCTATTAATTTACTATGACACGACAAAATTACTCATCCTGTATAAGGCATAATCATGAATACTGAACAGAGTACGTGACTTGCAAATACCAACCACATTGTAGTAAATCATAGGAATTTGGGCTTTAATACTTTAGCTATAAGGTGGTATGAAACTGTAGAAGTTAAATTGGTAACAATTGAGAAAGCCAAGTTTTCTTGTTGTGAAATAAAGGAAATTGAGCTTTAGTAGCTTGGGATAAGGTCGTGGTGAACTTTAAAGATAGTTTTGTAATAAATGATAGAAGACAACTTGCAATACCAGTCTTAGTTGAGCTATGGGTCTCTAGGTGTTGATTTTTAGGGTTCCGTACCTAAAGTTTACCAACGGGATCCTTTTCATATGTCTCGCCTGTCTGTCTATCCGACAGTTCGTCTGTCTGTCCAACCTAGGGCTATCAATCTCGGTATACCGAGATCCCGAAATACCGAGATCTCGCACGATTTTTCAATCCCGCTCAATGCGGATCCCGCATGCGGAATCCCGCGGGATTTGCGGGATTGAAAACAATTACGGGCACAGCCTTTTCTGAAAATTTTCGGTTCGGCTGCGTTGCGCCTGGTTACCATTGTTTTTTTAATTGATTTCTGGACTTCGTTTATTTTGTTTGCAAAGTTATTCTAAACTAAAGCATGCTATATTTTATTTACAAGGTACTTTTAACCACTTTTATCATAAAATGCGGGATCCCGTTATACCGAGATCCCGCACCATTACAAATTGTTGATCTAGCTTATACCGAGATCCCGCAAGGGTATGCGGGATTGGAAGCTCTATCCAACCTATTAAGGGCAAATCAAATCATTCAAGGGGAAATCGCTTCTTAGCGATAAGACCGCCTTAGTTTGTGCCTACTGTTTTTTCTCTCTGTATTTTACTGTTTATATTTTGGTGTAAAATAAAGTATATTTGATTTGATTGGTGTAAAATAAAGTATATTTGATTTGATTGGTGTAAAATAAAGTATATTTGATTTGATTGGTTTGATTGTATCTTTCGAACCATAATAGCGAGACAGTTGACATTTTTCTCACAATACGCGTTATTACAGCGGATTTACTGAACATGAAAAAAAATGTCCCCAACAAGAAACTAATTTGTTCAACGTTTTTTTTGTTTTTGCTCTATCGTAAAAATGGTAAACTATACAAGTCAAGTGTGTGTCGGGCTCGCGCTAATGTTCCCGGAGAAAACAAACTTTTTGGCAATATTTTATGGTGGTACGGAACCCTCCGTGTGCAAATCCCACTCACACGTGGCCAGTTTTTTAAAAATACTTATGATTAGGGCTTCATTCAGAAAACGGTGTCTGTCTACAGGGTGGTGGTGAAGGCATTCGTTTAAAGGATGTTTGTACTCTTGATACTGAACAACTATCCCAAAAGAACATTATACAGGATGTAACAAAACACCCTAGTAATACTTAAGAGGGTGTCAGCCCATCAAACTGAACGACTTTCACTATGGAGCTGTCCCATACAAAACTGCAGTACCGACTCGACTAAAATGTATGGGACAGCTGATTTTATTTTTGCGATTTCGATAATGGCTCCATGGTGAAAGTTGTTCAGGTTGATGGAAGGAAACACCCCTTAAGTATTACTAGTGTTTTGTTACAGCCTGTAGAAAATTTGAAAAATAATATTTGACTTGCCATACTAAATGCAATTTGTACGAAAAGCTTAATTTTTTATGCGAATGCTTAGGTTGATTGGGGAAAGTTAAGTTCAGAATCATGAGTATGTGTAAAGTAATGCAACTCTGTCTACACTTATACACCCTGTATATTCATCATTAGGCAAATACAGAAACAGTGCATTTACACTTTAAACCATCAATCAAATCAACTGTTTATTAGTTTTTCGCTGTTTCCGGAGATTTGAAAGTAATGAAATTTGTTCAGTTTCAGTTGACTGTTCCTTACACATTATACAGGATGTTAGAGTCGACAGTTTTATTACTTCAATGGGTGATTGTACTCAAGATACTAAAAATTTTCCAAATGGTACAAAAGGGAAATTCGTAAAAAATACTTCAACTTTTCATACTAAGGCCGGATTCGACCAAACTTAGATTTATAGAAGAGTATAACTATACAAGGAACAATTTCACTTTTGTTGTTTACACACCCCGTACTAAAAGAACGAATGTATAATTCACCTGAAGAAAGAGGTCGTTGTATCCGTACTTATTGCAATGTGAGGTTAGAAAGTTTTAATTTGTTAGGTTTCTTTTATTATATTTTTTTTTAATTATGTGATATTGACATTTCATTTAGATTAGGGTTGGTAAAAAGCAAAATCAGTTTACTCTATAGTAACCGGTGACTTAATCTAAGAATAAAATTTACTCGCGTTTGTTCGAATCGGGCCTAAACGTGCAATCATGTATGGAAAGTCCAAAAAGTTTACTGCTTTTTTTGAATAAGTTTCTTAAGGAATATTGTTGAGTATCATAGGCACAATCAGTACAATCACCCCTTAAATAATGAAATTGTTTACCCTAACCATCCTGTATAAAAAACAGCATTCCGATCAAAATAAAATAGCAGAGTGAGAGGCGTAGATATTATGAAGAGTAAATCATGATTTCTCTGACATTTATTGTTGTCTGAATGTGGATGCGACATAATATGACGTCACGTGAATGATACGAACTTTTTTCTCTTTTTTTTTGCGTTAGGAACGTAATAATTTATTTATCATTTCATTTGTATACAGGGCGTTTCATAAGTAACAATAAATTTTTAAAACTCATAAGGGGGTTGTTTAGACCGTCAAACTGAACAACTTTCTGTATGGGACCAACATCGAAATCGCGAAAAAAATAATTTTATATCCCATACATATTTTAGCTCTAGTCGATTTGTAGAGTATAGATTTTTTTTTTTTTTCGCGTTTTCTTTATTGGTCCCATAATAGTGAAAGTTGTTCAGTTTCATGGTCTAAACCACCCCCTTAAATGTTTATTTGTAGTTTTGAAACACCTTGTATGTGCAAACGGCGACACAGCAAGCTACGCAAAACAAACATAAGCTGGCCGCACGACGTTATACGTTACTCCACCTATGCGAGGCCAGCTTACTTTGGTTTTGCGTAGCTTGATGTGTCGCCGTGTGTACAGGGTGTATGAGACAGCTCTCCGCAGACTGAAACGGTTAACTCAGATCAGCAAACTGAACGACTTTCATTATGGACTAGCTCAGACATTTGAGTCGGGTAGGTAGAGCAGTTTTGTATGAAATTGATTTTTTTCGCGTTTCCTTATAGAAAAAAATGAAAAGAAGATAATGAAATATCAAACTACTAACATCAAAAACAGGTATAGTAGATTACACACCGAGGACAGGAAAGTAAGAAAGGTCTCAGATCTCATGTAACAAACATGTGATCTGAGGCTTTCTTATTTACTGTCCGAGGTTAGTAGGTATACTATTTTTCTCCTCGACGGAGGTGGAAAGCAACAACTTCGTTCAGCGCAGTGGGACGACAATTGACGCTTTCCGTCCGGAGGGGAAAAAAAAATTACAAACAAAATATAGGTAATTTTGCATAGTAGAAATGCAAACCACGAACTTTCTATAAACTTTTTCCTTTGCCATTTAATAATTGGCATTTGATACTATTATTTCCATATAGTTTTATATGTGTTCACTGGTGGCCTAAGTTTCTTTGGAAACCTGGCATTGTCTAGACAGCTGTCAAATTCTCAGACTCGCATCAAAAGAAAGGATATCAAATAACAAATGGAATTCAAGTTGATACATTGTATTGTCAAAAACCACTAACAAATAAGTGTTTCCATATACCGCTGCTTATAAACGAAAGGGCCACAAGTCAAAAAATCTGTTTTTACAGGAGAGCCAATCAAAAATTTCATTTTCATTTTTCATCTCTTTTTTAGTACTTTTTCTCTTTAATGCCTAAGTATGATATATGCTTAGGTGCGTATTTTGAATCTCTACCTCTCTTCTATTGCTACTTTGTGATAAGTATCACACAGAGATGACTAAGGACACAAAAGTCCCTTTCGCACATAAAATTTTGCCCGTACATCAATGAATATTTTGATAAAACGACACAAGTGGTCAAAATTAAAACATATTTTGTAAACAATCTACTTACCTTTTTTAAATTTATAGTAAATCTTACTATTAAAAAGAATTGGTTTCAAACCGCATTAAATGGCATATATAAACTTTAAAATATATCGAAAACTATACTTCTAATGAGAAAAAAAGGTGTTGTAGCACTATAAAAGAAAGTAATTTGCAAAATTAAAGGCTTCTAAAACCTCAAAAGGTATCTCAATGGATATATTTTACTTTTCTTGAAGAAAAGGCGCACGTACGCTGACCAAATAGGATGCGTACTGAAGAAGGGCCAAATAAAATGTACCCGGAACCGACGAGCATGTATGAAGAGACTTATGAATGTTGAGGAGGCGAAAGATGTGTGTCAGAATCGTAGCATGTGGCGATCTATTGTCTCTGCCTACCCCAGTAGTGGGACATAGGCGTGAGCATATGTATGTATGTATGTTCTTGAAGATCGATGGATAGACCTAGGCTTTTTCCTATGACTCTTCGGCCAGTAGGTCGACGCAATCATGTTCTGCTGGCATGCCGGTCCTTTATTCCGGTCCGGTCATTTTTTTATGTTGTTTTGTTTGCGGAAATTAGTTTTCTCCTCTATAGTATTCGTATGTGTTATGGTGCAGCCCATAAACCTCAATTAGACACTCTTTGAAAGACATTATCTCCAATTTGAAGTGTCCAGTGGGTCATCCGTCGCCCTATGCATCTCTAGATTTTGGTACGTAGTGGAAGTTGACCCAGGAGAGCTTCAAGCCAGCTTCTAGCGAGAGTTTATACAAGATCGGGAAGTGGCTGCATCTATTCCACAATGAAACTTTCCAACGCAATGGCAGAGTAAAAAAATGACGTCAGAAAGTTATTTTTGTCATATTTTTTGAATAAAAAATTTTGAGTATTTTTTTGTGTCATTTTTTAGAGGCCAAACTCCACTTTTGGTCACTGAACCGGCAAAGTTTGTTCCTAAAATTGTTGATCCAAGTTCTAAGCTACCACTATGGCTATAGTATCATCAAAGTCCGTTTAGAAGTTGTTACTCAAAAAATAAAACTATCTATATTACTCGTATCCTACGTATTCTTTATAACTAGTAACTTGTATTTTAGAAAAATACCAAGTTTACCTACAATTTTACGACAATGACTGTACCTATAGAATAGATATAGACTACTAATTCATAAACTTGACGCGATGACAAATAAAATTCTGCGTTATGTCTTTAAAAATACCAACGTACGCACAGAAACTTAATAAGAAAACGGACGTTTCGCAAAATAAACCACTTTAGTTTAAAATCATAATGTCATTTCAAGGTCTTTTTAATTGCGAAACGGACACAATCACTAATATGGCACCTTTGCATAAAAGAAGGATATTTATCTTATTTATAATTTTTATGCGAAACAGACGTAATCCCAAATATGGCCCTTTCGTTTATAAAATTTAACTAAAAAACGGGAATTTTTTTGCGATGTGGCTGTTTAGCACATAAGTTGCGTGAGATTACACCGACCAGCAGGTTGCAACTCGAAATATGGCCGTTTTGCTCAGAACTTAACCAACCAAACGCAAAAATGCTAAAAGGGCGTTTGCGTAATTTTTTGATTTAGAGTCCAAAATCGATGGGTGTCTTTGACAAATATGAAAATATAGGTTGATTTGGCAACATTTTTTAAATAAAACCGATTTTGGAAATTTTTGATTTGTGGCCCTTTCGTTTTGAAGCAGCGATACGTGGAACAAAACAGTCGTAGGTTAAAAATGATACTTTCTAAGGTTTCATGTAAATCACCTTCGTAACTGACACCCACGAACATATCGAAAGCATGTAGTACATAGATATAGGGTCTAGGTTAGAGGAGTTAGCAATAATTTATTATCGTTAACGGTGATTTAGGTGAATTCGCTAAAATTTGCACCTCAACTTTTCGCTTGTTAATTTTAGATAGTTTATTTCACTGGTTTTTTAACGAGTTTGCAAATTTTTAGTAGCACAATTATTGTTACAGATTTCGAATTTGTTAGATTAAGATTTTGACGAAGCATGTTGCTGATTGGGATCCTGTTTATTTATTTATTTTTGACGATGCATGTTGCAGATGCGTATATTTTCCCATTTTGACAAAGAATGTTGCAGATTTGTAGCTTGTTCTTTGTTATGCATTTCATCATCACAGCCTATATACGTCCTACTGCAGGGCACAGGCCTACCCTCAGGGAGGGTGTATGGGCGTTATTCCACCACGCGTGCCCAATGCGGATTGGTTGACTTCACATCCGCATCGGTATTTCTTTTTCAGCGTATGCAGATTTACTCACGATGGTTTCCTTCACTGTTTGAGAGCAGTCGATATTACGAACATAAGTTTGAAAAACTCATTGACATTGCATGACAAGTGGTCCGTGCGGATTCGAACCTGGACCTCAAGATTGAATTTCCATAGCTCTCCACAACGCGCCACCGACAGTGAATAATTTTACAATTAAATAATTGAAGGTAGCATTGTTTTTATATCTTAAAAGATGACAAATTCGACACCTCCCTTCACCCTCCCAAGCTGCCTCCAAACTACCTCAGCTCCCCATACAAAGAAGTGATAACGTGACTATAATTCATCCTGCAGCCGATATTAAGGGAAGTGGGCCTTGGATTTGCATACCACATTTCACCCTCGGCCTACCAGGGGATGCTGATTTATGCCGTATCCCGTAACTGGTAGGGTTGAGTTTTGAGCGATAGCGGTTTTGGTACAAAAACTAAGTTATAGTTTTTATGATGAGGCTATTACGGTTTCGATTGCAGCATTGTGGAATACTTACGTACATTTGCTTATGAGTATTATATTCTATGAGAAGGAGTCAAAAATAATCGAAATATATAGCATATTTAGACTATTCACTACATATTGTGACAGGTAGTGAGCCCGTGGATAGTGGAGACATTTCCAGGTGTGTAAAAATTGAAGCGCATCGGTTTCCTTTTCAGCGAAAATCCAGTGGTTTTACTAAAACATTTCTCAATTATTGATGTATCAAGTGGTAATTAGAAGCTACCTAGTCATTGAACTCTTTGCCTTGTATTAGTAACGCATCGAGGCATGATTTTTTTTCCTTAAAGTATTTTTTTATGTCGATACGAACTCGCATAACTATTCACCAATTAAAATGTTGTTTGATTAAAATATTGAATAAACGGTTTTGCAGGTTTACCTACATTCGTTGATAAAATTTCGTTTTTAAATAATAATTATAATTATTCTTGTACCCGCTACCTCTTCAAAACTGAACCATTCATAAACCGCATTTTCTCGTTACACAAGGTAAAATTGGGAAACACATTTTTTTTCAAACACGTACGACATTTTCCCAATGTCTTGGATTTAGATTGATTTATTTCCTTTTTTAGGGATTTTATATCTAATTTGTAGTAAATGTTATACTTGTCAAAAGAGACACTTTGTAAAAGCCTAGAATGAGGCATGCGACAACGCTATCCCGCGCCTTTTCTCTTGCTCGATCCCGTGTAAAATGAATGCGAGGTAAAACGCGAATTGGTAGGGTTAGCATCCCTAGCAGCCGCCGCTCAGCCTCATGGCTGTGTTCAAACATGGCCATGAACCATTAAAGCTTCCGCACATTGCAGCAATATTATCGACAGCGATATCGCGACACCTTACACACTGCAGCGATTCCGCGATTCGCGTCACGCATGCGCCCTTCACTCAATGTAGAAGAAAGAGATTGCGTCAGGTTGCGATAATATCGCGGCAGTGTGTGGGATCGAGCGTGTCCCCATACAAAATGTACTGAAAACAATTATCGCAAAATCGCAGCGATATTATCGCTCGATAATATCGGCGCAGTGTGTAGGATCGCGCGCGTCCCCATACAAAATGTACTGAGAACAATTATCGCAAAATCGCAGCGATAATATCGCTCGATATTATCGCTGCAATGAGCGGAGCCCTTTATCATAATCATATTTTAGAACATTCGTTTGCAACAATCGGCAGCATCTATTGTTCTATGCAATGGTTTTCTTTGTTTTTTTTTTTATACAGGGTAAATTTTATATCACTGCGAATAACTTCAGCATGTTCTACTCATCAAACTGAACAACTTTTACTATGGAGCCAACTTCGATATCGCGAGAAAAAAATCAGCTGTCCCATAAAAACTGCGGTACCTATTCGACTCAAATGTATAGGTCAGCTGTATTTTTTGCGCGATTGGGTTGGGTCCACAGTAAAAGTGGATCAGTTTGATGAGAATACATGCTGAAGTTATCCGCTGTGGTATTAAATTTACCCTGTAGAATCCTGCTGTTTTGAAGTCCGTTGATACATAACATCGCTGTTGCTTTATCCCCAATTCAGTTCCAAGAAAGCTATTTAGCTTTAGAATATCCATTGGAGAGTTTTTGTGAAATCTTTTATTTAAAATACATTACTTGTACCATGTTAAGACCCTGGGCCAACGCAGTATAGGCTCAGTATCATTCTCCTTTGAAATGGCTTACAAATTCAAGCTATTTATTTTGGAGAAATTCACTGTTTCTCTCTCGATTTTAGGCATTCACAATACAAAATTGTGTTGTCATATATCAATAAATAATAATAATAATAATAAACCCGCGGGGGCAGCTTGTGGCGAGCTGACGGTGAGTGGCGACACCGCGGACCCCCATCCAGGGGGACCATACAGACATGCGCTTACACACACACCCCCACAGACAGTAACACACCCCCCTACCTCTGGCTTGCCTTCATTGGCCGTCCAGAGTGGAATCGCAAGAGCAGAACCTATGCTCCAGGTTGGAAGTGTATTGCACGTAATGGCGTAATAACGGGGAAACCCGCTCACGGGAGTAAACCCCGCGATGGTGAAACCGGTGCCGCACCTCTCGACAACCTTTAGCCGCTCAATGGGATGTTGCCCCATTGTCGCACTTTGTGCGTGCGGCCGTTTTATGGGGCCCACTCGACGAGTCGGCGAGTCACCGCCTGCCCTATTTACAATTTTGAGACTAGTTGTCATGGCAGGCGTCCGTTAGTCTCCTCCCATAGCCCAGTATCCATCCATACAACTTTCACCTCTATAGCCCAAGACCTTATTTTTCCATCGCGGCTATAGCGCCGCACTCCAATAGTCTTTGCACCTGGCGGGGGCCATCCCCGTGTGTATCATGTTGTGCGCTCGGAGATGGTATCCGCCATGTGTAACCCTTACATTTAGATTAACTCTTGTCTTTTGAACGGGCCTCTACATGCTGGCTTCGGCTCCATGCATGCCTGCCCGTGATTACGGATCGTAAGACACATAATAATAATAATAATGCCTTCTTCCTTACAACAATATTGTACGCCCTTCTAACAGACAAGAAATGCGTAAATCATGCATGACACTCATTTTCCAAAGACCTCCGCATTTCATTTATGAATGAATAATGAAAAATTCTCCATAAAAACCTTTTAAAACATCTTGATTAATAGTCTTACTTACTACGCAAGAGTCCAAAATATGCCTTATTAATAAATGGCTTTGCGTTTAATTTTAAGCCTTAACCTTCGAGTTCTTGGAGGTTGGTAGTTAGCTCTGCATATCCCTGTCTATCTCTCACCAAACGAACGTCTATCTCTCTTCGACGCTGGCGATGTCTATCGACTCTTTCAGGTTCGCGAGCCATGATATTCGTGGCCTACTGATGCTTTTTTTGCCCTATACTTTGTCCATTGTTATTATAGTCTAAAGCAGCTAAACTTGCTCTTTCCACAAGGTATAAATAATACCTTGCTAAACGATGTGATAGACTCAGAGATTATGTCATTTCTTTTTACTTAAGAACCACATCATGTCAACAGAATCTATCGAGTTACAGCTTGGCCAAAAAGAGTAGAAATTAAATGAGGGTGCTGCCTTCACGTAAGAACGTCAAAATTACGCATAACCTGGCAACACCACCATACTCTAGTTCCACCTGTCACCACGTTCATGATTTTATGGCCAAGCTATAACGTTGTTAGTTGACTTCTTGAAATAACCTCCCATCAGAAAATCCCCCCTTTGTTCTATTAGAATTTTTAAATTGAGGCGTCTATCTTAAAAAATCGTAAGGAAACCTGCATGCTTCAATTTCGAGGTGTGTATTGTACCCACTGTCCATTACAAGTGGAGACGTGCTCACTCGCCGTCACACTGGTCAGAGTTTCGGTACTACTGGTGAAACGTGGATATTCTGAGGTTTCAGAATATCTCTGACTACCCCCTCGGGGAATATAGTCGTGAGCATATGCTATGTTATGCTATGATATGCGTCTATCTTAGTGTTGATGATTCTGCCAATGTCTAGAAAATTGCTTGACGTTGCACGATTATAATGATTAGTATTTACTGACTTCAATAAGGGTTGTTTTTCTTCGAGTGTTATGCCACCATACAATTGGAGCTTCGTTGTTGACCAGAGATCAGGCAACTGACACGCGACCACCCAATAGCAGACCTACAATGAATGATTAAGTTGATGACGTCACAAACGATGAAAACGTATTGCAATGTGGTTACAAGAAGATTACACAAGCAATTCGTACAAAGTAAATGATTCAAACTCCCTCCTTTGGACACGTTACAACGTGTCCTTACGTGGCACGTATAACGTGAGGCCATATTTCACATTTTCGCTTCCCTCGTCGTTAAACAGGGTCGGCTGCAGGGAACATAAGGGGCCTATGGTAACAATCTTTTATGTTTTTTCCTTAATAAAAGTGAAATCTAATATTCCTTCTTCGCTCATTATTATTAGACTGTTCTTAGTGTTACTGCGAACTTCGATCAAAGTAAATAAATGGATAGGCCTAAAGCGTGTTAAATTGAAGCACACTACTAGCGCAATTGGTCCATACAAACTAGCACAATTGTCTGTCAGAACTAGGGCAATTGCGTACAAATTTGAAGTATACCATTCATTTGTTTTGCCTAATTTTTCTGGTTTGAAATGTTCGCGTATCCATAAATTTTACTGCACATTAAGACTGCAAATAGTGATGTGTGACAGGTAGTGGAATCCACAATGATATCGATACCAACTCTGCACTGCAAGTTTGCAGTCTGCATTAACTTGTGGATCTGCCAATATGTTTATCGACTCGATGATATGTCAACTCAACTCAAATTCAAACCTCAACTCAAATTTTTGTATTTAAATTTTATCACATAGACAGTCTTATGATGTTATTTATTGACTCTACCACAGTGTTGGTATGTGTTCCGTTGTAGAGAAGATGCGGTCAGAAACTCGACATCACTCTCATAGAGTTTGACTCTATATCATACTGAAGAAACATACGGTCCGTAGCACTGCACACAAGCGAATGATATCGTCGTGATATTACCCCGTAATTTATGAGTGAATAAGACGTGTCGCGGCGCTATAACGCTCAGCCAACGTCGACAAAGTCGAGAAATTTGACGACGTCGTTGCCGTGCAGTTGCGATATCGCCTACGCTCTGATAGGTCTCAAAGAGGCTTGCTGATGGCTTAGGGTGCGACGGACATTTATTATTATCGTCCATTCAGGCACTGTGAAAAAAATTAAATGGCACTAAATATAAAAGCCCCTTGTCTGCCGCCGTCCCTGCTTTAGTTCCGAAGCTAAATGCCGTCGAGTCTTGCATAAATTATTATAATTCACCTCTCCGATTTGACAGCACTTTTTTATGCCGTAGCCTCTTTGAGTGTCACATTGCTTAGTAATTTTTGAAGGATGACATTTTTTACATTATTTAGCTAGTTATTTATGTGGTAGGCTTCTTGTCGTATTTTTTTATGAATAATTTATTTTACAGATCTGGTTTGGATGTTTCAAGGCGATAAGGAGAGTCCTGGTGTTTTTTCAGACCGCCTTACGGTCTCTGACGTGGTTTTTATATAACAACTACTACCACCAGAGATAGTAGCCGGGACCAACGGCATAGCGTGCCATCAATCTTTAATAATATTCTGACGTCTGACTCAATTTTGAATTTTTTGCAGATAAGTCATTGTTTCTGCGGATGAGCGATATGCAGCACCAAATACAGATAGGAAATAATTTACAAAATAAGGCGGTCTTAAAGCTACAAAGCGATTTCTTTCTTACAAACTTCATCATCATCATCATCATCAGCCTATCATCGTCCACTGCTGAAGATAGGCCTCTCCCAAGGCGCGCCACAAAACTCTGTCCTCGGCCTTCCTCATCCAGTCGCTCCCCGCTACTTTTTTTAGGTCGTCTGTCCAGCGGGCAGCAGGGCGTCCCACACTACGCCTACCAGTTCGCGGTCTCCACTCTAGAACTCTGACACCCCATCGGTTGTCAGTTCTTCGGCAGATATGACCAGCCCATTGCCACTTCAGCCTGCTAATTTTCTGAGCTATGTCAGCCACTTTAGTTCTGTGACGAATCACAAACAAACTTAGGTTCTTACAAAATTAGGGTAGAGGTATTAACATAATACTATTTTCACAAAACAATATTTTCGAAATCAAAATGATTTACCGAAACGATAAAAAAAAGGAATACTTAATTCAGTAAAACGTTTTTTTTTTGACGGTTATAAAGAAGTCGGTGAAAGTAAACAGAAGCAATATATCTGGAGAAGGGATTTGCTGCTGACAAACTCCACCGCCGCCATATTTGCCTAAAAACATTCTCCTAACAGACGCACACGCGTAATTCTTAAAGAGATAATCCTTGGATAAAGCCCCCTTATTTATTTTGTTGGGCTTTGAAAACTGCGGGAACATACGTGTTACAGAATAAATAATTGTACGCCCTCCCTGCCCATTGAGCGCAAATGGTCGCGGTTTTTACAATGCCAACAATTCGATTTTGTTTTTGCTAGTAGTTTTTTAAAGTTTAACTTTACGTAAAATGCATAAGCTTATGCTCACGACTATATTCCCCGAGGGGGTAGTCAGAGATATTCTGAAACCTCAGAACATCCACGTTTCACCAGTAGTACCGAAACTCTGTCCAGTGTGACGGGGGTGAGCCCGTCGCCACTTATAATGGACAGTATACACACACATACCCATAATACACGCCTCGAAATTGAAGCACGCAGGTTTCCTCTCGATGTTTTCCTTCACCGAAAAGCCAGTGGTGTTACAAATCGTGCATAAATTCCGTAATACTCATCAACTGCACGGCAGGCAAGCTTACTCGCCACTGGACCACCACGGCTTTTTGATAATAAAAATAATAAATAATAATAATAAACTTTATTTATTCTTCTTTCACACAAAACAATTTAGTAGGTAGTAACTCAGAGGCGCATCTAACCTCCCAACCTTCTCAAATGACACTGTTAAACAACAGTAAATTCACCTTATTCATAAATCCATTTCACACTTGATTCATGATACATTGATTTTCGAAAAGGCTCATTTAATCCAATATTGCAACAAGAACTCAATTCCTAAATTGCATTTTGAAGAAATTGAGTAAATTTAAGTGGGCGGTTAGTTTTGCCTCTGAGCTTTGACTATAAGTAGTCAAAGCCTCCGAGTGTAGATATCAAATTCAGACCGCATGTTTAGTGGCCACACCCACCGAGGTTAATCTCGAAGCTCCGCGTGATAAGTGCTCGCAGCCAAAACGCGAAATCCTTAAAAATTGCTCTTTCACGTCGACAACGCTGTGGTTTTGTCGTATTAGCGCAAAAATGAAAAATTTTAGGTTACATCCCCTCTTTTTTAGGCGTTCATTGTATAAAAAGTAGCAGTGTCAGAGCTGGAGTACCCTAAAGCTGGAGATTTTCATGTGTTTTATGCTTGTTTTTGAAATTTAGTAAACGGGATTTTGGATTGCACTGAAAAAAATGTTTTGTTAAATATAACCACACTTTAGTGATTTGCAAACTATTTTTGACTCTCTGCCTTTTTACACATTTTTATATAATAAATATTCCAACAGAATACTGCATTTTTTTTGGCCTTCTCTTTCACATTTTGGACCAAAACTAATGTAGTAAAACTTATTAACCGAATTGTACACAAACGTAGACTAAGTTACAATGGTTGCTAACCCTAATGGATCAATGTACCTAGGCTGGAATTAAAGGTGAGCCTTGCTTAAAAAACAGGTTTTAAAAAGATTCCTAGTAGCAAAGGATCTGGCCAAGCTAAAAGTATTTATGGCCTTGATTGTGTATATTTTTACCCGCGACGGAACGGAGAACGTGTATGCGTTTAGGGTGAGAGGTTGTTTGTTTGTTTGTTTGTTTGTGTGTTTGTTTGTGCAAATCCAATGTTCCCATTTATCTCCAAAACGGCTAGACCGATTTAGATACGGTTTTCTGTAAAGGGTTCGTAATTAATTAGCGATGGTTCTTAGATAGGTGATACGATATTCACTCGCCAGGGGGCGCTGCAGTAACCATTTTTCTAACGTCAAAATGAGTTTTTGCGCATTTACGCCGAAACGGCTTAACCGATTTAGATGCGTTTTTTTTTAAAGTGCTTGAGGTTTATTTGCAATTATTCTTAGATAGGTTTGATTGTGACAAACCACCAGGGGGCGCTGATCCGGTTTTTTATCAAGTGCATGCTAGTAGACCGTGTTTGGGCTCTTTTAATAGCGTTTGGTGAGTAGCTTCTGTACATGAAGGTCTGAGGGTCTGAGGGTCTGATGATAGTAGCAGGACTACTTTGATGGGAACTCTGTGAAGGCACGTAGCTAGTAGAGCGTGTTTGGGCTCTTTTGATAGCGTTTGGTGAGAAGCTTCTGTACATGAACTGCTGAGGGTCTGGTGATGGAGCAGAAAAGCATCGTGGGGAACTCTGTGAAGGCACATAGCTAAGATACTGTGTTTGGGGTCTTTTGATAGCGTTTGGTGAGTAGCTTCTGTACATGAACATCTCAGGGTCTGATGATGTAGCAGAACAACAACGTGGGGAACTCTGTGAAGGCACATCACTAGGAGACCGTGTTTGATGTCTTTTGATAGCGTTTGGTGAGTAGCTTCTGGACGTAAATGTCAGAGGGTCTTATGATGCAGCAGAAGAACAACGTGGGGAACTCTGTGAAGGCACATAGCTAGTATACAGTATTTGGGCTGTTTTGATACAGTTTGGTGAGTAGCTTCAGTACATGAACGTCTTAGAGTCTGGTGATGCAGCAGAACAACATTTTGGGGAACTCTTCGAAGGCACACAGCTAGTAGACCGTGTTTGGGCTCTTTTAATAGCGTTTAGTGAGTAGCTTCTGTACATAAAGTTCTGAGAGTGTGATGCAGCAGAACAACATCGTGGAGAACTCTGTGAAGGCAAATAGCTAGGAGACCATATTTGGGCTCGTTTGATAGCATTTGGTGAGTAGCTTCTGAACATAAACTGCTGATGGTCTGACGATGGACCAGAAGAACATCGTCGGAAACTATGTAGAGGCACGTAGTAAGTAGGTAAACCATATTTAGGCTCTTTTTTAACCACGACTGGATGGAGAAATTATATGCGTTTAGGGTGAGAGGTTGTTTGTTTGTGTGTTTGCAGACGGTTATGTAGGAATTCTCTAAAAAGTTTAAAATAAAAAGCAAAATTAAATAATTTTGAAAAAACCCGCGACGGTAATCGAAAAAGGATTAAATAATTTTTTTGCAAATCCCTCGACTAAAAGAAAATAGGTAAGTAACGAAAGATAATAAACCAAACCCTAGAAAATCCGTCGAGGGCTGCCATTGCCATCTGTTCCCAATTTCAATTAGACACAAACTCATAAAACTGATTTACGTTACTACTGGTGAAACGTGGATGTTCTTAGGTGTCAGAATATCTCTGACTACCCCCTCGGGGAATGTAGTCGTGAGCATAATATGCTTATAGTCATAAAACTAAAAAAAATTTAGTTCATGAATCAAATCAAAAATGAAATAGGCATGAAATGGCAGCCCCGACGGATTTTCTAGGGTTTGGTTTATTATCTTTCGTTACTTACCTATTTTCTTTTAGTCGAGGGATTTGCAAAAAAATTATTTAATCCTTTTTCGATTACCGTCGCGGGTTTTCATAATATAGTATTGTGAAGTTATTCGTTTATAAAACCCTGTTGTGTTTAAAAATCTTATTGGTTACATTTTTTGACAGCCCGAAAAATCTTCTCATAATACTTTGTGGTGGATTTTCCCCCGGATTGAGTCTAATCCGACCATGGGGGTTTTTGTGTATCCGGGGATGTTTGCTCAATTAACTTAATAAATATTCTGCTTTTTTGCGTCCATAAACATCGTGACACGTGGTTTTCGTTTCATAGCTAAATCTTGGGTTTACTGGTGTATATTTTATAATGTGCTTTTGTAACTGCCTCCGTGGTCTAATGGTTAAGAGCATTGGGCACTTGACACGGAGGTCGTGGCTTCGATTTCCACCGGGACACCTTCGATAATAAAATGAATGGATAGGCCTTACGCGAACATTTCAAACCAGAAAAGTGAGGCAAAACAAATGAAAGGTTTACTTCAAATTTGTATGCAAGTGCCCTAGATTTGACAGATAATGGCGCTAGTTTGTATGGACCAAGTGCACCAGTAGTTTGCTTCAACTTACCGCGCTTCAGGCCTATCCAAAGGGGACACCTAGTGATATGTCACTTTGTGCGTTTTTCCCCAGTTGGTTAGGACATTGCAGGCTGAATCACCTGATTGTCTGAAAAGAAAGTAGAGCACGTAAAGCCGTTGGTCCCGGCTACTATCTCTGGTAGTAGTCGTTACATAAAAACCGCGTCAGAGGCCGTAAGGCGGTTTGAGTAAACTCTGACACCAGGGCTTGCCCACACGATAAGCTTTAAGAATCTTGACTTCTAGTCGTATTTATTCCTATGCGACGGGACCCTAACTAGGCCGGTTTTTATTATTTATTACTAGTGTTTTCCCGCGACTTCGTCCGCACAAGTTATATACCAGATTTTAAGTCAGATAATAAGCTATCAAACAAAAAAAGTTTCATCAAAATCGGTTCAGTAGTTTTTGCGTGATGTGCGAACAAACAAACAAACTAACAATTTTGTCAATAGATGGCGCTGCACGTCATTTAAATCGCGCTATCGAATGTTATTTGATTTTATATGAAGTAAACCGCGACTTTTTTTGTTCCTCATGATTTTACGGTTTTATAATAGTTAAGATTAGAATTCGTATCCTCACCTGCACCGATATCATTAATTTCAAAATGTTTTAAAAGTAGCTGTATACAAAGTGTGACTAAACACCCTAGTAATATTTAGAATGCCACCCTTTAAGCTTGATGGTCTTACAATCAGTTGCAGAAACGCTCATTAAAGTTAATCCTCCATTAAATCTCTTGCTGTCACTTTTTATCTTGTTGACGTAGTTCAAGCTAGTAAGATATTTAATGTAGGATTAACTTTAATGAGCGTTTTTGCAACTGTATATAACCGTTTAAAACCTTGAAACTGGAGACAAAATCGAAAAATTAGTTTTAAAAGTCTGCTGTCCCTTCGGTACATTTGAGTCGAGTAGGTACTATAGTTTTGTATGAAAAATAGTTATTTGTTATGCTAGGCTGCAAAGTTGTTTTTTGGCGCGAGTACTTGTATTGAAACCTGAGCAAGCGAAGGATTATAGTATTGAACCACGAGCGGAGCGAGTGGTTCAAATAATAGAATCCTGAGCGTAGCGAAGGTTTCAAAGGTACGAGACGCAGAATAATTTTGCAGCCGAGCGAAACACACAACTTTTCACCTCACAACAGCGAGGAAAATGTTAGATGCAAGCACAGACTTTAGATCATCATCAGATACATCGCGCTTCATGTCGTTGTCCCATTCTATTGCGGCGATATAGTACTCACTGCGGTCACGTGTAGCAGTTTGATTGAAAAAAAAATTATCAGCATAAAAAATGTCCTGGTGTGTACTGAGACACTGCGCAAATAATTCAAGAAATGTAAGGAAATGTAAAGGAATAACTTCTCATAGGTAAACTTGATGAATTAATTATTAAAAAGCATTTTAAATATTATTTTAAACGATATTTTTATCCCACATACTGGGAAAATAACAAAGAGATTTAAACTTATTACTAAATTAAATCTCTTTGGAAAATAATTATATGCAAATGCAAATAAGGACAAACCCATACGTGAAAAAGAGAAGACAAGAGATATTGCTTTTCAAAGAGATTATGTTTAGGTATAATCTCTTTTTTTTCCACTCAAATAAATTATAGTGAAGGACAAATCTATACGCGAAAAAGAGAAGACAATAATATGCACGAATATAAGTATGCAAAGCTTGTCTGTAAGCAACATAATCTTTTTGTCTTTCTCGCACGTATGGTTTTTACTATTTTTTTATCTGGACTGGCAGAATAGACAAATATTGAATAGAAAGATTCGAATTTTAAAAACTCTTTCCACGCTAGCGGATAAAATGCACTTTTGCACTCAGATTTCGAACGATAAAAATAATCATTCCGAGCTTGTGAGGTGAAAACAGATTTTCTTTTGTTTTCTTTACGCTGGCTCCGCGGTTAAAGTTGTTCAGTTTGATAATCTAAACAACCCCTTTAAATATTACTAAGTGTTTACAGGCGCGATGATGTACAAAATGAAACTCACCCTAGATCCCAGCTGCCGAGCATGCGGAGAGGATGAAGAGACCATGGAACATATTCTTTGTGACTGTGATGTCTTGGCGGCAAAACGCATGTGCCTCCTTTGAGATGGATACTCAAAACCGGGAGATCTTAGGTTTCTTCCCCTCAATGGTATTGCCTCCTTCATTGACCATGTATTCGAAGGGTGAGGAAAGCAAAAAGTATTGAGGCTAACACAAAAGATCCCACTGGGTCGAAGTATTGCTGGCCTGCCAGCCCCCACAACAAGAGAAGATAAGATACTAGGTTGTTTTGTTACAGACTGTTTTAATCATTTTTATACGCTCTCCCTAAAAAACCACCATTTGCCAATAAAGACAAGTGTGACGTCACTATAATATAAGCGATGAGAGGAAAGATGACGTCATCAATCACAATTTGGTGGGGGAGAAGTGAACTATTAGGATAATGCCTTTTGGTATTACTGGAAGTGGAGTCGTTTTTTATTTCGTTGCTTCCAAAATATTGGGCTTCAAAAATGTAGACGGTCATATCGTTATGATGCATCATTTTTAGGGTTCCGTACCCAAAGGGTAAAAACGGGACCCTATTACTAAGCCTACGTTGTCCGTCCGTCCGTCCGTCCTACCCATTTAGGGATGTAACTTTTGAACCGTAAAAGCTAGATAGTTGAAATTTTCACAGAATATGCGTTATTACGGCGGATTTGATACCAATTAATAAAAGTTTCAAAAAGTTAAAAATTATGGGGGGTTCTCAACAAGAAACTGGTTTTTCTCGTTCTACAGTAAAAACGGTAATACATACAAGCGTCAAACTTGGTGTGATTATAGAGCAAACTCTACAGAATAACAACAAATAATAAAAACCGGCCAATTTTGAGTCGGTGTCACGATTAAGGTCCTGGAGAAAAAAAGTTTTTTTCTAAGTTAATATGTTGTGTTCTGTGGTGGAGTGGTACGGAACCCTCGATGCGCGAGTAGCCCGACTCGCACTTGACCGATTTTATTTAGGTTTTTCAGGGGATCAATAGATGGCACCCTTAGGCCGGATTTAGATTTATAGAACCAAACATAGATTTATAGAAGAGTAACTATACAAGGAACAATTTTACTTTTAGTGTTTACACACCCCTTACTAAAAGAACTAATGTATAATTCACCTAAAGAAAGAGGTCGCTGTATCCTTACTTATTGCAATGTGAGGTTAATACAGTTTAATTTGGTAGGTTTCTTTTTATTATATTTTTTTTAATTATGTGACATTGACATTAAAATTTCATATAGATCATATAGAGGTTGGTAAAACGCAAAATCTGTTTACTCTATAGTAACCGGCGACTTAATCTAAGAATAAAATTTACTCGCGTTTGGTCGAATCGGGCTTTAGACAATTTATATAGGGACCCGCCTCGCGTTAGCATTTCCCTTCTGCCAACGTACAAGATAAAAAAGTCTTACGCATTTACGTACAATTTTACACCTTATCACTAAACGCGACAGCCTATAATTGCGGAACAATAATTTCGAACTTATCACGATTGGGGTTCACACGACATTGTTTTTCATTATTTTTAACATTCAAAATTAGAATATAAAGTGATGGAATAAAGTCCAAAGTTGAGAATTTCATGCTACCTCGCCCCCCGCAAAAAGTGTCAGAAAAGTTTGTTAGTAGAATTACAAGCGTTTACAGGGTTTTAAAAAAAATAACATTTAAGGGGATGGTTTAGACCATCAAACTGAACAACTTTCAGTTTCGGACCAATATCTGATGTTCCATAAAAAACTACAAATTTACTCGAGCTAGTATGGGATAGTAGTTTTTTTTTCGCGATTTCGTTGTTTGTCCTATAGAGAAAGTTGTTCAGTTTGATGGTATAAACAACCTCCTTAAAAGTTTTAAATTTTTATTTTTGCTTTTGTTACATCCTTTATAAATTATAGTCTAAGATGGCACAACATAAAGGCTTCCGCACATTGCAGCGATATTATCGACAGCGATATCACGACACCTTACACACTGCAGCGATTCCGCGATTCGCGTCACACATGCGCCCTTCACTGAATGTAGTAGAAAGAGATTGCGTCAGGTTGCGATAATATCGCGGCAGTGTGTGGGATCGAGCGCGTCCCGATACAAAATGTACTGAGAACAATTATCGCAAAATCGCAGCGATAATATCGCTCGATAATATCGCTGCAATGAGCGGAGGCCTTAAAACCGTAATTTATAACCGTTTTTGTTTGCTTCATATTTATGTTTGTATGTAAAAATTTTGTTAAACTTGCTAAACAAAATTGTGCCAATCTTATAAATAAAGCGTACCAATTCACAAGATTTTCATACACCTTTATTTTTCTTTACAATCACCATGAAACAAAACGATGGCCATAGAGAAACCTCTATGGTCTAAACAGCCCATATAGAACCATGAAAAGTATTATGGTATATTATACAGAGTGACTGTACAAGAGACTTGTGACGGTAGCCCCTTAAACCAATATTAAATCATATTTTAAAGGATGACTGAAACTGAAATAGTAAATCCGGTTTTACATAATTTCTTTACGAAGTATTTGAAGTTCATAATGAAAAAAGAGATAAATAATTTGATAATTAATTTAACCGACTTAAAATTTAAAGAAAAGATGCTTGTCGCATTTTGTGCATTGGTGATCAGAACTTTCATTTTAGAGCAACAAAGTCGTATTACAAACACCAAATAATAAGCAGTTCTAGCTAGTTTCCGAATAAAACAGACTTGTCAAATGTTGATAGACAGCTATATTTTTGCGCACAAATAAACGCTGCTTATCAAATCTTTTCCCTCAGTCGTCTCATACGATACCCGCTGAAAAACGGACACACCCTAGAAACATCAAACAAATGGGCTCGCGCTGACAAGAAGAAGTAAGCACGTGCGATACTAAGTAAGTGCGAGTGAAAGAGCACTACGCCATTGCCGTCGTCTTCATTCTGTCTTCAACGAGGGGGTGAGGTAAAACTAGGGGCAGGGAGTGTCTGATTAGAATTTTGAATGTAGTACCATACTCTTGCGCTCGTTGGCGTAGTGGAGCTTCGGTATTGGAAACGATCACCGAAGTTAAGCAACGTCAGGTCCGGTCAGTCTTTGGATGGGTGACCGTTTAGTAGTATTTCTTCTCGAGCGTTTCCGTGCTTCAGAAGGCATGTTAAGCAGTCCGTTCCGTCAGATGGCGTTGTAACTATTCAATAAGCCAGGTCAGAGGCCTATTGGCGGCTTGAAAATTCTCTGACAGCAATGTGACCACCTAACTTGCCTCCACCAACACGCACTGGGCCCGCGTGGTGGAGTATGACCCACTCCCTCTCACCCTTATTCGTGAGAGGAGGCCTTTGCCCTGCAGTGGGATTGTACAGGCTATAACTTACTTACTTACTTACTTACCATACTCTTATACTGTGGAAAGACACGGCTTTTAATTCGATAGAAGAATAATTATCTTTTTGTTTTACTAGTCACCCCGTATAGGCCGTGTAACCACAACAGGAAATTCTATGGCATCTTATAAAGTCATAAACTAACAACCGCCGAGGGGTTGAAACAACGTTATTTTATATTTCCATAAGGGAAGTCTTTGCTTTTATGGTGCCATATGACGGGTTAAGGGTAAGCTCTTTCGAAAAAAAAAAATGCGGTATTTTCCGAAATTCGTCAAACGAAAAATCTGTAGATGGTGATTATTATATGAAAAAAACATTGAATATAAAAAGGCTGTTTTGTTAGTCTCTGGTTCGTCTATTTCTTACTGACTAGTTTGTTGTACGTAACAGTATATAAAAAAACTGCTAGAACAATTTTGATGGAACCTTTTGTGTTTAAAAGCTTATGGTTAGACTTAAAAACTCGTATATTTTTATTCTCGCTACGATATCAAATAAAAGTGCGGACGAAGATGCGGTCACAATCTATCTATCTATAACATTACGCCTCTTTCTTTGAGGGGTAGACAGATACCAAGGCAAAATCTAACATATGCTCACGATTATATTCCCGGAGGGAGTAAGTTAGTAAGTAAGTTATAGCCTGTAGAATTGCACTGCAGGGCAAAGGCCTCCTCTCACGAATGAGGGTGAGAGGGAGTGGGCCATACTCCACCACGCGGGCCCAGTGCGTGTTGGTGGAGGCAAGGTAGTGGTCGACTTGCTGTCAGAGAATTTTCAAGCCACCAATTGGCTTCTGACCTGGCTTTACGAATAGTTACAACGCCATCTGACGGAACTATCCGAGACAAACTGCTTAACGTGTCTTCTGAAGTACGGAAACGCTAGAGATGAAATACCACTAAACGGTCACCCATCCAAAGACTGATCGGACCTGTCGTTGCTTAACTTCGGTGATCGTTTCCAATACCGAAGCTCCACTACGCCAACGAGCGCTTCAAGGGGGTAGTCAGAGATATTCTGAAACCTCAGAACATCCACGTTTCACCAGTAGTACCGAAACTTTGTCCAGTGTGACGGGGGGTGGGTGAAAATCTAGTTCTTAAATAAACGAAATCATTTGCTTTACAAGAAAATATGCAAATGCTAAAGAATTTGATAAGTTTTCTCGTCGGAATGTCTTCGAGGCGAAGTGACTGCGTATCCAACCATTCTAGGAATTCAGAATTTGGTTCAATGATTTAAAGATGAGTCCATGAATTTGGTTAACGAAAGTTTATCTTTTGAATTACTTTCGCCGTTTTTTGGCTTTTTGACATGTTTTTTTAAAGAAAAACTAATATCATTGCACGGACCTGAAAAAAGACGGACGTAATGTTACACTAAAAAGATGTGAAGCATGCAAGGTCCTACATTTTCGTTTGTTCTACAAAGGACCTACACTCACACAGATGCACTAGCTCTAGGCGCAGGTCCAACACCCGTCACCATTATGTACCGCGTGACGCGTGACAGCACACTAAAGAAATGGGTGCTTCACTCGTGATTAGACGAGATTACGTCCGTCTTTTTTTCAGGTCCGTATAATTATGATTGTTGTTTTTTCAAATAGGTACCAACCCTTGTAGGTATATTTAATAGGGTCTTTATACGCCGACGGTTTTTTAAGACGATGATCAGGTCATCAAACTGAACAACTTTCTCCGTGGGCCTAATGTTTAAATTGCGATATATTGCTTTGCGATTTGGGTAGAGTAGGTTTGAAGTTTAGTATGGAACAACTGATGTTTTTATCGAGATTTCGATGGTTGTGCATAGAAAATGTCGTTAAATTTGATGGTTAAGAGAACAAACTATGCCGAAAGTTATACAGGGTGTATCAAAACACCCTAGTAATATTTAAAGGGGTGGTTTACTTTAGACCATAAAACTGACCAACTTTCACTTTGTACTAACATCGAGAAGAAATTCAAAAAATCGTTGCTTCATACAAAACTAGAGTAGTGACGACTCGACTCAAAAACATGTTTTGCGTGAAAGAGTTATAAAATGATGAAAACATTTTTTGTTAGCTTGTAAATTTTTCGCTTTCCATCCGATTATAATTTCGTTTGAACATTTTGATTTTGATTTTGATATTAAATAAACTTATTTTTAAATTCGTTATCTTAATCTTAATCTTAATCTTAATCTTAACTATTGTATAACCGTAAAATCATGAGGAATAAAAAAGTAGCGGTTCTCTTCATATAAATTCAAATAACATTTGATAGCGCGATTTAAAAACGTGCAGCGCCATCTTTTGACAAAATTGTTAGTTTGTTTGTTTGTTTGCGCATCACGCAAAAACTACTGAACCGATTTTGATGAAACTTTTTTTGTTTGATAGCTTATGATCTGACTTAAAATCTGGTATATAATTTGTGCGGACGAAGTCGCGGGAAAACAGTAGTAAGATATAAATTTCCTGGATCAGTCAGTCATCATCCCAATTGTGACAGCATCTTTATTTTATTTTCTTTTGGCGTTGTCTGCATAGTGAAAGCCATTCAGTTCAAGGAGATAAACTACCCCTTTAATTATTACTAGGGAGTTTTGTACACCTTGTATTAAAAACCATGATACAACTTACCCTTAAACAAGGCCTCAAAGGTTAACCGCTTATGATCTGTTAGGGCGCCCTCACAACGCCAGTTTCGTAAATTTTCCACGCTCTAGCTAACGTTTGCGAGGCCCTTTACGTTTTGTAGTGCCATTGACTTTTGTTGGAGAATAAGTTGAAATAACATTTATTATTATAGGGCTTTTTTCTTGTTTGTTTTTGTAGTAAGAAGGATCACATTGCAGGGCAAAGTCCTAACACGAAAAAGGGTTAGAGGGAGTGGGCCATACTCCACCACGCGGGCCCAGTGCAGATTGGTGTAGGCCAGTTAGTCTACTTGCTGTCAGATAATTTTCAAGGCAACTGACCTGGCTTAACTTAATAGTAACACCAACGAACCACGAAGACACCTAAGATGCAATACCACTAAACGGTCACCCATCCAAACACTGACCGGACCTGACGTTGCTTAACTTCGGTGATCGATTACAAAACCGAAGCTTCACTACTCCAACGAACGCCTCTAAGACAGAAATGAAATACAGGGTGAAAGGAAAAGTGTCATTAACCTTTTTTTAAACCACATACTCTACCTATCAAACTGAACAACTTTTACTAAGGGAGAAACATGTCAGAACAAAAATAAAAAATAACATTCAGGTACGCAGGATATATTTAAGAGGATGTAGCCGTCAGAGCCCCCAAGCACGCTGTATACAAACGAAGTTTGAACCTATTTTCAATATTAACCAATTAAAGTCTATGAAACTTCTTAAACACGATTTAAAAACTAAAACTCTGTTGTTTGTCAGATCTCTGCATTCCGTTAACATTTACACAAAACAGATAAAGATAGATTGAAATCTTTGTCTACTGTATCTTTGAAACTTTGAAAATTTTATACAGATATTATTGTTTCCAGATCGTGTTTAAAATAGCATTGGTCAATATGAAAAATAGAATTAAACTTCTTTTTTTTGGAGCGCGTTAACCGGGTGCATAGAGTGTGTGCAAACAAGATAATTATGATCAGAAGTGGGATTGGATGCAACTTTATTCGTACTAGTAATAAATTTAAAAAAATATTCGCAATTGAATTGAATTTACACGAAACAAATAACAGAAATAAATTATCTTATATTTCGCATAAAAAAATATAAAGAATGATTAAATTGAAAAAAAAACTGATTGAAGTAATGAAAATCGAAGCTTTCCAATTTAACGGACCAAAAATAATGACCGGTCGTATATTTTTTTACGGTTTTACGGCTTTTACTGACGTACGTACGGTCAGCCGGACGGAAGTGTCCCAAAGCCGTAAAAGTTTTTTTTTATAACCTTTAAAACCGTGAAAACGTGTTTACGGATTATTCCATTACGGTGTAGTTTTTTTAGTGGAAGAAAGGACCCGTTTAGTTTATGATAAAAGGGCTGTAAAAGGGTGGTATAAGGGTGTTAAAATGACGTGCGTGACTAATTATGTTTTACAACTTTCATAATACAAGGTGCAAACTGAAAAGAGGTTTCATATTTTAGGTGTGCCTCAAACCATAAGAGGATAGACCAGTACAGTTCTTTCCGTACAAACGTATTCCCCTGTTTTCTCCCTGGAAAATAACACTAGAGCAAATATTTTTTTACCATACAATCTATGTCACCTGTGCCATGTCCATATTTTTTGCTTTTTTGCATTAATTAATTACTGTAAGGCTGGATTTAGTGCACGATCGACGGCTAGCGCTGACTTCAGATTAACCTATCAAAGTTTAGTGCGGCGCTGACGAATTGCACGCCGCTGATTGGTTAATCCACCGTCTGCACTGCCTCCGTGGACTAATGGTTAAGAGCTTTGGGCTCTTGACACGGAGGTCGTGGGTTCGATTCCCACGGGGGCAAAAAACATTTAAAAAAATACAGTTTTGGAAAAAAAATCACAAAAAAACATACGGGTCGAATTGAGAACCTCCTCCTTTTGTTGAAGTCGGTTAAAAATACAATATTCAATAACAAATTATATGAATCCTAATGAAAAATGTGGTAAGAGGACATGAATAAGGATACGACCACAACCAGCTGTAAGTAAACACGACTAAACATAAGCCGTGGTGGTCCAGTGGCGAGTAACCTTGCCTGCCGTGCATGAGGTGATGGTTCGATCCCCGTCCAGGCCGACTCGTACCAATGAGTTTTTCGGAATTTATGTACAATTTGTAACACCACTGGTTTTTCGGTGAAGGAAAACATTGTAAGGAAATCTGCAAGCTTCAATTTCGAGGCATGTATTGTACCCACAGTCTATTATATGTGGGTACCTGCCTCCGTGGTCTAATCGTTAGAGGATTGGGCTCTTGACACGGAGGTCGTGGGTTCGATTCCCACTGGGGGCACCTAGTGAAATGTCACTTTGTGCGTTTTTCCCCGGTTGGTTAGGACATTGCAGGCTGAGTCACCTGATTGTCTGAAAAGAAAGATGATTCCGTGCTTCGGATGGCACGTTAAGCTGTTGGTCCCGGCTACTATCTCTGGTGGTAGTAGTCGTTACATAAAAACCACGTCAGAGGCCGTAAGGTGGTTTGAATAAACTCTGACACCAGGGCTTGCCCACACGATAAGAAGAAGAAGAAGAAGAAGAAGCGCTGACCGTCGGTCGTGCACTAAATCCAGCCTAAGAACTAGGGACCTTCGAAAATGGCCTATTTTACCGCCCGTTTTCAGACATCCAGTAAACAAATTTGACGAATATAAACAAAAAAAGCAAAACATACAGACATAGCCAAAGTTTTAATCATATTTTTTAAGAAATAATTATCAAAATCAGTTTAGTTTGTAAAGTAGCCGACAAACAGTGGATGAGACTAGCGAGGGACCGTTCTAGTTGGCGTGAAAATGAAGAGGCCTATACCCAGCAGTGGGGTTTACCGGGCTGATGATGATGAGTTTAGTTTTGGAGGAGGTAACAGGGGAAAACGAAATGCTGATATCGTAAATTTTTTGTAAATGAAATCGGTCCGAGCAGTCCACCTATCCTCTTAAACCGAACTTTTACTAATGGAACCAATATCGAAATAACGAAAAAAAGTGTTTTTCCATACAAAACTTCAGTGGCTACTTGAAGTGTAATGTATGCAACAGTTGTTTTTTTTCCAATTTCAATATTTTGATTTAATACAGTTTGATAGTTTAAGCTTTTAAAACACCATCTTAAATAATTCAGCTGTCCCAGTGTCCCATACAAAGCTGCTTAAATAAGTCCACTCAAATGCATAGGACAGCAATTTTTTTTTTTCGCGTTTTTGTTGTTGGTCCCATAGAGAAAGTTGCTCAGTTTGATGGTATGAGTATACCCTTGAGTTTAGTTTAGTTTCAGCTAATTTTGTTAGACCTTATATTATAGTCAATGTACACACGGCGACACATCAGGCTACGCACCCTATATACCCATAACTACACTACGTATAAAACACAAAATAGTGCGGTAGAGAGCCTGCATAGACGCAGCTGCCGGCGCGGGCGCAGCGTGCCGTGAGACGAAACAACAACAACATACCGCACCCTCTCGCACGATTCGCAGCGTTCAACTTCTAATAGTTCAAAGTCCAAACAGGGTAGCCTGAGCAGACGCCGTGTGTACATGTGGGCTTGTATTGTGCCTACTGTCTATTGCAAGTGCACTCCCCGTCTCATAGGACAGAGTTTCAGTACTAGAGAAATGTGGATGTTCTGAGGTTTTAGAATATCTCTGACTACCCCCTCGGGGAATATAGTCGTGAGCTATGCTTATAATATAGTTCAAGCAAATCATTAAACCAAAAATATACTTCAGAAAAAACCAAATCTAAATGTCAATGGGATTAAAAGAAAGAAAATACAATTCAAGCCTCAAACAAAATGCTGTATAAAAGCTTTGACATTGATATTTTTCCCCGTCTTAATCCAAACCTCTTTGCAAGGCAAATACTTTCTTATCTGGCGCCATTCAAAAACGGAACACCTTTTACACATGCCTTTGAAATTAAAAAAATCCAGTTAAGAGTGTGTCGGGCATGCCCATGAGGGTTCCGTACTCATTGTATAAACATTGTTTTACTATTTTTGCTCGGTCATTGACAATGCATATTAAAAGTAAACTTTCACTCAGAAATCAGGCACGTATCCAGCCCCCCCCCCCCCCCCCCCCCCCCAATATCTGAATATTTGTATGGAAAAGAGTGGCTACAGCACTTACTCTTTTATTGTTTTTCTATGAATACCCCCCCCCCCCGAAATTTAAATGTCCCCCCCCCCGAAACAAAAGTCTTACGTCAACAAGACAAAAAGTGACAGCAAGAGATTTAATGGAGGATTAACTTTAATGAGAGGTTCTGCAACTGAGCATAATTATGTTCAGCAAACGTTTTTATCTGATCTTTAGGGTAAAACATTATATATTTTATGGGCCCGCCGTCGGTTGCCATTGGTAAATGTGTGTCAACCCTAATTGGGCTAAATCATTCTTTTTTTTTTAAATTAAAATTACTAAGAGGTATACTTTACTTCAAATAAAGTGGATATTCTATGTTCGTCTGTATTTGTTTTTTTTAAATGTATTTTCACCGATATTTTTATTCAAGACCTATCCATTCCAAAATTTACTTTTCGATAAAGAGGTTTCGTAATTAAAAAAAAAATATATAACATTTCTTTCTAACCGATATACAACTAGGGATCCCTAAAAACGAAGGGAAAAAAAACCTCGAGTTTTCGTTTTCCCTGCATCACGTTGCTCTGATAATCTCCATAAATTGCGAAAGGCATGTTTTTATTTGACAAAAAAAAGCAATAAGTATCAACCTTTGATGAAAAACTTTTGCTTAGTGGACGGATAAAGTTACTACGCCGTAGTAAACTGCTACGAGCGTAGCAATTTTGCTACACTAGTTTTTCTTAATAGGTAATTTACCGTCGTATAGTACGAGTAGTATTGAAGTAATTTAAAAAGTGTTGTTAAATTAAAAAATTTTTTTTTATAAAACTTTGAAAATTAGATATGAATAATAAAAGGCAATGCCGATTTTGTATGGAACGTTGGCGCCTTATTTTTCACCGTTGTTTTTGGCGCAGCCATCAACTAAACTTGAATATTTTAGTTCATAATAAAGTTACAAACAAAATATATTCCTAACTAAAAAAAATAGGCGAAAAGAAATAAGGTGGCATTTTTAGGCATTGGCTTTTGATAAAAATATCACTATTAATTTATACACCACCACCACCACTATTAAAGTTATCCTGGCTTTGTTAATAGCTTACCAATTAACAAATTATAATTTTTATCCCTTAGTCGCTTAGTACGACAGACACGGGAGCAAATAAGGGGATATGCCCGTCGCCCTAGCCGTCGCCACTTATAATCTTCTTCTTATCGAGTGGGCTGCAAAGCCCTGGTGTCAGAGTTTATTCAAACCGCATTACGGCCTCTGACGTGGTTTTTATGTAACGACTACTACCACCAGCGATAGTAGCCGGGACCAACAGTTTAACGTGCCATCCGAAGCACGGAATCATCTTTCTTTTCAGACAATCAGGTGACTCAGCCTGCAATGTCCTAACCATCTGGGGAAAAACGCACAAAGTGACATTTCACTAGGTGCCCCCCGTGGGAATCGAACCCACGACCTCCGTGTCAAAAGCCCAATGCTCTAACCATTAGACCACGGAGGCAGTTACCCACATATAATAGACAGTGGGTACAATACACGCCTAGAAATTGAAGCTTGCGGGTTTCTTTACGATGTTTTCCTTCACCGGAAAACCAGTGGTATCGTACATAAATTCCGAAAAACTCATTGTACGAGTCGGCCTGGACGAGGATCGAACCGTCGCCTCCTACACGACAGGCAAGGTTACTCTCCACTGGACCCCCACGGTTTTTTTATATTATGTTTAGTCGTGTTTGGTATGTTTACTTTCAGCTGGTTGTGTGTGGTCGTATCCTTATTCATGTCCTCTTACCACATTTTTCATTAGGATTAATATAATTTGGTATTGAATATTGTGTTTTTGTGTATTTTTTTCCAAAACTGTATTTTTTAAAGTGTTTTTTGCCAACAAACTTATTTGATTTGAGCTATACAAGGTGTTACAAAAATACAAATAAACATTTAAGTGGGTGGTTTAGACCATCAAACTGAACAGTTTTCACTATGGGACCAATATCGAAATCGCGAAAAAGAAAATGATGGGTAAAATTGTATTGGCTCTCAATGTATCAAGTACATAATATTATGTTACCATCTTGAAATGTACCTACAATTTATGGCATTAAATAAATGAAAATAAAAGAAATGTTCCATACTCTACAAATCGACTAGAGCTAAAATATGTATGGGATATCACCTTGTATACAAGGTGTTACAAAAATACAAATAAACCTTTAAGGGGGTGGTGTAGACCATCAAATTGAACAACTTTCACTATGGGACCAATATCGAAATCGCGAAAAAAAAAATGATGTTCCATACTCTACAAATCGACTAGAGCTAAAATATGTATGGGATATCAAATATTTTTTTTTCGCGATTTCGATGTTGGTCCCATAGAGAAAGTTGTTCAGTTTGACGGTCCAAACAACCCCCTTAAGAGTTTTAAATATTTATTTTTACTTATGAAACACCTTGTATATATTATGACATTTCGAAGTTAACCAGTAATGGTTTGAAATACCTTTTTTTGTTAGGACCACCCCACATTCCCACCACTGTAACTCCTGTCAACCAGGATTGCAACAGCGGAGACAATGAAGTCCATCGAACGGGATGAATCTAGTCTGTATCGGAAATCAGCAACAAATCGAATCAATGAAGATAGAAGTACCAGTTAAGGCCTCCGCACATTGCAGCGATATTATGGTGCGATTTTATAGAGCTATATTATCGACAGCGATATCGCGACACCTTACACACTGCAGCGATTCGGCGATTCGCGTCACGCATGCGCCCAGCACTGAATGATCGAGCGCGTCCCCATACAAAATGTTCAGGAAACAATTATCGCAAAATCGCAGCGATATTATCGCTCGATAATATCGCAGCAGTGTGTAGAATCGCGCGCGTCTCCATACAAAATGTACTGGAAACAATTATCGCAAAATCGCAGCGATATTATCGCTCGATAATATCGCGGCAGTGTGTAGAATCGCGCGCGTCTCCATACAAAATGTACTGGAAACAATTATCGCAAAATCGCTGCGATATTATCGCTCGATAAAATCGCTGCAATGTGCGGAAGCCTTTATCCGACTTTAAACTTGGTTTAAAACGAAAATTGACGAAAATAATAAAAAAGTCTAAAACTCAACTCTATATCTATAGACATAAACGCCAAGCAGAATTAGCAGCACTTATGCATTAAACCTGTGTGAGCTGTTAGCGTCAGTTACATATTTAATGGACAGCTCTCACTCGCACGTATTGCACGTGTGTGAAGTGCGAGGGTGACGTTACACCGACGCGTATCATCTTGGAGATAGTTGAAGCGACTGAGGAATAGGACCATTCAGAAATACATCATCTTGATGATGAAATACAATATTTATTTATTTAGTAAAACAGTTGTAAAGCAAATGAACATAATATCGTAAAACAAAAATATAACTAGAACGAAATAACTAACGTAAGGATACAAAAATATTGTTCTATATGGAGGTGCTACTTGGGAATGTTCCTCCATTGAAAAGGGAAGATCTTCCACCAGGCTTAGTGTGAAGCCTGGGGACCGGCCGTGGTCCAACAGTTCTTAGTTGGACCTTGTATATATATCGAATCTCTGTGATTATTTCTCTTGCCCGATTTATGTCTCGCATTTGATTGTGAACCTTATTTGTAGTAAGTTACGAGTTACGTATTTACGGTGAACGTTGTCTTTGTATGGAGCATATTTCTGAGCGCGACTGTATCGCCATCTGTTAGCTTCTTTGCTATAGCTTTGGGTGTTGACTATTGATCTATGGCAAGTCCCCACATATAAGTCACTTAAAACAGCAGTTAAACAATGGGAAATAATATTGGTTCCGACAAATAAATAAATCTCCAGCTATCTCTGTCCGACTTTTATTCTAATTTACCAGCGTTATAATAATATACCGACAAAAAAATTCAAAGCATACCGAATAAAATACCTAAATTTTGCTGACACCTATGAACACAATCAAATTACATTTCTACTTATAAATATATTAAACTTTGAATAACAAAACTAAACTTCTGAATAAAATACTGAACCTCCGACGAGATTACTGGGTTACTGACAACAGAGGTCATGTCAAAATAATCATTCTTTTACGAATTTTATGAGTTATTTAATTTTCTAGTGTTGGTTACCAAATATATTTTTTAACTCTCAACATTGATGAAAATACCGAAACTGGTCGGACCGCGCGAACGGCGTTTGAGCAAAATGCATTCGGTTGGGTTAGCGAGGAGCGAAGCGACGAGCGGGTTAGGTTTCTTGCGACCAGCCCCACGAGCCGAGCGAGCGCAGCGAGCGTGCCGCGGCAGCGGCCGGCGAGTGGCAGAACCGAATCGCTACTGTTTTAAATAGTAGACTAAAAAAAATGTTTACAAAAAAAAAACTTAGGTTAGGTTAGGTTAGGTTAGGTTTGGTTAAGGAAAAAAAAAAAAAAAAACTTTTTTTTTTTAAAGTTGAGATTTTTTTTTAAAAGTTATAGGTTAGGTTAGGTTAGATAGATTAGATTAGTAGTAACTAGAATTCATGATTATAGTAAGTACATTTTTGTATTTTTAATAACTTTCTGGACAAGCGCCAACAATAGAAATTTAAGTATAACATTGTAGTAAAAATAGCACAGAGTTTATGAAAAATTAAATGTAATTGATGAATTTCTAGTTGGCAAGTAAAGGTAATAATTACAAAGCATTGTTATCAGTAGAACATAATTTTATATGGTAAAAAAGTATTACAGCAATTAATAGTCATAAGATTTTTTCTGAGATTTAAGTATATCATTCGGTCGTTTCGTCATTTTTAGTCGGACAGAAGTAGTCGGAGATTTAGTATTTCGGGCAGTAAATATTATATTTTTAGTAAGGACATTTTTAAATTTATTATCGGAGCTTTTATTACTACCCTTAAACAATAAACAATTCTACTGCGGTGTAAATAAGGAACACTATTAAAACTCCGACTAGAACAATAAAGGTGCTTGTAAAAATGTCTACCATCAGGTAAATGAAGCCTGCGCATTCAGATTGCTGTACTCGCTTTTATGAGGGACCGTAAACCATGGGATAGAATAAAGTCTACGTGTGCTGCACTTGCTTCCTAATAAAACTACTATTATTAGGGTACCGTACTCAAAAGGTGGCATCGGCGTTTGTTTATACAGGGTCCTTCTTAATATGCTGACACTTTTTTAAGGGGATGTTCAGACCATCAAACTGAACAACTTTCTCTATGGGACCAACATCGAAAACGCGAAAAAAAAATCAGCTGTCCCATACATTTGGCTCGAGTTGGTTTGCAATTTTGTATGGAAGAGCAGATTTTTTTTTTGCGATTTCGATGTTGGTCCCATAGAGAAAATTGTTCAGTTTGACGGTCTGATCATCCTCTGAAAAAAGTGTCAGCATATTAAGTTGGACCCTATAGATCAGTTGATATCTAGTTGATATAGTAAGATTCGTTTTCTGTTTGTTCAGTTGACAATTTAAATAATGGCATGCTGTAGAGTTTCTGGCATCTTCTCTACAGCAACAACACGTTCCGACGCGGTGGTAGCTTAAAAAAGAATTGACGTTTAATAAGTGTGATTCAGGCTCCTATATTGAATAAATTATTTTGAATTGAATTGAATTGACAGATTGTGTCAAAAATTACAGGTGATGTCACAAATTACAGGAGTTGCCAAAATGAGATAATATTTAAAAAAGATAGCATAAACATATGCTCATGACTGTATTCCCCGAGGGGGTAGTCAGAAATATTCTAAAATTAAACACATCCACCTTTCACTAGTAGTACCTACCGAAACTCCGTGCAGTGTGACGGAGAGTGAGCCCGTCGTAAAAAAAGGCAGTACCAAAATTACAAAAAAAGTCAAGCGATGAAAAAAATGACAGGCGATGTCCAAAATGACAATGCTAAGATGACAGCAAATAAAAAGAATTTTAGGCGATGTCATAAGATATTATAGTCCTAAAATGACAAAAATGACAAGCGATGTCTAACATGCCGATTTCTTTAAAATTGTAAGTTAATGGACTTTTGCTTGTGAATTACTTAGCACTGCATTTTTGCCAATGTCAAGTAGTTTTTGGGAGTATCTATCCTAATCTCAGGGTATTCTAGAGAGGATGCGACCAGAAACTCTACAACATACGTTTTAAACAAAATACAAAATGTACAACTACAAAATAAAACATTGAATTAGATTGAACACAAACATAACTATCCAGCATCTATCACAGCAGTGCCTTTGCCCAGCTGTGGGACGTTTGACGGCTGATGATGACAATCCCAGGTCAACCTCAGATAAAAATAACACATAACATACATAAAAAGAAATAGAAACAAAAAAAAACAAAAAAAAACTACAACTACTAACCTAAACTAACTAACTCTTACTATATTTATCATATATAACCAGAAGCAATAAACTATGACTATGACTATAAACTCACGACCATAATCCTTTTCGAGTTGGTCAGAAACATTACGACACCTGCCAACTGTACGATTATTCTTTGACTAATAAGTAGTTAAAGACGAGTATTGCATGCGATTATAACAAGGCTCACGTTTAGCATATTACATTTACTGCCTCCGTGGTCTAATGGTTAAGAGCATTGGGCACTTGACACGGAGGTCGTGAGTTCGATTTCTACGGGGGACACCTAATAATAATATTTCACTTTGTGCGTTTTTCTCCAGTTGGCTAGGACATTGCAGGCTGAATCACCTGATTGTCTGAAAAGGAAGATGATTCCGTGCTTCGGATGGCACGTCTGGCTTGGTCTGGCTACTATTTCTGGTGGTGGTAGTTACATAAAAACGACAGACGCTGTAAGTTGGTCTGAAAAAACTCTGACACCGGGGCTTGCTGCCCACATGATAAGAAGAAGCATATTAAATATTTCAGGTTAAAAATAACTATACCTATAACTCACCTTCGAACTAAACTAAGTTCTAACCGGAACGAAGAAAGTTAAGTAACTCGTAAACTAAGAACTTTCATATTTTACTAACTTCTCCACACTTTAAAGCACAATAATGTTTTTACGATGGCTTTTAAGGAAGTGACGTGTTGAATATTATATTATCTAAAGAGTTTACCTACACAATACTGCATAATAAAAGTGCGAGTGGGGCAACTCGCGCACCGAGGGATCCGTACCACACTACCACGTGGGGTGATTGGGGATCTACCTCCTACCGGTCCACCCCGGGCAACTGCATCACAAGCTTTCATTGAAAATTCTCTGACAGCAAGTTGACCACTAACTTGCCTCCACCAACACGACACTATACGAGGCCTTGAAGCTCATGAACACTATCGTACAACTTGATCTGGTTGTCATTTTTGCGGACTCGGAATCTAGGCTCCTACTATCAGCCGGACGATATTTAGGCTCAGTATCAGCTAGAAGCTCTGTGGTGGATATTTCCCCCATTGCTCTTAACTATGATTAATATTATGATATGTATAATTATGAAACTGACTATAAACCTAATCTAATATTCTTTGACATTCATATCTCATTCTATTTATTTGATTCTAAATGTAATAAAGTTTTTTTAATTTAATGATTTACCGCTCTAAATATTAATGTCTGTAATAATGTACTATAAATTATCAAACGACTAAAACTTGCATGTGTAGTGTTTGTACTGTTAGTGTAAGTTGAATAAATGAAATAAATAAATAAATGAACACGCACTGGGCCCGCGTGGTGGAGTATGGCCCACTCCCTCTCACCCTTATTCGTGCTCTGTAGTGCTCTGCAGTGGGATTCTATAGGCTATAACTTACTGAACTTACTATTGTACTTTTGTCATAGGACTTATTTGAGAGCTAGGGCCGAGAAAATAACAGCATTTTAAAAATTATGAAATTCGTATTCTTAACCGGGTTTTCGTCAGAGGGGTGAGGACTTTTAGTATATTTGTCTCCTAACTGGTCCAAACAAAGTTCCATAGTTAAACATCCTGCTTTCGACTTTTTCATCTACAATCATTCGTTGACTGAACAAAACGTCACTTAACTTCCGCTTTTTAATTTAATCAAAGATGAGTATTATGCTAAAACATTCATTGGCAAACAGGAACTTTTTTCAGAATATAACTGACATCCTTTCACACCGCGGACTACAAATAAAGTCCTTAGTTAAAAAAAAATAAGGAAGGAAAACATGGAAAACCAAAAACGTGTTCATTTCTCAACACAACAAAGTTCAGTCTTGTGTACTTCCGTGAGCAAGGGTCGACGTATTGTGTTTCTATTTCTTTTCTTTTTTTAACCTTAAGTTTTTTATTTTTTCTTTTATCAATGGAAATTAAGGAACGTTTTTGGAGTAAATCTGTTTTGATAACTTTTTTTGCGATGTAAAAAACCGATAAGGCATTTGTTTGTTTATTTTATTTTTAGATTTTTTTTATTTTAACTTCTTTATAACTTTGCATTTGTTTGAAAGAAAAGATTTAATAAGATGGGAACTTATGGTTTTTAAATAGAAATAAAGTCGGTATTTTTTTTACTGGATGTTATAATATGTTCGTGCCGTTGTTGTATGGTTTCCATAATGAAAGCCTTTAGTGCTAGTTTGGGATCATTACAATGTATGTGCCTGTGAGCGGTTATTTATTTTATTTTATTTACTGAAACATTTGGTACAGTCATCATCAAACAACCGTTGTTTGAGGGCAGCGCAGGACAGATCGTTGTGGCGATCTTTGGTGAAGGCCTATTAAGCAGTGGACATTCATCGGCTGAGAGATGATGATGATCATCAAGAGTAAATAATGACAATAGTAACATTCTAAATTGTTATATTAATTTTATTTCTATTTAAAGTGAAGTTAATTTATCGCTCTTTCACATAACATCTACAAAAAAGTAAAAAATTATAGATATTAGGTACCAGTTTTTTTTTTCCTAACGGGATTAAAGTTTTTTTAAAGACGTGAGTTTATATAATATTTATTATATCAGCCGTCGCTGTCCCATTGTTGGGCAAAGGCCTCCATGGGTCCCGGTTTTGCGCTTCGTTAGGTTAGGAGTGCGATTTTTGAATCTCATTCGGTGAGCTCAGCCGTTGAAAATGTTAAAATTACTACGGAGATATACATCTTTCTACTGCTGATTTGCCTTTCAAAAATCTTACTTCAGGAGTGCGATTTTTGAATGTCAAATCAGCAGTAGAAAGATGCATATCTCCATAGTAATTTTGACATTTTCAACTGCTGAGCTCACCGAATGAGATTCAAAAATCGCACTCCTGGTCTTCAAGAAGCCATCGTTTTCGTCCCGCCACCTTCTTCTAGGTCTTCCTCGACGCCGATTCTATTTTACTGGGGACCAGTTGGTAGTCGTTTTGACACAGAGGTCATCTGGCATTCGGTAGACATATATTATAAATGCATGTTTACTTTTCCTGTTGACTGTACATGACATGCCATGCATTTAGATTTGATCCCGTATCCTCATGATTGAATATCCATACCTTGTCCCACCGCACTCCTAACATCGTCAAAGTAAATAATAATAAAAAACTATTTCTTTATACCCTGACCGTACCATACCTTTTTTTTCAACCATTACAATTCAATAGCTGTACGCACTGCATACGAAGTTGCATCCATTAGCCACCATTGTTAAACACAATACCGAAGTTTGCAGATCTGAATGGACTTGCTGACGGTACAGCGACACAAGTAGCTGAGCTATTGTGAACTCTATTACAATAAACATACGATATAGTTTGCTACTTTCAGTAATAAGAAAATGTCGTAGCTTTTTTTTTTCTGACTCAAGCAGGCTAGTAAGAATTTTAAGACGTGTTTTATTTGCTAGAAATACGTTCAATAGATGAACTCACGACCATATGACCTTTCGGGGTAGTCAGAAATTTTAGTACACTGTCTTTTTAAGCATGTAGGTAATTGTTGTTCACTTATACAAGGTGTTACAAAAATACAAATAAACATTTAAGGGGGTGGTCTAGACTATCAAACTCAACAACTTTCACTATGGGACCAATATCGAAATCGGGAAAAAAAAATATATGTTCTATACTCTACAAATCGACTCGATCTAAAATATGTATGGGATATCAGATTTTTTTTTTCGCGATTTCGATGTTGGTCCCATAGAGAAAGTTGTTTAGTTTGAAAGTCTAAACAAACGTTTAAGAGTTTTAAAAATTTATTCTTACTTATACTTAACACCCTGTATTATAACATACAGGATCCTTCTTAATATGTTGAGTCTTTTTTAAAGGGATGGTCAGACCATCAAACTGAAAAACTTTCTCTATGGGACCAAAATCGAAATCGCAAAAAAAAAATCTGCTGTCCCATACATTTGGCTCAATTAAGTTTGCAGTATGAAACAGTTGATTTGTTTTCGCGATTTCGATGTTGGTGCCATAGAAAACGATGTTCAGTTTGACGGTCTGATCATCCCCTTAAAAAAGTGTCAGCATATTAAGAAGGACCCTATTGTAGTATATTCTTCTTTGTCCAATATTGTTTATTCTCAGCGAAATTATTTTATCAAACAAAAACGAACCGAATTATAATTGAATAGAATACAAAAATAAAACAAAAGACAAAATACCACAGAGCACAAAAGATAAAAACCATTAGACACGGCACCGCAGTGTCGACGACAGTCAATAATTAAAATGGCGCTCGATAGCTTCGCAGCATAATTGTAGCTATCAGTAGCGAAACTAAATAATTTAAAATCTTATTTAAAATTCCATGACAGGGACATTCACACAATTATGAGGAATCCATACTGAGCTATCAGGGTTTTAAAAGTATCCAAACTAAAAATTGTATATAAATAACATCTACACCACTAATTTTTAATTAGTAACGAAACTTTAAGGGTATATTCAGACCGTCAATCTGAACGACATTCCCTAAGGAACATGGGTCGAAAAAGAAGATTTTTTTTTGACCTCCCATAAAAAATCAATCGGCTGATCCACACTTTTGTATAGGAGGTCTTTACACCCTACCTAATACATATCTACGTCCTTACATAAATTCACGACCACAATCCCTTTCTAGGTGGTCAAAAACCTTGCTTTACAAAAAACATTTTGGTTGGTTTTCCAATGAATAAAAATAGGTAAAATAAGAATTAGGGGAATAAAGTTTCGTGAGTCTATGAACAATTGTGGAATTAACTATTTATTTACAAATTAAATGATATAATTATTTGCTTCATTATCGTAGTCAGCACAAGCTTCGTCTGACAAATATACCAAATAACAGATATTAATTAGGAATACGATTAAAACTTAAAATACAGTCAGTGTTCTGATTCTGAAACACGCTTTATCAAAAACGGTTATAAAATATCGGCTTAAAACTTAAAAACTCAAATTAAAGCCCGAAGCCGCTTGCCGGCCTGATTTCGCAGCGTAAAATTTTAAGTAGGTCTTTTTATCTACTGCTTTTTTCTATACTGTACAAAGAGACACTGGAATTGGCATCGACAAATTAACTGCGGCGAGAAGAAATAGGAACGTTTGTTTTGTGGTCCGCTCTAATTTAAAACAGGTATATAGCACTATGGAAGGATTGGATTTTAACGTAGAAATTATTCAATAATTAAAATTTAATTACTATTTCGTTCTAAAACAGTAATTATTAATTGAAATTATTTGCGTTTGTGGTAGCCATTGGGGAATCTGTGAACAAGTATTATGAACCTTTATTATGTAAATTGAACATCGTTAATGACTTTCAACAATATTTTCGTGCTAGTGATTTTATTTGCTCACGACTTTTTTTTTTTACTAGCCTTTTTCATCCCACTGCTGGGCAAAGGACTCCCCTTCAATCTTCCAACCATCTCTGTCCTGGGCATGCTCTGGCCACGCGTCATCGAAAGCATCCAGATCTGGATGCTGGATGGAAGCTCACGACTATACAAAGTTATTCCCCGAGTGGGTATTCAGAGTTATTCTGAAACGTCATAACATCCACGTTTCACTAGTAGTACCGAAACTCTGTCCAGTGTGACGGGGAGTGAGCTCGTCGCCACTTGTAATGGACATAGTGTACAATACATGCCTCGAAATTGAAGCATGCAGGTTTCCTCACGATGTTTTCCTTCACCGAAAAGCCAGTGGTGTTACAAATCGTACAAGTCGGCCTGGACGGGGATGGAACCATCGCCTCCTGCATGGCAGGCAAGGTTACTCGCTACTGGACCACCACGGTTTCTACTACTTAGGCTTTTTCGGGTGATTTTATTGATAATACTAAAATTTGATTAATTTAATTATTAGCACCAGCCAGCTTCCTCTTAATTAAATGTGAGCTCACCTAAAATAGAAATTAATTCCTACAATCGATTCAAAAGTGTCTCCTGAATAGAGAGGAAGAAAGACAGAGCAAGACCTAAACACGGGTGAAAGAAAAGGTTGATGTCGTGGTTTATTAGGAACTCAAGAAACTAGAGGAAAAGAGACAGGATTGATAAATACTCCACCGACAAGAGCGTAGCTCTTAAATAAGATGATCTACCTCCGTGGTCTAATGGTTAAGAGCAATAGGCTCTTGACACGGAGGTCGTGCGTTCGATTTCCACGGGGGTCACTTAGTGATATGTCACTTTGTGCGTTTTCCTCAGTTGGTTAGGACATTGCAGGCGGAATCACCAGGAATTGTCTGAAAAAGAAAGATGGTCCCGGTTATTATCTCTGGTGGTAGTAGTCGTTACATAAAAACCACGTCAGAGGCCGTAAGGCGGTCTGAAAAAACTCTGACACCTGGGCTTGCCCACACAATAAGAAGAAGAAGATGATGTCTCTTGAATCTGATGGAAAAGTAAACCGATACTACGTTCAGAATATTGAAAGCTTCGATCAACAATATCCAACTAGATAACGCGTCAGCGCTCAAAACATGTCCCGGCAAATAACGCCTCACTATTGGAGTGAGGTCTTATTTTGAATTAGTTGCGTTCGAACAAAGCCAACGTAAGCACGTCTCGCAATGCCGCAGTGTTCCTTTTTTAAATTACTAGGAATTATGGTTGCTTTGAGGTCGAAATTATAATGTATTCGGACTGTTTTCTCGGTTCGTTTACAAAAAATGTTGTATATTCACGAGGACAGAATTTCTCTTTGATTTTGTATGCGACCCGTTATCTAGTTGTATATTGTTGATCGAAGATTGAAAGCGTAATAATTTTAAAAACTGGCGTAAAGGATGCACTTACACCTCTATCGCTTTTCTTTTCAGTAAAAAATACAATAGACAAAAATCCGGCCTTAGGTAAGAAAATGAAAAACAAAACAGCGGAAAAAAAATGCAACCTACTTTCTCGTTAAAAACTAATTAAAAACCAACTATCTTCCCTTACCCGGACAAATTACTTAAGTAACAAAGCACTGTTCAAGAAAAAGCACGTTTTTTTTTCGAAAAAGAAGTGTATTTTTTCGCCACAAAATCTTGCGTTAATAGCATTTGAGTGAGACTGCAGTATTGTGGTGACATGAGGGTGGAAGCATAGGATTTCTTGTCGCAGTTTGGTGGGCAGATTTGTCTTGAACTAATGAAATTTCTTAATTCCACGTTTTTAATGAAGCTTTCTTTTTATTTTCTGCGTCATTAATATAATCTTTTGCATATAAAAATCACTCTAACAGCATTCCAAAATCAGGCCTGTAAGTCTTTTACTCGACTGCGCTAGAAGGAGGATTATGTTTTTTGAGTTAAATGGTACATTTACAAGCAACCCAAAAAGTAGTGTGTTTGAGGTTTCGGTTTGGGTTCATCACATATTTTAGGAGGTCCTTCATACCATCAAACTGAACTACTTTTACTAAGGAGACAACGTGGGTATCGCAAAATAAATAATTTATTGTTATAGTGTCAATGGCTTCTCTACTCAACGATACACCCAATTTTTTCGGACCTCCCATAAAAAATCGATCGGACACTTTTATATGGAAGGGTTTTTTAAATACTAGAAAAAATTATAAGGGTGAACTCAGATCAGATCAATGAGGGATCAAATGATCGCTTTTTATGGGAGATCCACAAAAAAAAATCTCGTTTTTGGGTCATGTTAAGAAAAGTTACTTGGTTTCATTATCTCCATAAACCCTTAAAATGTTTCTATTAAATATAGTATATAAAGTATATTTTTAGACCTTTTGGTCTCAAGTTAGCTCCTTCGTAAAATAAACTTGTTACGCCTATGGCTGTAACCGCAGCAGGCGGGTTGTAATTAAGTGGCCACTCTGTTAGATTGATTGCTCTATGCGTTTGACATTAGTTTTAATTGAATTCGGGGTTTAGCACAACACAACATTGATTGTTGAATTGAGAAGTTAAGTCTACCTTTTATATACCTATATGAGGTTTCTAAACCTCATTTGTCAAATGACGAAACAATTAAAGTTTTAATTAATATTTAAAAAAAGAAGGGTAACATTGTAATTTGTAATCAAAAGTTATACATATTGCATACAGGGTGTAAGTGACAGCCTAGCAAATACAGAAACGGTGAAATAAGACCATCAAACTGAACAACTTTCACTATGGAGCCAACCTCAGGAAACGCGAAAAAAAATCAGCCGTCCCATACATTTGAGTCGGTAAGGTACAGCAGTTTTGTATGGGACAGCTTATTTTTTTTCGCTTTTCCTGAGGTAGGCTCCATAGTGAAAGTTGTTCAGTTTGATGGTCTGAGTTCACCGTTTCAGTATTTGCTAGGCTGTCACTTACACCTTGGATACAAGGTGTAACAAAATATCTTAAAAATATTTAAATATTTGGTTTAGACCACCAAACTGACCCACTTTCACTATAAAAGACAGACTAGAGAAAAATGTCGAAAAAGAAATAGCTGTCCCTAACATTCGAGTATGGTAGGTGTAGCTGCAGTTTTGTATCAAACAGCTGATTTTTTATTTCTTTATTCCATATTTGTAAAAGTTGTTCAGTTTGATAGTCTAATTTAAAACACCCCTTTAAATGTTGAGGGGAGTGTTTTTGAGAGGATCTTCAAGTAACAAATTGAACAACTTTCACTATAAAAATCGATATTGCGAAATCAGATGATGATGATGAAAAATCGACCTAGATCTTTCCACTTTACTAACAACCAAAACTCTTTGCCCACAGAATGTCAATATCGCACGTACCGAACGCGACGTACGCCGAGCTGGTGATCAATAGTGTTCAGGCTGAAGACGAGGGGGTGTTCAGGTGCGAGATCACCTACCTGCAGGTCGGGGAGGACTGCAACACTGTGCAGGTCACCGACTTCAAGACATACAGTAAGTTACTGAAGTTTTTAGATTTAGATGTCGTTGCAGTATAATAGTTGGTACAACAATCTTAAAGGCGAAAACTAATTGTATTCATAATATACAGAAACACACTCACAGATTTTCACACACTTACAAAAACACACTCACTTTCTCACAGCGTCAGGAAAATCATTCATGACATACAGTAAGTTACTTAGCTTGTCATTTTCATTTATCAATAAATGTCAGTGTAATATCTGGACAAGAATCCGAAAGGTGAAAACTCACTCGTATAAAAACATATATTCATATACAGAAATGCACACTCAGTGATTTACACACACAAACACACCCCATTTCTCTCAGCGTCAGGAAAAGTAATTAAAACACTCATACACTCGTCCGAGACCTTACAACAGGCTGGAAGGCGAAAACTCACTCGTTGAATCACTTGTAATCATAATGTACAGAAACACACTGATTTATACAAACGCTCTTTCTTTCTGACTGCGTGGCCTGCACTTGACTTAAGTTGACTTCAAGATATACAGTAAGTGACTGAAGTTTTTAGATTCATCCGTGTCTTGACGTCTTTGCAATATATCCGGTACAACAGTCTGAAAGGCGAAAACACACTCGTAGAATCACTTGTTTTTACACACTCTGTGAGTGTGAATAGTGTGAAAAACTTTTCCAGAGCGAAGTAAGTAACTGGTCCACTGACAACTACACACTTATATTGACATTTCAAGAGAATTTACACACGAATCCATGCCTAATAAAGTAAAATTTAGTGCGTTCACACACGATGACGCACTGACGGAGCGGCAGATGTCAGTCCATAGAACCACACCCGGAGCGTCAATGCGTCACCGTGTGTGCTTCTACGTGCGGTTTCATACAGCTCCTTGCTTCAAAAATGACGGACTGACGTCTGCCGCTGCGTCAATGCGTCATCGTGTGTGAACGCACTTATTCACACATAAACACGATTCCCTCTAACACTCGAAAATAATTATAAATAACGAATCGAATTAATGAATTGTATAGACCTCAACGTTGCCAGTGTAGATATAGAATGCCGGTATGTTAAAAATAAGCTTTACTCCAAAATATCCTTAAGAACTCTGAATTACCTACTTCACGAGCTTTTCCAAAATAATGGACGTATAAAAATATGAGGCAATCAATCCGGCTTACTTCACTGTAATGAATTAAGTGAAGTCCGGACGTATTTCATATATTGTGCCAATAGCCAATCGTAATGAAACAAATCCTCTTTAGTGATGGGAAAATGTTCATTGAGTTATCGATAAATTATACATTTCTTCATTTCACTTTATTCGTCCTTCCTATGCAGTACAAGTGTAATAAAAACCAGGCCTTTGCCCTGCAGTGGAGTCCTACAAGCGCTATCTTACTTTACTTAATACTTACTAAGGTTTGTATTAATTTTATCATAAAGTTCTTGCGTGCGAATTTTCCATGAAAGGACGTTATTATAAGAGGCTTAAGGAGCGCTTGAGTTTGGTTTAATATTACGGGCTTAAAAAATCTTAGAGCTATAATTATAATGAGCTCAAATGTAATAAAATGTTCATAAAAATATGGATATAATGCAGTTCTTTTATGTAGATAACCTATTCTGTCCTATAATTTCTGGAAATAAACCTCCCGTATATAATAACAATTTAATCATAACTTTAATAATAAATAGCAAAATTTTAGTTTTCTTACGGTAGAAATAAAATAAATCTACGGTCCCCTTATCGATGAGTTAAATATCAATCTATCGATACATATTACCGTGGTGGGTATACCCATCACTATATTATTTCGCAAGCCGTTTTTCTCTTACTACGATATTGCGTTTGTCCTGCCTCAGGCTCTATTCACTAGGTGCTATTCAATCTCCCTTTCTGTCTTATTACATCACCCAATATATCCTTCTCTTTCAAACGTGAGAAAATGCTTTCTCTATGGAAAAGATATTTTATTTGATACGTTCTGTTATTTAGGTCCCTTTTACTGTTTTCTGAAGATTATTACAGTTCTGATATTTTTGTTGGTGAAATATGTTTGGGTAAAGAAAAGAATTGAGCTACTATTGATATTATCATTCCCATCTTAACTAACTGTCGTAACAGATGCGGCATTGAACTACGATAAAAAACATGGACATTTTGTGAATGTGATATAGTGTGATGCCTTTTGTGCACAATGTACGTTAGGGTATCCTCTAACTGTCCCCGCCTGTGCCATAGCGGAGGACTCTTGGACCAGTGGCCATACATTTTTGTCCAGTGTCCTTTAGCACGCATGAAGAGGTGTCCACTACTCACATTAATCACATAATTTAATTATACATTATAATTTTAATTATAAGTTTATTTATTATTTCAGGACTACGTCTGTCATGTAAAAAAAATTCTTTCGCAATTTCATGCTTGAATTTCTAGCAAAAGTTCCTTAAAGCAAATTGCATGTTCGAAACGATACAACATATTTTTCCGCAAACTTTTCTTAGCGGAAAACGTAGTAATTAAAAAACAATTCTTTATTTTCCTCAACTCTCTCTTAACTAAAGTTTCAACACTGATTGTGAAGTATAAATGAGCACTTAAACTTTGAAATTTTAAAAGCATCCCTTAGGGCTGGTTACTTTAAATCCATTCTTAGTTTTTAGGGGAGCTTGTTTTTTCTCTATGGTTATACCCATAAAGTTACTAATAGAGTGACTGATAGCTAAGGGAGGGAGATGTACATAGCGGCACCACTATAGAAAGAGATACGTGACGCGAGGCAAAAGAACAGATTTAGGATCTTATCGCAGGGTAAAAATTTGCTTTCTGTGAATAATTGCGAACCGAAAGTGAAATCGTAGGTAATTTTGTGAAATATACTGACACTTTTTTTATTAATTTATCCACGATTTCACGTTAGACTCAGAATTATAGACAGTGCTCGAATTTTTGCCTGCCGATAGTCTCCTGAAAACATGCAAAAACGGTTTCATTTGACAACTCGAGTCAGTTCCTTTATTCCTGTAAGGTATAATAACTTTATGGTTATACCCATAGACAAAATTTGTCTATGGTTATACCACACCCCTGACACTACAGCGGAGAGATAAATTATAAATAAAGAGTAGTAACTTCAGAATCAATCTAGCACTATTCATGGAAAAATAAAAAAAGAAGGCACCAAAGATGATTTTTTTTAGAGTAAATTATTTTTCGTTCTTAGTAATTACTTATATTTCCTGGCTAATAAATGGGACATTTCCATCAGAGGTTGTTTTGCTTCTGGGACCATTTTGATAACAGGTCAATTCGATAAATAGGGCTTTTCGCTGTTAGGTTAATTTAAAGCTTTTATTAACAACAGAAATTATACAGGTTAATTTTGATCTTGTGTCATTTTGATGTGAATGATATTTAACTTAAATTTCCTCACGATACGGAAGGGCTTGAATAGAAGCATAAGCAAAATATGCTCACGACTATATTCCCCGAGGGGGTATTCAGAGATATTCTGAAACCTCATAACATCCACGTTTCACCAATAGTACAGAAAACTCTGTCCAGTGTGACAGGGGGTGAGCCCGTCGCCACTTATAATGGACAGTGGGTACAATACATGCCTCGAAATTGAAGCATGCTGGTTTCCTCACGATGTCTTCCTTCACCGAAAAGCCAGGCGGTGTTACAAATCGTACATAAATGAACAGAACAAGCACGAAGCAAGCAAGCGCGAAAGCGCGTGTGCTTGAATAGAACTGCAACAGAAAAATGATGGCGTAGACACACTTGCCGTTCTGCTCACACCATGTACTTTATGTATATGTGTTTCTTGTTTAGCTCCTCTAAAATTACCTCCGAAGTGCTGTATCCATTAATGTAGTCTAATACAAAATTCTCGAAAAAAGTGTCGGAGACTAACCTACACAAACCTAAGTACGTGTCTACACAAACCTATGTACGTGTATAGTAATAAATCATTAAAAATGCTGAAACTATTTTTCATTTTGCTTGCGTAGTTTTGAATCCATCGCGGCAAGGCGTGAACCGCGCGCGCTCGCGTGTGCGTCGTCGACCGTTCAAACAAAGACTGTCGCGTAATTAGGTCTCTTTATACGTGTTAGGTCTCTTTTGGTTCGGATACTTTTGACCCTTCGTCCAGTAGAAGTCAATGGCTATATCCGAAGTTATGGATGAGAAAGTAGTGAACGTTCTGTATGTAGTACTATTAACTATTCTGTGGTTATACCACCCCTATTCAGCTCGAAGCAATGGATGACAAATTTTAAATTTATATGTAAATTATTTTAAAACGATCTTGTACTAATCGAAATGATCAATGTTTTGATTTTGTTACAACAGGGAAGTAACGAGTTTAAATTTTGGGGTGTTTTAAATTGAGTTCAAATTTTGAGAGAGTGTGTTTGAACTTTGATGAGGTCATATTTAAAGGCGTTCTTCAGAAACTAAATCATATTTAATATCATACCCATATCAAAATCACGAATACAAGTCAGCTGTTTCATACATTTATTATGTTTTATTTTAAAGTCCCATACAGAAAGTTGTTTAGTGTACCTAATGGTCTGATCGTCCCATTCACATCAGCATAAATGAAGAAAGTCACTGTATAAGGTCTAACTAAAATCATCATCAGCCTATTTACGTTCCACTGCCCAGGTGCCCAGGTCTACCAGAGAAATATTATAATTAAGATTATAAATTGTAAGTATTATTTGACGCGCAATCTAGATTTTCCAAGCTGTTTTTCCATATATACAAGGTGTTTCATAAGTAAGAATAAATTTTTAAAACTCCTCAGGGGGTTGTTTAGACCGTCAAACTGAACAACTTTCTCTATGGGACCAACATCGAAATCGCGAAAAAAAAAATTTATATCCCATACATATTTTAGCTCTAGTCGATTTGTAGAGTATGGAACATCAATTTTTTTTTCACGATTTCGATATTGGTCCCATAGTGAAAGTTGTTCAGTTTGATGGTCTACACCACCCCCTTAAAGGTTTATTTGTATTTTTGTAACACCTTGTATATGTATAAAACATTACTTTTATAAATACCGTCTACGAGTGTTCTACTATAAAGTTTTGTATGAAATTGACAACTCTGCAACCACCTTAGGAAGGACCCTAGTATACTTAATTAAAATACTTCCATACAACCTAAGACAATGTTAATTTAATAGACTAAATAGAAAAGTAAGGTCTTTGTTCACGACCCCAAGAGCTCGTAATCCTTTTAACAATAAAAGCCTTAACCGTTTACGTTCTCAGACCAAACTCTTGAATATTTATTATTTAATCCGGTGTGCTAACGATAAATTCGTGGTTAGGAAATTTTAGGTTTGAATACATAGACCTATAGTACATTGATATCGTTGTTTGAATATAACATTTTACTTTCTGTTTTGTTTTTAAAATTCGTATGGCTTTTTTCTTTTTTTTTGTATGTTTTTTTTTCTTTTCATTCCTGCGGAGGTTGCAAATCAATGTCTATTGTAAGCCATAGTTTGGCTTTCGGGGTTAGCTCGTTTAGCACCCGGATTCCACCGTCGAATCTTCTGCCAGGGCACTCGTTGACAATGTGTTCGACAGTCTGTTCCGGAGCACCGCAGTCGCACTCGGGTGAGCTCTTTATGCCCCACTTGTGAAGATGGTAGTTACACCGAGCGACTCCCGCTCTTATTCGGTTCAGCTAGCCCACGATTTTCGGTCCAGTTCAAAGCCAGAGAGCCGATTTGCGGGATCGGAGATCAAAAAAGTGCCTGCCTGCGCTTCTGACTGCCACGCGGAAAGCCACTGGGAACTGACATCGGAATGCGTCTTGGCTTCTTCGTCTGACCAGATGGGCTTGCGTGAAGGCTTCTGTTTTGTTTTGAAAAGGTATAAGCAAATATGAAATAAAAATCAAAATGTTTATTCAAAATAATATCACATGGATAGATTTCTGAAGTCATTTTTTACTCTACCATAGAGTCGGAAGGTGTTCCGTTGTAGAGAAGATGCGGCCAGAAACTCTATATGAGAGTATACCTGTCACTAGCAAAATGGTCGCCCTACTCATGCGAACCAAGTTAGAAGCGTACTTAAGAAGGGCCATATCAAATGTACCCAAAATCGACTAAAGTGTATGAAACGACTTATGAATATTGAAGAGGCAAAAGAGGCGTGTCAGGATCGTACCCGAGTAATTACGTTGTCATGCGCAGTCAATCCCAAAATCTTCATACAGATCTTGGGAAAATCTGCGCCGCCCGCTTCCCCGCAAGGCCACCGTTGCTCTGCGCAAGTACATCCGTTACCGTACTGTATGACCTAATATATTTATGCTGTGATATAACTTTGAATACACTTTTCATGTTATAGTGTGTATTTCATGGTAATGAGCAGTGTATCTACTGGCTACACCACAAAATGTTAACATCACTCAATAAACAAATCGTAGACAACCAACCGCCGCTCTTTGTAACCAACATCTGCGGAGTCACGTTGCGTGTCGGTCGTCGGTTGCCCCCTTCCCGGCCTACAACGAAGCTCTAGTGGTGGCTCAGGATAGTGTTCTCTTCTAAAAACAGCCCTTGAAGTCACTTAGATAATGGCTAAATCATCTAAAACCAAGATAGACGCCATTATTTTAAAATTTGAATCATAGACTTAAACTCTAGCGATAGACAGGCCCTTTCATATAAGCAACATGTTCCACTTGAATGAGGTGTCCGCACCTGATTGATGTTCCCGAGTTCACTTCGTCACTATGGCAATGACAGACCGCAATGTGTCATTTTGTGTTGTTTTGTGTGAAATGTTGTTTGTTTGAACGAGCTTGTCTATCGCTAGAGTAATATTTCTATGATTAGAATAGAATAGAACCACTGCAGTTTTTTCTTTTTACTACTCTCCAAAATGGCGTGAAAATTAAATCACCTTAGCACAGAAAAGGTAACCCGCAAAATAATAAACCCATCAATATGTCGAAAACCTTCAAAACAAATTTTATTAAAACAGTTTTTCGTATTCAAAAACCGTCAAAGGGAAGAATATCAAAGCTCTAAAATAAAAATCACGGGGAAACTTAAATCAAATTACCACTTTTGAAACTTCGGGGGCCGCAGACGACGAAATTAAAAAAAGAAGTAGGTACTAAAAAGACGTTTCCTTTTCCGCCGAGTAATCTGTAAAGGACATATTTTCTGTAGGAAAAAGAGGTTTTTAATCTAACTCCTCTTTGACTGAAAAGTTATTGATAGCGTTGACTTTACTGCCTTGTTTTATATTATACGATTTTGAACTGGTTTCTTTTGGCCAAAACTATATGAATAAATAATAATAATACACTATAGAAGCGAACCTTAACACCTTGGATCCCGGAGAATGGACGTCGCCGTCAGGGTCGACCCCGGAAGAGGTGGAGGGACGACCGGGATGCCTTCGACGAAAAGTAGGTGGAACTGGCTCAGGACAGGGATGCGTGGAGGATAAGGGGGGAAGGCCTTTGCCCAGCAGTGGGATGAAACAGACTAAGGAAAAAAAAAAGAAGCGAAGGAAAACTTCATGAGGAAACCTGAATGCTTCAATTTTGATTTTGATTGTGCGAGTGAAGTGAGCGAGCGAGCAAGTGGCGACACGAGCTCACCCCCCGTCACACTGGACAGAGTTTCTAATACTTGTGAAACGTGGATGTTCTGAGGTTTCAGAATATCTCTGACTACCCCCTCCGGGAATATAGTATATTCATTATGCCTAACCCAAGGAAATTTTGAGTAATGAAGAGGGTTCGCGCCAGTACCAATAACATCCTGAACATGATATTAAGTAGATACTGTGACTGAGGCTTTATTAAGACGCTGTTATCCCGTCGAGGCCGTTTTTTGAACACGAACGAAAGTGTTTTAAACTGTGTTTTAAAGTCTGAAAACCAATTTATATCTCCAAAATCCTTCTCAGTTGTTCTTACTCAAAAACAATCCTCGAGATTGGATAGACACTCCCTCAAACTACTTGAAGTCCATAATTAAATATATATATCACCATAGTACGTTTGTATGCAGCGCGCATTTTTGCTCTCGGAATAAAATGGCCGTTTTTTGAACACGAACGAAAGTGTTTTAAACTGTGTTTTAAAGTCTGAAATTAAATTATGTCTTAATTAAGGATCTGGCTGATAGGCGACCGTTCTCAATTACACGATTAGATTAAGTTTAATAGATAGAAAAAAATCCCTAAGTTACCCCTTTTTGTAATGTTTTTTCAATACTATGATTAATTTGCTGATATTTAACTTTTTATTCTTGTACTTAACTAAAAACATTAAATATTTCTAGTGAACTCCGTAGAATTTTTGCTTAGAAACACCCATGAGCAAAGATATTGATGAAAAACACGTTTTTTTGCGATCCTGCTTTCAATTGGAGCGGGATGGCTTATTGCAAACTTATGCTTGCAAGAAAGAAATGCTTGCACTGGGATAACCTGGCCTTAAGCACTGGATCAGTTTTCACTCCAGTGATCGTACTACTTTTTTAACGATGAGCTAGCAGTAAGTAATCGGATCGAAACCGTCTCGTAAATACAAAATACCTCATGATGTTTAACTTAAAAATATACCAAGAGGCTTCGAATCCAGTGGGCGTTCGTTGGTTGAAATGAAATACTCTATTCATTGCACATTTACAAAATATATGTTCATTCAGTTACTCAGATAGTTATCTTATTGATCTAAGGAGTAACGAAGGTGGAAGTTCTATTGGAAAAGGGAAGATCTTCCCACAGGCTAGGTGTGATGTCTGGACCCATCAAACTGAACCATATTAAATTGCAATACCTACTCGACGCAATAGTATGGGACTAAAGATTTTTTTTTGCTCTGATCGTTTTGCTCCCATAATAAAAGTTGTTCAGTTTGATGGGTAGAGTCTGTGGTTTAAAAGTTAATTATACTTTCCCTTACACCCTGTATTTTGGTGAAAAAAAAAGTATATTTGATTGATTGATTGATTCACTATAAAACTATCAATCTCATCACCAAAACAGCATTTCTAATCTAGCAATATAAAAACTATTTGCAAATTTCATCCACGATTAAAAAGCACAAAGCCTTACTTTCTAAAGGAAAAAAACAGACAATTAATTTGCACCGTTTTCTATTTCTGTTTACAATGTTTCAATTCAGTTCATTTGTTTTATATTTATTGCCTTTTTTCTACGACCGACGTGCCGTCCAATGGAGTACGGATTACAGTTTTGTTTACAGAAAAAATTATCTGAGGTTTTTTTTTACCAACTGTTTGGATGAAACAAGCAAGGTAAATGAAACAGTTTGTTTGGAATTTTTTAGGGTTCCGTACATAAAGGATGCCAATGTCCACGGGCCCCTATTACCAAGCCTACGCTGCTATCCGACCGTCCGTCCGTCCATCCGTGCTAACTTAAGGCTAGGTTATTCCAGTGCAAGCGTCTCTTTCTTGCAAGCATAAGTTTACAATTAGCCATCCCGCTCCAATTGAAAGCAGGATCGCAAAAAAAACGTGTTTTTCGTCAATATCTTTGCTCATGAGAGTTTCTAAGCTAAAACTTCTCCTGAGTTCACTAGAAATATTTAATGTATTTAGTTAAGTACAAGAATAAAAAGTTAAATATCAGCAGTTTAATCATAGTATTGAAAAAACAAAACAAAAAGGGGTAACTTTGGGATTTTTTTCTATCGAGTAAACTTAATCTAATCGTGTAATTGAGAACAGTCGCCCATCCGCCCGATCCTTAAATAAGACACAATTTAATTTCAGACTTTAAAACACAGTTTAAAACACTTTAGTTCGTGTTCAAAAAACGGCCATTTTATTCCGAGAGCAAAAATGCGCGCTGCATACAAACGTACTATGGTGATATATATATTTTTTTATATTTAATTATGGACTTCAAGTAGTTTGAGGGAGTGTCTATCCAATCTCGAGGATTGTTTTTGAGTAAGAACAACTGAGAAGAATTTTGGAGCCTCGTGGCAGGCTGAAACGCGAACCGCGCGAACACCACGCGAGAGACAAGTGTTCGGGACAAACCCTGCAACGTGACTCATTTGATAAGATATGGATCTTGCTTGATGGAGGCAAGTTACTCGTCAACCTACTGTCAGAGTATTTCCAAGCCACCTCTGACCTAGCTTCGTATTTAATTACCACTAATAGACAACTATCTAACCAAACTATCGTATATCAAATGAGGACAAAATTACAGACTAACATCGCATTTGACACTATTATTACATGGCGGCTTTATCAAAGGGTTGTTACCGCTTTGATGTTGCCGCCTCCTGTATTACAGAACACACTTTATACTTCAGAATATTTTATGCAAACGTGCCAGGAAGACTTGTTATATTTTCTTATTAGCCCAGTCATTTTACGGAGTTTTGATAGGAGGTGGGGAATAACTTTTAAACTGTAACCGGTACTATTAAGTGACAAAAAGACTATCAGAAAACATGTTTAAAAAATTCACTACGCATCATAGAAATCCAAATTGTTTTAACTTAATAATTTGAATACCAAAACACTCATTTTCAACAATATAAATGAATTTTGAGCGAGAAAAGCATGCATGCATAGCATATGCTCACGACTATATTCCCCGAGGGGGTAGTCAGAGATATTCTGAAACCTCAGAACATCCACGTTTCACCAGTAGTACTGAAACGAGCGAGAAAATAGCCAAAGAAATTTTAAAAATGAGTTCTTAATTTAAAAAGACAAATCTATACACATACATACATACATACGCTCACGTCATTGTCCCATGGGGGTAGGCAAAGACCACGGACACGGACGGAATCTATTAATATTTTTATAATTACACAAAAAAAATTACTCCGTGTTCGAAGGGTGTATAAAGGTAAAGAAAGCCTTAAAAATCTGAAAAAAATATTTAATCGGCAGGTTTTTTAGAACCAGATAAAATAATGCTAAATTTTAAATCGGTGGCTGTTGCGGACGTGATTTTTTTATTTTGGTATATTTCTAGGCCCAAATTGACTCTTAAATGATATACCGAAAAAATATCAATTCTTAATTAGTCCCGGCTCAAACTTTAAAATGACTGGGCTACATTAAATATTTATTAAAGGTGTTTCTATGCTTGTCTGGTGTAAAATCGTTATAAGACTTTATTAGAATATTCTCTATTAACGTTACGTTATAATATTACCTTTTAAGATAGATAGATTTTGATCACTAATTACTAGTATCTAATACGGTTTCTTAACTTATATGTACCAACATAATAACGACTTCTCTCAAACCGTGATGGAAAACGTAATGAGTAAGCCTGTATATATACAGGGTGTTTCATAAGTAACAATAAATTTTTAAAACTCATAAGGGGGTTGTTTAGACCGTCAAACTGAACAACTTTCTCTATGGGACCAACATCGAAATAGCGAAAAAAATAATTTTATATACCATACATATTTTAGCTCTAGTCGATTTGTAGAGTATAGAACATAATTTTTTTTTTTCGCGATTTCGATCTTGGTCCCATAGCGAAAGTTGTTCAGTTTAATGGTCTACACCACCCCTTTAAATGTTTATTTGTAGTTTTGTAGCACCTCGTATACGCTGAAGAAGAAATTCCGATGCGTATGTGAAGTCTACCTATCCGCATTGGGCACGCGTGGTGGACTAACGCCCATACACCTTCCTTGAGTGACGGCCTGTGCCCTGCAGTGGGACGTGTTTAATTTGTATGCAAGGTGTAAAAAAATAGGCATATGCTCACGACTATATTCCCCGAGGGGGTAGTCAGTGATATTCTGAAACCTCAGAACATCCACGTTTCACCAGTAGTACCGAAACTCTGTCCAGTGTGACGGGGGGTGAGCCCGTCGCCACTTATAATGGACAGTGGGTACAATACATGCCTCGAAATTGAAGCATGCAGGTTTCCTCACGATGTTTTCCTTCACCGAAAAGCCAGTGGTGTTACAAATCGTACATAAATTCCGAAAAACTCATTGGTACGAGTCTGCCTGGACGGGAATCGAACCATCGCCTCCTGCACGGCAGGCAAGGTTACTCGCCACTGGACCACCACGGCTTTTTTTTTGTAAAAAAATAACCTTGTTATATTTAAAGTAGTGGTTACCATCAAACTGAACAACTTTTACGATGGGTACGATGACAACAACAAAAAGTCAGCTGTCCCAGACATTTGAGTCAAGTTTGTATGAAGAAGCAGATTTTTTTCTCTCTCGATGTTAGCTTCATAGTGAAAGTTGTTTAGTTTGATGGTCTAAACCAGCCTTTTAAATATTTCTAGGTTGTTTTTTTACACCTTGAATAGATTGATGAATATCAAGAACTGCACTCTTAAAAGATTATTTACAAGGGAAGTTTCCTGACCCTTTTATAGTGTCCCATACATAATTGACGACTGGACGTAGGCACGGCGAAAAACCGGCTCATTAACAAGGGCTCTAAGTTATATTAGCCAGGCTGTCACTTACACCCTGAAAACGGTCAAATCAGACCATCAAATTGAACAACTTTTACTATGGAGCCAACTTCGAAATTGCGAAAAAAATCTGCTGTCCCATACAAAACTGATTTACTTACCCGACTCAAATGTTGATTTGAGATTTTTTTTGCGTTTCCTGAGGGAGACTCCATAGTGATAGTTGTTCAGTTTGATGGTCTGAAGCCCCCCCTTTAGTATTACTAGGGTGTTTTCTTCCACCCTGTAGAATTGAACACTAAAGATTATCGACAAGTGAAGTATCTGCCCACCCCGAAAGGGGTTACGGTCGTGAATTTATGTACATCTTTTGTTAAGAAAATCACCAACCAAACCAGTTTTAAACCTTACAGAAAGAAACCTTTGCATTTTAAATAAACAATCGGAAAAACAAAACACAGAATGGAACTAGCACGCGACACAGAAAAATACATTTACAACACGAAGTCTCACATATCTAGCTAATTTAATACTTAAGTCTTAGTTATAAGAGTTCATAAAAGAGACTTGTTTAGTAAAGTTTCATACAGAATGTTTACGTGGACGATTTATTTGTTTTTAACGTGCCACCGCGACTATGTTGACATGTGAATCGCATATAAAGCAATTCTAACTTTGCATGAGTGAAGTAAAGATACCACAGTATTCCTTTTTTGGCGGTAGAAAACTATATTTAGGTTTGATAGAGCTAACAACTATAAAAGAGCGCTAATATTTGTTAAACAAATTGTCCTTAACCATAGGAAAACGTGGTGGTCCAGTGGCGAGTAACCTGGCCTGCCGTGCAGGAGGCGATGGTTCAATCCCCATCGATGGTTAGGCCAACGCGTACCAATTAGTTTTTCTAAATTTATGTAGTTACGATTTGTAACATCACTGGCTTTTCGGTGAAGGAAAACATCGTGAGGAAACCTGCATGCTTCAATTTCGAGGCATGTATTGTACCCACTGAACATTACAAGTGGTAACGAGCTCACTCCCCGTCACACTGGACAGAGTTTCGGAAGGTGGATGTTCTGATTGATCAGAATATCTCTTACTACCCTCTCGGGGATTATAGTGGTGAGCATTATGCTAATGCTAAATGTCTCCTTTGAAGCAAATAATGCCTGTTACAACCATAAACTAAGGACACACCGAAAAGCCTCTAGCTGGATCCGTGGTGACACAACGTTTCCAGATGACATCTTTATACTATTGACATCTTGTTTATTCTAATGGGCGTTTGTCATAAGTGTGAATAGATGTCTAGTGTTTTATGTCTTGCTCTATGTTATCCATCTATTACCTCAATAGTATAACCTATGGGCTGTATGGTTTACATCCCTTTACCCATAGCTTTGTTTGAGTTCTATGGAGTGATGAAGGATGTCATGTGTTGAGTTATTAGTAAAGTAAATTAAAGACAAATTACCTAATCAAAGAAAGTTATGAAAAGAGAAAGTAATTAAAGACCTCGTCAAAAGAACAAATGAGGCTCTACCGAAAGGTTAAAAATCGTAATTGACATGGTTCTGAAAGCCATACGAACAAATAAATAAAAAGAAGTAAATTAAAAGAAAAAAGGTTAATCTAGTCATTAAATTAATTACACTCTATTTGCTCATAATAATCTATTGTTTTCTCTCACTCTCTCTTCTTAGTACTTATATATCTAACTCTCGCTTACTCAAGGAAAAATTCAAAATAAAACTTAGCACCTTAGACATCTGAAATTTATTGCAACGGTTTTGGTTACTGCGTTTTGTTTTGCAGTTTACTGAGCAATTTTTCTCTGAACAATACATAGTCGGTCGACTAAACAACGGAAGCGGCCGCGTCGGAAGCGAGCGCGCAATGGTTGTGATGCATTGCGGCTCGCGCGATAAACCTAAAGTGATAAGTGGCCGGGAAGCTTTGCTGCATTGTTAGCTTCGATAAGTATTGCACTGTTGACTATAAATAATGTAAGTGTTACAATCTTTGAGTTTTATAAATTGTTGGCACCTAAAGTGATAAGTGGCTGGGAAGCTCTGCTTTATTGTTAGCTTCGATAAGTATTGCACTGTTTACTATAAATAATGTAAGTGTTACAATCTTTGAGTTTAATAAATTGTTGGCACCTAAAGTGATAAGTGGCTGGGAAGCTCTGCTTTATTGTAAGCTTCGATAAGTATTGTACTGTTTACTATAAATAATATTATGAGTGTGACAATTTATTTGATTCGAAGTTCTTTTAATTTTTTTAAATTATGGCACCTTAAGTTATAAGTAGCCGGAATGATCTGATGTATTGTTAGCTTCGATAAGTATTGCACTGTTTACTTTAAATAATGTAAGTGTTACAATCTTTGAGTTTTATAAATTGTTGGCACCTAAAGTAATAAGTTGCCGGGAAGGTCGGGTGTATTGTTAGCCTCGATAAGTATTGTAATGTTTACTATAAATAATGGCATCATCATCCACACCTTAGCCGATGGCGTCCACTTCTTCTTCTTATCGTGTCGACTTCAAATTTTGAACAAAGTCGCTAAATAGTACCTTGCCAGAAGTGGGCAACCGATACTGCACCGTCGCTAGCGGTCATGAGCTCCTCCTGCGTACAGGTGTTAGGGCACGCAGGGCACGATGTGAGATGGGCCATCGTTTGTGGAGCTCCACACAAGCAACTCACATTTTGCGCATCCGAGAATCCCCACCTGAACATGTTGTCCTTACTGCGACCGACCTGGGTTCGAAGTCGGTTTAACGACTTCCAGGTCGCCCAAGGCAAGTCATGTCCAGGCGGGAGGCTCTCAGACGGCGGCACAAATGGAGTTGGGAGGGACACTTTTCGCGTCCACTGCTGGACATAGACCTCCCCCAAGGATCGCCACAACGACCGGTCCTGCGCTGCCCTCTGATGAGACTGTCTGATGATGTGAAGTCTACCTATCCGCATTGGGCACGCGTGGTGCACTTACGTACATTGCTGATGTAAAGCCTGTACCCAAGTAGCGAGGATCAACATCGACTGATGGTACCTCGTTAGGTATTTTGATCCGTGAGTTTCTTTCTCTATGGTATAAAGATACTTTTTAACTTTTTCGAAGCCAAGCAAAATTAAACCTTAAAAGCGTAACAATAAGAAACAAATGTCTTATTCTAAGGTCAAAATAAACATCTAATAATTTAAGCACCTCTCCAAAATATAATATCAAACGGCTCTCCTTAAGGTATTGCTGAAACCTTCCTTCAAACTCTCAAACATCAAAAGAAAAACAAACCCGAATAGAAAATTGAATTTAAATCGGCTTACGTCGGCAATGTTTGAATAATACATCTGGGGTCTTACCAAGGGTGTGAGTGACTGACAGACTGGAAAATTATAGTTTTATTTCTTGATCGTTCAATCCTTTCTAATAAAACGTTTTTTAGTTGAAAAAATAGATTGACACTGTTCAATAAATGAAAGCGTCGGTGGCGCGTTGCGGAGAGCTACGGAAACCAATCTTGAGGTCTAGGTTCGAATCCGCACGGACCACATGCCATGTATCAATGAGTTTTTCTAACTTATGTACGTAATACCGACTGCTCTCAAACGTTGAAGGAAAACATCGTGATACCTGCATACGTTGAAGAAGAAATTCCGATGCGCATTTGAAGTCTACCAATCCGCATTGGACTATCGCCCATACACCCTCCCTGGGGGTAGTCGTGTGTCCTGCAGTAGGACGTATTATAGGCTGTGATGATGACGTAGATAACTGTGTGTCCGGTGAATAACGGTCCAACTCAAAAAATGCAACTTTACAGGAGAGCCTAAAAACATAATTTTTTGGTAAAAAAAAATATTTTCTCGAAAACCGTTTCATATTTTTTCAAGCAAATCACTGTGTCTTCTAGATATTTTTACGGTCTTTTATTATTATATGGTTTAGTCTATGAAATACTTACCATGCTGGAGATATTTCGTTCAGAAGTTGAATTAAACCTTTTGACACTAATAAAAATACGTTACATTATGATTTAAATTGAGTTAGGGCCTTTTACACTTCACAAATAACCTTGGTATAAAATGGTTTATGTTATATTTTAATTTCATTTTTATTCCATCCCTTTCTTAAATACACACCACCGGAAAACTGACTTTGTAAACTGAATCAAAACGAATTGATAAAAGTAGTTTTATTTAGGTAAAACAAGCTCATCACAAAATTACAAAGTGTTTTTTGAGTTAAATTCTTTTTCACAAAGGTAACATTTTGTGCGTATGGATTTAAATCTAATATTTAATAATATTTTTAAGGAAAAATATAACAAACACTTGCAAAATGTACTTTCTAAGCTCACTGTTTAAGCTTTTAATATCCACCATATTCAGCATTAAACTTAAGTGACACAAAAATTAGATATTTTCTAGAAAAAATATTCATTTAGTTATTAAGTAGGTAAGTAGTTTTATCATATATAGGTATATTTTTTTGATGGGTAACACTAGCTTATATGCAAATTTTGTGACGTGGGTAACGCCACGTGGTATCAGTAATGCTGGAAAGTGAAATATTAAACAACAAACCAATATAAAAACAATACAAAAACAAATTCTAAAGCGACGCATGCTTAAAAACTTATCAAGTTAGAACTCACGATTCTGTGCCTCAAAATCGTATGACCAGTCTGATGTATTGTCATTCTTAAATACACGTTTGATATCCGGTTCGCTTTGCAGTGTTGTTATTATACAAAATACAAGATATTTTAGGAAAAAAATAGTTTAATTTCAAAGAATAAACAACAGATTCTTTCTTTACCACTCTATGTACAAGCCTATGCTTGAAGTGCGGTTCGGCAATCCCTAACTAAAACAAGGCCTGACATTATCACTTAGTTCAATATAACAGTACCACCCTTAAAAAAATTCGCCAGATTGTATTCATACTAAGTGATTCTTATTCTCACTACATAAAAGAAAATATTTGGTGATTGACGGTTTAACTCACTTATTCGACATACATTTTTGGTGAGACGTATAGCGTTCTCCCCAGTCCAAGATGGTGTCAGTTTCCGTACTTAGCCCGCTATCAAACGCGCATCATATTCATGAGCTACACTTGATTTTTTATGTAGGTATTAACTATTAAGGTTTTTGAAATTTGGTTTAACTCAGATAAATCATATTTCACAAAACAAAATAAATTGTGTCGAAGGATTTAAGTCGAAGTAAATCCATGTTCACCTAATTTTATATTGGTTTTATGATCTAACTCTATTTCAACCATTGTTCACGATAAAAAAATGGACTTAAATCGTTTTGTAATAAGTCTATCTCTGGAATTATTAAAGGTATGAATATTCCAGTAACACCATTTTGTAGAGAAAAAAAAATTGAGTATTATGGCATTAAAAACTCATTTTGGATCTAAGTTGAGTTAGACCGTTATTCACCGGACCCACAGATTAAATACAATACTATAAACATTCTTTATTTATTTTATATGGTAGTTGGATATTCCATACTTTGCTACATAGGTAGGTATTTTCAAATCGGAACATTCTTACTTTTGGGGGTTGGGTCTCGAAAAGACAGACACCACCGACGTTTTTACCTTAGTTTAAATGGCACCAAAATAGGAAAAAAATATGACCGTAGCGGTACGCCCGGCAGATGTCAAATACCGTAATCACCCGATAACACACGCTCTTTTCTAAAATTTCGATCTTTGCGCTTCAGGGACGACGAACTAAGGGTTGAACCTCATTTAATAGCACAGCATCGCATTTTTCCATCGCTCCATCCTTTTCTGTCACTCAGGAACGTTATTTGCTAGAGCAAATAAGATAGACGGAACGCGATCGCACGCGGCCGTGCTATCGCGCGCGATCGCGTTCCACCTATCTTATATGCAAATGACGTTCCTGGATGACAGAAAAGGATGGAGCAACGGAAAAATGCGATGCTGTGCTGTGTTATGCAGTTCAACCCTAAATCGTAGCTGTCAATACAGCACTCCACAGATTTCGCGCGCTTTTTTAAAAAATTTCGAACTTTCGCAGCTGTCAAATGTGGCGTGATAGCGTCATTCCATAATTTTTCGTCACGGCGTACGAATCGGTTTTACTGCCGAGACGCACCAATAGATGTTTCAAATCAAAATTAAAACATTGGTAGGAGCACCACCCTTACGTTAGAACGAATTCTTTTTGTCATTTCATTGCAGAGTAAGAAACAATGGCGACCGATTTGTAATTGTAATCTTTCGTTCAATATTCAAACGGCAGGTGGCGTGAAATAATTGGCGGGAGTCTTCGGCCGCCATCTTGGATTTGTCTTTTTGTTGCTTTTGCTTTCGGAGATATTAGACTTTTTTTGTCTGGTTTAATTCTATGGTAATAATTGTGAATTAATTACGAGTACCTACGTTGAAATTGAGAAAAATAACGTTTTTTTAATGAGTACGGTTTTTAACGTAAATTATGGTCCAATCCGCTAGAAATCGTTTCATACTCTTTGGTCCAAATGTGAAAGTGCCGGTCAAAAAAAACTACTGCTATATTCTATCAAGTTCCACTTAACCGTCTAAACATTTATTATTATAGCTGTAAAGTTTATTACATCAAAAATGTATGAAAAGACAAATTTTTCACACTTAAATAAAATCAAGGATAATGGTCCAATAGCTTTCATGCCATATAATAAACGCTGAGACAAATTCTCACAGAATATACCTTTTTTTTTGACCGGCTCTTCCACATTTTGGACGAAAATGGATTACTTATTTTGGCATGCATGTCGCTTTTACATAATAGTATTATTATGCTTCAATGTAGAAGTAGGAACACGTCGAAAATTGTTGTTTCCCCCTCTTTTGTAGGTATACAGTACTGTAGTGGAGACAATTAGAACCAACTCTTTGACATCAAAGCATTTAGTGCTAAGTATACAGAACTTTTTTTCAACACTTTTCTTTTTAAAAATTACAATTTACAGATTTTAAAAAAAGTAAGCTATAGCCTGTAGAATCCAACTGCAGGGCATAGGCCCCCTCTCACGAATAAGTGCGTGTTGGTGGAGGCAACTTGCTGTCAGAGAATTTTCAAGCCGCGTTAATAGGCCTGTGACCTGGCTTAACGAAGACCTGGCTTTTAATTCCGTCAGATGGCGTTTGTAACTATTTTCTAGATTCCCGAAAAATAAATTGGTATGTACGAAAATAAACACACCTAAGTACCTACATCTCCATTTAGTAAACAACTAGCCTAGAACGTTTAGAACAGCTAACGTATTAAAATATTTACACGTAAAATGGCCACTGAAAAATTCTCCAAAACAACTCCCCTAACAAAATTCTAAACACCTTCTTCATAAGGATGAAAATGGCTAAATTTGCGGGACATGTAAAATGTAGGTGAAGGTGGTGTAAAATTTTCTATGCAGTGTCTGGAACAGAGACATTTGTCTAATAAAATATTTGTTGTACAGGATAGCTGCGGTATTCTGTTTGTCACAAACTGCTTTGTTGGCTCTATTTTATTAGAACAGTTTAACTAAACTTAGGTACTGGTATTTTTACCCGCGACGGAACGGAGAACGTGTATGCGTTTAGGGTGAGAGGTTGTTTGTTTGTTTGTTTGTTTGTGAGTTTGTTTGTGCAAAACGTATGTTCCCATTTATCTCCAAAACGGCTAAACCGATTTAGATACGGTTTTCTGTAAAAGGTTTGTGATTAATCAGCGATGGTTCTTAGATAGGTGATACGATGTTAACTCGCCAGGGGGCGCTGCTGTTAACATTTTTCTAACGTCAAAATTAGTTTTTGCGCATTTACGCCGAAACGGCTAGACCGATTTAGATGCGGTTTTTTTTAAAGTGCTTGAGGTTGGTTTGCAATGATTCTTAGATAGGTTTGATCGTGACAAACCACCAGGGGGCGCTGAATTTTTGTGAAGTGCTTGGTAGTAGAACGTGTTTGGGCTCTTTTGATAGCGTTTGGTGAGTAGCTTCTGTACATGAACGTCTAAGGATCTGATGATGCAGCAGAACAACATCGTGGGGAACTCTGTGAAGGCACATAGCTAGTAGACCGTGTTTGGGCTCTTTTGATAGCATTCGGTGAGTAGCTTCTGTACATGTAAGTCTGAGGGTCTGACGATGCAGCAGAACAACATCGTGGGGAACTCTGTGAAGGCACATAGCTAGTAGACCGTGTTTGGGCTCTTTTGATAGCATTCGGTGAGTAGCTTCTGTACATGAACGTCTGAGGGTCTGATGATGCAGCAGAACAACATCGTGGGGAACTCTGTGACAGCACATAGCTAGTAGACCGTGTTTGGGCTCTTTTGATAGCATTTGGTGAGTAGCTTCTGTACATGTACGTCTGAGGGTCTGACGATGTAGCAGGACAACATCGTGGTTAACTCTGCGAAGGCACATAGCTAGTATACAGTATTTGGGCTGTTTTGATAGAGTTTGGTGAGTAACTTCTGTACATGAACGTCTTAGGGTCTGGTGATGCAGCAGAACAACATTGTGGGGAACTCTGCGAAGGCACACAGTTAGTAGACCGTGTTTGGGCTCATTTAATAGCATTTGGAAGTAGCTTCTGTACATGAAAGTCTAAGGGTCTGATGATGCAGCATAACAACATCGTGGGGAACTCTGTGACGGCACATAGCTAGTAGACCGTGTTTGGTCTCTTTTGATAGCATTCGGTGAGTAGCTTCTGTACATGTACGTCTGAGGGTCTGACGATGTAGCAGGACAACATCGTGGTTAACTCTGCGAAGGCACATAGCTAGTATACAGTATTTGGGCTGTTTTGATAGAGTTTGGTGAGTAACTTCTGTACATTAACGTCTTAGGGTCTGGTGATGCAGCAGAACAACATTGTGGGGAACTCTGCGAAGGCACACAGCTAGTAGACCGTGTTTGGGCTCTTTTAATAGCATTTGGAAGTAGCTTCTGTACATGAAGGTCTGAGAGTCTGATGCAGCAGGACAACATCGTGGAGATCTCTGCGAAGGCACATAGCTAGGGAACCATGTTTGGGCTCGTTTGATAGTATTTGGTGAGTAGCTTCTGTACATAAACTACTGATGGTCTGATGATGGACCGGAAGAACATCGTCGGAAACTATGTGGAGGCACGTAGTAAGTAGGTAAACCATATTTAGGCTCTTTTTTACATACGAACGGGATGGAGAAGTTATATGCGTTTAGGGTGAGAGGTTGTTTGTGTGTTTGCAGACGGTTATATAGGAATTCTCTAAAAAGTTAAAAATAAAAAGCAAAATTAAAAATTTTGAAAAAACCCGCGACGGATTGTAATTGGAAAAGGATTAAATAAAATTTATGCAAATCCCTCGACTAAAAGGAAATAGGTTAGTAACGAAAGATAATAAACCAAACCCTTGAAAATCCGTCGAGGGCTGCCATTGCCATCTGTTCCCAATTTCAATTAGACACAATCTCATTAAACTGAGTTAAGTATTAAGTATTAGTTTGGTTTTTTATTTATGTACATCTAATTATAATAAGGAAGGATTCCATTGAAACATTGGCAACACTAGGCTATGTACTTAGAACAAGTCAGTCTGTCCATAGTTTCGGTACTACTGGTGAATCGTGGATGTTCTGAGGTTTCAGAATATCTCTGACTACCCCCTCGGAGAATTAAGTCGTGAGCATATGCTTATGCTCATAAAACTGAAAAAAATGTAAGTTCATGAATCAAATCAAAAATGAAATTGGGCATGAAATGGCAGCCCCGACGGATTTTCAAGGGTTTGGTTTATTATCTTTCGTTACTAACCTATTTCCTTTTAGTCGAGGGATTTGCATAAATTTTATTTAATCCTTTTCCAATTACAATCCGTCGCGGGTTTTTTCAAAATTTTTAATTTTGCGTTTTTTAACAAAACGTGTTCTATTTGTTTACTCTCTCAAATTGTTACTGTAACGTTTGTTGATGGATGGTTGTCGGTAACGTTTATTGATGGTGTTACACTCTAAAATCATAATTTCATTTATTATAGTAATCAGACGAAAGATTAGGCAATAATGCAACCGGAATTATGAAATACATTTAAAAAATGCACCGTTTTGACTTTTCTGCTAAGTTCAAGAAAACTGCACATATAAAATAATTAGAACGTCTTATATTTTCATACGAAAATCAAAATAAAAACCTACATTTTTTACCGAGACAAGATGTGCGCCAACTGCGATTACGCGACACTCGTATAGATAAGGTATGGCTAATATTACCATTTTTTTTTTTTTTTTTTTATTTATTTCTCTTATCAAAAATAGTTAACATTTTAGAATACTGGCTAGCATCGTTAAACCTATTAGGTTTGTCTCGATACTAGTTATTCTAGAGATTATGACAAACAAATCGACATGAGTTCCATAAGTATTACGCTAACTAGACGATAACATTTTTTAGGGGCCTAATTTCCCATAGTTGGAGAATTGGCCTCCTTTGAGAGATACATTACTGAAAATGTTAGGACCATAAAGTTATTATACCTTACAGGAGTAGAGGAACTGACATGAGTTATCAAATGAAACCGTTTTTGGATGTTTTCAGGAGACTATCGGCAGGCAAAAATTCGAGCACTGTCTATAATTCTGAGTCTAAAGAAATCGTGGATAAATTTATGAAATAGTGTCAGTATATTTCACAAAATCATCTAGGATTTCACTTTAGATTCGCAATTATTCACGGAAACCGAATTTTTACCCTGCGATAAGATCCTCAAAAACGGTTCTATTACCTCGTGTCACGCATCTCTTTCTATTATACAGTGGTGCTGCTAGGTACATCTCGCTCTCTCAGCTATCAGTCACTCTATGGTTAGGACATAATATTGTGCTGCGGCCATAAACTCTACAACATTAACACGACACAACCGCAGATCTCACAATACAATTTACACATTATCTAAAACTATTATAGGTAGAACCCATAATATCCTATTTCCCATTCTGTGCCTATTATAAACTTGGTCTCAATGAGGCATTGAACTAGTTTCCAGTTTCCACAATAGGTACTCGCCTCACTAAAAAATGTAACAGAAATATGCAAGCAGGCAGTAATAACATACGTAACGTGCAGTTTTAACGATTGTCTATTGCAGTGGTTCTTAAACAGGGGGTCATTATGACCCCGTGGGGCAATTAATACTAAGTAATTGTTGGGAAAACTAACATAGCACCATAATAAGACTAGGTGTAACAAAAATACAAATAAACATTTAAGACCATCAAACTGAACAACTTTAACTAAACAAATATCGTAAACGCAAAAGAAAAAAACTGCTGTTCCATATACCTAGATACAAACCTACTCGACCTCAATGTCCCATACATCTAAATGGAAATTCGTTTATTAAAAAAAAAAAAAAAAAAAAAAAAATGACAAAAAATAGCGGTCAGCACAAGCGTCGTCAATAACAATGATACACAAACAGACAAAAATCAGCAACATGCTTCGTCAAAACAAAGAAATACAAGCTCAGTCAAATAATCCGCCCCTTGTCGATCCTGGCGCAAAGGAGCCCATTACGCTAGCAGCGTTGCCACGTTGAATTGATATGGCAAGCCTCTGCACCAGAAACGACCCGGAACGGGGGTCACAATTTCGCTCCCTCAGTCGACGGCCAATCTCTGTAACTGCAACGAAGGTCTAAGTTTGCTCTAAATCTTCTTCTTACCGTGTGGGCATGCCCTGGTGTCAGACTTTATTCAAACCGCCTTGCAGCCTCTGACATGGTTTTTATGTAAATACTACTACTACCAGAGATATTAGCCGGGACCAACAGCTTAACGTGCCATCCGAAGCACGGAATCATCTTTTTTTTCAGACATTTAGGTGATTCAGCCTGCAATGGCCTAACCAACTGGGGAAACATGCACATAGTGACATATCACTAGGTGACCTCCGTGTCAAGAGCCCAATGCTCTTAACCATTAGACCACGGAGGCAGTAATTAGCACTTTGTACGAATTCAATTTACTTAATAAATGTTCTTTGTTTTCAGGTAAGTGCTCATTAAGTCCAGGACCTGCTGGAAGGTTACAGACAGCAAAAAAAGCGTAAGCTATTATAGTTTTAATTTATTTCAATTAAGCAACCTGACTCAAGCAGCGTTCTCGCCAGTAGGATATTTTACGTATCTTGGTCCAACTTAATTTGTTGACGGTTTTTTAAGAGAATAATCAAACCATAAAACTGAACAACTTTCTCTATTATCGTGAATCAGCGGTTTCAAAATTTGGTTGGAATAGGATTGCAGTTGCAGCTTGGAACAGCAGATTTTTATCGCGATTTCGACGTTGGCCCCATGGACAAAGTTGTTCAGTTTGATGGTCTGATCATGCCCTAAAAAAAACGTCAGCATATTCAGAAGGATATTATACAGAGTGCAGCAAAACACCCTAGTAAAGGGGTGGTTAAGACCATCACTGAACAACTTTCACTAAGAAGCCAACTTCGAAATCGCGAAAAAAAAATCGTTGTTTCATACAAAATTGCAGGGACAGCTGATTTTTAAAATGGCTTTTGAACGTTGCCATAGTGGAAGATGTTTAGTTTGATGGTATAAACCACACTTTAAATATTACTAGAGAGTTTTGTTAGATCTTGTATGAGACACTGCACTTTAATTCAAGTGTGTATCACCGCACTTCACACAGTAAATAGCTACAGTCTCTTTCACACAACCTCGCGTTTTTTTGCTTCACGTGTTTGAGTTAAGAAAAACATTTAAATCATTACCGTATGCTCTCGAACCGCTTTTGGGCTTTTAAACACAAAATCCCTCTTTCCTAATTTCTCTGACGAAGAACGACTTTAACTGAGAAATTTCTAAAGAAATTGCAACTTCAAAATTGCTTGGAAATTAAAAGGAAAGTGGAACATTAAAACATTAATTTGGAGAGTTCAACTGCAAGCTTGAAGCTCGTAATTATATAAAGTAGTTCTGTTCTAACGTTACGTTTTAACGTTTTGGAAATGATAAGATTCCTGACATCTCTAGGAATCACACATGCTTTAACTATGAGTATTTTTAACCCCCAGACGCAAAAAGAGGGGTGTTATAAGTTTGACGTCTATGTCGGTCTGTCTGTTTGTCTGTTTGTCTGTCTGTCTGTGGCATCGTAGAGCCCAAACGGGTGGACCGATTTCGATGTGTTTTTTTAATAGAAAGCTAATTTTTGCGGGAGTGTTCTTAGCTTTGTTTCATGAAAAACGGTTCAGTAGTTTTCTAGTAATTTAAAAATTACGAAATAAAATTAAATTACAAATTTAAAAAACCCCCTACAATAAAAACAAACATAAAAAGGGAAAAATAATTTAGTCACCTATTATTTTGTATGTATATTTTACTTATTTTAGGTCAATTAATGCGTAGGGGACTGCTACGAAATGACCATAGATTTTTTATTCAACAACACTTGTGGTCCCCGAATTAAAAGGTAAAACATACTTACATACAAAATAATAGGTGACTAAACTATTTTTCACTTTTTAAATGTTTGTTTTTAGCGTAGGGGTTTTTTTGGCTAGGTACTGTTGAAATAAATCGACGCGTACGAATTAAACAGTAGTTAGAACACGAAGACAAGCCAATGCAGTCCATCGGAAGCAAGTTGAATTATATCCAATTTTTGAAAACGATTCTTTCGAAATGTTTATGGAGCTTATACCTCAAAACATCCACGTTTCACCATTAGTACCGAAACTCTGTCCAGTGTGACGGGGGGTGAGCCCGTCGCCACTTATAATAGGCAGTCGGTACAATACATGCCTCGAAATTGAAGCATGCAGGTTTCCTCACGATGTTTTCTTCCACCGAAAAACCAGTGGTAGGAAATCCGCTTCTTTATTTAATTGGCGTGATATGTATGAAAGCACCATTCATCATCATCATCATCAGCCTATCATCGTCCACTGCTGAACATAGGCCTCTCCCAAGGTGCGCCACAAAACTCTGTCCCTGGCCTTCCTCATCCAGTCGCTTCTATCCAGCACCATTGGCAGCTTTCATTTTAGGTACTATGCTCATAATCGATAGAAACTTGTAATTACCGATGGCAACAAAGTTACTTGAGCTACGAATTGTTAGCGAAAAGGGTTACGAATTTAGAAATCCATGCATGGATGAATCGATATTCTTTTACGAGAACTATTGAAGAAAATTCAGAATGAAAAGATTCAAACGACATTCTCTTTGAATACTCGAGGATGGCAGATCGAGTGGAATATCGTAATTTGTAACAAGATTTTGTTTTGTTCGACGGACAATACTTATAAGTTTCAAAGGCGGAAAATCTGTAGTGGACTAGTGAGTAGCTTGCTGGCAGCGGCGATTTGATCCCAGGCTGGATCAAACACTTAAGAGAATATTATTCCGAGAGCGAAAATGCGCGCTGCATATAAAGTACGTACTATGGTCATATTCTAAATACTAACCAATTAAAGTCAATGAAATTTTGCAGAAACAATCTAGAAACAAATCTCTATGCTTCTATAGAGTCAGATTTTCGTTAAAATATACAGTTTCAATGCTAGGATTAATTTAAGATTTGTATGGAAATCTTTGAGGCACTGTAACTTGAAAACTATACATTTAACGAAAATCTGACTCCATACAAGCATAGAAATTTGTTTCTAGATTGTTTCTGCAAAATTTCATTGACTTTAATTGGTTGGTATTGAAAATATCACCATAGTACGTTTGTATGGAGCGCGCTCCGAATAATATACCCTTAAGCTGTTCGCAGACAAAAGTACATGCAACGCCCATATGCCTCGTTGATTTTTAACTGACTTCAAATAAAGGAGATTCTCAATTCGTCTGTAGCTTTTTTTGTATTTGTTACCAAATACATGCTTAAGAACATAACTATATTCTATTCATCTTTTGCCTTTTATTGAGTCGAGTAGGCATTCAATCAATCAAATATTCTTTATTTTACACCAAAATATGAACAGAAAAATACAGAGAAAAATAAAACAAGATGCAAAAATAAGGCGGTCTTAGGCATTGCAGTTTAGTATAGAATAGCTGATTTGTTTTTTGCTCCGATCGGATTGCTCCCATAGTAAAAGTTGTTCATTTCTATGGGTAGACTCTTTGTTTAAAAGGATGCTAATGATATCAATTTCACCCTGTAGTTAAACAAGGTGTTTCATAAGTTAGAATAAATTTTTGAAACTCTTAAGGGGGTTGTTAAGACCGTCAAACTGAACAACTTTCTCTATGGGACCAACATAGAAATCGCGAAAAAAATAATTTCATATCCCATACATATTTTAGCTCTAGTCGATTTGTAGAGTATAGAACATAAATTTTTTTTTTCGTGATTTCGATATTGGTCCCATAGTGAAAGTTGTTCAGTTTGATGGTCTACAGCACCCCCTTAAAGGTTTATTTGTATTTTTGTAACACCTTGTATGTAGCTGTAGGTACGTTAAATGTTTGGATCCAGTGACGTTTGTGTGGCTCACTCAGGTGTGGTCAGACTCACTGTGGACACAATAGTCACTGCTCTCATTACGCTAGGGTAGAATGTGACCGTCATCACGGCTATGCCATTTCACGAAGCATTACCTGGCTGTTTAGTGATGTCGATGTCGCTTTGAAATATCGATACGCGATTAGAACAACAGTTTTAGCTTTTTGCTGCTAGTTATTTTATTCCTTCCACGATGAGAAAATTTAGTTGCTTTTATACACCTAGCATGCTACCCTGGAGAAAAAGACAAGAATAGATATGCCTCTGTCTCTGTTACTTTGCGTATACATAGGAAAGAGCGCGAGATGATTTTCTCGTTTTATCGCTTCATCGTTCGTGGTATGCTAGAGGAACTTATTAATTAAATAAACTAGATCTTTTTTCACCCTAATTTTATTAGCAAGCCTAACGCTTATTAAAGTTAATCCTCCTTTAAAACTCTCGCTAGCTATGGCACAAGACAAAAAAGTGACATCAAGATATTTAATGGAGGATTAACTTTAGTGAGAGTTTCTGCAACTGAGAGTAAGTCTGTGTTAACAAGTATTTTGATATGGGATCTATAAAATATATAATATAAAGTTGTATAGTTTGATGCTCTCACCCTCGGGGAGCACCCCCTAAAATATATGTCGCTTTTAATTTCACACCATGTATAGTCGTGAGCATATGCATGCAAGCATTGCAATTGCTCAGAAAGAAGCCCGCCACTTATAGATGGCTATAAATAACCACACAATTCCATCCCGAGGTCAAAGCAGCACACTTCCTAGAATAGATTTATCGATACATCGTCAGAACGTCACTAGCAAATCGAAAAGGTCCTCCGAGCTCATTTCACGTGACATTACGCGAGTTGACCCGCTCGATGGCCGGTCCATCGGTAACTATACGGTTCTATTTATAAGCGAAAGCGGGTTTTCATTGTGCTCTACAGTGAAGGAATTATAGTAGATTACACACCGAGGGCAGGAAAGTAAGAAAGGTCTCAGATCTCATGTAATTCAACAAACATGTGATCTGAGGCTTTCTTAATTACTGCCCGAGGTTAGTATACTATTTTTCTCCTCGACGGAGGTGGAAAGCGGCAACTTCGTTTAGCGCAGTGAGACGAGAATTGACGCTTTCCGTCCGGAGGGGAGAAAAATAATATTATAATTGTGCTGAAAAAGAAATGTTCAAGCGTATGCGCATGTTGTTTGCGAAATGTTGAAGTGTTGGACACTCTCGGCTGATAGCTGTCATGTCATACAAAAGGTAAATATAAAAAAAGTGTGATTTGATGTGCGATCATAAACCTAATATTACTACCGCTGGAGTGCGATTTTTGAATGTCATACGTCGCACTCAGCAGTAGCAAATGTCAAAATTACTCTGGAGAAATGCATCTTTCTGCTGCTGATTTGACTTTCAAAAATTATACTTCAGGAGTGCGATTTTTGAAAGTCAAATCTGCAGTAGAAAGATGCATATCTCCATCGTAATTTTGACATTTTCAAATGCTGAGCTCACCGAATGAGATTCAAAAATCGCACTCTGGCGCGTAAGTCGCGTAACGTTGTGCTGTTGCGTGCGAGCGAGACAAGAATACGCAATTGCTTAAGAGGTAACCACGAAGTAGCCTCACCTCCTCTGGGTGAGGTAAAAAGTAGGTGGGAGGCAGGGAGTGTCCGTGATGTATTTTAGACAATCTTTCTTGTACTGTGGCATTGGTAATTAAACTGATCAACTTTCTCAATCTGATATGATCCAACTGATCAACTTCATCAAAATCTTGAAAAAAGATTTGTTGTTCCATGGGCAACGTGAACGGTTGGTCGATCCCAAGAATATTGGAATAGAATGAAATGGATCCCAAACCTCCTTAAAAGCGGTGAAACATGATAATACTCCTTGGTCGGTAATGATCGTTTTTCTCCGTCGTTGTATTTTGCGACGTTAACTTTGTCTCTTTCTAATCTAACGTCAAAAACCAATCTCTAAATTTTCGTTTTTTACGTCATTGGACAGAAAGGGACACACCTAAAATTGGAAATATTGACGATGGCAAATTTTCTTTGACAACGGAGAAGTACGAAAGAAGATTGAATATTACCGACTGCCATGGCCAATTTTCTTGTTTCAATGCTTGTAAGGAGGAGTGGCATCCTTTATGATTTAAATCCATGGTCGATCCAAATATATGGAACGGCAGACTTTCTTTTTCGCGAATTCGATATTGTCTCCATCGTTAAAGTTGTTCAGAAATAGTGGTCTCAAGAAATCTATTTAATATGTAACGCATTTAATTTACACATACTCCTACATCTTAATAATTATTGTTTATTTCTAATACGCAACGTACATAGAGTCCTAACCTAACCAATAGACCAGCCGTTTGGTGTTCGGCTTCGAATATCATCGTCAACATTATTGGCTATATCGCATGACAAGCAATCATCAAAACAACAACAAAAATCAGTCTGCAATATTCGTATCGAGGCTGATTCCTGCCGCCATCGCCATGTGAAGGTTCTTTCTTTCTTTGAAAATTTAAACGCTTTTATCTTGTAACTTGTCCCACTCAGAAATGCGAGCGATTGCTCGAGACCCGACTGAATGGTCGGCTTTTTGTAATGCCTTAGATTTTCGGTCGCACTGTAAAAATGATGCCTATTATAGTCGCCCAGTCACTACGTTGTAATGTGATAGCTTACTACGTTTATTTAGGATTTTATACGGGCTCTAAATGTTTGGTTTTATGTTACTTTTAGATGAGAGAAAGCAACGAGGAAGTGGATAATTTTACGATTAGAAAATGTAATAATAGGGTCCTATGAATCCGGACGGATTTTTAAGGGGATGATCAGAACATCAAACTGAACAACTTTCTCTATGGGACCAAGGTCAAAATCGAGAAGAACAATCTTTCCAAAAATGCTATTCAATTCGACCAAAATGTATGACAGCTGATTTTCTTTCGTGATTTCGATGTTAAATTTTAATAGGGTTTTGTTATACTTTTTATACAGATGCGGAAACACTTCCCAAGTGGTTATACAGTGTGTAAGGAATAGTATCACTATCCTTTTAACCACATACTCTAGCCATCAAACTGAACAACTTTTATTATGGGAGCAAACCTGTCAGTGCAAAAAATAATCAGCTGTTCCATACTAATCTGCAGCGCCTACTCCTCGACTCAAATGTATGAGACAGATTTTTTTTGTTCTGATTTGCTCCTATAGTAAAAGTTGTTCAGGTAGAGCATGTTGTTTAAAGGTTAGGAGGATAGGCGGGCAGAAATGCTAATTGGGAGAATAGGTCACTTTTCCAACCGTAACCATATTTGTCCGATCCGGCCCACCCATACACCCCACCGACTAGAGTGCGAAAGAGACAACTGCAGCTATGACCAATTTTATCGACGAAAACAGCATTTTGTATTCCCCTGTTTTCTCCTCCAAAACTAAACCAATTTTAATAATTCTTTCAAGAATCTTTTTTTGTTTATATTCGTCAACGGGCGCGGCGGTAAAATTGGTCATTTTCGAAGGTCCCTAGTTCATACAGTAATTAATTTATGCAAAAAGCAACATTAAAAATTTTGAAAAAACCCGCGACGGTAATCGAAAAAGGATTAATAATCTAAGAACCATCGCTAATTAATTACGAACCATTTACAGAAAACCGTATCTAAATCGGTCTAGCCGTTTTGGAGATAAAAGGGAACATTGGATTTGCACAAACAAACAAACAAACAACCTCTCACTCTAAACGCATACACGTTCTCCGTTCCGTCGCGGGTAAAAAAATCAAAACATAGGGACACAGCGGAGGTAACATAGATTGTATGGTAAAAAAATATTTGCTCTAGTGTCATTATCCAGGGAGAAAATATGGAAATACGTTTGTATGGAAAAAACGGTACTCGCCTATCCTCTTAATGACACTTTTCCTCCTTTACACAAAAAAATAAGACGCTAAAAAAAAACGATTCCAAAAATTCTAGCCTAAAATCGTCACCATTAAAATAAAAACCTCTCGAACTTTAAACGTAAAAGAGAAAAATAGCTCTGATAGCGTTTCAAATTGCCCCCCCATTCCGTCAAATAGAAAACTATCCACTTTTATCTGAGAGAGACGTGAGGAAATCATGAATTATGTCTAGATTTCTGTTCCTTCCCTGCTATAGTGGAATTGAATGTGGGTATCCGAGGGTTACTGGGACGTCTTCACACTTACTGAGTGAAATATTACTAGAATCTACAAAAAACGGTCAAGAGTGTGTCGGATATGCGCGTGAAAGTTGGTCTGTCTTTGTCCGTTTAAACAAGGTGTAAACTTAAGAGGTTTCCCTGACCGAACGACCTTGACTCTTTCAGAGCCGCCTCACCTCTACTAAACTACGTAATTTTAGAGGTATACCTATTTTTGACTGGCTTATCCATCATTATCTCAATGTGGTTACTTCTAATCCAAGGAAATCACATTCTAAAATCATAAGAATACGCCCCAAATTTAACAATTATCTAATTAACTCATTAAATATGGGTCTTAAAAAAATTTGCTTTATAGCAATTTTAGATCTTGATGTTGTCTACACAAAGGTGTGTGTCTCAAGTAAAAGTGACGTTAACTTAAAAAGTAGATGCGCATAATAAAGATTGTTTCCAATATTTAGGCTTTCCTTTAAACACAGGTTTCATATGTATTTTATAAAAAAAATCTAAATATTATGTTCTATAGCAAATAAAGCCGAGATGTTGAAGATCATTGCTACACTTTTCAATCATTTGTATGTCTTTCAAATTATGAGAAGATAGCTTCTAAAAACCAGCAAAATATGGCCCGTCCGTGCGTTTACCTATGAGTAGCCTGGGATAGTTCAGACCATCAAACTGAACAACTTTACTTCGAAACCTATAGGTACATAGTTTAGAATTTTAGACACTTTTTAAGGGGATGATCAGACTACAACTAAACAACCTTCTATATGGTACAAACATTGAAACAGCAAAAAAAATCTGCTGTCCCATACATTTGGCTCGAGTAGGTTTGCAGTTTTCTTTGCATAGAATAGATGATTTTTTTTCGTGATTTCGATGTTGGTGCCATAGAGAAAGTTGTTCAATTTGTTGACGATCTAAACATTCCCTTAAAAAAGTGTCAGCATATTGAGAAGGACTCTGTAAAGTAAAATCGAAAAAAAAAACCTGCTATTTCATACGTTTGGGTCAAGTGTAGGAATTAGGTAGTAACCTTTTTAATTTCAATATTGGTCCCATGGTAAAAAGTTGTTCAGTTTGATGGTCTGAAATATCTTACAATACAAATACAAATCATTTATTTGCCAATAAATAGGGTAGGTACAGTAAATGTTAGATGTTAATATAGTATAATTATTGAGATCTCCTATTTAGCCATCATTAAGAATAGCATGCAAATATTCAATTATCCCTAAAATTAAAATTTTTCCATGTATAGTCATTTCCAATTGATCCTGATTACATTAAAGCTCAGGTACATACATTTAAATGAAAAATAATAATAATAATAATATCAATGTCACAAATACAATACATCAACAAAATAATTCAGTCAAAAAGCTAAGCTATGTATTGATTTACAAATTAGACTGTGTTTTCTAGAAATTATAATTAGGTATGTAACGCATCGAACTTTATACTCTGGATTCAGAGCCATTAGAAAAGAGCCATGATATAATAGGTAAAACACGTTTATATTCCAGTATGTCAAGAGAACACCACCAATATGCACCTTATTTTCATTACGATAGAAATGTATATTTTTACACACGAAGTCAGTAAAATCGAGCTATTTTAACACTTCCACACCGCCGACATAAGGGTTATGTTTCATGACTTATTTATTTGAAATGAAACGGTAATACATTCACACCTATTTTCTGTTCACTTCTAAACAAATACATACATAGGAAAATACGCCTTAGGCTGCAAAGAATAGATGTGTGTTTCGAAAACGCTTCCTGTCAGTATTTTTCCGAGAAAATATCACTTCAATAAACAATTTGCTTTCCATCGAAAATATTTCATAAGACAAATGGTGCACGAAGCTATTGTTTCATCGGCAATGCATTTTGAATTTTAAGTGTTTGTGTTAGAGTTCTATTTATCATACTTTGCACTTGAAGTGGGATGATAAATTGACGTTTGGAAATTGAAATAGATTTTTAAGCTGTTTTAGATGGAGTTTAAACGTTAAATATTAGAAGAGGAAATTGTCTTAAAGTGAGGTTATAATTTGATTGATTGTGTGCTCTTTGTTCTTTCTACTAAAATTAAAGACGTCTATTCTAATAACTGAATAGATGTCTTTGACTGCAATATCTCGTCAAGACCGGGATGATTTACGATGTCTTATGTTAAGTGAAGAGGCAGAGAGTGGCCATTCTGTACGTAGCACTATTTTATATTCTGTGGTAGGTACTGTGAATCCGAAATAGTCATGGATTTAAAAATGAAATGTAGGTATGTTTCGAATCGAAATTTTCTAAAACCTAACGTAAAACAATGTAAAATGTAATTAGTCAATTCATCATCATCATCATCCACCCCCACGGATCACCACTACGACTGGTCCTGCGCTGCCCTCATCTAACGGGTTCCCGCCGCCTTAACCAGGTCGTCGGTTGACCCACTACGCTTTCCGGTACGCGGTCGCCACTCGAGAATCGGCCATCTGCTCTGCGAGCAATGTGCCCAGCCCATTGCCACTTTAGTTTAGCAATTCTTTGGGATATATCAGCTACTCTGGTGCTTCTGCGGGTCTCTTTATTTCTGATTCGATCTCGCAGGGAAACTCCGAGCATAGCTATCTCCATTGCCCTTTGGGTGACTTTTAGCCATTTTATGAGGCCTTAAGTGAGCGACCACTGAGCCAATGAACCAGTGAGCACCAGTGGGCAACCATCTGTATGCAACGAGTCCTTAAATTCTTTGGGCATACGGTCAGGAGCTCAGATAGTTTGAAAAAGCTCATAATCACCAGCCGTATGGAGGGAAAGAGAGGTAGAGGACGCATGCCTACGCGATGGACCGATGTAGTAAAAGAAATTACCGATACAACACTACAGGCCAGCATACACCGGGCCCAAGATCGAGCAGCCTGGAGAGGTCGTGGCTAGGGGTCACAAAACCGGTTTCACCGAAACCCGAAAAACCGGGTAAACCGGTTTTGACGACAATTTCCAAAACCGGGTTTCAGTTTAGCCAAAACCGCGGTTTTCGATTTTTCGGTTTTGTCATACATATTCCCTAAACTCACTCGACATTGGTAGAAATGCAACGCTAGAAACAAGCAAAACGCTATTAGTAAACGTTTCGAGCTTCTCGACGACGACCCGAGCAAAACGCTATTAGTAAACGTTTGGAGCTCCTGGACGACGACCCGAAAAGTCTTTTTGCATTGAGCAAAATGAAAATGTGGGTACTAACTACCAAGTTCTCGTATAAACTGCTCAACATGGTGCAGCAATTAAGGACGACTGCAGGTTGACAAAAGAAAGCAGTGGTCACGATAAGAACCTTTAACGACTGTTCGCCAAGGCTCTGTGAAATTACCCTTTTCTTGGATGAGTATCAGCCTGCCGAACAGGCAGACTTCCTTAAAGAATACTCATCGACGATAGACCACATTCATGCAGTTAAGCAGCTGAGAGAAAGATGCAGACATTTCAACTACCTTGTTGAGCACTTGCATGGTCATGTTTCATTCTCTCCATAAAATATTGACAGACATCCTCAGTAAAGTTATGCAGATGTATAACATGAGTTAACCTGACTCGTTCCCATTAACCGAAGAATGTGACAAGGGGATACCATATCTGGATCATCAGGGATACTGCTAACAAGCCAAGAACAGAGACATGGCGCGTAGGTACTATACTAGTCATAAAACACTGGTGGAGTCGAATACGAAGGCGGGTAAGCGGATCACAAATTTGAAGAAGAAATAGGCAGGACACTTGGAAGATGGGAAGGCAGCCGGTGCATGGTCTCTAAGACATTATCTAAGTGGCAGCCAAGAGAACGATGGAGGTCAATAGGTGACCTACCACAACGCTGGGCTGGGCAACATTGTATCAGATTGGCACAGGTATTTGAAGAATGGCACAATAAGAAGGATGCACAGCACAGGTATGCCCGCCCAGCGGTGGGCTGATATGGGCTGATTCGACTGATTAATTTCTATGGTGGTAAGGATTGTTAGTTCAATCGAATTAAACATTTCGTACTTTCGTAGTTATATCTGTCATACGCCGACTAAATAGCGTCGCTTGTAGGTAAGATTAATTGTATTTCAAAACGGATTATATTATTTGCAAGAAAAGTGATATAAATTTATCAAAAATGCTTCAATTGTTTAAAACAACGTTTTATTTAAAAAACAAAATGAAAACCGAAAACAAAACCGAAAAACCGGAAAACCGGTTTTGACATAAAATGAAAACCGAAAAACCGGTTTTGTAATATTCCTTCGGTTTTGTGACCCCTAGTCGTGGCACAAGCGGCCAACGATAGTCACGTCCCTCAGCCATGTTGTTACGACCAAGAAGAAGAAAAAGTTAGCAACCACATCTCAATCTTAGACACTTCTTCTTCTTTCCATTTGCTCTATCCCAGTCTTAGTCACTGAATCGTTCGAAACAATATTTTTAATTCAAATGTTGTCCCAAAAGCAAAAGTTGTTTAAATTCTCCGCCGAATTACAACCATTTGTCCAGTATTCTTGTACAGAACAGTTTAGTATATTCCTGAATAATTTCCAAACAGGGTACATCTTAGTATGCGTCGACGCCGGCGGGGTGTGGTTTCCAATACATATTTATATTAGTCGCGAACAGTCGCTGGCTGTAGTCCAGTGGAGGCGTTCGACATTTGTTTGTTTTATTTTGTTTGTATTTGTTTGGTACAGGGTCGGACTCAGACGATAGGGCACTAGATACCTATAAGTTGGTTAACTAAAGCTGGCGCGTTCACAGACACACACAAATACGTTTTTCCTGCCACGGCGTCCGTGCTTGATAGAGATAGAGATAGAGAAACTTTTTAATATGCGTGTAGTGAGACAAAGGCATTGTGTAAATGTGTGGCACGCGCCAGCTTCAGTTAACCGTCCTGTATGAAACGTGGACCTTTGTGTGGGAATTGAACGGAGTGCAGATCGAGTGAGTGACGGGAGATTAAAGAATGATAGTGATAAGGATGACATATTCGCGTAGGACAGGCCAGACATTAAAACTGAAATATGAAGGCCAACATTTGGGGCTTTACAAGGATAGACCAGGCCTACGTTCATGGTGATTGTGTACGCGCAAAAGGACAGCTTTACCAGTCGTTCTCTCAGAATATACTTGATTGTCAAAGTCAGTCATTTATTGCACTAGTTATAGGCTACATAGAGATCTTATTATTAGTGTCTTTGTGTTCAGAAATAACCTAAAAATTCAAATTTTGGGTCGACTTGGGTTGGTTTGGCTGTTGGGAAATTTTTAATTTTTAATTTTATTTTATTTGGAAAACTTACAGCTTACAATCACAATAATAGTTAATGTTAATGCTATAATACAATCTGAGCCAATTACAAGTTTTCACCAGTAGTTTAACCAAATAGATTCGAACATGGGTCCACAAAATGCCTTAGTCCGTACCTATTATTTGCAATGTTTTGCTTCGACAAAATATAGAATTGCCGAATTGGCGTGACGGTGCGAAATGCGGGTTCGGTTTTAAAGTTTTACTTATTTTGGTGTTTTTATTTAGTCTTAGCTAAACGAAATGTCGATTTTAAGCGATACACGCCTTTATGTTGTTTACTTATGTTTGGTTAGATGACCCTTTATTTATAACAAGGTTCTACTTATTTTAGCTTACCCAAACTCATTATACAGGGTGAAATTGATGTCATTAGCATCCTTTTAAACTAAGAGTCTACCCATCAAACTGAACAACTTTTAGTAGGTATGAGAGCAAATCGATCAGAGCAAAAATTAAATCAGCTGTTGCATTCATTTGAGTCGAGCAGGCACTGCAGTTTAGTATGGAACAGATTTTTTTTTGCTCCCATAGTAAAAGTTGTTCAGTTTGATGGGCACTCTTTAGATTACGTTTGAACTTCGGCCAAAGTCCTAGTTTAACTAATTTTATTATGGTGAGTTTAATAGTGATATTCAATTAACATTATAGTCGCAAAGTGCAAATAAAGTGTTTAAAGTGCGCTAACCTCGAAACGTAAAATAAATAGCACATTTCATGCACATTTCACATTTCAAACAAGCCGTTGCGGATTCTACACACGACTCATCTTGTCAATACGAATATATTCTATTGATTTAAAAGTGTTTTCGTTTCAATAAACAGGTTCTGAAATATTTGGTTTACGATAAAGTATTTACAATGGCTTTTTGTCGATCTATTTTAAGTTTGAAGTGTTTATTTTGTTTAATATGAGAGTTCGTTGGCGTTGTGAAAAATTCGTGACCTACCACTTCTGTTCTCTTGGTACATCAACAAATTATCTTTATTCCAGGAGAGCGTTTGAGCATTGAGATGTACCTACCAGGAGAACAGAAGTGTACAAGAGGTCATATCATAAGGTAACGACCTTACCTTTTTTAAGGAAGTTCGACCTCTGGTACACATCTGCTCTCCTGGTACATCATTGGTTATTGGAAATGATCACAATCTAAGTATCTTTGCGGAGAGGTATGGACACATCCGGGTTCAAATCCGCACGAATGACAAGCCATGTACCAATAAGCATAAGCATATGCTCACGACTATATTCCCCGAGGGGGTAGTCAGAGATATTCTGAAACCTCAGAACATCCACGTTTCACCAGTAGTACCGAAACTCTGTCCAGTGTGACCAAATGTACCAATGAGCTTTTCTAACTTATGTCAATAATACCAATTGCTCTCAAACGGTGAATGAAGACCACGTGAGGAAACCTGCATACGCTGAAGAAGAAATTCCAATGCGTAGGTGAAGTCTTCCAATCCGCATTGGGCACGCATGCTGGACATGATTTTGTCATCAAAACAAAATTTGGATTTTTCGAATTATACTAGAATTTTACCAGAAAAAATTAAAAAGTAAATCATGTATCTTTCGCAATTTTCAGCGCTACTTTAGACCGTTGTTTATAGCCCAGGTACTTACATACAGAAGCGTCACAAAAATCTGATAAACTTGGCTTGTTTCCAGTAACAAAACATGTACTAAATGCACCCGTCTTACCTCCTCGCCAGATAATCACTGGCATTTCAGTCGTTCTCCGAAACTCTTGGAGAAACTTGCCAAGAATGAGACCTTTGTTGAATTTTGAATCTTCGAGCAAAGTGAGTAGGGTTTGTTTTTGATTGTATTCGGTAAAAAATTATGTTGTAGTACTGTATTGTAGGGTCCCACTGCAGGACTCTAACAGCAAAGAGGGTGGAGTGTACCATACTCTACCACGGTGGAAAAATTCAGACTTTGAAAGGGGAGTCTACAAAACCACCATAATCCCATAAAAAAATTGGGATGAAATTCGAATGCGTATGTGAAGTCTACCAATCCAAATTGGGCACGAATGGTAGACTAAAGCCTATAAAAAAATACACCCTCCCTGAGAATAGGCCTGTGCCCTGCAATGGGACGTATACAGGGTTTAAATGACAGCGTAGCAAATACTGAAACGTTGAACTCAGACCATTAAACTGAACAACTTTCACTATGGAGCCTACCTCAGGAAAGGCGAAAAAAAAATTTGGTGTCCCATACATTTGAGTCGGGAGTTTCTGGCTGCATCTTCTCTACAGTGACAACACGTTCCGACTTGGGGGTAGCTTAAAAAAGAATTGACGTTTAGTAAGTGTGCTTCAGATCATGAATTCATAAATTATTTTGATTTGAATTGAATTGGGAAGGTACACAAGAAGTTTTGTATAGGACAGCTGATTTTTTTTCGCGTTTCCTAAGGTAGCTCCATAGTGAAAGTTGTTCAGTTTGATGGTCTGAGTTCACCGCTTCAGTATTTTCTAAGCTGTCACTTGCACCATGGTATAGGCTGATAATATGTTAATTCAAATAGGAGACACAAAGTTAATTTCTAGAATAGACAAGAATAACTCGATTCGGTTCGGATGCGGGCTCTTTCGATTTGAAACAGAAAATACCCGCAACAAAACCTTACCTTTCCCACTTTGTAGAACAAATTGTACTTGAAACCTATGCAAATAACTAAAAGGGAGGAAAGTGGAAAGTCTCAGATAGTACCTAGGTACATAATTATACAACCGTCGTTCGGCAGTAACCACAAAGTCAAGTGTGGAGGCATCTCATTATAGAAATCACTTTGTTTAGATACTACGACACGATTTCGATACGATTTGTTGTTATTTTCAATCCGACTGCGCTAGAATTGTGAAATAAATCAAATTATATAGAAAAAAAAAACCTACTGTCCGTCTGTCATACGTGTGTTTCTCAGAGGCAGTTAGACATAGAAAGCTGAAACTTATAGCATAGCCAATCCTCTGTGGCATAGCTTTAAAACAATGAATGGCCTGATTTCTATTTTGGGGACAGACGGCTTATTAACAATTTGTTAACACTCAACCTACGAGTACATACCCCTATAGAGACGTAATATAAGGCGACCCAACTCTGTCAACTCATCAGTGACTTGTCACTTATATATTTCGCAACGCCTTTGTTTTCCGCCATTGTTTCGAATAGACTTCGTAGTACTTCGGAGCATTTCCGTCCCCCCCGCACCGCAGCTAGTTGACAGAATTTTTTTCTTTTAAATTCGCATGTATTACGTCTCTATAGGGGTATATGCTCGTAGCACTCAACCTATCAAACTGAAAAACTTTTTGTTGGGAGCTTTTAGATGACTATGGAGCCGACATAAGAAAAATTATAAACTGTGTTTTTTCCTACAAAACTTCACTACCTACCTCGACTCAAATATGCAGAATAGTGAAATTGATATCATTAGCATCCTTTTAAACTAAGAGTCTACCCATCAAACTGAACAACTTTTACTATGTGAGCACACCAATCGGAGCAATAAATAAATCTGCTGTTGCATACATTTGGAGTCGAGTAGGCAATGCAGTTTAGTATGGTACTGCTGATTTTTTTTTGCTCTGATCGGTTTGCTCCCATAGTAAAGGTGTCCAATTTGATGAGCACTCTTAGTTTAAAAGGATGCTAATGATATCAATTTCACCCCATAGATGCGAATGTACATTGGTTCTGATATTTTCAGCTTTTTTATCCTTGAAATAGTTTTTTCACCTCACAAGCTCGGAAAGATTCTGTTTATCATTTGAAATCTGAGTGCAAAAGTGTATTTTATCCGCTAGCGTGGAAAGAGTTTTTGAAATTCGATATTCTATTCAATATTTTTATATACCGCCAATCCACTGAAAATGCTTAATAACTATTTCATGACACTGGCCAGCACGCAAATAAAAACTTTTTGAAATGTTCTCTTTAGCAATTCATTTTTTTTCCTCGCTGTTGTGAGGTGAAAAATTGTGTGTTTCGCTCGGCTGCAAAGTTATTCTGCGTCTTATACCTTTGAAACCTTGCTAAGCGCTCAGGATTCTATTATTTGAACCACTCGCTACTCGCGCCTAAAAGCAACTTTGCAGCCTAGCATAACAAATAACTATTTTTTTAATTGTTTTCAATCGTACAATGTAAACAGTAGAATAATACAATCCAGTTCGATCTTTATTCTGTTACTAGATCGCAATCAGTTCAAGTAACGAGGTACTCGAATGCGGTGACGTTTTAACGAGATGTTTCTACTGGGTTTTATTTACTTTGGTTACCAAAGAACTATACAAGTGGACTTAGTTATTTGAAGATAATAATTACAGGGTTTTAGGGTACAAAGTTACATTACTTGAAGGAGTGAGTACCCATGATACTGAACAACTTTCCATAAGAATCCTGTCGAAAATCCTCAAAAAAATTTGCAACCAGAATTTTTCAAGGAAAAGTAGAAAAAAAAATTGCGAATTTTTATAAAGGTTCGTTCTTATATACTGACACTTTTGTGAGGGTATGATCAGACCATCAATCTGAACAACTTTCTCTATGGCACCAACATCGAAATCGCAAAAAAAATCTGCTGTCCCATACATTTTGCTCGAGTAGGTTTGCAGTTTTGTAAGGGAGATCAGATTTTTTTTTCTCGTTTTCGATGTTGGTGCTATAGAGAAAGTTGTTCAGTTTGATGGCCTGATCATCCCCTTCAAAAAGTGTCGGCACGTTAAGAAGGACCCTATAGGTACAAGGTGTTTCATAAGTAAAAATAAATATTTAAAACTCTTAAGGGGGTTGCTTAGACCATCAAACTGAACAACTTTCTCTATGGCACCAACATCGAAATCGCAAAAAAAATCTGCTGTCCCATATATTTTGCTCGAGTAGGTTTGCAGTTTTATTTATGCAGTATGGCAAAGCAGATTTTTTTTTCACGATTTTGATGTTGATCCCATAGAGAAAGTTGTTCAGTTTGATTGTCTGATCATCCCCTTTAAAAAGTGTCAGCACATTAAGAAGGACCCTATATTTGTTTCTTAGGGATTTGTTCAGTTTCATGGGTACAATCACCCCATAAATTAATGCAACTGCCTGTCTTCAGGCGTTATACATATTGAACGGTGTACGATACTTCAGACCATCAAACTGAACAATTTTCACTTTGGAGTCAACATCGAAAACGCGGAAAAAAGTCTGCTGTTCTATGGAACATCAAATTTTTGTTTGCGATTTCGATGTTGAGATGTTCAGTTTTGATGATCAGAATCACCCCCTTAATTATGTAACGCATTGAAGTTTACACCCCGTATACAGACCTTTTTAATAATGTTGAGAGTTTTTTAAGGGGATAATCAGATCAATGCATTAAGAAAGGCATAATCATATGCTCGATTCCCCGAGGACCCCAGAACAGAAAACTCAGAACATTCACTAAGAAAGGATTTATCGAAAATCAATCTGTAGTGTAAAGTCAAATGTAAACTTTTGTACTTATCAGTCCTTGTAGTGTACTATCGCGGACTTTGCCGCCTGACTACCTCTAAACTCATTTTTGCTAGCATATTATTAAAAATAAAAGCGCTGTCTAGACCCGCCCAATTGATGAATAGACCAATGAATGAATAGTTTCCAAACAATAAATTATTGCCGAAATTATGCGAAAAAAAAATGTGTGGTCAGGCGAAAAAGTCCGCGATAGTGCGTACGTATTGTAAGTAGGTACATTACAGTTATGTAATGTTCGAGTAGTTATACTCGAAATGGGTATCTACAGAATTGAAGCAAAAAGCTAAGAGAGAGGGTATTGTCTGTGTTCCCATTTAAAAAATTGTAGCAAAAAATTCTTCTTTCCGGTGAAAATTACTTGAAACCGTTTGCAGAAACTTTTATATTAAATCGACGAACGAAATTGTTTGGGCACATTATGAAATATTGGATGAATTATTCTTTTAGGAAATCTGAATTTGATTTCTTTGAACTTAAATAGGAATTTAAAAATTTTCCCTCGATTATCGGCAGAATCTTATACAACTATCATTCCTACTAAATTAAAATTATAAAAGACATCATCGGCGATTTATACATTTTTTGCCCAAATGTGAAAGTGCCGTCCAACAATAGTAGGTTTTATTTCATCCAAAATGTATGAAAAGGTAGATTTTTCGAACCCAAATAAAACCAATTGTAAGTAAAATATGAATAATAATGAATTTGAACGAATCTAGTGTAGCAATGTCAAAATGACTCCATAGTAATTTTGTCATTTTCTACTGCTGATTTGAAGAGATTCAAAAACAATACTTTCTGGATGAATTTTGGCACAGGGATAGAATATGTTAACACATAGCGTAGTGTACTAACGCCCATACACACTCCCTCCCTATTTTTGCTGTGCCCATAAATGGGTATCATATGAGATACAACAAATTATATAAGTACCACCTTTATGTACTTTACCATTATGATGCATTAAATGAATTATGAATTATTATGAGGGCGAGGCTTGTGCCCTGCAGTGAGACGTATACTGGCTGATCATGATGATGAATTCACAAACATCCAAACATCGGCATCGCCACAAACTTCGACGTTTATAATTTTAGTAGAATTGTTTTTAATTTTTCAATGAACATTTCCGATATCTCTTGTACTGTCAAGAAATCAAACCGATAACAGAAAGACTGCACCAGCTCCTTGCCAATGACACTATTGTACATTTGCCAGAACTAGTGACGTAACTCTCGATACAAACTACTATCGATATCGATATTTTATCGACAGATTTTCCCGAAGCCCCCCTCGCGGTAGATTTATCGATAGATTTGTGAACCGGTCTTTTATAAATTACTTTAAGCGATAAAATTTATTTTTATTGCACAGTTTTGTGTGAATTGAAAACCTGTGTCGCTTTTCATTTCAAATTGATTTGGTGTAGTTAACGGTTTTCTATGGGTTTATTTGACTGTATCGTTTTAGAGTGTTATACAAGTTTGCTTGTTTATTGAATGGTATTTATTTATTAAGAGAATTTTATTCCGAGGGCGAAAATGCGGGCTGCATACAAACGTACTATGGTGATATTTTCAATACTAACCAATTAAAGTCAATGAAATTTTGCAGAAACAAACTAGAAACAAATCTCTATGCTTGTATGGAGTCAGATTTTCGTTAAAATATACGGTTTCAATGCTAGGATTAATTTAAGATTTGTTTGGAAATCTTTGAGGCACTGTAACTTTAAAACTATACATTTTAACGAAAATTGGACTCTATACAAGCAAAGAGATTTGTTTCTAGATTGTTTCTGAAAATTTTTATTGCGTTTAATTGGTTAGTATTGAAAATATCACCATAGTACGTTTGTATGGAGCGCGCTCCGAATTATACCCTCTTAAAACCTCTACGCTTCAATATGGAGGTGAGTATTTAGTTCAATACTGCTCTGCTCAAAATTGGTGATGCGCTATGTATACGAGTATACTATTATAAAAGGTGTGAGAGTTTACCGTTTGCTTTACTTTAAAGGCTGATTGTACTCAAGATACTGAACAACTTTCCTCAAGAAAACAACAACTAATTGAACGTTTGATTGAATGAACAGATTTTTTTAGCGAATTTCCATTTGGTTCCTTTGGGAATGATGTTCAATATTATGCATATGCTCACGACTATATTCCCCGAGGGGGTAGTCAGGGATATTCTGAAACCACAGAACATCAACACCAGTTGTACCGAAACTCTGTCCAGTGTGACGGGGGGTGAGCCCGTCGCCACTTTTAATGGACAGTGGGTACAATACACGCCTCGAAATTGAAGCATGCAGGTTTCCTCACGATGTTTTCCTTCACCGAAAAGCCAGTGGTGTAACAAATCGTACATAAATTCCGAAAAAATCATTGGTACGAGTCGGCTTGGACGGGGATCGAACCATCGCCTCCTCACGGCAGGCAAGGTTACTCGCCACTGGACCACCACGGAATTATTATGAGTAGGTACTATCACCATTTAAAGTAATGCAACTGTATGCACTTACAACATGTGTATGTTTTTTTCTGAAAAAGCTTACAAAAATATTAATTACGTTGGCGCACACTCGATACAAACAAAGTCTGGTTATATTTTCAATAACTAATCAATTAAAGTCAATAAAATTGTCAGAAACAATCTAGAAACTAATCGTTATGCTTGTATGTTGTCAGATTTTTGTTAAAATGTTTACCTAGTTTTAAAGTTACAGTGCCTCAAAGATTTCCATGCAAATCTGAAATTAATCCTAGCATTGAAACTGTATATTTAAACGAAAATTTGACAACATACAAGCTTAGAGATTTGTTTCTAGATTGTTTCTGCAAAACTTCATTGACTTAATTTGGTTAGTATTAAAAATTTATCATCATTTCGTTTGTATGGAGCCCGCCCACTGTAATATCCCTAAACATGTGGCTTTTCACAACAAAGCATGAGTTTCTATTCTGCTTCGTAATAATAGATTGAAAGTTTTACTCCATTGTACACAAAATAACACATCCCACTATCAAACCAAACCGATAAGTTTTCCAATCGACATGACAACAATATCGACAAACGTCCACGGGGCGTGGTCACACTTTAGTCGGGGAGATATGGCGTGGCGATAAGCCAACTCTAAAGCTCTCGAAAACATCGATATTATTTTGCGCAGCACTATTTTTTTTTTTAAAAAAACCGTGGTGGTCCAGTGGCGAGTAACCTTGACTGCCGTGCAGGAGGCGATGGTTCGATCCCCGTCCAAGCCGACTCGTACCAATGAGTTTTTGGAATTTATGTACGATTTGTTACACCTCTGGCTTTTCGGTGAAGGGAAACATCGTGAGGAAACCTGCATGCTTCAATTTCGAGGCATGTATTGTACACACTGTCGATTATAAGTGGCGACGGGCTCACCCCCCGTCACACTGGACAGAGTTTCGGTACTACTGGTGAATCGTGGATGTTCTGAAGTTTCATAATATCTCTGACTACCCCCTCGGGGAATATAGTCGTGAGCATATGCTATATGCTATTTTTTTTAATGGAAAGATGGGCGTGTGGAAAGGAAGTCATCATCATCATCACAGCCTATATACGTCCCACTGCAGGGCACAGGCCTACCCTCAGGGTGTATGGGCGTTAGTCCACCAGGCGTGCCCAATGCGGATTGGTAGACTTCACATAGGCATCGGAATTTTTTCTTCAGCGTATGCAGGTTTCCTCACGATGTTTTCCTTCACCGTTTAGGAGCAGGCGGTATTACGTACTTAAGTTAGAAAAACTCATTGGTACAGTCAAGAGCACGTCAAGCTAGACACCTTGGACTTCGTACTGTTCTTATGGCGTTCGTATAAAGAGAATTTTATTCCGAGACCGAAACTGCGCGCTGCATACAAACGTACTATGGTGATATTTTCAATACTAACCAATTAAAGTCAATGAAATTTTGCAGAAACAATCTGGAAACAAATCTCTATGCTTGTATGGAGTCAGATTTTCGTTAAAATATACAGTTTCAATGCTAGGATTAATTTAAGTTTTGTATGGAAATCTTTGAGGCACTGCAACTTTAAAACTATACATTTTAACGAAAATCGGACTCCATACAAGCATAGAAATTTGTTTCTAGATTGTTTCTGCAAAATGTCATTGAATTTTATTGGTTAGTATTGAAAATATCACCATAGTACGTTTGTATGGAGCGCGCCAACGGTAATAATAATGAGTTTTTCTAACTTAAGGGAAGTTAGAAAAACTCATTGGTACCGTCAAGAGCACGTCAAGCTAGACACCTTGGACTTCGTACTGTTCTTATGGCGTTCGTATTAAGAAACAGTATCGCACTTCGATTGTCAAGGTTGATGTGGTCTTGACTGAAAATGGCATGTCATCCCTGCAGTTTCGAACCTGGCCCTCAATATTGAGTTTCCATAGCTCAACGCAACGCGATAGGAGAAAGACTAAACAGCTAAAGTGACGGCTTGTCACCCATACCCATAAAGGTACTATACCAGGAATAGAGGAACATACAGCTGAGTGAGCGAGATGTACCTAGCGGCACCACTGTATAATAGAAAGAGATACGTGACGCGAGACAGTAGAACCGTTTTTTAGTCGGAAATTAATTTTTACAATTCGGTTTCCGTGATTAATTGCGAATTGAAAGTGAAATCGTAGATTATTTTATGAAATATACCATACATATACTATGGGACCAACATCGAAAAGTTAGAATGGTATGGGCATAAAGATAATTATACCTTACAGGAATAGAGCAACAAACATGAGTTGTCAAAGAAAACCTTTTTTGGATGTTTTTTGGAGACTATTCGCAGGCAAAAATTCTAATATTGTCTATAATTCTGAGTCTAACGTGAAATTGTGGATAAATTAATGAAGTAGTGTCAGTACTCAGTATATTTCATAAAATTATCTACGATTTCACTTTAGATTCGCAATTATTCACGGAAACCGAATTGTAAAAATTAATTAGTGACTAAAAAACGGTTCTATTGCCTCGCGTCACGTATCTCTTTCTATTATACAGTGGTGCCGCTAGGTACATCTCGCTCACTCAGCTGTATGTTCCTCTATTCCTGGTATAATACCTTTATGGTATAAGCTATGAAACAATTTTAACATCCGCCGGAAAAATCATACAGTTAAACTGACGTCTGCGAAACTTCGTACAATAAATTTGTAAAGACACGACGAAGAATTTTCAAAAATAAAAATCAATCCGTTACAGAAACTAGTTTGGAATTCAATAACAGGAAACTCGGCGTTAAGTTTGACGTTTCCGCTTTGACCGGATGTGGGTGACGTGAACCTACTTCCGTTACGGATTGTGACGTCGTAATCTATGAGATTTTTATACTTTATTACTTTGAAGAAAGGAAAATGTTTTAGGACACATCGGACACTACACACGGTGTAAACTTAAATGGGAATAAAATCACGAAAAAAACCATTTCATACATTTTAGTCGAAAAGCTATTGACATTTTCTAATAAGGAACCGCTGATTTGGTCTATGGTCTGAAGCATATCTTACCTTTAAATACGCGTGCGTAAATGTGCGTTCACACACGATGACGCACTGACGGAGCGGCAGATGTCAGTCCATAGAACCACACCCGGTGCGTCAATGCGTCACCGTGTGTGCTTCTACGTGCGGTTTCATACAACTCCTTGCTTCACTTTATGACGGACTGACGTCTGCCGCTGCGTCCGTGCGTCATCGTGTGTGAACTCACTTAAAGTATGTGACGCATTTGAGTTTACATCCTGTATAATGTATTTTGTATTGATTTTTAGTAATTAAAACACAAGTCAAGGATGTTTAGTACTTTAAATGGGACTTGATCAATCTGACAATGTCAAAAATATTTTAAAAATCTGATAGCTGCCTGATGGGCATTCACCCAAGAAACTGCTTATGAAACCGTACACAGGGGTGTAAGCACATGAGTTATTTAATAATGTGCCCCTAAGGCTGCGTTTCCACCAGAGATGTGCGAGGTAGCGAGGCGGCGAGCGAGGAAAAAATCGGCCAACGAGAGTACTTAAATTTCCCAATGACGTGATCGAGCGAGCGCGCTATTGGCAGATTGAAGGCTTCCGCACATTGCAGCGATAATATCGAGCGATATTATCGACAGCGATATCGCGACACCTTACACACTGCAGCGATTCCGCGATTCGCATCACGCATGCGCCCTTTTTTTTTTTTTTTTTTTTTAATTTATTTAATAAGAAGTTTAGAAATACATTTTTTACAAAAAGTCCTACAAAACCATGTTTTATGGTTTGGCTGTAGGAAACAGAAAAATTACAGTCTCGCATTACATAGGCGCAATTATAATAGTCTATTTTTTACACGTTACATGACTGGTGTACAAAGTACGTACTTGCTAATCACTGATAACATTTGATAGTAACAGTTCCTTCAACAATTTACAAAATCTTGGCTTCTTTGCCTCATTTCGAATATCTGCTGGTAGCTCGTTGAACAGCTTTGGAACACACCTACTTAGGGTCCTATACCCGAAGTAGTTGTTCGCCCGCGGTACTTCGAACTTACCATTCGATATTGCTCTCGTTTCATAGTTATGTTTCAAAAGTGACCTGTAGTGAGAATTGCCATGAATTGCATTGGCTTCACTGAATGTAGTAGAAAGAGATTGCGTCAGGTTGCGATAATATCGCGGCAGTATGTAGGATCGAGCGCGTCCCCATACAAAATGTACTGAGAACAATTATCGCAAAATCGCAGCGATAATATCGCTCGATAATATCGCTGCAATGAGCGGAGGCCTTGATTCCTCGCTCACCGCCTCGCTACCTCGCACATCTCCGGTGGAAATGCAGCATCAGTCCCTTCGCAAGACACTAGGAGAACCTCACGGTAGATGACCAAATCCATCCCAAAAATCCATCGAAAGATTTCTACCATAATTCCTCTCACACCCAAATTCTAGCAACAATGGCGGACAATACCCGCCATAAACAGATAAATTTACATCGTCCACAAAATGTACAGTGTGTTTACAAATTGTGTATATGTTTATTAGCTATACGGGGTGTTTGCAGCTGGGAACGGGAGATAGTATCGCATTTGAATACAGGGTGCTATAGAGGTGCTGGATGGGGTATGAGAGTGGTTTACTTGGAGACATGCCGTTGCAGCAATGTTTGATGTAGCCTCTTTATGCTCAATTCACATGCTATATACTATTGAGTATTTCTATCTTCTGTAATCAATAACGACTGCTCTCAAACGTTAAAGGAAAACATCGTGAGGAAATCTGCATACGCTGAAGAAAAAATTCTGAGGCGTATGTGAAGTCTACCAATCCGCATTGTGCACGCGTGGTGGACTTATGCTCAACCAATCCTCCTTGATGTTAGGCCTATGCCAAATACAAATACAAAATACAAAATATTTATTGAACCAACGTGTGATACAGGTTTTCAGGACTCGTAATGATTATGATTAACAACCTTAGATTACCTATACCTAGCACATTGTATAGATAATACAATAAAAGTTTTAAGCTGTGATCCCACACTAGACTCAGGGCCTGGTTGGAGAGGATCAGCATTAGTATTAACATTTAGATACAAAATGAGCGGCAGTTATTTATAATATATAGTCATGTCTTTAAATGAGGGTCAATTCAGCTCATTGAAAGATCAGCGACATTCTGCGACCTGTACGATAAAAATTGTGTCACCTTACATATACAGGGTGTCCCAAAAAATAGTGTCAAGCAGAAGTCCATGGACAGAGCACCTTTTGGGGCACCCGAAACAGCCCCATTGTATGTTCTACGATTTAGTAAAATCAGTCGTTGTAGAAGTAATTATGATGCATATGTGAATACTATCAAACCATAATAGGACGCTTGGGGGACTAGCCTCACCCTTCTTGAGGTAGTTGAAAATACCTGTGAACAAACTTTAATAACATCTTTGTATTTTTTTTAATAGTAGTCAGACATTTTTTGAAAATTAAAATAACTTTTTAATGTTTACCTCCATGAAACAAGAACAACATACAAACAACAATCATAACTCAACAGCCAGCAATCACAGTTATATATCCGCAACACGCTTCGTCAAATTGTATTTTCTATTTTTTACCACCACCAACCAAATTAAATAAATAATATATACCTGGACCTGTATTATAACTAGACAACGATATAGAATACATAATGATTATATAGATACAAACATCCATGACTCGGGTTCAAATATTCATATTCATCATCCAAATATTTGTCTCTTACGTGATTCGAACCTGCGACCCTTGGCACAGCAGGCAGGTTCACTACCGACTGAGCTATCGGGCCGTCAAAAATTATAGGAATCAAACTACTTATACAATACTTTATGAGTATTTTGCATTACGAGTACGAAACTATGAGCCACATCTAGTAACTCTAGAGCAACACTAGTTGTGTGAAATGTGGAATCAGGGGTAGGGTAATCGCGCCAGTTGTTGTCCACGTCGCTGATTATGTTGCGATTATTTCGCTTTAATTAGGTCGAGCGCGTGTGTTTTAGTACTGTCATTTTTATTGGACAGTTTTATGCCGAACACCCTACGGCTGTTTCCAAATTCCAGTTGAATTGTTTGGATTTAAATTTAATCAAAATTGTTTTGTTTCCATTACTATGTGTTTATAATTTTAGGCTAGCAATCTATTATCAATTTTGATATGTAAATCCATTTTGAATAACCTGCTGGCTGTGCGTAGGTTGCATAACGTATAACGTTACGGTAGTACTACCAGAGGGCCTACCATGAGTTTTCCCTATACTTTACTACTGTAGTTACGTCGCCAATTCGTATGACAGAAATTAGTTCTCAACGTAACCACTAGGAGCGCTGTACGAAATTCAATACAAAATTGGTGACGTAACTACAGTAGTAAAGTACGGTGAAAACTCATGGTAGACCTACAGCATAGGTAGCATGACACCGTGATACAGCGCTACCACACTAGCTGAGTGCAACCTGCGCGTTATCGGTCCCACATACTATGAACACCCACATACTATGAACACCTACCTACCTACCTGACTGACCTACGAAATGAAACTAACGACGAAACATTTAATCGCCGATTGAAAAACTTTTTTATGAATATAACGAGTTCTATTCTGTAGACCTTGAGTTTTCACCGTACTTTACTATTGTAGTTACGTCACCAATTTTGTATGGAATTTCGTACAGGACTCCTAGTGGTCACGTTGAGAACTAATTTCTGTCATACGAATTGGCGACGTAACTACAGTAGTAAAGTATAGGGAAAACTCATGGTAGGGCTTACAAATCTGTTAAAGAATTTTTGACTAAAAGTTTTTAAATACCTAGTATTTATTATTCGTTTTATTGTTCAGGTACATTAGACATTTTTAGTATACCTATAAGTACCTACGATTCTTGAAATAGACGATGTTTAACTTTTATTCTTTTTATTTTTAATTATTCGTTTTTATTTTTGACATTGTTAACACGCTTTGTCAACAATGGCGACATAATTATCTGCATCTGCAACACGCTTCGTCAAAAGTTAAACATATTATAAAAATTGACGGCCCGACAGCACAGTCTGTAGTGAACCTGCCTGCTGTGCCGGGGGTCGCGGGTTCGAATCCCGTAAGGGACAAATATTTGTATGACGAATATGAATATTTGTACCCGAGTCATGGATATTTATTTCTATATATGTATTCTATATCGTTGTCTAGTTATCATAATACAAGTCCAGGCTAGATTCTGGAACTTTAAATGTGACTAGATAATTTGTGTGACACTGTCCAAGATATTTATTTATTATAATAATTTAAAAACAGGATCAGAATCAGCAACATGCTTCGTCAAAACTTAAACCTTTACACTCCTTATCCGCCACATGCTTCGTCAACATACAGACTAATTCACACTCCTAGGCCCAGCCCCACGCCACTCCGGCTCCAAGGTTCCCAAGACGCTAGCGGCATTTCCCCTTTGAACTGTCAAAGACAACCTCTGCACCAAAAAAGCGCCAGAGCGCGGGTCGCCACCTTTAGCTCTCAACCGCCGCCCGATCTCCTGCACAAAAATTTTGGCCTCGGTGCGACGGAAAAATGCGATGCTGTGCGGCCTGGTGTAGTACAACCCTAAAACGGTTCTATGCATCGCGCCACGTATCTCTTTCTATTATACAGTGGTGCCGCTAGGTATCTCGCTCTCTCAGCTGTCAGTAACTCTATTAGTAATATTCAGTAGGTCCAGTGGCGAGTAACCTTGACTGCCGTGCAGGAGGCGATGGTTCGATCCCCGTCCAAGCCGACTCGTACCAATGAGTTTTTGGAATTTATGTACGATTTGTTACACCTCTGGCTTTTCGGTGAAGGGAAACATCGTGAGGAAACCTGCATGCTTCAATTTCGAGGCATGTATTGTACACACTGTCGATTATAAGTGGCGACGGGCTCACCCCCCGTCACACTGGACAGAGTTTCGGTACTACTGGTGAATCGTGGATGTTCTGAAGTTTCATAATATCTCTGACTACCCCCTCGGGGAATATAGTCGTGAGCATATGCTATATGCTATTTTTTTTAATGGAAAGATGGGCGTGTGGAAAGGAAGTCATCATCATCATCACAGCCTATATACGTCCCACTGCAGGGCACAGGCCTACCCTCAGGGTGTATGGGCGTTAGTCCACCAGGCGTGCCCAATGCGGATTGGTAGACTTCACATAGGCATCGGAATTTTTTCTTCAGCGTATGCAGGTTTCCTCACGATGTTTTCCTTCACCGTTTAGGAGCAGGCGGTATTACGTACTTAAGTTAGAAAAACTCATTGGTACAGTCAAGAGCACGTCAAGCTAGACACCTTGGACTTCGTACTGTTCTTATGGCGTTCGTATAAAGAGAATTTTATTCCGAGACCGAAACTGCGCGCTGCATACAAACGTACTATGGTGATATTTTCAATACTAACCAATTAAAGTCAATGAAATTTTGCAGAAACAATCTGGAAACAAATCTCTATGCTTGTATGGAGTCAGATTTTCGTTAAAATATACAGTTTCAATGCTAGGATTAATTTAAGTTTTGTATGGAAATCTTTGAGGCACTGCAACTTTAAAACTATACATTTTAACGAAAATCGGACTCCATACAAGCATAGAAATTTGTTTCTAGATTGTTTCTGCAAAATGTCATTGAATTTTATTGGTTAGTATTGAAAATATCACCATAGTACGTTTGTATGGAGCGCGCCAACGGTAATAATAATGAGTTTTTCTAACTTAAGGGAAGTTAGAAAAACTCATTGGTACCGTCAAGAGCACGTCAAGCTAGACACCTTGGACTTCGTACTGTTCTTATGGCGTTCGTATTAAGAAACAGTATCGCACTTCGATTGTCAAGGTTGATGTGGTCTTGACTGAAAATGGCATGTCATCCCTGCAGTTTCGAACCTGGCCCTCAATATTGAGTTTCCATAGCTCAACGCAACGCGATAGGAGAAAGACTAAACAGCTAAAGTGACGGCTTGTCACCCATACCCATAAAGGTACTATACCAGGAATAGAGGAACATACAGCTGAGTGAGCGAGATGTACCTAGCGGCACCACTGTATAATAGAAAGAGATACGTGACGCGAGACAGTAGAACCGTTTTTTAGTCGGAAATTAATTTTTACAATTCGGTTTCCGTGATTAATTGCGAATTGAAAGTGAAATCGTAGATTATTTTATGAAATATACCATACATATACTATGGGACCAACATCGAAAAGTTAGAATGGTATGGGCATAAAGATAATTATACCTTACAGGAATAGAGCAACAAACATGAGTTGTCAAAGAAAACCTTTTTTGGATGTTTTTTGGAGACTATTCGCAGGCAAAAATTCTAATATTGTCTATAATTCTGAGTCTAACGTGAAATTGTGGATAAATTAATGAAGTAGTGTCAGTACTCAGTATATTTCATAAAATTATCTACGATTTCACTTTAGATTCGCAATTATTCACGGAAACCGAATTGTAAAAATTAATTAGTGACTAAAAAACGGTTCTATTGCCTCGCGTCACGTATCTCTTTCTATTATACAGTGGTGCCGCTAGGTACATCTCGCTCACTCAGCTGTATGTTCCTCTATTCCTGGTATAATACCTTTATGGTATAAGCTATGAAACAATTTTAACATCCGCCGGAAAAATCATACAGTTAAACTGACGTCTGCGAAACTTCGTACAATAAATTTGTAAAGACACGACGAAGAATTTTCAAAAATAAAAATCAATCCGTTACAGAAACTAGTTTGGAATTCAATAACAGGAAACTCGGCGTTAAGTTTGACGTTTCCGCTTTGACCGGATGTGGGTGACGTGAACCTACTTCCGTTACGGATTGTGACGTCGTAATCTATGAGATTTTTATACTTTATTACTTTGAAGAAAGGAAAATGTTTTAGGACACATCGGACACTACACACGGTGTAAACTTAAATGGGAATAAAATCACGAAAAAAACCATTTCATACATTTTAGTCGAAAAGCTATTGACATTTTCTAATAAGGAACCGCTGATTTGGTCTATGGTCTGAAGCATATCTTACCTTTAAATACGCGTGCGTAAATGTGCGTTCACACACGATGACGCACTGACGGAGCGGCAGATGTCAGTCCATAGAACCACACCCGGTGCGTCAATGCGTCACCGTGTGTGCTTCTACGTGCGGTTTCATACAACTCCTTGCTTCACTTTATGACGGACTGACGTCTGCCGCTGCGTCCGTGCGTCATCGTGTGTGAACTCACTTAAAGTATGTGACGCATTTGAGTTTACATCCTGTATAATGTATTTTGTATTGATTTTTAGTAATTAAAACACAAGTCAAGGATGTTTAGTACTTTAAATGGGACTTGATCAATCTGACAATGTCAAAAATATTTTAAAAATCTGATAGCTGCCTGATGGGCATTCACCCAAGAAACTGCTTATGAAACCGTACACAGGGGTGTAAGCACATGAGTTATTTAATAATGTGCCCCTAAGGCTGCGTTTCCACCAGAGATGTGCGAGGTAGCGAGGCGGCGAGCGAGGAAAAAATCGGCCAACGAGAGTACTTAAATTTCCCAATGACGTGATCGAGCGAGCGCGCTATTGGCAGATTGAAGGCTTCCGCACATTGCAGCGATAATATCGAGCGATATTATCGACAGCGATATCGCGACACCTTACACACTGCAGCGATTCCGCGATTCGCATCACGCATGCGCCCTTTTTTTTTTTTTTTTTTTTTAATTTATTTAATAAGAAGTTTAGAAATACATTTTTTACAAAAAGTCCTACAAAACCATGTTTTATGGTTTGGCTGTAGGAAACAGAAAAATTACAGTCTCGCATTACATAGGCGCAATTATAATAGTCTATTTTTTACACGTTACATGACTGGTGTACAAAGTACGTACTTGCTAATCACTGATAACATTTGATAGTAACAGTTCCTTCAACAATTTACAAAATCTTGGCTTCTTTGCCTCATTTCGAATATCTGCTGGTAGCTCGTTGAACAGCTTTGGAACACACCTACTTAGGGTCCTATACCCGAAGTAGTTGTTCGCCCGCGGTACTTCGAACTTACCATTCGATATTGCTCTCGTTTCATAGTTATGTTTCAAAAGTGACCTGTAGTGAGAATTGCCATGAATTGCATTGGCTTCACTGAATGTAGTAGAAAGAGATTGCGTCAGGTTGCGATAATATCGCGGCAGTATGTAGGATCGAGCGCGTCCCCATACAAAATGTACTGAGAACAATTATCGCAAAATCGCAGCGATAATATCGCTCGATAATATCGCTGCAATGAGCGGAGGCCTTGATTCCTCGCTCACCGCCTCGCTACCTCGCACATCTCCGGTGGAAATGCAGCATCAGTCCCTTCGCAAGACACTAGGAGAACCTCACGGTAGATGACCAAATCCATCCCAAAAATCCATCGAAAGATTTCTACCATAATTCCTCTCACACCCAAATTCTAGCAACAATGGCGGACAATACCCGCCATAAACAGATAAATTTACATCGTCCACAAAATGTACAGTGTGTTTACAAATTGTGTATATGTTTATTAGCTATACGGGGTGTTTGCAGCTGGGAACGGGAGATAGTATCGCATTTGAATACAGGGTGCTATAGAGGTGCTGGATGGGGTATGAGAGTGGTTTACTTGGAGACATGCCGTTGCAGCAATGTTTGATGTAGCCTCTTTATGCTCAATTCACATGCTATATACTATTGAGTATTTCTATCTTCTGTAATCAATAACGACTGCTCTCAAACGTTAAAGGAAAACATCGTGAGGAAATCTGCATACGCTGAAGAAAAAATTCTGAGGCGTATGTGAAGTCTACCAATCCGCATTGTGCACGCGTGGTGGACTTATGCTCAACCAATCCTCCTTGATGTTAGGCCTATGCCAAATACAAATACAAAATACAAAATATTTATTGAACCAACGTGTGATACAGGTTTTCAGGACTCGTAATGATTATGATTAACAACCTTAGATTACCTATACCTAGCACATTGTATAGATAATACAATAAAAGTTTTAAGCTGTGATCCCACACTAGACTCAGGGCCTGGTTGGAGAGGATCAGCATTAGTATTAACATTTAGATACAAAATGAGCGGCAGTTATTTATAATATATAGTCATGTCTTTAAATGAGGGTCAATTCAGCTCATTGAAAGATCAGCGACATTCTGCGACCTGTACGATAAAAATTGTGTCACCTTACATATACAGGGTGTCCCAAAAAATAGTGTCAAGCAGAAGTCCATGGACAGAGCACCTTTTGGGGCACCCGAAACAGCCCCATTGTATGTTCTACGATTTAGTAAAATCAGTCGTTGTAGAAGTAATTATGATGCATATGTGAATACTATCAAACCATAATAGGACGCTTGGGGGACTAGCCTCACCCTTCTTGAGGTAGTTGAAAATACCTGTGAACAAACTTTAATAACATCTTTGTATTTTTTTTAATAGTAGTCAGACATTTTTTGAAAATTAAAATAACTTTTTAATGTTTACCTCCATGAAACAAGAACAACATACAAACAACAATCATAACTCAACAGCCAGCAATCACAGTTATATATCCGCAACACGCTTCGTCAAATTGTATTTTCTATTTTTTACCACCACCAACCAAATTAAATAAATAATATATACCTGGACCTGTATTATAACTAGACAACGATATAGAATACATAATGATTATATAGATACAAACATCCATGACTCGGGTTCAAATATTCATATTCATCATCCAAATATTTGTCTCTTACGTGATTCGAACCTGCGACCCTTGGCACAGCAGGCAGGTTCACTACCGACTGAGCTATCGGGCCGTCAAAAATTATAGGAATCAAACTACTTATACAATACTTTATGAGTATTTTGCATTACGAGTACGAAACTATGAGCCACATCTAGTAACTCTAGAGCAACACTAGTTGTGTGAAATGTGGAATCAGGGGTAGGGTAATCGCGCCAGTTGTTGTCCACGTCGCTGATTATGTTGCGATTATTTCGCTTTAATTAGGTCGAGCGCGTGTGTTTTAGTACTGTCATTTTTATTGGACAGTTTTATGCCGAACACCCTACGGCTGTTTCCAAATTCCAGTTGAATTGTTTGGATTTAAATTTAATCAAAATTGTTTTGTTTCCATTACTATGTGTTTATAATTTTAGGCTAGCAATCTATTATCAATTTTGATATGTAAATCCATTTTGAATAACCTGCTGGCTGTGCGTAGGTTGCATAACGTATAACGTTACGGTAGTACTACCAGAGGGCCTACCATGAGTTTTCCCTATACTTTACTACTGTAGTTACGTCGCCAATTCGTATGACAGAAATTAGTTCTCAACGTAACCACTAGGAGCGCTGTACGAAATTCAATACAAAATTGGTGACGTAACTACAGTAGTAAAGTACGGTGAAAACTCATGGTAGACCTACAGCATAGGTAGCATGACACCGTGATACAGCGCTACCACACTAGCTGAGTGCAACCTGCGCGTTATCGGTCCCACATACTATGAACACCCACATACTATGAACACCTACCTACCTACCTGACTGACCTACGAAATGAAACTAACGACGAAACATTTAATCGCCGATTGAAAAACTTTTTTATGAATATAACGAGTTCTATTCTGTAGACCTTGAGTTTTCACCGTACTTTACTATTGTAGTTACGTCACCAATTTTGTATGGAATTTCGTACAGGACTCCTAGTGGTCACGTTGAGAACTAATTTCTGTCATACGAATTGGCGACGTAACTACAGTAGTAAAGTATAGGGAAAACTCATGGTAGGGCTTACAAATCTGTTAAAGAATTTTTGACTAAAAGTTTTTAAATACCTAGTATTTATTATTCGTTTTATTGTTCAGGTACATTAGACATTTTTAGTATACCTATAAGTACCTACGATTCTTGAAATAGACGATGTTTAACTTTTATTCTTTTTATTTTTAATTATTCGTTTTTATTTTTGACATTGTTAACACGCTTTGTCAACAATGGCGACATAATTATCTGCATCTGCAACACGCTTCGTCAAAAGTTAAACATATTATAAAAATTGACGGCCCGACAGCACAGTCTGTAGTGAACCTGCCTGCTGTGCCGGGGGTCGCGGGTTCGAATCCCGTAAGGGACAAATATTTGTATGACGAATATGAATATTTGTACCCGAGTCATGGATATTTATTTCTATATATGTATTCTATATCGTTGTCTAGTTATCATAATACAAGTCCAGGCTAGATTCTGGAACTTTAAATGTGACTAGATAATTTGTGTGACACTGTCCAAGATATTTATTTATTATAATAATTTAAAAACAGGATCAGAATCAGCAACATGCTTCGTCAAAACTTAAACCTTTACACTCCTTATCCGCCACATGCTTCGTCAACATACAGACTAATTCACACTCCTAGGCCCAGCCCCACGCCACTCCGGCTCCAAGGTTCCCAAGACGCTAGCGGCATTTCCCCTTTGAACTGTCAAAGACAACCTCTGCACCAAAAAAGCGCCAGAGCGCGGGTCGCCACCTTTAGCTCTCAACCGCCGCCCGATCTCCTGCACAAAAATTTTGGCCTCGGTGCGACGGAAAAATGCGATGCTGTGCGGCCTGGTGTAGTACAACCCTAAAACGGTTCTATGCATCGCGCCACGTATCTCTTTCTATTATACAGTGGTGCCGCTAGGTATCTCGCTCTCTCAGCTGTCAGTAACTCTATTAGTAATATTATTGATTAAAAACATGTTACAGCCATGTTGTGCTATTTCGAATCAAATTAAAGATTGAAAAATTTGTCTCGGGCGGGACTTGAACCCACGCTCTTCCAAACCGGGGAAACGTGCTAACCAATTACACCACCGAGCCCACTACCCACAGAACGAAATTTTCAATCTGTTACGTCTAATATTGGAACATGGTGTGCCATCTATATTGTATGAATTCAAGTTGTAATGCTTGACTTGCAAGTTGGTTGGTTGTAATACTGCCAGTAGATGGCGCGCACGTCCCCTTAAGACGTAACAGATTGAAAACTTCGTTCCCTGGATAGTGGGCTCGGTGGTGTAATCGGTTAGCATGTTTCCCCGGTTTGGAAGAGCGTGGGTTCAAGTCCCGCCCGAGACAAATTTTTCATTCTTTAATTTGACTCTATTAGTAACGTTATGGTCCGTATTGTATTTACTAAAATGAACTGCAGATTCAAACCACAATTGATGGCAGGCACTACAGTAGTTAGGACTCAAAACAGTGTTCTATTTCTAAATAGAGCTAGGTAATTTTGTCGACCACAGCCCAAATTAGGGCGCAGTTATGAATAGCCTTGTTATATGTATTTCACCTTGTTCACTGGCGAAATTCCCGAAAACCTTATTTGCAAAATGCACGCAAATTTGCCCACACATATTTAATTAATAACAAGACCAACCATTTTAGAGAGGTCGTGGTGCATTGATAAAATACCAGTATCTATTTTGAAATATTATTTTCTCCCCTCCGGACGGAAAGCGTCAATTTCCGTCCCGCTGCGCTTAACGAAGTTGCCGCTTTCCACCTCTTTTAAGGAAAAATAGAGCCTATGCCAACCTCGGGCAGTAAATAAGAAAGCCTCAGATCACATATTTGTTCACCTCGACTTCGCCTCGGTCAACAATTACATGAGATTTGAGTGAGACCTTTCTTACTTTCCTGCCCTCGGTGTGTAATCTACTATTTCTCCCCTCCGGACGGAAAGCGTCAATTGTCATCCCGCTGCACTAAACGAAGTTGTCGCTTTCAACCTCCGTCGAGGAGAAAATAGTATGCTTACCTCGGACAGTAAATAAGAGACCTTTCTTACTTTCCAGCCCTCGGTGTGTGATCTACTATATGTACGAGTATCTCTTTCAGTATGACACAATTACATTCTATACATAAGACACACCACGTCATACAATAACAGAACCCAAAAATGACACATGTCTCTAATGTCACCTCTGTATGCATCTGGTATGCTCGGCTGTCATACATTGCCGCTGACATTCCAGTCTTTTCAACTCTTTCAAATGTATTCGGTCACAAAACAGTAATGTAAAACAATTAGGCATAACTTAGTGGTCCCACTGAAGCAAAGTACTGTGTATTGAATGTCATTAGTATGACATTAAGTTTCCTTTGTAACAGAAACAGAAACAGAAACTTTATTTGCTATAAGTATGGTTACAAAGTATAGGTGGAAGTTTACAATAGGTTTCTCACACTTAACCGCTTATAAAGGCATGCAAAATGTTACAAAATAGGTATTATCCTCAAAATAAAAAAATATACTTTTACACATTTGGTTCCAGAAATTCTTTAACAGTATAAAAACATTTTTCGAGCTTATACATTTATTATGTGATAAATCTCTGATTTCTCTAGGCAAGCCATTGTAAATGCTTATACACATTGAGTAGACATTTCTTAGATAACTCGCGGATCGTGGAACATTGTCATGGGCTAGTCTATTGCAATTTCTGGTGCTTCTTGGATATACATCCTTAGCCGTTTTAAAAAGATTCGAGTTCATAAGAACCACTTCCAAAAAGAATAAGAGAGAGAGAGAGACCTTTAAATTCAACTAAGGCGTTTTTTTTACCTAGTAGAGAATAGTAAGCCTCCATTTAATACAGGATGTCCCGGCGAATTCTACAAACTATTTCAGTACACGGAATCATTTATAATATCGTTATTTTAAGCGACGTGTATAACATTGTTGTAGCATCAGATTCAATTCCCGCCAGCCTTCAAGTCACGAGGCGTTGTTCAAAATTCAACGTCAATACACATTGTCAAAGGGTATACATAAATTAGATACCATAATCCTCGGGGACGTCAGAAATGCATTATATGCTAGTTGATTTTTTTTCAACTTTGTCTCAAATAGTGAAATTTGTTCAGTTTGATGGTCTGAACTTTAGACCATTAGGGTGTAGTGGTGTCTACCGTGCAGAAGGCGAGGTTCGATCCCCGTCCAGACCGACTCGTACCAATGAGTTTTTTGGAATTTACGTACGATTTGTAATACCACTGGCTTTTCGGTGAAGGAAAACATCGTGAGGAAACCTCCATGCTTCAATTTTGAGGCATATATTGTACCCACTGTCCATTAGAGGTGGCGACGGGCTCACCCCCCGTCACACTGGACAGAGTTTCGGTACTACTGATGAAACGTGGATGTTCTGAGGTTTCAGAATATCTCTGACTACCCCTTTGCGGAGTATAGTTTTGAGCATATGCTACTAGGATGTTCTGTTACACCTCGTAGAGAAAATGTAGCCTCCATTTCATAAAGGATGTCCCACTGCATTCTACAAACTATTTCTTCTTCTTCTTCGGGTTCCTCTCCACTACTGCAGGTTAGCAGTTAGCTCTGCATATCCCTGTCTATCTCTTGCCAAACGAAACAGCTCTTCGACGCTGGCGATGTCTGTCCACTCCTTCAGTTTTCCGAGGAACATTCGTGGCTTAACGTTGTTTTTTTTGCCCTCTTATTGCCCATTATTATAGTCTGGAGCAGTTGGTATCGCTCATTCCTCAAGATTTTACCAAAGCAGGCGACTTTCCTCCTTTGAATGGTTTGCAAAAGCTCTCGCTGAACCCAATTAATTCACAGCATTCTTTGGTAAAACCACATTTCTATGGCCTCTGGTTAGTAGCGTAGCTTCCTTAATGGTTCATGCCTCGAACAACAAACTGTTTCAGTACACGGGAACATTTATAATGTTGTTATGACGCGACGGGTACATATTGTTCTCGCATCAAATTCAATTCCCTACAGCCTTCAAGTAACGACGCGCTGTTGAAAATTCAACGTCACTCAACATAATATGCTTTTGGTGTTATACTATCAAAGGTTTTACGTATCATCATCATCATCATCTTAGCCGATGGACGTCCACTGCTGGACACAGGCCTCCCCCAAGGATCGCCATCACGACCGGTCTTACGCTGCCCTCATCCAACGGTTTCCGTATATAGTATATACTCCTGTAAGGTATAATAACTTTATAGTAATTTCAATGGGGCCATTTGACCCCTACTAATCTTTCTAGTTTATTTTCACAGGAATTCTTAAGAGGATAGACCAGTACAGTTTTCTCCATATAAACGTATTCCCCTGTTTTCACCCGGGATAATAACACTAGAGCCAATATTTTTTTACCATACAATCTATGTCACTTCTGCCATGTCCGTATTTTTTGCTTTTTTGCATTAATGAATTAGAACTAGAGCTTCGAAAATGACAAATTTTACCGCCCGTTTTCAGACTTCCAGTAAACGAATTTGACGAATATAAACAAAAAAATCCCGTAACGACATAGCCAAAGTCTTTCACATTTTATTTTTGAAAGAATTATTAAAATGGGTTTAGTTTTTGAGGAGACAACAGGGGAATACGAAATGGTAACTTCCTCAATTTTTTGTATTTAAAATCGGTCCGAGCTACAGTTGTCTCTTTCGCACTCTAGTCGTCGGGGAGTATGGGTGGCGGATCTGATAAATACGTATACAGTCGGAACACTGACTTATAATATTCTTCAAATTAGTATTTCAGCCCGCCTATCCTCTTAAGAGCATCCATCACAATTTAGCCCTCATTAGTCTCGTTAAGAGCAATTCATCGTAGCTGAAAGCGGCAAATTAAAAAAATTACGATGCCTCGTAAATCTGATGAACTAATTTGAGCCAAAATTAATATGATGTTACACAGGGCGGGATAAAATGACCCACTTTCCTGAAGATGTTAGATTGTGTTGTGTTTGTAAGAAATTTTTACCTAAGTAGCTCTCTATTTTTTACCTAAGGTATGTTAATATTTGTATCCCTTTTTAAGATACAAGTAGTTTTAGAATTTTAACTGCAATCAGCTGATTGAGTCAGTGTTATACAGGGTGTAAGGAAAAGTATCATTAACCTTTAAACCACATTCACTACCCATCAAACTGAACAACTTTTACTATGGGAGCAAACATGTCAGAGACTTTTATAATCCCCTATACTCTGAAATGAAATCCGAGATCAAAAATTACAAACAAAAGAGCCTCTTTTGTTTGAAATTTTTGGTCTCGGATTTCATTTCAGAGTATAGTAACGTACCCCTATTGCCGAATGGCCGAACTGGCCAGGTTAATTAAATATACAGGGTGTAAGGGACAGCCTTCCGCAGACTGAAACGGTGAACTTAGGCCATCAAATAGAACAACTTTCACTACGGAGCCTACCTCATAAACGCGAAAAAAATCTGATGTTTCATACAAAACTGCGTTGCCTACCCGAATCAAATGTAAGGGAATTTCCTGAGAATTTTCACGTTTCCCGAGATAGTGAAAGTTGTTCAGTTTGATAGTCTGAGTTCACCATTTCAGTCTGCGGAGGGCTGGTTACACTATTGTAGAACCATTAACATGAAAAAAAAAGTCCTTGGTAAATCGCCGTACGAAGATATAGCGCTTGATACTTTTCACAACTGCACTTCAAAGGAGAAAAAAAAAGCAGCTGTCCCATACTAAACTGCACCCGCTGCCGCTACCTACACGACTCAAATGTATGGGACAGCAGATTTTTTTTTTGCTCCGATTTGTTTGCTCCCATAGTAAAAGTTGTTCAGTTTGATGGGTAGACTCTTAGTTTAAAAGGATGCTAATGATATCAATCCTGTATATAAAATTCCATTTCATAGAAGTTAATATACTCCTAGATAATCTTTCAACACCTGTCCCCATTCATAATTTTATGCCCAAAATAAATTACCGGCTACAATATTACTTTAAAAATAATACCTTAAAATTAGATCCTTTCCGGAAGAACCCATGTCAAAACTGTACCAGTTTAGCACGTAATTATTCCATGCCTAATTCAGTTCCAACGGCCCTTTATTAATATGGGACACGGTAATGAGACGACGGTGTATTTCAGCTGATACACGGTGCATTTTGTGTTGGTTATTTTTGTCTATGCCTTGCTTATAAATCACCTGCTATCATTCAGATGTCGACCGAGATTCGATAAGTTTTCATATATGCGTTCTAAAAACCGACTATTTACGATCACAATACTTTTCGAAGTATTCAGAAAATTTGCTGCAGCTACCAATTATCTTTTTAAGCGTAATGGCAACGCAAGGCATACTTTTACTGTTCGTACCGAAATGTTTCCCATCTCTCTCACATATACAATCTTTTACCCCTTAAAATTATCTTATCCTATTTATCCCTTAGCTACCTCGTAGGTACCACATCCATGGGAAGGAGGGGTGGTCGATTCTTAGCCACACGGTTAATTCTATTTACTGCAATAATATTTTCTCAGAAAAATAATATTCTACTGTAGTATTTTGCGAACAACCTTCACAATAGAGCTAACTTAGAAATCGCGAAAAGAAAATCATCTGTCAAATACACATGGGTCAAGTTAGTTTTGTATAAAACTGGTGTTTTTTCAAGATTTCGATGTTTACTCCATAGTGAAAGTTGTTCAATTTGATGGTCTGAGGCACCCCCTAAAGGCTCCATTCGACTTTTTTTACACCCTGTATTATCAATAAGTGTTTCTTTAAGAAGAGGCGTGAGATGTGTCAGAATCGTAGCATGTGGCGATCTGTTCTTATAACCCCAGCAGTGGGATACAGACGTGAGCATATTTGTATGCATGTGCTTTTTCTTTTTAATCTTAGAACGATTTCTCTATACAACCTATACATGATTTATCATTACCATGACCTTTGGGTAAAGCTGTCAGATTTATCAATAAATACATCAGTATCTTTGGTCGATACAAAAAGAAATGTAACGAAACATTAGATACACCAAGGATCTTCATATCCTCATCAATCATAGAGGTTACCTAAGTACCACATCATTCATTACGAGTGTCCTACTTTTCTATGTGGTTTTCTTGTAGTTGTAAGTAATAGAAAAAAAACAAATCTCTTGGTCATTTTCGACATCAATCTCTGAATTTATTTACAAACTAAATGTGGCTCCTGATTTGTATCCGTTATAGGGATATGATTCCTTACCTACTATGTTTTTATCTACGAGTATACTAATATTATAAAGAGTAAAGATTAGATTTTTGTTTGTTTGTTTGTTTTGAATAGGCTCCGAATTTACTGGACCGATCAGAATAATTCTTTCACCTTTAAAATTCTACATTATCCGTAATGAACATAGGCTAAAAAAAACATCCAAGTGTGTGTCGGAAAGATTCTATGGCGGTACGAAGTTCGCCGCAGTCATCTAGTGTCTATTGTAGCGAGCTTTTGTCCGCGACTTCGTCCGCACCTCAACGGTTCCCGTCGTCGTAGCGAGACTTTGACTGTGTAATTATAAGGACTCGCCTTGCGGTAGCATTTCCCCTCTGCCACGGTATAAGATCAATTGATCATGTGCATTTACATTAAATTTTATACCTTATCACTAAACGAGACAGCCTATAATTGCGAAACAATAATTTCGAACTTAGAACTTTTGGGGTTCACACGAGACTACTTTTCATGATTTTTAACATTCAAAATTAGAATCTAAAGTTATGGGGAATATAATCCAAAGTTGTGGATTGCATGTTACCTCGCCCCCCGCAAAAAGTGGCAGAAATGTTTGTTAGTAGAATTACACGCGTTACGAGTCCTCATATAAGTAGTCAAAGTAGCGAGATAATATTATATTCAAAGTAATATAACAGATTACTTTCTGAAGTCATTTTTTTGACTGGTAGAGTCAAGCGTCGGATGGTGTTCGTTGTAGAGAAGATGCGGCCAGATTTTAAAATCTTTAATAGTTATAGCCTTAGAAAAAGTATATGTCTAGAATGAGCCTCGAGGTTAAAACGTACAAAACAAAAGGGGCTAAGTTTCATAGGGTGGTGTGCGTGAGGCGCCATACAAATTATGAATGTGTGCGTGTATATGTATAGGGTTTTGGAACCAGTACTGGTTCCAATTTTTTTCGACGCTTTCGTATCTTCGACTGTCAATCTTGACATATACTTTATCAAAGGTTATAGCAATGATTCTGACGACCCCGAAAGGGATTATAGTTTTGATTTACGTCCGGCCGAAAACTCAATCTCTAGTAATAATCCAAACACAGTGTAAATTTTTCTCACCAACCGAAAAACATTTTAACCCTCTTTGGGAGAGAAAATGATAATGCCTTATTAATTAGAGGTTCCTGAGTTATTGTTCTTTGGGTTTGCGGAGTGGGCAGATGTTTGGGTCCCCTAATTAGCACGGACACTTGTTATTTTAGATAATTTTATGTTGGCTGACGTCAATATGCTAGGCGGATAAAATCTACATAATTCATTTTGCCATCTAAAGAGTAAAATGGATATCATTAGCCTAAGATAGAAAAAATCGGCTATTTCATACAACAGCAGATTTTTGTTTTGCTCCTATACTAAAAGTTGTTCAGTTTGATGGGTAGACTCTTAGTTTAAAAGGATGCTAGTGATATTAATTTCACCCTGTATACAAGGTGTTACAAAAATATAAATAAACCTTTAAGGGGGTGGTTTAGACCATCAAACTGAACAACTTTCAGTATGGGACCAGTATCGAAATCGCGAAAAAAAAATTTGATGTTCTATACTCTACAAATCGAATAGAGCTAAAATATGTATGGGATTTCAATTTTTTTTTTCGCGATTTCGATGTTGGTCCCATAGAGAAAGTTGTTCAGTTTGACGGTTTAAAGAGTTAAGCCCCACTTGCGCCAACCTGGGTTAGCAATAAACTCCAGGTTAAGTTGGTAACCCATGATTTTTTGTATCTTAAAACAACTGAAAGAGCTATTTTATCCGGAGTTAATTGCTAAACCGTGGTTGGCGCAAGTGGGGCTAAGAGTTTTAAATATTTATTGTTACTTATGAAACACCCTGTATACTCATTTTAGTATATATAGCACGCAATTTTAGTAGTTTTGTTTTACTTAAGCTGGTAAGTGATTTGACGTAAACAGTCATCATCATCATCATCATCATCAGTCAGCCTATATACGTCCCACTGCAGGGCACAGGCCTACCCTCAGGGAGGTTGTATGGGCATTAGTCCACCACGCGTACCCAATGCGGATTGGTAGACTTCACATACGCACCACAATTTCTTCTTCAGCGTGTGCAGGTTTCCTCGGGGTTTTTTCCTTCACCGTCGTTTATAAATCATGATCGTCATCGGCCTGCCTCTGTGGTCTAATGGTTAAAAGCATTGGGCTCTTGATACAGAGGTCGTGGGTTCGATTCCCACGGGGGACACCCAGTGATTTGTCACTTTGTGCGTTTTTCCCCAGTTGGTTAGGACATTGCAGCCTGAATCACCTGATTGTCTGAAAAATTAAGATGATTCCGTGCTTCGGATGGCACGTTAAGCCGTTGGTCCCGGCTACTATCTCTGGTGGTAGTAGTCGTTACATAAAAACCACGTCAGAGGCCGTAAGGCGGTTTGAATAAACTCTGACACCAGGACTTGCCCACACGATCAGAAGAAGAAGTATAGATAAAAACATATAGTAGGTAATAAGGAATCATATGCCTATAACGGATACAAATCAGGAGCCACATTTAGTTTGTAAATAAATTCAGAAATTGATGTCGAAAATGACCAAGAGATATGTTTTTTTTTCTATTACTTACAACTACAAATAGGTATATAAATATAATGTTTTAATAAAAAAAATGGTCTTGTTCTCGACCTCAATCCAGTCCATCCAGACGTAGCGAGCTTATCCAGAAGAAGCCTATTCACTCTTACTTTAAATTTATTCGGGAAATGTAGAATATAGATTCAAAACAATAAATTAAAACAATAAACCCGCAAAACTTTAACACCAATTCGCGCTCACTGACCAACTCATAGCTACCGGAAACGGAAACTAAACATCACTTAATTAAATACAGCAATATTGAAGCTGGCAAAACAGGAAACTTGCTGTAACTTGAGCAATAACAATACAACGCGTCGGGATGCAAAATTAAGTTCGTTTCGCTGAGGTTGAATGTTTGCTACGTACATACTACAGACACACACACACATAGACTCACTTGTTATTTTTAGGGTGGTCAGACCATAAAGTTATTATACCTTACAGGAATAGAGGCAGTGACATGAGTTGTCAAATGAAACCGTTTTTGGATGTTTTCACTGTCTATAACTCTGAGTCTAAAGTGAAATCGTGGATAAATTAATGAAGTAATGTCTGTATATTTCACAAAATTATCTACGATTTCACTTTAGATTCCCAATTATTCACGGAAACCGAATAGTAAAAATTTATTAGTGACTATAGAAAGCGGTTATAATATTGTCTCGTGTCACGTATCTCCTTCTATTATACAGTGGTGCCGCTAGATACATCTCGCTCTCTCAGCTGTATGTTCCTCTATTCCTCAGACAGACATAACTGAAAAGCCTCTTATGTCGATGACATCTTTTTATCGTGTGGGCAAGCTCTGGTGTCAGAGTTTTTTCAGACAGCCTTACGGCCTCTGACGTGGTTTTAATGTAACGACTATACTTCCACCAGAGATAGAAGCCGGGACCAATGGCCATCGGCTTAACGTACCATCCGAAGAAAGGAATAATTTTTCTTTTCAGACAATCAGGTGATTCAGCCTGCAATGTCCTAACCAACTGGGGAAAAACGCACAGTGACATATCACTAGGTGACACCCGTGGGATTCAAACCCACGACCTCCGTGTCAAGAGCCCAATGCTCCTACACTCGGTTGCAGAAACGCTCGCTTCACTCACATAGGTGCAAATCTCTCTCACCCAGTTACACCAACTAACTGCTAAGTTGGTAATGTTATTAAACGTACTGGGGAACAGTAACTTTGGTTTTCATTACTGGTTTAGTTCATTATAACTATTTGCACGTCCGACTAACGAAGTGCAGGGTGTTACAAAACATACTAGTAATGTTTAGGGGTGGTTAAGACTAACAAACTGATCAACTTTCATTAACCAACATTGAGAAAAAATATAAAAATCTTTTGTCCTATACTTTGAGTCGAGCACGGTACAGCAGTTTTGTATTAATCTGCTTTTTTTTCGATATTTTGAAGTTAAAGTACATGTTGTTCAGTTTGATGGTCTTCACTAGTACTTTATGTAACACCCTGTATAATCAAGACGAGTCTATAATACAAGGCATGTTTTAGAAAACGAACGGTCAGTTGCACGTAGTTCATTAAAGTTAATCATCCATTAAATTTCTTGCTAGCTTTTACTACATAGTCGCCGGCGTCTGGTAGTCGCCATATTGAATTTTGATTACTGTCTTTTGTGACACTCGCAAGATTAAGACAAATCGATTGAAGTAAGAAACATCAAAATCGACCCACGCGTTTGATCTCTAGTGGGCCACAAAGGTACAAACTTATTACATACTTACATATAGGGTCCTTCTTAATATGCTGACACTTTTTTAAGGGGATGATCAGACCATCAAACTGAACATCTTTCTCTATGGGACCAACGTCAAAATCGCGAAAAAAAAATCAGCTGTCCCATACATAAACGAGTAGGTTTGCAGTTTTGTATGGAAGAGTCGATTTTTTTTTGCGATTTCGATGTTGGTCCCATAGTGAAAGTTGTTCAGTTTGACGATCTGAACATCCTCTTAAAAAAGTGTCAGCATATTAAGTTGGACCCTGTATACATACGTACATAGGCTGTTAAACACCTTACCCTTCTTTTGCTTCGCGCAGTCGGGTAAAAAAGGGTGTAACATACCCTGTTTAATAGAGGTAACGATCCAAAATGTGTTCTACCCTAAACCCTTCATGTACCTCTCCTTATTAATCCGCAACATACTTCATTACAATAAAAGGCGAAAATATAAAGAAAAAAAAACAACAAGCCGACTTAGCAAGTTTTTCAACTCTGCGAGTTAATGCGTATTAGCTAAGGATTACATGGGAAGTGGCCCGGGAGGAAACTCTCAAATCTACGGCATTAGGAATATTGTTCGGCCAACTTTTGCAACGGGTCTGAGGGTGGGGGTGCTGTAGTAGCGGTTGGTGAAGCGGAAAATTATCGGCATTTTAATTTTGCTGGCGTAAAAGTAAAATGTGAGTTGTGGATGGTTGGCATTTCTGCAGAAATTACCAGAAAGAACTTAAGATTAAAAGAAAACAAAACTCGAAAGAGGTTTAAAAGCAGATTGAGGCTAGAAATAATATTGAAGCTTGAAAGGAGATTGAAGCTCGAGAGTATATCGAAGCCAAGAATATCAAAGCTTGAAAGATAGTCGAAGATCTAAAGAATGAAAATCAAGGCAATTAAAAAAGGATACTACAAAATAAACTACTAAAAACTCTTATGCAAGTTGAAAAAATTTAATGAAAAGAATAATAATATGAAATAGTCAAACTATTTTACCACAGCCTCCTTGGTGTGGCCGTACTGTACGTAGGGAGGTATAGTTTCTGTTTTTAGGGTTCCGAACCTCAAAGAGGAAAAACGGAACCCTTATAAGATCACTCTCGTGTCCGTCCGTCCGTCTGTCACAGCCACTTTTCTCAGCAACTATAGAAGCTAGCGACTTGAAATTCGGCATAGTGGTAAATCATGCTAACCCAAACGTAAAGCGAGACTAAAAAAATAGAAAATAATTTTTCTACAAATTTTTAAGGTCCAAAAACTGATGACTTTAAAAAAAAAAGTTTTCCAACCTAGCCGAGTTTGGTATCATTAGAAAGGGCTTTGAACGTAGATTTCGTATTGGTAGTTCGTTTTACTAAGTGATGCGTAGTTATTCATTTATAAGCCCGACTGCACGAAAAATTTTGGTTCCCCCCCCCTGATCTCCGAACATATAAAGCCCAAAAATCTGAAATAATTCTTACATGTCGATGAACTATCGAATTTTTTAGGAAAATTATAGCGGTGTCTGTATTGATAATAGTTTTTGAGAAATTTGAAAAAATACAGTACAAACAAACTTACGGTTGCAGTTGATGTTTTTCGTTGATGAGCATAGACACAAACTTTTTATATTATATTTTAAATAAAATCCAATAAATTAACACCAGTTTGAGTCATAAAACTGAACAAAGATAACAAAAATGCTAGTTTTTCGATGAATTACCAACTCCGTTGTGAAGTTTTGGTGTTAGCCATATTTCGTCACTGTTTGTTGCTTAAAACATTTTTAAAAGATGGTAAATCTGTTAAATTCCACTAAATCTATTCTATAACACCCTACTCATTAAAAAAAGTACAAAATGAATAATAGTTTCGATATTTTGAATTGTGATTTGTATGGTTTCATGCAAGAACGGGTGTAACTACCGGTATCGGTGAAACTTGGTAAACAGCTATACTGCATTCCAAATAAGGACGAAAAGATATTCCGATTCCTGAATAGGTTTCTGGCCAATTCTGATTAGCAAATAAGATTTATTTATGAGAAAGATATACTACCCAACGTATCTTGGACGTTACTAAAGCTGTTCTAAGAATAAGTGAGAGTTCAAGTTTCAAATCTCTGTTTCTGTAATTCAAAATGGCCTTAAATTTTCGTTGTTATTTGGAATGGAGTATAGTTAGAGTACCCATATCCAGAGATAGCATAAAAGGTAGGTGCTAAAGATTTTTGTGGAAAATCACTATTTCATTGGGAATAAACTGTATTTAAATATTTTCGAGAAGGTTTGGTTTTTTGAACATTTGAACTTTGCTTGAATGACAGGATGTGAGGTCCGATTCACAATGCAGGAAACTTAAAAATTATAACTTTACAGCAAACCGTATTACATTGTTGAAAAAATCCAAACATAATATAAGAGAATTACGGAAAGTAACAAAATATTAAGCCATATCAACAGCTACGTTACTAAGATGGATTGAAATAATGATTTTCACAAATGAAATATTTATCATCATAATGATTAGGACAAATCGGAATAAAATCTTTACACGTCAGTCATACGTCAGTAGTGAATCATGGACATGGATCAAAGAGATTATACTTGCATAGAGGGAGGATAACTTTTGCAAGGAGGTCCACTTTTTTGAAGTTTTTTTTGTTTTGTTTAGTGTCATGTGGTAGGACAAAAGGCACAAAAAGTTACTACTTTACACAACTTTACATACACTAGCAAGTCAAAAAGTGTCAAAAAACGTGGAAAGTGAACAGCTGCATAAACAAAATATCTAAAGTTCTATCTCTTTCTACTATTAAAGGTATGTCATAAGAGAAATAACTACAATCTTAAATTGATGCGGACTTTATGCTTTAGAATTAAGAGATCCTTCTTGTGAGCTGCGAGACATGGATATAAACCAATGTATAGACAATACCAATGCCACCTTCCTGATCATGGACAATACCTTTCCAACGTAGAAATACAATGACTCGAAAAGGCATTAAAATAATAGTAATCGCGAAAACGAGACACGCGTATACGCTATGCTGATGCTGATGAAGTTGAAATTGCTATCAAAATCATACAACTTAGTCGGGCTAAGGCACGAGATTTAATACACTTTGTTTCATATCTCCGTTCCTTTCCAGTATGACCATTCCAGTCTGCGAATCTATAAAATACTCAATCAACGCTTTCCAAGCTTCTTGATCATTAACATATTGCAATGAAATGAGAGACAGTGCCTTACATTACAACCTTCTTGATCATGAACTTTCGCTTACGCTAGCTTATGCACCTTTTAGTGTTTTAGGCATGGAGATTGAATTAGCACAATTCTTGGTTTTAGGCTTTCATACCGAGAAGACAAACTGGAGTAATGTATTTCTATCCAACTCGGGTGCTAGTACTAATGTGAGAAAATGGGTTACCTATCGTACTTTCGAAAAATAGATTTCCGAATTTTAGTTCTCCGAAATCGTTATACTTTTTATTGTTTCCCTTTTTTTTTGTTTCCCCGAAATATTATTCGCCATATTTTAAAAAGCCAGATTTTTTATTGTCCTTTTTTTCTTTTAACCAATGGATCAAAATTCTGTAACACAGTTTTCCGAAGTAATGTAAGTCAGATAATTTACTTTTTCGAATATTTGTTTTTCCGTACAGTCACATTTCCGCAGAAATATTTAACCTAACCTATCCTAGAATTTTAAAATCACCAGATGGTTTTTTTCAGGCAGGGGGCGTCCACCTCTCGCACCTTCAACATACATTATAAGCAAACAAGCAAGCATGCAGCAAGCAAGCAAGCATGCAGCAAGCAAGCAAACATGCAGCAAGCAAGCAAGCATGCAGCAAGCATTTTGATGCTCCGCTCGCTTCGCTCGCTCCGCTAAGTGTTTTACATGTTCTAACCTAACCTAACCTACAATTTTAAAACCACCAGGTTGTTTTTCTCAGGCAGGGGGCTTACGCCCCCCGCACCCCCCTAGCGGGGGGCGCAGCCCCCCTGCACCCCCCAACATGCATACAAGCAAGCAAGCAACATGCAAGCAAACATGCAGCAAGCATGCAGCATGCATGCAGCAAGCAAGCAAGCATGCAGCAAGCATTTTGATGCTCTGCTCGCTTCGCTCGCTCCGCTCGCTCCGCTCGCTCCGCTCGCTCCGCTAAGTGTTTTACATGTTCTAACCTAACCTAACCGACATTTTTAAAACCACAGGTTTGTTTTTCTCAGGCAGGGGGCTTCTCCCCGCACCGGCCCCCCTAACATGCATTACAAGCAAGCAACAAGCAAGCAAGCAAGCAAGCAGCATGCTAGCAAGCATGTTGGTGCTATAATCCTGGTATCATGACTGTATCTACTAGGTAATTATTACAGAAAACTTTACTGTGTTGTGTCAGTGTCCTAGTCATACTTTGGAAGAAGTTGCTTCTACATTTTAAAACTTCGAACCCAGAAGACCGTTGTCAAAAGAAAAAAAATGATTATGAAATTCTGATTTTAAATTTTCTGGAAAATGATACTTCTGTCAAGTCTTTATAAGGAGTAACAAATGTATGTGTAACAAAATATCTGTCACTAGAAAATTCTATAAACCGTTTTCGAACAACTGAAATTCGGTCAGTGAAATTTCGAAAGTAAGATAGGTTACCGAGAAAATGATAAACCTAGTTCTTCTGTTCGTCAATAACCCGCCTCATTACAATACATTTTAACTTAAGATGGCATTGTCTATAAGTACCTGGAGAGGAGTGCAAACTTCCGTACAGGCGGTGAAAATGACTTTTCAATTTATATGAAGCTAGATGACTGACTCTGGAGTCAGACAGCCTTTGTAGTACAAAAAGTGTTTACGTCGATAAGGACTGTAATAAGTAGCTCCTTTTTTAACTAGAGCAAATGTGCTATGTGCGTCTCTTTTTGAGTGAATATACAAGACACGTGCTTCCTTCTATACCTTTTCTTTCTACCATGGTTTATATCCATGTTCTAGAATCATAGTTTGAAAAGATTGCTAATGATTGAATGAGATTGCAACGCATAAACTTCTTGGTGAACTTAAAATACAGGTGGTAGTCATTAGATGGTGTTAGGCAAGGAATATACTACTCTCTACCGTGTTAGGTGTACCCACCCATTTGTTAACAAAAATACTTGGCTATTATCCATCCACTTTCTTTCACTGGAAACAATTCATGACCCACGCAGACGCTTGAAAAATAAATATGTTAAAGAAAATTGATGTCTTACCTACATTTGCATTAAGACTCCCTACCTTTTCTCTAATTGGGATATTCAGGGATTTTCTTAGTAATCATATTGAATTCCAAATATTACGTAAAATTTTTCGTGCAGTCGGTACTCAAACTTGTCCGATGTAAGTGTTCATGTAGCGAGACCATTGCCACTTCTTTGAGCATGGTCACAATACATCAAGTTCTTTAAACATTAAAACTTTAAATACTTACCTACTTAATGTTATAATATTAAAACGGCTGTAAGCTATCAAATTATCATGACATAATTTCTGTATTATATCGTTGCACTTTTTTTATGTTGTGCTCGCTATACCACTTTGTACCTTCCCAACAAAGGCGGTATTCGTTAACACTATTCTCATCTTTTCTTACGGTAACATTAGGTTTGGAACCCTCTATGTGCGAGTACACACCTCGCTCTTGGCCAGTTATTTTATTTTGTGCTTTCTATGCTAATATTATAGGGAGGAAACATTAGATTTTTTTATTGTTTGTTTGTTTGTATTGAATAGGCTCCGAAACTACTGGACCGATCTGAATAATTCTTTCACCATTAGAACGCTACATCATCCGTGATTAAAACAGGCTAAAAAACGGGCAATTTTGTGTCGGGAAGATTCTAAGGCGGTACAAAGTTCGTCGCGATCTACTATTCGTTTATATCTTTCGAATTTTAAGCCAATATTAAACCCGCTGATTCAAGAGCCCCACCCTAACAATATGAGTTAAGTAGCAACTCGCTTATAACGCGCTTAGTAAGAAGTTTGGGCGCGTGTGCGGAATAACAATAAATTTGTTGTTGCTCGTTGCCTCTCGTACTATACTGTGAGGAGAGGAGCGCTATTTTGTTAACAGCGTCGAGATTTTACGATACATTCTCTGGTTTACATTTTGAAGAGACCAAGAGAACAATGGGTAATCCTTGTATACACTTGATACTTGCGCTCTATTTTATGTACCTAAATATTAGAAAAAAAATGTTAGATTGGCTAATAGTAGTGGGAGCCCTAAAAGGGATTTCGGGATTTACTAAAGCCCGGCAGATTAATATACAGGGGGATACCTTGTACCCGGTTAAGTACTTCCACCAAATATGAGCACCATATATTATATGGCCGCCCGTCAAAGATCAGATTAACAAACGTACATTTTTAAAAATATGTAGGACAAATGCTATCAATATTCTATAATCAAAGCTGTAAATCTTCCTAAGAATAATAAAATAAAATAAATAAAATATCTGACGCGCTCGAGTATGTCCATGCAACAGTTTTTTTTTACATTTTTGAAAATCTATAGCCGCTCACCCCACCTATGAAAAGGTTTTTTTTAACGCTCACAGGCACATACATTGTATTGATCACTAAAGGCTTTTTATTATGGGAACCATACAACAACGGCACGAACACATAACATCCATGAACGAACCGGGATTCAAACCCAGGCAGAACCATGGTTTGGCAGTCCGGCGTGGTAACCATTACACCAACCGGGTCGTCAAGGTATATAAATTATATGACATTTTTTCCTTTTTATCATCTAAGCTTCGCAACCCAATAGATCTCTATGACGCTCGAGTAAATCCCGATTTAGCATCGTGGGCTCCCCTACTATAATGAATGTAGTAAGATTTTTGAGATACGCCCTAAAAAGCAGTGGGTCTTATCTTGATCACAGTTACATTTCCCGAGGGGATATTTAGAGATATTCTAAACAAAGCATAAATCAGAGCCTCTTAAATTTAACTTTTATCTTTTTAGTTTTTGAAGTCGGTTTTTTAATTTATATTTCAAAATGTTCAATGATGAAAATGTATTATATCTGTGTACGAATTATTAATGATTTATAATCAACTTTTGAGGAGTTCCATTATCTATCTCCGAAGTGTTTCATCGGATCTTCACCAAATTGGTATCTCCTTTCGAATATAATAAAAATTATCAAAATTGCCCGAGAAATACAGATGTAATCATGTATCATGTAAGTTTCTTCACCATTTTTTCTTCGACCGAAGAGTCTGTTACAAATCGTCCATTAAAACAAGCAAAAACACAATGATCAGTCTAATTCACAAGTCTAATCTAGGCAAGGATCGAACCGCTGCTTTGTTCACGGAAGGCAAAGCTAGCAACCACTAGAACACCACAGTATTAAAATATAAGAATTGTTTGTAAGTATTATTTAACACATTCATCTCAAAACCACACAAAATAAATTCCCAACCGAAAAATTGGCCTAACATACACAGAAAAACTAAAAAAATAGTTGGCTGCACCATCTCATAATTCTTAGCATAAAATCACATTCGCTTCTTCAAAATAAAACTTTTATTCTTAAGCATAAGAAATTCTCAACTTGGCTATTTCCTATTCACATGAGTCAGTTAAAAGGAAAGAGTTGCCAAGTGCTAAACTAAGTGGAAATTTATGGTCTGTATAGAGTTGGAAAAATGAAAACTATAGCTAGTTGACGGTTTGAGAGAAATGCACTTGACACGCTGTTAAGTTTTGTAATGGATGAACTTACGGTTAAAGTAATAAGAGACATAGCCCAAAGAATTGTTAAACTAAAGTGGCATTGGGCGGGACACATTGCTTGTAAAACCGATGGCCGATGAGGCCGGAATGTTCTTGAGTGGCGACCGCTTACGCGTAAAGCGCAGCGTGGGTACCTAGGCCCCCCTAAGGTGGGCCGACGACCTGGTGAAGGCAGCGGGAAACCGTTGGATGAGGGCAGCGCAGGACCGGTCGTTGTGGCGATCCTCGGGGGAGGCCTCCGTCCAGCAGTGGACGTCCATCGTCTGTGATGATGATGAGTAAGAAAAGTGTCTAAAGGGCCTGGTTTAAAGTAAAAGTAAAATAAAATTAGCAGAAAAGTTTATTGGTTAGTAGGTACTTGCAGAAGTTAGAGAAAATGACTTTGTCCATATATCCCCTATACAGGTTGAAATGTATATCATTAGCATCCTTTTAAACTAAGAGTCTACCCATCAAACTAAACAACTTTTACTTGGGAGCAAACCAATCGGAGCAAAAAACAAATATGCTGTCCCATACATTTGAGTCGTGTAGGCAACGGCGGCGGGTGCAGTTTAGTATGGGACAACTGATTTTTTTTGTTCCGATTGGTTCGCTTCCATAGTAAAGGTTGTTCAAATTAGTTTAAAAGGATGCTAATGATATCAATTTCCCCCTGTATAGATAACATTTATCAAAATTGGTTCAGCAGTTTAGTCGTGAAAATGTTTGAGACAGACAAACTTTCAGGTTTCTAAAACCACGTCAGAGGCCGTTAGGCAGTTTGAATAAACTCTCACACCGGGCTTTCCCACACTATAATAAGAAGGTTTCTAAAATTAATATTGTTGTTTTTAATCTTCAAAAACGAAGTAACCGATAAAGTAACCCAAAAACCTAAATTAAAAATCTTACCCCAATTTTATTTGCAAGAGAGATAATATGCCATAAATCGGCGCCGCGTGGTCGAAATGGCTTCTAATTACCGTGGGTGTCATCGCGCCGGTTTTACGGGATAAGTTTTGAACCCCGGACCGTTTATTAGGTGTGTCCGGGATTGTTATCCGGTTTTAGTAAAGTTTTTTCGGAAAGATTTGAGGTTAATGGTTAGATCTCATTTATGTCTAGTTAAGAGTTTTAAGCTTCGATAGCATAGCATAGCATAGCATAGCATATGCTCACGACTATATTCCCCGAGGGGTAGTCAGAGATATTCTGAAACCTCAGACCATCCACGTTTCACCAGTAGTACCGAAACTCTGTCCAGTGTGACAGGGGGTGAGCCCGTCGCCACTTATAATGGACAGTGGGTACAATACATGCCTCGAAATTTCTTGCTAAGCTTCGATAGCGCTGTTATAAAATTGACTTTTCGTCTATCTTATATATTTAATAGGATTAGTATAGGTAAGCAAGTTAAGGTGGTTGGAGAGCTGTCAATTTCATAAAAAACGTTGTCGTATAACACTCGTAGACGGTGTTAATAAAAGTAATGTTTTATATATGGAAAAATAGCTTAGAAAATCTAGTTTGCGCATATCAAATAATATTTACAATTTGTAATATAATTACGAAGATATAAGGGTTTGAAATTTTGTATGAATAATTTCAAGTCGTGAGCATAGGCTAATGTTTTTGGAATAACAATTTATTACACGGCATATGCCCACCCTCGAGGTAGGTGTATGGGCGTTAGTCCACCATGCGTGCCGAATGCGACTTGGTGGACTTCACATACGGATCAGAATATCTTCGTCAGCGTATGCAGATTTCCTCATGATGTTTTCCTTCACCGTTTGAGAGCAGTGCAGTATTACGTACATACCTTCAGACAAACGACATGTCGTCTGTGCTCATTTGATCCCGGATCCCCATGATTGAGTGTATGTACCTCATAGCAGCGTGCCACTGACGCTCAGTTGCAGAATAGCTCATTAGAGTTAATCCGTCATTAAATCTCTTGCTAGCTTTTACTACGTCAACAAGACAAAAAGTGACGGCAGATTTAATGGAGCGTTAACTCTAATTAGCGTTTATGCCACATGAGTGTAACGCTCTTTAAACATCAAAATAGGCATTTATAAAATGTCTTGTCTATTTTGAAGGAGACGAGGCGAGGGCTCAAGAAAACACAAAACAATTGAGAAACGTTTTTAAAAATCCGATATTCAATATCTCACTCCTTTCAAACAAACGTCGGAAACGACACATTGTAAATAACACCTTATTTCGAAAACGGCAACGTATAAACTCGTCTATTTTCCCAGCACAGTAAGAAAAACATTAACTTGAAATACAGTTTTCAGACAATTTCACGTTACTTTATTTTTCCGCAGGCCAACAATACAAATGCAAATGTCTTTCAACAGAAACGTGCTCTAAATCAAAGTTGTAAAGTACATTTTGGTATGAAAGCTTGTGTTTTTAACGTCGCATAATAAATCAGTGGACGGAAACATGACAAAAGTTGAATTTTATCAAAACTCGAAATATTTCAAAGTTGTCCAAATATCGATGTTTCTGATTTATTGCTAAACTTTTCGAATGTGGAACTCGCGGTTCCAACGATGCAGTTTAAAATAATGTGTTTTGTAACTGTTACTGTACATGTTTAGCGAAATAAGATAAAATAAACTGCATCATAGACGTGTTGGTCATATCTACGGAAGAACTGTCAACTGATAGGATAAATGGATCAAAGCTCTAGAATGTAGACCTAAATCCGTCAGGAATGACTGGATGAGGAAGGCCAAAGTAGATATTTTCTGGGGTGCCTTTGGGAAGGTCTCTATAGTCCAACTTAATATGCTGACACTTTTTTAAGGGAATGATCAGACCATCAAACTGAACTACTTTGTCTATGGGACCAACATCGAAATCGCGAAAAAAAAAATCTGGTATTCCCATACATAATGAAATGAAATGAAATGAAATAATTTATTTGCTATGAATAGGTACATAAAATTGATCTTAGGGTCTAGGATAGTATCATCTATTCAGCTAAAATACAATAGCATGCAAATATTTATTGATAGTTATTATTTAAAAATTCTGAAACACTATAGAAATTATATCGTGAAAGCCATGCGTACAATTTATTTAGCATCAGTTTCATGGGTGACACCTTAAATCTATCAGGTATTTTATTATAAACTTTAATACACATGTTAGAACAATTTCTTTGAAACAGCGTAGTCCTTGGGCAGTACCAGTCATTGAGTACAAGTCGATTTGGGTTTCTGGTGTTTCTAGGATTAATGTCACGAGCTGTTTTAAATAGGTGAGAGTTCCGTTTTACAAATTTAAATATTTCAAATATATACATTCCAGTGAGTGTCAAAACGCTAAGTTTTGGAAACAAGTCTTTACAGGTTTCGTAGGGCCCTACACCACATATTGCCCGAACACATTTTTTTTGAGCAATAAACACTTTATTTATCAGTACGCTGTTACCCCAAATCACCAAACCGTATCTTAGGACTGAGGCTACATAACCATGATAGGCTGTCAAAGCTACTCTACGAGATGTTATTCTGTTTAGTCTCCTCAAAACGTAAACAAATCTATTAATTTTATTACATACGTTCTCAATGTGTGCTTCAAAATTAATGTCCTTATCTAGAACTATTCCTAAAAATGATTGTTTGTTAGCTTTATTCAGAATGTTACCTTTATATTCAATATTCAAATTCAATTCCTTCGATCCCTTAGTCATAAATTGCACGTAGTTTGTCTTATTTAGATTAATATGTAAATTATTGATGTCAAGCCAGTTAATTACACATTCGATAGTATTGTTGATATCAGATTCATAAACATTAATGTCAATCGATTTTCCATTAGAGGGAACAATAATTGAGATGTCATCAGCAAACAGTGTGCATTTATGATTTGTCACATTCGGCAAATCATTAATATAGAGAAGAAACAACAGAGGCCCCAAAACACTACCTTGGGGGACACCAAACTTATTAATTTTGTATTCGGATTGGTACGATGTGGTTACATTGTTTTTACCGAGTCTACTTATTTGAACACATTGTTGTCTATCTCGTAAATACGTATCAATCCATGATAAAGTTTGACCTCTGATGCCATACTTATCTAACTTTTTTAACAATAAGTCATGGTCTACGAAGTCAAACGCCTTTGACATGTCAAAAAAGAGTACATTTACATAATTTAAAGAATCTATACCTTTTAGTACTGAATCCATAAGAGTAACATTTTAGCTCTTGTCGATTTGTAGAGCATAGAACATCAAATTTTTTTTCGCGATTTCGATATTGGTCCCATAGTGAAAGTTGTTCAGTTTGATGGTCTAAACCGCCCCTTAAATGTTTATTTGTATTTTTGTAACACCTTGTATAGGGTCCAACTTAATATGCTGACTCTTTTTTAAGGGAATGATCAGACCATCAAACTGAACATCTTTCTCTATGGGACCAACAACGAAATCGCGAAAAAAAAGCTGCTGTCCCATACATTTGGCTCGAGTAGGTTTGCAATTTTGTATGGGACATCAGATTTTTTTTTCGCGATTTCGATGTTGGTTCCACAGAGAAAGTTGTTCAGTTTGACGGTTTGATCATCCCCTTAAAAATGTGTCAGCATATTAAGAAGGACCCTGTATAGAGAATAAGCATAGAAGAAAAGGGGCACATTGCTCGCAGAACCGATGGCCGATCGAGCCGATGATTTCTCGAGTGGCGATCGCGTACCGGAAAGCGCAGCGTGGATAGGCTTTCCAGAAGGTGAATAGAATACAATAGAATAGAATAGAACACATTTATTTGCCAGAATATGGTACATTAAGGTCTTAAATATACAAGGTGTTTCTGTAACAATAAATTTTTAAAACTCTTAAGGGGGTTGTTTAGACCGTCAAACTGAACAACTTTCTCTATGGGACCAACAACGAAATCGCGAAAAAAAAAATCTCATATCCCATACATATTTTAGCTCTAGTCGATTTGTAGAGTATAGAACATAAATATTTTTTTTCGCGATTTCGATATTGGTCCCATAGTGAAAGTTGTTCAGTTTGATGGTCTACACCACCCCCTTAAAGGTTTATTTGTAGTTTTGTAACACCTTGTATAGTATGAAGCAAGACATATTCTACCACACATGGCGGCGTGCAAATTTTAAGATTTTTACAAATTTAGTCATCTTCTAGTTATTTATACATTTTAATAAAACAGCAAACGATTTTCTTCTGAACATGCAGTTACTTCAAATTAATGATAAGCTTTTAGTGATAAGACCGCCCTTTGTACCCTTCTTATTCTTGTTTTAAATTTTTTTTTATTCTTGGTGTGCAAATAAAGAATATTTATCTTATCTTACTTCAAATTAATTATTAGTACAGTATATCGTTCAAATATTCGTTCACCGTGGACCGACGACCTGGTGAAGGATGGAACTCGTTGGATGAGGGCAGCGCAGGACCGGTCGTTTTGGCGATCCTTGGGGGAGGCCTATGTCCAGCAGTGGACGTCCATCGGCTGTGATGATGATGATTGAGTATAAGGTTCAGAAGTTTACTCTTTGATGCTGACATTTCGTATACAGTGGTTTGTGCGTACGTAGTCGCGGGAATTAGGCCAGTCAATTTTTATTCCCACAATGCAAATGCGCGCTGCTTACAAACGTACTATGGTGATATTCTCAATATTAATCAATTAAAGTCAATGAAATTTTTCAGAAGCAATCTAGAAACGAATCTCTATGCTTGTATAAAGTCAGATTTTCTAGGATTAATTTATGATTTGTATGGAAATCTTTTAGGCACTGTAACTTTAAAACTATACATTTTAACGAAAATCGGACTCTATACAAACATAGAGATTTGTTTCTGCAAAATTTCATTTACTTTAATTGGTTAGTATTGAAAATATCACCATAGTACGTTTGTATGAAGCGCGCCAACGGTATATATATTGGTAACGGTAATATGGAGGGGTGGGAAGTAAAAATGTGTGGGCCTTTTAAACCGTAATCGGCACAATTTTGCGACAAAAACTAAATTTGGAAAAAAAAAAATTTTTGACTGGTCTACATAGCCAACAATATAAATCACATAATATCAGTTAGGTAACCTCACGCAACCTAATATGAATAAATAACGTCACCTTACGAAACACGTGCGGCAACGATGACAGCTCGCGAAATTGGCGCCAAAACTGACAGCCCGCTGACAGCTGTCAGCTGTTCATATGAGAATTGTCGCGTGTGTAATTGTTTGTTTGTTATGAGTGATATGATATGAAAATTTTGTGGTCGTCTGGGTTTGGTTTAATTTGATTTGATTAAAATTTAACATTGATAAAAAAAAAATGTGTTTTCATCCACCTGCTTGCTCATAAAGTGGTTCTTTTTGCACTGCTTTTATGTTAACATTGAAGGTTATAAAAAACGTTTGCGTTTTACTTTATTTATACAGGGTGACATTGATATAATTAGCATTCTTTTAAACTAAGACTCTACCCATCTACTCTACCCATCAAACTGAACAACTTTTTCTAAGAGAACAAACCGATCGGACCAAAAAGATTGCATACATTTGAGTCGAGTAGGCATGCAGTTTTGTATGGAACAGTAGATTGAGACTACTGCTAGATACCAGAGATAGTAGCCGGGACCAACGGCTTAACGTGCCATCCGAAGCATATAGAATCATCTTTCTTTTTCATACAATCAGGTGATTTCAGCCTGCCTCTGTCGTGGGTTTTATGTAAAGACTACTACCACCAGAGATAGTAGCCAGGACCAACAGCTTAACGTGCCATCCGAAGCACGGAATCATCTTTCTTTTCAGACAATCAGGTGACTCAGCCTGCAATGACCTAACCAACTGGGGAAAAACGCACGAAGTGACATATCACTAGGTGTCCCCCGTGGGAATCGAACCCACGACCTCCGTGTCAAGAGCCCAATGCTCTTAACCATTATACCACGGAGGCAGTTATATTGAAAATAAAAGATTTTCAATAGATTCTTGTAAACTACTTTCCTCTTAATAAAATCTGTCATCATAACAAAGTCCACAAAGTAAATGAACAATTTCTTCCACTAAGTTTCAGTAAAGCTTTATTTACTTTCATTAAACTGTGCTGAGTTTGACAAGGTTTTACTTTGAAACTTTTCGAGTACTTTACTTGAATAGTTCATGTGTTTATATGACCTTGTCTCTTTCATTGACAATTTTACTAAAATATTCAATAAGTAAGCCAAACATTGTCCAACTTCTCTTAAGAAGAATGAAGTTTTGTGAATAAAAGTATACACTGTGTTAGGGTAAACAGTTGCATTATTTTAAGGGGTAATAATTGTACCCAAGATACTGAACTTTCCATCAAAAACCTAAAAGGGAAAGAAAAAAATTTTGTTCTTTTTCCTTTGCCATTTCAATAATTGGCATTACATACTATTGTTTCAATAAATAGTCCTGTAAGTCGATAAACCGACTTCAAACCCAGGTCGGTCGCATCTTTATACTGCTGATTTGACTCTCAAAAATCATACTTCAGGAGTGCGATTTTTGAATGTCAAATTTACAGTAGAAAGATGCGTATCTCCATAGAAATTTTGACATTTTCAACTGCTGAGCTCACCGAATGAGATTCAAAAATCGCAATCCAGGTGGAGATTCTCAGATGCGCAAAATGTGAGTTGTGGAGCTCCACAATCGATGGCCCATCTCACATCGTGCCCTGTGGGCCCTAACACCTGTACGCAGGAGGAGCTCATGACCACTAGCGACGGTGCAGTATCGGTTGCCTACTTCTGGCAAGGTACTATTTAGCGACTTTGTTCAAAGTTTGAAGTCGACACGATAAGAAGAAGAAGAATAAATAGTTTCATAATGTGTACACTTTCTTTGGAAACCTGGCATTGTCTTTTGCTTTCAAGATTTCCAACGGACGGAACCCTGATGCGTCCGTTGAACTCGATCTTGGCCAGTTTTTTAATCCAACGTCACCTTTTTTCATTTAGACTCATCCTCATCCCTTAAGCCAGCTTTTCACCCAATAAATTGAGTTAAGATTGGGATCCTTGCGGATTTACTTCTGTGAGTGTCTGTTTAGGATCGAATTATAGCGAAGTTGCGCCTTAAATTCATAATAATACGTTCACGACCATATTTCACGAATGGGTAAACAGAGATATTGTAAATAGGCGTTCAGAAGATCGTTAAAGTAGAAGAATTAATAAATAAATATCTTGGACATTGTCACACAAATTATCTAGTCATATTTAAAGTTCCAGAATCTAGCCTGGACTTGTATTATGATTTATGATAACTAGACAACGATATAGGATACATAAATAAATACAAACATCCATGAGTCAGGTACAAATATTAATATTCAACATACAAATATTTGTCCCTTACGGGATTCGAACCCGCGACCCTTGGCACAGAAGGCAGGTTCACTACCGACTGAGCTACCGGGCCGTCGCCGGGCCGGGCCTAATTATCTGATCCGTCAAAAAATGGTGCAGTTATCGTGTAACATTTAACGGGTTCTTACCGCGTTTTGGTATATTTGAGTTCCCGATATAAAATAAAAACCGCGTAACTCTCAAAAACTGTAACTGTAAAAAAACCGTACCAACACACAATATTGTAAAAAGATATTTTATTCCTTCGGGATCCTTGGCGCGAGCCCAACACACACTTGACCGGTTTTTATTAATTTTTGTTTTACCTAAAAGTATGCACTTTACGACAGATCCAAGTCAAAAAACTTTGAAAGAAAAACACTTTTCTTATATCCCCTTATACTTATTAGTTTTTTTATTGCCTCCGTGCCTCCGTGGTCTAATGGTTAAGAGCATTGGGCTCTTGACACGGAGGTCGTGGGTTCGATCCCACGGGGGGCACCTATAGTCCGTTCGCGTTAAGAAAATAGTGATTTCAGTTTTAAAATTTATTGTTGAACGAGTCACGCAAAATACACAACCGTTTTGTTCACAGTGACCAGTTCACAGTGACCAGTTGAAATCTGACCTTCGAACAAAACGGTTGTGTATTTTGCGTGACTCGTTCAACAATAAATTTTAAAACTGAAATCACTATTTTCTTAACGCGAACGGACTATAGTGAAATGTCAATTTGTGCGTTTTTCCCCAGTTGGTTAGGACATTGCAGGCTGAGTCACCTGATTGTCTGAAAAAGAAAGATGATTCCGAGCTTCGGATGGCACGTTAAGCTGTTGGTCCCGGATACTATCTCTGGTGGTAGTAGTCGTTACATAAAAACCACGTCAGAGGCCGTAATGCGAGGCGGTTTGAATAAACTCTGACACCAGCCCACTCGATAAGAAGAAGATTAGTTTTTTTATGCTTTTCATTTTGTTTAGTATCAAAATATACAGCCGGGTAGACGGACGGACAGACGGACTGCGTAATAATAGGGTCCCATAGGCACATTTGGATACAGAACCCTAAAAATGGCGAATATTATTGCGTAACTGTCAAAGCTAGCCCGGGCAAATTCGCGAGACTGTCAGGACACGTAATACCTGTCAGAATTTGACATGTCTATTTTATTAAGTTCCTTTGACGAAGGACGGAACGTAACAAAGTTTTTATTTCGTTGGTTTATGATTGATACGGGGTTTAGTTTGTTGTTTAGTTACATACATACCGACTTACATACATACATAAACTATTCTTACTATCTTTTTTTGTAAATATCGTCAACTTTGACGATAGAAAGAAGAAAAGAAGAGTACTTTCTGTACTTACAGAAACACTTCTTTTACATTGTAATTAATAGTGTCGATATAAACAGGATATCCAAATTCTCAACGTCAAGCTGAAAACAGGAGAAAGGAGTTTGTAACTGTTCAGGAAAAAATACAAAAAAAACTACTATTTTTCTACTATTACTATTTTACTATGTTTTGAAATGGGGATGTTCAGAAAGAAAAAAAATAATACTACTTTTTATATAGGTATGTATGTATACAGGATGTAACAAAACACCCTTGTAGTACTTAAGGGGGTGCTTCAGACCATCAAACTGAACAACATTCATTACGGGACCAACAACGAAATCAGCTGTTCGATAGAAAACGTCAATGGTGTCTTAACCTACGTGTATGGAACAGCTGATTTTTTTTTTCGTGATTTCAATATTGGTCTCACAGTAACAGTTGTTCAGTTTGAAGCCCTATGTATTTAAGTAACTATGTAACGTATTTAGCTTTACAACCTGTATAACGGAATCTCGAACTTGAATGGTACAAAATTGCGACACGCGTTATTTATAGAGACAACTCAATATATAGAACAAACTAAGTAAATACAAGTATGTATATAACAAATAACGTAAGCCTCACAGTCGTAGAGTTTGCTCGATTACACTCAAAAGCCTGATGTCGAGTGTAGTGATGTGGTTGAGTGGAGTTATCGATAAAATAACATCGACTTTTTCTTCACTGTTTTAATGCGAACGGAAGGATTTAAGGTGTAAAATTAACATTTTATTTACGCAGCTCATGATTTTAGCAATGAAGATGTCGTTAGTCTTCTCTATATTAACTGCAAGTTTCTTACTTCCTTCACATGAGCTAAAAAATGTGTAGGTCTTTGGTTCTCCTCTATTTTTTTCATATACTTTAACAAAGCAATAGTGTATACTATAGTTATAAATAGCATAGTACCTATGTGTTTAATGATTTTATCTAGGTAGGTAGGTACCTTAAAGATTATTGTTGTACTTATTATTTTTGTCTAATAAACCCTTTTGCCTTACAACAAAATGTTTACTACCTTAAAGATTAAGTTATATTTATAAATCATCATTTACCGAGAAAACATAATTTTTTTTACCTTTTTTAATCCCACTGCTGGGCAAAAATGAATAGTTAAATTGTTTCATCAGCATTATAAGTTCTTATAATGAATATGCAACATTTTTCGATATAATTATCCATAAATTTTTATCGATAATCGCCCATCCCTACACGACTATAAGATAAGTATCCGATGCACAAAGTTAATTAAAACTCAACAGTCCATGTTTCAAATTAATTAGAAAAGATACTGGAATCTCTGCTATCTCCCTCTGTCGCACGGACCTAGTGGAGGAAATTACTTTTTGCGTTAGGTAGGTCTTTTTAGTTTCCTACTGAATTATTAATTTCGATTTTAATTAGAACTATGTTTTTATACAGGATGTGATGTAAATATTTGAACTATACAAGGTGTTACCAAAATACAAATAAACATTTAAGGGGGTGGTTTAGACCATCAAACTGAACAACTTTCACTATGAAGCCTACATCAGAAAACGCGAAAAAAAATCTGCTGTCCCATACATTTTAGCCGGGTGGGTATGGCAGTTTTGTATGGGACAGCTGATTTTTTTTTGCGGTTCCTGAGGTAGGCTCCATAGTGAAAGTTGTTCAGTTTTGATGATCTGAGCTCACCGTTTCAGTTTGCGGAGGGCTGTCCCTTACACTCTGTATGTATGGGATATCAGATTTTTTTTTTCGCGATTTCGATGTTGGTCCCATAGAGAAAGTTGTTCAGTTTGACGGTCTATACAACCCCTTAAGGCTAGGTTATCCCAGTGCAAGCTTCGTGTTTTTCGTCAATATCTTTGCTCATGGGAGTTTCTAAGCTAAAAATTCTTCTGAGTTCACTAGGAATATTTAATGTATTTAGTTAAGTACAAGAATAAAAAGTTAAATATCAGCAGTTTAATCATAGTATTGAAACTTTGGGATTTTTTTCTATGTATTAAACTTAATCTAATCGTGTAATTAAGCACGGTCGCCTATCAGCCAGATCCATAAATAAGACATCATTGGTTTTCAGACTTTAAAACACAGTTTAAAACACTTTCGTTCGTGTTCAAAAAACGGCCTCCTCCGGATAACAGCGTCATAAGAGTTTTAAATATTTATTTTTACTTATGTAACACCCTGTATAGTCTTACTCTAGGGTAAAGACCTACTCACATAAACTCACGACCATTATCCGTTTCGGGGTCCTAAGAAATCATGCTACAACTACCAATACTATATTTTTAAACGAAGATGTAATCGAAAATTTCGAAGGTAGCCCAGTCATTTTACGGAGTTTTGTTAGGAGGGGTGGGTAGTAATTACGAATGGGACTTTTATACTTTAACCGGCACCATTTAGTGACAAAAAGACTATCTGAAAACATTTAAAAATATCTCAACGTAACCATTGAGAAATTATGTTTGAATAAATGGTAACTAAGGGTTGAACTACACATGGCCGCACGCGATCGCACTTTTCCGTCGCTCCATCCCTTTCTGACACTCAGGAACGTCATTTGCTATAGATCATATAAGATAGACGGAACACGATCGCGTGCGATCGCACGCCGCACGCGATCGCACTTTTCCAAAAAAAGTTTTTTTGGAAAAGTGCGATCGCGTGCGGCCATGTGTAGTTCAACCCTTAGTTGCCATGTTTCGGAGTAAAAGATCGTTCCATTTTTACAGTGTGACATAAAAGAGTAGAAAACGGTGACAGCAGGAACTAAATATTTTAGTACAAATTGTAGGTCGCTCCTGCCAGCTTATGCGTGATTTTGACGTTCTTGCGTGGAGGCAACGCCTTCATTTATTTTCTACTCTTTTATGTCGCACTGTAAATTAGACGACAGGATATGAGTTTACTATGTAATTTATTTGGCCACTTAACAACAACATATATGGATTTTCATACAACTTTTGCCGGCCGTTGCTCGCATGCATTTGGCCAGTACAGCAATTTCGATGTATAGCTCAAAGAAGGTTGTCAAAATAATGCTCAAATTTCCAAGTATTTTTTTTGAGAAATTGATTAGGGTTGAACTACATCAGGAAAGACGGCATCGCATTTTTCCGTCGCTCCATCCTTTTCTGTCACTCAGGAACGTCATTTGCTAGAGCATATAAGATAGACGGAACGGAACAGCACGGAACAGCACGCCGCGTGCGATCGCGTTCCGTCTATCTTATATGCTCTAACAAATGACGTTCCTGAGTAACAGAAAAGGATGGAGCGACGGAAAAATGTGATGCTGTGCTACGTGGTGTAGTTCAACCCTTATACTGCACGCACGCTTCTTACAGGAAATCGTAAAAAGTACTTTCTCCTTAAAATGAAGTGTGTTGCCAAAAATTCTACTTATGGTACTTAAGATCACAGGACCTGTTATTATATTGGGTCCTACTTAATATGCTGACACTTTTTTGAAGGGATGATCAGACCGTCAAACTGAACAACTTTCTCTATGGGACCAACATCGAAACCGCAAAAAAAAAAATCTTCTGTTCCATACTAAACTGCAAAGTCCTACTCGAGCCAAATCGTATGGGACAGCTGATTTTTTTTTCTCGATTTCAATGTTGGTCCCATAGAGAAAGTGGTTCAGTTTGTTGGTCTGATCATCCCCTTATATTAAGTTGGACCCTGTATTATAATTATTAGATTTGCAGTATCCAAACTATAGCGCGATTCAAAATAGAACAGCGCCATCTGTTGAAAGTTTGATTATACCGGTTGATTTTTTTACCGTTCCGAAACTTTCAGGGGTACGAACAACTTTTACTATAGAAGCAACCCTGAAATTGAAGTAACAATCAGCTTTTCCACGCTAAAATGCAATGCCTACTCAACTCAAATGTATGAAACACCAAATTTTTTCACCGGTTTCAGGTTTCCCACAATACAGGGTGTTTCATAAGTAAAAATAAATATTTAAAACTCTTAAGGGGATTGTTCAGACCGTCAAACTGAACAACTTTTCAACTTTCACTATGGGACCAACATCGAAATCGCGAAAAAAAAAATCTAATATCCCATCCTACATATTATTTTAGCTCTAGTCGATTTGTAGAGTATGGAACATCATTTTTTTTCGCGATTTCGATATTGGTCCCATAGTGAAAGTTGTTCAGTTTGATGGTCTAAACCACCCCCTTAAATGTTTATTTGTATTTTTATAACACCTTATACAGGGTGTTTCATAAGTAACAATAAATTTTTGAAACTCGTAAGGGGGTTGTTTAGACCGTCAAACTGAACAACTTTCTCTATGGGACCAACATCGAAATCGGACAACAAAATTTTTTAAATCCCATACATATTTTAGCTCTAGTCGATTTGTAGAGTATAGAACATAATTTTTTTTTCGCGATTTCGATATTGGTCCCATAGTGAAAGTTGTTCAGTTTGATGGCCTAAACCACCCCCTTAAATGTTTATTTGTATTTTTGTAACACCTTGTATATGATAGTCTAAAACACCTCTGGAAAATTTGGAAAGTGTTTCAAAAAATCACATATTAAGTTTTTTCGTGTCCTCAAAATTTTGTACACCAAAATTTTTGAAACCCCCAATTAAATTACATCGTTAATTAAATAGACTCTTCAATTACAGTAAATAACACTCTTAGATCCTTTAATCAATGTTCAAGATCCTTTATAGTCTAGATAGATACCTAAATTTATGTTATAGCCTAAATTAGGATGACCTAGACGTAAATTACGACCTAGGTCTCCAGTAATGAGTTTCCAGGGGGCTGTAATAACGTTCTATCATTCGAGAAGAAAAACATCGTTTGGAATTATTTAAGTATCAGGGAAATTTTATGTTCTTCGAAAGTAAGAAAAAAAGGAAGAAAGTAAGTAAATTTCGTAAGTAAATTTTTTTTCTTATGTCTGTGGTTCATTTTTCCTATCGTGTTTTGTTGTGTAGTACGCGTATTTATGTATGATGTTTGTGTATGTATATTTATGTGTATATGTATATATATATATATATATATATATATATATGCCTATCTATTACGTATATTTGTATTATTTATAATAGGTTTATTGTGTATACTTGCTTTTTGTTTTATTTACTGATAACTGCTCCTTTTTGACCATTTTTCTGGAAACACCGCCTTCCTTTCTTCGTTCACCGTTTCCTCTACCCTAAGGTTGTCTGGAAGAAATCGCTTCTTAGCGATAAGACCGCCTTATTTTTGTGCCTACTGTTTTTTTTCTTTCTGTATTTTACTGTTTGTATTTTGGTGTAAAATAAAGTATATTTGATTTGATTTGATTTGAAGAAAAATTCACGTGTTTTCGTTGAAAATTACTTGTTTCTTGTATGGTAACTGCCGTTTTGTTAACTTTTCGTCAGTTTTATTATTTGTTATCATTATCAATGATAACAGAACCAATGGGTGCCTAATGATGGTAGTCGAGGTCGAGGCAGACCCCGGATAAGGTGGGGCAATGAGTTGAATGACTATTGCAACGAATGAAGAGATACTGCGATGGATAGAGATATATAGAAGAGTTTAAGGGAGACTGTTGCCCAGTAGTGGGACAAAGCAGGTTAGAAAAAAATCCACATAAAAATACAATGGTACCTACTCTGAAAATTTTTACTGGATTTCGGTTCTAAAGATGCAGCCCTGACGGACGGACGGTTGGATGGACGGTAGCAATAGGGTCCCATTAGCACTTTATGGGTACAGCACCCTAAACTACTCTAAACGGACTTTAGGAACATAATCTATAGGTAAGCGCAGTTGTTCAGTTAGATGGTATGATCATCTTCCTAAAAAAAGTCTGCATAAAAATTCAAAATTCAAAATCATTTATTTAAGGGTATATTTTCTAAAACCCCTAGTTTTAGGAACATTGTTTTCAGTGATATGCTATTGCATATCCAGTGTTTTATATTTATTATGAAAGAACTGCCTTTACTTAAAAATGTAATGAATCGTTTTTTTGTATGTTTCATATAATTTATTTTAGTAATCGCATAAAATCCGGACACTGTTCGTCGAAATATTGCTAAAAATGGGGTTACTTTAGGAACATTTTTAGAAGGGTTACGTTGTACGGTTGAATTTACAGTTTACGTAAAAAGAAAGTTTACATAAATTTAAAAAACATAATGAATCGTTTTTTTTAAATACTAGTCTGAAACACGAATATTTTTGAAAATATTTTAGTTAAAATCAAACATTGTGATTACCATACAAAATGGCGAACAAATTCAAGCTTTTGACATCATGTGACAACTGCAAAATTATCCTTGTTTCTGATTTTTTTCATTGTACGGCGAAATGCCGTTACTGGAGCACGTCCGCGTCAAATGTTTTAAAAATAATTTGCGATAATTTTTTTCTCGATCCGGATGACTGAAACACAAAGGTAATTGAATGGAATAATTCATTATTTGTATTTTTCTAAAGCTAAAATTATGTTGTATTCCAAAAAATTTTAACGAATTCTAGGATAATTTTGTCATATTATTCAATCAAATTGAAATGACTTCAATTATGTCAGTGTCGTCTAAGTAGCGTATACCAAATCTATGACCATTCTCTTTGGTCGGCTTTTCAATATACAATTACCAATACAGTCGCGCACAGTTTCAAATAAATTCTAAGCAAGAAGATTAAATTACCTACTTAGTATAAAATTCTTGATAAGAAAATCATGCAATTTTTATTTACTTCTGAAATTAAATCACTGCAAATAATATCAAAACAACTAAAAACTTACTTCCTACCAATTTCAATGAATAATTGAACAGAAAAGATTTTATTACTTAGGTAGGTACTAGTTTGATGCCAATCCAAACTAAGCCCTACGCTTTCGTGAAATCCAAATCTGTTCAGTAGTTTTAAAATAACGTGTGCACAAACAAACAGACAAAAATTCTAAAAATGGTCTCAATGTATTCCATTACGTAGGTCCCTATTCCAAACACCGCCAATTAACATTTTTATAAATATCTTCAATGTACATCCACGTCATGTTTGCAATTATGACTCAATTACAGACTTAAATTGCAGTCGAATGACATCTCAACCATCAAAATCGGTTCAGTGGTTTAGGCACGTCTGCCAAAACAATGGGAATATTTAAATTCCACGCCTATTTTTTCTTCACTAGTCATAAAAGCAATATTTTTTAAATTTTGTTAAGTAAACTACTATATTTAAAGAAAACCGGCCAAATGTGAGTCGGACTCATGTACGAAGGGTCCCTTAGCACCATACCATAGCGTAAATTCACTTTGACTATATCATACAATACAATAGTAGTAATATAATTATTGTCTTGAGATATATTTCTCTCGAGATTTTTTGCCCAACCACCATTTCTTGGTGTGGGGCTAGAAGAAGAAGAATATACAGATTATGGGAGATAGTTATAAAATAAGTATTTTTCATGAAAGATAGTTTGTTGCAATGAAAGCGAACCGTAAAAGCTAGCTAGTTTATCAATACAAATACATTTTTAAATGAATTTGAACGGTAATCTCTAAATGCAAAATTGGTCACAAGAAAATCATTCGAACTCATGTAGAAAAAACTTTGCTAATCTAAAAAAGACACCTTCCTTCTTTTTCTACTTCGATGCTGGAAACAGAAACGGCAACATAAAATGTCAAATTCTGACATTATAATTTTGTTTTTCTTATCGGCCAGTTATTTTATGTACTTTTCAAATTTACCGAGGAGTTTACAGGGCCCGGTTTAATAAACGTGACAATAAGCGTGACAATTACAGGTGGAAAATCTGATAATTTCGTCAAAATGTCATGGTGGAAAATTATAGTAGGTACATTACTGCAGTGGCCAGCAAAAGACGCATCGATGGACGAACGTGTAAATGTGGGCCGAGGCGAAGCCAAGGCACACATACGTAAGTCCATCAATGCCTAGTTGTGGCCAAGGCTTGTATAGTGCTTTTCTCAAACAATGCTATTATGTTATTATTATGATTATGCAATAAATATTATGAATTATGAATGCGCGGAAATGAAAATTAATCAACTTTTCAAAATCAATGACGAACAACAATAATTTTTCCTGCGATAAAGCTAGTAACTTATAACTTATCTGTGGTTAAAGTGTCCATTCGTTTTTTTTTTCATTATAAAGCTTTTTATTTGCAAGCCAGTTCAAAATTTAAACCAAACCTTTGATAAGTTACCTCCTTGGTTGCCATGTTTCGGAGTAAAAGATCGTTCCATTTTTAAATTATACGATATAATATAAGTTTACTATGTAATTTATTTGGCCGCTAAACTACGACAGATATAGATTTTCATACAACTATTGACGGCCACTGCTCGCATAGTACAGCAATTTCGATTTATTTCAAAGAAGGTTGTCAACATAATGCTCAAATTTCCAAGCATGTTTGAGAAAAGAAATTTGTCGGATTGTAGCGACAATTTGACATATTTCTGTTCAATAATTTTTCTCCTGACAGGTGACATGTGACAGAGGAGTCGCGTGGCTAAGGAGGTAACAAGTAGACGTGTCGTCGGCTTGCGATTTGATTGCCCAAGTGGCTCCGCCGTTTTATGGTGGTTTCAAGTGTGTGTTTTTGTTTAAAAACGGGGTTTTGAGATCGCCATATCCTATTACCGTACAATATCTAATAAATATACCTTCAACACTTGACACTGGCGAAATCTAACAAGAAAACGCCATTTAATAAAAATAGAATAGACATAATGACAATTTGTCCTGAAAAACTTGACATAAGTATTTGTTTTATTAAAGACTTCTTCTTATCGTGTGGGCAGCAAGCCCTGGTACAGAGTTTTTTTCAGACCGCCTTACGGGCCTCTGACGTGGTTTTTATGTACCTAACCAAAGATAGTAGCCGGGATCAACGGCCTAACGTGCCATCCGAAGCATGGAATCATGTGATTCAGCCTGTAATATCCTAACAAACTGGGGAAAAATGCACAAAGTGACATGTCACTAGGTGTCCCCCGTGGGAATCGAACCCACGACCTACGTAAGCAGAACTCAATGCTCTTGACAATTTAATCAATGTACATTTTTATTGAACTGTAAATAATTGTCGAATTTTCGCCTGTCGCCTTTCACCTGTAATTGTCGCGTTTATTGAATAGGGCCCTGGAGTGCGATTTTTGAATCTCATTCGGTGAGCTCAGCAGTTGAAAATGTTAAAATTACTATGGAGATTACTATGGAGATGTGCATCTTCCTACTGCTGATTTGACTTTCAAAAATAGCACTGCTGAAGTATGATTTTTGAAAGTCGCATCAGCAGTAGGAAGATGCAAATCTCCATAGTAATTTTGACATTTTCAACTGCTGAGCTCACCGAATGAGATTCAAAAATCGCACTCCTGGTCGAAAACGACCTTATATTTTTTTAAAAATTTCCGTAATCCTTTCATTTTAAAATCTCTAACATAGAAAATGTTGTTTTCTCCCCTCCGGACGAAAAGCGTAAATTTTCTTCCCGCTGCGCTAAACGAAGTTGCCGCTTTCCACCTCCGTCGAGGAGAAAAATAGTAAACTAACCTCGGGCAGTAAATAAGAAAGCCTCAGATCACATGTTTGTTGACCTCGGCTTCACCTCGGTCAGCAATCAAATGACATCTGAGACCTTCCTTACTTTCCTACCCTCGGTGTGTAATCTACTATATTATTCACACAATTATTCGGTATGTCAAGCATTTTTTTGTCTTTATTTTATATTTTTTACGGATAGAAGATATCATTATAAGAAACATTTTTTTTTTCAATTCATGAAGTTTATCTGTAAATGGCAAAAGTGGGCTCGAAAAAATTATTCGAACTCCACGTTGTTAATTTTGTTGTTTAAAAATTTAAATTAAAAAATAAAAATTACCTGCCTTCTCTTTCTTACTCCATGTTGGAAACAGAAACGGCAACATGAAATGTCAAATTCTGACACATTGAATTCTGACCAGTTATTTTAAGTTGATATTTAGTTTAATCCTTTCATTTTAAATATTCTGACATATAAAATATTGTTATTGAGACATTATCTCGAAATGGTTTTCCATTTTGTCCTCCCTAAAAAAAACTTGACATACCGAATTGACGAAAATGTCGGTGATTTTTTTTTCAGTATGTTCAAAATTAGAATACCGGCGGTATATATATCATAGAATCTCCTCCTTGTCGGTTAGTAAAAAATATCACATGTGTAATTTTGAAACTATAAAAATATTTAAAAAAATAAGTGTTTAATAAATTTAATTAGTTATGTAGGCATATTCCGTTACTCTACATTATTGTGAAATCATAATTTTTGTATCTCTATACACAATATTTTTGTGTGATGTGATGATCGTATTTAGTTTGAAAAAAGTGGTATGTATGTAGGTTACACTTTAAATTAACCGAAACTTCCCACTTTGGTTAATTTAAAATGTTTTAGTTAAGTAATGAATTTCTTATTGTGTGAAAAAAAACCTACCTACTAAGTAGGTATTCTTCACAAAAAATACTTAACACTTTTCTTATCGATGGTGGGAGCTCAAACAAAAGGTCACGGAAAACTTACAAAACATTATCAACATTTTTTATTGAAAATTGACAGCAAGTGATGACGTCACAAACGAAAATATACCCTTAATATAGGAGCCAGAAGCACACTTATTAAACGTCAATTCTTTTTTAAGCTACCACCGCGTTGGAACGTGTTGTCGCTGTAGAGAAGATGCGGCCAGAAACTCTACAGCATAACACGACTTAATGACTATTACAATATACATTCTTATGCTAAGGTTATGTATACAGTAATACATAGTCTATTTAATTAAATAATTGATACTATACAGTAAACTATATGTTAGCGACACTCAGACCCAAGCATTTTGATCATTTAAATAATCATCCAGTTTATAGTATGCTTTTTTACAGAGGACTTTTTTGATCTGAGTTTTAAACATGTTTTCGGAAAGATTCAAAATGGTCTCGGGGATTTTATTATAACATCGTATACAGTGACCCATGAAAGACGTGTTGACCCTACTAAGCCGAAAGTGTGGAATTATCAGTTTATTTTTATTTCGTGTGTTATAATTATGAACATCACAATTTCGTGGAAACAAAGACACATTTTTTCTTACATATAAAATGTGTTCATATTTTGAAGGATCCTGTATTAATTGACTGTATTTGTTACCATGCAGTCGTTGTAATCAATTAAGAGCATTATCACGAAACAAATAAAAAATAAAAAAAAATTTCCATGTGTAAACAGAAATAAATATATAAATCCATGCTTCCTTCGTTATCGTCAATTACATCGAACGGAAATCGAGTCTCGTCTCATTACCGTGTCTTTACAAACAGATACTTTTAACGAGCTTATCGTATTCACTGATTTACATCATTATTTACAAGTACCTACAGTTCCGGGAACAAAAAGTGGCCAGAGCCCTATTTATTTATAAACGTGACATTGCTGGTTACTTATGGCAAAACATTCTCAGTAATGTATCTCACAGTGTCATTGTAAATTACAATTTGTCACGTTTATGAAATAGGTCCCAGGGCCCTATTTAATAAACGTGACAATTGTAATTTACTATGATAATTCAGGTTACTCATACATTGCTGGTTACTTATGGCAAAACATACTCAGTAATGTATCTCACAGTGTCATTGTAAATTACAATTTGTCACGTTTATGAAATAGGTCCCAGGTATTTAATAAAAAATAAATAAATAAATAAATATCTTGGACAGTGTCACACAAATTATCTAGTCACATTTAAAGTTCCAGAATCTAGCCTGGACTTGTATTATGATAACTAGACAACGACACAAACGACACGACACGACACGATAATAAACGTGACAATTGTAATTTACAATGATAATTGTTACTCATACATTGTTTGTTACATATGGCATTAAAAACATTCTCAGTAATGTATGTAAATTACAATTTGTCACGTTTATGAAATAGGTCCCAGGGCCCTATTTAATAAACGAGACAATTGTAATTTACAAAGATAATTCAGGGTACATTACTGAAAATGTTAGCACACTACTACCCAGTGCATGTTTATCGTAAGTAACCAGCAATGTACCCTAAATTGTCATTGCAAATTACAATTGTCCTGTTTATTAAATGGTGCCCAGTTCAAAAAACCATTTGGCCTTCATTAAGTTCGCTCTATAGTCTCTGCCAGCATCATTGGGAATGAATCGTGGCTTTATAGATAGATCGGTAGTAATTTATACAATTCATGTCGATGAGCGAGCTGTCAAGTGGCTACGGGCTCACTCCTCGTCACACTGGAAAGATCATTTTGCTCCTGACACAGAGGTCGTGGATTCGATTCCCACGGGGGACACCTAGCGATGTCACTTTGTGCGTTTTTCCCCAGTTGGTTAGGACATTGAATTGAAACACCGGGACGACCCGGTTTGTGTAATGGTTACCACGTCGGACTGCCAAACCAGGGTCCTGGGTTCGAATCCCGGTTCGGTCATGGATGTTATATGTTCGTGCCGTTGTTGTATGGTTTCCATAATAAAAAGCCTTTAGTGCTGGTTTGGGATCATTACAATGTATGTGCCTGTGAGCGTTATTTATTTATTTTATTTATTTATTGAAACCAGAATCACCAGGGCCCTGCTTAATAAACATTACAATTGTAATTTACAATTACAATTCAGGTTACATTGCTGAAAATGTTAGGTATATGTTACCTACTGCATGATAAGCGTCATTGCTGACCAGCAATGTACTCTGAATTGTAATTGTAAATTACAATTGTAATGTTTATTAAACATGGCCCAGACTGTCTGAAAAAAAAGATGATTCCGTGCTTCGGATGGCACGTTAAAGCCGTTGGTCCCGGCTATTATCACTGGTGGTAGTAGTCGTTACATAAAAACCAGGTCAGAGGCCTTAAGGGAGTTTGAATAAACTCTGACACCAGGGCTTGCCCACACGATAAGAAGAAGACTGGACAGTGTTTCGGTACTACTGGTGAAACGTGGATGTTCTGAGGTTTCAGAATATCTCTGACTACCCCCTCGAGGAATATAGGTCGTGAGCATATGCTTATGCTATGTCCTAAATAAATTTATCTTTATCTTTACTATTCCATCTTTAGCATGCTAGGCATATCACTAGTGAATCGCTTCATGAAACGTCGAAATTTGACGAAGGACCGAGGTCAAAGATTTTGGTAAGCGGATCATAGTGTCAAAAATGAAGAAGGTTGAATTCTCATGGACATATCCATTTGTAATAAATATCTATCCATAATTGATGGTCTAAGCCGTGGTGGTCCAGTGGCGAGAAACCTTGCCTGCCGTGCAGGAGGCGATGGTTCGATCCCCGTCCAGGCCGACTCGTACCAATGAGTTTTCGGTGAAGGAAAACATCGTGAGGAAACCTGCATGCTTCAATTTCGAGGCATGTATTGTACCCATAGAGAAATTACACGCTCCCCTTGGTAGAGATGGTGTAACAAAGTGTGCACAGTAACCACCAACTGAGCACTAGTTTGTACGGCGACCATAGAGAAATTACACGCTCCCCTAAGCTTTTTGTCTCCCCTCACCCGTCCCTCACCCCCTTTGTCGGCGACATAATTTTCTATAGAAACAAGCCGATATGCCATCTCCTCTTACTCCATGATTGTACCACTGTCCATTATAAGTGGCGACGGGCTCACCCCCCGTCACACTGGACAGAGTCTCGGTACTACTGGTGAAACGTGGATTTTCTGAGGTTTCAGAATATCTCTGACTACCCCCTCGGGGAATATAGTCGTGATCATATGCTATGCTAATTGATTCTAATGGGGATTTTTCATAAAAATTTTGTGTGGTGGTGTTGTACGGAACCCCCGGTACGCGAGTGCCCCGACTCACACTTGACCAGTTTTTTTGTTTTGCTTTTGAGTATGCTCTTCTTAGTGAATTCAGATGCTCTATAATCATGCCAAGTTTGTATTAAACAGCTGATATTTTTTCGCGATTTCAAGCGAGTTAGTTCCAGTCATAAAGTTATTATAGGTACCTTACAGGAATAGAGTCAGTGACATGAGTTGTCAAATGACACAGTTTTTGGATTTTTTTTGGAGACTATACGCAGGCAAAAATTCTAATACTGTCTATAATTCGTAGTCTAATGTAAAATCGTGGATAAATTAATGAAGTAGTGTCAGTATATTTCACAAAATGATCTACGATTTCACTTTAGATTCCCAATTATTCACGAAAACTGAATTGTAAAAATTGATTGGTGACTAAAAAACGGTCCTATTGATTCGCGTCACGTATCTCTTTCTGTTATACAGTGGTGCCGCTAGGTTCATCTCGCTCTCACAGCTGTATGTTCCTCTATTCCTACCTCTATGGTTCCAGTGAAAGTAGTTCAATTTTAAGGTCTTAACTATTCTCTTTAAATATGACTGTCATTTCTATAACACCCTGTACACTGGTAACAAAATAACATTTCACAATTTCATTCAAGTTTCATAAGTTTATAGAATGTCCAAACAAAGGTTTGTTGGATTCGTGTCTTGTTCCAACTGTACTCTCCCAATCCATAGTGTAATAAAAATTACTAGTAGTGAAACTCAACGGACGCGACTTGTCAATCGAGCGCGGTGTGCGGGGATTGTGGGGAATGCGTCTCGGTACTGATTTTGCCGAATTCAATGCCGGTGTTCCAGGCCTTCGTCACTCGGCCGTAGCTAGCGAGATAAGTGTCCACACTTTGGCGCATCGTAATCGATGCGCTTGCTTGATTTCTGCCACTCGTTCTGGATGGCAACGTCACATAATACCATAATGCGAACTGATGAATCTGTTGATATATTAAATGTATCTGAGAGAAAGTTTTAACGACATAATAAAAAGTCTTTAGCAAGGCATATTATAAAATTAACACGTACGTGGTGTGAATTGTGATTCCAGTTTGACACAATTTATATAGCAAAACCTATGAATTGTTAGATTGTGACGTTCGAAAAGAGGTACATTAAATCCTATTTCGAATAATTCATTTTTTGAGTTTGATACGTCGCGCACAGTACGAAGTATTAACAACGCTATGGCAAGCTTCATTCGTTACCGTAACCGTCTAGCAGTAGGTAATTAAAGCGTAAGAATTTATTGTTTTGATGTATCTGTTTCGTAGTAACTACGAGTTGTAATCTATATGCCCCGTCAGACGCACACCGCGCGATCATAAACCTGCCCAGATTGCCGAGCTTCACTACTAGTCGTTTTTATTACACTATGTCCAATCACTAGCCATTGTTCTCTACAGTAACATTGTTACTTGATTGTTACATAGTTTTTATATTCGGTACGTGTATTGCAATTTTACATTTTATTATTGTAAGGTTTTAAAGGGATACCTTCTTGGAGAGTTGTTCAGTGGTTGTACAGAATAGAGAGGAATCGAGAGTGAAAGGGGAAGACTTAGCCCAGCAGTGAGACTTATAAAAAAGTATATAAAAAAAATGTTTTAAAAGTAATCTGCTGTCCCATACATTTCATTATTGGTATTCTCACGACTGTATTCCCCGTGGGGGTAGTCACAGATAGTCTGAAATCTCAGAACATCCACGATTCACTAGCAGTACCGAAGCATACAGGTTGGCCATTTTGGTATGAGATAGCATTTTGGCATTGTGGAAGGCCTAGGGCGTCGATAGAGATCAGAAGCTTAGAAAAAGTATATGTCTAGAATGAAACTCACTGTTTTACCGTATAAAACAAAAGGGGCCAAGTTTCATAGGTTGGTGTGCGTGAGGCGCCATACAAATTATGTATGTGTGCGTTATAGGGTTTAGGAGCCAGTACTGGTTCCAATTTTTTTCGACGCCTTCTTATCTTCGACTGTCAATCTTGACATATAACTTTATCAAAGATCAGAAGTTATTGACGGTCAGACACTGCATCTAAGTTCTTCTCCGATCGTAGCGGTCCTCCGTTCCATTGGGCACAGGGGAGTAAGGACGAGAGGTTGCATCTGCATTAGCGCGTATGCTTGTGCACCTAAATATTTCCTGCGTACTTGACTGATTGGCTTTTCACTGGACCACTGAACCAAGATGGAACCTCATCAGCCTCCTGAGAGCACATCAACGAAGCTCTCAAAGTCAACAGCCATAATCAGTCGCTGTGGTTGAACACGATCATGAAGCATCAATCAATCAATGAGATAGCAGATTTTTTGTTGAGTTCTCATAGATGGTCCTACAGTAAAAGTTGTTCATACTGATGGGTATTTTCACCCCATTTGAGTTTTCGAGAGCGGTTGCGTTAGAGCTTATACAAGGTGTTACAAAAATACAAATAAACATTTAAGGGGGTGGTGTAGACCATCAAACTGAACAACTTTCGCTATGGGACCAATATCGAAATCGCGAAAAAAAATATGTTCTATACTCTACAAATCGACTAGAGCTAAAATATGTATGGGATTTAAAATTATTTTTTTCTCGATTTCGATGTTGGTCCCATAGACAAAGTTGTTCAGTTTGACGGTCTAAACAACCTCCTTAAGAGTTTTAAAAATTTATTGTTACTTATGAAACACCCTGTATATGTATTCTATATCATTGTCTAGTCATCATAATACAAGTCCGGGCTAGATATATATATTTTTATAGCCTATTTTGTGTCCCACTGCTGGGCAAAGGCCTCCCCTCTTCCTCCCCTCCTCCCCAGGCTAGATATGTGACTAGATAATTAATGTGACAATGTCCAACATATAATTGCTATCTTTGCACGAATATGCATATTATTTTCAATATAAAGACACACTTCTTATAAAGTTTTATAATATTAACGTATGTTTATGCTCTAGAACACTCTCATGACATACTTAACCTATTTCACACTGAACTAAAGAAAACCAAAGAAACTTTTCTCTCAAAACTTACACAATACCAAACTATTCTGATTGCCTAATTAAACGCAACGGTTGCATTCAGGATGCACCTTAGCAAACGCTACGAGCGTACCAACCTCGTAGACAGTTGTAGTGATGTGAACCGGTTTCAAGATAACCTTAAAAAACGATTTTGTTAAAAACCTAAAAACCCGGGTTTCACTACATAGTATAAAACAAAGTCGCTTCCCGCTGTCTGTCTGTCCCTATGTATGCTTAGATCTTTAAAACTACCCAACGGATTTTGATGTGGTTTTTTTAATAAGGTTTATTATGTGCATTGCAATCGTGAGAAGCCGGGGCGGGTCGCTAGTTTATTTTAAAAATCGATAACATATTTTAAAAGGTTTTATTAAAGTAGACAGCCAAAAAAAAGTCTCTTTTTGGCTGGACCTTATGTCAATTGAATATTCATAACAAGAAACTCAATATTGTTGTCTATCCTGAGTTTTAGTCATTGACTTAGGCATTTATTTTAGTGTTTAATCGTCATCATCTCAGTCAGTAAACGTCAACTTCCGGAACAAAGCCTCCTTGTTTGTGATTTGTTATAATGTTTGTACTCGTGTTTCTCTATTTGTCTGTGCCATTTTGCAATAGTCTGAACTTACTTATTTTAGTTTATTACCATCGTTTCTCTTAAAAAAGATCTAAAACATGAAAACAATCGATAAAACCAAATAATCAAAAATAATTTAAAAATACCGGTGCTGAAAATTGTAATCGGTTCACAACCCTAGACAGTTGCTACGAGCGTACCAACTCGTAGACACTTGCTACGAACGTGCTACGAACGTGCTACGAAGTGTCCGCACGCTATAGTACGGCTTTCGACACGTGCATTTTAATTTGAATCCTTAATTAATTAATGTTAAGACTTCAGTTTGTTTGTGACCAAGCTTTTGTAGTTTGGTCTTTGTCTTTGACACTGTTTCGCTAGAATATTGAGTTGACTCTGTACGTGAATGGAATTGCAAAGTTTGTTTTAGTTCCGTCATTTTGAGCGTGAATTTTGTAGCATACAATTATGATCATGACTTTATTCTACAGGGGTTTTTTAGGGGTATAAAAATATTCAGAATGTCTAACAGTTGTGCCGAAATCGATCAAGGCATCGGTTCCGAGATTCTTATTGATTAACTAGTGTTTACCCGCGACTTCGTCCGCACAAATTATATACCACATTTTAAATCAGATCATAAACTATCAAACAAAAAAAGGTTCATCAAAATTGGTTCAGTAGTTTTTGCGTGATGCGCGAATTAACAAACAAACAAACAAACAGACAGACAACATTTCTAAAAAAGATTGATTTCGAGTCAGGGATACCTAAAAAACATATCGTAATCTTTTTTTTTAATATCTTCAATGTACAGACACACTTCAGTTACAGTTTTATAATAGTTTAGATAAAACTCAGTTTTTCCACCCTGCCGCCTGTCTCCACGTCACCGGACAGTCACCCTTATTCTATAGAATCCAATAGGAATCTTATTCTATAGGATAGAAATCCTATCCATCAATATTTAAACCAGAACAACAACTAAATCCAATCTTTCTCTCCACAGTAAAGCCGAAGTCAGTGGAAGTGACGGGTGACGGGCAGGTCCTGGAGGACGGGCAGCTCTTCGGACCCCTGCTGGAGAGGAGCAGGGTCAACGTGACCTGCACCGTGCGCGGGGGGAAGCCCCAGCCCAAGGTCGTGTGGAAGTTCAACGGGAAGGAGAGGCTGGATGGTGAGTAATATGTGATAGAGAGTGACATAGAAAATACGTGCCATCGTCGGAACCCTCACCACAGTTCAGGTACGCTTGACGGCCGATTCCCATCGAGCGGTGAATGGCAATAGAACAAATATAGGGTATACCGTGTAAACTTCTAGGTCAAATCTCATTAGACTTGCCGCCATTTTGTAAGTAGTCAATGCGAGACTTGAAAACCTTAGCGATATCACGCTGCCAGCACGTGAAAGAATGAAAGAGGGATACCACGTTGGGGTCACCAGTTTGGAGGAAAAGGGAAGATCTTCCACGGGCTAGTTGGAATGCCCGGGACCGCGGTCCAACAGTTCTTAGTTGGACGTTGTATATATGCAAAGCCTCTCGATAACTTCGATAGTGCGATTCAGGACTCGCCATATGATTGGTTGTTATTCGTAATGAGCTGTGATGCGTTGGATAGATCCATATTGTGATTGGCCGTCTTCTGTGTGACGTGCTAGGTCGCATGCGCTGACCTAGATAGATCTCTGTTTATGTTCTTTGTTTCGACTCGGTCGATGTGTTCGGCATTGTTGCTTAGTCAGCTCTCTCGTAGCTCCGCTACACTATGTTAAGGAAGCTAGGTTATTCGCGAATTGTACGATTGGAGAGGTGCAAATAGCTTTGCACCTTGTTGCCGTGCTGAGCTGAGAGAGTGTTCTTCTGTACGAGAAGTAGTAGTATTTATTCTGTGCCCTAATCGGGCACTACGTCAAAGCTAGGTACTTGTGGCCGCCACGGGCCACCCAAAACAAGGGCACTCGCCACTGACGCGCTGCTCCGGCCCACTCTCTCTCCTCACTTTGCTTAAGTGCTATCGCTATCATCATCATCATCGCAGCCTGTATACGTCCCACTACAGGGCACAGGCCTACGCTCAGGGAGGGTGGGCGTTAGTCCACCACGCGTGCCCAATGCGGATTTGTAGACTTCACATACGCATCGGAATTTCTTCTTCAACGTATGCAGGTTTCCTCACGATGTTTTCGATGTGTTACAAATCGTACATAAATTCCGAAAAACTCATCGGTACGAGTCGGCCTGGACGGGATCGAACCATCGCCTCCGGCGCGGCAGGCAAGGTTACTCGCCACTGGACCACCACGGCTTTTTTCCTATCGCTATAAGAGAGCACTATAATACAAAGTGGCGGCCACCGAACACCGTGGCTCGTTTGCGCCGGACCAATCATATCAATCAATCATATCGCTTACTGCTAAGACGAAACACCGATACCTTACCTCGAAATATTTCGATCATGAGACCACAAGTCACTAAGAAAAATAATGATTTTTGTTTATCTTTATGTCCCCTATTATTATAAACTTTTATCGGCCGCAAAAAAATCAAAATAGCGATGGCAGCCGAAGAGTATGTTAGCCTCCGTAAAATGTTGCGTCCCCTTTATATGCTTAATGTTACAAAAAATTGTTTCTATGTCATCCTACGATGTCATCCCCTAGCCCGTTTTCACTATAACTAGACGCTTAAACAACCAAAGCTTCTCACTGAAACTTTTTGCCGCTCAAAACATTTTCAATTAAGTATACATACAATACATAGCTCGTGGGTCCATTTGAAATCCATCTAACGCGTCCAATTAAACTTCTGCACAATGGGCCAATAAAGTTGAGTTGTGGCCCACATTACCATACCTACAGTAACGAATTAGGCCACTTTGGAGGTAACGCGTTGTATCGCAAATGTGCACTTGATTTGTGGTTCGTCGTTTTTAATCCAGTTTAGATTTTATTGTAAAAATAATCGTATTAAGAAAACGAAAACGGGGACAAAATAAAAACTTAAAAATGTACCTATTTGTTGGTTATTGGATTGGTTTAAAACTAAAAAAACTACCTTTTTGTTGGTTATGTTTGCCTGCAATACCTACTTACATTCAAATTACATTTGCACAAACAAACTTGGTAGTTATAGCTGATTAATGATTAAACAATGTGTTACAAAAATGCAAATAAACATTTAAGGGGGTGGTTTAGACCATCAAACTGAACATCTTTCACTTTGGGACCAATACCGAAATAGCAAAAAAAAAATCGGATGTTCCATACTAAACTACAAATTTACTCGAGCTAGATGTATGGATAGCTGATTATTTTTTTCGCGATTTCGATATTGGTCCCATATAGTGAAAGTTGTCCAGTTTGATGGTCTAAACCACCCCCTTAAATGTTTATTTGTGTTTTTGTAACACCTTGTATAGATAGAGCTTGTTTTTCTCTTTTCAGTTATTAATTATTTTCGTGCAGTCGGTTTTTTTTTGAATGTTTTTTGTAATTATTAACCCACGCGGTTAATGATTAAACAAATTGTAAATAATATCAGTTTGTGATCAAATCAGTAACTGTCCAAATTTGATTCTCATTTCTACTACAACATACGCTGCAATCGATTTCCTATCCCCGCCACTTCGAACATAGCCAATACAGTACGTTCAAACAAACAGCCTGTATAACCACAAATCTAGAGCGCTAATTCTGTTCAAATATACAGCGTGAATACAAAATCAGATAACGATCTATAATTTATTGTTGCACAAGATCGGAATTGCGATACTGGAATCGATTTGATACTAGGCTTTGTAATATCTGGAATCTAGGTTACAGGGGAATTTCAGCATTCCTGGAATTGTCGGTTGTAGTACAGGTTTGATTTGCAACCTGAGTTAAACAGAGAAACTTACAGCAATGATCATAAGTGTTAGCACGTGTAAGATAGTTTCAATTTAATTGCGAAACGGAAATAGAACAGGAAGTAATGGTGTAGTGTTACATAATTTAATAATATTTAGCTTCGATATACTGGTCTACAGCATAGCATAGCATATGCTCACGACTATATTCGCCGGGGTAGTCAGAGATATTCTGAAACCTCAGAACATCCACGTTTCACCAGTAGTACCGAAACTCTGTCCAGTGTGACGGGGGGCCCGTCGCCACTTATAATGGACAGTGGGTACAATACATGCCTCGAAATTGAAGCATGCGGGTTTCCTCACGATGTTTTCCTTCACCGAAAAGCTAGTGGTGTAACAAATCGTACACAAATTCCGAAAAACTCATTGGTACGAGTCGGCTTGGACGGGGATCGAACCATCGCCTCCATTGGTCTACAGTTTCTCTATGGGACCAAAATCGAAATCGCGAAAAAAAAATTCTGATATCCCATACATAATATTTTAGCTCGAGTCGATTTGTAGAGTGTAGAACATAAAATTTTTTTTTTCGCGATTTTGATATTGGTCCCATAGTGAAAGTTGTTCAGTTTGATAGTCTAAACCACCTCCTTAAATGTTTATTTGTATTTTTGTAACACCTTGTATTTCATTGCATGAATATTCTCTTTGGATAAATAACACATTTCCCTTTCCGGGCTATGGTGATGATAAAAGAGCAAAATATGTATGAAAAAAACTAACTTTTCAGAATAGAATAGAATATCATCATCAGCCATACGTCCCACTACAGGGCACAGGCATACCTTCAAGGTATGTACGTTAGTACACCACGCGTGCCCAATTTGGATTGGTAGGCTTCACATACGCATCATAATTTCTTCTTCAGCGTATACAGGTTTCTTCATGAAGTTTTTCTTCACCGTTTAAGAGCAGTTGGTATTACGTACATAAGTTAGAAAAATGCATTGCTGCATGGCGTGTGGTCGGTGCGGATTCGAACCCAGTCCCTCGTTAGTGTCAATACCTCCCCGCAACATGCCACCGAAGCTCTACGCAATAAAAACAAAGTGTCAAAGTATTAACAAATCACTTTAACATTTGAAATTCAATACAAAACGAAATCTATTTGAACTTAAATAAAATCGAAAACGCTTTGTGAACGGTATTCAAATCGAAAGGTTTAACCTTAACATAACAGGACTATGCTGAAAGTGCGTTAAGGGGAGTGCGTGCCAATAATGTCGAGAACGATTTACTTAAATAAAAATGTTAAAAATAGATAAAGTTTTAGATGTGTTAGGAGACAAATGTTATTGTTATTAAAACAAAAAAATATATAATACTGCTTTGGTGAACGACCACTAAAGTAAATTTAATAGTTTATTAAATTTTAGAATTATTATCATTTAATTTGTACCACAAAAATTTTTTTTTTTTTTTAAAGTGTTACCCTTTGTTCGTTTTCTGATTTTCCGTCAAAACTATCTAAGGTCAAAACCAATTTTGTCTGTTTAATGTCAAAACCAATTTTCTCTGTTACTACAGAAGCCAGTGACATAAAATTCGGCAGTAACCATAGACATCTTATTATATACTGAATCACAATCACCGTTCGATAAATGGCACAGCCAAAAGAGCTCAACAAGCGAAATACGACTATGTTTATGAATCAAATACGACGTATTAGTGACAACCAGCAGCATGCATACTTAATTTGTACGGGTTTTTGCGTCAATGTGGACAAAAATTTGCTAAGATTTTATATGACACTGTGGGTCTAGTACGAGAAGTCAATGGCAATAAGTGTTTGGCAAAAAAAAAAGTCTTTCTGTTATTTTGTTTAATACGCCTAAGGCAGTTTGGTACAAATTTATGTAGAACACCTACTTAGGTCTCTATTTATAATTATTGTGAAACATAGTTGTGAGCTTAATGTTTTGTTAGTTCAAATATTGGTTATTTCAGCGCCAAATATTCTAAATACAGACTACAACAAAATGAAAACTCAGTCCACTTAACAAAACGACCATACAAAAACAAAACGTTAAAATGTTTACCTTGGCCGGGAGCGTGCCGGGTGCGGGACGAGTTTGGTAATACGTATTTATTGTTTCAACAGCCGCCGCGGAATATAAAGTGGAATCGATTACGTGTACGGATATCTCGTACGTTTAGTGGGTCATTGTGGGCAAGAAGGGTTAAAAACCGACTTCAAAACTACATCACCCCAACCTGCCTACAAGAATCAGAAATTGACAAGATGACGTCAACACATGCGAAACAGAGTCTAGGGCTGTAATAATTTCCTCCCAGGGACCAACATCTAAAAACTCTGGCGCGTTGCGGAGAGGTATGAACTCTCAATCATGAGGTCCGGGTTCGAATCCGCACGGACAACATGCCACGCACCAATGAGTTTTTCTAACTTATGTACGTATTGCCGACTGCTCTCAAACGTTGAAGGAAAACATCGTGAGGAAACCTGCATATGCAGAAGAAGACATTCTAATGCATATGTGAAGTCTACCAATCCACATCAGGCACGCGTGGTGCCAAAACACCATCCTAGAGGGTAGGCCTGTGCCCTGCAGTGGGACGTATATAGGCTGTTCTTCTTCTTCTTATCGTGTCGACTTCAAATTTTGAACAAAGTCGCTAAATAGTACCTTGCCAGATGTGGGCAACCGATACTGCACCGTCGCTAGCGGTCATGAGCTCCTCCTGCGTACAGGTGTTAGGGCACGCAGGGCACGATGTGAGATGGGCCATCGTTTGTGGAGCTCCACACAAGCAACTCATATTTTGCGCATCCGAGAATCCCCACCTGAACCATGTTCTCCTTACTGCGACCGACCTGGGTCCGAAGTCGGTTTAACGACTTCCAGGTCGCCCAAGACAAGTCATGTCCAGGCGGGAGGCTGTTGATGATGACGGTGACCAACATCTAAATCGCAAATAAACTGATGTCATATACATTTCGGTCTTCTTCATCTCGTGTGGAATAGTCAAGTCTACTTCAAATCAACCTTCAGTATCTTGCCACCTCTGTCGCACTGGCTGATGCGCTCTTGGGTCGAATCTCGGTACCTACTCGTATGTAGCTTAGCCGAATTTTATGGAATGGAACAGCCGATTTTTATTTCGCGGTTTCGGCGTTGGTTCCTTTGACAAAGTTGTTGAGTTTGGCGGTCAGATCTTCCCCTTAAAAACGGTTTTAGTCAGAGATATTCTGTAAACTCCGAACATTCACATTTCAATAGTAAGAAAGAAAGAAAGAAAGAAAGAAAGAAAGAAAGAAAGAAAGAAAGAAAAAACTTTATTCACCACTAAAGGCACACACGAAACAAACACAGTACAGTAAAAGAAATAGTAGGTGGTAGCGGTGTGTGCCGCGATGGTAAAAAGGACACGACTCAACATAGTGCCTTACTTGGTAAGCAAGGCGTTGATTTTCTGCCGTGCCTGACAGAGCAGGAGTGCAATTTCCGAATCTCACACTTTCAAAATCATGGTCGAATGATGCATAATTTCCATAGTAGTTTATGACACTTTCATACTACTAATTAAACGTGTGACTCAAAAATACCACTCCTGTGCTGTGTTGCTCTCCGAAAACCAATTGTGTGCTAAGAATATTTTAAGTATGTAGTGTAATAAATAATTTACAATAAATATAATGTATGTAAATAGTATATAGTGTGTGTACATAGTATATAGTGTGTGTATGATATTATACCTACCCAATAATAAGACCCACTTCTAAACGCGTACAATATAGCCGTTAATTTATACCTACTGACACACGCCAAACCCTAGCCTCCGCATCAGGCACCTGGCTGTGCTTGTTTTTCGAGCAACCACTTCTTGAAATGTGTTTTAACCGTTGGCTTAGAAAGAGGTCGCCTAAGTGGTGGTGGAAGATTGTTCCAGCACTTTGTCGCTTGGTACCGGAGTTGTACCGAAACTCTGTCCAGTGTGACTGGGATTAAACCATCGCCTCCTGCATGGCAAGCATTGTTACTAGCCACTAGACCACCACGTCTATGAAAATGTCCAGGATATTCTTTAAACCTCTTAAAGTGCATGAGAACTACTCCCACGTAGAAGCATAGTACTACTTATTCCTTGGCTCTACTGAGGCTGTATAGAGGCTACATAAAAGCTGTATAAAGCTATATGAACACCACGTGAGGTATCACCTGTGCGCGTCGACCGCATACTAAATAGTTGCAGCATATGACGTGAATTCCTCAGATTTTCGTGCCGTTATAATGCTTAGGAGGTTAGGAAAAGGTGTAGACGGGTCAAACATAGCTACTTGTATAGATTAATGATCAGAATCGTTTTCAGTGGTCAGAATTGTCATTATTGCCCATTTTTGCGAGAGTGTTTTTAGCTACGAGTATGTTTTATGAAATTCTGCAGTTCCCAAGATAATCAGCTTTAAGAGATTTGAAGGGAACTCTTCCAAAATATCATAACTCGTCAATTCATTGCAAAAGGACATTTTTAAAGTTGATTTCGGTGTGGAATATGACATACCCTTTCATCATCATCAGCCTATACTTCGTCCTCCACCAGGGCAAAAACCTTCATTCACGAAAGAGTGTTAGTTTAGTTCCATTTAAAAGAATCGTTTTGTTGACGCCCTTGTCGTTTTATGGGGTCAAGATTGTGTGTCAGATTAAAACTCAAAACTAAAATATTTTTATTCAAAATAATATCACATAGATATAACTTACTGACGTCATTTTTGATTCTACCACCGCTTCGGAAGGTGTTCCGTTGTAGAGAAGATGCGGCCAGAATTATGAGGGATTATACAAAGTAACGCATTGACGGAGCGGCAGACGTCAGTCCGTCATTTGTGAAGCAAGGAGTTGTAAGAAACCGCACGTAGAAGCACACACGGTGACAGATTGACGCACTGGGTGTGGTTTCATACGTGTGGTTTCATACTACTCCTTGCTTTACAAATGACGGACTGACGTCTGCCGCTCCGTCAATGCGTCATCGTGTGTGATTCCTCTTTGGGTTATTATCAGAATCTGACTTCTTATAATTTCTTTGAATAAACAATTGAGAAAGTACCTAATTAACGTGGGGCATACAGACAGACATGACGGAAAGTCTTCCTCTTTTGACTATGGAACTCTTAAGAGCCTGTTCCCAGTGGAATCTAACAAGTTAAAGTATTACATAACTCTCATATTCTCGTCTAACATCCTTCTCACATCTAGTCTATATTAAAGGCAACATTAAATAAATCGAACCGGTTCCGTTTCAGACAGATTTCCGCAACCATCTAATATTCATACGAGTAATTTCAGATATCGAGAGGACGTGGGCGGCATAATATTGTAGATCCAACATTTGGTTATACTAAATTGTATCTTAAACTTATGAGGCAGGGGTTAGAATCGAATGATGTGACACGTGTAAGAGGTCTTAGATTGTGTTATAATAAATTGTGTCTTAAATTTTGGGAGGTAAGGTGTAGAATTGAAGTGGGATATTAAGGTTTTGGTCTGAGTTTAACCAATTAGGTGTTGTAATTGAATGTTGTGGTTAGTTACGAATTAGTTTAGTTGTTGCTATAGTATTCAGACTTTTGTTCTTTGTTATAGTGTTGATGGGCTTCGTATTGACCTTCATGACCTTTGTATTTTTTGGGTTCTATAGTCAAAGAGCTGTCACACACGATGACGCACTGACGGAGCAGCAGACGCCATCCCGTCATTTGTGAAGCAAGGAGTTGTATGCTACGAATTAGAATGTATATGTCGCATGTCGCAGTCATCTGGTTCAATCTGCTATTTGATTGAATGACTAGCGCGTTCATCGAATGACGACATTTAATTGAATGACTAAAGGACAACTCGTCAAGTTGTTTAATGTAACGTTCAACGTCTTGACTGATTCAACCCAGACAGCTCGACCCCGACTATTCGACTGACTATTTTTTTGACACCTACACTATTTTTTATGACAGATTCTTGAGGAAACCCCCCCTTTTTTAAATGGGAGAGGGGGATTGTTGCAAGTCGAAACGTGTTTGCTCCGCTATGCTCCGCTTCGCACCGCGATTCTATATTACACTATATTACATATAGAAATGTAAATCAAGCTCAAAAAGTGGCACCAAAAAAACTGTACCGTTTTCTAAATTTGTTCTTTAAAAACTTTAACCAACTTTGCCGCCAAAACTCATACAACATGTAAGGAGCCAAAAATTATGTGGATTTTGTTTAGAGTTACTCTTCTATAGAGTTCTTCTCATTCGTAGGTTGTATGAAACAGCACGTAGAAGCACACACGGTGCGGATTGACGCTTGTGTGCTTCTACGTGCGGTCATTGTGAGTGATCCCACTTATAGTAGTTGTGATTTCCTTAGTGAGAGTCGTTTCGGTTACACCCTGTATAATAAAATAATCCATAGTTGTTACAATGTTCGGTACAGTAACATGTCTTGGTTAATTCCCAATTCTGGAAAACGGTATTCGGGTTTTACATTAATTTGATCGTACAAAGATAAATGCTGCCAACTCCACCAACCGACGCATAGTCGTAAAGATACTAAACACTAGCTTCCCCAGTGTTCTACTTTACAAACCGCAACTACATTCTTCTTCAAAAACTTGTTGAAACAAGTTCAAGAAGCTTCTTGTTTAGAAGTAAATCCTGGGATACTACAGTTTTTAAACTTTAGCTAAAAATGTTTGCAGTGTCTGGTCTAGAATTTTCTTCGATGTTTAAAGTATGTTATAGAGAATACGATATAGTACCTATATTCATTACCAGATGGAAAACATGCCATGTACCAATGAGATTTTTTAACTAATGTACGTAATACCAACTGCTCTGAAATTGTGAAACAAAACATCGTGAGGAAACCTGCATAAACTGAAGAAGAAATTCCGATTCGTACGTGAAGACCAATCCGCATTGGGCACTCGTGGTGGACTAACGCCCACAGCCCTAAGTGTAGGCCTGTGCCCTGCTGTGGAACCGTTCCTTACCCGTGGTCCACCTGGGTGGACTATGGGAACTTTTACTGACCATTAGTACCTCATAGGTGTACTAGGGCACCCCTGAAAATATTATTGCCCGTAGTTCACCCGCGAGTGAACGCATATACGCTGTGATGATGATGACATTCGTTATTTGATTACTGTGCCGTGTGGTATCCAACATAGAATAAGCACCATCCCAGACGGGTGTTTAAAGGGGCAACTACAGTAAGACAAGTTAGTGAGTGACCTTCCCGCGGGGCACAGATGTTGGGGGAAGGGAGGTAGAACGCGCGAGCTGCATTTGAGTGGCGCGCGCTTCCCTTCCCCGCTTCATTACCCGCCCTCCGCTAAGTGCGTTCACACACGATGACGCACTGACCGAGCAGCAAACGTCAGTCCGTCATTTGTGAAGCAAGGAGTTGTATGAAACCGCACGCAGAAGCACACACGGTGACGCATTGACGCACCGGTTGTGGTTCTATGGACTAACATCTGCCGCTCCGTCAGTGCATCATCGTGTGTGAACGCACTAACATCCTTGCATAACTGGCGAGTAACCTTGCCTGCCGTGCAGGAGGCGATGGTTCGATCCCTGCACAGGCCGACTCGTGCTGTTCAATCTCCATTAAATGATTGTGGGTAAATTAATATTCACATTCAACTTTTGGTTCGGATACCTTCGTTTTGCGTTGGTACCTGACCTTCGCCATCCCGCTGCCACGCCGTGCGCGCCTGCGGTTAAATAATATTCCTTAAAAATCGGGAGTGCTGAGCTTTCTGGACGTTCCGGTTGCTAGTGCCCTTCGAACTTATCTCCAGCCGTGCTGTGATAAAATAAACTGTTTGAAACACCTTGGTGCCACCATTTGATACTATTCAAGAACCTAACCTCAACTTTGCCACGTTGCCGCCTCCTGAAGTCGGTGTCTGCTGGTCCTCGCATACGAGGGTGGAAGACCAAGGTTAGTGGATATTTGGTTTACTCGCTTTCGAATGGTGGAGATTGTTTCATACCTCTTACTTTCATTATTTTATACCTACTTATACATACAGTCCACACGTACAATTTGAACCAGCGTTCAAAACCATACAAATTTTTTGGTCCATCGATCCAGGATAGGTTTTACCTACAATAACTTAACCTATAGACGTTCTATAGAAGATAGTATTTCAATTTATAGTTCAAAATGACTAAACCTAAAGGAACGATACCTATTGATAGTCTAACGGAAGATGAGATACAACTAAATACTTTGATTAAACGCAAAGAAAGTATTTTTGCGCAAATTCAATTAATTTACGACCTAACAAAGGGTCAGATGTTAGCAGAAACGAAAGATTTATTCTTATTACGTGCTACTGAGATTGACAAATTACGTAATACCTTCAATACATTGATATTCGAGATTTACGAATGCGAATTAAAACAAGACCCGCAAGCTTCTGCGAGAACTCAGGAATTAGTGTCCTTTGATGACTTATATTTTCGTATTAAAATGCACGTAAAAGGATTTGATCCTAAATCTAACGAAATTCCCCAATCAAGGCAAACTGAGTCATTACCTCGGCTTCCAAAATTAGAGCTGTTTACGTTTGACGGAGATATCGAAAATTTTATAACGTTTTACGAGACATTCTGTTCACTGGTACATAATCGCGAGAACATTCCTAAGATAGATAAATTTCACTATCTGTTATCTTGCACTAAAGGTTCTGCACTAAACATTGTAAAGAGTGTTCCGATTTCTGCGTCTAATTATGACTTAGTTTGGAAAAGTTTGCTTGATAAATACCAGGATAATCGAATGTTGGTAGGCAGATACCTTGATAAAATGCTAAGTTTTTCAACATTGCAGAAAGAGTCTGCAGTTCATTTAAATATGTTTCTTGAAACATTCGATCATTCATATAAAGCTATACAAGCTCTCAATGTAAAGAACTTGAGTAGCTATGTGTTTTGTCATATTGCATTAAGGGCCTTAGACCCACAAACTAGGAAACTGTTTGAACAAAACTTGAATCAAAACACAATACCTGATTTTGAAATGCTTACAGATTTTATTCAGAAACAAGTTAAAATTTTAACTCATACAAATTCTTATGATAAACAAGAATCAAAAAATCTATCAGTTACAAATAAATCCAAGACATCAGCTACAAAATATTCGCATGCTTCGTCATCAACGTCGCGCTTGAAAACACCCTGTGCGCACTGTGGAGAAAATCATATGATTTTCCGTTGTGATAAGTTTCGTAAACTTAGCTATTCACAGCGTATCAGCCGTGCTGATGCCCTTAAATTGTGCCACAATTGTCTTAAATCTAATCATAGCGCGAGCGAGTGTAAAAGCAATTTTAAATGTTTTATATGTCAGAAACTGCATAACATTTTATTGCATGTAGATTTGACTGATAATAATATAATACCGCCGTCGTCGGTAGGTCCGCGGAGTGCAGGCGCACTTATTAACGGTGAACCGTGTTCCCCTCTCGCGCTCACTCCCCCCGCGCCCCTGTTAGCGCTGTCGCCGCCGCCGCCGCAGCCCGAACAAAACACGTCATCGATGACTTGTCATACGTCATCGAAGTGTGATAACGCGACCGTTATCTTAGGAACAGCTGTTGTACACGTACTAGATAGTTTTAATTGCTATCAACCGTGCAGGGTTCTGATAGATTCTGGCGCGCAATCAAACTTTATTACACTTGATTGTTTACAGCGTTTGGGTTTAGTTCAGCGTAAATGTACTTTTAATATACACGGACTCGGCGGTGAATCCTTAAAAAATCATGGCATGACGTCATGTGTCATAAAGGCGCGTCATAGTAATGCACCTATGTTTAATATTGATGCAGTAATTCTTACAAAAATTACTGCTGATTTACCAACCGTTCTAATCCCGGAAAAAGTGATTAATGAATATAAAAATATAAATTTGGCCGATCCCGAATTTTATAAACCATCTCCGATCGATCTAATTTTATCAGGAGACGTATTCCCACACCTTTATGATGGGAAAAGATTTGTTTTTAATTACGACATACCTGCCGCACTGAGCAGCGTATTTGGTTACGTAATAACGGGAAGACTGGCCGTGCCGTCTTCAAATAATATGAATGTCGTGACTTCTACGAATTCGATAACTTCTTTAGTGTCGTACACTACTGAAGATGATTTTCTCAACGACACTCTCAAACGTTTTGAGAGGGCTGAAGACGTGCCGTGCTCGATTCAACTTAGTCCAGATGAGAAAATCTCTGAAATTATTAATGTTGTGACTTCCACAACTTCTCTTATTCCTGTAGTGTCGTACACTACGGAAAATGATTTTCTCAGAGACACTCCGAAACGTTTTCGAGAGGTTGAAGACGGGCCGTGCTCGATTCAATTTAGTCCGAATGAGGAAATCACTGGTAATATTAATGTTGTGTCTTCCACAACTTCTCTTATTCCTGTAGTGTCGTACACTACGGAAAAGGATTTTCTCAATGACACTCTCAAACGTTTTGAGAGGGTTGAAGACGTGCCGTGCTCGATTCAACTTAGTCTGGATGAGGAAATCACTGACAATATTAATGTCGTGACTCACGCGACTTTGTCTACTTTTGTAGTGTCGTACACTGCGGAAAATTGTTTTCTCAACGACAATCCCAAACGTTTTGGGAAGGTTGAAAACGTGCCGTGCTCGTTTCAACTTAGTCCGGCTGAGGAAATCGCTGTAAATATGTTTATTCATAAACATTATTGCTATAAAACTGGTAGATACATTTCTCCGCTTTTATTTAATCCTAATAATCATGAGATCCTTGGTGACTCATGTGACATCGCGTTGAAAGGATTATCTAAAGTTGAAAACCGGTTAGCTTACTCGCCAAACTTTAAACAGGCATATTTTGACTTCATGGCTGAATATGAGTTGTTAGGATATATGGAATACGAAGGTACCGAGCCGTCGAAATATTTTATTTCGCATCATTGCGTAGTACGTCCGCCTAGCGCGACGACACCGCTGCGTGTTGTTTTTGATGGTTCTACTAAAACCACCACTGGATGTGAATCACCGACGGAACCCTTACGTATTTTTGAATTAAAACCGAACACCTACGGCCATCGAAGTGCACCTTACATAGCTGTCCGCACGTTGCAGCAGCTAGCGCTTGACGAGTTAGCCCGGATAAGAAACTCAGTAGGGTTGTCACACGATGACTCAAACGTCTATGCTATTAAAGCTGCTGAAGTTTTAATGCAGCAATTTTTCGTAGACGATTTATTATGGTCTTGCCAAACCATTGAAGAGGCATGTTCTTTACAGGACGCCCTTATGTCACTATTGCATACTGGCGATTTTGACTTACGTAAATGGGCAAGCAACTGCCCACATCTCCTTACCCGAATGAAGGAAGATCAAGTTTCAGTAGTTAATTTTAAGGACAATACGTTATTGTCACCATTAAAGATTTTGGGCTTGACTTGGTTGCCATCTAGCGACTGTTTTTCATTCAATTTTTACATGTCTGATACGAAAAATACAAAACGCTCCGTTTTGAAGCTGCTAGCGAGTACTTTTGTTGCCAAAATATGTATCATGCAAGATCTATGGAAGTTAGGTCTAGGCTGGGATGATTCTATCCCACAAGAAATTTGTGATAATTGGGATATTTTTATTTCCGATTTGCCAACCCTAGCAAACATGCGCATTAAACGGCATCTTCTTGCTCCTGCGTTCACCGGAGACGTATACCTAGTTGCGTTCTGTGATGCGTCATCACACGGTTACGCATTCTGTTTGTATTTGCGTAGTTCAGACAATAATGGGAATATAAAAGTTAATTTTTTGACAGGTAAAAGTAAAGTTGCACCTGTTAAACCATTGTCTATTCCAAGACTTGAATTGGAGGCTGCCGTGCTTCTCTCCAAGTTGGTTAATTTTGTCTTACAAAATATAACTAATTTAAAATTTAAGTTAGTCGCATTCAGCGATTCGAGCGTCGTTCTCTCGTGGCTCCAAACGCCGCCTTATAAATTAAAACCTTATATCGTAAATCGATTAAGTAAAATTCTCACAAGTGCTTTCTTCTTGAGCAATTCTGACGACGTTCGTGAATTGATATTAAAGAAGAATCTTTAATTTAACTAGTTGTGACAAAAACAAAGTTTTAATAATGACCTTGAAGAAACATTTTAGAAATTTTCCTCATTTAATAAACTTCAACGGGTTATGACTTAGTGTCACTGTTTTATTCATAATTAAAATGCAAACTGAAGCGATCAGATGTCGTTACAGGGCCTCTGAAAACTTCAGAATCAAAATCAGCCCACAGCAATAGGGTTGTGCAACAAATTATTTTCAATCTGAGATTGAAAACCATTGTTTAAATAGGTAGGTACGTAGCTTCACTACGTAAACTATCACCCTTCGTTGATCCCTACGGTTTCCTCAGGGTGGGGGGTAGGATTTTGCAATCTGACCTTCCCTATAATACAAAGCATCATTTATTGCTTTCTAAAAATGTCATACTACTAAAATATTGATTGAATATTTTCATAAAAATGTTTTTGCATTCTGAACCTCACACTTTACAGAACTTTGTGCAAAAACTATTTGATAGTAAAATGCTCGTAGCATCATCATACGTTCTGTGCTTTCTAAGTGCACGAATTGTTTTAAATTTCAACCGTTAATAAAATTGAAGCGGTAATTAATTCGCGTCCACTCAGCTCGTTATCGGATAATCCTAACGAGTTTGAAGTTATGACTGCTGGCCACTTTCTAGTTGGTCAAAGTTTATTAAACGTTCAAGATGTACCTCTGAATAGATTGTCACGTTGGCAATTTATAAAGAAGGCTTCACAAGCATTTTGGAAGCGCTGGTTGACACCTGTTGCTAATCTAATATCAAAATTTGCGCGGCCTCTGCAACGGCCTCTCGGTAGGATTGAAGCTGTTCATCCCACTGTAAATAATGTTGCGTGTCGTGACTATTAGAACCTCTAAGAGTCTTTAAAACCGACTAGTAAATAAATGTTGTCCTTTGCCTTATGCAAATTAGATTTGTAGGTATTTCTAAAATATGCAGATCTTAGTTAAAATAGATAAGGTTAGGCTAGTTTTATGTGTATTACACTCATATTTTACACTCTACAGTACACTTCATGTAGTGACACTCTACATTTAGTTAATTTTTCATTTGAATATAACATTTTTTCATACTCTACACATGTAGGAAATCATCATACTGATTTCGGTGGGGGGTATGTTCAATCTCCATTAAATGATTGTGGGTAAATTAATATTCACATTCAACTTTTGGTTCGGATACCTTCGTTTTGCGTTGGTACCTGACCTTCGCCATCCCGCTGCCACGCCGTGCGCGCCTGCGGTTAAATAATATTCCTTAAAAATCGGGAGTGCTGAGCTTTCTGGACGTTCCGGTTGCTAGTGCCCTTCGAACTTATCTCCAGCCGTGCTGTGATAAAATAAACTGTTTGAAACACCTTGGTGCCACCATTTGATACTATTCAAGAACCTAACCTCAACTTTGCCACGTTGCCGCCTCCTGAAGTCGGTGTCTGCTGGTCCTCGCATACGAGGGTGGAAGACCAAGGTTAGTGGATATTTGGTTTACTCGCTTTCGAATGGTGGAGATTGTTTCATACCTCTTACTTTCATTATTTTATACCTACTTATACATACAGTCCACACGTACAATTTGAACCAGCGTTCAAAACCATACACGTGCCAATGAGTTTTTCGGAATTTATGTACGATTTGTTACACCACTGGCTTTTCGGTGAAGGAAAACATCGTGAGGAAACCTGCATGCTTCAATTTCGAGGCGTGTATTGTACCCACTGTCCATTATAAGTGGCGACGGGCTCACCCCCCGTCACACTGGACAGAGTTTCGGTACTACTGGTGAAACGTGGATGTTCTGAGGTTTCAGAATATCTCTGACTACCCCCTCGGGGAATATAGTCGTGAGCGGCGTGAGCATATGCTAATGCAAATGCGCGCTGCATACAAACGAAGTCTGGTTATATTTTTAATAGTAACGAAGTCAATGAAATTTTTCAGAAACAATCTAGAAGCAAATTTCTATGCAAGTATGAAGTCATATCAGATTTTCGTTAAAATATACAGTTTTAATGCTACGATTAATTTAAGATTTGTATGGAAATCTTTGAGGCCCTGTAACTTTAAAACTATAAACTTTTACGAAAATCTGACTTCATACAAGCATAGAGATTGGTTTGTATATTGTTTCTGAAAAAATTCATTGACTTTAATTGGTTAGTATTGAAGATATCACCAGACTTCCTTTGTATGGAGCGTGCTCCGAAGTATCCCCGATCATATCCCCTTAGTTGCGTTCACACACGATGACGCACTGACGGAGCGGCAGATGTCAGTCCATAGAACCACACCCGGTGCGTCAATGCGTCACCGTGTGTGCTTCTACGTGCGGTTTCATACAACTTCTTGCTTCACAAATGACTCTGATGGTTTGCAGCTGCGTCAATGCGTCATCGTGTGTGAACGCACTTAATCGTATCTGTTCCTCGTTTCATTAGATTTGAGAGTAAGGAAGAAGAGTGCATCTGTGTTTAGATTCATGCACTTAAGTATATCCTGTGTACCTGACAACTTTTGTAATAAGGCTGAATATTCGAAATCCGAAGATTCATTCATTCATTCGTATTACTCGTAAATGGTGATGGAAAATATTGCATAACTTGCAAACGCTGAAGAAGAAATTCTGATATGCATTCGCATTTATGTGAAGTCTGTAGAGTAAAAATTTATTGCAAAATTATATTACATTAAGCGCTCGTTGGCGTAGTGGAGCTTCGGTATTGGAAACGATCACCGAAGTTAAGCACCGTCAGGTCCGGTCAGTCTTTGGATGGGTGACCGTTTAGTGGTATTTCATCTCGAGCGTTTCCGTGCTTCGGAAGGCTCGTTAAGCAGTTGGTCTCGGATAGTTCCGTCAGATGGCGTTGTAACTATTCGTTAAGCCAAGTCAGAGGCCTATTGTTGGCTTGAAAATTCTCTGACAGCAAGGTGACCACTAACTTGCCTCCACCAACACGCACTGGGCCCGCGTGGTGGAGTATGGCCCACTCCCTCTCACCCTTATTCGTGAGAGGAGGCCTTTGCCCTGCAGTGGGATTCTACAGGCTATAACTTACTTACTTACTTTTTATATTAACAGAAAACTTTAAGCTCAGGATTCGTTATCCAGAATCACATTTTTTATATCCGTTACAACTTCGTCAATGGCCATGCACAAAATATAATCCGCATGCAAGCTTCGTCAAAACACAACTAAACAAAAGGCCTGCTCTGCGCAACCCTGCACGGCTAGCATGCCACCCACGACAAAGCGTTTAAACGAGAAAAACGTCATGCGCGCTCTTTTTGGCGTACGTAAAATAATAAAGATGGAGGCACGTCTCGATTTTTGTCGTTTTCTCGGCGGTGGCATGCTAGAGGGGCAGGTCTACAAACATTCTAGCCGCATTGCCTTTTCCGGATGGCCAATGAAATTCTTTGAACCAAGTATTCCCCGCGAGTAAGAGTAAATAAATAAAAATCTGTCAACCAAATACTTACAAAATCCGGCGTTCCGAAGAGCGGAAAATTCTAAAGAAAATGTTTAGAACCGAATTTCAGACGTGAAATATTCAGGAATTCAACTTTATAGTCAAGAGCGAGGGTTGAATTTTCTTGGAATCTCTTTTAAGAATCTATACAATGAGATAACAAAAATGTGTTCCATACACATTAGAGAGCTGACTAAGCAATTGTAGAGGTGATATAATCAATAGATCGAAGTTAGCTGGGGCGTACGACACAGCACGTAACGCATAATACCCAAATTAGGCTTCTAGCACAAGGGCGTCGCCAAGGAGGGGCAGGGAGGGGTAGCTTGAGTCGAGCAAAACTGCGCATTGACCTCTCTGCCACTAAAACTGTCATACTCTCGATCGCTCAAGAAGTGTGTCATCTAGGTTGAGTCTTAGATGACTAGAACGGACTATTGCTATTCAATACGACTGCATATTAGAAACATAATTAATCACACTATCAAAGATCACCATCATCGTCATCAGCCTACATACGTCCCACTGCAGGGCACAGGCCTATCTTGAGGGAGGGTGTATGGGCGTTAGTCCACCACGCGTACCCAATGCGGTTTGGTAGACTTCACAAACGCATCGGAATTTCTTCTTCAGCGTATGCAGGTTTCCACACTATGTTTTCCTTCACCGTTTGAGAGCAGATGGTATTTATTACGTCTATTAGTTAGAAAAACCTCATTGGTACATGGCATGTCGTCCGTGCGGATTCTAACCCGGACCCCAAGATTTAGTTTCCGTACCTCTCCGCAACGCGCCACCGACGCTGGTTCGCCGACGACGTTCTTATCAAATTTATCAAGATACATTGTACAGCGTAAGAGGCAACTTCCTTCAGGCAACGTCAGAATCTCTGATGCTACCATGTGGCTTCCAGTTTATAACCACTACATTCGACCTCATCTCTGATCGTATCGGTTTCCCGAGGAGACTTATTCCGTCAGCCGTCTCTGATACTACTATGTGGCTGCGGGTTTATACCCACTGCATCGTATTGCTTTTGACTTTGATGGCCCAATAGCCCAGTTGGTAGCGAACTTACCTTTTGCTGCGCTATGTGTTGCGGGTTCGGATCCCGGGCAATATTTAAATGATTATGTAAATACTTGTACCCAAGTCATGAATGTTTGTATCTCCAATATTATGTATTGACGATTTACAGGAGACAATGTCCAAGATATTTATTATTTATTTCGTGTTTCGTGTATCTGATTCAGGAGGGTAAAGACGAAGAAGTGCATCTCAGTATTTCCAAAAAAGAACACAGATTGTTTACAGTTGTAAAGCTTTGTATCTTGCAACTTGATTTATAACATTAACCAACATTGGGTGCTGCTGACAATGGCCGGTGTCCACCTAGCGGACTTTAGCTGTAATATATGCACTGAGTGCTGGCTTATCTCGCAGACTTGCAGACAGCATTGAGAAATCTCATCCAGTAGGGTTGGCACCAGTGCTTATCTGATATCCGGCTTTTCGGTTTTATAACTCATTTGTCAACGTCGCATGTTTTTCTATTTTAAAAATGTTAGTTTAGGCTCTTATTTTGAAAATAGTTCAGAATCATTAAAAACTCAGGAGATAAGTTACTACCTACCTATTATAGACGGTAAGCAAATTGGTACAAATTATGTTTCCTATTCTATACCTACTCATTCCTTTACTGAACTATTTTGAAACTTATATGATCATTGAACATTATTCATATTCATTTATTTCATAAAAATAATTTTACATGTCAAATGTTGGTACTATAGGTACTTATACTTAATTACATTATTTATATTAAAATCAGGTTACATTCCAATAACATTTGGTATTTTGATGTTTTGTACGTTATAAAATTCATCAATGTCATAAAAAGCACAATTTATAAGCCATGTTTTTAATTTTCGTTCGAAGGTACAATTTTCTTTACACAGTTTTATATCGTTGGGGAGTTTGTTGTAGATTTTAGGCCCTATCACATTATAGATTTAGTAGATTTTTCTAATCTACAATTTGTTACAATTAAGTCGGATTTATTTCGAAGTGAATACTTGTTAAGCCCAGTTTTATCTGGGAATTTGTCTATGTTTTTTCTCACAAATTTAGAAATGTCTAGTATGTACTGAGAGGTAAGTGTTAGAATTTTTTTACTAACAAAAATACCCTTGGCTGGTGTACGCATTGGTACACGTGATACTATGCGGACAGCACGCTTCTGCAGTATAAACACGCGCTTCCACTCGGCGGCAGTGCCCCAGAGCTCGAGCCCGTAGCACAGCAGCGAGTGGAAGAGTGAGAAATAGCAGGAACGGATCGCGGTGGGCGGCAGGACCGCCGCCAGCCTGCCCAGAGCGAAGCACGCGCCGCTTAGTTTGCCACACAACGTGTTAATGTGGACATCCCATTTGAGTGCGGGGTCTATTGTGACACCCAGGAATTTTTAGTACGGAGCTTGGGGTACGATCTCGCCATTCACGCAAACTGAGAGTGGTCTAGGTGGCCGTCCGCCTAGATTGAAATAGAGTATTTGTGTTTTAGTTAAATTTAATAATAAGCCGTTAGCAACAAACTTTGGAGTTTATGGATATCGGATGTTATACTCCGTTCTAATCCAGCGATACTGTTACTGGTTACAATGTTACACGCGTCGTCCGCAAACACGTACATATCGCCATCTACAATGTCGGGCATATCTTTCACCTGTATCAGAAACGACATGTTAGCTAGGGCGGACCCTTGAGGAACTCCTATGCTGGTGCTGCCCTCTGAGGACTTAGTTAGGCCATTATTTATGTAGACGGCCTGCTGTCTACCGGTAAGGAACTCCTTCATTAATTGAAGAGCAGGACCCCTTATTCCCGTATGCTCAAATTTGCAGGCGAGTACTTCGTGGTTGCAGAGATCGAAAGCGCGCGAACGATTATGTTTTTAAAGATTCTGATATGCTATTTGTGTTTTCATAATAAATTTTAATAATTATAAGAGATTGTACACAGATAATTAAAATCACCTAGTTTTACCAAAATTTCTTAATAATAACATTAAATGTGAAAACAATATTCTTACTTAATTCATTTAGAATTACTTTATTGCATACCAAAAACTAAATATTATACATAATACAATTAATATTTTCTTCTATAATCGACTTTTCATTTAAATCTTATCACAATTTAAAAACCTCAATTAATTTTCTTCTCTAAATCCATGAGCATTGAGAATTTCATGCTCGCATTTTTCACTAGAATTCGCTATCCGCACAGAAATCCCAATACGTTGCAAGAAATATCTACTACCAAATCACACTGAACTCCACAAACAATAGCCAACAACTTTACCGTCACTTCACCGTCACATTAACTAACAAAGTCCGGATTTCCGTGAAATTCCGGACGAGAGGCAGCCCTAAGTAATGCAGTCGGAGTACTAGGAAGCTAGGGGAAGCTTCGACGTTGAAAAATAATGTTCCGTATGGTTCCTGGCAGTCGCTTCGGGCTTGCTTAGATTTAGCCTTACGTTTTGGTCTTTGGGAACTTTTGGAAAATCTTTGTTTTGATGTTGCAGTTGTTTTGAATTACCTATAGCTCAGTAGGTACAGTCAACCGTTTATTTGTCATCAGCACACTTAAATGCGTTATATGTATTTTATGGTGTGCTTAAGACGCTGTTATCCCGTCGAGGCCGTTTTTTGAACACGAACGAAAGTGTTTTAAACTGTGTTTTAAAGTCTGAAATTAAATTATGTCTTATTTAAGGATCGGGCGGATGGGCGACTGTTCTCAATTACACGATTAGATTAAGTTTACTAGATACAAAAACATCCCAAAGTTACCCCTTTTTGTTATGTTTTTTCAATACTATGATTAAACTGCTGATATTTAACTTTTTATTCTTGTACTTAACTAAATACATTAAATATTTCTAGTGAACTCAGAAGAATTTTTAGCTTAGAAACTCCCATGAGCAAAGATATTGACGAAAAACACGTTTTTTTGCGATCCTGCTTTCAATTGGAGCGGGATGGCTAATTGTAAACTTATGCTTGCAAGCCGCTTGCACTGGGATAACCTAGCCTTAAACCATCAAACTGAAGTTTCATTACGGAGCTGACATCAAAATGGAGAAAAAAATGTTGTTCCATAGAAATGAATCAACCCTTACAGGGTCCAACTTAATAAACTTAGTAAACAGTTTTATAAGAGTATGATCAGACCATCAAACTGAACAACTTTCTCTAAAGGCCCAAAGTCGAAACTTTCTTTATTGCAATTTATCCAAAAAGTCACCACCATTCTCAAAAACTAGATAAAAACTCGAAATACCTGAAACCAATATTTGAAATCAAATATCGTGAAAAAAATAACTCAACAAACCGTGGTGGAATGAAATCGAATATTTTTTTCCGTTTGGTTTACTTTATCTAGAAAAAAGTAAAAAAAAAAGGAAACTGCAGTGCATCGTATGAAAAACTAACGAAATGCAAACAGTATCCTATTCGTTGTAGATATATTATAACAATATTGTGGAGCTACTACATCGTTGAGATGGAGTAAGACATTTTTGGATAATAATTGTAAACAAAGAGGTAATTTAGACCACACTGAAGGTTTATAGTTTTCTCAAGAAAATCCGTTCGCATGCACTGATAATTTGTACCGTGTAAACGACAGTGTGCCGTGCTTTTTTTTCGTGCAAAAAAATTGGTGCCGCAAAATTTTCTTCTTCTAAACCTACCTTAATGTCCAGCAGTTGACGTCATTCACCTGAGATGTTGAAGATAGTTTTCAAAACAAAAAAATCATCATCAAAATCAATTCCCAATTGGCGGAGTAATCGCGTAACAAACATACAAAAAAAAAAAAAAAAAAAACATACGGGTCGAATTGAGAACCTCCTCCTTTTGTTGAAGTCGGTTAAAAAGACAACGCAGTTATAGTTGCGACCTGCGACCAAAAGTTCGTAACTCGCTGAACGATGATTTCCCACAGATCGCCTGTCAAAAATTTCGATTCGAATACTCGTCGAGTGTCAGCGGAACGAAAAACAACTACGGGAAATGCATGTCTTGTTTGACGTTGCAGTGGTTGGCAATCTTTTGTCAAGCTCGCTCGATTTTTAACCCTCAATGCAAAAAGTCTATTGGATGACTAATTCTGGAATGTTTAATGTTTTACGTCCAATATGGGAGCTATAGTTACTGAAACATTTAATACGGAGAGCCAAAAGTTGTATTTATTATTGTTGCTTAACAATTTACTTATTAAAAAAAACAAGGAAACATATTTTAGTTTAATCTACCAGAATTAGGCTTATTTAATAAAAGAAAAAAGATATTGCGAGTCTATTCAATCATCAATCATCATCATCATCTCAGCCAATAAATGTCCATTACTAGAAATTGAACTCCAAGGATAGCCATTTGCCACATACAACAAACTATACAGACGGACGGAGTCGCGGGCAACAGCTAGTGTTCAATAATTTTATTCAATGTCAATTCCTTTTAAGCTACCACATCGTCAAAGTAGATGCGGCCAGAAAATTAATAGCATAGCATGCATAGAATAGCATTATGCTCCCCACTATATTCCTCGAGGGGGTAGTCAAAGATGTCCTGAAAGCTCAGAACATCCACGTTTCAAAAGTAGTACCAAAAGTATGTCCAGTGTGACGGGAGTGAGCCCGTCGCCACTTGTTAATTAAAAGAATGAAATAAATAGTTATCATAAATTACAAAATTCGAGTAAAAGCGACTAGATGCTTCACGCAAAATTCAAATACTCCTACTTGCGCAGGAAGAAAGAACGAGTCGAGTATGTCATTCCAGCTCTCGTGTGCGACACTCCCGTTTTTATTTATAACAAAAATCGTATACACCGTAACAAGCTTCTATTCAAATCTAACAAAACCCAACCCTACAACGAAACAATGGCATCAAATTCACTTCACAAAAAAGTTTTAAAAAACGAACCCTTGCAAAATGTTGAGCATCCCTGCGCGGTCCAATCAGAGTGGGGCACGTCAACCGCGCGATATGGGCCGCCCCGGATCGCTCAATCGAGCGACAGAAGTGCATGCGTGCGATTTAAACTTTCAGTTTGTTTATTTTTTGAAACTGTCTGGTTGAATATTGAATATTTTTTGAAGTGCATTTTTGTAGGGCTTAGGTTTTCAGAATTATTTCCGTTTTTTTACTGAATTTGTTACTATTAAAACTGTTTATGTACCGTGGATTGTCTGGCTTGACAAAGAACCAAAAACTGTTTTCTCAAAACCAAAATAAGTCTGTGGTAGAGTCACGTTGCAGGGTTTGCCTTGAACACTTTTCTCTCGCGTGGTCTTCGCGCGGTTCGCGTCTCAGCCTGCCACGAGGCTCCAAAATCCTTCTCAGTTGTTCTTACTCAAAAACAATCCTCGAGATTGGATAGACACTCCCTCAAACTACTTGACACTGGCGAAATCTAACAAGGAAACGCCATTAAATAAAAATAGAATAGAAGTCTGTGGTATTATACAGAATGTATCAAAACACCCTAGTAATATTATAAAGGGATGGTTTAGAGCACAAACTGAACAACTTTCACTTTGGAAAATAACGTTGAAGAAAAAAAAATCTGAAGAAATTATATTTTTATATTGGCTCCACAGTGAAAGTAAAGCCTGACCAGAAATATAAAAAAAACAGATTTAGGGGCGCTGCAATCGATTATACCCTTTAAATCAGTGTTCCAAGTACAAAAAATTGTTCCATTCTTCTTCTTATCGTGTGGGCAAGCCCTGGTGTCAATGTTTTTTCCTTAGAAAAAGTATATGTCTAGAATGAGCCTCACTGTTTTACCGTATAAAACAAAAGTGGCTAAGTTTCATAGGTTGGTGTGCGTGAGGCGCCATACAAATTCTGTATGTGTGCGTGTATATGTACCTATATAGGGTTTAGGAACCAGTCCTGGTTCCATGTTTTTTCGACGCTTTCGTATCTTCGACTGTCAATCTTGACATATACTTTATCAAAGGTTTTTTCAGACCGCCTTACGGCCTCTGGCGTGGTTTTTATGTAACGACTAAAATACATTTTACCCTGTATAGGTTTTTTTCAACATTGCCCTAAAACATAGTAACAAAGTTCTCCATTTCGTTACCTCCTTAGTAACTAAAAAGGTACAAAACAAATCCAAGTATCCCCGGAGGCAATTTACTAAAGTCTTGCGTTCACCGTTAAATTTAATTAACTAACTAAACTTTGGTAAGTTAGTTCATCTGAAACATGTTCAGTTGTTCAGTTCTATGACGTAAAACAGTCAGTATTAACTTTGAGTTGAAAACTTTAATTGTTTTAGTTGTAAATTTTCGGAACATGCATACTTTTCGTGTCAATATTTCTACAACGATGCTCCTATATTTTATGGGTCAGGTAGTAACGAGCTTGATAGAGTGAATTTAAATAACACTGGTCAAGTGCGAGTCGGGGTACTCGCGTACCGAAGGTTCCGTACCACACCACCAAAAAAACATAATTAACTTACAACAAAGTTTTGTTTTCTCCGGGACCTTTAGCGCGAAACCGACTCACACTTGACCGGTTTTCATTATTGTTGTTATACTGTAGAGTTTGTTCTATAATCAGACCAAGGTTGACGCTTGTATGTATTACCGTTTTTACGATTAAGGTGGTTTCCGTCCATACAAAACGTTGTCGTATAACACTCGTAGACGGTGTTAATAAAAGTAATCACTACATAGTATAAAACAAAGTCGCTTCCCGCTGTCTGTCTGTCCCTATGTATGCTTAGATCTTTAAAACTACGCAACGGATATTGATGCGTTTTTTTTTAATAGATAGAGTGATTCAAGAGGGAGGTTTATATGTGCATTACACCCGTGCGAAGCAGGAGCGGGTCGCTAGTGTTTTATATATGGAAAAATAGCTTAGAAAATCTAGTTTGCGCATATCAAATAATATTTACAATTTATGATATTATTACGAAGATATCACGCTTTGAAATTATTCATACAAAATTACTAATTGTATTATTACAAATTGTAAATATTATTTGATACGCGCAAACTAGATTTTCTAAGCAATTTTTCCATAAATAAAACATTACTTTTATTAACACCGTCTACGAGTGTTATACGACAACGTTTTTTATGAAATTGACAGCTCTCCAAGCACCTTAAGCGGAAAGAAGAAAAAACGTTGATAAAAACTAGTTTCTTGTATGAGGACCCCCCTTAATTTTTATTTTTTTGTAAGTTTTATTAACTTTTAGCAAATCCACCATACTAACGCATATTCTGTGAACATTTTAACAGTCTCGCTATTCGGTTCAAAAGTGACAGCCCTAAACAGGTAGGACGGACGGACTGACAACGTAGGCTTAGTAATAGGGTTCCGTTTGCATCCTTTGGGTAAGGAACCCTCAAAAAGATAATTGGTTGTAACCTCTAAAAGTTTGAGGTTTGGTATTTCTCCTTATGAATACCTTTTGATTCAAGTGTGTGAACCTCATAATCTGTCTTATTAGATAGTCCACTCAATATTATATGCATTAATGTAATGTGTTGTTTCTATTTAAAGGAATATTCACGACACATTCACTTCTGAACAATTCGCCCTATATCAGTTGTAACATTTCGTCAGAAAAGCGACGTTATTATGGGTACAATAAGTCTGCAATCCCATTTGCACCAGAGCTGTTAACGCCAGAAATTTTAAAACGCATTACAAACTTTAATTACAACATAATTATTTTAATACCCAAAATTCACCGCACGCCGGACAGGTACCTAAATAATTCCTAAAATTCTCTCTAACTACTAAAACTAAAACTCAGACCCTCCAGGGTGAGGTTTAATTAAAATTCTAAATTAAAACGCCGATGGTTTGTCACCCCTGGCCGTGACGGCATTGATGTAGGAGAGAGGAAATGGTAGGAATGCGTAAAGGTGAAACCGTGGCCGAATGAAAGGTGTTTTTCTAACAATTAGGATAAGCAAGTTGGGATAAGAATTGTTTAAATCTTTCAATTTTTAGGGAACCTCGAAAAAAGGAGATCATAGGATCACTGTGTCGTCCGTCCATCCGTCCATCTGTCCATTTGCCTATCCGTCTGTCAAGATCCTTTTTTCTCAGGAACATGTTGAAAAAAAGAGCTCGGTGGCGCGTTGCGGAGTGGTATGGACTCTCAATCATGAGGTCCGGGTTCGGATCCGCACGGACAACAAGCCACGTACCAATGAGTTTTTCTAACTTATGTACGTATTACCGACTGCTCTCAAACGGTGAAGGAAAACATCGTGAGGAAACCTGCATATGCAGAAGAAGAAATTCTGATGCATATGTGAAGTCTACCAATCCGCATTGGGCACGCGTGGTGGACTAACGCCCAAACACCCTCCTCCACCCGCCTGTGCCCTGCAGTGGGACGTATATAGGCTGATGATGATGTTGAAATTAATATCAAATACTTCTTCAAATAATTTCGAGGAGAACTTACCATGCTCAAATAAAATAGTCTTCTCAGCCGACGGAAGTATATGAAGAGATGTATGAAAGTGGAAATGCGGTGAAAAATGCAGTGTTGCAGACCCGAGAGGCCAGGAGTGCGATTTTTGAATGTCATACGTCGAACTCAGCAGTAGCAAATGTCAAAATTACTATGAAAATATGCATCTTTCTACTGCTGATTTGACTTTCAAAAATCATACTTCAGGAGTGCGATTTTTGAAAGTCAAATCAGCAGTAGTAAGATGCTTATCTCCGTAGTAATTTTGACATTTTCAACTGCTGAGCTCAGCAAATGAGATTCAAAAATCGAACTCCTGACCACTCTAGAATGTGTCTTTTATCAGCCTATTCTTTAATAGCCATAAAACCTAGCCATATAACTACCTCCGTGGTCTAATGGTTAGAGCATTGGGCTCTTGACACGGAGGTCGTGGGTTCGATTCCCACGGGGGGCACCTAGTGAAATCTCACTTTGTGCGTTTTTCCCCAGATGGTTAGGACTAGGGTTGCCACCTTTTTTTTGTGGAATTAAAGTACATCGGTTATAGGTAAGAAAAAAAAAGTACATCGTATCAAAATAAAGTACCTACCTACCTACAATTTATTTTTCTTTATTATTATGTTAAAAACATATTTGTTATTGTTTTTTGCAGTTTGTGTCAAATTTTTATCTCTATTAAACAATTGCACAGCATCTTTACTGTCTTTATAATTATATTTTTCGGTGTAACATATTCACGACCTATTTGATCCGTTTCACTATCGAAATTACGTTTTGTAGGTGTACCTATGTGGCGTATTCTTGTCCATGATTTACTAGGATCTATAAAACGTTGACATCGATTCAGCACCAATCATATTTCATTTTACGAAAAAATACTTAAGACTAAACTTTCCAAAATCTCAAAGAAATCAAATCATGCGAAATAAAGTATTTTCGTGTACTTTATTATTCTCATAAAGTATAGAGTACAATTACCTGAAATAACGTACAATACGTTATTATAAAGTACGGGTGGCAACCCTAGTTAGGACATTGCAGGCTGAGTCATCTGATTGTCTGAAAAGAAAGATGATTCCGTGCTTCGGATGGCACGTTAAGCTGTTGGTCCCGGCTACTATCACTGGTGGTAGTAGTCGTTACATAAAAAACACGTCAGAGGCCGTAAGGCGGTTTGAATAAACTCTGACACCAGGGCTTTGCAGCCCACTCGATAAGAAGAGAATAGCCATTCTAATTTCATAAAGGTCCATGGCGGGATTCCCAGACTTGGTTCTGACCATAACCTTCATGACCTTAGACGAGAAATGACACAACATGACAATACATGTCCACTCAGACTCAGGCAATATATAGATTGTTGTCATTATAGATTTTTCCCATAACAACCTCGAAAAATGCATCATTGAGAAATTAGCCTAACTCTACATACGACAGTAAACTATACGCCAAGAACTACAAACTAAAGTGCGACGACAAGGGAAATCAGTCGGTCCGTACAATTTAATTAAATTTAATTAAAATTCTTAATTAAATCACAAACGCTCGCTGGATACTTTTCCAACTATGTCTCGCTAGAGTTTCGAATTGACGCCGTTTCTGTGCCATAGTACCTTCTGTATCGCTTGTTTTAATTGTTTCTGAAACGCATTACCCTCTTTTTGCGGTGAATTCGACATCTTCCACGTTGCACCGGTGATTGCCCAAAACTATGTACTTTAGAAAGCCTCTTTCACCTAAAGTTTATAACTTATAAAAACTAGTTATTATCATTGTGAAACAGTTCTACAATAAATTTTCTGATTTCTGAAGATCCATACAAATACAAAATACAAAATTGTTTATTGTTACACACAGTTAAAAAAAAACATAATTATGGCGGCTACACAAGAATATGGGGTCCTTCTTAATATGCGGACACTTTTTTGAGGAGATGATCAGTCCGTCAGACTGAACAACACTCTCTATGGCACCAGCATCGAAATCGCGAAAAAAATAACCGCTGTTTCATACGTTCCTTCTTAGCGAAAGTTAGTATTATTGGTACAATCACCCCTTAAAGTAACTGTTTACTCTAACACCCTGTATAGTTCCAAAGTTATCGTGGCTCAAAGTTTTCCTTACAATTTTTAAATTAATCCTAGCATTGAAACTATACAAGGTGTTACAAAAATACAAATAAACCTTTAAGGGGGTGGTTCAGACCATCAAACTGAACAACGTTCATAGGACCAATATCGAATCGCGAAAAAAAAAATTATGTTCTATACTCTACAAATCGACTCGAGCTAAAATATGTATGGGATATCAGATTTTTTTTTCGCGATTTCGATGTTGGTCCCATAGAGAAAGTTGTTCAGTTTGACGGTCTAAACAACCCCCTTTAGCGTTTTAAAAATGTATTCTTACTTATGTAACACCCTGTATATTTTAACGGAAATCTGACAAATATAAAGCACAGACATTGGTTTCTAGATCGTGTCTTAAAAATTGCATTGACTTTAATTGGTCAGTATTAAAAATATTATATAGTTAGCAGAAGAGGAATGAATCAAGGATTAATGCTGTCGAAATGCGTTCTTTGCGCAGTATGTGTGGTTTGACTTTGAATGATAGAATACGAAACAGTGTAATTAGAGAAAAATGTGGACTGAAAGAGGATATAGTGACAAGGATTGAAAAGGGAATGCTGAGATGGTTTGGTCATGTGGAAAGGATAGTGAGTGTGAATGGAAAAGTCAAAAGGGGTCGCCCTAGACGTACGTATGCAGACCAAATTGGCAGCATACTTAAGAAGGGTCAGATCAAATGTACCCGAAACCGACGAGCGTGTATGAAACGACTTATGACTGTGGAAGAGGCAAAAGAGGTATGTCAGGATCGTAGCCGATAGCGATCAATTGTCTCTGCCTGCCCCAATGGGACACAGGCGTGAGTATATGTATGTATGTATGTATTAAAAATATAACATCGTTTTTATGGAGCGTGCCAATGATAATTAAGGCTTCTCAAACACACCCACCTATTTCTCTTCTATGCTTCCATCAGTTATCAAACATAATAACTAGTTCCTGTTAGACAGGCTAATATAATTAATTAGTAACTCTATCTGAACTGTACAGTTCGACTTAACTAATATCGGTTACTGCACGTATTGAGTTTGAAATTGAGTTCAACTTGTGGATTGAGTGGAGTATATGTACTATTCAAACCGGAACCCTCATGATTGAGTTTCCATACATTCCCGCAACGCACCACCGACGCTCTCTTGCAAGAAGTGTAAATGAAGCTCAAAAAGTGGCACCAAAAAAAGTGTACCGTGTTCTAAATTTGTTCTTTAAAAACTGTACCCAGCCGCTAAAACTCATACAAAATGTAATTTTTCATTGGGTGCCAAAAATTATTTCGATTTTGTTTAGAGTTACTCTTCTGTACTTATACTTATTCGTAGCTTGCAACCTGTTAAACCGATCAAATCATAGGATCCTCTTATTATGCTGACGGTTCTTAAAGGGAATGATGAGACCATCAAACTGATCAAATTTTTCGATGGGACCAAGAGGTCAAAATAGCGAAAAAATTAAATGCTAGGTAGTAATTTTAAAGCTGCAATCCTACTAAACCTAAATGTATTGGACAGTTGATTTTGTTTTCGCGATTTTGATGTTGGTCCCATAAAGAAAGTTGTTCAGTTTGATGGTCTGATCATCCTCTTAAAAACCCGTCATCATTATAATGTTGGACCCTGTATAATGTTCACTACCTATAGATCACAAAACTCCATCTTCCCATTATTCTCATCGTCAGGGACCTTTGAAACTTGATCCAACTACGAATAGTAAGTCAGTTCACGTCCACATTGTTTACACAATCGTTCCCCAAGATAAATCTGTATCTATGCCGGCTATTAGTTTGCGTCCGGTTGGCGGAAATTTGTAAATTGAATGAATGAATGAAGACTTTATTTACTGTAAATGCGAAAAGTAAAAAAGAATAAATAACAGAAGTTATTACTTAAAGAAAATATTATAAAATGTTGTGTAAATATAGGAACGAACAATGGAAATTACAGCTTACTTAAGTCTAAGAAAATAATAAGTATGTTGATGACGCATGTTGCTGAATTTGATTATGTGAGTAATTTAAATTAAATTTTTTTTCAATAATATATTTTTGTTCAAAACGTTGATAAAGGCGTATAAATCAATGATGCACCTCCTATAGGGTGTAAGGAAAAATATCATTAACCTTTAAACCACAATATACTCTACCCATCAATCTGAACAACTTTCACTATGGGAGAAAACCTGTCAGAAAAAAAAAATTAGCTGTCTCATACATGTGAGTCGTTTGCGTCGGTTGCGGATGATGAAAACATTAAAATTATATCTTGAAATTGCTTTTCCAATCAAATAATTTAAATCGTTTAAAAACTAACTGTTCAACATTGTACCGACTCGATTGATATTGTTTACTTGACGATAATGATTGGCGATTATCTGAAACAATATCAATTTAAAATCAAGTAAGTAATAATCAGCATAATTATTTTAATTTTATGTGTACAATATTTCTGATAACCGCTAATCAGAATCACATACCTATACAATTTACTCTCAACTTATATAACGGAATAATGCTCGTGAATGTGTATGTAAAATAAGTGGACATGGACGGATGTACTATAAATTCTAACTCAAGATTGTATAGTGTCGAAGCTGTATTTGTCTTTGTTAAATTTAATTTCAATACGTGTGGTGAACATCAGTTTCTAGTTAGTTACTAGTGTGGGGTACCTATGTGAAATAAGTGGACATGGACGGATGTACTATAAAATCTATCTGAATATTGTATTGTGTCAAAGCTAATTGTCTTTGTAAAATGCAATCTCAATAAGTGTGGTGAACATTATAGATTACTTTCAGTTTGTAGGGCGCTTCTACATCGAAAGCAGTTTTGAGAAAATACAGGGTGTATGGAAAAGTATGATTAACCTTTAGACCACATACTCTACCCATCAAACTGACCAACTTTTACTATGGGAGCAAACCTGTCAAGCCAAAATAAAATCTGCTGTCTCATACATTTCAGTCATGTAGTAACTTTTTTTCTCCGGGACCTTAAGCATGAGACCGACTCACACTTGGCCGGTTTTTATTATTTTTTGTTATACTGTAGATTTTGCTCTATAATCACAAAAAGTTTGACGCTTCTATGAATTACCGTTTTTACATTAGAGCGAGAAGAAAAAACGTCGATAAAAACTAGTTTCTTGTTGAGAACACCCCTTAATTTTTAACTTTTTGACATTTTTATTATTTGTTAACAAATCCGCCGTAATAACGCATATTCTGTGAAAATTGTCTAGCTATAACGGTTCAAAAGTTACAGCCCTAAATAGGTAGGACGGACGGACGGACGGACAACATAGGCTTAGTAATAGGGTCCCGTTTTCACCCTTTGGGTACGCATAAGCATTATGCTCACGACTATATTCCCCGAGGAGGTAGTCAGAGATATTCTGAAACCTCAGAACATCTACGTTTCACCAGTAGTACCAAAACTCTGTCCAGTGTGAAGGGGGGTGAGCCCGTCGCCACTTATGAGTATAATGGACAGTGGGTACAATACACGCCTCGAAATTGAAGCATGCAGGTCACGATGTTTTCCTTCACCGAAAAGCCAGTGGTGTAACAAATCGTACATAAATTCCGAAAAACTCATTGGTACGAGTCGGCCTGGACGGGGATCGAACCATCGCCTCCTGCACGGCAGGCATGGTTACTCGCCACTGGACCACCACGGCTTCTACGCGCTTAGCTCTTTGGGTACGGAACCCTTAAATTGAATTGAAAGAGCACTTTATTCAGGTACTCTTCGTGGAAAAGCGTAGGTGTCAAATTCAGGAGCAATTTCAAATCTCTACATTGAATATGGAGTTGTTTTCTGCAAACAGAGAAATTCATCCAATTTTTCAATGAATAAAATTCCGCACAGCTTTTCATGCAAAATCATTTTTTGCTTAGCTTCTTCAGTGTTGAACTTCTGGACAAAGGCCAGCAATAACTTCCAATTCTCCAAGAAGGCATCCAGGTTACCTGACCACCCTTTTTTCTGGGTCTACCTCGACTCGATGCCGTTAACCATCATGGGGAATCCAGTCTGTAGCAATTTTAGGCTATCTCTATACAAGGTGTTACAAAAATACAAATAAACCTTTAAGGGGGTGGTGTAGACCATCAAACTGAACAACTTTCACTATGGGACCAATATCGAAATCGCGAAAAAAAAAATGATGGTCCATACTCTACAAATCGACTAGAGCTAAAATATGTATGGGATATCAATATTTTTTTTCGTGATTTCGATGTTCATCCCATAGAGAAAGTTGTTCAGTTTGACGGTCTAAACAACCCCCTTAAGAGTTTCAAATATTTATTGTTACTTATGAAACACCCTGAATAATTATTTCTGAAGTATTCAGAAATGTATAATAACAAAGATCTCGGTTAGAGATGAGACCGGAGCAACAAACAAATCTGTTGTTGCATACATTTGAGTCGAGTAGTCAATGCAATTTAGTATGGATCAGATGATTTTTTTGCTCCGATTTGTTTGCTCCCATAGTAAACGTTATTCAGTGTGATGGATAGACTCTTAATTTAAAAGGATGCTTATAATATCAATTTCACCCTGTATAGGTTATCAGTTTTCAACTCGATCTTGAGGGGGTTTTAATCCGCATGGACAACATGGCATGTAGTAATAAGCTTTACTAACTTATGAACATTACTAGCGACCCGCCCCGGCTTCGAACGGGTGCAATTCTTGAATCACTATCAATCTATTAAAAAAACCGCATCAAAGTCGATTGCGTAGGTTTAAGGCCTCCGCTCATTGCAGCGATATTATCGCTGCGATTTTGCGATAATTGTTCTCAGTACATTTTGTATGGGGACGCGCTCGATCCCACACACTGCCGCGATAATATCGCAACCTGACGCAATCTCTTTCTACTACATTCAGTGAAGGGCGCATGCGTGACGCGAATCGCGGAATCACTGCAGTGTGTAAGGTCGACACGATATCGCTGTCGATAATATCGCTCGATAATATCGCAATGTGCGGAAGCCTTTAAAGATCTAAGCATACATAGGGATGGACAGACAGCGGGAAGCGACTTTGTTATTTATATTATGTATAGTCCGTTCGCGTTAAGAAAATAGTGATTTCAGTTTTAAAATTTATTGTTGAACGAGTCACGCAAAATACACAACCGTTTTGTTCACAGTGACCAGTTCACAGTGACCAGTTGAAATCTGACCTTCGAACAAAACGGTTGTGTATTTTGCGTGACTCGTTCAACAATAAATTTTAAAACTGAAATCACTATTTTCTTAACGCGAACGGACTATAGTGATACTGACTGCTTTCAAACTGCAAAGCTTCAGAGCATAGATCTAAGATCTTCGCCGCTCAAATGTTCGTTTGCTCTCTTCGAGCACCCGTGAAGGCATTCCTTTACCAAACTTAGGTATCTTACCAACTTCACTTGGTCAATTGCTTCTAATGCTCGGAGTTTCAGATGAGTTGGTCAACTGAATGATTGTGGACTGTAAGGTGACTTCATGATGAGATGAGTTTGGAATTATGCAGTTGAAAGTTTGTAGTAGGTTAAAGTAGTGCAGTTTCTAAAATATTGAGGCGGAGGTAAGGTCTAACCCCAGGGGAGCGTGTAATTTCTCTATTGGTAACGCAGTGTTTTCGTGCAAGAATTTCTGCAAAAACTCGCTATGAAGAAGAATCCAAAATGTTTTTTTAAATATTCTTACCAATTTTTCAATGGTTTTTTTTACATACATAAACTCACGCCTTTTTCCCAGAGGGGTAGGCAGAGATTATGGATCTCCATTTTGGGCGGTTCTGACACACTTCTCTTGCTTCCTCTAAGTCCATACATCTTTTCATACATTCCCGTCGATTTCGGCTGCTTCTTGTTAAGATGTTCAGCCACAAGGAAACACAATGATTAATAGATATCATTTATTAGCCAACTAGGTTATGAATATGAGTACACGAGACGAGTGCGGCCAGTGACAAGACTGACATTGCAGGCCGGACCCGGAAGTCCCGGCTGTCACCGTGACAGTTATAGCGTTTGGATACATGCATCATTGTTACTTATAACATCTTCCTTTTCTTATTGAAATGGTAAATTGAGAAAGTTACTTACTTCACCTAGTACGAGGCCTAGGCATAAAGTGTTAATTAATTTAAATCTAATAAATTATTATCTTATTTACATAACAACATTTACGGTATAATGTTTTATGTTTTAATACAAATAATGGAGACAGTTCCATAATTATGTTACTAACAACAAAGATACGTAATAAAGAATATAGAACCAAATAAACCTGCATGACTTACTGATTTAGTATGCAAGATGTTATTTAATCAAACTGGTATCTTATAGGTGGCCTAATCTGTCTACCCCGCAGTGTTCTTCTCACCATCTCCAGTACACCATCAGACCTCTCCTCAGTATTGGATGCCGATGCCTGTTGTGGTGTGGCAACACTTTCACCCGTTGTTTCCCCTTTCTCCTTTTCATTATTCTCCTGTTTTTTGTTTACTGAACCTTGAGATTCCTCTCTCTGCTCTACCTTTTTTTGCAACTCATAGGTAGGTTGTGCTGGATGTTTGATCAGATGTTGCCGGTTTCTTCGGTACATAACACCGTCTGGAGATTCTACGATGAATGACCTTGGTTCAGGACACTTTTTTATCACTTTCCCTGGCATCCATTTTGCATCAGAGTTCTTCTTGTATAGTATATCATCACCTTCTTGTACAACAGGTAAGTCTCTTGATTTTTTGTCGTAATATAATTTTTGTTTCTCTTTATTTTGTGTTTTATTTTTTATGTATTCTTCGTAATTTACAATGTTTGGCATGAGGTGTTCCAGCGTTGTAGGCATTTGAGTTCGCAGTGACCGTGACATAAGCAATTGTGATGGTGATGGTAAGTTTCCTCTTGATGTGGTCCTGTATTGAAGCAATGCTAAATATGGATCTGTACCCGCATCATAGCTTTTGCTCAAGATTCGCTTGACTATCTTCACTCCTGACTCGACCAAACCATTAGACCGTGGCAGATATGGGCTGGAAGTGGTATGTGTAATTCCCCATTCTTGCATAAATTCCTCAAATTCTTTGGAAGTGTATGGAGGCCCATTGTCACTTATAATCTCTACTGGTATGCCATGTCTGCTGAAAATTGGCTTTAGTGCATTTATCAGTGCCCTCGCACTTGTAGTGCTCACATTTGCCATTTCTATGTAATTCGAGAAATAGTCCTCAATTACCACTATTGTTTGCTTCTGAAATTGCAGAAAATCAATGCCAACCTTTTCCCATGGAAAAGTGGCTACTTTGTGCGGCATTAACGGCTCAGGTCGATTGGCACTTTGATGTGATAGGCATACTTGGCAGTTTTCCACTAAACTTTGAATGTCATGGTTCATCAATGGCCAATATACTACTCCTCTGGCAAAATTCTTGGACTTCTCTACTCCTTGGTGACCGCTGTGTATGATCTTAAGTATTTGTGGCCTCAATTTAGTGGGTATTATTATGCTGTTACCTTTTAGTACAAGATCTTCTATCACATGAATATCATGCCGACAGTTCCAATATGGCAGAACTAGTTGGTTGACATTTGACCTGTTTGTAGGCCATCCACTCTTGTAATAGTGATTGAGAAGTTTCATCGATTCATCGGTTTTTGTAGCCTCTGTTAACCACTGGACTCGTTCTGCTGAAATTGGTAAGTTTTTTAGAAGTAAGTTGACATGAATGATTATGTCTTCGTCTAGCTGATCTTCCAGTGTTTCTGGCAATGCTGCTCGTGATAATGAATCAGCAATGTACATTTTGGACCCTGGCCTGTACTCTACGCGCAGATCATAAGCTTGGATTCTCAGCATAAGTCGTTGAAGACGTGTGGGAACTTCTGCTAAAGGTTTTTTAAATAATGATATCAAGGGATTGTGATCTGTTTCGACCTGAACCACTTGTCCATAAATGTATTGATGGAATTTTGTACATCCATAGACAATAGCATAGAGTTCCTTCTCTATCTGTGCCATTCGTTCCTGTGTGCTAGTTAATGTTTTCGATGCATAGCATATAGGATGATTGTCTTGTAGCAAGACTGCCCCAACTGCTGACTTGCTTGCATCTACTGACAAAACCACTGTCTGTTTGACATTAAAGTGACTCAAGACGGGTGCTTCACATAAAATTTCCTTTAGACGGCAAAACGCAGCCTCATGACAGGTATTCCATTGCCACGTACTCGACTTTTTAAGAAGATCTCGTAAAGTTTCAGTTTCCGATGCCATGTTCTTTATAAATCCTCCCAAATAATTTAGTATGCCCAAAAAACGTTGCAGATCCTTCAGACACGTTGGTGATGGCATGCCTATGATAGCACGAACTTTTTCTGGATCTGGGGCGACTCCATTCTTTGAGAAGATATGTCCCAAATACTTCACTTGGCTTTTTCCAAAGGAACACTTACTTTTGTTAAATTTCAAGTTCACCTCTTCTGCCTTCTGTAGCACTCTCTGTAAATTTTGGTTGTGCTCTTGTAATGTAGAGCCATATACAAGAATATCATCGGCATAGACAATAACGCCTGGCAGCCTAAAGGTTTCGGTCATAATTCTATGAAAAAATTCTGGTGCACAGTTGATCCCGTATGGTAACCGTTTAAACCTGTACCTTCCAAAAGGTGTGTTAAAAGTACACAGCAGTGAACTTGGTAAATCGAGGCAGATCGCCCAGAATCCACTGCTGGCATCCAAAGTTGAGAAATATGCAGCTCCATGGAGCTTAGAACGTACTGTATCAATGGTAGGTATTGGATAGTGTGATCTGTAAATGGCTTGGTTCAAGTTTCTCGGGTCAAGACAGACTCTTAGTTGACCACTCTTTTTTTCAACAAGTAATAGAGAACTCACCCATGGTGTTGGTTCCGTTACCGGTGTGATTACATCCATTTTCTCCATGGCATCCAGCTCCTTCTTCAATCTGTCATGCAGGGCAAAGGGAATTTTGCGAGGTGCATCAATCTTCGGAGAGACATCTGGATTGACAGTGATGTGACACTCACCGGGTAGACAGCCCAAGCCGACAAACGCAGATTCATTTAAAGTTAGTAAATCACTTAGATTTATATTTTTGACATTTGACTGACTGTTCATTAGACTATTTTTATTATTTGACTGACTGACGTACTTGACATAGGTTTTATTTACATTGTTGCTATGAGACTTTTGAACATCGGACAATTTTTCTGACAACTCTTCAGTATTTATGTTATAGACACGTTTGACAAGACCTAACTCTGAACATGAATACCTTCCAAGAACAGTTGGTGCGGGCACATCAGCAATGATAAAATCAATTGTTTTTGTCTGCTTTTTACTTTGTATTTCAAAGACACATTCTATTTTAGTTTGACCAATAGTTTTGACTTTATCACCACTATAGTTAGTGACTATTACTTGACAAGATGACAGTGCATTAGGTAGATTTAGACATTTATACATTTCAAGTGGCATGACATTTGCCTGTGCTCCTGTGTCAATAATACATTCTACATCAATGTTATTTATTTGTATTTTAATTGTCCATTCAGGCTCATTTGATGCACTTGACTTTAAATGTCCTATAAATAAATGTTCATAATCATTACCTTGATACTCCTGTTCAGATGAGTCATCATCTGAATCATCGTCAACTTTCACAAAACGAACCTTTCTTGAACGACACATTGCTTCATAATGTCCAACTACGTTACACTTACGACACCTGGCATTCAAAGCTGGACACTTGCTGCGATGTATTTGTCCACACCGACCACACACTGCGGTCGCTGATTGAGACCCCGACTTGTATTTCGACTCGTTGGATGTCGGCTTCTGGTTATGTCTGGCATTATAGTATACATTTGTTGCCGCTTGACCCTTTAATTCAGACGCTTGTGACTGCGACTGGACTAGCGTCTTTGACATAGAGATTGCCTTCTCCAGTGTCAAATTTTCTTCATATAGAAGTTTTTCTCTTACGTAGTGGCACTCTTCATGCATATTTAATATAAAAATATCCTTCACTAGACGGTCATTCAATTTTCCAAAATCGCATGATTTGCTTCTACTCCGTAGATCTGTAAGGTAATCTTCTATACTTTCTCCACTCTTCTGTTTTCTCGTAAAAAACTTATGACTTTCATAGGTTATGTTTGTCTTTGGCACGAAATGATTGTCAAATTTCTTGATTAAATCTTCAAATGCTACGGTATCAATGTCTAACTCAAACTTATTGAATATATCAACTGCTTTTTCTCCAATGAGGTGTAAAAATACGGCGACTTTCCTGTCATTTGATTCTTCATACATTCCGCTTGCCTTCAGAAAAATTTTGAATCCCTGCAGCCACTTTTTCCAATTCATGCTTAAGTTACCATCCCATGACAATGGTTGCATACTGCTTGTTAACTGTAACTTCTTTCGTGGTGCTTCCGATTCATTTTTTTCCATTTTGGATTTCTCGTCGGACCTGATGGCGACGAACGACGCGTCAGCGTAGAAACAAACGACCTCTCTATAGGTTAGTGATGGCTTGACCAGTGACCAGACGATGACTGATTTAGACTGTTGCGGTTTTCACTTCTGACACCATGTTAAGATGTTCAGCCACAAGGAAACACAATGATTAATAGATATCATTTATTAGCCAACTAGGTTATGAATATGAGTACACGAGACGAGTGCGGCCAGTGACAAGACTGACATTGCAGGCCGGACCCGGAAGTCCCGGCTGTCACCGTGACAGTTATAGCGTTTGGATACATGCATCATTGTTACTTATAACACTTCTAACCTGGCATTTTTTAATGACGTCCTTGATCTGATCTAGGTACGTTCTCCTAGGTCTGCCTATACCAATATTTCCTTTCACATTTTTTTTAACATGGTTTTTTTAACATTGTATTTTTTTATTACCGACATAGATAGGTTCTCATTTTGTTGCAAGTACGGATTAATTTTCTCGTACCGGTTTTTTTTATACTTACGTATTTTTATATATTGTTTAACGAATTAACCTAAGTAGGTATTTATTTGTGATAAGTTTTTAATATATTTCTTTAATAAAACTCGCGTGTTACAATACAGGGTCCAACTTAATATACTGACTTTTTTTTAAGTGGATGAGCAGATCATGAAACAGAACAACTTTCTCTATGGGACCAACATGGAAATCGCGAAAAAAAAATCAGCTGTCACATACATTTGGCTCGAGTAGGTTTGCAGTTTTGTATAGAGGGGCTAATTTTTTTTTCGCGATTTCGATGTTGGTGTCATACAGAAACTTGTTCAGTTTGATGGTCTGATCATCCACTTAAAAAAGTGTCAGCATATTAAGAAGGACCCTATATATGACGAACCGTATCCGAATTCAAGACAGTCTACTTGCAGCCTTAGCTAACTGCCATACCAAAGTATGAGCAGAAGCTGTTGGTTGGTTGATTTAAGTTTGAAAACTTGCACTTTGTGAGTAATTGAGTTCGGGCTGGAATGTGGTCCGTGGTCCGTGCGGCTTTGTCACCACATTCTACTCCTAATAGAAGACTTGATGTCGCATTGGGTTATAGGACAAAGCGATTATAAGAACCGCTTAAGTCTTAGACTATTTATACTGGGTTACCTCGAAGACAGTGCGCAAATTTTACGTATATAAAGGTCATTGAAAATAAAAAGAAACGTATTTTTTTATTTTATCATGTTTCATACAAAAATATTAAAATAGTAGTGACAAAAGAGTTCCAAAAATAACAGAAAAAGTTCCAGAACTCGGATTAGGGTCTTACTACAGTTATGAATGTTGGGGTTGACATCCATGGCGCTTTGGTCCGTCTGATTTTAAAGAAAGAAATCTGATTGATAAATCCCGGCCGAGATTCATTGGAATCCGAAGACGAAAACCAACGATATCAATGTACTAAGAGTCTACGTCTATGACGAAAACAAAAAAAAACAAAAAAAAAATATGTTTTTTTCCTGGAATGTGTTCTATTTAACGATACCGATTGCATGGAAGAAAAATGCGGACTGTCTTCGAGGTAACCCTGTATATATGAACAAGTAAACTTTTCTGCCACTTTTTGCGGGGGGCGAGGTAGTAAGAAATCCGCAACTTTGGACTTTATTGCATTAGGTACTTTAGATTCACATTTTGAATGTTAAAACAGTGTCGTGTGAACCCCAAACGTGATAAGATCGAAGTTATTGTTCCGCAATTATAGGCTGTTGCGTTTAGTGATAAGGTTTTCAATTGTATTAAATGCGTAAGATTTCTTGATCTTGTACGTTGGACGAGGGGACGTGCTAACGCGAGGCTGGTCTCTTTATAAATCTTCTAAGTCTTGAGTAGATTGCTCGTAGATTTTTGAGTTTTCAGAATATCTCGGACTACACTCTTCTGGTGTTAAGCTTATGCTCTTTAATAGGCCGGTTTTATGTCAAAAACATTTTGAACCAATAACCGGTTTCCATTTTTTAGGGTTCCGAAGTCAACAAGGAACCCTTATAGTTTCGCCATGTCCGTCCGTCCGTCCGTCTGTCCGCGGCTTAGCTCAGAGACGCTTAGTACTAGAAAGCTGTAATTTGGCATGGGTACACATATTAATCACGCCGAGAAAGTGGTAAAATAAAATTTTGAAAAATATTTTTTTTTAGGGTACCTCCCCTACCCGTGAAGTGGGGACGCAATTTTTTTTTCTCGTCTATCCCATGGTGTGGGGTATCGTTGGATAGGTCTTTTAAAAATACGGTGGGTGTGGCAAAACCATTTTTCGATTTAGGGATCCGTTAGCGAAATATTAAGCTTTAAGGTGCTAATTTTTGTTAGAGTCGAGTGTCCCCCCCCTCTGCCAGCTAAACGGTTGTTTCTAGATATGTGAAAAAATTCATAGCAGTAGTGTATATAATGAAATTAAAAGGAAAACTATCACCGCTAAGTTAGCTTTACAAGTTAACGAGTAATAGTCGACCAACTTAAAAAAAGTACTTTTTAGACTTTATTAGCCGTCAAACCGTAGTATAAAACAAAAAGCCCCCTTCTAAGTTCGTATATTGTGACGGGCAACTACGGAACCCTACCCTGCGCGTGGCCCAACACGCACTTGGCCAGTTTTTTATTTATCTACTAACCAACGAAATTTACACCAGTTACATTGTTGTAACTGTTTTTTTGCCTTATTTTTAATGCATGTTGGTTACACCATTTGCGTTGTAAACAAATTGCAAATTGTAACGTTTTTATTTTTTATCGTTGGTATCATAAATTTTTATCGTACCGGTTTTTATATAATTTTTTTTATTCATTGATTTTTCATAGCTGATTTTGAATACAGAGACTGCGTATTTCGGAAAACAGTTAGTTTTTAGGTGAATAAGTGTGTGGACTAAACACAGATGCATTCTCTCGTTCTTACCCTTGTCATGGTGTCCCGTCCCATACAAATTAAATTTTAGTTTAAAAATTGCAATATATGGCGTTATGGTATTGATTTGTAATTAATGTTTACGTAAACGTGTAAATTGTTACTAAAAGTACATGATCTGACTACAAAAAAATCTCATGAGCCTCGGAAAATCAAGCAATTTACTTTGCCCGAAGACTGCCCGAGTTACGGCAGACGCGTTTCATTGTTTGACGTTGGGCATCTGTACTGTATAGTATTATATAATCTGTGCCCTTGTTAATCCGATGGAAAGGAAGACCGACATGATCAGAGATGGGTTGGATGCAGGGACTATAATAAATAACTTACATGTGACGAAACGTGTTGTGGATATATATTATGTATACCTTCTTGTGACGAAGCTTGTCGTGGATATATGGCTTTACATCCTTTTGGACGAGGCTTGTTGCCAATTTAAATAATTAATAATTTGTATTTAAGTTTCTGGAATAAATAAATAATAACTTACATGTTACAATGATTATTATCATTGTCAGCACTTCTTATACAATATACATGGTGAAATTGATATCATTAGCATCCTTTTAAACAAAGAGTCTACCTATCAAACTGAACAACTTTCACTATGGGAGCAAACCGATCGGAGCAAAAAAAAATCTGCTGTTCCATACTAAACTGCAATGCCTACTCGACTCAAATGTATGCAACAGCAGATTTTTTTTTCGCTCCGATCGGTTTGCTCCCATAGTAAAAGTTGTTCAGTGTGATGGGTAGACTCTTAGTTTAAAAGGGTGCAGAAAATATCAATTTCACCCTGTAAGCAGATAGATACAGGCATCCATGACATGGGTACAACCAAACAATCGTATTCATCATACGAGTAGGTGGTAGGTTATGTGATAGGATAGGTATTTTGTTATTGTGATGTAATTTTTTTAGGCTAAGTTAATACTAATTTAAAATTCAAACACAATGTAAGTTGTTTATGAAGAAATAAGTGCGTTCACACACGATGACGCACTGACGCAGCAGCAAACGTCAGTCCGTCATTTTTGAACCAAGGAGTTGCATGAAACCGCACGTAGAAGCACACACGGTAACGCATTGACGCACCGGGTGTGGTTCTATGGACTGACATCTCCCGCTCCGTCAGTGCGTCATCGTGTGTGAACGCACCTAATCTATGAATCTATCTACAAATATTAACCTCTTGCTGGATTCGAACCCGCGACCCTCAGCACAGCAGGCAGGCTTACTATCGACGGCCGAGATCGTTTATCAGTACTCTCATTTGACTTACACCATACCCAATACCCTACAAGTTCTAGAAATCTTAGTGAAGTAGACTAAAACTTTGACTAAACTTTGGTAAGGCGGTTCTCGGTTATTATACTAGAGTGTTATGAGAAATTCCGTTGTAACTTGTTACTACACTGTCTTGCGTCTTGTGATACAATCAGATCATGAAATTGTGATTACATGAACAATTCAATATCTATCGCGAAAACTAGTTATGTACAGGGCACGGACTTGAAAGAAATACGGACCGAATATTGCACTAAAAAGACGTGAAGCATGCAAGGTAATACAATCTCGTTTGTTCTACAAGGGACTTACACTCACATAGATGCCTAGTGCATCTAGGCGCAGGTCCTACAACCCGTCACCTTATGTACCGCGTGACAGCACGCACACAAAAGAAATGGGTGCTTTACTCATGATTAGACGAGATTACGTCTTGGTTCTTCTTTTAAGTCCGTGGTACAGGTGTAACAAAGTAGCAAAACACCCTAGTAATACTTAAGGGGGTGCTTCAGACCATCAAACTGAACGAGTTTAACTATGGAGCCAACGTCGAAATCGTGAAAATAAAATCAGCTGTTTCATGCAAAACTGTCCTACCGACTCGACACAAATGTATGGGACAACTGATGGTGAAAGTAGTTCAGTTTGATGTATGATGAAATAAGTTAATTCAAGTAGGAGTCGCGTCGCAGGTTCTGACACGAGCTCTTGTCTCGCGTGGTGTTCGCGCGTCGCGTTTTTGCCTGCCACGAGGCTCCGCAACCCTCAATCTCTTCTTGTTCTTCATCAAAGGCAATCCCCGAGATTGGGATAGATTCAAACAAACTACTTGTCACTGGCTGATATGCTAACACACCAGCAAAAGTCTATTAATCACTACATAGTATAAAACAAGTCGCTTCCCGCTGTCTGTCTGTCCCTATGTATGCTTAGATCTTTAAAACTACGCAACGGATTTTGATGCGGTTTTTTTTAATAGATAGATTGATTCAAGAGGAAGGTTTATAATGTGCATTGCACCCGTGCGAAGCCGGGGCGGGTCGAAAGTTATAAATAAAATAAAAATTAGCATATGCTCACGACTATATTCCCCGAGGGGGTAGTCAGGGATAGGTATTCTAAAACCTCAGAACATCCACGTTTTACCAGTAGTACCGAAACTCTGTCGAGTGTGACGGGGGGTGAGCCCGTCGCCACTTATAATGGACAGTGGGTACAATATACGCCTCGAAATCGAAACATGCAGGTTTCCTCACGATGTTTTCCTTCACAAAAAAACCAGTGGTGTTACAATACCAGTGGTGGTACATTAATTCCGAAAAACTCAGTGGTACGAGTCGACTTGGACGGGGATCGAACCATCGCCTCCTTCACAGCAGGCAAGGTTACTCGCCACTGGACCACCACGGCTTCTAAAAATTAAAATAGTTAATTTCAAATTATATTTATCTAGAAATATAATATACTGAAGCAAAGTCTTCCGTACTAAATTCTCCTCACACATGCTCGCTGCGGACGTAAGAGCCTCTTCACAATGCCGGAGAGCTCTTGACCTATTTGATCTTATAATATAATAATATTCCTGCCTCTGAGCCTATGTTTTTAGTATTCCATAACTAGTTTTACGTTTCGTAGACCGAAAAAAATGGTAAGTAAATGTTTTTTTGCGTCCATTAATTACGTGAGGTGATTTTGGCGATTTTTTGGGTTGAGATGTCGTGAGATTTGGGTCCCCCAAATCATTCACTTCATTTTCAAAATGTGTATTTTTAGTGTAAATGCGTTAGCCTGTGCTTTATTGCGTTGGATTTATTAAAAAAAACATATTTCAGTGGAGAAACATGTTTTACTTAATTAAACCCCCTTTTAACCCCTTATATTTATAGCAATTTTCTACTGAACCTGGCTGAAAAAAAAAATCGAAAATAAAATGCCTCTTCCCCACGTGACGTAGTAAATAATGGACGCCCCCTAACGCCTTTTTTGTTCATGTAATTGATAAATAAATAATAATAAAAAAAGGAGGAAAAAATATTTTACCTAATAGCATTGCCAAGTCAAGTAAAAAAAGACATGATGTTTCTAAAAAAAAAGCGTAGCGAATGGCAGTAAAATCAATATAGTGAAGTTAAAAATCTGTCTATTAAACCTACATCAAAACTTACTTCCTTACAAAATAAAATGAAGCCCAAAAAAAATAAATTAAATATTCCTTCGGAAAGGCACAAAACGTCTATCTAACGAAAGACGTCGTAATCAAAAACTCTAATCTCCAAGTTGTAAAGATGAAAATGTTTTGATTTGAGAGACTTTTGTAGAATGGAGATAGAAATCCTTTTGGGTCGAAACGATGTAACTACCCAGTCACGAGTCATTGGAGCGACCCGCGACCCGCCTGGAACTTCTGCCTTACGATGTGGACGGTTTTATGCTAGATAGAGACCAGGAACATTCCAGATAAAAGATTTGCCGTGGTGGTCCAGTGGCGAATAATTTCCTCCGTGCAGGAGGCGATGGCTCGATCTCCGTCCAGGCTAATCAAATCAAATCAAAATGTTTTATTCAAAATAATATCACATAGATAGCTTTCTGACGTCTCTGACTTCTGACGTCATTATTTACCTTGGAATTTATGTTCGATTTGTAACACCACTGGCTTTTCGGTGAAGGAAAACATCGTGAGGAAACATGCTTGCTTTAATTTCGAGGCATTTCCAAGTGGCAACGGGCTCAGTCCCCGTCATACTGGACAGAGTTTCAGTACTACGAGTGAAACGTGGATGTTCTGAGGTTTCATAATATCTCTGAAGACCCCATCGGGGAATACAGTCTTGTGCATATGCTTATGGTATGCTTCCTCTTTATTTTTGTTTCAGGTTAAGAATTTATGTTATAACACTGTACTTAATAAACATCTTTTTTTCACACACATATTAAAGTTTTACAATCATAAAAAATATCCGTATTGAATTCAAAACCAGTAATAAGAACAATGTGACTAGGTTTTTAGACATATTCTATTATTATTAAAAATTATAACGGTAGACTTAGCAACGCATTCGAATTTCTTCTGTAGCGTATGCAGCTTCTTTAGAGTTGCAGTTTTAGTTAAATGCTAATAAAATTGCTACTTCTCCTTATCGCATAACACCATCCCGAAAAACGCCAAACAAGAAGTAAGCCTTGGCCGAACGAGTCCTTTTTGCCGTTTCGTTGCAGACTCTTTGCAGTTTAAGTAGCAAGTTGTGACCTTTGTGATTGAACGTCCTTATTGTCCGCGTTGATTCTTTTGAGATACTTGTTTTTAGCTTTTTTATTTGCATCGTGGGACGTTGCAGAGAGAGGACGCTCAATCTACTGTATCGAAAATTCGAAACTAACTTGGTCTCCTGTAACTGCAATATTGTGTTGGGAAATCGTTATTTGTGATGCAAGGCTACAAAGTTTTTTTTGGCGCGAGTACTTACATTGAAATCTGATCAAGCGAAGGATTCTAGGATTGAACGACGAGCGAAGCGAGTGGAATCAAATATAGAATCTTGAGCGCAGCGATGGTTTCAAAGGTACGAGACGCAAAATAACTTTGCTGCCGAGCGCAACACACAACTTTTCACCTCTTTTCGGCTAGGAAAATGCTGGCTGATGCAAGAAAAAATAAAAAAAGCTTTTTGGCTCAATAAAGCGGTAAAGAATTTAATAGAGCGATTCGAATTTTAAAAACTGTTTCTGCGGATAAAATTCACTTTTGCACTCAGATTTCGAATGATAAACAGATTCTATCAGAGATTGTGAGGTGAAAATAAAATTGTTATTCATTCAATCACGATGGTCCGGATTTGCTTCAGATCATAGAAACTGAACCTTTGCTATGATACCAATATAGAAATCAAGAAAAACATTATTAATCCATAGAAAATGGCATTGGCTACTCGACTCAAATGTATGGAACACATTTCTTTTCACGATATCAATGTCGGTCTCATAGTGAAAGTTCGATTTGATGGTCAGGCTAGAATAAATGCTTTTGAAATGCGCTCCCTGCGTAGTATGTGATTTCGAAGGATCGGTTACGGAATAGTGTGATTAGAGAAAGATGTGGTATGAAATAAGATGTAGTGACAAGGTTTGAAAAAGGCATGTTGAGGTGGTTTGGAAAGAATGAGCGAAAGTAGTTTGGCGTACCTATGAAATTTACAAGGCAAGTGAAATGGTTGAAAGGGGTCACCCTAAGCACACGTACACTGACCAAATCGGATGCGTACTGAAGAAGGGCCAAATTAAATGTACTCGAAACCGACGGGCTTGTATGAAGAGACTTATGGATGGGGAGGCGAGAGATGTGTGTCAGAATCGAAGCATGTGGCGATCTGTTGTCTCTGCCTACCCCAGTGGGACGTAGGCGTGAGCATATGTATGTAGATACATACATAAGCTCACGCTATTATCCCATGGGGTAGGCAGAGACCACGGACCGCCACACGCTACGACTCTGACACACCTCTAGCCTCATTCACATTCATACATCTTATCATACACTTCCGTCGATTGAGGGTGCTACGCTCCTGCCCTTTTCGGAAAAGATCATTGATTTGATCATGGCATGTTTTCCTCTGAGACGGCCTCTCCCAACACTTCCGCTCACCTTTGCTTGATTAACATTCTTAAGTCTTCTTTCATTCATTCTCTCTACGTGACCGAACCATCTAAGCATACCCCTTTCAATCCTTGTTACTATATCATCCTTCTACTTACACCAATCCCTTATCACACTTTTCTTGATTCGATAAACCAAAGTACATAATTCCACTCATACTTCGTAAGGAGCGCATCATACTTTCCATCTCTCTTAAGAGGATAGACGAGTACGGTTTTCTCCATACAAACGTATTCCCCTGTTTTCTCCCTGGATAATGACACTAGAGCAAATATTTTTTTACCATACAATCTATGTCACCTCTGCCATGTCCCTATGTTTCGCTTTTTTGCATTTATTAATTACTGTAAGAACTAGGGACCTTCGAAAATGACCAATTTTACCACCCGTTTTCAAACATCCAGTAAACAAATTTGACGAATATAAACAAAAAAAACAAAATGTACGGACATAGCCAAAGTCTTTCTCATATTATTTTTGAAATAATTATTAAAAACGGTTTAGTTTTGGAGGAGAAAACAGGGGAATACGAAATGATGATTTCGTCGATTTTTTGTAGGTATATATAATCGGTCCGAGCTGCAGTTGTCTCTTTCGCACTCTAGTCGGCGGGGTGTCTATAAACCCCACCCCACTCGTGTGGGGCGGATCTGATAAATACGTATACAGTCGGAAAAGTGACCTATTCTCCAAATTAGCATTTCAGCACGCCTATCCTCTTAAACAAACTTCCCAAATACACAAATTGTATGTATGTAACTAAGATAAGATAAGATAAATATTCTTTATTTGCACACCAAGAATAGAAAAAATAACTGGCCAAGAGCGAGGTGTGTACTCGCACATAGAGGGTTCCAAACCTAATGTTACCGTAAGAAAAGATGAGAACAGTGTTAACGAAAACCGCCGTTGTTCGGAAGGTACAAAGTGGTATAGCGATCACAACATAAAAAAAGTGCAACGATATAATAGAGAAATTATGTCATGATAGCTTACAGCCGTTATAATATTAAGTAAGTATTTAAAGTTTTAATGTTTAAAGAACATGATGTATTGTGACCATGCTCAAAGAAGTGGCAATGGTCTCGCTACATGAACACTTACATCGGACAAGTTTGAGTACCTACTGCACGAAAAATTTTACGTAATATTTGGAATTCAATATGATCACTAAGAAAATCCCTGAATATCCCAATTAGAGAATAGGAGTCTTAATGCAAATGTAGGTAAGACATCAATTTTCTTTCACATATTTATTTTTCAAGCGTCTGCGTGGGTCATGAATTGTTTCCAGTGAAAGAAAGTGGATGGATAATAGTCAAGTATTTTTGTTAACAAATGGGTGGGTACACCTAACACGGTAGAGAATATATTCCTTGCCTAACACCCTCTAATGACTACCATCTGTATTTTAAGTTCACCAAGAAGTTTATGCGTTGCAATCTCATTCAATCATTAGCAATCTTTTTGAACTATGATTCTAGAACATGGATATAAACCATGGATTTAGAACGTAGAAAGAGAAGGTATAGAAGGAAGCACGTGTCTTGTATATTCACTCAAAAAGAGACGCACATAGCAAATTCGCTCTAGTTAAAAAAGAAGATCGCTACTTATTACTGTCCTTATCGACGTAACCACATTTTGTACTACAAAGGCTGTCTGACTCCAGAGTCAGTCATCTAGCTTCATATAAAATTTTCACCGCCTGTACGGAAGTTTGCTCTCCTCTCCAGGTGCTTATATACAATGTCATCTTTCTGTTCTAGAAGTTAAAATGTATTGTAATGAGGTGGGTTATTGACGAACAGAAGAACTAGGTTTATCATTTTCTCACATTAGTACTAGCACCCGAGTTGGATAGAAATACATTACTCCAGTTTGTCTTCTAGGTATGAAAGCCTAAAACCAAGAATTTTGATAATTCAATCTTCTTGCCTAAAACACTAAAAGGTGCATAAGCTAGAGTAAGCGAAAGTCTATGATCAAGAAGGTTGTAATGTAAGGCACTGTCTCTTATTTCATTGCATGTTAATGATCAAGAAGCTTGGAAAGCATTGATTGAGTATTTTATAGATTCGCAGACTGGAATGGTCATACTGGAAAGGGACGGAGATATGAAAATTTTTTATTAAATCTGGTACCTTAGCCCGACTAAGTTGTACGATTTTGATAGCAATTTCAACTTCATCAGCATCAGCATAGCGTATTACGCGTGTCTCGTTTTCGCGATTACTATTATTTTAATGCCTTTTCGAGTCATTGTATTTCTACGTTGGAAAGGTATGATCCATGATCAGCAAGCATTGGTATTGTCTATACATTGGTTTATATCCATGTCTCACAGCTCACAAGAAGGATCTCTTAATTCTAAAGCATAAAGTCCGCATCAATTTAAGATTGTAGTTAGTCTCTTTTCTCTTATGACATACCTTTAATAGTAGAAAGAGATGGAACTTTAGATATTTTGGTAATGCGGCTTTCCACTTTCCACATTTTTTGACACTTTTTGACATGCTAGTGTATGTTAAGTTGTGTAAAGTAGTAAATTTTTGTGCCTTTTGTCCTACCACATGACACAAAACATAAAAAAGCAAACTTCAAGAAAAGTGGACCGCCTTGCAAAAGTTATCCTCCCTCTATGCAAGTATAATCTCTTTGATCCATGTCCATGATTCACTACTGACGTATGACTGACGTGTAAAGATTTTATTCCGATTTGTCCTAATCATTATGATGATAAATATTTCATTTGTGAAAATCATTATTTCAATCCATCTTAATAACGTAGCTGTTGATATGGCTTAATATTTTGTTACTTTCCGTAATTATCTTATATTATGTTAGCATTTTTCAATAATGAAATACGGTTTGCTGTAAAGTTATAATTTTTAAGTTTCCTGCATTGTGAATCGGACCTCACATCCTGTCATTCAAGCAAAGTTCAAATGTTCAAATTACTGTTACCTTCTCGAAAATATTTTAAATACAGTTTATTCCCAACGAAATAGAGATTTTTCACAAAACTCTTAAGCACCTACCTTTTATGCTATCTCTGGATATAGGTACTCTAACTAGCTGTGTACCAAGTTTCACCGATACCGGTAGGTACACCCGTTCTCGCATGAAACCATACAAATCACAAATCAAAATATCGAAACAATTTTATTCATTTTGTACTTTTTTTAATGAGTAGGAATAATTGTAGGGTGTTATAGAATAGATATAGTGGAATTTAACAGATTTACCGTCTTTTAAAAAACTTTTAAGCAAACAACAGTGACGAAATATGGCTAACAATAAAACTTCACAACGGAGTTGGTAATTCATTGAAAACCTAGCAATTTTGTTATCTTTGTTCATTTTTTTATGACTGAAACTGGTGTTAATTTATTGGATTTTATTTAAAATGTAATATATAAAGTTTGTGTCTATGCTCATCGACGAAAAACATCAACTGCAACCCTAAGTTTGTTTGTACTGTATTTTTTCAATTTTCTCAAAAACTGTTATCAATACAGACACCGCTATAATTTTCCTACAAAATTCAATAGTTTATCGACATGTAAGAATTATTTCAGATTTTTTGGCTTTATATGTTCGGAGATCAGGGGGGGGGAACCAAAATTTTTCGTGCAGTCGGGCTTATAAATGAATAACTACGCATCACTTAGTAAAACGAACTACCAATACGAAATCTACGTTCAAAGCCCTTTCAAATGATACCAAACTCGGCTAGATTGGAAAACTTTTTTTTTAAAAGTCATCGGTTTTTGGACCGTAAAAATTTGTAAAAAAATTATTTTCTAAATTTTTAGTCTCGCTTTACGTTTGGGTTAGCATGATTGACCACTGTGCCGAATTTCAAGTCGCTAGCTTTTATAGTTGCTGAGAAAAGTGGCTGTGACAGACGGACGGACGGACACGAGAGTGATCTTATAAGGGTTCCGTTTTTCCTCTTTGAGGTTCGGAACCCTAAAAATAAACTAACTATGTATGTATGTATCTAAATAGGCCTCCAGTCGCGTCTGCATCAACAAAAACTGCGCATCATTGAGTCGTATCCCGAAATACACATTTACCGCGTTATTGCTTCTTGTGAACACATTTCTCAATTAGGGCGGTCCAAGCGAGACGATTAATTCGTTTCCAACCTATAAATCCCGTTTACCCCAGTTTACCCCGCATCGGGTAATACTACCCTCTCAATAAGAGTTACGGTAAACAATACCGGTTTTTTTTAGGAATCCGTGGCTAAATATTTGAAACGGTACCAGGAATTTCAACCAATCCAACTTAATTTTGATGATGTTAATCTTCTTCTTATCTACGTACATATTACAGACACACACACATAATAATAATAATCCGCCATGTAAGATCCGTTACGATCCGTAATCACGGGCAATTAAGACCCGGACCTTTGGAAGGCGTGCATGGAGCCGAAGCCAACATGTAGAGGCCCGTTCAAGAGACAAGTTAATCTATGTAAGCGATACCCTTAGGTCCGGGTCCGGGTCTTAATTGCCCGTGATTACGGATCGTAAGACACATAATAATAATATAATAAAATCATTGAAGGACTCGTTTTGTTAGTAACACAACTTAACTTAAAGTTAGTAACTTAGTACAATAATACATTCAACCTAGCCAGTGCTCACAGACTCACGCCAGACTCACCTGTTATTTTAGGGTGGTTCAGACATAACTGAAAAGCCTCATATGCCGATGACTTCTTATCGTGTGGGCAAGCCCTGGTGTCAGAGTTTATTCAAACCGCCTTACGGTTGCGCCGTGGTTTTTATGTAACGACTACTACCACCAGAGATAGTAGCCGGGACCAACGGCAACGGCCATCCGAACCGCGGAATCATCTTTCTTTTCAGACAATCAGATGGATGCAGCCTGCAATGCACTAAAACTGAGGAAAAACGCACAAAGTGACATATCACTAGGTGTCCCCCGTGGGAATCGAACCCACAACCTCCGGTGGCAAGAGCCCAGTGCCAGACCACGGAGGCGGTCGATGATGATAATGATACTTTATTTTATATCAATCATACCTATCAAAAAAGAGCAGAGAAAGAAAATACAGCAGCAAGAAAATAAATATCCTTATGTACGGGAGTGAATGCTGGGTGTGGAGCAAAAGGAATGAAAGTCGAGTGAATGCAGTGGAAATGCGCTCTTTACTAAGTATGTGTGGACTAACAGTGACCGACCGAATCAAGAACATTCCGATAAGGGATCGGTGTAAGTTGAAGGATGATTGTGGTAACCAGGATTGAAAGAGTTATGCTTAGGTGGTTCGGTCACGTTCAGAAGATGAATGAGAGTAGACTCTACTCTATTCTATTTTTGTTTAATGACATTTTCTTGTTAAATTTGGCTAGTGTCAAGTGTTGAAGATAAATTTATTAGGTAGGATTGTACGGTAATTGAATATGGCGATCTCAAAGCCATGGAGTGCGATTTTTGAATCTCATTCGATGAATTCAGCAGTTGAAAACGTCAAAATTACTATGGAGATAAGCATCTTTCTACTACTGATTTTACTTTCAAAAATCGCACTCCTGGAGTATGATTTTTGAAAGTAAAATCAGCAGTAGAAAAATGCGTATCTCCTAAGTAATTTTGAATTTTTCAACTGCTGAGCTCACCGAGCGAGTTTCAAAAATCGCACTCCTGTTTCCACACACTCGAATCCGCCATAAAATGGCGGAGCCGCGTGGCCACTTAAATCGCGAGCCGAACGGATTGACGTCTACACGAGAGCCCTTTAGCCACGCGACTCCTAGACTCTACTCACTAGGTAGATTTATTGATCCAATGTCAGTGGAACAGTCAAGAGAAGGGGTCCGAGGAGAACTGACCACGACCAAATAAAAATGGTCTTCTCCGAAAATGTCGGAATGAAAGAATGTGAAAATCATTCCTCGAAACGGGAACACGTCAGAAATATTCTGAAAACTCGTAAAATCAACGTTTCAATAGTAGTAACGAAACTCAGTCCATTGTGACGGGGAGTGAGCCCGTCGCTACTTGTATGGGTTGGAAGTGGGTACAACACGCCTTGAAATTGAAGCATGCAGGTTTCCTCACGATGTTTTCCTGCAGCATGCGATTTGCAGTATAAATATCATTTAAAAATACTATTTTTCTCATTACTATATTCCCCGAGTTAGTTATAGTCCTTTTATACAAGCTGTTAGGAAAATTATCATTAACCTTTAAACCTTTTAACACTCTACGCATCAAACTGAACAACTTTTAATAACGGAGCAAACCTGTCAAAACAAAAAATAAACAGCTGTCATATTTTAGTAGCATTGAAGTTTGGTGTGGAATAGCAATTTTTTTTTGCTCTGACTTGATAGCACTGATATTGACTGAATGAAACTTTAATTTCTCTTTATACGGAACCGTCATATTATTTTGCAACGGTTTTTTTTCCGATACTTTTTACCGGTACTTTATCGAATGTGAATTCTATTTTGTTCGTAACAGTAGTGAGTTATGAAGTTAAGCTGAGTAACAAAGTTGACAAATAGGTCAATTGAATAACCCATCAAACTGAACAATTTTTACAATGGGAGCAAACCGATCGGAGCAAAAATAAATCTGCTGTTTCATACTAAACGATCGGTTTGCTCCCATAGTAAAAGTTGTTCAGTTTGATGGGTAGGGTATGTGGTTTAAAGGTCAATGATAATTTCCCTAACAGCCTATAACTAACTCGGGGAATATAGTAATGAGAAAAATAGTATTTTTAAAAGATATTTATACTGCAAATCGCATGCTGCAGGAAAACATCGTGTATCGCAAGAGAGTGCAGTGGAGCGCAGGGTCCTATGTGACCTTAAACTTTTTCTCTGGACCTCGATAATAATTTTCAAAAGCATCCGGACCCCACATAAAATTACTTGCCAAACCCTGGTCTGAAGCACGTATAATAGTTTACACCCTGTATTAGATGCATGTAGGTTTTCTCGCTATGTATTTTTCAATATACTCATTCCTAATCCTGTCTAGGGCTGTCACCGCTTTTGGACAATGTCTCGACGTCCCGACAAAACACTATAATGTCCCGATTGAAACTTCACAATGCATTTTCCGCGTGACCTGAACCTATTCGAGTATTTAATCATGAATATCGGTCCAGTGGACTGATTAAAGAAATAATCTGTTCCATACAATACGTAGTCGATCTTACAAAGTCATGTTATTTGCGCATAGCTCTAGAAATGTATGTTAAAGAATATCCTAGAATGTAACGAAGACACCCTAGTAGTAGACGGTACAAAGTACAAAGTACAAATCCAAAATCGATAAAAAGCCTCAAATCGATGTATACAGTTTGGTACAACTTTGGTACAACGAACATTTTAACCGACAGTTTTTAGAATAGTAGATTACACACCGGGGGCAGGAAAGTAAAAAAGGTCTCGGCTTTGCCTCGGACAACAATTACATGTGATCTGAGGCTTTCTTATTTACTGCCCAAGGTGTGTCTACCATTTTTGTCCTCGACGGAGGCGGAAAGCGGCAACTTCGTTTAGCGCAGCAGCGGGACGAAAGTTGACGCTTTCCGGCCGGAGGAGAGAAAATAATATTTGCTTGTAGTATGGGATTTAAAACGTTTGACGTGGATGTTCTGAGGTTTCAGAATATCTCTGACTACCCCCTCGGGGAATATAATCGTGAGCATATGCTATGCTTAGGGATTTTTAAAAATCTGGACCCTATCGTATGGGCTATTAAATGAAAGGGCTTCATGGGGCGGTTCTAAAAACATACTACGCCATTAACTTTCAGCTACCTACTTGTTTTATAAAAATCAAAAAGTATTTTCAAAACACACCCCCAGATTGGGCTCATCCCGAAAGGAAACTGCTGAGTAAATTTTTATAAAACATAATGTTAAATCTGTATTTATTTATTTATCGTATGGCTGATTTCCTGAAATGAATGATGAATGATTTCCTGATGTGAATGTCCTGCAATATCTGAGGACATCTAACGTCAAAAAAAAAAATCCAAAACTAATTTATAATTAAAAACAAAAACTTTGTTTTTTTTTTAGTTTTGGCAAGTTTTTAGAGCTTCATTATTTTTCGAAACTGATTGAACTGTACCTACTGTACTGTTTTTGTGTGCATCTCTTGGTCAAACTATGTCAATAGAAGAAGAGTTGGTGGATTGACATTAATTATGGCAACCCTAATCCTGTCTATTCTAGTTACATTAGTAGTACATCCTCTCAATTCCTCTCAAATTCTTTTCAACAGAAATGCCAAAATAAAATCACTTTACGCATCAGATAAAATAAAGGAGATTTGAAACTACTTTTGTGCGTAATTAAATTTGTTTGAGGGCTTTTGTTCTGACCCTTTTAGTTTCGTATTGGGCATTACGGGGATTGAGTAAGTTTTGTGTGCGGTGATCCTTTCGGGGATTTACTTGAGGTGTTAGTGTGCGTTTAACCGAATTTCCGAATGAATAAGTACGATAGCAAATTTTGTTGTGAAATTGGCGCGCTTTGGAAGTAAAACCGACTCGTATGGCGTGACGAAAAATAAAGGCCTCCGCACATTGCAGCGATATTATCGAGCGATATTATCGACAGCGATATCGCGACACTTTACACACTGCAGCGATTCCGAGATTCGCGTCACGCATGCGCTCCACCACTGAATGTAATCGAAAAAGTTGCGATAATATCGCGGCAGTGTGTGGGATCGAGCGCGTCCCCATACAAAATGTACTGAGAACAATTATCGCAAAATCGCAGCGATATTATCGCTCGATAACATCGCGGCAGTGTGTAGGATCGCGCGCGTCCCCATACAAAATGTACTGAGAACAATTATCGCAAAATCGCAGCGATATTATTGCTCGATAATATCGCGGCAGTGTGTAGGATCGCGCGCGTCCCCATACAAAATGTACTGGAAACAATTATCGCAAAATCGCAGCGATATTATCGCTCGATAAAATCGCTGCAATGAGCGGAGGCCTTAATGGCATGACGCTCTCTCACGCCACGTTTGACAGCTGGGAAAGTTCAAAATTTCGCAGTATGGACCGATCAGTAGGGAACTGTAAAAGGGGTGTTCACAAAAGGCCAGCAATGGTCGCAGTGGCCCGCGCACGTCTGTAAATACCCTAAACCAAGAATAAATGGTCTAGTAGTGGTGGAAGCCACTGTGCCAATGAGGGTGTCGTTGGATAGGATTGAACTATAATGCTCCTATGGGTCTACCATGAGTTTTCACCGTTCTTTACTACTGCAGTTACGTCACCAATTTTGTATTGAATTTCGTACAGCGCCCCTAGTGGTTACGTTGAGAACTAATTTCTGTCATACATATTGGCGACGTAACTACAGTAGTAAAATACAGGGAAAACTCATGGTAGGCCCTCTGTTTCTTACTAGTTTATCTAAAGCACAAAATAATCTCCAACCCTTTTCAATTATTTAAATTCAATAAAGTATTTATCACAATATTCAAATCGCCTAAGAGCATTCTTCCAAAACGTATTGAATCTGTTTTATTTATATATATACCTACCTAATCCAATCAAACTCACTGATATGAATGAACCCTTTCAATCTCTTAGTTTACAAACCGATTTATTACTTCGAACCCTTTTGGACATTAAATGGAGAGAAAAATCTTGTCGCTTCTACCAAGAACTTGTTAACTCAAAAAGATTTTTTCTTAGTGATAGCTGATGATACCTATTCCTTCATGGCCGTGTTCGACCACAGCGACTTATTATGGCAGTTGACTTTGAGAACTTCGTCGATGTGCTCTTAGATGGCTGATGTAGCCTAACAAGCCCTCAAAGTCTAAAACATTATTTTGGACAGACTGATTCTTCACCGAAAAGTCAGTGGTGTTACAAATCTTATTACTTATCCTATTAGATTAATTAATCTCATTTTGAGGTTATTATTGTCTCTATCTTCATGCCAAATTTTGTTTTAATAAGTGCAAAAATGAGAGAGCTACAGTAAAAAAAACATAGCATTTACACTTTAGAATGAACCTGAAAAGATTTCGCCTCGAATTTTTACCGGCAAAAATCTCAAAACCTTCAGCTCCAGAAAGTAAAGGAAATCTAAGTCAATGAAGTGAAAATTTCCCGCCATCTGTTGCCGTAAGTTGCGAGTGGACTAACATGAAATATGTATGAACGCGTGACGGTAGCATTTTGAAAAATGTAATTGTTTTGTTACCGTCTCCCTGTAACGTTCTCTAGAATTTCCACCGTTTATTCTGTGATCTTTGTTTGTACTGTTTTATTTCTTACTAGCGACACGTCATGGCCTTGCTTGTTGCTACACAAGCCTTCCTCGTGAATCTGTCTATCTATTAATGAAATCCCTATCAACAAATATACATTCGTTTCTGAGATTAGCCCTATGTACCTAGATTGATCAATGTTGTATATTAGTTACTGACAACAGAACTGTAATTCGCACGACAAAATCCTACTAAATATCTGATACGGTCTCAACCCCTTCGTGGGAGGTGTGGAATAAATGTCCACCACCACGTGTGCCCAATGCGCATCCATTTTCTTCTTCAACGTATTCAGCTTTTCTCACGATGTTTTCCTTCACCGTTTGAGAGCAGTCGGTATTACGTTTAGAAATAGTAGATTACACACCGAGGGCAGGAAAGTAAGAAAGGTCTCATGTAATGTGATCTGAGGCTTTAGTGTGTCTACAATTTTCTCCTCGACATAGGCGGAAATCGGCAACTTCGTTTAGCGCAGCGGGACGAAATTTGACGCTTTCCACCCGGGAGGGGAGAAAAATTCATTGGAGCATGGCATGCGTGAATTTTAACCTGGACCCCTCATGTTTGAAAATCCACGCCTCTTCGCAACACGCCACCAAAGTTCCTTAATAACATACCTAGGATCTATTTTCTCTCTCACACAAGAATCTCCACACGTCTCTAATTTCCTTTCGGAAACTTTAAGGTATTTCGTTAACTAATTAAAATAAGCCTCGAATAATTAATTGAACGTGCGTCTTCAAAGTAATCAGTAATTATCACGGTGATTAAACATTTTCGTTGAAACGTAGATAATTTCCGGTAATAATAATCTTCAAGATAAGACGATTCTGGGTGTTTGATGATGATGTTATCCGAATCGATTTCCACTTACGCGACTACTAATCTTTATAGAAAAACAGTCGGGTACGAAGGTACGAAGATGGGTATTTTTCATTCATTCATTCATTTTTAGCCTGTCCTCTATCTACCCAGTGCAGAAGTGCGATTTTTGAACATCATACGAGCGGTTCGGCAGTAGAAAGATGCATAATCTCCATAGTAATTTTGACACTTTCTACTGCCGATGCACTCGTATGATGTTCAAAAATCGCACTCCTGGGCATAAACCTCCTCCCTATTCTGCCATTCTTCTCGGTCCTGTGCCAGTCGCAACCAGGTCTTGCCGATACTTTTCGAGATGTAGTCGACCCACCTGGCTGCCGGACGACCCACTTCTCTTTTACCTAATCTCGGCCACCACACTAAGGCTTTGCTCTACCTGCCATCATTTCGTCTTGCTGCGTGTCCTGCCCATCGCCACTTTAAGCGAGCTATTGGGTCCCCGACGTCCTGAACCTTAGTTCGACGTCGGATCTCGACGTTTGTGACGTGGTCAAGAAGGGTGATGCCTAGCATGGCGCGCTCCATGGCTCTCTGTGCTACTTTGATTTTGTGTATAGTTTCCTTATGCGTTTGTGAAGTCTACCAATCCGCGTTGGGCACGCGTGGTAGACTAACACTCATACACCCTCCCTGAGGGTATGCCTGTGCCCTGCAGTAGAATAGGTCTTACAAAATTTGCTGAAACTATTTTGAGGGGATGATCAGGCCATCAAACTGAACAACTTTCTCTATGGGACCAATATCGAAATTGCGAAAAAATAAACACCTGCCCCGTACATTTCAGTCGAGTTATGTTTGCAGTCTTGTATAAAACAGCTGGTTTTTTATTATTTTTCGATGTTTGCTCCATAGTGAAAGTTGTTCAGGTTGTTTGTTTGATGGTCTAAAGTCTAAACGTAGTTTACGTATAATACCATTGGTCTAAACCACCTATTTTAAATATAACACAGCGTCGCTTCATCCACATTTTGATATCTTTTAAGTTAATTTTTCTAGACATTTTGCTGCTAAAAATTCACCCCTACATTGTCAAATGGTAATAACCTACCCATATCCAAAATACCCCAAAACACTTAACCTCTATAAAACGATATACTGCCATAAAAATGAAACACTATTTCCATGAAATCACCCATCGAATCATATTACATAGTTACCCTCTATTCGGGTCGTAATAACCCTTAAATAGGGGTAATTTTACCCCTTGTTGTTAACATGGACCTTTGGCTAGAGTTCGATTTAAACAGTTTTGGGTTATGTTAAGTTTAGTACAAGTTTATTACTTGTAGTTAATTTATGGGTCCTAGTAGCCCTAATTGGTGAAGAAAGGGGTTAGGTCAGAATATGTTTCTGAAACCGACAAGCATGTTAGACAAGATAATTTTGAAAATTTACAGGAGAAGGCTCTAGCCTTGCACACCTTCATGAAGAGTCAAACTATGTCTAAAAAGGCTCGTTTGTCGGTTCACGAGGGTGTGTTGGCACCAACTTTAATGTATGGCAGTGAGAGTTGGGTATGGCAAAAGAAGCATGAATCTAGAATAAATGCTGTTGAAATGCGCTTCCTGCGTAGTATGTGTTGTGTGACTTTGAAGGACCAGTTACGGAATAGTGTGATTAGATGTGGTCTGAAAGAAGATGCAGTGACAAGGATTGAAAAAGGCATGTTGAGGTGGTTTGGCCATGTGGAAAGAATGAGCGAAAGTAGGTTGACGTATGAAATTTACAAAGCAATTGTGAATGGAATAGTTGAAAGGGGGGGAAAATTGTTTTATTTCCTCCATGTGAGGACCCGTTGTTTATTAGTAAGTATATAATTTCTGTCTCTGTGCCAATAAATAAATAAAATATAAATAACACAATACATAACATAGGTAACTGTTCAGTCTATAGATAAACAAACCAAACAAAGAACAAACTATGAGCTAGACAACAATTCAGCTCAAATAAAAGATCTAGATCCCAGACAGTTAGTAGGTATAACGATCTGTAAACTAGAATGGAGCTGACTCCGAACTCTGATATAGTAAGTTAATGCTGACGTGGGCTTGTAAGGCCAGGTGGGTTCGATTTTGAATTACAAAGGCTTGGGAATAAAGTTGACTTTGATATTGAAGGTTTAAACGAATATTGTTTTATATCAACAACTTAGACAAGAATATTTTTAGACCTTGTAAAAATTTTGTAAAAGTGGATGTCTCGTTTATTGAATGAAACAACATTTTTTTTATGGAACTGAAAAGGTTTTATTCCCCCTTATTTTTTGGCTTCTACGCATCTTCTACGTGATAAAAGAAATGGAAATATTATGAAATCGTCACCATAATTATCGTATGGAATTTTGTGTGGGGTTAGATTTTGAGGTTAGGTAGGATATTTCAGTCAGACATAAAAATTTAAACTTAAAACAAAACAAGAATCATCAAAATAAAGTCACAATTGGCGGTGTAATCGCGTAATAAACATACAAAAAAAAAACTTGCGGGTCGAATTGAGAACCTCCTCCTTTTGTTGAAGTCGGTTAAAAAACGTTTTTTATTGTGTCGGAAGTAGGTACTTACAGACATTTATTTTGTAAGTAATATAGGTACGATCGCTGGCATTCGGTTAGCATAGCATCCACCCAAAATGGATATCTTGAGTTGACTCTTTTTCCCGCAATTTTATAGTTTCCCAAACTAAAGGTTCTTCAGTTTGATGATCTAAGCCACCCCTTTAAATATTACTACCCACTTCTGTTACACCCTGTATAAATGTGCATATATTGAACCCAATTATGTACCGGGCACGGACGTCATGCCAAGTCCAAATGAGTTTTTACACGTGCACGTAATATGCTCTCAAACGGTGAAGGAAAACATCGTGAGAAAACCTGCATACCCTGAAGCAGAAATTCTGAGGATTCAAGCCCATGACCGATAGATCGAGGCTGTATGAATTGATAACTTGATACGAAACGTATCCATAAAAAGAATGTAACAACGCAAAAATACTTCAGTATCGAAACCAAAAATACTTTCAAATAAAAATCGATTTCCCCTTTGAAACCGCATGACCCAATTGCTCAAAAAATACAGTCTCAATAACTCTGAAACTGCGGCCCGCAACGTAGGGTAGTGGACAGGCGATCCGGCCCGTAGATTGATGGCACCTGCCTTTCCGGCGGTCCAATTTAGTTCGGAACCTGTATGTTTGTCGATGTAGACATTTTTGCTATTTTTAACCGACTTCAAAAAAAGAGGAGAGCTTTAATTCGACTTTATATCTTTTTTAGGGTTCCGTACCCAAAGGGTGAAAACAGGATCTTATTCACATAAGCCTACGTTGTCCGTCTTTCCTGCCTATTTAGGGCTGTAACTTTTGAATCGTTATTGGCTATGTGCGAAGTAGTGATGGGAACTGTCAGCGCCCGGGGTGGCAGAAATGTGTACTTTTGTCGGACAAGTTGTGTAAAATATGCTTGAATCTATGCAAATCTACACACTAACTCAACACGAAATCTCCAGAACTGTAAAGACTATAAACTTAAAATTTGGCATGAAAGTTTCTATTGGCATCTAGTTGCTCACTAAAAAAGGTTTTTGAAATTTTAACTGTTGTGTGGTGGTGTGGTACGGAACCCTTGGTGCGCAGTAGCCCGACTCGCACTTGACTAGTTTTTATTTTTCTGTATATTACACGATAACTTCGGCATTTCTTGACCGAATTGGTTGATTCGTTTTCTGTTTTAAAAGAATTACTACAGAATTGGTCCCATTTTAATTTTGTGAAGATGTGATGATGCGTAGAGATAGATAATGGAACTCCTCAAAAATTTATAGCAAATCATCGGCAATATACCTAAGGAATTGTTTTGTGTCAATGTACCTACTCCTTTGATATAAAACTTAAGTATACAGGGTGTCCCGTAAATCAACGTCAAGCCAGAATTGGTTAAAAGGACAAATCATAATAGTTACCAGTAAAATAAAAAATAAAACTAAGTCATAATTTTTTTTAAATTATAGCCATTTTTTTTCTCGAGAAAATGTACACCCTGTGAATTCCAAGCAACAGGTTAGATTAGAGCATTTTTTTTCAAACAGCTACCTTGTTCAAAATGTTAACTTTTTTAAAAATATCATTAAATGAATGATTTAAAGCTATAATATGTTTCGTAATATAATTAGGTATCTAATATTAGCACTCAAATGGTAAAATATTAGCTATTTTCGCTTACAGATCAATTTTAACGGGACCTGGCGGAGATTTTCTTTCCCTTCCGTTACCATATAATTTAGTGAATAAATCCTAAAAGAAGCATTATAGAAGAATAAAAAACCGTTTAGTATGATATTTTATACATGACGTATTAGAAAACTACACTGTTTTTAACGAAAACATTATAATTGTTTAGTTTTAGGCATTTCTTTGTACTATCCGTTACCACATGGTCAAGATGGCAGTGTATTTTTCTCTTTAACGATCAGATCAGTAGGAATATCTATGAGTTTTGTATTTGAAATGGAAGTCCTCTTTTGATTTTATATTGTTATTCACTAAAATAATAGAAAAATCGAATAATTATGTACTTTTTCACATAATTTATAGTGTTTCAAAAACGGACAGTAACGGAAAAGACGGTAACGGAATCATAAGGCTGGTGGCATAAAGGTACGAAAATATCGAATAATTAAAAATTAATTCAAATTCATAATAAAGAAAAAGGGAAGAATACGAAATCAAAATACAAGAACAAACTCGTTCAGACCATCAAACTAATCAACTTTCTCTATGGGACCACTGTCGAAATCGCGAAAAACAAAATAAACTGTTCCATACAAAACAGCAATCCTACTTAACCCATACCTATGTATGGGACAGATAAGAAAACACGTTTCTTGTATGGTGACCCCTCATAAATTGTAACCTTTTTTTATAATTTATTAAAAGATCTGCTACACTAACTTCTGTATATAATAAAATTCAGTGAAAATGTCAACCATCTACCCATTACGGTTCAAAAGATACAGGTATCATACATAATAACGTAGCGCTTCCAACTCTTCGCGCTCTATCTCAAGAACGGTCAGTTATACAAAATATTACAAAAGATCGCATTTTTAGACAATTTTAAGCTCTAAAATTTTTACTTAACCTTAAATGTCATTTAAAGCATAGGAAAGAAGATATTTTCAAAAAACCTGTTTTTTTGACATTAGTCCATGAATATCTTGATTTGCTTAGTCGATATTTAATGTGCCTTTTGACATAACATAAAAATTGTCATAACGATTATTTTTACAAATTTGTAGCTTATTATCTCTCATAATTAAATTGAATTAAAAAAAAGTTTTAATAAAATTATTATTGTAATGTTCTCATTGTGCCCAATACTTTATGCTTATCTTCCGTTACTTTTCGGGGTCCCCATAATACATTACCGCCAAGATGGCAACGGAGGGGAAGTAACGGTCCTAACGCTAGAAAATCTTTAAAAAAATAATTTAAATGTTTTCGCTATCAATTAAGGTTATATTTTGCTCAATGAGTCTTGGTTATGAACCAATCAATATTTAAAATGTAATTTCAAAGCAAAAAAGTAGCAACTTAGTCGAAAATTTACCTTGATTTGTCCTGGTAACGTATCTGGGGGACAATTTACGGACCCGACGTAAACCACGCGCCCGGTTCACTTTACTGGCAATTTCTGCCAAAACTGAAGAATGTAGGGCAAGGTTTGAGGTTTCCATATAAAATTAAATGTTGCTTGATGTAAAAAAACACCTTATTTGTTCGAAATTTTAATCGGATCAGGGTAAAATCGTGGGTAACGGAATATGGGATGTCCCTTTTTTCAAATTTCTCGGACACAATTAAAACATGTTTATTTCTTATTTTTTGTACTACACAGTGCCTGATAAGGATATTTTATACAAGTTAATGCATATATTGATCTAGAACAAGTGTTTCCAATTCAGAAAAACATATATAATAACATGAAAAAGACCAATGTTTTTTCATTTTCTTGCCTGGACGCTAGGAAATGTGGGTATCCTGCATGACAAAAGTTAGCTTTCTGATTGATTTTACTATCAATCAATATACTTTTAAAAATTATTTTATATAAAATATTAAATTTGTCACCACCTCAATACATTAAAACGATGTTTGCTGAGTAATTAATTGAGATATGAATTTTTAAAGTGTCCGGACATGCCAAAAACACAAGGTAGCTGTTTGAAAAAAAAATGCTCATTACTATCAGACACACAGGCATACAGGCACACAGGCACTATTCAGGATTAAATAAGAAAAATAAAACTGAGAACAAAAGTAAGGATTTGTAGCAAAAGTAGCTAAAAAACCATCACAGGATGTACATTAAAAAAGCCAATAATTTAAAAAATTCATGACTTAGATTTTATTTTTTATTTTTCTGGTAACTATTATGATTTGGCCTATCACCCAATTCCGGCTTGACGTTGATTTACGGAACACCCTGTATAAAAAATGTGAATCACTGAAAAAATTGCAATAATAACATTAGCAAAAATTTGTTTGTTAACGTTTAGTATTTCACAATTTTAATTATTTAAACCGATCTCAAAACTAAAACGTTTAAAATAATAATCCATGGTTATGTCCAAGGTGTACTTTAACCCGTTTAACCCCACATTCTGATTGTTACAGCTCAAACGATAACACCGAACAACGAGACGGTTCAACACGTGCTACCTATGACTGTGACGCGAGCTGAACTTGGGGGCGAGCTCAAGTGCGAGGTGTCATCCGCCGCACTCGACGAGCAGATTGTAAGGACTGTCGCCTTAAATGTTAAAGGTAAGGATTTTTTAGTTTTTTAACACTCTGTATTGTTCCACAGACACAATGATAAACATAAAGTTGCAGAAACGCTCATTAAAGTTAATCCGCCATTAAATCTCTTGCTGCCACTTTTGTCTTCTTGACGTAGTAAAAGCTAGCATGAGAGTTTTTACCAGAGATGTGCGAGGTAGCGAGGCGGTGACCGTGGAAACAATCCGCCAATAGCGCGCTCGCTGGATCACGTCATTGGGCAATTGAAACACTCTTTTTCGTCATTGGGAATTTGAAGGCCGATTTTCGCCTCGCTCACCGCCTCGCTACCCCGCACATCTCTGGTGGAAAAGCAGCTTTAATGGAGGATGCCCTCGTGGTTAAGAGAATTGGGCTCTTGACACGGAGTTGGTGGGTTCGATTCCCACGGGGGACACCTAGTGACATGTCACTTTGTGCGTTTTTCCCCAGTTGGTTAGGACATTGCAGGCTGAATCACCTGATTGTCTGAAAGTAGGATGATTCCTTGCTTCGGATGGCATGTTAAGCCGTTGGACCCAGCTACTATCTCTGGTAGTAGTAGTCGTTACATAAAAACTTAATAAATACTTTTAAAGTTAAAGTTATAAGTGTGAAAATACTTCTGAGGGACTCTGCTCTGCTACTATTTTAATTAATCAAAATAAAATTTCATCCACATCTCGCAACTCTACATAATATCACCGAAAACGAAATTTATTTCTCTAGTGCTTCAAAATTTACATACAATTATAATAATCCGGAGGAAAAAATTTGATACGACGTTAATTCTGAGTTATGAACAGGTTAAATAAAGTAGAATTTTGATGGCGAGTATTTTTGGAGATTTAAATATTAGCTGACCACAGACTTAAAAGAAGAACCAGACGTAATCTCGTCTAACCATGAGTGAAGCAGCCATTTCTTCTGTGTGCGTGCTGTCACGCGGTACATAAAGGTGACGGGTTGTAGCACCTGCGCCTAGAGCTAGTGCATCTGTGTGAGTGTAGGTCCCTTGTAGAACAAACGAGATTGTATTACCTTGCATGCTTCACATCTTTTTAGTGCAATATTCGGTCGGTATTTTTTTCAAGTCCGTGCAGCTGACATGAAAGAAGATTCAAAATAAATGCCGTCATTGCATAGAAAAACAAAGGGTTTTCCATATCTCATCAAATTTTAATAAGAGTCTCTCCCAATTTCAAATATTATTGATTATAAACATGTGACAGCCATGTTGTACTATTTCGAATCAAACTAAAGATTAAAAAATTAAGCTTCGGGCGGGACTTGAACCCGGACACTTTCAAACCGGGGAATTGCGTTTTCCAATTTCGACAGAGCCCACAACCCAGAGAACGAAATTGTAAAAAGCAATAGATTGCGTCTTAACGGACATGAGCGCCATCTATTGGAAGTTATTACAAACTAACCAACTCGTAAGTCCAGTATTACAACTGGAATGCATACGATATAGATGACACAACCTGTTCCAATTTCAAATATTATTGATTATAAACATGTTACAGCCATGTTGTGCTATTTCGAATCAAATTAACCACGAATTAATGAATCTTTAATTTAATTCGATCAGAGGTGGCGTCAGATGCAGTGGCTATAACCGGCAGTGGTCATGTGTGAGACGCCTGAAGGAATTATTCGACCTTTAAGACACCCGACTGGCTCTATTCGAAGCAAACTTTACCATTAGAAAAAGCACAAAATTTTTATCTATTTTAGGCTAAAACAGAACGAGATTCAGAATAGAAAAATACAAATTAAAGAAAAACCCTGCCCTAATCCTATTACTCCCAGTTCAATAAAACACAATTAATTCCTTACTAATCCAAACACTGCAGCTAAAATGCTAGTTAAAACAGTTTTTCCCACTCCAAGTTATCTTGGCTCAGTCGGGGTAATTATACCCATTAATAACGTAGTATCAGGGTGTACCCTTAATGAAAATTTATTCCTTTGCGAAATTAAGAGCGGAAAAGTGGAGACATCGAATGTCGTCTTGATTTAAGGGATAGACGCAATTTTGAGATGGAAATATCACAGTTATCACGTTTTCTAACATCGTACTGAATGATCTCAAACGATGAAGGAAAACATCGTGAGGAAACCTGCATACGCTGAAGAAGAAATTCTGATGCGTATGTAAAGTCTAGCAATCCGCATTGGGCACGCGTGGTGGACTAACTCTATACACCCTTGAGAGTAGCCTTGTGCCCTGCAGTGGGACGTTTATAGGCTGATGATGATGATGATGAATAGTATAAGAGATAGACGTACTTTTTGTTATCACCAGCTGCTATGAATGTATGAATGCCTTTTTTAGAATGCAAACATTAAGACATTTTTTACAATTTTCGTCTGTACAATGCATCACTTAAAAACTACTGAACCGATTTTAATGGAGTACGAAGTCACTGGCATGGTGCCGCTCTAGTTATAATTATTTTTCAAGGTCTACCACGTACCTCCACCACCACCACCTGCGTCTCAATATGTATTTAAGTGTTTTTCATGTTGTGAAAAACACTTATATGATAATCGGGTGTCTCTGTCCCATTCCGAGAACCTTCCCCTTAAAACAGTTCAAGTTTAAAAAATAACTCAGATAAATAGGCAGATTAAGTGTTTAATGGTTCAGAAGTGAATCTATTGTATTCCTTTGAGATATTGCCCCGGGCATGATATCTTTTGTTGAAAGGTGCAAATTTTATTTATTGCTGTTTTAAATTTTTTTGCTTTTATTTGTTTTCTTTTTATGACTGCGTGAGAGATGCCTAATTTTTATTTTTATCGTTTATTTCTACAACACACATAAAATCACGACACTGTTGTCGGGTATTCTCTTTAGGGCGTATTCAGAAACTTTGTTACAATTACTAAATGCCTAAACAGCAGTAGTTTATCAACTTTACCAGATTTACTTACGTTTCACCAAAAAAATACAGAAAAAAAAATCTAACTTAACCTAACTATTACATTCTAAATAAAATTATAGCATACTAGCTGATGCCATTGACTTCTTCATTGAGATTTATAATTAATTATAATCCTATATTAATCAGGGTTAGCATACCTTTCTATTACTGAAATAGTTTTTAGAATCATTTATGTACTTCTAGATATCACTCCTTACGTACATACTTACGTCTTTTTATTATAAATGTACCGTAGAACGGGGCTATTTGGATTTTCCGGGGTTATTTGGAATTAAATATATTAATTTTTCACCAAAAATCGTGTAAGGTATATTCTAGAATACAGGAAAAGAAACCTCTTCCCTTAGTTGCGTCAAACGAAACACTGGAACAGAAATACTGTGGTCAGTTGTGACCTATGAAACCTCAAAAAATAATTATTGTTTTAAAAATTACGAGTACAATAATTTTTCGTTTTGATAATCACTCTGTTTTTGGCAAAATAGAATTAAGCACATCTCTGAGTATCCCCTCGGGGAATTACAGTCTTATGTTTTTGAGAAAATTCTTTGTTCCAAAACAATCAAAAACAAACAATCACCGAAGCCATGCGATTAGGCATAAATGTCCGAACCCAAAGTCAAAGTGACAAAGTTCAAAACGATTGGACAAATGGGTTCACTCAAACTACCCCTATTGTTACAATACAAGAATACCCCTGACAATGCTCTTATGCCAATGGATTAAGCATAAAATTAGCTTGGATCACGGGACTTTGTACAACTGCTTTAGTTAGAGTTCTTGTACAAACATCGATATTAGATGCGACACAAGTTGGGTTATTAATTGACAATTTATTGGCTAATACTGGATCTGTATTGGGAAGGGGACAGATATGGACTTGGGTAGAAATTAATCGGTTTTTGATAAACTGCCATACATACTCTTGATCGTATTTCCTATCGGAGTGGTCAGAAACTCTGGTACAACACCATATAATATTTAAGCGTGCAATTGATGATGGCTCAATTGCCTAGCAAACTTATAGGTCGCTGGTTCATATCCGGCTCGAAGGACCAAAAACGGTCGTTGCGCCGTTAGACCAAGCAAAGGAGACAATCTTTTCGTCTCCGAATCCTTCACTCCACTTGCACTGCAATTAGTACATACCGAAACCATCAAAACAGACACAAACTGACGTTGGCCCAAGTCATCAAGACTTGGACGTCGTCGTCGACGGTGAAATGACAAAATGGAGCGGGCTGCCCCGCCCCCATCTCCCCACCTGCCTAAGGCGCAGTATAGCGTTCGTGGTCACACTGTAGTCTGATGATGTTTCATGGCCGTGTTCGACCACAGCGACTGATTATGGCAGTTGACTTTGAGAGCTTCGATGATGTGCTCTCAGGAGGCTGTTGTAGCTTATCTTGGCTTTGAAAGTGCGTCCGCACAGGCTTCAAGTCAATTTTCCATTACGATAGTTGTACTGGATGGCCGCGGGTGGTCTGGCTTTAAGTTCATCGCGCTTGGCATCGAGCTCAGCCCTACGCTTAGCCTCAAAGTCGAACACCTTTTCTGGACAGTGTGCCTCCACCCCGGTCGATCTTTAGCAAGCTCCTACCAACAACTCGGATCAATCTCGCAAAGCTTCATGTGGCGTTTTTGCACATCTTTGTACCGCAAAAGCTGCCCGCCTTGTTTCCGCTTGCCGCTCTGCAGTTCAGAGTAGAAGATGCGTTTGGCAATTCTTTCCTCCGGCATCCGACGACGTACTAGATGAATGTATACTTTCAAGAGGCATTTCTCTCTCTAAACTGGCAAAGAAAACAGCCTACAAACTACCCAACAATTAATACCACCTAATTCACCCCTGTATTACACTTGTGTAGCAAAGTATAGACCCATCCCCTATATTTTACATATAAGGGCACATTAAGCCATCACTTAACTAACTTCAGGCAGTACACTGTCGAGCAATTTTCAGAGCCCAACCCGATAAATTGTGAGGCGTATAGCTAATAAGTGGCAAGATAGTGTATTGTAGGGATGGTATGGATAGTAGAGGCTGGTATCGATTGTTTCTGAAGTGCTTCAATGAGCAACGCTTTTGATATTTTTCAATAATAAAATTGTATGTCAGCTGAATGCTAAAACTAAAATAAAATAAAAATATTTAGATGTATCTTGGACCTTAAGGTATATACATTATCATAATCTAATCATTAGTAATGTTCACTAGTACAAATTTTTGTACCTACTTATGTTTAAAACGTATACGTTATATTTTTTAAATAATATAATTATAGAAATCTCCCACAAAAACCATCATCAATATTTAGGCCCGGAATCAACTAAAACGGAGCGGAGCAGAGATGTGTAAAATCAACCAATAAAAAATAGCTTTAATTTCCATAGGTCCCATCCCGATAGAGCGAGCGACCTATTGGCAGATTTTACCTCTGCTTTGGTAGATAGATACCATGGTATGATACCATACCTGTAGGCCTAGCATGCCATCCCCGAGAAAACGATAAAAATCGAGATGAGCCTCCATCCTTATTATTTTACGTATGCCAGAAAGAGCGCGCATGACGATTTTCTCGTTTAAACGCTTTGTCGTAGGTGGCATGCTAGCCGTGCTGCAGGCCTTAAAGTACTTTTTCTCTATGCCTTGTTCCTTCTTTCACCCTGTAAAAGCTTCTTAAATAGTAAATAAAAGGGAGGAGAGGAAGCTATGAATAGTCCATTACCTGAACTGAATGCATGATAGATCAATGTTTTTCGATAAGTACAATAAAACAAACTATCACCGATGTCGATACTCAGTAGGTACATCACTAAAAGTAATGGAGGTCGGGAATTTTACCACCTTGCAATATCGGCAAAGGGTCGATAGATGCTAGAGGGCGGGGTAAATGCGCCAATGTTGGACACTCTATGTATACCGTATTAAGTGGAACTATAAATTATTTTTAAGTACACTTTGTTTTGGGTTATACGTCTCATTTATACAGGGTTAAATTGATATCATTACCGAGAATCTACCCATCAAACTAAACAACTTTTACTATGGGAGCAAACGGACCGGAGCAAAAAAAACTGCTGTTCCATACTAAACTGCAATGCCTCCTCGACTCAAATGTATGCAACAGCAGATTTTTTTTTGCTCCTTTCGGTTAGCTCCTATAGTAAAAGTTGTTCAGTTTGATGGGTAGACTCTTAGTTTAGAAGGATGCTAATGATATCAATTTCACCCTGTATAATGAGAGTTTGGTTTCAAATTTTCTTGTACGTTTTGAATCATCATTTCATCAAAAGAGAAATGCAAGCTTAAAAAGCTAGGTGCTTGTTTCTGACAACGTCAAAATTTACTAAAGTCGTGAGTTTATATATGAAGCCTTGCTACACCACGAACGTTTTGTGACTTAATTAGTTAAAATAATAATTAATACGATCACAAGATTAGGTAAATTAATTAATTATGCTGAACGATGCTTCAGCCATTTTGTCAAAGACCTAATTAGTGAATACCGCACGAATACTGATTATAAGAGGTCGTAACTAATTTAAAATTTATCAAAGGAAAACTTGGTTGTCAACATTTTCTTAAAATAAATTTAAAAAACCGGCTAAGTGCGAGTCGGGCTAGCGCACGGAGGGTTCCGTACCACCATAATACAATATTACCAAAAAAAATATTTTATCTTTTCTTTTTTTTTTCTTATCGCGAGCTCGACACACACCTTGGTCGCTTTTTTATTTGTTGTTTTACCTTAGTATGCTCTAAGTTACACGCTTTTATGCATTGCCATTTTTAGGATCAAGGAACTTCTCTTCTTGAAAAAAAAAAACTATTCTTGTACCTTAATTTTCTACTTCTTGTTTTCGCCCCATGACACTTCATACCATCTGGAAATCTGGGGGCACTTAGTCGAAATATTACGTGGCTTGGCCGTTTTGTTACTACAAGAACTACTAATTCTATTACAGAAAAGTTATGAACAGTGAAAAAAGTTAGCGCCCCGCGCCCATGTTAATGCGAATTGGCCAAGCCACATATTTTGACTGAGGTGTAGAGTTTGTGAAGTTAGGTATTGTAGAGTTAGGGCGTGTAGAGTTAGAAGCTTGGCTCTACATGAGATCTGATAGCTTTTTGTCTGTGTGAGCCATATAGTCTCGTCTTGGCAACATTTTACATGAAAATGTTTATGGTGAGATCTTAATTTCCTAAAAGTTAACCTTGCTACAAAAATTACTGTTTGCATATAATTTGGTATTCGTAGCAAAGATTCTATCCACCCTAGAATGCTGCTAGCTGGATGGACCGTGTGTGGAAAAACATCAATTATTGGGGGAGCATTACCGAATACGTTTCGAAAAGTCATCCCCATTCATCCCTTAATTACTTATTAATGTCAGAAATTATTTTTCCTTCTTTCAATTACCGAAATGTACTATTTGTAACTTATCAATGGCATACAGGATGCTGCTTGTAACTTTTACTGGTGAAAATCTTTCCAGATTTAAAAAAAAAAATGATGTTCCATACTCTACAAATCGACTAGAGCTAAAATATGTATGGGATATCAAATATTTTTTTTGCGATTTCGATGTTTGTCCCATACAGAAAGTTGTTCAGTTTGACGGTCTAAACAAACCCCTTAAGAGTTTTAAATATTTATTGTTACTTATGAAACACCCTGTATATAGGGTCCTTCTTAATATGCTGACACTTTTTTAAGGGGATGATCAGACCACCAAACTGAACAACTATCTCTATGTGACCAACATCGAAATCGCGAAAAGAAAATCAGCTGCCCCATACAAAACTGCAAACCTACTCGAGCAATATGTATGGGACGGCCAATTTTTTTTTTTTGCGATTTCGATGTTGGTCCCATAGAGATAGTTGTTCAGTTTGATGGTCTAATCATCCCCTGAAAAAAGTGTCAGCATATTAAGTTGGACCCTGTATATTACGCTACGAGGTGACTAAAGGATAAGTATTTCTTTTACAGTGTACACACAGATACACGTCATTTCATCTTGAATCCTTGAAAATGCCAAAAGTGAGTGTTTACTAAAACCGGATGCAAGACAGCTAGTTGCAGCAATCAATCAATCAATCAATTATACTTTATTGCACACCAAAACAGAACATACAATTATGAATAAATATAAAGAATGCAATGCTTCAGATCACCCCGAAAGGGCTTATGGTCATGAGTATATGTAGGATTTAGCGCTAGTCAAAATCAAACTATTTATAACCGAGAAAAAAAACTTCTCAAGTCGACGCGTATAGCATCAGCAGCATTATGCTCACGACTATATTCTCCGAGGGGGTAGTCAGAGATATTCTGAAACCTCAGAACATCCACGTTTCACCAGTAGTACCGAAACTCTGTCCCGTGTGACGGGGGGTGAACCCGTCCCCACTTATAATGGACAGTGGGTACCATACATGCCCCGAAATTCAAGCATGCAGGTTTCCTCACGATGTTTTCCTTCACCGAAAAGCCAGTGGTGTTACAAATCGTACATAAATTCCGAAAAAGTCATTGGTTCGAGTCGGCTTGGACGGAGATCGAACCATCGCCTCCTGCACGGCAGGCAAGGTTACTCGCTACTGGACCACCACGGCTTTTATACGACGCGTATAGATTTTTTTTAAACCCTCGTATTTTTAGAACACCTCTTATCTTTTCGCACGTCGTCGTTCGCTGTATTTGTATACATCTCGAGACGTATATGTATACAATCAAAGCCAATCATGGGGTCAGTAATAGACACGCCTACCCTATTATTTACGCAGGTAGGGGTCCGTCTGGGGTCTAATTCTTGCTAAATTAAGTTGTGGTTCAAGTAAATGTAGTTTTACTTGTTTGTTTATCAGGAGTGGTATTTTTGAAAGTCACACGTTGAACTCAGCAGTAGAAAATGACAAAATTACTGTGGAGATATGTATCTTTCTACTGCTGATTTGACTTTAAAAGTCAAATAATAATAATTTTGACATTTTCAACTGCTGAGTTCAACGAATGATTTTCAAAAATCGCACTCCAGGTATTATTTTTTTGTCCATAAACACCTAGGTACATGAAATCAGGACCTCAGTATACCTCTTTCGGGGTGGTGAGAAAATATGCGATAAGTAGGTACCAGCTATTTCTTTAAGCATGCAGTTGTAGCATAAAAAAAATAAGTCAATTATTAAAAAATACTACTTACCTAACAAATGTCAATGTATCGAGTTAAAGTGACCTTGCCACTCCTCATATAAACCATGCGTGGTTTTCGTAGGGTGGCTATGTACGATAAAATGTACCTATTATTTTAGTTTTAGGTAAATAAATTAAAAAAAACTAGGACCTAAGCATACACATTTATTTTAAGGTTTTAATCATGTGTTACGTGGTGATACAGCATCTTAACCACAAAGATACAACCAAAAAAATTAAACATCATTCAAAATAGTTAGGTATGTCACAATAACTTTTTAAAACTGGATTAGAAACCATAAGCCGCATGGCTAGTTATCGACGAGCGGGCTAGGTAGCCACGTGGTTCAGACATTTTGTGTTCAAATATTTTGGAACTAAAACAGTAGAATCTCGAATAGGAGGAATAGAAAAGCGTTAACTCAGATCAATCCAACAATGCTTTTGATTTCGATACTCCCAAAACTGACTCGACCTGCAAGTTTCAATAAGATAAAATCGCTGTGTTCCTGATACTTGTACCACACTCCATCGAATGTGATGATTGGGCTATTACTTATAGGGTAAAGGTAGCCATTGATAGACTCAATAGTACCTACATCGATATATTGAATACGTTTTTTGTTCTGATATTAGAGATACACTTTCAATCAAAACTATGTGGCTGACACTTAGTTGCAGAAACGCCAATTAAAGTTAAGGCTAGGTTATCCCACTGCAAGCGTCTCTTTCTTGCAAGCATAAGTTTACAATTAGCCATCCCGCTCCAATTGAAAGCAGGATCGCAAAAAAACGTGTTTTTCGTCAATATCTTTGCTCATGGGAGTTTCTAAGCTAAAACTTCTCCTGAGTTCACTAGAAATATTTAATGTATTTAGTTAAGTACAAGAATAAAAAGTTAAATATCAGCAGTTTAATCATAGTATTGAAAAAACATAACAAAAAGGGGTAACTTTGGGATTTTTTTCTATCGAGTAAACTTAATCTAATCGTGTTATTAAGAACAGTCGCCCATCCGCCAGATCCTTAAATAAGACATTTAATTTCATACTTTGAAACACAGTTTAAAACACTTTCGTTTGTGTTCAAAAAACGGCCTCGACGGTATAACAGCGTCATTAAATCTCTTGCTGTCACTTTTTGTCTTATTATCGTAGTAAATGTTAGGAAGTGATTTAATGGAGGATTAACTCTAATGCGCGGTTCAAAATGTTTAAATATACACACAAACACATATTCTCACGCCTGTCTCTCACTGGGGTAGGCAGAGACAACGGAACGCCACCTGCTACGATCCTGACAAACCTCTCTAGCTTCCTCCACATTCTTTAGTCCTTTCATGCATGCTCGTCGATTTCGGGAAGATCTGACCTGGCCCTTTTTAAGCACGTCACCAATTTGGTTCGTATATGTAGGTACGTCTAGGCCATCCCCTTCCAACATTTCCACTTACACTTGCGTTATAGTTTGCACTAGTCAATCTGCTCTCATCCATTCTTTTCATAATTATGACCCATCCGTCTCAACATACCTTCCTCTATCTTTGTCACTATATACTCTACAAATATCGTATTAGGTTTTGCCCGAAACTTGTCACAACAGGCCTACCCTCAGGGAGGGTGTCTGGTATAGGCGTTAGTCCACCACACGTGCCCAATGCGGATTGGTAGACTTCACATTCACATCGGAATTTCTTCTTCAGCATATGCTGGTTTCCTCACGATATTTTCCTTCACCGTTTGAGAGTAGTCGGTATTACGTATATAACTCATTGGTACATGTCATGTGGTCCGTGCGGATTCGAACTCGGACCTCAAGATTGAGTCTCAAGCTCTCCGCAACGTTCCACCGACACTCTATCAATAGAATATCAATAGGCACGATGAAAAAATCTTCGTTCAATTTTACTTTCTAGTTCGCCTAAAGCCACCAAAAAACCATGTAACAATATTGCAATTTGGACAGCTATCTACTGAGAAGGCGACTAAAACTGAGACATCCAATCTTCTTAACTCCCCCGCGTAAAAAAAACGCAAGATCAGTAACAGTTTTATGGGCATCGCCTGCAGGGCTGTATAAAGATGAACGGTATTTTTAGAGATGGGACCGTAGATTTTTAGTATTATCGATAAAATGTTACCAAGCGAATATTTTGAGTGGAAGCACAGTAGAAAGAGTATCAAGTACAAGTGCATGTAGATAAAGTACGGACACACCAACCTTAGCTGCAATCGCTGTAAATATTCGGTGATTGAACCGTTATTGCACTACGTACGAACCATAACTTTTGACACATTTGGTATTGCGCTAATTGTGGTATTGCTCCTGACAGCCGTTAGAGCCGTTTTGACAGATCGCTCAGACGTTAAGGGCTGTCAGTTACATAGAGTTTAGCGCGATGCGGAATTCAGCACAGTTGAATACTAATTGGATTACAATGTGATTAGAACTGAAATTGGATAATAATAGAACTTCAACTTGGTAGGAAGCGTGGTGAAAAATGTTGGCAATGGCGTATTCCTGCCTCGCTGTTCGGTAGGTCTTTGCAAAGTAATATTAAAATAGAATAGAAGCAGATTTCTTAACGATTTTGGTACAATTATTTCATCGTCAGACATTTGCCCCATAAGTGTTTCGGACCAACTTCAGTAATCCCTGAATTTGCAGGCAAGCGTACCACCACAATCTAGCTTATCGACTTACTAAATTCCAGTAATAAAGTATCGATATCGATAAATTGTTTCCAACCACACCCCACCCCTAGTCCATACAGTAGAGTTTATTATGACGCAAGTAAAGTTGGGGACAAGTTAGTATCACACATTTGGGGATCGGTAGATAGTTGGTAACTAAGTTCTTATTCGATACCGTTTAGATTGACATCTGTTTCCAATCGTTATTGTAGTGACTGTTTGTTCACGCGAAATAGGGAGAGGCTTAGGAACAGATTTGTTTTGTTCTACGTCATCATCAGCCTCTATCCTGCTAGCTTTCGGTCTCTTTGACACCTTAGACCTCCTTTTATACCTTATCACTAAACGAGATAGCCTATAATTTTTGTATTACTAGCCCATTTCATCCCATTGCGGCACAATAACTTCAAACTTAGACAATTTTTGAGAGTTACGCGGTTATTAATGAAGCTAAAGTTAATCATTATTACGGGTTCCTACCGCATTTTTATTTATTTTGGAGTTCCCGATATTTCGGCAGTGTTTGTAACACGGGATGGATGTAGGAGTGACACAGTGAGTGTAGTTTGTCGTGCTGGACCAAGTGTGTCGGTAAATATTACAAACCGAGAAAAAAGTGACGATGACTTTCGAGTGAGTTCCGATAGTGGTCGGAGCAAACGAAGAAGAATGAGGGTAGACAGATTTGTCTGCTCTTAAAAATCTACCTGCAGTTCTACAGTCATCCCGTGATCATGGCAGTTGTAACACTGCCGAAATATCGGGAACTCCAAACCAAAATAAATAAAAACGCGGTAAGAACCCGTTATAATGATTAACTTTAGTTCAAACTTAGAGATTCGTTTCTAGAGTGTTTCTGAAAAATTTAATTGACGTCAATTGGATAGTATTGAAAATATCACCAAACTTAGTTTGTATTGCGCTCTCGGAATATACTTCTCTTAACCATTAAACCACTACTCTACTCATCAAACTGAACAGCATTTATTATAGCTGAGCTAAAATGTCAGTGCAAAAAATCAGCTGTTCCATACTAAATTGCAATGCCTGACGAATCGTTGACTATTTATATAGGGACCAGCCTTGCGGTAGCATTGTCCCTCTGCCAACGGTATAAGATCAATTGTAAGAGAACTGAAATGACAACCGATGGGGTGTCAGAGTTCTAGAGTGGAGAACGCGAACTGGTAGGCGTAGTGTGGGACGCCCTGCTGCCCGCTGGACAGACGACCTAAAAAAAGTAGCGGGGAGCGAGGAAGGCCGTGGACAGAGTTTTGTGGCGCGCCTTGGGAGAGGCCTATGTTCAGCAGTGGACGATGATAGGCTGATGATGATGATGAACGAGTGTCCATACCTTTACCTACACTCTATTATGACGACTCTAATAACCATTTTGTCTTTTTCAGTCGGGTTGTTCAGTTTGATGGTCTGAGACTACCCTTGAAATAGTTTCGGCTAATTTTGTTAGACCTTATATATTATGTACCTTTAATTATATGTAATGTGTATGTATTTATGTATTCTGTTGTATTCACTTCTTTTACATTTATAATTTTTATTTTCTTATAACACCGACACCCGTTCTTTGTTATATTTCCTCTACCCTAAGGTTGTGTGGAAGAAATCGCTTTTTAGCGATAAGACCGCCTTATTTGTAGCATAATCAGTTTATTTTCTTTTGTGCATTGTAATTTATTTTTGGTGTAAATAAAGAATATTTCATTCATTCATTCTTTCTATTCCAGTTCCTCCGAACAAGATCTCGATATCGGGAGTAGGTGAGCACGCTACTCAAGGGACTCTACTCACCCTGATGTGTTCAGTGTCAGGCGCAAGACCCGCAGCCACCATCGAGTGGTACAACGGCACAGAAATCCTGACTGCTCAGCATCAGAATATACAAGTGAGTACAACTTTTGATCGACACAAGTCACTTCTTGCCTCTTACCAACTTTTATTTGGGATGGGAAATTACCTATTGAAACCTTCGATCAACAATATACAACTAGATAACGGGTCGCATACAAAATCGAAGAGAAATTCTGTCCTCGTGAATATACAACATTTTTTGTTAACGAACCGAGAAAACAGTCCGAATACATTATAATTTCGACCTTAAAGCAACCATAATTCCTAGTAATTTAAAAAGGAACACTGCGGCATTGCGAGACGTGCTTACGTTGGCTTTGTTCGAACGCAACTAATTCAAAATAAGACCTCACTCCAATAGTGAGGCGTTATTTGCCGGGACATGTTTTGAGCGCTGACGCGTTATCTAGTTGTATATTGTTGATCGAAGATTGAAACCATGATAATTCGATTCTGCTCTCGATTCTAAACAAACTACTTGCCAGTTTTGCGTTAATTCATTAACACGTTGTACCTATAATCTAACAACGCTGCTGAAACTTTAACGGGTTGATCTGACCATCAAACTGAACAACTTTCTCTACGGGGCCAAAATCGAAATCTTGAAAAAAAAAAAACAGTTCCATACAAAATGGCAAACAAAACTCGACTGGAATGTATGGGACAGCTAATTCTTTTTTCGCGATTTCGATATTCGAGAAAGTTGTTCAGTTTGATGGTCTGATCATCCCCTTAAAATTTTTTCAGCTAATTTTGATAGACCTTATATTAAAAGGGTTGAACTACATCACGTAGCACCGCATCGCATTTATCCGTCGCTCCATCCTTTTCGGTCAATAAGGATGCTGTGCTGTGTGGTGTAGTTCAACCCTTATTGTGCTCTCGGTCTTAGATCAAAATAAAATGAATGGATAGGCCTTACGCGAACATTTCAAACCAGAAAAATGAGGCAAAACAAATGAAAGGTTTACTTCAAATTTGTATGCAAGTGCCCTAGATTTGACAGATAATGGCGCTAGTTTGTATGCACCAAGTGCACCAGTAGTGTGCTTCAACTTACTGCGCTTTAGGCATATCCATTAATTTTATTTTGATCTAAGCTCTCGGTACGCGTGTTGTCCCGACTCGCGCTTGGCCTGTTTTATTTTTTAGGGAGGAGGAACAAAATATTCGTAGGTGAGATAAAGCTGTAAAGCTGTTTTCGGGCAAGCACGCTTCTAACAGGAAATCGTACAAAATACAAATGTACTTTAACCTTAAAATGAAGCGCGCCTTTCAAAAATTTTCTTTATTCGACATAGAGCATATAATTTGGCTCCAACTTTTCATCTTATTGGATTTGTAGTAACAAAATTATAGCGCGATTTAAAATCGAACAGCGCCATCTGTTATACCCACCCCACGATGTAAACGCTGGGCCGTGCCATATTTTGCTAGTTTTTAGAAGCTATCTTCTCGTGATCTCGTGATGAGATTTTTTTTTTGTTTGTTTTGAATTCGACTGAGTATGAGCGCATGCCAAGAGAAGCGTCGGGAGACCACGTCTTCGCTTTAAGGACTGCGTAAAGCGAGACATGTCCACTTTCACCCGAGACACCGTGTTACACCGATGGCCCCTCCGCTTAGAAGGACGGAACTGGGTTTTAATTCCGTTATTGCCAGACTTTGCAGACTATATAATGCGCGTAGCGACACCCTTGACATATTTTTACACTCAAAACACCAACTCAGAAGGTCGTTCTGTCCGAGTTACTTGAGATAACTCCTATTATTGTATGATCTATGTTTCATTCTATTTCTTGTGGGTTATTTGCCTACTCGTTTCTGATGTAGGTATGTTAAATTATTATAGCAAGCATCCTTTTGCAAATTAATATTATGTGTGCATGCTGTGTTTATCTGTAATTAGTTGTACGTTTAAATAGCTTGCATTGATGTAACAACTGTTGATGAACCAATAAAAAATAAATAAATTCAGGGGAGACCTTTGCCCAGGAGTGGGACGTAATAGGTTTAAAAAAAAAAAAAAAAAAAAAAAATTCTCAATCGACACCAGCAACTGCTGAGAACCGCGACTTGTGGAGGAAACATTTAGCGGAAGGAAGAGCTGAGCACGATAGGGCGTGGTTTGCTTCCTTGGCTGAAAAGCGGGAAAGGAGGCATGATCGACTTGCAAACCCAACTGACACAGCAAACTTTAATTTTACTTGCCGGACATGTGGCCGTACCTGTCGCTCTCGTATCGGGCTTTTTAGTAACGAGCGTAAGTGCCGCCAAAACGCTGGTTAAGACGCTCTTATCCCGTCGAGGCCGTTTTTTGAACACGAACGAAAGTGTTTTAAACTGTGTTTTAAAGTCTGAAATTAAATTATGTCTTATTTAAGGATCGGGCGGATGGGCGACTGTTCTCAATTACACGATTAGATTAAGTTTACTCGATAGAAAAAAATCCCAAAGTTACCCCTTTTTGTTATGTTTTTTCAATACTATGATTAAACTGCTGATATTTAACTTTTTATTCTTGTACTTAACTAAATACATTAAATGTTTCTAGTGAACTCAGGAGAAGTTTTAGCTTAGAAACTCCCATGAGCAAAGATATTGACGAAAAACACGTTTTTTTGCGATCTTGCTTTCAATTGGAGCGGGATGGCTAATTGTAAACTTATGCTTGCAAGAAAGAGACGCTTGCAGTGGGATAAGCTAGCCTTAAATCATCTTATAAAGATGGAAAGGCCAATAATGATGTTGTTGTATAGGTCTTGTCCAATAGAACAAAACTCCCATAGAAACTAAATCTTGACGCTTGTCTCGAGATATCTGTGCTTAGTCTAAAAAAATGGGCTCTGAAATACTTACTGTTTTTTTTTCTTATTCTACTTATGGCTACGGAACCATAACATGGGAGAGTCCGACTCGCTCTTTGCCGGTTTTCATAGAGAAGTTGTTTAGTATTATCGTCTGAAACTGTAACCTCGGTTAGAGTTTTTTTATCCTTATCAATCAAAAAAAGTTTTTGTGGAAATTGTCTATTTTCTTACTGACAGTACATTTTTTTTAAATCTTTTAATTCAGATCAAAATGTTGCAAAAAGTTAAGGATAGTCTTTTAAGAACATTTTCCTGTAGCTACAACGGTTAAGGTAGGTGCTTACCATACTGCCGCGTCCAAAAACATTTACCCTGTATATCTTGGCTCCGATATAACTTAAAGCAAATTTTATTAGTCATACAGCTTTGTTAGAGGAAATTCTACAAAAAAAAATAAAGTTATCGGTGGCCGCAACAAAAAAATTTGACGCCATTCGTCCATATAAAGTTACACAAACCCCTTTGTTAGTAAATGAAGGGCCCAGTTGCAAAAGTCCCTAAGTCCACTTAGGGACTTTTTGAGCTGATATCACAAACGTGAGAAATTAAGTGATTATTAAGTTGTTGCCTGGAGTGCGATTTTTGAATCTCATTGGGTGAGCTCAGCAGTTGAAAATGTCTAAATTACTACGGAGATACGCATCTTTCTACTGCTGATTTGGCTTTCAAAAATCGCTCTCCTGAAGTATGATTTTTGAAAGTCAAATCAGCAGTAGAAAGATGCATATCTCCATAGTAATTTTGATATTTTCAACTGCTGAATTCAGCAAATGAGATTCAAAAATCGCACTCCAGATCTCAAATATACGTTGATTTAATCATTAATACACTGACGTTTCATTTTTTTAACCCTTTTCTCATATGGAAAATTTCTAGCCCTTTTTTTCTACTCTCTCTATTCTAAAACTAATTTTTTGGACTTAGGGACTTCTGCAACTGAGCCTTTCAATTAAAAAAACCAGGGTTGTGAATGACTAGGGTATATTTTGTTACATCCTGTTTAATGATGGGATGATGTTGTTGATTGGGTCGAACAGAACCTTACAAGACGATTCGGATTGACTTCCGCGTTTCAAAGACGAAGTAATTATTGACTCTTGTTTGTTTAGGGAACTTCTATCGTCGGCACAAATCTGTTTCTAACTATAACTAGGTAGGTAACCTACACAAATTTATGTCGATGATTCAAAACTACTTGTGACCGCTCCTTCGTACTCGTTAAGGGAATATAATTCGGAGCTCGCTCCATACAAACATACAAACGAAGTGTAGTGATATTTTCAATACTAACCAATTAAAGTCAATTATATTTTTCAGGAACAATCTTAAAACTATTCTCTATGTGTGCATGGAGTCAGATTTTCGTTCAAATGTATAGTTTTAAAGTTACAGTGCCTCAAAGATTTCCATACAAATCTTAATTAATCCTAGCATTAAAACTGTATATTTAAAGCTAATATAAAAGCTTATGTTTAAAGTGAATATAAAAGGTTTATTTACGTAACAATATTTGTACCTTCGTAATTTTATTGCATAGGTATGTGTATCAAAATTACTTGCCTAATAATTTAATTTAATTTCCTTAGAATAAATTCAATTTCGAATTGTATGGTCAGCAAAAAAAAACTTATTTTTCATCAATATCTTTTCTCTTTAGTAACACTGTTTACCCTAACACCCTGTATAAAAATGCTATTTTAGCGTTTATAAGCTCTGAATAGAATAGAAGCGCTTGTTGGCGTAGTGGAGCTTCGGTATTGGAAACGATCACCGAAGTTAAGCAACGTCAGGTCCGGTCAGTCTTTGGATGGGTGACCGTTTAGTGGTATTTCATCTCGAGCGTTTCCGTGCTTCAGAAGGCACGTTAAGCAGTTGGTCTCGGATAGTTTCATCAGATGGCGTTGTAACTATTCGTTAAGCCAGGTCAGAGGCCTATTGAGGCGGCTTGAAAATTCTCTGACAGCAAGTTGACCACTAACTTGCCTCCATCAACACGCACTGGGCCCGCGTGGTGGAGTATGGCCCACTCCCTCTCACCCTTATTCGTGAGCGGAGGCCTTTGCCCTGCAGTGGGATTCTATAGGCTATAACTTACTTACTTAAGATCTGAATGTTCACCCCAAAACTGATAATTACTATAATATCTCTGACTACCTAAAATAAGATCACGAATTTATGCTCATAGCTTTGTAGCTAGTCTGTAATAAAAAATCATCCATCCAACTCAATATAAATAACTTGAGAAATTCTCACGGAAATTAGTAATTCCATCTCAATGTACTACGTGACGTAGTTAACTACCAGCTCGGTGTAATGAAACGTACTTCTACCTGCTGGATTTTAGATTACTTATTCAGTTGATTTACCATATTTCATAGACATCATCCACTTTGTTCTTCTTCTTATCGTGTGGGAAAACCCTGGTGTCAGAGTTTATTCAAACCGCCATACGGCCTCTGACGTGGTTTTTATGTAACAACTACTACCACCAGAGTTAGTAGCCGGGACCAACAGCTTAACATGCCATCCGAAGCACGGAATCATCTTTCTTTTCAGACAAATCAGGTGATTCAGCCTGCAATGTCCTAACCAGCTGAGTAAAAACGCATAAAGTGACATAGGTACCACTATTCTCCATTCCAAATAACAACACAAATATAAGGCCATTTTAAATTACAGAAACAGAGATTTAAACACTTACCTACTTTCACTTATTCTTAGAACAGCTTTAATAACATCCATGATATGTCGAATAGTACATCTTTCTGATAAATAAATTAAGTATATTTACTTATCAGAATTAGCCAGAAAGATAGGAATTGGAAAATTTCGTCGTCCTTATTTAGAATGAAGTATAAATGCTTGGGTCTGAGTGTCACTAACATATAGTTTACTGTATAGTATCAATTATTTAATTAAATAGACTATGTATTACTGTATACATACATAACCTTAGCATAAATTTATATTGTAATAGTCATTAAGTCGTGTTATGCTGTAGAGTTTTTGGCCGCATCTTCTCTACAGCGACAACACGTTCCGACGCGGTGGTAGCTTAAAAAAGAATTGACGTTTAATAAGTGTGCTTCAGGCTCCTATATTGAATATATGATTTTGAATTGAATTGAATTGAATATAGGTTGGTCCAAAATTTGAAAGTGCCGGCCAAAAAATAATAATGCAATATTCTGTTAGAACTTATCAGTTTAAGCATTTATTGTTAGAGCACCAAAGCTGTAGAGCCATTGTCCTTGGTTTTATTTAAGTTTGAAAAAAACGATCTTTTCATACATTTTTGATGTACTTAATCAAATTTACAACTACAGCTTTTATGCCATAATAATAAAAGCTTAGACGGAAATTTTTTTACAGAATATATCATAATTTTTTGTTGGCCGTCACTTTCAGATTAGGACCAAAAATGTATGGACCGTGTATGGGATAATCAGAAGCCTAAAATAAGATAAAAGTTATCATTGACTAGCAGACTTAACAGAAATATTGTCGTAACATAAAGTCTGGAGTTGCTTTGTGGGTCTGCTATTGGGCGGTCACGTGCGCGTCGGTTGCCCCATCCCCGGCCTAGAGTGGAACTCCATTGGTGGCTCAGGATATTGTTCTTTTATAAGAACAACCCTTGAAGTCACCAAAATATCAATATAACCGTACAACGTCAAGCACTTTTGCTATAAAAACTCGACATTGGCAAAATCATCATTAACCAAAGATGGCAGCCATATTTTTAAAAATAGAATAGAATAGAGTAGAACATAAAGTCTGATTTCATTTCGGTTCTTTTTAAATCAATCCTACATGTTCATATTACCTTTCGGGGTGGACAGATTCCTTGCCACAATTACCAACGACGGTGTGAGGCAAGGTTCAATTTTAACCTAATTTTTATGTCGGTTAACAAGGCAGATGATTAATTTGTAGACAATCACATAAATGAACCAAGTATTTTTTTAACTCTTAACCAAAACATTGGAACTTAACAAAAAGGATTTGGGTTCGTGAAATACATTAAAAACCATTAAAGCTTAACATTTGAAAGCCAAACACCGTGAAGCCGCTCAATGGTGGAACTTTTTAGGGTTCCGCATCCGTTGAACCAACTACCTTAATAATACTGCAGTCTTTTCGTGTCTACCTTAATACCATATTTTGTAAATAAAACTAACTAAGATAAACTGTACAGGGTGTAAAAAAAGTATCATTAACCTTTAAACCACTACTCTATCCATCAAACTGAACAACTTTTTACTATGGGAGCAAACCTGTCAAAACAAAAAAAATAGGTGTTTTATACCTTTGAATCGAGTAGGCATTGCAATTTAGTAGCTGACAGGTTTGCTCCTATAGTAAAAGTTGTTCATTTTCATGGGTAGAGTATGTGGTTTAAAGGTTAATGATACTTTTCCTTATACCAGTATTGAGAATGTAATAATTAATAAGTATAGATTTTTTTTTATATTTTAGAAAACCTTAACTTATAATAATATATTAGAAAGCCGTTTAAAACGTAAGTTGCATAATTGTTTATTACTAAACTTAAATGGGTTATTTTTTATTTTTATTTCAGCATAGCATGCATAGCATAATACTTACGACTATATTCCTCGAGGGGGTAGTCAGAGATATTCTGAAACATTAGAATATCCACGTTTCACCAGTAGTACCGAAACTCTGTCCAGTGTGACGGGGGGTGAGCCCGTCGCCGTAATTTTTATTTATTACGATAAATTACATGTTTACAGTAGGTAGATGTCATTGCTATACAGTCTCAACGTAATTTAACCCATTTTGGGTGTGGCAGTTTTATACCATAAAGATTATAGAATATAATTACACCTAATGGAATTTGCTACAAAACAGTTTTAATAAGATGTCAATTGAAATTTATACATTAAAATACACAATTATAGAGAAAAACGACGACGAACGAGCTATGGCGCGCAGCATTTTAGGTGTAAAATTAACCGATCGGGTGCGAAACACAGATCTGCGCTCCAAAACTGGTATAGCGGACGTAGGCCTAAAAACAGCTCTGCTAAAGTGGGATTGGGCAGGACATATCTGCCGAATGCACCCGGAGAGGTGGACCAAGATGGCCACAGAATGGGTTCCACAAGACGGTTGCCGACGTCGAGGAAGACCCAAGAGAAGATGGAGTGACGACTTGAATACCTTCCTGAACGGTTGCGTTGGCCTGATTTCGCGTTGCATAACAACCGTTCCCTAAGTTTTTGTAACGCTCGCTCTCTGCGTTGCTGCGCCCTACCAGGGTTCATGTAAATACTTTGCTTGTAATTCTTTGCCACCTAAGCTGTACATGAATGCAATAAAGAAATCTAATCTAATCTAATCTAAGAAACCTATAGGAAATTCGCAAAACCCTAACACCCTGTATATCTATGTACTAGTACAGCGTAAAAAAGAGTTTTGATCGTAATTATCATGTTGATGTGAATTCGTGTGTAGCATTGCGCGACTGTGCCTTACAGTGTACGGAACGAGACTCAATCGGAATTCGAATTAAATTAAACTTCAACGGTGCGGAACCTTTGATGCGCGAATGGAACTCGCTCTTCCCCGATTTATAAAAAGTTAAACAATCGAACGCGGAATCGTAATTAAATTTAGGGTTGGCACTCCTTTCGAAGTCAAATATTTGAAAAAGGCACTGAATAATCAAATTTGGGTTTTGTAGGTAAATTAATTTAACAAATCGATTGGTAATAATTTCGGGTAAATTTGTGGCTTTTTAAAAGTGATTGCAAAATAACTTTTCGACGATAATAATTATGGACAATTTCAGAACTTTGCTTCTGCTAGGCGTACTCTACGTAACAGTGTAAGAAATGGGATGTTTACTACATACAGTACGAACAGAACAGTCCCTGCCCCCCACCTAGTTTTTACCTCACCCCCTATTTCACTTAAAAACACATTTCGTTCATCAAACAAATAGGTGCATAATTTTACGGACGGATCTTGGTATACTTGTAAGGGACAGTTCTCCGCAGACTGAAACGGTGAACTCAGACCATCACATTAAGCAACATTCACTATGGAGCCTACCTCAGGAGAAGCGAAAAAAAAATCGGCTGTTTCATACAAAAGTGCTGTACTGTACCTTCCCGACTCAAACGTATGAGACAGCAAATTTTTTTTTCGCTTTCGCTGAGGTAGGCTCCATAGTGAAAGTAGTTCAGTTTGATGGTCTGAGTTCACAGTTTTAGTCTGCGGAGGGCTGTCCCTTACACCCTTTATACTAACCTTCATGTAATTTATGCCAATAATAGCAGATTACACACCGAGGACAGGAAAGTAAGAAAGGTCTCATGTCGGCTTCGCCTCGGTCAACTATCATTGAGGCTTTCTTATTTACGTCCGAGGTTAGTATAAAATTTTTCTCCTCGACGGAGGTGGAAAGCGACAACTTCGTTTAGCGCAGCGGGACGACAATTGACGCTTTCCGTCTGGAGGGGAGAAAATAATTGAATTGTAGTCTTTAAGCTTCAATCAACGACTCGTTCGGTACAATTCACGACATTTCAACCAGGAACGCTACCACACGGACATGTCATAGCATGACGGTAACAGAGTAATACCAAATATCTGTGACTAGCTGACTCTGTGCGGTCGCTCCACCTGCCGACGTTACCAACGAGCACAGAGATGCCATGGAGACGATATTCATGCTAAAAATTTAACCAGACACTAGTTTGACGCTCGATCGTTTCCAATAGTCGAAGTGCTATTCGGTCGTAACGTATTCATAATCGTAATCATTTATTCCTTGCTTGATTCTGTACAATGAAAGATCTTTTCTTAGTTTAGGTTCCAACAATCTACCTCGTCGTGGTGTGCAAGTATTCAGTTGATTAGTAGGATCTTCAGTTAATTTACATAGTGGTAGACTTCACATACCCATCAGAATTTCTTCTTCAGCATATGCAGTTTTCCTCACGATGGTTTCCTTCACATTGAGTAGAATTTTCTTTTTGGGATACATAAAATTTTCAATAACATTTATTTTGTAGTCACGTTGCAGTGTTTGCCCCGAACACTTGTCACAAGCAAGAAGTCCATTAATTATAAATTAAAAAAAAATACATTTATTTTTATTGTCTATTCAATTCTATTCCCAATAAGTATAGTTCTTAACACTGTTTTTTTTTCACAATTTGCATAAAATACAATGTCAGCTCAATGGTTTTCTCTATTCAGACAGCCAGGCAAGGTGGCTGGACTGCTCTCCAATAAGTCAAATTCAATAATGTCTACAAATGAAACGTAACATTCCGTTCCAAACGAACCAAGCAAAAGAGTTTTATAAATTTTTCTCCTTTCAAAAACTTTTCTCTTTATTGTTTTTCAAAAGTTGAATTTAGAAAAGTTTTTTTTCTGTAAGTTTATAAGTGTTTTCGATTCGCCTTTTTCTCGTCCGAATAATCGATGGAAAACTTTCTGGGATTTGATTTCGTATTTATTTATTCAATTCTGAGTGGATGGGCTGAAAATTTCGGAATTAAGGTTTTTTTTTAAACTTTTTTATTGGGGGAATAAAAAAGTTTCTTGCTCTTTAGCATAATATTTTACCTAACGACTACATTCATCGAGGGTGTAGTCATATACAGGGTGTTAGGAAAAGTATCATTAACCTTTAAACCACATACTCTACCCATCAAACAGAACAACTTTTACTATGGAAGCAAACCTATAAGCGCAAAAAAAATTTGCTGTCCCATACTAAATTGCAATACCTACTCGACGCAAACGTATGGAACAGCAGATTTTTTCTTGCTCTGATCGTTTTGCTCCCATAGTATAAGTTGTTCAGTTTGATATGTAGAGTATGTGGTTTAAAGGTTAATGATACTTTCCCTACACCCTTTATAGGATCCTTCTTAAATGCTGTCACTTTCTTAAGGGGATGATCAGACCGTCAAACTGAACAATATTCTCTATGGCACCAACATCAAATCATGAAAAAAAAAACAGCTATTCCGTACAAACCTGCAAACCTCCTTGAGCCAAATATTTCTTTCGCGATTTCGATGTTGATCACATACAGAAAGTTGTTCAGTTTGATGGTCTGAAGCAACCCCTTAAGTATTACTAGGGTGTTTTATTACACCCTGTATAATTAGTTCCGTTTTATACCGTTTATATGCACAAACCTTAGAAAAAGTATATGTCTAGAATGAGCCTCACACTTGTTCCGTATAAAACAAAAGGGGCTAACTTTCTTAGGTTGGTGTGCGTGAGGCGCCATACAAAATATGTATGTTTGCGTGTATATGTATAGGGTTTTGGAACCAGTACTGGTTCCTATTTTTTTCGACGCTTTCGTAGCTTTGACTGTCTATCTTGATAATCTAAGGCACAAACATACTAACAACCTGAGTAGGAATTATTTACATACTTATTCGTCGTGTTAAAACAAAAATGCACTGAAAAACTGACCTTATCCTGTGTCCATTACGGCTTTAATTACAACTTCCATCAACAATGCATCCCATTAACAAGGTATTATTCATCTAAACCTACGTTTAACAATGAAAAAAAAAAGAAATTAATCTACCCATTCTTCACTGTCAACTTGGTTTTGCATAAAAATGTAAAAGTAAAAAAAAAACATTGGACCATCATAGACAGGGTTCTGTTTATTTTTAAATATCGAACACAGTTTCAAGACTTAAAGATACGTACCTACATACATAATTCTATAAACTAACGACATTAGCACTATTTGGTGTAGTCAGAAACTTTAAACTCGAAATTTATAGTAAAAAACGTGACGTTCATGGAAAGAAATCCATAAATATTTTTGGCATTGTCAAACAGATTATCTTGGCCCATTTAAATAACTAGAATCTAGCCTAAACTTGTATCATGCTGTTTTAAAAACGAAAACTATTAACAATAATTTTGTTGTTAATACAAGGTGTTTCATAAGTAAGAATAAATATTTAAGACTCTTAAGGGGGTTGTTCAGACCGTCAAACTGAACAACTTTCTCTATGGGACAACAACATTGAAATCGCGAAAAAAAAAGATGTTCCATACTCTACAAATCGACTAGAGCTAAAATATGTATGGGATATCAGATTTTTTTTTTCGCGATTTCTATGTTGGTCCCATAGAGAAAGTTGTTCAGTTTGACGGTCTGAACAACCCCCTTAAGAGATTTAAAAATATATTTTTACTTATGAAACACACTGTATTGTATGGACATTAGTCTGAAATAACATGACATTAACTATTAAGGCCGGATTCGACCAAACTTAGATAAATTTATAGAAGAGTAAGGGCCGTTTCACCACTTCTGAATAAGTTCTTGTTAGCTTATCCGACAGATGTTTTGACATTATTTCATACAAAATATGTCAAACTATCTATCGGATAAGCTAACAAGAACTTACTCAGAAGTGGTGAAACAGGCCCTAACTATACAAGGAACAATTTTACTCTTGGTGTTTACTCCGAAATAACTTCATTTGTCTTCTACCATACTAACCCGTACTAAAAGAACGAATGTAGGTTTAATCCACCTAAAGAAAGAGGTCGTTGTATCCGTACTTATTGCAATTTGAGGTTATACAGTTTTAATGACGACGACGTTACCACGCCGGACTGCCAAACCAGGGTCCTGGGTTCAAATCCCGGTTCGGTCATGGATGTTATATGTTCGTGCCGTTGTTGTATGGTTTCCATTATAAAAGCCTTTAGTGCTTGCTTGGGATCATACAATGTATGTGCCTGTGAGCTTTATATTTATATTATAATTTGATAGGTTTTTTTTTTTATTATTTTGTGATATTGACATTTCATTAGTCTCGGTCTAGTTTTACACCGTCAAAATTGGCCGTGTAAAATTTATTCATAGATTAGTTGGTTAATCGCAAAATCAGTTTACTCTAGAGTAACCGGGCCTAAGCATAATAACATTTAATTTGTCGCTTCGTGAAAATATTCCAAACTTTTATACTGTCTCTTCCTTAGTCACGCTTCACCAAGATTATGAAGACTTTACCTTTAAGGCAGAAAAAAAATTTGTATAAGTTAATGGACTCTTGCTTGTGCGTTAGCACTGCATTTGTCAAGTATTTTGTGGGAATATCTATCCCAATCTCAAGTATTGTTTTTGAACAAAAACACATAACAGTAAAGTTGAGAAGAGATTGCGGAACTTGCCACGTGACTCTCAATGTTACCGTACGACCAGGAAAATAATTCCGATCGGTAATCTTCGTTTGCGTAGAGCAGACCCGAGTCCCCGTTAAAACCCGAAGTCTTTTAGTATACAAGGTGTTACAAAAATGCAAATAAACATTTAAGGGGGTGGTTTAGACCATCAAACTGAACAACTTTCACTATGGGACCAATATGGAAATCGCGAAAAAAAATATTTATGTTCCATACTCTACAAATTGACTAGAGCTAAAATATGTATGGGATATCAGATTTTTTTTTTCGCGATTTCGATGTTGGTCCCATAGAGAAAGTTGTTCAGTTTGACGGTCTAAACAACCCCCTTAGGAGTTTTAAATATTTATTTTTACTTATGAAACACCTTGTATAATCAAAGGGTGCAAAGTCGGTTAGCAGCGAAAAGGGCGCGAAAACAATTAGCCAATATAGCGTCAAGGTATTTTTTACGTTTAGGACATTATACTCGTAAGTATAAGTCAATTCGCGCTGACAAAATATTAGGTCATAATGCGTCGAGTCGGAAGGTGACACATCCTGATTGGTCAATATAATTTCTTTCGACTTTAAACCTGGTTCTACAGAACTTCTAGGAAAATAATGAGCATTGGAAAACATCGGAAATAATCGTAAAAGCAGCTCTATATCATTATACAGGTCTGCTGGAAGAAATCTCTTAAGAGATAAGCTCGCCCTTTGTACATGTCTTTTCTATTGTTTGTATCAATATGTCTGTGTACAATAAAGTGTTAAATAAATACAATACTGCCTAGTTTCGGTCGGTCATCTTCGGGAACACGAAGTTAGTCGATGCCCATTATTTTCCTTGAAGTACTGTACTGTGCTTTATTGTTTAAAAAAAACATTGTTTACGTTTTTTATATTTGACTGAGGATCCCCAAAAGCGCGATGTTACAACGCGGGAATTATTTTATCATCAATCGTGTAGTAGCTTTCCAGTGACCTTTTTTTTTTTAATTTTCGGACAGCTTCAATTATTTTCGAACACTGGCATAATTTTTAACGCTTGCAACATTTTTGTTTTTTATTGTATTTTGTAGTAAAATTGGTAGTTTATTGACGGATTTAAACTTCATTCATTTATACATTACATCCCTATTTTTTATTACTAGAAAATTTAAGGGTGTATTCAGATCAATAGATTCAGATCATGAAGTTCATCAACTTTCCCCTAGGAAAATGCGTCGAAAAACGAAAAATATCTACCTATAGTTTAAATAGGAAAAGTGTTTGATGTTGTACGGTTATCAGTATAGATTACACACCGAGGGCAGGAAAGTAAGAAAGGTCTCGGTCAGATCTTATGTAATAAGAGTTTTTCTTTTTGTTTTCTAGGGGATCGATAGATGGCGCTACGGTCTGTACGAAGAAACGTCAACATTTCAAAAAGTGTTTCTTTAAAATAGTAAAGAGTGAAAAGATGATCAAGAAGATGCCAACGCATCTTTTAATGACATATTTCAATTCTAAACTTTTACGCCTGACATGGCTGAATGGGCTCGATCCCTTGGCGTTAAAAAAAAAGGCAGGCACAGACTTGACCAGATTTTGACAGGATCTCGCTTACGGCTCTATGGGGCGATAAACATGTCATCTGTCGAGTTTTTTAGGAACTAAATTTAAAAAAGAAAAGAAAAACGCTCATTCGGCTTCGCCTCGGTCAACAAACATGTGATCTGAGGCTTTCTTATTTACTGCCCGAGGTTAGTATACTATTTTTCTCCTCGACGGAGGTGGAAAGCGGCAACTTCGTTTAGCGCAGCGGGACGAAAATTGACGCTTCCCGTCCGTACGGGAGAAAAGGTACATTTTGTGCTTGGAGGTGCTACTGGGAAGGTTCCTCAAGTGAAAAGGGAAGATCTTCCACCAGGCTTGGTGTGAAGCCTGGGGACCGGCCGTGATCCGACAGTTCTTAGTTGGACCTTGTATATTTAATATATATATCGAATCTCTGTGATTATTTGTCTATCGCGATTTATGTCTTGCATTCGATTGTGAACCTTATTTGTAGGTTATGAGTTATGTATTCACGGTGAACATTGTCTTTCCGAGGGCAACAGAATCGCCATATATTCGCTTCCTTGCCATAACTTGTGGGTGTTGATATCTGTGGCAAGCCCCAACAACTTTAAGGATTGTTAGTAAAAAATACAAATTTGAGCCACCATACAATGTGGAGCTTCGTTGTAGGCCGTGGAGCAGGACACCGACACGCGACCACCCAATAACAGACCTACAACGCGACTCCCTGAGTAAGAATGCAGTTGTAACAAAGAAATAGGAGGTAAAAATGTTTATTCTTTTTGTATGAAGACTTCATAGACATATTAAGCGTTATTTAAAAAAAAACAATTACAAACCTCTTACAGAACGTAATAGGAAAACCGTTTAAACAATTTTTATTAGAACAGCTCTGTACTTAATTTGTTTTCCATTTTAATTCTTAAACGCTTAAATACTCGAGTTAATTTTGAATTGCAAAGAAAACGAGGAAAAGGGAAATTGAAAAAAAGTAAACGCGAAAACACAAAGGACTCGATTGAAGAAAAACTCAGTCAAAATAAGCGGAAGAAAGCTTCTGTTGCACAATGCAATGTGATTAAATTAAAAATAGTGCTGCTGATAATTTATCGATAAAAGTTAGTTTTGCTCGTTTGTGATTTTGTTTACGATACTTCCAGTTCTATCGGTAATTTTGTCTAGAGAGTAAGTCACTTGGTCGAATTTGTGGAAACAATTTTATTTTCTTGAATGAAATAATAATAAAAATGTAATTTTGGCGTGAATTTACATCGAAAATTTCAACTATTATTGATTATAAACATGTTACAGCCATGTTGTGCTATTTCGAATCAAATTAAAGATTCAAAAATTTGTCTCGGGCGGGACTTGAACCCGCACTCTTTCAAACCGGGGAAACGCGTTATCCAATTTCGCCACCGAGCCCAGTGAACGAAATTTTCAATGTATTACATCTTAAGAGATATTGGATAACGCATTTGGAAGAGTGCGGGTTCAAACCCCGCCCGAGACAAATTTTTCAATCTTTTATTTGATTAGGTACATTGGAGATATTTGCAAAAAAATAATTGTTTTGAATACGTATTGGAATTTATAAATACTATTTTTTTAATTATTGTCTGTTTGTTTGTGCACGCATCACTTGAAAAGACTGAACCGTTTGGATGGGGTTTTCACAGAAGCATAGGGCTTAGTTTGTATTAGCGTTTAGGCTTTGCTTTATTGCAATGGTCCACTCAATCAAAAGTTATGAGTAGGTATTTAAGTTAGTGGTATTATTATATTTAATTATAAACAATTTAAAAGCTGCATAATAGTGTACGTGGGTATTGACAACGATTTATCGACATTTCCCATCACTATCGAAAAAATGAGAGAGCATAGTTTACAAGGTAAAGTTTATCGCAATTATTTTTATAGACGACATCTCGGGCGAGGCTTAGCGTTTTACATTCTTTCATTTACTTTCTGTTTGCCTACTTAAAGCTTAGGCGTGATGCATGAGCTGATAGCGATACTTATCGTTTACTAATGGCATAACGGCTATCAACCACGGCTACAGTATCGATACAGTCGCGATACAGCATTGATAAAGTCGTGATACAGCGCTGATACAGTCGTGTTACAGCATGGATACAGTCACAATATAGCATTGAAACAGTCTCAAAATGACCTCCTTCTATTATCATGCTTTTGCATCCATACAGTGGCGATGTATTATCGATACGAAAATTAATGATACTGACTCAATACATAATGAACACAGTCTCATTGCTTTGCTTTGATAGAGCCGCGATGTAGCATCGATACAGTCATGATGCAGTATCGATACAATCGCTATCCATTATCAATACAGTTACGATGCAGCATCGAGATTGTATTATCCGAATTCCACATACAATAAATCATTTCATTTCGATACAGTTGCAATACACCTTCGATACAGTTGTGATACTGCTTCAATACAGTAACGAAACAGCAGCGATAAAATCGCGCGTTGTAAATACGACGAGAGTGATTCCGTTTAGTTTCAAAGTTACAAAAGTTAGAAAAGGTTCAAAGTTACATAAACTCTACCAATCGCTCAAAGCTTGAACGGCCGACCAAAGAAGCTTTTTGTATTAGAATTGAGCAAATTGCTCATTCCCCGCTCTCTACTGATGGGGACATTAGAAATGCTCATTCGGTGCTTTATGAGCCGCCCCTCAAAATTACTGGCCCGCTCGTCTAACTAAATGAACCCAATCTGAGATTTATGTTGTTTTTATTGTAAAAACTAATTTTGCGAATAAACAATTTTTTTCTTTTGTTTTCAACTCGTGTGGCTAAGAAAGGACCACCCGATTTCTTCTCGTGGGTGTCATATAAGGGTTGAACTACACCAGACAGCACGGAACCGCATTATTCCGTCGCTCCATCCTTTTCTGTCACTCAGGAACGTCATTTGCTAGAGCATACAAGATAGACGGAACGCGATCGCACGCGGTCGCGTTCAGTCTATCTTACGCTATAGCAAAATGACATTCCTGAGTGACAGAAAAGGATGGAGCGACGGTTAAAATGCGACTAATGGATTTCATATGCAGTGTATCTGTAGACGAGCTTAAAATCTTAAAATATGCTTCAAAAGATAGTTGGTAGTCTGTACTAAAGATTCTGTCAGCCCAAATAGAAATTGTGGTCATGAATTTATGTGTACAGGGTGAAAAATTAAATACGTTACATGTCAAAGAGCGTACTTCGTACTAGAACGATTCGTTCTAGGCTTCGTACCATCAGACTTACGGATCAACTTTTACTATGGAGCCAACATGGAAATCGCGGTAAAAATATCAGCTGTTCCATAGAAAACATCAACGGCTCCTCGACCCAAATGTATGGAACAGGTGATTTGTTTTCGCTATTTCAATATTGGTTCTATCGTAAAAGTTGTTCAGTTTGATGGGTACTCTTCGATTATAAAGATGCCAATGATATCAATTTCACCCTGTATGGGCTCCAACTTAATATGCTGACACTTTTTTAAGGGGATGATCAGACGAACAAACTGAACAACTTTCTCCATGAGACCAACATGGAAATCGCGAATAAAAAATCTGTTGTCACATAGCACCTTTTTTTTTCTCGATTTCGATGTTGGCTCCATAGTGAAAGTTGTTCAGTTTGATGAGTAGAATACATGCTGAAGTTATCCGCAGTGATACCTATAAAATTTACCCTGTATGTGCAATTTGTTGTTTTAGAGCAAATATCTTGAGTCTCCGTATGTAATAAATCAATCATATTAATTCAATGCGTATGAATCAGTAATTAATTGTGCTCTTTATTTAACCAACTGTTCAAGAAGAGGTTACAAGATATTAACACATAACAGCTGATGTCGCTCCCGGAGACTTGGGACGCGGTGACAGAATGAAAAATTGCAGCACCACCTAATTCCGTAGCCCATTAGAGTACCATGGAGATATGGATACTGGACGTGACAGGGATTTTGTGGTAGAGACGTAGATCAACTGGGGTCCGAGATCTTTTTGGAACTGGAGTGGTATTTTTGAAAGTCATACGTTGAACTCAGCAGTAGAAAAGGTCAAAATTCTGACTGGAGCCACGCGCTCGTTTGCATCGATTAGTATAAAAGAGTTTTCATGTTTAAGGTGGATCATGGGTTTTCGCACTCCCAAAATCAATTCAGTAAAATTTGTGTCAATTCCAAACATTATTTTGTAGTGAAACTTCTTATTGAAACTTGGGTTTGGGCTTTGAAATTCTGATCCGCAACCTTTTTGTGTGACGGATGTTCGAAATTTAAATCGGGAGAAGTTTCACATCTGCCTGGCGTCCCGTGACGGCCACCTTTTTTTAATGTTCAGAGACGTCCCGGTACCCGTATCAGCTCATTCATAATGCCAACTTCGCCAACTTGCCAACTTCGCAAAATACCAACTGCTCGCAAAATTCCTACTTGTAATATTCGAAATGCCAACTTCTCGAAATGCCAATTTTTCATTATGATTTTTTTTAATGATACAAATTCTCTAAATAAAAACTTGACAACAAAAATAACCAAACTGGCTAATAGACTCTTCCAGCCCTTCTTCAACATCTTCGCCCTTATTCTCGTACACAAAATTCAATTTCCCTCGAAGGGCGGTATATTTAATTAAATAGCAGCAATATGTGGCAACGATTGATGAACCATATTGTGTTAAATTAAAGACGCCATACACGTCGTAGCGTCGATTGATGGTAACACATTATTAAAACTGCTTATTTATGAATTAGTGTATTACTTATGTTTGCAATAGCTGTTGCCCAGTACTTTTTCTGCGTTGATTTAAAAATAGTACCTATCCTATAACTTAATCCAGAACGTGTTCTTTGTCGTTTTCAACCAAATCCTTTCAGTCACAAAAATCCAAGCATCGTCACAAACCTTTACTAATTATTATATTACTCGTTGTTTCTGCAGACCGTGGTGGTCCAGTGGCGAGTAACCTTGCCTGTCGTGCAGGAGGCGATGGTTAGATCCCCGTCCAGGCCGACTCGTACCAATGACTTTTTAGAATTTATGTACGTTGTAACACCACTGAACACCACACATTCGGAAAAACATCGTGAGGAAATCTGCATGCTTCAATCTCTAGGCATGTATTGTACCCACTGCCCATTACAAGTGACGACGGGCTTACAGACGGACAGAGTTTCGGTACTACTGGTGAAACGTGGATTTTCTGAAGTTTCAGAATATCTCTGACTACCCCCTCTGGGAATATAGTCGTGAGCATATGCTTATGCTTGTTGCTTCTCGCGACTTCGTCTGCGTATAATTTTTATGATCTAGATTGGAATGGTCCCAACAAGCCCATGTGTTCTCCATTCATTTCGGGTAAAAACAAATTACCCTATTAAAATTTCTATACGATAAAAAGTTAGATAATAAAACCCACAGATTACCTAATAACATATTGTTTGAAGTAAAACAAACAAGTTCTCTTAAAAATATATTAAAATGTGAAAACCCAAACGAAAATGTGCCTAAACTCTAATTAAAAACGGACGGAAATTAATTAGAGAGATAACGCTGCAGGTAAATAATGAGAGGTTCATTAAGCTTGGCGAAATGTTGGTTGGGATACTAACACCCCGTATATGAATACTCTGTTCTACATTTTGTAAAGAAAAAAAAGGGAACAAATTGTTTTGTGTAGTACCTACTAGTTATCAGTACCTATTAGGTGCAGTGGGGTACAAATTTTACAATTTAGGATCAAGTAGGGTAAAACTACTACAATATAGGGTCAAACGGGGTAAATAACTATAAGTACTTGTGCGTTTATTTTATGACACGTGTTTTATGAATCTTGGAAAGTAACATATTAGCGAAATACAAAATTTCATCGAAATCGTTAGAGCTGTTTCTGAGACCAATTTCATATCTGATGTATATTTTATAATAATAATAATGATATTATGATATTTTATAAACAAGAATAGCTTGCTTACGGTTAGTTGAACGTACGTTCATTAAAGTAAATTTTCCATTAAATCTCTTGCTAGCTTTTACTACGACAACAAGACAAAAAGTGACAGTAAGAGATTTAAAGTACGATTAACTTTAATGAACGTACTGGCAGTCAATGTATTAGAAAAGATGGCATATAAAGGTGCAATAGTACCTACTGTCATATTACAGATGGGCTAAAATTATTACTATGTTTGTTATCGTTTTTTACAATAAGTGGGGTAAAATTGCTATTGTATATTACAATCTTCCACCTCCATTTTCATACCTTACAGAATTTCGATAAAATTTCTAAAAGCCAAGAAAAACATATTCGCTAAATCAGTTTTTATCAAGCTTTTTGGTTACGAAGATTTCATAAGAAGACGAACTAATAAATACCATTTTAAATAATTACTAAAAACTTAAAACCCGAAAGCTAATTTCACAAAATAGCCAGACGCTGCAATCAACGTCAAAAATGCAAAGACTAAAAAAATAAAAGAAGCTAGACACGTAAAAATAGAAGTCTTTAATGCTCAGCCTACTGCAGTAATCGGATTAGTAGTGTTGTACTAACCACACATCGATAATTTCTATTTTTATTGTAACTTCTAGCTGGTGATCCTCGGCGTGCAACGCCAAAAATATGATTTGCAAACAAAGAAAAAACACAAAAACAAAACAACAATTAAAACATCATTTTATGATAAGCATCAACTCACAAACAAACTGCAATAGAATCCTTATCTATTGTTCGGTTACTTCAAACATGTCAATAATGCACTACCAAAAATTAGATTCAAAACAAGAAGATTTAAAAAAAAAATATCCAAAAACAAAACCCTACTTTAATCGGCAAAAGTCTAAAAAATAAAATCTTAAAATTCACATTTCAGGGAAATAACAAAACTCTTGACATATTGATAACACTCTGGCTTTCGTCCAGAAATTATATTATCGGATCCGTTCCGTGCCAAATTTTATCGACAAAAACACGATACAACACTAAGTTAAAAAGGTAACAAAACTTCGGTAAAGTGAAGTAGGTAGTCGACCAAAATTAATTGCTTAAAACGTCGAATACGAAAAATTTCAAGTCGAAAATTGTAAGAACCTTCTTTTGAATCCTGTTTATACATTACTCTGGGCATTAAACATTTAAGATCGTTCTCTCTTCCCTTAAATTGGATTATGTTTTTATTTCACATTTTTAGCTTTGATATTTAGATAAAATAATTTATCCATTAACAGTCTATGAGGTTTTCTAACTTATTAACTGAATGCTCTCAAACGGTTAACTAAAGCTGGCGCGTTCATAAACACACACAAATGCGTTTTTCTTGTCACTGCGTCCATGCTTGGTAGAGATAGAGAAACTTTTCGCTATGCGTGCAGTGAGACAAAGGCATTGCGCAAATGTGTGGCACGCGCCAGCTTTAGATAACCGACCTTGAAAAAGAAATTCTAATGCATTGTGAAATTAACCAATCATTTGGCAAGCGTAGTGGACTAACGCACATACCTTGAGGGTAAGCCCTGTAGTGGGATATAAATTCTAGTAATATGAATAAAATCAACCCAACTGGTGCTGGAAATAGGCCCCCTTTTCATTGCGCCACTACTTTGGCAGAAGACGTCATCTTTGACCCCCAATGTCGTCTGTCAAAAGCATTAGAGGTCTGCCCACTGACGTCCTTCCTTTAGGTTTGTCCACGGCTGTATAGTATTATATAATCTGTGTCCACGGGAAGCGTGTAGGTGAACTGGTCGGTGAAAGGTCACACACACACCTTCGCGAGATGTAATAGTGTAGGTTATATCGGTCCTAGCGCGATTTTAGAGCTTTTTCTCCGTGGGAGTATTTACTCATGTGGTTTAACAGGGTGTAACAAAACACCCTCTTCAGACCATCAAACTGAACATCTTGTACTATGGAATTTAGAAATGGCGAAAAAAAACAGCTTGTTAATACACAACTTCAGTATCGATTCGACTCAAATGTATACAGAGTGTAAGGAAAAGTATCATCAACCTTTAAACCACATGCTCTTCCCATAAAACTGAACAATTTTTACTATGGGCATACGAAAGTGCAATACCTACTCGACTAAAATGTATGAGACAGCTGATTTTCTTTTTGCTCTGACAGGTTTGCTCCCATAGTAAAAGTTATTCAGTTTGATGGGTAGAGTATTTGGTGTATATGGTACACCCTGTATATGTGATGGATGTGATACAGCAGATTTTGTTTTCGCTAATTCGGTCTTGGCTCCTTTGTGAAAGATGTTTAATTTGATGGTCTAAAACTCTAAAGCACCCTCTAAGTAATTACAAGGGTGTTTTGTTACACCCTGCAGACTTGGGTTCATCTATGTTAATTATATTAATTTCAATACCTACTTCATCTCTTAATATAGTAAGCACAATCCTTCAATCAACAGTATTAACTAATTCAAAATAAAAATGGCGAAATTAAAAAAATGGAATTAATAATCTTGATGGGCATTTGAAATAAGTACTTAATTAAATTAAAATCCTCCTTCAATTTGCTAAAAGGATATTCGAGAAGATTCTGCCTCGGTAGGTACAATATTTTACTCTATTTTTTATTTTAAGTAACGTTTTATGTTATTAAAATTAGGTAGGTAGACAATAATTCCAACTAAGTATAATTTACTTGCTTTTCAATCAATCAAATATACTTTATTTGAATATGCTACGCTTGTGCCACTATACGCTTTCGGCATTAATGTTTCAGGATGGAATGACGTATCATGTTGTGAAATTTGGCCAGGAGAGCTATCGCGCTAAATAAATCACAATTGAACCATGATTGGACTCTTCATTTGACAGCCGTTAGAGCCGTTTTGACACATAAGTCTTCGGCCCCAGAAGCCATCGGTTCTGCGAGCAGTGTGCTCCACCCATTGCCACTTTAGTTTAGCAATTCTTTGGGTTATGCCGACTACTCTGGTCCTTTCAATCTCTTCATTTCTAATTCGATCTCGCAGGGAAACTCAGCGTATAATGCCCTTTTCTATTGCCTTTTAGGTGACTTTCAGCCTTTTTATGAGTCGCGAATGAGCGATCACTTCTCAGTTCCATATGTCATCACTCATCATAGGCAGTACACATTGGTCACTGGTCTAGTGTCTTTCGTCTTGTGACACTACAGTATTTGGAACGAGAATATACTACGTACCTTCCCTTCCATTAGCCTTAATTAAAATATAATATGAGTGTTCGTATTCGACACAATCCTTTTCAAACACCATCTCAACACAGAACGACGTAAAAAGACTGCAAATTTTTAAATAATATTTGCTCTAATGTCTTACGTCGCCATTTACGTCGGGAGCACATTTTCAAACTCTCATTTGCACCTAAGTACAATCTGAACTCTAAATTCTACATAAATGCAGACGTTTAGCTTCCGAGGGTACCTTAGATAAGGTACAATGAATTGCTATTCATTAGTTTGCTTTGAGTGAAGAAAGTGGGGTTTACAGGTCGAGGATTTGGGAGTGGTTAGAATGGGTCTTTATAATTACGTAAATTGAAATAAAGCTATTTTCCTGGGATAAAACGTTGACGTTCGGTTGGTTTCGTACATTGAAATAAACTGTAGATAGTACTAAATACTCGTATTTAACTTTATGCAATTTTTAGATAGTCTCTTTCGAGAATAGGTAGGATAAGGAGGTTGGAAGACGCATCAAAAACACCTGGAAGAGCTACTGGTCCATGAAGGAGCTTATAAAGGGCAACCTTCCCTTAACACTAAAGCGAAAACTAGTCGACATGTGCATCCTGCCCATCCTAACCTACGATGCACAAACCTGGTCTTTGACTGAACATCAAAAATCCAGCCTCAAGATCTGCCAAAGAACTTTGGAGCGCAGTATTTTAGGTGTAAGACTAACTTGATCGTGTTAGAAACGAGGAACTGCGCTCCAGAACTGGCATAGCGGACGTGGGGCGCAAGACAGCTCAGCTGAAGTAGGACTGGGCCGGACACGGATGTTTCCGTGCATCGGATGGCACGTAAAGCCGTTGGTACGAGCTACTATCTCTGGTGGTGGTTGTCGTTACATAAAAACCACGTCAGAGGCCGTAAGGCGGGCTGAAAAATGTCTGACACCAGGGCTTGCTGCCCACACGATAAGAAGATCTTTTTTTATGACGACCGTCTAACCTTCTCTTGGTACTGGATACTCTTTCTTATAGTGTGCCTTCACACTGCTGTCACCCTTATGTGAAGGTTGAACTTTATTTGACATTATAAATAACCTTGACCAAGATTGCTCAAAGAACACTATCTCTCTCTTTGACAAGAATTTGTCCTTTTGACTATGATATTCTTATTTTTATATTAACAGCATAATTATATTTGTATGTATATATTTATGTATTTATATATGTATGTATGTATGTATACATTATATTTACTCTATATATGTAGATGGGTATATAGATATAGATACCTACTAGTGCACCGCCGCAGCATTTGTCTCTGTAAACAGTTCTTCCATTCAATGGTTGTCTGGAAGAAATCGCTTTTAGTGATAAGACCGCCCTTTGTAGGGTACAAAGGGCGGTCTTATCACTAAAAGCGATTTCTTCTCATTCTTGTTTTAAATTGTATTTTTTCTATTCTTGGTGTGCAAATAAAGAATATTTATCTAATCTTATCTTATTTTACCTTTACCTTTGGCTAATTAAATTTTCTTTTTTGTTTCATGTCCATCCGAGCAGCAAAGGGAGATAGAATCGGTAAGTAACCTTTTATGTTTCAATTATTACTTGTTTATAGTACAATAAAGATCATAGAAGACCATTCGATCAATTGTGCACTATTTTCATCCAAAACTGAAACTCTAAGACCAGGACTCAGAGTATTTCAGAGACGTGAGCGTTAATGTAGTCTGAGTCAGATTTAGCGGAAGATAGGCGACTAGCCTAGGCGCATGGACCGCATCAATTGTGCCCCCGTCGCCTAATTCACTTCGCAATTACGAGCGGAATTGCGTGATTGAGACTTAGATCAAAATAAAATTAATGGATAGGCCTAAAGCGCGGTAAGTTGAAGCAAACTACTGGTGCACTTGGTCCATACAAACTAGCGCCATTATCTGTCAAATCTAGGGCACTTGCACTTAGATCAAAATAAAATGAATGGATAGGCCTAAAGCGCGGTAAGTTGAAGCAAACTACTGGTGCACTTGGTACATACAAACTAGCGCCATTATCTGTCAAATCTAGGGCACTTTCATACAAGTGACAAGTAAAAATTTCATTTGTTTTGCCTCATTTTTCTGGTTTGAAATGTTCGCTTAAGGCCTATCCATTCATTTTATTTTGATCGAAGCACTTGCATACAAATTTGAAGTAAACCTTTCATTGGTTTTGCCTCACTTTTCTGGTTTGAAATGTTCGCGTAAGGCCTATCCATTCATTTTATTTTGATCGAAGGATTGAGATACTTTATTTTTATTTTAGGAGGAATAAAGGTACCAATGGAGGTGCATTCATGTGTTTATACTCGTTTTACAAATCATTCAAAAAGAAAGAAGTTGGCCATCTCGGGACGCCCGGCAGATGTGAAACTTCTCCCGATTTAAATTTCGAACTTCCGTCACATAAAAAGGTTGCTGATCTGAATTTCAAAGCCCCAAAGAAGTTTCACATCAAAAACAAATCACACGGCATTACTTTTCACTCGTAAGTACTGAAAAGCAGATCCATTTTTCGAGTTCGTAACGCAAGAATGTCACCTATCTTCTGCTATTTCAATTTAATCAAAAACCACAACCCAAATAATCGAATGTCCGACCACAACATCAAAATAAAACACCCTTAAGGTTAAAAATTAAAAGTTAACCCCCAAACCGCTAAGTGCCATAATGTAATAGGGCCAACAACTTAGTACAAAGTTGTGTCGTCATAAAATTTTAATTCGTTTCACCCCCGGGGCCCCCGCCGGCCCGGGGCCCGGGGGCCCCAACAATCTGAAACTGTCAGTCTTTGTCTTGAGTTTTGACGCGGATTTAAAGTATGAAGAAGTGGCCAAAGTAAATGGCGGTGGTGTTAAGTGATTTTGTCGTTGTAAAACTTAGTCAAGATTTTACCAGACAGTACAGACTAGACAGCGCAGTGTTATTTTTAATGAAATGAATGAATTTAGTTCAAACTTCCGTGTAATTTCAGATTCTGTTTTATTAAATTCGAAAATTTCTACACGTGGACTTATTGCCTCCTAAGCATTGACGTACACTCTGGCGATAGACAGGCCCTTTCATAAAAGCAGCATGTTCCACTTGAATGCGGTGGGTGCACCGCATTGATGTACCCGAGTTCACTTCGTCACTATGGCAATGACAGACCACAATGTGTCATTTTGTGTTGTTTTGTGTGACATGTTCAAGGAATATATATATCTACCGAGAGGACATGTTGTTTAATTGAACGAGCTTGTCGCTAGATTATAAAGGCCTCCGCGCATTGCAGCGATATTATCGCTGCGATTTTGCGATAATTGTTCTCAGTACATTTTGAATGGGGACGCGCGCGATCCTACACTCTGCCGCGATATTATCGAGCGATAATATCGCTGCGATTTTGCGATAATTGTTCTCAGTACATTTTGTATGGGGACGCGCTCGATCCCACACACTGACGCAATCTCTTTCTACTACATTCAGTGAAGGGCGCATGCGTGACGCGAATCGCGGAATCGCTGCAGTGTGTGAGGTGTCGCGATATCGCTGTCGATAATATCGCTCGATAATATCGCTGCAAATGTGCGGAAGCCTTAAATGACAGTGCACCTAAGCTTCTAAAATGACTTTGCATGGAAATAGACCTAGTTCGCCTAAATGGCCAAAATCACAAAGTAAGGAGTAGAAACAAGGATGAACTGGACAATCGCGTAATTTTTTAATTCAATAAAACTCAAATGTTTCTGAATTGGACATAGACGATTTTTTTTTCACTTACTCTAATAGACTGAGCCACAACTTAACCACGTATGAGACAGCGATAGTCATAAAATCCTATACAATTTATATGAAGCTAAATGACAGACTCCGGAGTCAGACAGCCGTTCGTAGAACAAAAAAATGGTTACGTCGATAAGGACAGCAATAATAAGTAGGTAGCGATCTCCTTTTTTACTAGAGCGAATTTGCAATGTGCATCTCTTTTTGAGTGAATATGACAAACAAGACACGTGCTCCCTTGTATACCTTCTCTTTCTACGGGATACGATTTTCGAAACTCTGAAAGAAATTAGTTTCATGGCCTTCCGTTTTATCGAAGGCTAACATTGACAGTATTTCTATCCAAAACAGGCTATTAATTGATGCTAAATCTGTTGTAGTTGATAGTAGACCAAATACCTATAATTTTAATATAGACTGCATACTTGAAAAGTTTAGCCACTCTAGTTATAGAGCGTGCTTAAGACAAGACAGTTCCAGTAAACCAAACATCAAAGTACGTACGGACCAAGTATTTGCAATGTAAATGTCTATTAATTAGTTATGCATAGAAAATAACTGCCTTGGAGGAGGCCGTGTGTGCTTTGTCACTTTGTAATTTGTTTAAAGGTTTACCTCAGGTTGAAATGTACAATCAAATTGTTTTACAATTACATGAATTTTGAGTTAAGAAAGTTTATTATTGTTTAATGTCTTTTGTTGGAATTAAATTGAAAATTAGTTTGTCCTTGATGATGATTTGTGGTTGGGCTATTGCAAGCAAGGGTCGTTATGTAACACTGCGACCATCGCTGGTCTATTGTGTTCGCCCCAAGCTCACCCATATTTACGCATACCTCCGAACTTATGGTATTTTCTTTTCATTCTCGGGAATGCAGGTTTCCTCACGATATTTTCCTTCACCGCCGAGCTAATAAATGAAAAATACATGCATAGCATAGCATATGCTCACGACTATATTCCCCGAGGGGGTAGTCAGAGATCTTCTGAAACCTCAGAACATCCACGTTTCACCAGTAGTACCAAACTCTGTCCAGTGTGACGGGGGGTGAGCCCGTCGCCACTTATAATGGACAGTGGGTACAATACATGCCTCGAAATTGAAGCATGCAGGTTTCCTCACGATGTTTTCCTTCACCGAAAAGCCAATGGTGTTACAAATCGTACATAAATTCCGAAAAACTCATTGGTACGAGTCAGCATGGACGGGGATCGAACCATCGCCTCCTGCACGGCAGGCAAGGTTACTCGCCACTGGACCACCACGGCTTTTTTAACTTTAAAATACAACCGTACATAAATTCCGTAGAACTTAGTGGTACAGGCCAGGAATCGAACCGCGGCCTCATGATTGAGGCGCTAGCTCTCTTCCGTATTGGGCTATCGCTCTTTAGTTTGTCTTTTACAAAATACTATGGCTTTTGCCTGCGATTTTGGCTGTAGGGTTTTATTTATTTTGTCCTTTCCGAGAAACTGCATCAATATCGGTTCAGGCTTAATCTTTTAGATGATTTACTGCCGACAGTTTTTTGGATAAATGAGAATCACAATACAAACGAATTAAACCCTAATATATTTTTTTTTCTTCTGTTCAGGGTGCTAGGATAAACAGTTGCATTATTTTAATGGGCGATTTTACTCATAATACTAAACAACATCAGGGAAATACGCAAATAATATTTAAACGTTTCATACTAAACAGAAAGTGATTTTTTTTTATCTTCTTCTTAACAGCCTATACACGTCCCTCTGCAGGGCACAGGCCTACCCTCATGTAGAGTTTATGGGCGTTAGTCCACCACGCGTGCCCAATGCGGATTGGTAGACTTCACATACGCATCGGAATTTCTTCTTCAGCGTATGCAAGTTTCCTCACGATGTTTTCCTTCACCGTTTGAGAGCAGTCGGTATTACGTACATAAGTTAGAAAATCTCATAGGTACATGGGCATGTGGTCCGTGCGTATTCGAACCCGGACCTCAAGATTGAGTTTCCATAGCTCTCCGCAACGCACCACCGATGCTCTTTGTTTTTATGCTATTTTTTTTTAGGAATTTTGTTAAATATCATGGGTATAAAGTTTACCCTTTAAACTTTTACTTTAAGGCTACTTTTCCACTTGGTTACTTGTGGATGCTCGCTCGATGACGTCATTGGGAAATTGAAGCACTCTCATTGGCCGATTTTTTCCTCGCTCACCGCCTCGCTACCTCACACATATCTGGTGGAAACGCAGCCTAAGGGGTGACCTGTGACTGTACAGAGATAGCTACTGACGAATCTATAATTTTAAATCTTATTACCACTATTAAAAGATCATTTCTCTTCATCCGCAGAGAGACACAACATTCGAAACGATCTCAAATCTAACATTTGAAGCGACCCGATTCGAAAACGGACATAAATTCCGCTGCGAAGCAGTGAACGATGTAATGAAACAGACGAAAGAGGACCCTATTCATGCGACCAGAGAGCTGGAAGTTTGGTGTAAGTATTTAAATAGAGTTTGTTTAGTAAAGATTGAAACGTGAGGTCATCATGTAAATTTTTCTTTTCATCTTTCTGAATCACAGTTTCAAGCTGTGCTACTCAAATATCTTAACTTTATAGCGCTAATTTGAGATACATGTTTGACATTTTTAATATATTTACATTATTCAGGGTGTTAGGAAAAGTATCATTAACCTTAAAACCACATACTCTACCCATAAAACTGAACAACATTTTCTATGGGAGAAAACCAGTCAGCGCAAAAATAAAGTCAGCTGTCCCATAAATAAACTGCAATACCTAATCGATGCAATCGTATGGAGCAGTCTTTTTTGCTCTGATCGTTTTGCTTACTAAAAGTTGTTCAGTTTGATGGGTAGAGTTTGTGGTGTTCAGGTTAATGATACTTTTTCTTACACCCTGTATAAGGTTTTTTAATTAGTTGGCGAAACTTAAACAACGCATTTGGTACCTGTTACTAAGTACAATTGCCAGGTAATACTCGATCATATAATTCTGAGGTCAATGTCCGCCTGTGCCCGCATACAGTGTGCACTGCGCGTACCTTAAGCACGATCATTATAATTTTGATCTGTTATTATTAACAAGTGCCCTGGTTCAGTGACACTTTTTAAGGGGATGATTAGACCGTCAAACTGAACAACTTTCTCTACGGCACCAACATTGAAATCGCGAAAAAAAATCTGCTCTTCCATACAAACCTGCAAACCTACTCGAGCCAAAATGTACAGGACAGCTACATTTTTTGCAATTTTGATGTTAGTCCCATAGAGAAAGGTGTTCAGTTTGATGGTCTGATAATCATCGTACAAAACCGTCAGTATATTAAGTTGGACCCTATAATATTCATGCCTGTCTCACACTGGGGAAGGCAGAGATCGCCATCTTTACCAAGATCTCAGAAATCTATCGATCAACAGGGTAAATTTTATATCACTGCGGATAACTTCAGCATCAAATTAAACAACTTTCACTATGGAGCCAACTTGGAAATCGCGAAAATAATCAGCCGTCCCATACAAAACTGCAGTATACATATTCGACTCAAATGTATGGGACAGCTGTTATGACTATGACAATGATGATGAAGATAATGATGGTGATAATGAAACGTTTCAGATCCTCCCATCGTCCGAGTGGAGCCAACAAACATCACCGTCGTCGAAGGCTCCAAGATATTGCTAAAGTGCGAATACGAAAGTAACCCATCATCGCTGAACGAAGTATTTTGGTATGTTTCAATATTTATTTTAACACTTTACAGGGATATGACAAATATTCTGATATTTAATAATGAAGAAGAGAAAGATTTAAAAGATTTAAGTACGTGATTAAAAACACGATTATTTTAACAATTTGTTTTAATTCAAATTTTGCTACAATTAAGTAACTATACCCAGATATGGATCTTTTATTAATAATAACCCACTTTCTGTTTAACCCGTACGTAATTACCTAAGTATGATTGGACCTAGTAGAGAAAATAAAAAAAAGTATTTATATTCGTAAATATTATGTTTAAAAAGTCAAATACCATGGTGCTTACTGACTGATTGACTTATCTGCTTACTGACTGATTGACTTATCTTTAGCTTATGTATGCTACCCATAAAGGTATTATACCTTACAGGAATAGAGCAACAAACATGAGTTGTCAAATGAAACCGTTTTTGGATGTTTTTTGGAGACTATTCGCAGGCCAAAATTCGAACATTGTATATAATTCTGAGTATAACGTGAAATTGTGGATAAAATTTATGAAGTAGTGTCAGTATATTTCATAAAATTATCTACGATTTCACTTTAGATTCGCAATTATTCACGGAAACCGAATTGTAAAAATTTATTAGTGACTAAAAACGGTTCTATTGCCTCGCATCACGTATCTCTTTCTATTATACAGTGGTGCCGCTAGGTACATCTTGCTCACTCAGCTGTATGTTCCTCTATTCCTGGTATAATACCTTTATGATGCTACCGACCCTACCGGAGCATCTGTATAAGGTACAGGTCCGGTAATGCTATACGTGAGAAAAATACTGCGCTGGAAAAATTTAGAATGACATGCTGATCGAAGAAGAGTGTCTGACTGATGGACTTATTTACCTCTCTGGAACCAAGTACCTACATATAAAACTACTTTTTCAAGACTTAGGTGCTTCAGTACCTCTTAATTAAGTAAATAACAATCATACTTACACATATACACGGGATAAACAGAAAACGTCCCTTTTAAATACATTCATAATGAAAATAATCAATTTGGGGAAGTTGTACGAAAGTTAGAATTAGAAACAAACAGTCAAAATCAAAATCAAATCAAATATTCTTTATTTTACACCAAAATATAAACAGTAGAATACAGAGAAAAATAAAACAAGAGGCACAAAATAAGGCGGTCTTATCGCTAAGAAGCGATTTCTTCCAGACAACCTTAGGGTAGAGGAAACGGTGAACGAAGAATGGTAGGCGGTGTTTCCAGACAAATGATCAGAAAGGAGCAGTACAGTCCTGAATTTTATGTAGGTATGCAAATCATTTTCTTCTTCTATTTCAGGTATTTCAATAAAACCATGTACTTTCTTCCCCCCAGGTACCGAAACGAAAAAGTAGTGAACGTGAACTCTTCCCGCTATCAAGGAGGCACCACCGACCAGCATGCCCTCATCATCCTGGACTCGAGAGGGGAGGACATGGGGAACTACTCATGCCTGCTTGCCAACGCGGTCGGCAACGGAACCAGCGAAGAACTTATCGATGTCAATGTACTTTGTAAGTATCTTCTTACGTTTGTGCTAGCTTTTGTCGTGGGTATCTTAAGTAGGTACAGACTTAAGAACAATAAAAAAATAAGCCGTCAACTCAACAATTGTGTTACAGATGGCAAATACCTGGTCACCAGACACTTAATATTGCGATTTGCTACCGCGTGCGTCTCTCAAAAACAGAATCCAATAGCAAAACCAATACTTAGACATTCATGATCAGTTTAGAAAAACTTGTAAGAGGTACCTACGCGTGGTGGATTGGTACCTATTTGGTAAAGAAATCACCTGACTTCCTGATACAACACGACACCAATCTTTTCTTTCACCTGTGTCAATAGACTAGGTCTTTCTCTAAATTCTGCATAATAAAAAAAACATGCAAATATAAAAAATTCCAGATAAACCCCAAGTAAGACTCCGAATGGATCCTCCAAGTCCGATCCTGGAGACGGATCACAAGAACGTGACGCTGACCTGCGAAGTGACCTCCGGGAACCCGTCGCTACTGGATGAAGTCATCTGGTACCTGGATGGGGAAGTTCTGAAGCATCTGCCAGAGTGTAATGGAACTCAGGGAGAAGGTACTTTACGTTCAATCCCTTAAGATATGTTAAATGACTGCATGCATTATATTTATTTGGTTTGTTTTCTTATCTCGGGACATAAGTATCCCGGAACTATGGGAGTCGTGCGTGGGGCCGAAGTCCTCTACGTAGAGGTCTGTCACTGGCGCCAACCGGTATCATCACTATAGAAGTGCATCCAAAACAGCCCCCAGCCAGTGTAGGACTATTGTAAGGAGTGGAAAGAAATAAATCTGGGCTATGGGGTTGGGGTGCTAGTGGACTAGATAATTGGTTTATGGAAGGTACTATGACGCCTGCCTAACCAATGCAAAAACACGGAAAAAATGGCAGACGGTGACGTGCCAAGTTTACCGAATGGCCCGAAAATGGCCGCTCTATTATTATGCGAATAAGGCCTTGCTTGATAGACTTGCGTCTGTGCAACTGCGATCACCGCTGATCTTTTGTAATCGCCCCTACTACAGTTCCCCATTAATCACTATAGTAGTTAAGAATCCAATAAGAATTAGTTGGTTTTTAACAGGGAGGCACTCACCAAAACTTATTTCTGTTCCAGATAACCTCTGCAACGAGGTAGATCCATCAATGCTGCTTCTCCAAGACACAACGAAGAGTTTCCACGGCAACTATTCCTGCATGGGCAAGAATTATGCCGGATGGGGCAATGAGAGTACTAAAGCTGAACTTATTGTTAACTGTAAGTATTTTTTGTTCTTCCCTTCATAATTATATCTTGGCGAGGGATTAAAGAACGTGGTCAATGATTATTTTTTATTTTTAGCTAAAGCATTCATCATTTTTGTCTGATAGACTTGTAGGTACTTTACACGATTACTAAGGATTGGGAATCAACATTATTCTACTTGAACTTGTGTGAATGGTTCGATATGAAATCCTGCATAACTATTTAGGGCTGCAGTCTCCAGGGTCCGAATAGCCCTAATGATAGCCAACCTACGATAGGAGACGGCACTACAAGAAGATACTTCTTCTTATTTTGTGTCAGTAAGAGCCATATCGCATGACAATAACTCATGCTATAGTGGAAATATTTGCCAGTCAGCAATTGTTGTATCGACGCTGACTACCCAGGATGCGCCAGGGGAACTCACTTTTCTCTCGGCTCTTTCCTGGCACCACCATTAGCCTGGGTCAACTCATATATTTTTTTATTACCTCATTTGCTAAACTTGGTGGTTATGACGATTTCTTTCGTTTATTTAAAACCAAGTAGGGGTCTTCTTATTTATCTGAAGATTATGAACAATAAAGTTGTACAATGGTATAATCTAATCCAGTATATTTCCCAACTTCCAGATCCACCAGGACCGGCCAAGCTGACATATTCTCCATGGCGTGTAGTAAAAGGAAAGTCCCTTATCCTTAGCTGCAGCATTCAGGAGAGAGGACGACCAGAAGCTCATAGGTAAGATACATCAGCTCACGACCATAATCTTCTGCATGGTTGTCAGAATCTTTGCTGCAATAATCTGCAGATAACAGAGTTGCTTTGCTTTGTATTAGCAAGTGAAGCAACTCTAAACTAAACGATAGGCAGAAGAGAAAAGTACCACCCGCTTTTTTTTGGTGTCCTACCCATAGATAAATTACACACTCCCCTTGGGTCCTATCAGACGAATAATATAAACCAGGAAACAGGAAGCAGCATTCACATACTGTGAACAACTTCCATCTATCTACTTCGCCTGTGCACGACCTATCTTACTGGTCAAAATTGGGGCACAGGACAATATATTTTGAATATATCTGTGACGTGAATAACAAATGCTTGAGCATAATTACATGCTTTTTGAGGGTGGTTTTTCATCAAACCGTGAAGAGTTATTATGGTCCCTCTGAATATGCTGACAGTGTTTTAAAGGGATGATCAGACCGTCAAACTGAACCACTTTCTCTATGGGACCAATGTCCCATACATTTGGGTCGAGTAGGTTTGCAGTTTTGTATAGAACAGCTGATTTTGTTTTTCTCCATTTCGATGTTGGTGCTGTAGAGAAAGTTGTTAAGTTTGATGGTCTGATCATCGCCTTTAAAAAGTGTCAGCATATTAAGAAGAAAGGATAATACGAGTACAATAAAATCGAATGCTGCCATCTTCGAATATAGATTTCCAATCCGCCTGTCCCTCTTTTTAACAGACTTCAAAAAAGAAGGTTCTTTTGTCTTTTTGCCTCTTTTTTGAGGTCCATCTCCTGCAGTGGACTTTCTATTTGCTGATGATGAGTCATTAAGTCAATTTTCCTCCAACTATCAGATTCCGTTGGCACCGCGGTGGTCGGCTGGTCAGTGACATCGTCTCGCAGAACTGGACCATTGATCCTGTGACGTTGGACCACAGAACCAACTTCTCCTGTCGGGGGATCAACGCGGGAGGGGAGGGTGAAGCTGCTTACATTACCATTGATGTTCTTGGTGAGTTATCACACACAACATTGTTCATTGTCTACAGACCATGGGTGTTTTAGCTAGGGCTAGAAGTTCTTTAAATGAGGACTCCACATTAAAATTGGTTTTAATATTAGTAGGTATGACAATTGTTAGTTATTCATTTTAATGTGAAAGCCGTGGTGGTCCAGTGGCGAGTACCCTTTCTTGCCGTGCAATGGTTGAAGGAAAACATGCATCGTGAGGAAACCTGCATGCTTCAGTTTCGAGGCATGTATTGTACCCACTGTCCATTACAAGTGGCGACATGCTCACTCCCCGTCACACTGGACAGAGTTTCGGTACTACTAGTGAAATGTGGATGTTTTGATCATTATTTGCAGTCCTTTTTACACCTCTAATTCGAGTTATTTAAATATATAAAAAAAATTATGTTTAAGTAAGGAAAATCAACAAATATCACTTTCGTATTTAATTTTGGTAATAACGTTAAATTGTTTTCTTTTTCAGCGCCGCCAAGCTTCAAATACGCCATGAACCACTACAGTGGAGCTCTGTACAAATCTCAGGTAAGTTTAGACTCTATAATTATTTAAAACTAAAAGCTGTTCGTTGGTAAGGTAAACACGTCACTTGAGAACGGGCTGAACCTAATTGGACATTTTTGTGTTCTTATAGTCCAGTAAGATTTTTAGACATGATAAGTATGTCTGTATAATAAGAACAAAATACAAGAATGACCTTATTGAATATATTGTGCTTCTAAAATAAATTAATAGATCCAAAATCAAAAAGAATATTGTGAGACTGAAGTTAAATGCGCACGACTCGCATAGTGACTCCATATTGTATCGCATACATCGAAGTCAGCACAGTGAGCTTAGCAGCGAATTAACTTGAAACTAAACAAATAAGCTCAAATCATCTCGCAAACAGTCAAAAGTTTCGTACTGAACTACTGAGACTAGAAGACAGTTTTGCTTGCTCTAAAACAAAACAAGGACAAGATAACTTGTTTGTTCAACAAAGTATTCAAAAAGTATGTAACATAGAATACTCTTTTATTTTGCAGAACATTTCCCTATCTTGCACAGTAGAGTGTGCCCCGCTGTGCAGCGTGGACTGGCTCAAAGATGGCGCTGTAATAGACCCCAAGAACGACAGATACTACGTGGTGGAGCAGAGGATTGAGCCTCAAGTCAATAGGAACGACTTCGAAGCTACCGAGTCTACTTTGGTAAGGACTAAGCAGATTTAACATCTCCGGCACTCCATACAGCGATGCTTCAAAAGTACTAATACAGAAATAAGATGGCATCGGGACATATGCGATCGCGCTCGCAAGCGCGTCCTGCTGTATGTGCTTCTTGCTCGGCTCTCCTAAAGTTACCCTCGAAGTGCGGGGGTAAGGTGCGGTATGTGAAGTTGGCGAGGGGCAGGGAGTGGCCATTTTGTGTGTAGTACCTACCTATCTTAACCTTATACCGTTATCTATATATTCTGTGGTATAGTGCCGTTTGATTGCGGTGTGACGTTAAGCCAGATCAGAGGCAGAAAATTACGCATCGGACCCGAAAAAAAGCCAGCTCCTTCTCACTCTTATTGGTGAGAAAATTTGATAGTGCGATTTAAGACTCGCCATGTGATTGGTCAATATCAGTAACGTGCTGTGTCATCTTCGTCATCTGATTGGCTTAATACTAGAGACGCGCAATTGGACAGAACCATAATTTATGATTGTCTGCCTTTATGTCTGACACGTGTGACATGGAGTGACGTATGCGCTGACCTAGATAATATGCTGTTCACCTCGACATGATCGGTACCCCTGCATTGTTTCGTTTGTTATTGTAGCTCAGTTACAAGAACTTACACGTCCAACATCAACCTTGTCTCTTCACAGCACTGGAACATGTCAGCATGGCCTGGTGGCGTGCTGGACCGCGCGGCTGACACCGCGAGTTACACCTGCCGCTCCTCTCGCAACGACGCCGGACCTCCTGTTAATAGCACCACCAAGTTCGCTGTTGAGTGTGAGTACTTCCTTTGAGCAACTGAAGACGTGGTTGTACTCCGACCACAAAAAGGGCTGTGCAACTCTGTAGGTACACGGCGAGATGTGGGGGAGGGAATAGAAGACGTTTTTCGTGTTTTGACGGCCAACCGTTACAAAAGCCATTTTGGTCCAGTGGCGAGTAAATTTGCCTGCCGTGCAGGAGGCGATGGTTCGATCTCCGTCCAGGCCGACTCGTACCAATAAGTTTTTCGGAATTTATGTTCAATTTGCAACACCACTGGATCTTCGGTGAAGGAAAACATCGTGAGGAAACCTGAATGCTTCCATTTCTAGGCATGTATTGTACCCACTGGACAGAGTTTCGGTGCTACTAGTGAAACGTGGATGTTCTGAGTTTTCAGAATATCTCTGACTGCTGGAATATACATAGTCGTGAGCATAGGTATGCTAAGCTTATGCTTGTACCCACTGTCCATCCTTTTTCGATTTAACAATGCCTTCTTGTTTCAGATGAGCCAGAAAATATCACGGTGACTCCTAAAGTAGTACCTGTCATCGAAAATGAAATTCCTGCGAAAGTTGTTTGCTCAGCAAGGTAAAATATAAATAATTCTGTTGTACTATTTTTGTTGTGCCTATAAATGGGTATCGTATAAGATACAACAAATAAGATACCACTTGTACCATGATGCAATAAATTAATTATGAATTAGGTAGTTTTAGTTTTTAGGTAGATACCTACAGGAACGACTATTCCTCGACTTTTCGGTTTGGAAGAGCGTGGGTTCAAGTCCCGCCCGAGGCAAATTTTTCAATCTTCAATTTGTTACGACTATTCCTGTATCTATCAGTGAAAACCTGTTATTGGCTAACTGCTTTATACTCTTGTGACTACTGTATTGTATTGCTGTTGGTTTAAAAAAAAGAAATAAAAAAAAAATTATAATAAAATATAACAACTAACTAGATGCTGCAGTTGCAGCAGAACCAGTTTTCTCTACTCTACCTAACTCTACAATAATCTTCCTATACATTATTCAATTTTTTTCAACAACCGAAGATACAGTACGACCCCATTTTTCAATTGCAGAGGATTCCCAATGCCCAGCTATTCGTGGAGAAGAGAGCATCCAAGTAAAAGTGGTGCTAAGGACCACGGCAACAACTCTCTCGTGCTGTCCTCTTCTAACACGTTGCTTCTTGGACCGGTGCAAAGGAGAGATGCTGGCAATTATCTGTGTGAAGCGTATAACAGACATGGCTCTGTCAATACAACGGTTTTGCTGGATGTCATGTGTAAGTATCAATGTAGTTATTTTAACCCGAATTATTTGTGAAACTGTCCACGAATAATTTGACTGTCTTCGATTTAGTCATAGAAAAATAAATAAAATAAATATAATTTATTTCACTCAAAACGTATTACATTTAAATTAGAGGTCTTCCCTTAGAGCAATTTGAGAATAGAAAAGTACCTAATAGCGGTCAGTCTACCTACGAGTACCTTGTGATGAAAAAGAGACCTATATTTCTATATTCTTGAAAAATTTTAAATTTTTTAGGTCATTAGGCTGATCCTAATCCTTGGCTTCATAGGCTTCATGTGTGTTGACTTAAATAAATAAATAAAATGCACTAAAATGCACTTTATTGCCACACAAAATTACAAAATGGTACCAAACGAACTAATAAACAGATTCACAAGACAGAGAAATTGCAGGTCGTTAAAAATGCATATTGTGGATTTTACGCATGTGACTTCATGTACGGCTGTAAATATCATATTTTTATGATCCTCGTGTTCTCTCTTCCGATCGGACGCAGTGCAAAAGCACTCTTAGGGTTATTAGTTGAGCGATGAAAATGGATTGATCATTGGCTTCACACGCAGTGGCTGATGAGGTAGCTGCCTGCGTAGAATCCTCATGACCTTGGCTATAATTAAATTTGACTATGTTTCGCAGTTGTGCCGGAGTGTGGAATAAAGCAGATAGAGTTGAGAGGAGATCAAGTACTTGTTTGCACAGCTCATGCTAATCCTCTTGATGTAAGTACTTAGTTGATTTCTTATACTAGCATAGACAATTCGGTATTGTTCCAGTGAACCATTTGTTCCAGTTTGGTATTTTTACCTATTAAAAAACTAAATACAACGTTCCTTTCCCAAAATGCCGCCCCGCCCCCACCTTGGTTTCAAAATGTCCCTTTTCCGGAGTGTCCTATTCTAAAAACGTTCTTTTCCCAGAGGGCACTTTCCCACAAAGTCCCTTTTCCAGAATTTCCCTTTCCCATTTTGCTATGTTATTGATAATTTATAATGGTATTTTTTTGTCAATACCTACTAATTCTAGTATTTCATTCACTGCTGTAATGTGCATCTATTGGATGTACATATATCATTCCAACTCCTATCTTCTCTTATTGAATTTGTTGCGGGCTCCAAGACAGATTAGAGTCATCCCCCGGATTTCATTGTAGAGTGCAGTAAGTGATCGCTGCTGATGATCCTGGTTAACTTCAGTAAAGTTATAGTGTCGTTGGCCTATGCATGATGCTTGATGTACATAAAGTTGTTCTCCCCCAGGTATCCTTCTCATGGAAACTCAAAAATGACAACGACAGCCTAACAGACGAACAGATCTGGCAGACTGGACCCCAGAGCTTCCTCAAGCTGAGCACAAGCGTTGGGGTGTACAGAACTTACCTGTGCCACGCTAACAACAGCGTCGGCATGTCGAGGCCTTGTGAGCGAGATGTTGTTGGTAAGTATCTTTGAAAACTTGATATTTTAACATCTCATCCTTGGGGCAGCCTCCTCCAGCAGTGGACATCTACGATGATGGTGAAACATCTATGCAGAAAAACGTCTTGAGGAAACCTGTTTGTATTGGAGAAGTTCTGATGCGTGTGTGAAGTCGAAGAATCAGTATTGGAGTGGCGTAGGGGTACCTGAGGATAGATTTGTCATGCAGTGAGACGTATAAATATAAAATAAATATCTGGAACATTGTCACACAAATTATCTAGCCACATTAAAAGTACCAGAAACTAGCCTGGACTTGTATTACAATGACTAGACAACGATTATAGATAAAAACATCCATGACCTGGGTACAAATATTTGTCCCTTACGGGATTTGAACCCACGACCCTCTGCATAGCAGGCAGGTTCACTACAGACTGTGCTATCGCGCCGTCAAAGTTTATGCTAAATCTCTGGTTTCCGGTCTTCTGGATTCTTATCTGGACTGTGAGTAGCGGTTCTTTCCATTCGATTCAGAAGGATAAGGACAAGAGAGTTCATTCTATGTTTAGCTCACACGTACATAAACTTACAACCGTAAACCTTTTCGTTTGGGATGGTCAGAAACGTCATAGTCATAGTAGTTTATTACTTCATGTGGTTACATAAGGTGGACAAATATAAAAATAGAGCGCACATGAACCCTGTAAGGGCACTGCAAACACATGCACATTGCTACAAATATCAACTTTCTTTTTAAGAATGTTTACATTTAGCAGTTTAGGGTTTAGGGCGGAATGACGTGTCAAGTGGTGAGAGGTGGCTTGTCTTTCGCCCACATAGCCCTGTATAAGAATCTTTTAATCCCTTAGTCACCTCGTGCGACATCCAAAGGAAGAATTGGGTGGTCGTGAGCACGTGATGCATGTGAGCTACGTTCTCGCGTTTTTAATTAAAATTAGGACTGAAAATTTGTAGGTACTTATACGAAATTTTTAGCTACAACTTCTAAATTGTTACTTTTTCTGGTTTATAGCCAACTGGGAAAGTTTGAGTGAGTATAAATAAAAATTGGCAGCTTTCTTTAATATATTTTTTGACGTATTTTGTTTGGCTTATAAATTACATAGGTACATGAAATATAATTTTATTCAAACTGTGTGTCCACTGTATTTTATTTTTATTTTTATTTATTATAGCATCGCCAGCGAATAATACACAGCACATTTCAGAAATACACAAATAACAAACATCGCGCTTATCTTGGATGCTAAAGCAATATTGGAAAACAGAATCATTTTTTATTTAGTAACTAGTCATATTACCTTCTCGATCGTACTACTTATATTTAAAAAAAGATTTAATAAAAATAAAATTTATGTATTTTTATTTATGACATTTATTAAATTAAAATAATGCAGGATGATTCTTCACTCTAATAAAACTACTAAAGTTTGTCTGCATTACTAATAAACGATATTTTTACTTAACAGCTGCCTTACCTTGGTGGAGGGACCAAAAGAAGCTAATTCTAATAGGTAGCATCGCCCTTGCCATCCTGGTCATCACAGTCATTCTCTGCATCATCATCATCTGCGTATGTCGACGGATGAGAGCGAAATCCAAATGTAAGTTATTTTTATTAGTTACCTACTAAAGATTGGTATTTTAGTTTAGTTACTTACGTTTTTGCTTTTATTGTTATTTTGGAAAGAATATAATAACATTTTGTTGTTTGTCCGTTTTGCTTGTTTGAATTAATCTTTCAATCATTTTAATTGATGTTTGTCACGTGTCACTTCAAAAACTTTAAGTCACAATTATTTTCTTTTTCTTAAATTTTTTTCACACTAAACCATAACTAAGCTAATAAAATTTTATTGAATTAACGGCTCAGAATAAACATAAATAATAAAGTGTCATAAAAAAAGTTTGACAAGTTAAAGATGGTTTGGTGTGAAACCAAACTATAATATCACTTTTTAGTGCTAAATCGAACTAATTATTTTTTTTATTTTTTCCGGACGCTGCCTATTAAATAACACTAAACACGAAAACTAACTATGAATGAAAAATCATTAATTAGACAATAACCCAGTGGAATTAGAGGAGAGAGAGAAGTAAGTTTCATTGTAAAATTATTTTTATGTCTTATTTACCTAAAAATATTTATATTTTAAATGTAGGTTTTAGAGAATGTTTAGTATATTTATGAGCATAAAAATGCCTAGACTATTTTTTATGTTTTGACATGAATAGTTACTATTATTTTTTTATTTTGTGTTTATTATTATTTCTAGAAAATGTTGCATTATTAGTGCATTTATTTAAAATAAATCTAGTATAGGCATTTTCTCAAAATTTTTATAAGTTAGCCATCTTCAGTACTATAATAGACTTTAAACTAATCATACTACTTTTCTTTACACTATTATTATGTTCATCCTTATTTTATGTATTTCTCTTGCACTTTTCACTATTTTGAATAAAAAGCTAGATTTTGTTATTCAAAAACTTTAGATTTTATTCTAAATAATGAATTATATTATATTAATAAAAATGTTTTATTTACTTATAATATTAATTATTTTTATTTCTTCTTCTTTATTATCTGTACGAAATCGTGTTAACCACACAATATACCCAATCAGCTTTAATAGAAAATAGATCCCGTTCAAGAAACCCTTTCCCGTAGATTTAATAGTTTTTAATAATACAAATTTTCAGCTACGCCCTTGGTCCGAGCAGATTCATGGCACACATTGTCAATGCCACCTTCAAGGTCACCAGTTGTTGTTCCCATGCAGAGATACTAGGCAAGGTCGAAGGATAAGGCCAAGGACTGCTCACTTGTTTAATTCAGTAGCTATCACCTGTAAAATATCATTAAATCTACCAAAACCGATCCTATCACAGCTTCATTTTCGATGGTGGCCGAAGGGGATACGATAATAATATCGAGGCCATTCCGAACTGTCATGATAGCGCAAAATAAATCAGATGCACTAAAAAATTTTATTGTTAACGTGTGCTGTTTGTTGATATTCATTCATAGTTAAATAAGATAAATTCATTTCATTTTAATTTTACTATCGGTTGTGTTCTATGTTACTGACTGTTAGTGACTTAGATTATTACTGAATTAAACACGTGTGTAGAGTCCCTAGGTTGAGTTTGAGCTTGTATTTTGCTAAATGCTTGGACCAACGGCTGTTAGTTTTTCTAGTTTGAAAAATAGGAACTAATTACTAAAAATGACTAATAAAACTTTTTAGTTAGTGACAATATTCGAATTAAGACTGAAGGGTTCTTAAACATACTCCACGAAATCTGATTTTTTATGGATACACCATTTACTTTTCATAAAGTGACATAATCATTATAATTACATCATTTACGTCACTTACTAAATAATTTTATTAGTAATAAATAACTATCCTTTAGTAATCCTAACAGTACTGAAATTTTATTAGCATGAATTATATATTATTAATTAAACTGACTAACACCATTTTTATTTTATTTTCGCGAGATTTAATATTATGATGTGTATGAAACTAAATGTTTATTCTTGCTTAGGTTCCTAACCGCTCTAACTCCAGATGTTCTGAGATTGACAACAATCAATACCTCAGGTATTTTACTAACAGAATCCATATTTGTATCGTTTTTATAGATAAAGAATGCTTTCTTTATTTTTTACCGCAGTTTTTGGCTCAGTAGCTATTTGAAGTTTCACGTGTGATTTTCTGTAGAATTCGTTTTGGAGTAGTTGCGTTTTTATCAAAATTTTCGTATTGTGAAATTCGTTGCATGAAAAAGAGGTTTTGGAAAGCATTCTTCTATTTTATTTTATTAGTATGTATGTATATTGTTCATGTTTTACTTATAATTTCAACCCATCTCATTTGTTCTCATTATTTCTTCTGATATTTATTGATATAAATACTTAGGTACCTATTTTTATTTTAAATTTGTTTATTCTACTCATAAGTTTTTCTATTATTCATACTCTTAGATCTAAAACCTTATTTGTTTTCATTTTATAAAGTACTACAAGCTGGGGTCAGATACCTATGGACTTCGGGGACCTAACGAGATACAATTTTATAAAATTTAACTTACTTTTTATTCTAGCTATCTGATCCTTGCTGTACGTACGTAACGTATTTATTACATTCATCATTTTCTCATAGCATGATCCTAACGTTTGGTTTTATAATTTTTTTCCCAATCAGTCCGGATGGTAGCTGTTTAAACGAAGTTTCAATAGCCCAGTCTATCATATCACAAGCTTTACCTGCTTTGTCGCCGCGTATCAACATGTCGTTTAGCCCTAAATCAACAGACCGGACAAGACTTGTCGACACACAAAACTATGCTCATAATCTAGAAATGAATAAATTCAAGGAAAATTCAAGCTTGCAAGCAAACCTTTCGCAATTGGAAGCAACATTAAATGCAAGCAGATCGCAAGTGAGAGAAGAAACTGAAACACCTAACACCGAAGTCAAAAACGACGCTAATAAGACTCAAACTGTAGTTACGCCTAACAAGTGGCCGTTAAAACCCGGTGTTTTAGTACATGTTAATTCAAATCATACATTGAGTCCAAAAAATCAAGCCAGACTTCAAGCAGCAAATGCGGCAAAGATAGAAGAAAAAGAAGATGAAGCAAACCTTGGTTTGTTAGAAAGAAATAGAAGTACGACCGACGAAAATGATAAATCTAAGACTGAATATTCAAAAAAGACTGGTAAACCAAGACGACACACTCAAAATGTCGTAACAGGAATATTTAAAAATTTAAGGAAGAAAAGCGATAACGATTCAGATGACGATAGCGGCAAATATAAGAAGATAAATAAATCTAACAAAAGAGCTGTGTCGTTAGTAAATTTAAATAAATCGGGTTACTCTTTACCAAAGAATAGGCTTAGATCGTTCTTTCAAAGCGAAACACCGAACGTTATCGTTACAGAAGGAGGTAGTTGTTTATGACATTTTACACACACAGTTACTTACATTAGACTATGTTTGATATATCGATCCTTTGTTCGTTAATAATCTACCAGGGATAGGACAGTATGTTACAGTAATCTAAAAAGGTAAAAGGCAGTACCTTTATGTGATTGAATTCCAAGAAAATGAATAACGTTAATTCACTCTTTATTCATAAATCTCGTCTCGGAAAGCCAACATCGTCTGATATTATGTTCACTTCAGCTATATGCCAATTACCATAAGTCTATAATTTATAGGCACTATGCTTTATAATATTGTTTATAATAATTTTATTTTTTGATTATAATTTTTCCCAATCATAAGTATTGTCTCAAATACTAATACATAGGTACATTAGATACATATTATAAATACGTCTAAAAATTTAAATCTAGATAAATCATGCATTGTCTAATGTAAACCACAAAAAAACTGTACTTATTATTTTGCACAATCTTGCATTTGCTTCATTAAGTTCAATTTCTTTTGCTAACTAGTTTGATACACGCACGATTGTTTTATTAATCTCTGAAGAAAACTCGACTAGCGTTGATTGCGTCTTGAATACGTTTCAAGTTGATTCTACGATTGCATCATCTACTTCAGAAATAACATAATTTTCTACTTGATACTATTTTCTGAATCTAACTGTAGAACGCTATTCTGAAGTAATTAGTGCAATAGTTCCGATTGGAAACGTGTCATCAAATAAACGCAACCTCGACTAGTCGTGTTCTGTTCAAAGCTTTAAATCTTGGCATGTTTTTAGTTGTGTCGTTTAAAAGGCCTGATAGAATAGCATCAAGCGCTACAGTCAAACCATTCTCGGATGAGACTTCAAGGGCCACAAGGAAAAGGAAAAAGCCTGGTGACAGTAAGTTGCACGATTTGATAGTTATGTTTTAGTTGCGTTTGTTTTTCTATTGATTATTTTTAAGTTTCATACATTTTCATTAAATACAATAGAAGCAAATTTATTGCAGAAGATAAAATATAGTTAACAATATATATATTTTTTTTTAATGAACGGCAAATTTATTTATTTACAGCAAACGATAAAAATAATAATATACATAGTATACTGTTAATATACATATACATTCCCTGTTAACAATCTTATGTCATGATCATTTTATTTGACACATTTTTCCTCAGTATAAGCAATCGTCGATTAACCTATCCGTATTAGCGTACGCATTTTAGAAAGATATTTAGTATTTACTATATCAATCCCAAATTCATCTCATTCGACACACAAAGTAATGGAATAAATGAATTGAATTTAATCGAAATTCATCTTTCCATTTGTTCGAAACGAACGCGTTTTAAAAAAATTTGTCAGGCAATAATTGCCATCCCTTGGAGTGACAAATAATGTCGGAAAACGGAATAATACCCTGTATAAACGTTAATATATAATAAGTCATCTAGAATAAACTGTTAATAGAGTCAACTAGGGCATTAAGATACAGATAGATGCATAAACTAATATACACCCTCTTTAAAATTCCAGGCCCACCTACGAATGGCGTAGATAATGCAGCAAACGGCAACCTTGGAGCGGACAACCCAGGTCTCTACGAGAACCTGCCGTTCCATGGCCTTCAACAACCACCCAATAAGGTAATTTTATATTTTATCTAGGTGATAAAATTGCTAGATTGTGTTAAACATGATTAACATTGTGTTGATGAAGTATTTCATTCGTTGGATCCAAAATTTTGTTAAAATATATTTCAAAATATAACACACCTATTTGATCTGTTTTTTAAATTGTTTCTGACTCGCTTAAGTCCTAATAAGTAGACTAAAGATGTCGCCTTGTATGTACTAACTAATGCATTCGATTTAACAGAGCTAAGTCCAGTTTAATGATAGTGACCTTTTACGTAGTTTTTATCAAGATCATCTCTATTCTGAAAAAAAATACAAAATAAGTACATTGTATATTTACTCGGACTCTGAACACGTCCTTGGTTTCTATGTCTTTAAGCAACCTGCAAATCCACTTCCCATCAATTTCTCTTACTCTCCTCCCTTATTTTTGGTTTGTTACGATATGTAACAACATTTCCACTACTTCAATAAACTAAGTACCTAAGTAAACATTTATAACTGTCATTTTACACAACAAATTTTTGGATTCAACATTTATAAGTGTTAATTTTGCTTTACCTATTATTTTGCATTAATATTTTAATTTCGTTCATTTCATGTTTTGTTTGTGGCATGCGTAACAAAAGCCTGTACAAGCTATACAGCCTAGAGTCGTCGAAACCAATCAGAAGACCGCCAAAGGAATTGAAGCACTACAAAAACAATTGACGACTAATCCTTCCTTCACTCCAAGAATCGTCTGCCCTCCATTCGTTCAAAATGCAATGACGTATCCATCAAATTCTCAATACCCAACTACTTATGGAATACCAGTATTATCTCCTATACAACAAATGTATCCACTACATCAGACGGTTTTACTTAATCCGTATTTACCAGCAATGCAAACTTCCTTTTTAAAACAATTCCCTACAATCGATGAAGAAATGGAACCGGACACTAAGAAATTTTCTTCGCTGAATACTCGAAACTCTAGAAAGCTACCTCAATTTCAATCCATGAGAGTAGTTAGAAAAAGGAATATTGAAAGATTTTATCCTAACACGGAATATGGAGAAAATTTCACTGAAATCAATAACAATAAAGACAGTGAAGAATCTAGCAGCGAAAAAGATAGAGCACTTAACGATGGCATAATTTATGCTAACTATCCATCTCTACTGAAAGTAAAATCGGATATAAGTGGAGTTGAGCAGTTTGAAAACCTAACTGATTCCATACAAGTGTGTGAAGAAAGTTTAGACCAGATGAATGTATCTACAACATCTTTAAATAGACCTATACCTGCCCCGAGAACCAAGATATCACCTTTAAAGGCACAAGCTAAAACCGATCATGTCTATGTAAACCTATCAATGCCACTTATAAGTACAAAATTTTCTAAATCTTTTGACGTTGTAGATGCACCAATAAGACCAAGCAAATCTGCTGAGAATGTTTCTAAACCAGGATTAAGTCTAAGAGATGGTGATATTAAAACTTTACCAAAAAGAACAGGTAAAAGCGGTTTGACTGATGATGTCAGTGATAATGAAGAAGAAGCCAAAGATGATGATGAAGATACTAAAAATGATTTTTCAAAACCAAATATAATAGGAGCAACTCCTAAAAGGAATCTATCTACTATACTATCTTCTAGTTCTTTAGTAAAATCAGTTGTAAATCAATTGAATGACCAAGCTGGTATAAACAAAGTTGGGTTGCCAAAGAAACAAGTGATTACACCAAATAAAACGTTGCAAATACCAAAGTTGACAGAGAAACCTGTACCTAAAAGGACTTTAGTAAGGCGTAGTAATTCGGTTCAAAGTAGCTTAGCTGACAGTGAAAATGCACAGGTATAATGCTTTTTTGTTTCCTTTTTTTGCTATATCATATAAAACACAAAGCCTAATGTAAATATCAGGAAAAAATCAATGTACACTAGATAGATGTCGTTTTTATATTTATACAAGGCTCTGTGGTTTTCCTCATTCTTGTGTCTAATAAAATAACAAACTAACAACTAATATTTTCATTTACAGAACACTAACATCCTCCAACAGCAGTACCTCCAAAAACGTAATCATTTCACTAACCTAAACTCCAAAGGGAAAAACAAGAAAAACTTCCAAATACCCCTACAAAAACACCATAGCTTCTGCTACTTCCAACCTATTAGAGTCGACAAACGAATCCCTGTAGACCAAGAACGGTCCTATAATAATACAATAGGCCCTTTAATCTATCAACCAGCTGAAACTCAATATTACACAAAAACCTTAAACAGGAGTCGAGATAAAAATAGCCACAAATTGAACAGACTAAAAAAATCCGAAAGTCTTAGAGAAAAGCTGTCCTGCGTCGGAGTATACGACAACTACGAAAAACCTGACTATCCCGAGCCAGAATACAACGAATCTGAAAGAAGATCATACTTGCAACTGCTAAAAGGAAACTACATATCAAATTCAACAAGAAATCTAGCTCCAGAAGGGTACAGCTCAAATTTTAACACAATAGGCCCTAAAGAGGAAAAACCTAAACATAAAAAGTTAGTGTACGCCGATTTAGCTTTAGGAAACCATAATTTGAAATTTAAGAATACTGTCAATTCAAATAGACATTTGTATGATACGTATACTATAGGGAATGATGGTAGTAATAATAAAGAGACTAATAGTAGTAATTACAATAAAAGTAATGTGGCTAACAGCACACAGAGGAAAGGTAGTCACGCGCAGCAGAGAAGCGACTACGCCACGCTTAAATTTAACGAAATTGATGTTTGAAAGGTGAGTTTTATAAACACATAAAAAATACGCTCCTTCTTTAACTGATGGAACCACATGAATAAATATCCATACATAACGAAAGCTTCATACAAGCGGCCGCTGTCGGTGCTCTTACACATAACGCGCGTTACGTACGAACAGGTGGGTGCGCATTCCATTCATAAGTCCGCTGACTGACGCGTCTGACGCGCGCTATGTGTGAGTGCACCGACAGCGGCAGCTTGTTTTCTTTCTGTAGGGATATTTATTCATATGGTTTTTACACAGTACCACATTAGTTAATAATAATTATATTACAATGAGAAGCCAGTCTAGAAAATAAACAATTTTCATAAATTTTGAAATTTTAAAACATAAATACGATGCATTTAAGTTATAATGTCATCGTCTATAAAAAAAAATGAATTACTTTTTTGGATCTTTAGTAAAAATTACTGCTTCAGTAATCCCAACATTTTTATCGAGTTTGATGATTGGATAATGGTAATTAATTTGTGCACAAGTGAAAATGCTCTACAAGCATGATAATCTCAATATTTCCAATATAAAGAAAATAAAGGAGTCTCGATATATGTATCAATATTTGAAACAACTTTTTTTTGAGTGTCGCTTCTTATTTACCAGATTTGTGCACAGCTATGAAATATCTTAACAATTCACCCACTTTTTTAAATTAATATTCGGCATTGGTACATTTCCACACCTGTTTGAGCCCAAAAACATATTTTAATTTAAAAAGCATGTTCCTGCAATGTTGTGACGGTTTCTATTTTTTTATTTCTAGGCCCGCTTTACCAAGAGTGACACGTACATTTTTTAAATGAAAGGTAATTTTTTCAAAATTAATTCCGATACGCTTTTTGTAGTTTGCTTATTTTTTGGTTTAATTTTTTACTTTAAAATGTGGCGATGGTTTCCACAAAGATAGTGACTAGTAGGTTATCTTACCCTACCTAAGAAGCTAAGGGTCACAGGTTCGAATTCGACCAGGGGTAATGCAAGTCATGGACGTTTGTATCCATATTGTGCATTCTATATCATGATTAATACAAGTCTAGACTAAATATTAATTACTTCTACTAGAACTACTTCTTCTATTAGGTACTTCAATTTGGAATATACTAGTAACCACTATTATTTCCCGAGAGGGTAGTAATAGATATTATAATTTCATTTTTCACTAGCAGTTGCAGTTGCCTGTGCACTGTGTATTTATTTAGGTATTTGATTATTCGTATTTACTACACCTCAATTTCCTTGTATTGTATTTTTAATAGAATAAAAAGTTCTTTTTTATGTTGGCGCTTTTAAAACTAACACATGCTAAAGCTATAATAATAAATGCTATTTTCGCTTGCACTTAACACATGTTACCATTTTCAATTTAAACAAAATAAGATTAAGATTAGATTTAAGATTTTTCATTGCATTTTTATAATCGTAGAATGAAATGCAGATTCTCTGGTTAATGTGAGATATAGTCCAATAATGAGTAAAGTTTAGTCAAATTTTAAAGGCGTAAGGCGTAAATCTCGCTTTCCCTCTCAACCTTTTTGGTTTTATACGGTTGTAATGAAATTAATATTAGTTAGTAACGTTTTGCTTTGTTTTCCCCAGCCATTCAGACCTGAAGACCAATTTATTTACGCCGATGCCGATATGAAGGACTATGGGCCAATCAATTATAAAGCTGCATCCATCTACGCTCGAATGAAAAAAATTAAGGAACAACAGAAAATGCAAGAAATCTATGATAAACAGCATCCTGACGACGATTTACTTTAAACAATCGGTTGCAAAATCTTTTTAATGAAATTATTATTTTGTGTGGATACAATTACAATAGAACTTAAACAACATAATTGTTGGAATTAAATAATAATTTCAGTTAGAAATTATAGTTATCCTTTATGAAAAATATGATTAGCAAGATAAGTCAATATGATTCAAAGGAAACCTACTCTGTAGTGAAGTATTTTTGGTCATTGTAAAACAATTACGAAACCAATTAAATATAAATTATAGGGTTCTTTTTTGGAAAACAAATTTTATTTCAGAGCAGTTTTTATTGATTTCTTTATTGAAGAAAGTTCAATCTATCTTAATACAACAAAATAATTCACGCTTTGTTTTAATTAACTTTGTTTCCATCTTTCAATTTATCAATAATTAGAAAGAGCCAATTTATGCAAAAATTAGTTGAAACGTTATTTTACAATTGTTTTTTCACTTTTAAAATCCGTAAATTTTGAAATTAAAGAGAGAAAAAAAAGCGAGACTGTAAATTAAAACGTAAATACTCGAATCGGCGTTGTAATATGACCCCATAACTATGAAAATAGCCTGTTTGTACAGATAGCCTAGCTGTAATCTAAATGTTGTAAATAAACATTAGTTTTCTTTAAAATGTAACTTTTTGTAAGAGTGATAAATAAAAATGTTAATTGTATCAAACTAAAATCTTAACTTCGTCTATCAAAATTTGTCAACCCTATCTTCCGACCAATAATGAACTTCGTTGCTTTCCATCACGTGATCACTGACCAATGAGAACGCCTTATATAATTCGCATCGTCCTGTATTGGTTACTCATCACGTGATTGCAAGCAACGTTTTCTTATTCTTGAATTATTTTTAGTTTTACTATCAGGTCGCAGTCCTTATTCTGTGAACAGGGTAAACGGCAAATTGTATTTGTGTAAAAAAAGAATCAAAGGAATTGAGAAGCTTGGTTTTGTTTCTCGAAATGATGAGTCTTTATAGCATGAATTTATGGGTTCACTACAACTTTAGCTAAGCATAGGTTTATTAGACTTGATTAGAATTGATAGGTTGTCTCCCGTTTGTATTGGAAGGAATTCGAAGACCTATTTTTCAACTCTTCTCCTTTTTTATTCTTTGTTGGTTCCTAGATAGAATTTTGGTTGCAGAGGAGATATAAAGTGGTCAATTTTGATTTGAATTAAAAAGCACCGGTTCTAGCGACCAACCAAACCCTTACTTGAGTGACATTGGACACTATTTGTTTTAAAAAATGGATACTTAATAACATCACAATAAAGCTTAAAGTAGGATAACAACACTTATAGAGATTTTGATATCCGTCCAAGCGGGAATGTCTACAAACTAAGTCGAGTTATACCCATGTCTATGTAAATTATTAGTGTTATAATTAAATGTTAAATGAATACATAGTCAAACGATCAAAGACTACCCAAAGAATACAATATAGATAAGATAGAGTAAACTATGCAAACATTTTTGTGCACGTACACAAACATTTCACAAATGTGTACAATGTTTGTGCACGTGTGTGAAATTAGCACTAATACCGTAGTTGTATTCACGAATCTTGATACTTGCGACCCGTAGAAATCGGCATTTATTTTCTACTTTTATATACTTTTTTTTCCGTCACTGCTTCTAAGTTTACTATTGCAACGAATTACGAATTTTTTTAAGGATATTTTTGTCTACTAGTAGATTATATTTTTGAAGCTGTCAGTGGTAATTTTAACATCGCTTTAGAAATAACATTGTTAATGTAATAATTGTGATAATAGTCTGAATTGTTGTAATCTGGTGTGGTACCATGATTTTAAACTCGTAACTTTCTCGCTGAAAACAACTTAAAGCGAAAAAATGTAAGAGTTATTTAAATGGTATTTCGGCTAGATATAAGTTAAGTTTTAACCATTCAAAAACTGTCGTGAATTAATACAATTTTTTTGTGAGACTAAAGCAATTTTTGGTGAAATAAGTTTTACTGTCATACTAATGTAAATATAATCTGTAAAAGTTCTAAAATGTGTGCAGGTTTTGAAGCTTGCTATCTAACAATAATAAATATCAGAGGCTTTATTATTAAAGACGAATAGGAATTTCGTATAAAATCCGTATAACTAGTTACTCTGCAGGAATAAATCCACTCTCACGAATAAGGGTAAAAGAGAACTGTCCAAGCCCACACGTGGGCCTAGATGTCTTAGAAACACTACAAAATCATTACATTTAATAAAAAAACCTTTTTAATACTAATGCCTATACAACGATAATTATTGTTACTCAGCAAACCAAAATGTTATTGATTTCAGTCTTATTTTATAAAAATCTGCACATTTTTTATTACTTTTAAACAAATTAATGAAACAGCACTTCAATTAAGAACTGTGCTCAATTTGATGAATATTGATTGTAAATTTTATAGATGGCGTATACTGATATTTTGATCTTGTTTTCGTTCCAAAAAACTTAGATTCTTGGTGTGAATTAGAACAAAAATTTTGCTTGTCGTAGAACCCATATGAGTCAGGTAGTCTTACTTTGGTGATTTGTGGCGATCTTAGAACTAAAACAACGTTGAGACTGTTTCACCTTTGGATTTGACCACTTTCATGATTTTTCAGGTACTTACTGCCTATTGATTGACCACTAACTGTGTGATTGTCACTAGTTGTCCCCAACTGATGGTGGGTTGGTATTGTACCTTAACCACAAGTGTGACCCAACAGACTATAAATTGTTTTGTAATATTTGACCATGTAAAATCATCTTTATTTAAAAATTTAAATATGAGTCAGAAATCACTGGATTTTTAAATATTCATAAATATTAAGTCAACGATCAAGATCACTATATGCCGACTATACGAAATGTTAGAACAAAAATAAGTTAAAAGTATTTAGATGAAGGTTTTGTACATAAAACAACTTGTTATAATATTGTCAGATAGTGTTAATAAATTAATTTATGGATTTTTAATAATTTGTTTTATTTTTATGTCCTAAAAGCCAATTACATTCTACACACCGCTAAATTGCCCGGACGGGCTCTTGACGAACACCCTACATTGCCCCGTCATTTGTTTTACCTGCCACCGCGCCGCGCCGCGGCTCGGTTTTGTGATTGTGCCTCCATGTCAAGTGGTACTTGACACGTGCAATTTGGAGTAAATTTTACAGAGAAGCGAGATAGATAATACAAATAGACCTTAAACAAACAGACACAGGCATATTTCAATAACACTGAGGATGGGAGCGAACAGTCGAGAGAGGGCGTCCGAGGAGAACTTACCACGACCAAATAAATGGTCTTCTCCGAAAAGGACAAGTGCGTAGCACCCTCAACCGACGGAAGTGCATGAAGAGATGTATGAATGTGGATGAGGCGAGAGAAGTATGTCAGAATCGTAGTGTGTGGCGAGCCGTAGTCTCTGCCTACCCCAGTGGGATAGTGGCGTGAGTATATGTATGTATTGTATGTGTTGTAGGTAGTCTTAGAATAATTAATAAACAGTTGTCATCCGGTATTCGTGTGTTTCACTTCATAACATGGTGGCAGCGGTGTTATCTTAAAGAATCCTTGATATTTACGGGCGTAAATACTAAAAAAGAGATTAAATCAACGGTACGAGACCCATATATATAATAGGAATATAAAATTTGATAGCCCACACACAAACCTTGTAAGGATACAGAAGCATATTAAAAACGTATTAAAACAAAACATTAATACATAAATAGGTACTTAACTTGAAAAACTAATGTATTTATTCTTTTTTCTGAATCTAACGTAAGGTGAATTATTGACAAACGTATATAATCACCCACAATTATCAATTATACAGGTTCCATAATAGCGAGAATATAAATATTACTTAATTATCTATGCGCACACACAAAAATCCTGACACACACACACACACACACACACCCCCACACACAAACACACCCCTACACACCCACAAACACACACACCTATGTAAAATCTTACGAATGACTGTATTACTTAAAACTATTATTTAAAAAGTGTTTTTGGTTGTTGAGCGTTAGCACCTACGAGTACCTTTAACGGATAGTTGCTGACGCTCACTGTTTAATAATTAATAGATCTTCAATCTCAATTTTTCTTGTCTAGCATTTTACTTTGAACTATATGGACTCCAGTCCAACTTGACTTGTAGTTTAATTAGAATTTATAAGGACCTTACTAACAGCTGTTTGTAAAAAATCTGTCAAAATATATTAAAACGCAGGGGTGGGAGCCCGGTGACTCGTTACCCAGATTTACAGGTGTTATCTGTAAATCTATCACGTGCACCGGTCTCTCACATATGGTACTAAGTTTAGATTAATTTTTAATTTTTAATTTTGCAACTGTTTCATAGTCCCTATATGTGAGATGAAAATAAATACCTTTTTTTATTTTTTTTTATTTATATTACTGGAGTACATTGTGATTTTTGTGAAATAAGTTAGCGATGGAGCACGCGAGACCCCCGCCAGAGTTGGCTATGGATGGCAGCCCCGTCAGCCGGGCTGACGCATGGAAACGGTGGAAGACACAATTCCAACTGTTCCTTAAGGCATCGGGGGTGAATAAGGAAGAAGCGGGTGTACAAGCGAGTTTACTGATAAATCTGATAGGGCCAGATGGTTTTGATGTGTATCAAACGTTTTCATACCAGACTGATGAGTCATCAGATGATGTAAAAATTGTAATGAAAAAATTTGATGAGTACTTTGGAACCAAACCGAATATAACCCTATCAAGATACAATTTTTTCACTCGTAACCAGGAGCCGGGAGAATCAGTAAATCAGTATGTTACAGCGCTAAAGCTACTGAGTAAGAATTGTGAATTTTCTACGCTAGTAGATGGCTTGATTAGAGATCGAGTCGTATGTGGGATAAGAAATGCGGTCGTGAGGGACCGCATGCTCAGAACAGATGACTTAACACTGGAGAAGGCGATTAGAATATGTACCGCCGACGAGGTGTCTTCAGATGGAAGTCGTCAACTGGAGCGAGGAGCGGGCCAGGGGTCAACTCACGTCGATGCTATAGCAGCCAGGGGTGGGCGCGGCGCGACGTCGACGTCGCGGCGCCCATGGCACGGCCGAGGACGCGGCCGACCTGCCGATAGCCAGGCGCGCGGCGCCTATGGCGGTCCAAGTTCGGGGAACTTTGATCATTCGGTGCAGGGGTGTGCGTGAAGTGTGGTTCGTCACAGTGTCAGCCGGGGGCATGTGCGGCTTCCGCAGTGAAATGTTTTGAATGTCAAAAAACGGGACATTTCGCAAGAATGTGTAAGTTGAATAGTGTGACAAGAAAAATATATGATGTGGAATATCACGAAGGTGAGGTCAAGGACACGGACAGTGAGGACGAAAACAGTGAGTTATTTTATATTTCTACTATATTGTCGCAATCGCAATGCAAACAGAAATCAGAAGAATGGTTTGAAACCTTGTATTGTAAAGGTGGCTTGGAAAAATTTAAACTCGATACTGGGGCAGATATCAATGTGTTGTCTTATGAGAAATTTCTAATTTTGGGTTTCAACCCTGCTCAGATTAACAAGGCAAATATTAAATTAGAATCGTACAGTGGTGACTTTATACCTATCAAAGGAATCTGCTCACTTAATTGGAATTATAAAAACCAATTATACTCATTGAACTTTGCTATTGCGAATATGAAATGTCAAAGTATATTAGGTCGAAAGTCATGTCAAGAATTAGGTGTAATAAAGCGAGTAAATACCGTTAATCTGATAGAATATAATGATTTGTTTCAAGGTCTAGGTTGTTTACCTGGCATTTATCAGTTTATCACATTGATGTTGACCCAACTGTCAAACCGATAGTATGCGCACCGCGTAAGGTTCCGTTTTCTTTGCGAGATCGCCTGCACGCTGAATTGAATAAAATGATTGACTTAGGAGTCATACGTAAAGTGAGTCATCCTACCTCTTGGGTTAATGCGTTGGTTATTGCAGCTAAAAAAGATAATGGTATTAGAATTTGTTTAGATCCGCGTCCACTGAATCAAGCGATACGACGTGCTCACTTTCAATTACCAACGATCACCAACTTAGCTACACGTCTACAAGGATGCTGTTTTTTTTAGTGTCTTAGATGCCCATGCAGGTTTTTGGATGCAAAGAATTGATGATGATAGTGCCGACTTATGCACGTTCGCCACCCCGTTTGGCAGATATCAATTTTTAAGATTACCATATGGAATTAATTGCGCCTCGGAGGTGTTTCATGGTAGAATGCGTCAGTTATTAGAAGATTTAGAGGGAGTAGACTCGTTCGTAGACGATATAATTGTTTTTGGAAAGACCAGGGAGGAGCACGATAACAGATTACTCGCACTGTTAAATCGCGCTAGACAGATTAATTTAAAATTTAATAAAGAGAAATGTAAGCTAGGTGTTAAGGAAGTTACCTACCTAGGTCATGTCTTCGATAAGAACGGAATGCGTGCCGATAACAATAAAATAAGAGCAATCACAGAAATGAAGCCTCCCACTGATAAAAAAGCCTTGCAGAGATTTTTGGGAGCGGTAAATTTTTTGGCAAAGTTTATTCAAAATTATTCGAACCATGCGATTCCATTGAATAATTTATTAAAGAAAGACGTATCGTGGTGTTGGGAGGACGAGCATCAGCGTAGTTTTGATGTACTTCGCACGCTGGTAAGCCGCGCGCCGGTGCTGGCCCTGTACGACCCGACGCTGCCGGTGGTGGTGTCGGTGGACGCGAGCGCCGCGGCGCTGGGCGCCGTACTGCTGCAGGACGGCCGCGTGCTAGAGTACGCCTCCCGTACTCTTACCGAAACACAAACGAGGTACGCTCAGATTGAAAAAGAATTGCTTGCGATTGTATTTGCCTGTGAAAAGTTTCACCAATATTTATTTGGAAAATCAAAGGTTTTGGTTGAAAGTGATCATAAACCGCTTGAAAGTATTTTCAAAAAACCATTGATGTCTGTCCCGGTACGATTACAAAGGATGATGTTGAAAGTGCAAAGTTACGATTTAATTGTATCGTACAAACCCGGCAGACTAATGTACGTACCGGACACACTATCTCGAGCCGCCCTACCAGAATTATATAACAGTGATATTAATGAAAATGTATTGATGCAAGTCCATTTATTAGTGAACAACTTAAATATATCAACAAACAAACTAACTTTAATAAAAACGGAAAGTAGAAAAGATCAAACATTATGTACTTTAATAAAAGTTATAAAAAACGGTTGGCCAAAGTATAAATGTGACTTACCTGGTAATGTGTACGACTACTGGTCTTATAAAGAGGAATTGTTTGTTATAGATGACGTAGTGTTTAAAGGAGATTTGGTAGTTATTCCAATGTCCATGAGGAAAGATATGCTTAAATGTATCCATGAGGGTCACTTAGGCATTGATAGATGTAAAAGGCGGGCTCGAGATGTAATATTTTGGCCGGGGATATCAAATGATGTAGAAAATTTTGTACAAAGATGCAGAGTTTGTCAGGAGAATGCAAATGCACCTTGTCGTGAAACGCTACTACCTATAGAGGTTCCGTCACTACCGTGGTACAAATTAGGTTCAGATATTTTTGAATATGGAAAAAAATATTATTTAATCTTGGTTGATTATTATTCAAACTATATAGAAGTGAGTGCCCTAAACAACATATGCTCTCAAACTATTATTAATAGCATGAAGGAGATGTTCGCTCGCCATGGGATACCGGAAATTTTAATAACTGATAATGGGACACAGTATAGTAAGTAGCTATGAATTTAAAAAATTTACGGTCGAGTGGGGATTTAACCCTTAAACAGGCCTTGGCCACCATATTTAAATTCAATAATGAACCTTATTGTAAGTTTTTAGTAGGTACATTGTCAGTTACTTTTATGTGGTCGATAAATCGTACTATGCCTGTTTAAGGGTTAAACACCTCACTTCATCCCCACATTATCCCCAGGCAAATGGAAAGAGCGAAAGGGCCGTCCAGACTGTAAAAAGACTATTGATAAAATCTCTTCAAAGTAACACTGACTTTCAATTAAGTTTGCTTAATTTTAGAAATACACCACGCGATGGTTTGGATTCTCCTGGCCAATTACTTATGAGTCGAAGACTCAATTGTAAACTACCGGTCAAACCGGAATTATTAAAACCAAAAGTAAGTGATACAGAAAAACAATACAAAACAATGTTACAAAAACAAAATAAGTGTAAACAAAATTATGATGCTAAAAGTAAAAATCTGCATCCCTTGAACGTGGGTGACGACGTTGTGTTAATTCAGGGACAAACTAGAAGTCGCGGAACAGTAATAGCTCATTCCAACATGCCAAGATCTTATATTGTGCAAAACAAAATGGGAGCACAATATCGGCGTAATAGACGCCATCTCATTAAATGTATACCGCCAGGGCCCGAGCCAGATAAACACAACGACGACGCCTACTGCTGGCGCGACGCCGAGGACAGTGCCTCGCCGGCGCCGGCGCCACGCGCGCGCGAGCCCGCTGACGAGCCAGCTAGCGGCCAGGGGACATGTCCAGCTTCTACCTCACTAACTGGGTATTCGCCACCGCTAACTCGCTCTAAAGCGAAGAAACTAGGCAATAATTAGACATATAGTATATTTTTAATTTTGCATACTTAACAATAATAACGCAAGAAACAGTACTTTATTTATTTTTTCATGAAAAAGAGATATAAGTATATAGCAGTTTATTATTATTATGTATACTATACAGTAGTTTACCTAATACCTATTATAGCCTACCAATGTTACTTATTTACAATAACTTAGGCTTAAGTAATTTTTCAAATTGTTAAGTTACTATAAGTTAAACCTTTTGTAAATTAACGGGGAAGATGTTGTAGGTAGTCTTAGAATAATTAATAAACAGTTGTCATCCGGTATTCGTGTGTTTCACTTCATAACAGTATGTATGGGAGCGAAGGCCCCATGTCAAGTGGTACCTGACATGACACGGTCATTTTGGAGTACAAAATCTATGTAAGGTGGTGGAGCGGGGACTTCGCATCAGTGCGCTATTAACAGGACCGCTAAGTTATGCTTAAGGGTATAATTCGGAGCGCGCTCCATACAAACGTACTATGGTGATATTTTCAATACTAACCAATTAAAGTCAATGAAATTTTGCAGAAACAATCTAGAAACAAATTTCTATGCTTGTATAGAGTCAGATTTTCGTTAAAATGTATCATGTAGTTTTCAAGTTACAGTGCCTCAAAGATTTCCATACAAATCTTAAATTAATCCTAGCATTGAAACTGTATATTTTAACGAAAATCTGACTCTATAGAAGCATAGAGATTTGTTTCTAGATTGTTTCTGCAAAATTTCATTGACTTTAATTGGTTAGTATTGAAAATATCACCATAGTACGTTTCTGTGGGTCCGGTGAATAACGGTCTAACTCAACTTAGATCCAAAATGAGTTTTTAATGCCATAATACTCAATATTTTTCTCTCTACAAAATGGTGTTACTGGAATATTCATACCTTTAGTAATTCCAGAGATAGACTTATTACAAAACGATTTAAGTCCATTTTTTTATCGTGCACAATGGTTGAAATAGAGTTAGATCATAAAACCAATATAAAATTAGGTAATCATGGATTTACTTCGACTTAAATCCTTCGACACAATTTATTTTGTTTTGTGAAATATGATTTATCTGAGTTAAACCAAATTTCAAAAACCTTAATAGTTAATACCTACATAAAAAATCAAGTGTAGCTCATGAATATGATGCGCGTTTGATAGCGGGCTAAGTACGGAAACTGACTTCATCTTGGACTGGGGAGAACGCTATACGTCTCACCAAAAATGTATGTCGAATAAGTGAGTTAAACCGTCAATCACCAAATATTTTCTTTTATGTAGTGAGAATAAGAATCACTTAGTATGAATACAATCTGGCGATTTTTTTTAAGGGTGGTACTGTTATATTGAACTAAGTGATAATGTAAGGCCTTGTTTTAGTTAGGGATTGCCGAACCGCACTTCAAGCATAGGCTTGTACATAGAGTGGTAAAGAAAGAATCTGTTGTTTATTCTTTGAAATTAAACTATTTTTTTCCTAAAATATCTTGTATTTTGTATAATAACAACACTGCAAAGCGAACCGGATATCAAACGTGTATTTAAGAATGACAATACATCAGACTGGTCATACAATTTTGAGGCACAGAATCGTGAGTTCTAACTTGATAAGTTTTTAAGCATGCGTCGCTTTAGAATTTGTTTTTGTATTGTTTTTATATTGGTTTGTTGTTTAATATTTCACTTTCCAGCATTACTGATACCACGTGGCGTTACCCACGTCACAAAACTTGCATATAAGCTAGTGTTACCCATCAAAAAAATATACCTATATATGATAAAACTACTTACCGACTTAATAACGAAATGAATATTTTTTCTAGAAAATATCTAATTTTTGTGTCACTTAAGTTTAATGCTGAATATGGTGGATATTAAAAGCTTAAACAGTGAGCTTAGAAAGTACATTTTGCAAGTGTTTGTTATATTTTTCCTTAAAAATATTATTAAATATTAGATTTAAATCCATACGCACAAAATGTTACCTTTGTGAAAAAGAATTTAACTCAAAAACACTTTGTAATTTTGTGATGAGCTTGTTTTACCTAAATAAAACTACTTTTATCAATTCGTTTTGATTCAGTTCACAAAGTAAGTTTTCCGGTGGTGTGTATTTAAGAAAGGGATGGAATAAAAATGAAATTAAAATATAACATAAACCATTTTATACCAAGGTTATTGTGAAGTGTAAAAGGCCCTAACTCAATTTAAATCATAATGTAACGTATTTTTATTAGTGTCAAAAGGTTTAATTCAACTTCTGAATGAAATATCTCCAGCACGGTAAGTATTTCATAGACTAAACCATATAATAATAAAAGACCATAAAAATATCAAGAAGACACAGTGATTTGCTTGAAAAAATATCAAACGGTTTTCGAGAAAATATTTTTTTTTACCAAAAAATTATGTTTTTAGGCTCTCCTGTAAAGTTGCATTTTTTGAGTTGGACCGTTATTCACCGGACACACAGGTTTTGGTGACCGAGTACATTTGAAAATTTTAAAGGACTTTAATGTCAGGGACAATGTATGACAGCATAAGGCTGCTTTTCCACCAGAGATGTGCGAGGAGCGAGGAAAAAATGGCCAATGAGAGTGCTTCAATTTACCAATGACGTTATCGAGCGAGCGCGCTATTGGCGGATGGTTTCCTCGCTCACCGCCTCGCTACCTCGCACATCTCTGGTGGAAACGCAGCCTAACTGATGCATAGGTACAAAGGTGGCATTAGAGACATGTGCCATTTATTGGTTCTGTTCGTGGTGAGTCCATGTGTATAGAATGTCATTGCTAAAAGCTATACAATGTTGGTAAGGAGAGTAAATGACAATTCCTCACTATTATTTCTACTCGAATACCTATACTGCACTCGTAGTATGCTACATGTGATACGGCTGTATCACGTCTTTTATCTCGTTCGTTCGCACGCAAATAGAAAGAGCGCTAAGGTGTGATAGCGCTGTATTACTGCGGCATATGCTGACTTTCTCTCGTTATTTTGAGTTTATTCATGACTAACGATTGATATGCGACTTCGTACGCGCAGACCACCACTTTTAATGCTCATAAATTAACCGATTGCGTTGAAATAATGTCTAAATGTTAGTCCAAACTAAGCCCTAAGTTTTTTGAAAACCCCATTCAAATTCAAATCGATAGCAGTTAGTCAAGGAATTTATATATTACCCACAAGTTAGTAATTAATTATTTATTAAGATAAAAATCAAACGTTATACAAGCATTCTAAAATAGGTAGGTACTAAACTAAAAATTCATTAGAACGCTTTTATCCGGTCGAGGCCATTTTTTGAACACAAACGAAAGTGTTTTAAGCTGTGTTTTAAAGTCTGAATACCAATTATGTCTTATTTAAGGATCTGGCTGATAGGCGACCGTTCTCAATTACACGATTAGATTAAGTTTAATAGATAGATAAAAATCCCAAAGTTACCCCTTTTTGTTATGTTTTTTCAATACTATGATTCTGGCTGATAGGCGACCGTTCTCAATTACACGATTAGATTAAGTTTAATAGATAGAAAAAAATCCCAAAGTTACCCCTTTTTGTTATGTTTTTTCAATACTATGATTAAACTGCTGATATTTAACATTTATTCTTGTACTTAACTAAATACATTAAATATTTCTAGTGAACTCCGTAGAATTTTGAGCTTAGAAACACCCATGAGCAATGATATTGATGAAAAACACGTTTTTTTGCGATCCTGCTTTCAATTGGAGCGGGATGGCTAATTACAAACTAAGGGTTGAACTACGCGATCGCACGCGATCGCTTTCCGTCTATCTTATCTTATGTGTTCTAGCAAATGACGTTCCTGAGTGACAGAAAAGGATGGAGCGATGGAAAAGTGCGATCGCGTGCGGCCATGTGTAGTTCAACCCTTATGCTTGCAAGAAAGAGACGCTTGCACTTGGATAACCTGGCCTTAATGTCTACACAAAATTAGCAGTCAGCACAAGCTTCGTCAAACTTTGTCTTCGTCTTCTTCGTATTCCTATTCCACAAAAACATTTGATGTAAAAATGTAGCCAAGACTCAACCTTTTCACTCTTAAAAAGTTATGAGATCTTACTATAACTAATAAAGTGTGGCGAAATCGCCACAAAGACTGGGACAGCGTTGTGACGTGCAGTGTTTTTCTAGTAGTAGCTACTAATTATACAGGGTGAAATTGATATCATTAGCATCCTCTTAAACTAAGAGTCTACGCATCAAACTGAACAACTTTTACTATGGGAGCAAACAAATTGGAGCAAAAAAAAATCTGCTGTCCCATACTAAACTGCACCCGCCGCCGACTGAAATGTATGGGACAGCAAATTTTTTGTTTTTGCTCCGATTGGTTTGCTCTTAGTTTAGAAGGATGCGGATGATATCAATTTCACCCTGTATATTAATATTGTACTCTGTGATACTTACTGTATGCAATATGAAAAAAAAATTAGAAATCAAACAACTGAATTCAACTTTTATATTGGTTTATTTTTATTTTCTCCTGCGTTTTAACATCATAAAATTACTTACTAAATATTAATTTTATCACAGCCATTGCCTTTCTTACATCACACTTTGTTGACATACTTTGAAACATGTTTAAAAAACGCCATCATCCTGTCCCATCTTATCTTATTATAGGGGTTGGGAAGCCAGCAACACTTCTTAGTCCCCATAATGTATGGGAAACCATACTTTGGAGTCGGCGTAATAATAACGTCATCTTCCACTCCTTTTTTGTATAATTTTTCTATAAAAAGATCGCAATGAGTATAGTATACAGGACTTTTTTAAATTGTAGGCCAAATCAAATTGAACAAATTATAGTATTAAAAAATCGTTACAAAGAACATATCGATATACAGGGTGTAACAAAACACGGTTTTTCGATATTTATTTGTCTTCATAGTGAAAGTTTGTCAGTTTGATAGATAGTATAACTCATTTATTTCATCTGTTCAATACAGGGAAACCAGTGGCATGCAAAGGTAGTAGGTAACACTATGAAGTGGATGGTCTAAAACACCCCTTTAAATGTTGGGGTGTTTTGTTACACCCTGTGTGAGAATGGAGCTGATACGCTAGTAAAAATTATATCTTTCTATAGTTCTAACATAAACTATATAGCTACTATTACCTATTATGTGGTTCAAGTAATTAGTACAAACTATTATTTAAAATCAAGAAGTAACCTTAGCCTATGTCATACGATTATTTCACAGAAAATTACTGATTATATTCAAATTTGAACAAAAATACATTGAGGTACTATGTTAACTAGAGAAGCTACCGAGAAGTAATGTTTTGTAACACTTGTTAGGGTGCACGCGCTCTAACCCACTTAGCCTGTGCCAGGCGCTCGTCGCAGCCTGACGCTCCCAGCACGCGCCCCACACTGCTGATCATGGTGCACTGATTTTGTTCGCGTTGTCTGCTCTATACATAATTACTCAATGTAAAAATAATAAGTTATAAGCTAAAATACAAATGTTCAATAATAATGTTTCTGAGTTCGCACTCCAAATTCCTTATTCTCATAATGTTTATATTATATATTGAAAGAAACATTAATTCGGAGTGGATCTAGTATTTATAACTACAGTGGACGTCCCCTATATTAGTGACGTCCTCATCACAATATTAAAGATTTGTCAATAAATAAAACCCAAAAATATAAAAGTGCCAAGCACTCCAATATACTGCAAAAAGCCTTAAAGCTATTTTAGTAAATACTTTTATGGGTCTAAACGTATGGAAAGTAGAAAAGAAATCGGCCACTTTCGGTGGAATGTTACCTAGGTATAAAGGTTAAAGTAATAGCTTGTATAATTCCACTACGGGGCAAAGGCCTCCTCTCACGAATAAGGGTGAGAGGTATAAAAGTATTGGTGACGGGCTCACCCCCCGTCACACTGGACAGAGTTTCGGTACTATTGGTGAAACGTGGATGTTCTGAGATCCTGAGTGATCAGAATATCTCTGACTACCCCCTCAGGGAATATAGTCGTGAGCATATGCTATGCTATGCTATAAAAGTATTCTATAATAATAGCTTTTAGACTTGTGTAGTTAGTCAGAGTAGCATTTTTTTCAATTCGGGTTTTCGTTATTGAAAAATCTTTAATATAGTGGTGAGGGTGCCACTGAACTGTAAATTAACTCTTAAGATGACTGTGAAGCTAGCAGTCTTCATACGAAAAAATCTAAAACATTGATTTAATGCACAATATCTTTAATTGTACTTGGGTACCTACTAGGTTTACCAATAGATTTCGATTTCAATTTAAAGTAGGTAGCTTAATTTTTATGGGAAAAAAAAATATTTTGCGTCTAGTAACGTAAATTCGATATGGATATTATTCATTTAATTTTTTTTTAACACGTTGAAGTTCAAATACGTGTTTTCTTTTTATATGGAGATTAGCCGCTTAACAATTGACATCAAAAACAATATTTGTTTAAATCCTAAATATCACGATTTGTATTCATAACACAATTTCACTATTATTGTAATAATTCTTACTTATATTTAATGCATAAATTACATTCCTTTATGTACAATGAGATATATCGTAAACCGTGCTTGCGAAACTTGAAAAAGGCACTGCCGTGCCCCCAGAACGTTATTGATATTTTTGGAAGTATTTCAGCAATAGACACAGTTTCAGTTATTCTTTTTAAAATACTTTGGTATAAGTACTTATTTAACTACAAGGTATATTACAAAAATACAAATAAAGTAGTTTGACCGAATTGAATCAGTTTGATGGTCTAAACAACCCCCTTAGCATTTAAGGGTTCCGTTTTGGGTCTTCATTTGTAAGACAAAAAATTTGCTTAAACTACCAGCAATCTTTTGATTTTATTAATAAATTAAATGGTTAAGGGTTGAACTACACATGGCTGCACGCGATCGCACTTTACCGTCGCTCCATCCTTTTCTGTCTCTCAACGTCATTTGCTAGAGCATATAAGATAGACGGAACGCGATCGCGTGCTATCTTCTCTCCTGAGTGGCAGAAAAGGATGGAGCGACGGAAAAGTGCGATCGCGTGCGGCCATGTGTAGTTCTACCCTAAAATTGTACCAAATATTGAAAATAAGACTGTGCATCCATTTCTTAATTTAATTAGATTAATTTAATTAGATTATTTTAATTACATTAATTTAATTAGATTAATTAAATTTGATTAATTTAATTAGATTAATTTTACTGAAAAATACTTCCAAAAACACACAAAATCTCTACTTTAAATCGCTAGCCATTAGATACCTTATTACTTATAGTCATGTTCTCCTCTGCCGAAGTAGACATAATCAGAACACCACCTTCTCGCTAGAAGATCTAAGGAGCAACACGACGGGTATGCTAGGCGGGATTTTGTCAGCTTTGCACATCTTTGGCAGAGATCTAGAAGCTCATCCTGGAAAAAAGGATAAAATATGTTATATTTTAAAACAATTTCAATTACTTTTAATCTATGTCAATGGTAATAATCCCGCTAGGGTTATACAGGGTGTTACAAAAGTAAAAATAGACATTTAAAACTTTGTTTAGACCATCAAACTGAACAACTTTCACTATGGGACCAACACGGAAACCGCGATAAAAATATCAGCTATCCCATACATTTAGTTCATGTAGATTTGTAGTTTAGTATGGAACATCAGATTTCTTTTCCCGATTTTTATATTTGTCCCCTAGTGAAAGTTGTTCAGTTTGATGGTACCACCAAACACCAACCACCCCCTTAAATATTTGTATGTTTGTAACACTTTTTTTCTTCTACAAAAAGACGCATTGAAATCGGTGCATCCGTTTAGGAGCTACGATGCCTCAGACAAACAGACAGACATACGCGTCAAACTAATACACCCATCTTTTCGCGTTGGGTGTTAATAATGGGCGTCACACTACAAATAGTAGGTAATACAGTATCAACTCGTGGTCAGCCTATTGACTGGCCGTCCTCCACAAATGAGCAAGTACAACAATCAACCAATAGCACACCCGCTCGATCACGTCATAAGGAAATTGAAGCGCTCTCATTGGTGGATTGTTTTATCGCACGCCGCCTCTCTGCTTCGCACATCTCTAGTGGATGGACAGCTTTATCTTCGGTGATCGTGTCCAATACCGATGCTTTTCACTAATGAGCGGTTTAAGTAGTAATAAGGTAAATAATCGCAGTATAATTTTTGACAGTGGAAGATTTTATAATGATTAAATCCGGAATCGCGAGGTTGTGACCTTTATATCATTGCACTTTTACGTAATTCTTATATTATACGGGAAATTTCAGTCGTCCAGTGTCACCAAATTTTAACCAATTAGGCGTCACTTCATTTATGGACACCCTCTAAATTTAAATCAATCAATCGAATCAAATCAAGATATCGCTTGGCTACCCTGAGAAACATCCAGCAAGACCAATTTATGGGTATATTATTCGGAGCGCGCTCCATACAAACGTACTATGGTGATATTTTCAATACTAACCAATTAAAGTCAATGAAATTTTGCAGAAACAGTCTAGAAACAAATTTCTATGCTTGTATGGAGTCAGATTTTCGTTAAAATGTATAGTTTTCAAGTTATAGTACCTCAAAGATTTCCATACAAATCTTAAATTAATCCTAGCATTGAAACTGTACATTTAACGAAAATCTGACTCTATAGAAGCATAGAGATTTGTTTCTAGATTGTTTCTGCAAAATTTCATTGACTTTAATTGGTTAGTATTGAAAATATCACCATAGTACGTTTGTATGCAGCGCGCATTTTCGCTCTCGGAATAATATTCTCTTAATTGTAGGTATATTTCGGACCATTGCAAGCTTAGGTAGGTTGCCTTTTTAGTGGTGGTTCAGGTGACCAAACTGAACAAAAATTTAAAAAATTAAAAAAATTAAAATGAAAATGAATGTATATGTTTTTTATGTAACGACTACTACCACCATAGATAGAAGTAGCCGGAACCAACAGCTTAACGTGCCATCAGAAGCACGGAATCATCTTTCTTTTCAGACAATCAGGTGACTCAGCCTGCAATGTCCTAACCAACTGGGGAAAAACGCACAAAGTGACATTTCACTAGGTGCCTCCCGTGGGAATCGAACCCACGACCTCCGTGTCAAGAGCCCAATGCTCTTAACCATTAGACCACGAAGGCAGTTTCCATACTTCCATACTAAACTGTAGGTACCTAATGCCTCCTCTACTCCAATGCATGAAACAGCAGATTTTGTAGAAATTGTTTAATAATTACCCAATATAAATAGAAAATCCATACTTACATCTGTGTGACATGCAGCGGCCTCCGTGAAGACTACACTGTCGGGTGCCAACCAGGGTGGTCGAGCCGCAGGTAGCGTGTTCGATTCTCGGACGAGGTAAGACAGGCATAGAAGGACGAGTAGACATGCTAATGAGTGTTTCTGTTGAAAAGAGAGAGAAAAGATACTTAAATAAAATTAATAAATAAATATCTTGAACAACACAACTTATCTGGTCCCATTTAAAGTATATTAATCTAGTCCAGGCTTGTAGTATGATGACCGGGAAACGATAAACCAAACACACAATTTATAAATCCAAACATCCAATGATACGTGGGTACAAAATAATCGTATTCATTCGTTTGTCCTTCTATTAAGAAGGATATTAAAGGAAGCATATTTAATGCTGACACTTTTTAAGGGGATGATCAGACCAGAGAAGGATGAGATATCCAGATTGTATCGTTCTTGGGACAGTGCCTAAAACGCAGCGTTTTCTAAATAACTGCTATGCAATGTGTAGAACTATATAACTATAATAAAATACCATCAGACATTAAGTTGCTACCTATTAATAGGTTTAAGTCATCACTACAAAGATGGCTCCTAGATAATACTTTTTACTCGGTGGATGAATTTTTGGTGTTCTCTAATCTTGGCGGTAACCGATAATCAATGCATGGTTTAACAAGGCATGGTTTTGACATGGCTTTAACTTCCTTTTCTCTGACATAATAATAATAATGTATAAATTTAATTATCCGCGAGATGATCTCAATATTCAATTTTGCATGCTATTGACATAATGGCTAAATAGGCGTGATCAAACTTCTTTCATTATTATAATAACGTCTGAAATTGTACCCTATTAACATATAAATTTATTTGTATTTGTATCAAACTAAACAACTTTCACTATGAATAGTCAAAAAAAAAAAGTCAAAAGTCAAAATTTTTATTCAAAATAATATCACATAGATAACTTTTTGACGTCATTTTTGATTCTACCACCGCTTCGGAAGGTGTTCCGTTGTAGAGAAGATGCGGCCAGAAACTCTACAACACACTTCTTTTAAACAAAACAAAATATACAAAGTACAAATATTGAATTACATAGTGTAACATTGTCAAGACCAGACATTTTGGTCATTCAAATAATCATCGAGTTTATAGTAACCTTTTTTACAGAGGACTTGTTTAACATGGGATTTAAACTTTTTGTCTGGCAAGTTTAGAATATCCTCTGGTATCTTATTATAATAGCGTATACAGTGCCCCATGAAAGATGTGTTGACCTTACTGAGTCGAAAATGTGGGAACACTAATTTATTTTTATTTCTTGTATTGTAATTATGAACGTCACTGTTTTTGGGAAAGAGAGACAAATTTTTGCGAACGTATAAAATATTTTCGTAAATATATTGACTGTAGAAAGTCAAAATACTGATATCTTTAAAAAGATCTCGTAATGAATCTCGACAACGCAGATTATAAATGGCTCGAATTGCCCGTTTTTGAAGGATAAAGACTGTCTCAACGTCTGTAGCACGGCCCCACAGCAAAATACCATAAGACATAATACTATGGAAGTAGCTGAAGTACACAAGTCTTGCAGTAGCTATATCGGTTAGCTGTCTGATTTTTCGAACTGCATAAGCTGCCGAGCTCAGCCTACCCGCTAGGGTTTCTATATGAGGACCCCATTGCAGCTTCGAGTCAATCCTTATCCCTAAAAATACAGTATTATTTGTGAAATGCAATATATCATTATCTAAAATTATTCGATTTTCATTATTAATAACATTTGGTAGAGTGAATTTAATACATTTAGTTTTCTTTGCATTTAATGCAAGATTATTAACACTGAACCAATTCAGAACTTGTCGAAGAGTATAATTTACATTCTCATTTATGTCATCAACATCTTGTGCCTTTCTACTTGTTTTGAAAATAAGAGAAGTATCATCAGCAAATAACACTATGTTCGACAAGTTCTGTACCATGTAGGGTAAATCGTTTATATAAACCAGAAAGAGAAAAGGACCCAATATAGATCCCTGTGGAACGCCCATTTTTACTTGTGAGCCAGACGAATTTGTTCCATTGATAGACACCCTTTGAATTCTATTTTCCAAGTAAGATTCTAAAAGATCCAGAGCTCTGCCTTGAATACCGTAGTGGTTTAATTTGATCAACATTGTTTTATGATCAACACAGTCAAATGCTTTGGATAAGTCACAAAAGACTCCGATTGCATTTTGTTGCTCTTCCCAAGCGCTAAAGATATGCTGAATCAGCTTAACTCCGGCGTCGGTTGTTGAGCGACCCTTGGTGAATCCAAACTGTTGCTCATGCGACAGCCTCTTGAGGTTAAAGTGGGAGAGCATTTGACTGAGTATAATCTTTTCAAAAACTTTGCTGTAGTCCAATCATTTTAGGGTTTGACCCTAACAATAATTCATCTATCGCTGAAACTTTGCAGTGTAATAAAGTAAAGTATACAGATTAAGGTTGACAAATAATCTAGGTTTAATTTTTTCCGGTCCTAGATTATTTGTCAACCGTAATCTGTATACTTTACTTTATCACACTGCAAAGTTTCAGCGATAGATGAATTATTGTTAGGGTGTCCATACAAGGAAACTCTAAAATGACTGGACTAGAAGCCAAAGTAAAATCGCGAAAAAAATCATTGTGAAAGTTGTTCAGTTTGATGGTCTGAAGCACCCCCAAAATATACAACACATTTAACTTTACATGTTGTAACTTATTATTTATTTATCATCATCATCAGCCTAATATACGTCCCACTGCAGGGCACAGGCCTACCCTCTAGGAGGGTGTTTGAGCGTTAGTCCACCACGCGTGCCCAATGCGGATTGGTAGACTTCACATATGCATCAGAATTTCTTCTTCTGCATATGCAGATTTCCTCACGATGTTTTCCTTCACCGTTTGAGAGCAGTCGGCAATACGTACATAAGTTAGAAAAACTCATTGGTACGTGGCAGTGGCATGATGTCCGCGCGGATTCGAACCTTGACCTCAAGATTGAGAGTCCATACCTCTCCGGAACGCGCCACCGAGCTCTTATTTATTTATACGGAAGTATAAAAACATCAAAATGTGTGACTATCACAAGAGGAGAGCGTGTTCTCCTGTGTCTTAATACAAGATCCCATAACAAGTTTTCCACGTTCATATATGAACAGAGTGTTAGGGTAAACAGTTGCAAGCACGTATCCAGACTTTTGTTTCGGGGGGGGACATTAAATTTTCGGGGGGGGGGGGGGGGGATATTCATAAAAAACAATGAAAAAGTAAGTGCTGTAGCCACTTTTACATACAAATATGCGGATTTGGGGGGGGGGGGATAAATCCCACCTATCCAACCCCCCCCCCCCCTGGATACGTGCCTGAACAGTTGCATTACTAGAGGAGTTCTACCCATGATACTGAAAAACTTTCCCTATGTAATGTATAGGTTTGTATTAAAAAAAAATAACTTTCCGTACTAAATGCAATCAACTGATCGAACGTTTGTATGAAAAGTTGATTTTTACCTTTCCGATTTTCCTTTGTTCCTTATGAAAAAAAACACTGTTTGCCTTATGTTGCGACCATTTTTATTCAGGTGGAACGCAATTTTCCTTGTATCTGATGCTTTTATTTGTTATATACAATTTAATGTCAATAAATGAGGTGTCCCGTAATTCGACGTCCAGCCGGAATCGGTCAATCGGAATAGGCCAAATCATAATAGTTACCGGAAAAATTAAAATCTAACCAATGAATTTTTTAACCCCTGACATAGCATGAATGCATGCCATATCGGGCATCAAAGGTTTAAAATACCATGATTTTAATTTGCCGTTCATTTTAAATGATGTATGAAAAACCTTTGATGCCTGATATGGCATGCTATGCAGTCAAATGGCTGTCTTTTCACTAAAAGTGGATAGGCCACTAGAATTTATGTATATAAATGCGTGTTTCTGCTTAAACATACGGGTGTAGAAAACTTATAATGGGATCTCAGTCTATCAGTTCGTATATTATCTATACAGAGATAAGACTAAACAATATACGGAAGAATATTTTAAGAGGTCTCGAGATAATTTTATTTAATGAAGCTGGTCGCCAGCCGAGACGAATTGTTTGTTTAATTTATAAATAAACGATAAAAATGTGATAAATAAAATGTATAAATAACTGTTTGGGTTCCTGACATTCGAATGGGCAGTTTATATGAGTGGATTTAAAATGGGATCACGGACCTGAAAAAAAGACTGACGTAATGTGACACTATCAAGATGTGAAGCATGCTAGGTCCTACATTTTCGTTTGTTCTACAAGGGACCTACACTCACACAGATGCACTAGCTCTAGGCGCAGGTCCTACATCCGTCACCATTATGTACCGCGTTACAGCACGCACACAAAAGAAATGGGTGCTTCACTCTTGATTAGACGAGATTACGTTCGTCTTTTTTTCAAGTCCGTGAACGGGATGGTTTTTTTTTTGTTTAGAATTTGTGTGATAAAACAGTAAAATTCTGACCGGTGCCACGCGCTCGTTCACATCGATTAGTATGGAGAGTCGTGTTCCCGGGCGGATACGCCTTAAATGTGCTTTGTTTAAACCCAAGTTTAAACACTGCTTCAACTAAAGATTTGATTTATTTTATTTTATTTATTTGGCACAGTAACAAAGTACAAACTGATACATCGATCTTAAAAATAATACAAATTAAATTACATCGAATTTGCACCTCAATTATGACTGCGCACAGCATTCTAATTTATTCTTACGAATTTACTACGTCAGTTGAATGAAACATTTAAACATAAGAGTTAGGTAGGTATATGAATACATTAATAATTTTATATTACGAGAAAAAAATTAAAGAAAATTGTTACAATACTAAAAACGAATGCAAAACACTATAGTTCTTGGCGCATCAGCAGCTTAACAGAGCTTGCGTAGGTAATGTCCTGCTGGGCTTTGATGGAATATATCAAGGCTCTTACAATGATCATTATACAGCCGAAATTTTAAAAGGTGCCATCTTTAGCAATGTTTCTGGCCACCCCAAGAGGTACTCTGTGTATTTAAAACAAAAGATAAATGCGATTAAAGATTCAGTTGTTCCATAACTGTTTAAATCTAACCTAACCACCTAACCTATTGACACCATACAGTTTGCTTAGCCTATTTGACTGCAAATAACAATCATGGCCTAATTTATATAGGTACTTAAAGTACATAGTATAATATATAATCGTTATTATCAGTTGATAATAATATACGCATTGTCGTGACATAGTTTTCGGTGCATGAATTAATTTTCTTGTCCTGACGTAGGCACAGAATTGATAACAGCATAAGCATAAGCATATGCTCACGACTATATTCCCCGAGGGGGTAGTCAGATATATACTGAAACCTCAGAACATCCACAATCAGAATTGGTAACAGTAGGTATATAATATACAGGGTCCTTCCTAATATGCTGACACTTTTAAGGGGATGATCAGACCGTCAAACTGAACAATTTTCTTTATTGAACCAACATCGAAATCGCGAAAAAATCTACTGTCCCATACATATGGCTCAAGTAGGTTTGCAGTTGCAGTGCCATAGAGAAAGTTGTTCAGTTTGACGGTCCGATCATCCCCTTAAAAATTGTCAGCATATCCAAGATTTTATATAAGACTGACAGTTGCAGAAACGCTTATTAGAGTTAATCCTCCATTAAATATCTTGCTATCACTATTTTTCTTGTTGTAGTAAAAGCTAGCATGAGATTTAATGGAGGATTAATATTACCTAATGAGCGTTTCTACCATCGAGAGAGTCTATAATATTTATAATCAATGTTCCAAGTTCATAGAAAAGAGAGGAAAACATTAAGTTTCTTTTCACCTCACAAGCTCGGAAAGATTCTGTTTATCATTCGAAATCTGAGTGCAAAAGTGCATTTTATCCGCTAGCGTGGAAAGAGTTTTTGAAATTCGAATCTGTCTATTCAATATTTTTATATCCACTGAAAATGCTTCATAACTATTTCATGTCACTGGCCAGCACGAAAAAAAACCTAGTATCCTTCGCTTGCTCAGGTTTCAATACAAGTACTCGCGCCAAAAAGCAACTTTGCAGCCTAGCATAAGAAATAACTATTGTCATTTCAAAGAATGTGCACATGTTGTAATAAGCACATTCTTGGTTTTAACTGATTTCAGTTAAAACCAGATTTTACTAGGTATGACTATGTTAAAATTACAAAGTTGCACATCGATTACACTCGGTACCTACGTTTTGAATTACGATTAATTAGTTTAAAGATCAATTAACGTTTATTATTGTTTAGAAACAGCAGTTTGCACACAGAATTAAAACTAATTATAATGGTTTACTCTATAATAATTGTTTATGTAATCAAATAAATTGCATACCAATGTACACGCCTTTCACGTTATCGCTTCTCTACAGGATGTAACAAAACACTGCGTAATACTTCAGACCATCAAACTGAACAACTTTCACTATGGAGCCAACTCCAAAGTCACAAAAAAAATCAGCTGTTCCATACAAAAGTGCAATTATACCGACTGAAATGTATGGGACAGCAGATTTTTTTATTTTTTCTCCTTAGGGAAAGTTGTTCAGATTCACGGACTGAATTGAATACCTACTCCCTTAAAGATTCGTTACTAATTAAAATTAGTGGTGTTGATAACGTAGAAACACACGTACACTATGTAAAAGTATACACATATACAGGGTGTTTGGTAGGGAGGTGTACATACGCCTAGGGTAGAAACTAGGGAGGGTCTGCTACCTACCCCCGCCCATTATATTGACCTTGGCCTCAAGGTATTATTTTAATGATTTTTTTTTTATTTTTAGAAAAAAAAACGATTTTTAAACTAAAACTACCTCTAGCTCAAAATCTATCCATAGGACAGGTCTGCTAATGGTCTTGTTTTAATTGTTAGAGTCTTAGTGTACTGTAAAAATTGATTTCACACCCGAAAATTGTAGAGAAGAAAAGTTATGGGGCCTGAAGTACCGTAGTAAGGTAAAAAAATTATTTTAAGGGCAACTTTCTAAGGGGTTTAAAAAAAAAAAACAGGGTTGGAGTTCTTCTGATTTTTTAAAAACATCCCCAGTCCATACCCTTTCTAACGATATGCTTAAAGTGTTATTATCACTTGTAGTTTCGAAGTTATTAATTAATATCCGCAACTAGGGCACTTTAATCAAAAATTTCAACTAATGAAAATTAAATGTGTCCGATCGTAAAAGGATAGCAAATGAAACGCAAATTGGTTTAATGACTAATTTAATTACAAAATTTGTTCAAATTGGTGACCATTAACTTGTAAACAAGCTCGGCACCTCTTCCTCATCTCCACGGTCACCGTGGCAAACAGCATTTCATCACGCATCGTATTGAAAGCGGCTTGGATCTTGCTTATCAAAACCTCCCTTGTTGGTACTTCCTCTGCGTACACCAACTCTTTCGCCCTTCCCCAGACGTAGAAGTCAAGCGGGGTAAGGTCAGGCGACCTTGGAGGCCAGGGAATTGGCCCGCCCCGACCAATCCAAGCATCAGGGAAGGAGTTGTTTAAAAACTCCCTCACTGCTAGGCTCCAATGGGCAGGACAGCCGTCGTGCTGAAAGACTATGGGCCCATAGGGCCCAATAGGCCCATAGGGCCCAAGTATCGGCCCATAGGGCCCAAGTATCGGCCCATAGGGCCCAAGTATCGGCCCATAGTCTTTCAGCACGACGGCTGTCCTGCCCATTGGAGCCTAGCAGTGAGGGAGTTTTTAAACAACTCCTTCCCTGATGCTTGGATTGGTCGGGGCGGGCCAATTCCCTGGCCTCCAAGGTCGCCTGACCTTACCCCGCTTGACTTCTACGTCTGGGGAAGGGCGAAAGAGTTGGTGTACGCAGAGGAAGTACCAACAAGGGAGGTTTTGATAAGCAAGATCCACGCCGCTTTCAATACGATGCGTGATGAAATGCTGTTTGCCACTGTGACCGTGGAGATGAGGAAGAGGTGCCGAGCTTGTTTACAAGTTAATGGTCACCAATTTGAACAAATTTTGTAATTAAATTAGTCATTAAACCAATTTGCGTTTCATTTGCTATCCTTTTACGATCGGACACATTTAATTTTCATTAGTTGAAATTTTTGATTAAAGTGCCCTAGTTGCGGATATTAATTAATAACTTCGAAAATACAAGTGATAATAACACTTTAAGCATATCGTTAGAAAGGGTATGGACTGGGGATGTTTTTAAAAAATCAGAAGAACTCCAACCCTGTTTTTTTTTTTTAAACCCCTTAGAAAGTTGCCCTTAAAATAATTTTTTTACCTTACTACGGTACTTCAGGCCCCATAACTTTTCTTCTCTACAATTTTCGGGTGTGAAATCAATTTTTACAGTACACTAAGACTCTAACAATTAAAACAAGACCATTAGCAGACCTGTCCTATGGATAGATTTTGAGCTAGAGGTAGTTTTAGTTTAAAAATAGTTTTTTTTTCTTAAAATAAAAAAAAAATCATTAAAATAATACCTTGAGGCCAAGGTCAATATAATGGGCGGGGGTAGGTAGCAAACCCTCCCTAGTTTCTACCCTAGGCGTATGTACACCTCCCTACCAAACACCCTGTATACTATACTTACACAAACATTCATGACTTGGATATAAATATTATGCACATTTATTATTTAAGTACACACTTACTTAAATATCAATAAAATATTTAATACCTAAGTAATCGACTTTTTTATTTGTCATTTATTGAATTTATTTATTTAATTATCCTTCTGTATTTCCTGTTTGTTTTCTCTCTGTAGGTATATTATGTTTTTTTTTTGGTGTAAAATAAAGTATAATTGATTGATTGATTGATTGAATTATTGATTGATTAATTAATTGACCGTTACCCCATGATTCGAGTTAATCCAACAGTTTTCTAGTTAAAACTTTTGATTCAAATTCGGTTTAACAATAATGCGGATAATGTACTTAACAAGTGGCGGCGGGCTCACTCCCCGTCACACTGGACAGTTCCCGTACTACTATTGAAACGTGGATGTTCTGAGGATTCAGAATATCTCTTGCTACTGCCTCGGGGAATATAGTCGTGAGCATATGCATGCATTTTATTGACATCATTGATGATCATTGGCATCCTTATAAACTAAGAGTATACAGGGTGAAATTGATATCATTAGGCATCTTTTTAACTACCCGTCAAACTGAACAACTTTTACTATAGGAGCAAACCGATCATAGAAAAATCTGCTGTTGCATACATTTGAGTCGAGTATAGGCACTGCAGTTATATATTTTATTTTATTTATTTGACAATACAATGTTGTAAATTAACAAATAATTGACGCACCATAAACCATAACTGGTTTGTTCGTTTTTTTATTACGGAACAGCTGTTTTTTTTTTCCTCCTGTAGTTAAAGTTGTTCAGTTCGATGGGTAGACTCTTAGTTTAAAAGGATGCCAATGATATAAATTTCACCCTGTATAGACAAATTTTTATATAGGAAACACTGACATATACTCTAGAGATAAACAAGCTCGTTCAAACCAAACAATATGGGACACAAAACAACAAAAAATTACACTTGCGATCTGTCATTGCCATAGTGACGAAGTGAACTCGGGCGGGAACATCAATGCGGCGCGCCCACCGCATTCAAGTGGAACATGTTGGTTCTATGAAAGGGCCTGTCCATCGCTAGATTGTAAGTCAATGATAGGAAACAATGTTGTGAATTGTTATTAACCCAATTAGGTAGAATAATTAACAGATATTATGCTAACTAACCTAATAAAGATTGCACATAAAAAAATCACAAAAAAACTAGTTTAAAAAAATAGTGAAATCGTAGAAATAAAAAAAATAAAACCTACCGCAACTAAAAACACCTTCGCTGCCATTTTTGCACACTTAAAAAACGAAACACTTTTCAAAAACACTTCTGCTGTATCCGATAAAAATAAATAATTATTTTATTTTTATTAAATACGGATACGATTTATGTAGTATCTCGTAATTTATTTATAATTATAATTATTTCGAGATGTGTTCCGTTTACCGTCCGAGTTAAATCTGTTTCATTATAATTTGTGTCTGGTATAAATAATAATCGACTATATCTCTGTCGTGTATATCTGTTGTTCGTATGTATGTTGTATATCGGAAACACCTTTGTCTCGCGTGGTAGACTGGTGATTGAGATAAAAATTAGGGTTCATTTGCCTAATCGAAATGCGGGAAACGGTCAATAAAACATTATTTAATTCATACATAAAGATATTCATCCCACTATCCCACAGGGGTAGGCAGAGAATACTCATCCACTTTCATACATCTCTTCATGCTCCGTCGGTTAATGGTGCTACGCACTTGTCCTTTTCGTAGAAGACCATTTATTTGGCCGTGTTACAGTCCAGTGACGAGTAACCTTGCCTGCCGTGCAGGAGGCGATGGTTCGATCCCCGTCCATGCCGAGTCGTACCAATGAGTTTTTCGGAATTTATGTACGATTTGTAACACCACTGGCTTTTCGGTGAAGGAAAACATCGTGAGGAAACCTGCATGCTTCAATTTCGAGGCATATATTGTACCCACTGTCCATTCCAAGTGGCGACGGACTCACCCCCCGTCACACTGGACAGAGTTTCGGTACTACTGGTGAAACGTGGATGTTCTGAGGTTTCAGAATATCTCTGACTACCCCCTCGGGGAATATAGTCGTGAGCATATGCTACCATTTATTTGGTTGTGGTAAGTTCTCCTCGGCCGCCCTCTCTCGACTGTTCCGCTGACATTGGAACATTGACATTGGAGTCCCCATACTGAATTAGTTAGTCTACTCTCATACATCCTCTGTACGTGACCGAACCATCTAAGCATACCTCTTTCAATCCTGGTTACCACATCATCCTTCAACTTACACCGATCCATTATCGCACTGTTCTCGATTCGGTCGGTCACTATAACACCACACATACTTCGTAAAGAGCACATTTCCACTGCATTCACTCGACTTTCATTCCGTCCGTACCCGTACCATAAGAATAATTCGTTATTCTATGCCCGTACATAAGGGGGAGTGAATGATGGGTGTGGAGCAAAAGGAATGAAAATCAATACTCAATATTTTTTTTTTTATATATATATATATATTTTTTTTTTATTTATTTAAATCGAGTGAATGCAGTGGAAATGCGCTTTTTTTTTAATTTGTTCGTAGCTGTAACTCGTGTAAAACAGTACTTATGTTCAGATACAAAAGCACAGTTATAAGAGTATAATCATCTGCCTATATACGTCACACTGCACGGCACAGGCCTACCCTCGTTAGACTTCACATATGGATCAGAATTTCTTCTGCAGGTTTCCTCAGGATTTTAGGGTATTTTTAGACATGCTCTCTTCCGTACCGAAGGGGTGAAAACGGGACAAAATAACTAAGCTTACGTTGTCCGTCCGTCCTACCTCTTTAGGTCTGTAACTTTTTTGTAAGTCTATAATTGTTGTGTGGTGGGGTGGTACGGGACCCTCGGTGCGCGAGTACCCCGACTCGTACTTGACCGTTTTTTTAAACATAAATAAATGTCTTGGACATTTGTCCTACAGGTTATCTAGCTCCAAAGTTCCATTTTCTAGGCTAGACTATTTTAATTGATTTTGTGCTATTAAGTCGTAAACTACACCTTATGAAATTGTAAATACAACGTGTTAATGAATAAGCGCATAACCTCATACACCCCAACAGAGTTAGGTAGTCTTTTTGTCACTGAATGGCAGCGTTGCCAGACCTACGGATTTATCCGTAGATCTACGGATTTTTGGCCTGGCCTACGGATCTACGGATTTCAATGGCAAATCTACGGATTTTTAGAAATCTTCTGAATTCCTCCCTAAAATGTTAATTTGCTGCATAAAATGATACCCAGCCGCAAATATATCGAATTAATTTTAACTTTTTTTGTATATTGGACTGTGTTTCGTAAAATATGGCTCGTCCCTACTCTTTTCCATCTCCTTCCTTCTACTTTCTGTCACTTTACAGACATGACAGAAATATTTAACTGCAGCATGTGTGACAAAAGGACTGACCAGATTGATTTTCTCATTGTCTGGGCATTACTCTTCTACTTGTCTAAGTCTACATTTTCTTCGCCAAATTAGAGCCATTTTTTGGGGTCAGTCCACTTCAAAATAGTCAGATAAAGCATGAAAAAAAAAAGTCTGTAGATCTACGGATATTTCAAGAGGTCATCTACGGATTTCTCCGGATTTTTCAACCTTGACCTACGGATTTCTAAAAATTGTATCTGGCAACACTGCTGAATGGTACCGGTTACAGATTAAAAGTACCATTCTTAATTACTCCCCACCCCTTCTAACAAAACTCCGTAAAATGACTTGGCTATTTCATTACGTAGGTATCCCGAACGCCCCTAATAAATATTTTTGCAAATATTATGTTCAATGTAGGTAACTCTACCGTACCCTACCCTAAGTAGACAATTTTATTGAAATGTTTATACCTACTTAGGGTATTTCTGAATATCATGAGGGTTTTTTCAGAGGATGATCAGATCATCTTTCTCTATAGGACCAACAGCGAAATCGTGAAAAAAATAATCTGCTGTTCCATACATTTGAGTAGAGTTATTAGCATCATTTTTAACTAAGAACTACCTATCAAACTGAACAACTTTTACTATGGGAGCACACCGATCGGACCGACAAAAATATCGTCTCAAAACAGCAATACACAAAATCACACAAGAAACATACCAAAATATTAATTTAAGTTTAGAGACAGAAAGGTCTATGACTCAGCATAATGGAAGTTGATGAGATTGCCAGCAACCGCTGTTATTCTGTCATAGCCTGATGTTCAAGAGAGGGATTTATACAGCAATACGAGTATGCATTGTAATACAACAAGGAAAAAAAATGAATATAGGTACGGGTCCAGAGTAGGGTTACCAGATGGGAAGACTAAAATGTCTGGGCAAAATATAAAAAAGTCGGGATTTTGGGATAATGGTCGGGACAATAAATATTACGAAATATAAATTATTAGCGTAGCAATGATTTTTTCCCAGGGGAGGCCAGGCCCAGGTTAGGCCGTTGCAGTAAAATGTAAAACCTGGAGCGAGCGAAGCGAGCTCGAATTTTTTACGACCGAAAATCCGGAACGAGCAAAGCAAGCTCGAGATTTTGCTTCACTATGAAAACATATAGAATCCAAAACCTAGAGCGAGCGTAGCGAGCTCGAAATTTTACTGTAATATATTGAGATCAGTGTAATAAGATTTAAAATCTGGAACGAGCAAAGCAAGCTCAAAATTTTGTTGGATTAAAGTCTCCTTAGAATACAAAAATGAATCTATTTGTATTTATTGTTTTTCTTCTTGTCTGTCATCTGTCACTCAGAGTGATCCAGAGGCGCGGCCCGCTTGTATGAAGATTGCGGTCTCGCCGAGATATCGGGTTCGGAACCCTTAAAAATGTAGTATTTATCAGTCACATACGAGTTTGTGCCATACTAATAATGATGACATGTGCTGAGGTAACATGACAATCATTAATCTTCATTTAACACGACCTAACATAACATTAATATTTGTAATCACGCGCCAGTGCGGGACGTTTCGTCAGACATCACTAAATGTGTAACAAAATTTTAGGTAGTTTTATCAAACAAATAAACGATCACGTGATTCTTTAATTTTGTAGCACCGCACATGGTTTTTTTGCGTGTCATGAAAGGTAAACAATTGATATCGTTACTACCGTCAAATATACAGGGTGTAAGGGACAGCCCTCCGCAGACTGGAACGGTGAATGGTCTGAGACCATCAAACTGTACATATTTCACTACGGAGCATAAAAAATCAGCTGTTTCAGACAAAACTGCTGTCATCATCATTAGCCTATCATCGTCCACTGCTGAACATCCCAAGGCGCGCCACAAAACTCTGTCCTCGGCCTTCCTCATCCAGTCGCTCCCCGCTACTTTTTTTAGGTCGTCTGTCCAGCTAGCAGCAGGGCGTCCCACACTACGCCTACCAGTTCGCGGTCTCCACTCTAGTTGTCAGTTCTGCTGTACCCGACTCAAATGTATGGGACACCTGATTTTTGTCGCATTTCATGAGGTAGGCTCCAAGGTGAAAGTTGCTCAGTTTTAAGGTCTGAGTTCACCGTATCAGTCTCCCTTACAACCTAGAGTGCAATTCTCTAAGCGCAAACATCGGCGAGCTGTCAATTCGGTATCACATACTTAAAAGAAGAACCAGACGTATTCTCGTCTAATCATGAGTGAAGCACCCATTTCTTTTGTGTGCGTGCTGTCACGCGGTACATAATGGTGACGGGTGTAGCACCTGCGCCAAGAGCTAGTGCATCTGCAGTCTGAGCAGTGTAGGTCCCTTGTAGACCAAACGAGATTGTATTACCATGCATGCTTCACATCTCAGAAATTAGTAAGGCCATAATTATAATATTCTATCGCCGCCTGCCTTCGCACGCGCAAACCACTGACTTTAAATACTCATAACTTGTGATTGAAAGAGCCAATTGCGATGAAATAAAGCCTAAATGTTAATCCAGATTAAGCCCTATGATTCGGTTCAGTAGTTTTTAAATGATACGTACCTACTCAAATAAACTTACAAAAATTTTAAAAAATCATCTCTAAGCATTCCATTACGTATCCTAAATCCCCCTAATTAATATTTTTGAAAATATCTTCAATGTACGAGTACATCCACGCAAACATATTATATAGATAATTATACTCCATTCAGGAATTAGAGCGACAAAATGTAAACAACGATGATACCAGTGTAGAAAATACCATCTCGAGATGGAAGAAAACTTATCTCCGGAATGAATAACAGTAAATTATCTACTCTACTCGCCAAGGATTACGACAAATGATATGTTAATTTTGGATGGAACATAATTAAAAAATACGCAAGCTATAATTTATTTTAGATTAAAAGAAAGCGTGACTGTAAATATTTTATTTCGTGGTCTGGCAACAATCAGATATTTGAGACCTTTGGTTCGTTTTAACAAAGTTCTTAAAGAAAAAGATTTTATATTTTGTATACGCATCTCTTGATTGTTTAATACCTTCGTCTGAGTCCGTACGCTATGCGCGGATGCTACGCATAGCACAAAAAGCCCACACAGACAGAGTAGCGGGCTACATAACATAATTTAAAAATTTCATTTAAATTGTCACGATTGTTTATATTATTTATAGATAGACGATACATTTTTAATGCCATCGCAATTTATTAAATGCCGTGCCGACATAATTGTATTCTTAAAAAATTTACCAAAGGTTTCTGACCACGTAATGTCACTTTGACAGTGACGTTTCTTTGTTTACATTTTGTTGCTCTAATTCCTGAACGGAGTATAGATACTTACCTACTTACCTAATATCTGACAACCGGAACACCTGGTTTGATAAGAGCTAACTAGATTAACCTTTACCTTCGTGATTACAGAATAGGTACTTGACAGATTCTAGTCAGATACCAATTTTATCTAGTCAAACATGTATTGGTAATAGCTACTTCATTAGATTTTTTTTTTTAATTTGTTTTTTGTATAATCTTTGCTACAGATGCGATCGCTCTCGGAATTTACCACCAATGTGAACTGCACTCGTAGCTAACCCTGATATAGGCCTCGGTCTTTTTGGGTTGTTACTGCAACACCTGCATTATATTGGAGACGCTTACTTGAGTCTATTTTAAGGTGTATTATTGTGTCTTGTATTTTGTTGTCTTACAAATAAATAAAATAAATAAATAAAAACTAATATTTAATTCATTGCGGGTTCCGCTATGGGTCTAGCATAGCACCCTCTAGAAAACGACAAAAATCGAGATCTTTCGTTACTTTGCGTACGCGAAAGCGAGCAAGCACATAGCAAGCATGACGGTTTTGTCGTGCGTGGTTAAATAGTTCTAGCGTGCGTGTCATGCTAGCTCGACAATACCTATTAGATTTTTCGAATAGGAGATTTTTTTTTTGGTTCTTTTTCCTGTTTTTTTTTGTCCATTTGGACTACCTACTACCTACGTGTTAGTAGGTACCTACGGTCTTACCGAACCCCGCTACCCAATCCCAGTCCCAACGACAACGCCCAAATGCCGAGGTCCGTACACCTTCTTGGTCGAGTAAAACTGCATTTTTGTATGGAACGGCAGATTTTTTCTCGAGATTTCGTTGATGGTCCCATGGAGACCCTATGACGGTCTGTTCACGTAAAAAAACCGTGAGTGACACATAGAGTAATTATGTATAGAGCAGACAACGCGAACAAAATCTGTGCACCATGATCAGCAGTGTGGGGCGCGTGCTGGGAGCGTCAGGCTGCGACGAGCGCCTGGCACAGGCTAAGTGGGTTATAGCGCGTGCACCCTAACGCGTGTTACAAAACATTACTTCTCGGTAGCTTCTCTAGTTAACATGGTACCTCAATGGAGTGACACTGTTTTATTCATGCAGTTACACCACAGATTATTCAATAGTTACTCACGGACCTAAAAAAAAGACGGACTTAATGTGACAGTTGAGTGTGTTGTGTTTATTGCCAATTATATTATCTGACATTTTGACGAATTTATGACATTACAATTTTATTATTTATTTTATTGAAATTGAGTGTATTTTTTGGTAATTAAAGCGTTCTTTGTAAAACATAGTGATTAATTGTTCAGTGGTTCTTTCCTTTTAAATGCAATGTACCTATCCAAAGATGACGTAAATATCTCATAAGTTTTAATTTTGCGTTCAAATTTTGTATTGTAAAACATTTGTATTGTATGCCTGAAATAGGTAAGAGCTGCTTGTTCATGTAACTATTATTAAGACCTTCTTGTACCAGTTCTAACAATAAAGTTATTCTTACTCTTATTCTTACACTAAAAAGATGTGAAGCATGCAAGGACCAACATTTTCGTTTGGTCTACAAGGGACCTACACTCACACAGATGCACTAGCTCTAGGCGCAGGTCCTACATCCGTCACCATTATGTACCGCGTGACAGCACGCACACAAAGGAAATGGGTGCTTCACTCGTGATTAGACGAGATTACGTCCGTTTTTTTTTCAGGTCCGTGTTGCTACTATGTAAATATCACCATGTCACGGTGACACGATATTAGAACACAATGTGAAAGACACGCGCGTGCGCGCTAATATCCCAACATTAATCATTATTTGCTATCAAATATTACCTACTCATCGTGCTTCCACGTAACTCTTTTATAATATCACGTAAATAGGTATGAAAAGTCATACTTATGACACTCTGCTTCCATCCCCTCTTCATTGAACTTTCACAAGTGCTATAGTATAAAAGATAAGTGTACTTTTTGCAACCATCAGCAGCAAGGCTGATTCAGTGTTTATGTGGTGTAGAACATCTCTGTGATGGGGATGGACCAGGTCTGCCTGTATAACTCCAGTCGGTTTAGGAGTTACAGACGTTTAAAGGTCAGGAAAAATTTACGGATGAATCAAGGATGGTGTATATGGACGTTAATCCACCATGCGGTCCACGCGTGCACAATACGGATTTGTAGACTTCACATACGTAGACCAGACCCTCTAGCATGACTTTTTAAACGCGCGCGACTCGGCATTTTTCCATACTAAAAATCGCGGCAAGCGTGGCTTGCGAAAAAACTATCGAAAACCGCAGGAACAGGTTATTATGTATGCAGCGAAGGCAAAGAAAATATAGAAGGCGCGTCGCGCGCGTATAGAGGAATCGTACTAGATGTGCTGGTATTAGAATATCTGACAAGTTATGTTTATCATACCTACCTACAGTACCTATAAATTGATTATCATTTGCTACAGTCCTCAACCCTGTACCTACACCTGTTAATAAATCAGTTATTACTCATAAATTGTTTATCGCAAGGTTAAGAATTTGCACCCGGATTCACATAATATCAAAATATACCTCTCTCTTAAAAGCGCCAATTGCAGTTAATTACCGCAAATGCGGATTTTCGCGGAATAGGGTATTTGACAGATGTAACATATAGTATAAGAGATAAGTGTACTTTTTGCAACCATCAGCAGCAAGGCTGATTCAGTGTTTATGGGGTGGAGAGCATCTCTGTGATGGGGATGGACCAGGTCTGACTGCATAACTTCAGTCGGTTCAGGAGTTACAGACGTTTAAAGGTCAGGTAGAATACATTTATATAGATACAAACATCCATGACTCGGGTACAAATATTCATATTCATCATACAAATATTTGTCCCTTACGGGATTCGAACCCGCGACTCTCGGCACAGTAGGCAGGTTCACTACAGTACAGACTGTGCTGTCGGGCCGTCAAATTAAGTATACCAATAAATACAGCTACATTTAACGCTATCAAGCTCGCCGAATACTTGGCCAGGAAAATATGGGAACATCGTCTGGAATCATTGACACGTTAAGAAGAACTACCAACGAGATTTTCCAACTTAGGCACCTACGTAATCAGACTGCTCTCAGACGTGAAAGAAAACATCGTGAGGAAACCTGCATATGCTGAAGAAGAAATTCTGTTGCGTATGTGAAGTCTAACAATCTGCATTGTGCACGCGTGGTGGACTAACGCCCATGCATCATAACAATGAGAGCGATAGGCTGTGAACAATAGAGCCTGATGTAGATACATACGTACCTAGTGTAGGAATTAAAGCCTCCGCACACTGCAGCGATTTTATCGAACGATATGCGCCCCACCACTGAAAGTAGTCGAAAGAGATTGCGTCCGGTTGCAATAATATCGCGGCAGTGTGTGGGATCGAACGCGTCCCTATACAAAATGTACTGAGAACAAATATAAAAATAAATAATAATAATAAATATCTTGGACAGCGTCACAAAAATTATCTAGTCACATTTAAAGTCCCAGAATCTAGCCTGGACTTGTATTATGATGACTAGACAACGATATAGAATACATATATAGATACAGACATCCATGACTCGGGTACAAATATTCATTATTCGTCATACAAATATTTGTCCCTTACGGGATTCGAACCCGCGACCCCCGGCACAGCAGGCAGGTTCACTACAGACTGTGCTGTCGGGCCGTCAATATCGCAAAATCGCAGCGATAATATCGCTCGATAGGATCGCTGCAATGTGCGGAGGCCTAAAGGCCTGATCACGCGTCTGAAGGCGTGTCTAGCATGCTTACCACCTACATGCGTAAACGATGGTACCTACATTGTAAGTACCTAATCTATATTACTATTGTTTGATCAATTTATCACTAGGTCATGTTCTGATACGCTAAGGCTGATCAATAACTACCTAATATATTATATGTATAAGGTGTAAAAAAATTTGGTAAAACCTTTGATAAAGTATATGTCAAGATTGACAGTCGAAGATACGAAAGCGTCGAAAAAAATTGGAACCTGCAGGGCTAGCATGATACCCCGCGACTTCGAGTCTCTCTATACCATATCTCTATTTCAGCGCGTCTTCGCCTCTGTCTCTACAGTAGCTAACATGATGCCCGCGACTTACGATGACGCGAGCTCTCAACTGTCATTCGTAGACTCTAGTCTACAAGTGCGAGCATGATCACCGTTCGGTAGAGTTTGTGGCTCTACGTTTACGCAACGAAATAAGTAAATGAACGAATGATTTCCGGGCAGCTCTAATCACCGATTCGGTGATACCCTATTCAAATTGATCGATTTAACCGTATGGTAACCAAGCGAACCCGGGCCGCGACTTTGCTTTCTCTTGGTAGAGTGGCTGACGAGCTGTCAAATCATGCTCACCATCGCGAGATAAATGACAGGTGCGGGTATGGATTTCAAACCCGCAGGCGCGCGTCATGCGACTAATCATGCTAGCACTGCAGTACTGGTTCCTAAACCCTATACATATACACGCACACATACATAATTTGTAAGGCGCCACACGCACACCAACCTTTGAAACTTAGCCCCTTTTGTTTTATACGGAATATTAGTGAGGCTCATTCTAGACATATACTTTTTCTAAGGGTAAAACTATATTATAGGAATGATCAGACCAAAAAATCGTTGGGTTTGTATGGAACAGCAGTTTTTTTTTCGCGATTTCGATATTGAATACCTATCGAAATCGCTTTCGATATTTTTATACGAATAGGTACGTTGTATTTACGAATTTTATTGGAAATCAAACACGTTCGTAGATTACGACAGAATCACAGAACTCTTTTTATTTCTTTTCTAATGGCTATCATACAACATCTTCCTTCTTAAAAATTAAAAATCGATAATCATGCATGCATGCGCTCTGCATTTGCACATTGCCTATTGCTGGAAATTATTTTGTATGATATCTCATTCATTTTCTCCTTTATCCATCTCCAGTTATTTACCAATATTATACAATATTTTCTCATTAATGACTATCGGCTTCAAAATTTTCTTATTTATATGTATTTAGCATGTGTTATGTATTTATTTATTTATTTATTTATTTAAGCCGTGGTGGTCCAGTAAGCCGTGGCTGGTGGTCCAGTGGCGAGTACTCGCACAGACCACTATGTGTTCGCACAGAACACTACTGTGTTCACTCGTGATTAGACGAGATTACGTCCGTCTTTTTTTCAGGTCCGTGACACATACATAAACAATTGTTATCGGGTACAATCGTTCCGCTGGTCTGACTAGTTTATAAGCAGTTGATGTTAGACTTAGTCGAAATAAGTATATAACAGTGAGCATCTTTGTTATTTGCCTCCTGCATAAAAATACATTTAAGAACACCTTTTACGTAGACAGACTAAAAATAAATAGTGTGATTAATTTGTTTATTCATTTGAGTGGAAAGTTATTGATTTATAAATAATAATTATGAAAGGTAATTTATCTTACTGTTTTCTAGACGGTGGAATCGCCCAAGGTCTTTCCCCTCTGTGCTGTTATTGGGAAGTGATCTGGGAGGTTCTCTGTTTAGTCTGTATATATGTATGTGTGTTTGTAATTTATTCGAATACCTACTACTGCACCGATTTTGATGATTCTTTCACATATAAGGTATCATACCAGCTGTTCGCAGTGCCCTCGTGCAGGACCAATGTTCTTACCTACTCATGCTCCGACCACGACGGCATTACGCATATTGAATAAAGTAGCTAAAGATATAGACTTGTTCCATTGTTCGCAGGCCCAGTTCACGGAACCAGCTCTTAGATTTACTTGTGAACTAAAGTGGCTGACATAGCTCAGAAAATTAGCAAGCTGAAGTGGCAATGGGCTGGTCATATCTGCCGAAGAACTGACAACCGATGGGGTGTCAGAGTTCTAGAGTGGAGACCGCGAACTGGTAGGCTTAGTGTGGGACGCCCTGCTGCCTGCTGGACAGACGACCTAAATAAGTAGCGGGGAGCGACTGGATGAGGAAGGCCGAAGACAGAGTTTTGTGGCGCGCCTTGGTAGAGGCCTATGTTCAGCAGTGGACGATGATAGGCTGCTGATGATGATGATGATGAATTAAACGTGTTATCTAGATTTAGGAACTGTAAATAAATGAAAGTTTTTAAAATATTTAATTATATTTGAACTGTGTACATTATTAATGTAAGATGCTAAGATGTTTTTTATATAAGATGTGCAAACAAAATGTCGTCGCATTGGGTGTATACCTGTCAAGACAACATTAATTGTGCCTGTAATGTGTAAATAAATAAATAAAATCTTAAGACGCTGTTATCCCGTCGAGGCCGTTTTTTGAACACGAACGAAAGTGTTTAATGAAATTATGTCTTATTTAAGGATCGGGCGGATGGGCGACTGTTGTCAATTACACGATTAGATTAAGTTTACTAGATAGAAAAACATCCCAAAGTTACCCCTTTTTGTTATGTTTTTTCAATACTATGATTAAACTGCTGATATTTAACTTTTTATTCTTGTACTTAACTAAATACATTAAATATTTCTAGTGAACTCAGAAGAATTTTTAGCTTAGAAACTCCCATGAGCAAAGATATTGACAAAAAACACGTTTTTTTGCGATCCTGCTTTCAATTGGAGCGGGATGGCTAATTGTAAACTTATGCTTGCAAGAAAGAGACGCTTGCACTGGGATAACCTAGCCTTAATATTAGGTACTGGGAAAGTTGTAGTTCCTACCTATTATAGCATTAGCATTTATACAAGTTATATTATGTCAAGCAAGATAGACAGCCGAAACTACGATAGCGTCGAAAAAAATTGCTACAGCGGTATCTAATATATATCCATAGACACGCACACAGACATGATTTGTATGACGTCTCACGCACATCAACCTAAGAAAGTTGGCACCTCTTGTTTTATACGGTAGCTCATTCTAGCTAGACATACCTACAAGTCCCGTAAACCGACGTCAACCCGTCGGATGCTGGTAGGTTAGGTCATGTCATGACTAAGCAGAAAATCAAAAATTAACTTTAGTAAAAGTGTCTTAGTTTTCGAGATATTAACAGTTTAACACAGATACTGCATGCACTCAAAATATTGACTAAGGTAAAGAGTTTCACGAATTTCATAAAACTGTCCTTATCTCGAAAACTAAGAACCTTTTCCTATAGTAAAATGTTGACTGATTGATTAACTGTCTTTTTTTTTTCTTATATTCTGGTTAGGCATGAACTAATCTATCAGCATCCAACGGGTTGACGTTGGTTTACGGGACACCCTGTATACTTTTTCTAAGGTTGTAGCATTGATTGTGACCACCATTAAAAGGAAGTGAATCTGTATAAGTATCTATGAGTACACACAAGATCTCACAACCAAAAGTTTGTTTACAATTTCTAACGCTATTAATTAATAAACAATTAAATTTTAATTAGCCGTAATAGACAAGTAATAAATAATGATAGGTGAACAAGACTTGATTACACGGAATGATAAGGAAGGAAGCATGTGCCAAGATCAATGCGCAAGGGCGCGTCTGTATTATGATAAAAATATGATGTCATTAACACGGACCTGAAAAAATGACGGACGTAATCTCGTCTAATCACGAGTGAAGCACCCATTTATTTTTGTGTGCGTGCTGACGCACTGTCATGCGGTACTAGATGGTGGCGGGTTCTAGGACCTACGCCTTGATCTGGTGTATCTGTGTGAGAGGTCCCTTGTAGAACAAACGAATATGTAGGGCCTTGCATGCTTCACATCTTTTTAGTGTCACATTACGTCCGCCTTTTTTTCAAGTCCGTGGTCGTTAATTGATACTGAAGTATTATAGTTTAATAGGAAATCTTGTTCTGAGATTTACGTTATGTAAAGACATCATTGGCGTTTCATACCTACATTTTTGGTCCAAATGTGAAAGTGCCGGCCAACAAAAACTAATGCTACCTAAGTATATTCTGTTAGAACTTGTCCGTCTAAGCATTTACTGTTATGGCATGAAAGCTGTAGCTGTAAATTTCATCAAAAATGTATGAAAAGGCAGATTTTTCAAACCTTAATAAAACCACAGAGTACTATATAAAACCAAGGAAAATGACTAGGATACCTACTAATCAGACTAAAGTTACAAGCGGTCAAAAATACGTCAAATTTCTTAGAGAAAAGGTACGGTAGTACGCCGGAACAAGCATGTTTTTGCAACTACAGCTAACCGTCTTGGTTCTAAAATAAAACCGAGGACAGAAGTCCTACTTCGTCTTAGTCCATACAGTTACGAGTATCAGTTAGTACCTATATAAAAGGCAGTGGTGGTCCAGTGGCGAGTAACCTTGCCTGCTGTGCAGGAAGCGATGGTTCGATCCCCGTCCAGGCCGACTCGTGCCAATGTTTCTTTCTGAATTTATGTACGATTTGTAACACCACTGGCTTTTCGGTGAAGGAGAACATCGTGAGGAATTCTGCATGCTTCAATTTCGAGGCGTGTATTGTATCTGCTGTCCATTATAAGGGCGACGGGCTCGCTTCCCGTCACACTGGTCAGAGTTTCGGTAGTTACTGTTATACTTCATTTCAAATAGCAACGACAATTTAAGGCTATTTGGAATTACAGATACAGAGATTTGAGACACTTGCTCTCGCTTATTCTCGCCGGACTGCCAAACCAGGGTCCTGGGTTCGAATCCCGGTTCGGTCATGGATGTTATATTATGTTCGTGCCGTTGTTGTACGGTTTCCATAATAAAAGCCTTTAGTGCTAGTTTGGGATCATTACAATGTATGTGCCTGTGAGCGTTATTTTATTCTTAGAACAGCTTGACTAATGTCCAACATATGTCGGATAGTAGGTACCTACTTACTTACATCTTTCTGATAAATAAATAATATTTAGGTACTCATCAGAATTCGCCAGAAAGCTAAGTAGGAATCGGAAAATCTTTTCGTCGTTACATAAAATTAAGAATAGTGAAACGTGGATGTTTCGAGGTTTCAGAATACTTATCTCAGAAAATCCTCCCGGGGAATAAAATTGTATCAGGAATGCGATTTTTGAATCTCATTCGGTGAGCTCAGTAGTTGAAAATGTCAAAATTACTATGGAGATATGCATCTTTGTACTGTTGAGTTGACTTTCAAAAATCATATTTACTACAGGAGAGCGATTTTTGAAAGTCAAATCACCAGTAAAAAGATGCGTATCTCCGTGCCCATTAGTTCTTCGGTAGAACTGTTCAGTAGAACTACTGGGAATGAACGGTAATTTTGACATTTTTAACAGCTGAGCTCACCGAAGGAGATTCAAAAATCGCACTCCAGGTCTATTAAAATTAGCTGAAAGTACTTTAAGGGTATGATCAGTCAGACCCATAGGTATAATAACTTTATGGTCAGACCATCAAACTGAACAACTTTCTTTATAGGACTAATATCAAAATCGCGAAAAAAAATCTGCAGTCCTGTCCATACCTTTTGAGTCTAGAAATGTTTGCAGTTTTGTATGGGACAGCTGATTTTTTTGTTTTCTTTCAATTCTTTCCTCATAAACATATTTGCGAGTCAAAGTCGAAGTAACATAAAAATTTCCAAACCGATAACTATTTGAGGAATGACCTCCAGAAATTACCTAAAAGTAACCAAGTATTTTTATCTAGATTAACAAAAGGTTAATAGGTAGGTAGATACTACCTAATTAATTAATTAAACGAGAAAAAAGTTCAAAGATTGCTATGAAATGATATTCACGCAAAAACATCGTGGGTTCAAATAATTGGATCTCTTTGTGACTAGTGGGAATTCTTGGCTCAATTATTTTAAGGAAAAATTATACGTATAGGTACCTCCGTAACTGAACAACTTTAAGGGGCTACCTAGGGATTTTGGGACACTTTCTGATTCGCATAAATCGTTAAATACCAGGGTGACGTATTTCATTTTCAGATATATGTTTAAAGACTATCTAACCTACGGCTGGGTACACGGAAAACATGATTCCGTAAAATTTTCTCGATAGATTTGTGTGCCAAAGTAGATCCCGATTATTCACAAAATCGCGTGCTACTCCAAATTATTTAACGATATTTATTCAAACCTATATTTAAACTATGAGTAATGATTGTTTCGAGCTGTTGGTAAATCCGTTTTTCATTCAGTACTATAGTTATTTTTTAATTAATATTTTACGATTTGGCGCTTACGTCGAAATATTCTGAGCACGCGTGCCCTATTGCCTTTTCTTTCTTTCGCGAACGGAACTAATTACCGGCGTCACTCTCGCACGAATCGATCAGTCTGCTGTTGGCCATTGCCAAGAGAGGTCCACGCTCGAGGCCTTCGCGTCCACGAGCTGTTTTATTTTCGTATCGCGATGCCCTGTGTTGCTATTGCTGCGACCATTGCCGTGCTATAGGGTATTATCGGTGATAGTGGTAGCTTTAGTGATAAGATCGCCATTTGAAAATAGTTCATTTTATTTGCTTTATTGTTATTATTTCGGCGGGAGTGGCATGTTTGGTAAAAATGCTCACCTGTCAAGATACATTTTGGAGTTAAATCATCGTAAATTCCTATTTTTACTAACTATTTCACTGAAAGATTTTGTTTTCTAGTTGGTGTTTTTATGACTGATACCACACTAGTAATTGCTGCAGTATTCTGTCAATCGTGCTTCTTTTACACTTGGAAACGGCTCTTTATTCTACCGATCATGGTAATGGAAAAATCTTTGCCGGCAACACTGGCACGTGATAAGGCAAGCAATCATTTTTGTTTCAAAAAGTAGTGGAGACTCATAGATTTTTATCAAACCGCCAGGTTTTATTTATTTATTTCAATCTTTTATTTTATTTAAGAGGATATATTCCTGACAACGTGCCCGAGCGCGCTGCATACAAACGAAGTTCGATCCTATTTTTAAAGAATTTAATTGATCGAAGATCTTATAAACAGCTATTTTCGAGTTTAAGAGGATATTCCTGCCAGCGCGCCCGAGCGCGCTGCATACAAACGAACTTCGATCCTATTTTCAAAGAATTTAATTGATCGAAGATCTTATAAACAGCTATTTTCGTGTTTAAGATGATATTCCTGCCAGCGCTCCCGAGCGCGCTGCATACAAACGAAGTTCGATCCTATTTTCAAATAATTAAATTACCGAAGTTCTTATAAACAGCTATGGAGCCAATATCTAAATCGCGAAAAAAACTGCTGTCCCATACATTTGAGTTTGTATGGGACAGCTGATTTTTTTTCGCTATTTTGAATTTGACTCTAAAGTGAAAGTTGCTCAGTATGATGAGTAGAATAAATAATTACAAATAAATAAAAAAAAACATGTATTTCAAGAAACAAGGTCCCATAAATAAGCATTACATTGGTAGTTTGTCAGAAAATCAAGTTTTAGATTAGCATGCATATGCTCACGACTATATTCCCCGAGGGGGTAGTCAGATATATTCTGAAACCTCAGAACATCCACGTTTCACCAGTAGTAGGTACCGAAACTCTGTCCAGTGTGACAGGGGGTGAGCCCGTCGCCACTTATAATGGACAGTGGGTACAATACACGCCTCGAAATTGAAGCATGCAGGTTTCCTCACGATTTTTTCCTTCACCGAAAAGCCAGTGGTGTAACAAATCGTACATAAATTCCGAAAAACTCATTGGTACGAGTCGGCTTGGACGGGGATCGAACCATCGCCTTCTGCACAGCAGGCAAGGTTACACGCCACTGGACCACCACGGCCCTTTATATTACATTACATTATTGTGAGATCACCCCACCAGGATCGCAGTCCAGTGCCTCAGGATTGGACACTCACACTTATCCCCTATCACCTTCAGGATGCTGCTAGAACTTCCAGTACTTCCACGCACTTTGTTCATTCGAGAGGCTATAATCGATAAATGCTGAAGTTATCCGGCTATATATAAAATTTACCCTTTATATCTGTCGCCGTGTGTACATTCGGGCGAGCCCGAGATCGAGTGGGCGTGTGCCCGAAAATACTACCTACATCAAAATTAGGAAGTAGTAAATTCGGGCGAGCCCGAGATCGAGAAGCCGTGTGCCCGAAAATACTACTTACATCAAAATTAGGAAGAAGTAAATTCGGGCAAGCCCGAGATTTTGTGTGCCCGAGTGGCCCCCTAAACCGTATTTTCAATACCTATCTACCCAAGATGCTAGCGACATTTCTTCTCTGAACGGCTATGCTTTCTTAAGGAAAGTTGTTCAGTATATGGGTCAGTACAATCACCACTTAAAGTAATGCAACTGTTTTCCCTAACACCCTGTATAAATTGGGAGAACTAAGCTGCCTTCAATGATGACCTGGCTCGGGAAGACCTATTTACTAATTATGTATCTACCTATAACTGACTGACTAACCTGACCTGAGCTCGGTGGCGCGTTGCGGAGAGGTATGGACTCTCAATCATGAGGTCCGGGTTCGAATCCGCACGGACAACATGCCACGTACCAATGAGTTTTTCTAACTTATGAGTTACGTGATAACTGCTGCTCTCAAACGGTGAAGGATAACATCGTGAGGAAACCTGCATATGCAGAAAAAGAAATTCTGATGCATAATTATTTGAAGTCTACCAATCCGCATTGGACACGCGTGGTGGACTAACGCCCAAACACCCTCCTGGGTAGGCCTGTGCCCTATGTCCATTCACGCAAAAGTCTTTCGCTTAAATGTCCATTCGCGCAATAGTCTTTCGCTCAACTGTCTTTCGCGCAAGTGTCTTTCGCTCAAATGTCCCAGATCCCAGTGGGACGTATATAGGTTGATGATGATGATGATAATGATACAGTTTATCAAACTCATTATTAATTATAAATAACACATTTAAAATGTTTATTTCTTACAATCAGTGAAGTCTAAAGGCCATGCAATACATTTTTCGGCAAATGAATGCGTGATTATGTTTAATAAACAATAATTGTAATTATAAAATGTTTCCGCGTTGTTTATTGATTAGGTTTGTATTGGTAGCATGTGTCGCTAATACCTACGCCTTGTAGTAGTATAGGTACAGCCTTCATACAGCATAATAGCACCAGAATGTTGAAGGTCTAATGACTTAAGAGCCTACCGAGCCTATTGTGCTGCCCTCAATCGTATTTTTTTATTTCTAAACAATTAAACAACATTTCCAAAAAACAAGAATGTCACGTTGTAGTCCTGATTGACTTTCAATTTATCGAAACATTACGGATTATTATGTTTTATGCTTGTAGCTATTATCTTTAAAACCGCCAAAAGTGGCCACTTTTGGCGGTTTTAACGATAATAACTACAAACATTATAAAAACAAATCCGCAGTGACCCGATAAATTGAAAGTCAATCAGGACTACAATGTGGCATTCTTGTTTTTTGGAAATATTGTTTAAAAGTTAAGAAATAAAAAAATACGATTGGGGGCAGCACAATAGGCTCGGTGCAGCCTTAAGTATTTATAATAGACTAACTCTTCGTAACGCCCTAGAATCTTCCCAACACACACTTAGCCGTTTTTTTAGCCTATGCTCATCACGGATAATGTAACATTCTAATGGTGAAAGAATTATTCAGATCGGTCCATTAGTTTTGGAGCCTATTCAAATTAATACAAACAAAAAATCAAATCTTTTCTCTTTGGCATAAGCATATAATGCTCACGACATACAAACGTAGTCTGGTGATATTTTCAATGCTATCCAATTAAAGGGAATGTCATTTTTCAGAAACAATCTAGAAACAAATCTCTATGTTTGTGTGATTTTCGTTAAAGCCTGACCAGGAATATAAAAAACCTGGTTTGGGGGCGCTGCAATCGATTGTCACCTTAAATGTTAGTGTTCCAAGTACAAAAATTAGTTCCAATGATTTTCCGCAACATGGCGAGGTTTTTTATATTTCTGGTCAGGCTTTAAAATGTATAGTTTTAAAGTTACAGTGCCTCAAAGATTTCCATACAAATCTTTAATTAATCCTAGCATTTAAAACTGTACATTTTAACAAAAATCCGACTTAATACAAACACAGAGATTAGTTAGTTTCTAGATGTTTCTGAAAAATGTAATTGACTTTAATTGGATAGTATTGAAAATATCACCAGACTACGTTAGCATGGTGGACTACGTGTGGTGCCGTGGTGGTCCAGTGGCGAGTAACCTTGCCTGCAGTGCGGGAGGCGATGGTTCAATCCCCGTCCAGGCCGACTCGTACCAATGAGTTTCTCGGAATTTATGAACGATTTGTAACACCACTGGCTTTTCTGTGAAGGAAAACATCGTGAGGAAACCTGCATGCTTCAATTTCGAGGCATGTATTGTACCCACTGTCCATTATAAGTGGCGACGGGCTCACCCCCCATCACACAGGACAGAGTTTCGGTACTACTGGTGAAACGTGGATGTTCTGAGGTTTCAGAATATCTCAGACTACGGGAATATAGTCGTGAGCATATGAAGAGAATAAACTTCTCTTAATTTTTGTAAGTACATACCACCTACCTGTACTTAGATACATTATTGTTTTGTTTTCTTGTTCTTGTTTCGCGAATAAATAAGCAATTACCCTAATTACCTGTTTAAACTCGGTCCGTAATCAAAGGTAGACCAATAATAAATATCACTTTAGTAGGTACATATTTAGTTCACGCGTTGGTTCATAAACAGGTCGATTGGGGGAGGGAACTTAAGGTGGTTGCAGAGTTGTCAATTTCATACAAAACTTTGTCGTAGAACACTAGTAGACGGTATTAATAAAAGTAATGTTTTATAGTATATGGAAAAATAGCTTAGAAAGTCTAGATTGCGCGTATCAAATAACATTTATTAATTTATAATAATATTTAATTATAATTATAACATTTTTAATAATATTTAGTTTATTTAAGAAAGGATGTTGATGCTAATGCGATACGTGTAAAAAATATTGATCATTTGAAAACCCTATCATAGTTTTGTATTATTTTTGTCTTTTTATTTTATCATTATTCTTGGCACTCTAATTTTATTTATAATGCTTTTATTGTTTTACCAAAATGTTAATAGGTTTAGATCTAAGCTTACTGAATTTTATCTTAATGTATTAAATAGTGATTACGATATTATTTGTATTACTGAAACGAATATCAATGACGGTATACATGATGGCGAACTACTTGATACTCGGTACAATATCTTCCGCCGCGACCGCTGTAGTACAAATGTAAGTAAAATTGAGGGTGGTGGAGTACTTATAGCTACTAGAAAGAACCTTAATGTTGTGCGCCAATCAACCTGGGAGAGTGGAGTGGAGGATGTATGGATAAGTATTTTACCTGACTGTACAAGAGACCCTATTATCAATATTTGTGTATGCTATTTACCTAATCACCTACCAACACACGATGTTTCTAGTTTTTATGACAACTGTCAAAACATAATCTTGAATTCCAGCGGTAACAGTGAATTTGTACTAATCGGCGATTTCAACACACGCTATATAACATGGACGCACACAACAAATCAGCATGCGCTCACACCCACAAATCCCATTGATAAAAGAGCTCATTTACTTTATAACTTTATAACGCTCTGTAATTTGACAAACTTTAATAACATTCCTAACCACAACAATCGTTATTTGGATCTGATCTTTTCTACCTTCCATAATATTAACGTGTACGGCGCCGACACCCTTAGCCGCTTGGATAACCACCACCCAGCTCTTGCAGTAGATATCTCATACCCTGTAACTGTGAAACCAATGGCACGTAATGACACTGTTGTTAGTCTTAATTTTAACAAATGTCGCTACGATGAGATTAGATCAGAGCTCGGAGGCCTAAACTGGACCGAAATTCTGTCGGATCCAGATATTGACAAACGTATAGGAGCATTCTATGAAAAACTTAACGCTATAATAAAACTGCACACACCTCTTACCCAGAAATGCTCGAACAAATTTCCGGTTTGGTACAATTACGCGCTTAGGCGTTGCCTTAAAGAAAAAATTAAATAACACAAACGTTTTAAGAAGTACGGCAATCCAAGGGACTACGACACATTTTCCTGTTTACGAAGTAGATGTAAAACGTTAATAAATAACTGTTATAAGACATTCGTCAAATCAGTGGAGGACTCGTTAAATAACAATATTAAGATGTTCTGGCGCTTTGTCAAGGATAAGAAGGGCACCAGCGCTATTCCTCAAACAATGACATATAGAAACAGATCATCTTCAGAGGGACAGGTAGTGTGCGAGCTGTTTTCGCAATATTTCGGGTCTGTTTTCTCTGGATCTTCCACTCAAATGGACTCAGCCACGCAACAAGTCACAAATAACAACAGTATCTTGTCGGGAGTGATTATTAGAGAAGAGGACATCTTAGCAAAAATAAAGAAACTCGATAAGAACAAGGGAGCTGGTCCTGATGGGATACCTGCTTCATTTGTTATCGCATGTGGAAAGGAACTTTGCATCCCCTTATGTATCCTCTTTAATTATTCCCTCCAGATTGGTAGATTCCCTGACTGCTGGAAGACTGCTCATATTATTCCCATCTATAAAACTGGCGATAAGTCATGCTGCGAAAATTATAGGCCTATAAGTATCCTGTCATGTTTAGCAAAGTTGTTTGAGGCTCTGGTCTATAATCATCTCTACAATCATGTCAAACAGTCCCTTTCAGACAAACAACATGGCTTTATTAAAAACAGGTCCACTCTTAGCAATCTCTTGGAGTACAAACACTATTTATGTCAATCGTTCGCTGCGAGGGGTCAAGTTGACTCTATCTATACAGATTTCTCGAAAGCTTTTGATAAGGTTAATCATTTCTTGCTGTGTAACAAAATTTCGTCTTATGGCATTCATGGAAATTTGCTTCGTTGGATTTGCTCTTACCTTAATAATAGAAGCCAGTTGGTTGCAGTCAGGGGCTACACCTCCTCTCCGATTTGTGTGACCTCGGGGGTCCCTCAGGGATCACATCTTGGCCCTCTACTCTTTAATGTATTCATCAACGACTTGATTAATAGTTTATCGTGCCCTTGTCTCCTTTATGCTGATGATCTCAAAGTTTTTGTCAAGATAGAAAGTGACCGAGATTGTAAAGCCTTGCAAAACGATCTTGACAGCATAACAGATTGGTGCGAGCGAAACGAGATGACCCTCAACATTGCAAAATGTTTTGTAATAACGTTCACGCGGAAACACACTAAAATAATGTATAACTACTCTATCTCAAATCAGGTGCTGGAACGTAAAACTGTAGCTAGAGATCTTGGCGTATTCTTTGATGGGGAGCTTTCGTTTCGTTCGCACTTTGAACACATAATAAAGAAAGGCAACCAATTGATGGGCTTCATTACGCGTACCACAAAAGGATTTAAAAACCCCCGTAGTTTTATTACACTCTACTGTAGCCTTGTAAGAAGTGTTCTCGAATACTGCAGTCCGGTATGGTCTCCATACTATTCTGTACATACGAAGAATATCGAACGAGTACAGAAGAAGTGTCTTAAAATCCTGTCTTTCCGCCTCAATCAAGGAAGATCACAGATCAGTTACGCACAACGATGTAGCCAGTACAATCTGAATTCGCTTGAATCACGACGTAAACAACACCTTCTGGTAACTTTACATATAAAATACTGCACTCCTTTATTGATTCTCCCACACTACTTAACTCGCTGGACATCAACACTTTCTACAGGACTCGTGTCCCTAGAACTTTTACACTCAACGTATACCTAAATAACACCTCCTTTTTCAACCCAATATCAAGAATGTGCCGTGAATACAACGAGTTAAGTGAAAAGCATTCGGAACTTGATGTTTTTAATAACAGATTAAACACTTTTATAAGATGTGTCCATACAATTCTCCTCTCCTCTTCTCAACACGGTACATAATTTGTACCTACATCTATTAAGTATCATTGTACCTATTACTTTTAATACATTTTGCTGTAATAATTTAACTTGTAGCATAATATGCATTATTATTATTTTCTTTTGTTCGGTTCTAGATGTTTGGTCTTTTAAAATTATTGTATTATTCTTATTTTCTTTTTGTTTGTAAGTTTGGTAATCGATTTTTGGTCTTTTTAAAATTGTTAATTTTAAGCATGTCTCACTTTTCTACTCATGTTGTGTACTCATTTAATTGAGTCGCAGTCTAGACTTCAAATATTTCACTCATGTTACTATAAGTTTTAAAATTGATTGTGACTTGTTTGAGTACCTAATAAATAAATAAAAATAAATAAATAAAAAAATAAAACATTTACAATTTATAATATAATCACGAAGATATAAAAGGCTTTGAAATTTTGTATGAATAATTTCAAAGCTTGATATCTTCGTAAAAATATAATAGATTGTAAATATTATTTGGTACGCGCAATCTAGATTTTCTAGGCTATTTTTCCATATATAAAACATTACTTTTATTAATACCGTCTACGAGTGTTCTACGACAAAGTTTTGTATGGACGGAAACCACCTTAACGGAAAATAAGAAGTGTTTGTGGCACTTGACTGTATTCACGATGATTTGAACTCTACGAACAAATGACTTATTATTTGTTCATAGTTTGAACTGATAATAATGTCTGGTAAACAATGTTTTACGAAAACACGAAAGGCTGCGCGAGCGTGTCAAGTATTTCATAGTTCAAAGATTCTAGTTATTAACAAGGTAAATACCTAACTGCCAGTTGCTGAAACGCTCATTAGAGTTAATCCTCCATTAAATCTCTAGCTGTTTGTCTTGTTGACGTAGTAAAAGCTAGCAAGAGATTTAATGGAGGATTAACTCTAATGAGCGTTTCTTTCACTGAGTGTGAGTGGTCTATGGGTTGAACTACACCAGGCAGCACAGCAACGCATTTTTCCGTCGCTCCATCCTTTTCTGTCACTCAGGAACGTCATTTGCTAGAGCATATAAGATAGACGGAACGCTATCGCACGCGGCGTGATGTTCCGTGCTGTTCCGTTCCGTCTATCCTATATGCTCTAGCAAATGACAGAAAGGGATGGAGCGACGGAAAAATGCGATGTTGTGCTACGTGGTGTAGTTCAACCCTAATGATTAAGGCATTGGGCTCTTGACACGGAGGTCGTGGGTTCTATTCCCACGCTGGGCACTAAGTGAAATGTTACTTTGTGCGTTTTTCCCCAGTTGGTTAGGACATTGCAGGCTGAATGAATCCCTGAGTAACGTTGTATTTGTCATTTAAAAAAAAAAATATTCCGTACATTACCTACCCACAATCTCATCTCACTAATATTCTAAATACGAAAGTTTGACGATGTTTAGACGTTTGGATGTTTGTGACGCAATCACGCATAAACGGCTGAACGGATTTGGATAAAATTTGGCACACAGATAGAATATATAATACTTTTTTAACACTTTCGCTGCCAAGCTCAAACCAATGATACTCGCGCAGTGCTAACACTGTGGAATGCTATACAATCCTGACTCAAGGTTTGAGTCATGCGCACTGCGGCCCATTTGTACACCTACGACCTTAGATCAAAATAAAATGAATGGATAGGCCTATAGCGCGGTAAGTTGAAGCAAACTACTGGTGCACTTGGTACATACAAACTAGCGCCATTATCTGTCAAATCTAGGGCACTTGCATACAAATTTGAAGTAAACCTTTCATTTGTTTTGCCTCATTTTTTTGGTTTGAAATGTTCGTATAAGGCCAATCCATTCATTTTATTTTGATCTAAGCCTACGACGTAGGTCGTCAACAGTTAAAGTGTTAAGGTCCACACAGACGGAGTCGCGAGCAAAAGCTAGTTTATAATAATTTATTATCCTGTTTTCAATATCACTAGACACTTAACACCCGGAGCCGTTATTTTAAGCCAGTAAACAACTTATAACTTATGTAAACAAACACTCATTGCTTACACCTCATTACACCTTGTCTCGGGTCAGCAGGCAGCTACCAGAAGCATTATAGCTGCAAGAAATTGTTCTTAGGAGACTAACCCTAACTTTTGGAGCATTTTACTTCTGCATTCACAGATATTGAAAACAAATTAAAAACAAAAAACGAGAAAAACTGAAAGGATCATGCCCAAAATTCTATGATAGTTAGGCTGAAATTGCGTCTGGTCAAATTGTAACCTAAAGATAGGACATGTAATAAGAATTTATTACAAATTATTATTTATACAATTATTATTTTAACAAAGAAATCGCTAAATAATTAATGGGTAATTTAAAAAATCCTATATTTTATTTTATTTTTTATTTATTTTATTTATTTAAAAAAATCCTAAGTTAAAGAATAGATAGGTTATTAAAACAAAAGCATTAATTCCATACAAAAAATACTATATAATTAAATTGCATTTTATTTAAAAACCCCCATTCCCATAGGGCCAAATATACATTTAATGGGATTCATAACTCAGACCAAATAGGTATTTTTTTCAATAAATGATGATGAAGCATTGATGACTCATCTTTAGCCTGTTTTCGGGCATAATTCTTTCACAACTGTTTTCATCCCATTCGATCCTCGACTTAAGAGTCTCTTATTCAAGTGCAAGCGTCTCTTTCTTGCAAGCAGAAGTTTGCAATTAGCCATCCCGCTCCAATTGAAAGCAGGATCGCAAAAAAACGTGTTTTTCGTCAATATCTTTGCTCATGGGAGTTTCTAAGCTAAAAATTCTACTGAGTTCACTAGAAATATTTAATGTATTTAGTTAAGTACAAGAATAAAAGGTTAAATATCAGCAGTTTAATCATAAAAGGGGTAACTTTGGGATGTTTTTCTATCTAGTAAACTTAATCTAATCGTGTAATTGAGAACAGTCGCCCATCCGCCCGATCCTTAAATAAGACATAATTTAATTTCAGACTTTAAAACACAGTTTAAAACACTTTCGTTCGTGTTCAAAAAACGGCCTCGACGGGATAACAGCGTCTTAATTATATAATGCTTCTGGTAGTTGCCCTTTGTCCCCAAACTTAACTTTCCACCCTGTATATTTTATACTTAACTGCGGAGTTCCAAGTCTATCTCAATGCCTTATAAATGTAGGTGACACAGCCGGACTTTGATCATGTTATCATAACAAAAAACTGTGCTATTTTCTAAATAGCAGACAGATTTAGTCATCTCATTATCGGAGAGAGTTAAATATTTGACCTTTCATCACTTTCGTATAGGTGTGATAGTTTATCTTAATTATTAGAACGTGGGACCATCTGCGGTCACTTGTTTATGATTTACTAGTGTTTACCCGCGACTTCGTCCCTTCGATCAAAATAAAATGAATGGATAGGCCTTACGCGAACATTTCAAACCAGAAAAATGAGGCAAAACAAATGAAAGGTCTACTTCAAAATTTGTATACAAGTGCCCTAGATTTGACAGATAATGGCGCTAGTTTGTATGTACCAAGTGCACCAGTAGTTTGCTTCAACTTACCGCGCTATAGGCCTATCCATTCATTTTATTTTGATCTAAGCTTCGTCCGCACAAATTATACATATACCAGATATTAAGTCAGATCATAGGCTATCCAACAACGCGAACAAACAAACAAACAGACAGACCAGGCACGTATCCAGGGATAGGTGGGATTTATCCCCCCCCCCCCCCCCCCATTTTTGGGTACCGAACCCTAAAAACAAAAAATTGTAGACTTTAAATTAATATTTTGGACACTGTCACAGATTATAAAATCCAGTTTAAGGAAAAGCTTTTAGAATGGAATAAAAACTCATTATATGGAAATTAAATTATTTATGTACATAGCAATTCAGTACTCAATGAGTAATCGATGTTATTCTAAATAATACTCACAATATTCACGTTTCACTTTGTGTTAAGCATGCACAACACACTCGCGAGAAAAAAAAAGTAAGTAAGTTATAGCCTGTAGAATCCCACTGCATAGGCCTTAATGGATAGGCCTTACGCGAACATTTCAAACCAGAAAAATAAGGCAAAACAAATGACAGGTATACTTCAAATATGTAAAGCCTGACCAGAAATATAAAAAACCTCGCCATGTTGCGGAAAATCATTGGAACTAATTTTTGTACTTGGAACACTAACATTAAAGGTGACAGTCGATTGCAGCGCCCCCAAACCAGGTTTTTTATATTCCTGGCCAGGCTTTACCGAGATGACAGACCAAGTGTGCCAGTTTGTACGGACCAAGTGCACCAGTAGTGTGCTTCAGCGCTTTGGTCCTATCCATTAAGAGAATATTATTCCGAGAGCGAAAATGCGCGCTGCATACAAACGTACTATGGTGATATTTTCAATACTAACCAATTAAAGTCAATGAAATTTTGCAGAAACAATCTAGAAACATATTTCTATGCTTCTATAGAGTCAGATTTTCATGAAAATATACAGTTTCAATGCTAGAATTAATTTAAGATTTGTATGGAAATCTTTGGGGCACTGTAACTTGAAAACTATACATTTTAACGAAAATCTGACTCCATACAAGCATAGAAATTTGTTTCTAGATTGTTTCTGCAAAATTTCATTGACTTTAATTGGTAAGTATTGAAAATATCACCATAGTAAATTTGTATGGAGCGCGCTCCGAATAATATACTTACCCTTAATTTTACTTAGATCGAAGGCTGTGATGGCTAAAGATATAAAACTAAGTTTCCTTATAATAATGCGGTGCTATTTCCAGAAGCCATTCTTTTTTTATTGTCATCAGTTCACGCATGTATGTCTTATCTCCGAGCGTCTGCACCGACGTAAATACCACCCTGTGAACAAGGGAATAGAGTTAAAAATGCCGCCCTTATCACAATATTAAAGATTTCTCAATAAAGAAAGCCTTCATTAAACCATACTGGAAGGGAAGACCAATCTACCTTTACCTTCTCCTCTACCCTAAGGTTGTCTGGAAGAAATCGCGTTTTAGCGATAAGACCGCCTATTTTTGTACCATCTGTATTTCCTGTTTATTTACTCTCTGTACATTATGTTTTTTTGGTGTAAAATAAAGTATAATTGATTGAAGATAGATGGGAAAAGAGGCAGAGGAAGACCCAGACAGAGTTATCTAGCCCAAGTGAAGGAATAGGTCGATGTCGTGTAGTATCAGTATCAAGAACTCAAGATCAAGACAGTAGCGGAAAAGGGACAGGATTGGCAAATACTACACCGAGTAAATAAGATGATGATGATGACATTAAAAAGAGCTACTGAAATAGTTTTCAAAAGGGAAAAGCAAAAATTATTTTTATTGAATGCCTTAAAAAGTAAGTTATAGCCTATAGAATCCCACTGCAGGGCAAAGGCCTCCTCTCACGAATAAGGGTGAGAGGGAGTGGGCCATACTCCACCACGCCGGCCCAGTGCGTGTTGGTGGAGGCAAGGTAGTGGTCAACTTGCTGTCAGAGAATTTTCCTTAATTATTAAGGCGGCTTGAAAATTCTTAATTATTAAGGCGGCTTGAAAATTCTCTGACAGCAAGTTTGGTCAACTTGCTGTCAGAGAATTTTCAAGCCGCCTTACCTTGCCTCCACCAACACGCACTGGGCCCGCGTGGTGGAGTATGGCCCACTCCCTCTCACCATTATTCGTGCCTATTATAGGCATCTGACCTACCGGACCGGTATACCTTATCAGATAGTTATTATGGTCAAAAGGTTCATCCTAAACTGCTGTTCATACATTTGGGTCGAATAGGTAACAGCATATTTATTTATTTATTTATTACCCGCCGCGACGGAACGGAGAACGTGTATGCGTTTAGGGTGAGAGGTTGTTTGTTTGTTTGTTTGTGTGTTTGTTTGTGCAAATCCAATGTTCCCATTTATCTCCAAAACGGCTAGACCGATTTAGATACGGTTTTCTGTAAAGGGTTCGTAATTAATTAGCGATGGTTCTTAGATAGGTGATACGATATTAACTCGCCAGGGGGCGCTGCAGTAACCATTTTTCTAACGTCAAAATGAGTTTTTGCGCATTTACGCCGAAACGGCTTAACCGATTTAGATGCGTTTTTTTTTTAAGTGCTTGAGGTTTATTTGCAATTATTCTTAGATAGGTTTGATTGTGACAAACCACCAAGGGGCGCTGATCCGGTTTTTTATCAAGTGCATGCTAGTAGACCGTGTTTGGGCTCTTTTAATAGCGTTTGGTGAGTAGCTTCTGTACATGAAGGTCTGAGGGTCTGAGGGTCTGATGATAGTAGCAGGACAACTTTGATGGGAACTCTGTGAAGGCACGTAGCTAGTAGAGCGTGTTTGGGCTCTTTTGATAGCGTTTGGTGAGAAGCTTCTGTACATGAACTGCTGAGGGTCTGGTGATGGAGCAGAAAAGCATCGTGGGGAACTCTGTGAAGGCACATAGCTAAGAGACTGTGTTTGGGGTCTTTTGATAGCGTTTGGTGAGTAGCTTCTGTACAAGAACATCTCAGGGTCTGATGATGTAGCAGAACAACAACGTGGGGAACTCTGTGAAGGCACATCACTAGGAGACCGTGTTTGATGTCTTTTGATAGCGTTTGGTGAGTAGTTTCTGGACGTAAATGTCAGAGGGTCTTATGATGCAGCAGAAGAACAACGTGGGGAACTCTGTGAAGGCACATAGCTAGGAGACCGTGTTTGGGGTCTTTTGATAGCGTTTGGTGAGTAGCTTCTGGACATGAACGTCTGAGGGTCTTATGACGTTGCAGGACAACATCATGGGGAACTCTGTGAAGGCACATAGCTAGTATACAGTATTTGGGCTGTTTTGATACAGTTTGGTGAGTAGCTTCAGTACATGAACGTCTTAGAGTCTGGTGATGCAGCAGAACAACATTTTGGGGAACTCTGTGAAGGCACACAGCTAGTAGACCGTGTTTGGGCTCTTTTAATAGCGTTTAGTGAGTAGCTTCTGTACATAAAGTTCTGAGAGTGTGATGCAGCAGAACAACATCGTGGAGAACTCTGTGAAGGCGAATAGCTAGGAGACTATATTTGGGCTCGTTTGATAGCATTTGGTGAGTAGCTTCTGAACATAAACTGCTGATGGTCTGACGATGGACCAGAAGAACATCGTCGGAAACTATGTGGAGGCACGTAGTAAGTAGGTAAACCATATTTAGGCTCTTTTTTAACCACCCACGACTGGATGGAGAAATTATATGCGTTTAGGGTGAGAGGTTGTTTGTTTGTGTGTTTGCAGACGGTTATGTAGGAATTCTCTAAAAAGTTTAAAATAAAAAGCAAAATTAAAAATTTTGAAAAAACCCGCGACGGTAATCGAAAAAGGATTAAATAATTTTTTTGCAAATCCCTCGACTAAAAGAAAATAGGTAAGTAACGAAAGATAATAAACCAAACCCTAGAAAATCCGTCGAGGGCTGCCATTGCCATCTGTTCCCAATTTCAATTAGACACAAACTCATAAAACTGATTTACGTTACTACTGGTGAAACGTGGATGTTCTTAGGTGTCAGAATATCTCTGACTACCCCCTCGGGGAATGTAGTCGTGAGCATAATATGCTTATAGTCATAAAATTGAAAAAATTTAGTTCATGAATCAAATCAAAAATGAAATAGGCATGAAATGGCAGCCCCGACGGATTTTCTAGGGTTTGGTTTATTATCTTTCGTTACTTACCTATTTTCTTTTAGTCGAGGGATTTGCAAAAAAATTATTTAATCCTTACCGTCGCGGGTTTTTTCAATATTTTTAATTTTGCTTTTTTTTATTTATTCAGATTTAGGATTACTAACAAAGTTAACACAGATACAATCACAGTTCTAAAGCTAAGCTAAGCTAAGCATATTTATTTTTTTGGAATTTCAGGCTTGCTCAATTGTCTTTTGTTTGAAATTTTTGATCTCGGATTCCATTTCAGAGGTTAGATCAAAATAAAATTAATGGATAGGCCTAAAGCGCGGTAAGTTGAAGCACACTACTGGCACAGAGGATTGTACAGAGTAACAGCTACTAAGGAGAGTCCATTTTATTAGCCTATTCTTGTAGGGCTGCCTTATAGGAAATAAATTTAATTGGAGTAAGTATGAAGGTAGGTAAATTTTTTATGACTTAATTGTAAATTGGTTTTGTTTATTTTGTTAGTTATTAACTATTTGTTATTAATTCATTTTAGGCATAAAAACATTAAAACAATTTACTTATCTTTTGTAGTTCTTAGACATATTTAGTTGTAGTTAAAACTATTTATTTCATTAAAATAAAAAAATAAATAATCATTGTTAAAATGATGCCAAGTTTTATTTCAATGTAGTATTTCTTTATAAATGTTTACATTACTCTTCCAATAGTTCATGCACACAGTGCAAAATAATTTACCATTTTTTATTCGACTTCCACTACCTATAAACTAATAAAATAAAAATATCGAGCGTACAACACGGAGCGGTGACGGGCGCGCGGGTAAAATCAACGATGTGTCACCCCTCACAGTCACACCTTCGTTTCGCCCGAAGTCACCCTCGGTCTCGTTGGTGAACCTCGTAGGTGAATGCGCGCACACAAACGCGCTGCGCATGTAGTGATGCGCCGCTTTTGCGAGCTTGTATGAAGCTGTCACTCTGTACAATATAATCCTCTGTGCTACTGGTGCACTTGGTACATACAAACTAGCGCCATAATCTGGCAAATCTAGGGCACTTGCATACAAATTTGAAGTATACCCTTTATTTGTTTTGCCTCATTTTCTGGTTTAAAATGTTCGCGTAAGGCCTATCCATTCATTTTATTTCGATCTAAGTTTCAGAGTTTAATTATGCCTTGTCTTGGGGTTTTGTACGTACCACTTAGGCAATTGTCCGTGATAGAGAGTAGAGTCAGTAGACACGTGTAGTGACGCGCCTCTGATGCCGCGGTACGTGTTGTCTATGCTCAAGTACGCCGCTTGTGGGAACCAGCCCGATAGTACGCACTTCATTACACGTTCCGTCTTAGCTGCAAAATATAATGAAATTATTACAACAATGAGCGTTTTTTTTTCCTAGGGGATCGATAGATGGCGCTACGGTCTGTGCGAATAAACGTCAACATTTCTTAAAGTGTTTCATTCATATTAAAAATCAAATTAAAATTAAATAAAATTAAAGATTGAAAAATTTGTCTCGGGCGGGACTTGAACCCACGCTCTTCCAAACCGGGGAAACGTGCTAACCAATTACACCACCGAGCCCACTACCCAGAGAAAGTAATTTTCAATCTGTTACGTCTTAACGTCTGTTACGTTATTTCGTTCTCTGGGTAGTGGGCTCGGTGGTGTAATTAAATTAAAATTAAATTAAATTAAAAATTAAAAAGTCATTTATTGCCTCAATTTTTCTTACAGTCTAAGTACACAAAAAAGTATTATTACACAATTGAGACAAAAGGTCGAGGCTCAGCCTGTGCTGGCACGGGGTTGAACCCGCGCAGCGCTGATTTTCAGCCCCTCCCTTTTCCCTAGGATCTTGAGTGGGACATAAGTAAATGAGGGCAGATGAATAGTACATACAGATGCTCTAAACATCTTAATTGCTTAGCACGTTTCCCCGGTTTGGAAGAGCGTGGGTTCAAGTCCCGCCCGAGACAAATTTTTCAATCTTTAATTTGATTCGAAATAGCACAACACGGCTGTAACATGTTTATAATCAATAATATTGTTTCATTCATATAATAAAGAAGGAAAAGATGATCAAGAAGATGCCAACGCATCTTTTGATGGCATATTTCATTATTAATTTATTTTTATTGTTTTAATCGAAAATTCGAAACTTTTATGCCTGACTTGGTTGTTTGGGCTCGATCCCTTGGCGTTCCAAAAAAAAGGCAGGCACAGTCTTGACAAGATTTTGACAGGATCTCGCGAACGGCTCTATGGAGCGATACAATTTTTTAGGAACTAAATTTAAAAAAGGAAAGAAAAACAATGACTAACGAATTATCATGCCCATTTCCGACACGCTCTTGGCAGATTGTCAATGTTAGAAAGAAAATAAACAAGTTACCTGTGCCCAAATCCAGACCATCAAAAATTGCATTTTCCATTTCGAATTTCTGTTTAATTAGTTTTTCTAAACTCTCTCGTATTTCATAGGCCTGAAAATAGAAAAAAGGTAAAATATAAATCGAGTGTAAACATGGTGTCATTATTAAAGATGGTACATTACATGTTTTGTCCGTCTGTTTGTTCGAGCATCACGCAAAAACTACTGGACTGATTTTCATGAATCTTTTTATACTTAAAAGCAACGACATATACTCTAGCGATAGACAAGCTCGTTCAAACAAACAACATGTCACACAAAACAACACAAAATAAACAATGCGGTCTGTCATTGCCATAGTGACGAAGTGAACTCGGGAACATCAATCAGGTGCGGGCACCGCATTCAAGTGGAACATGTTGCTTCTATGAAAGAACTGTCTATCGCTAGAGTGTAAGTCAATGCTTAAAAGCTTATGATAAACAACATTTCATTCGAACAGAAATTTAAAAGCGATTGAAAAAGTTTTCTATCTCATGTTTACAAAAAGATACATGTTTTCGTGTAATTTGTAGGATAAGTAGGTATGACGCCAATTCTATAACATAATTATTAAAGAAATTCGAAAATTAATGTCAATTTATTTAGTGTTTAATGTATTAAACGTAGAAAGAGAAGGTACTAGCAAGGAAGCATGTGTCTTGTTATACCCTATTCACTCAATAAGAGATGCACATATCAAATTCGCTCTAGTTAAAAAAGGAGATCGCTACTTATTGCTGTCCTTATCGACGTAACCACTTTTTTGTTCTACGAAACCGACTCCGGAGTCAGTCATCTACTAGTAGCTTCATATAAATGGTATAGGATTGTCTAACTATCGCTGTCTCAGACGCGGTTACACTGATGTTCCTTCTACCAGCGTAAGCGAAAAAAATCGTGTATGGTATTTTTTTTATCACTAACGTATATCTTTTATTCCGAGAGCGAAAATGCGCGCTGCATACAAACGTACTATGGTGATATTTTCAATATTAAGCAATTCAAGTCAATGAAATTTTGCAGAAACAATCTAGAAACAAATCTATATGCTTGTATGGAGTCAGATTTTCGTTAAAATATACTGTTTCAATGCTGGGATTAATTTAAGATTTGTATAGAAATTTTTGAGGCACTGTAACTTGAAAACTATACATTTCAACGAAAATCTGACTCCATACAAGCATAGAAATTTTTTTCCAGGTTGTTTCTGCAAAATTTTATTGACTTAAATTGGTTAGTATTGAAATTATCACCATAGTACGTTTGTATGGAGCGCGCTCCGAATAATGTACCCTTAAGTCATTGTTAATAACACCTCTATGGATCTATGATCTGATACAAAATAAATGAATTGAATTGAATTGAATTAATCATCGACTAATAAAGGAATAAAAAAAATTGTCACCATCCCTATTATATTACAAACCTTTTCCATGACTCTATGGTTGAGATACATCTTCTGGCACCATGCTTTGCACGCTTTTGAAGCCCTCTTCTCATCGCCTGATAGCCTCAGTTTGATGTAAGCATCCATTATGTTCAGATACATTAGGATATCACCTTCTGCTACCTGTCAATGTTATTGTATATTTTAGATTTAATTTACAATTGTTTATTTACAAATTAATGGCGTTTTACTTTTAAGGCTGCTTTTCCTCCAGAGATGGCGGTGAGCGAGCAAAAAATCGGCCAATGAGAGTGCTGCAATTTCCCAATGACGTGATCGAGCGAGCGCGCTATTGGCGGATTGTTTCCTCGCTCACCGCCTCGCTACCTCGCACATCTCTGGTGACCTGCCTCCGTGGTCTAATGGTTAAGAGCATAGGGCTCTTGACACGGAGGTCGTGAGTTCGATTCCCACGGGGGACACCGAGAGATATGTCACTTTGTGCATTTTTCCCAGTTGGTTCGGACATTAAGACATTTCAAGCCTCAAAATGATTGTATGAAAAGAAAGATGATTCCGTGCTACGGAACGCTAATTATTATTGTAGAAACGTTCATTAAAGTTAATCCTCCATTAAATCTCTTGCTAGCTTTTACTACACCAACAAGGCAAAGAGTGACAGCAAGAGATTTAATCTTTGACGTCCCGAAGTCGCGATATCCGGTCAGCTGTTTTCGATCCTCTACTTCCCGAAGTCGCGATATTGCGACCTATGACTCTGTCGCGATATCCGGTCAGCTGTTTTCGATCCTCTGCTTTCCGAAATCGCGATATCGCGACCTATGACTCTAAGCTATTCTGTACTTCATTTCTTTACTCTAGGGATTATTATATTCTACGGCGGGCGGACCTCGGGATGAAGAACAGTTTAACATTTTGTGTGACCGGGACGTCAAAGGTTAATGGAGGATTAACTTCAATGGGCGTTTCTCCAATTGAGTGGTAGGTGCAGTATATATATATATATATATAGTCCTCCTAGCCGTGTTCGGCTATGGCGACTTCGACAGCAAAATAGACGTTGCCGAAGTCATCTGCGCGTGATAATATTAAAGTGGACCAGCACTTGCGCACGTACAGATCCACTCTCTCGCTCTCTGCCTCCCGGTGCCAGTGGACCGGGTGGCCGGTACAACCAGCAGGTGACAGAGAGTGCAGTGAGTGGCCGTATGCTGCTTATGTATCCCAACATACGCCCTTGAGACACATCACAAGTGCCTTGCCTCACCGACATGCAAGCCGAAAACATTGGCCTATCGACGTTAAGGGATAATATGACTTGGCCTGTATCTACCGAAGTAGATGCAGTACCCTTTGCTGGGTTTGGCCCACGGGTTGACGTGGTTTACCAGGGTGTGGCCGCTGTGCACATCACAGCTACTTGGAGCCACCAGCAAAGAGATTGTGGACGTTTGCAGACAAGGCAGCAACCATCACTCACATCATGCTGAGTCAACCGATAGTTTTGTAAAGGTATTACTGCTAAACTCCACTACACAGCAGGTAGGCAGGTAGGTGCAGTAGTCAAGTAGGTACCTCAAAATTATTTCTCCTAGATATTTTAGCTGCAACGTTTCCCTTCCCACTGCTGGACTTGACGAAGACACTGTCCACTTGAAGCATTGCTGCTATTGACAAGGCTTCGTCTATGCATCCGAATTCACCTGCAATTAAAACATTTGATATAATTAATTTCTAGACCATAAGTGGCGCGTTTTTTTTTTCATTTTTATTTATATGGGGGCTTTTAACCTGAGGTTATGTCAGCCCCATCGTGGCTTAACCTTAGAACTTTACAAAACAATCTTCTTGTTATCGAGTGGGCTGCAAGCCCTGGTGTCAGAGTTTATTCAAACCGCCTTACGGCCTCTGACGTGGTTTTTTTGTAACGACTACTACCACCAGAGATAGTAGCCGGGACCAACAGCTTAACGTGCCATCCGAAGCACGGAATCATCTTTCTTTTCAGACAATCAGGTGACTCAGCCTGCAATGTCCTAACCAACTGGGGAAAAACGCACAAAGTGACATTTCACTAGGTGTCCCCCGTGGGAATCGAACCCACGACCTCCGTGTCAAGAGCCCAATGCTCTTAACCATTACAAAAACAATGAAACCTAAAAGAAATAAATCTAAACGCTACTACTATAAATAAAAATGTACACCATTTTAGCCTCTCCCGACGTAGGGGCGGACAAAATGGTGACAAAAGAGCCTACATCCATAAGGATTAGTTTCAAGCTATCATACAGTAACAGCCTCTGCGATGCGGAGAGCTAGGAGAGCTATGAAAACTCAATCTTTAGGTCCGGGTTCGATTCCGCACGGACGACATGCCATGTAGGAGTAATGAGTTTTTCTAATGAGAGAAAGCCATTAAAAAAGAAAAAGTTGTTCCTAATGGCTCGATAGATGGCGTTGACGAAACAGGGGCGAGCGACCTTGCAGAGAATAAAATAGAAAAAAAATAGTAATAACTAGTGTTTTCCCGCGACTTCGTCCGCACAAATTATATACCAGATTTTAAGTCAGATCATAAGCTATCAAACAAAAAAAGTTTCATCAAAATCGGTTCAGTAGTTTTTGCGTGATGCGCGAACAAACAAACAAACAATTTTGTCAATAGATGGCGCTGCTCGTTTTTAAATCGCGCTATTGAGTGTTATTTGACTTTATATGAAGTGAACCGCTACTTTTTGTTTCCTCATGATTTTACGGTTTTATAATAGTTAAGATTTGTGTTTTTGTAATTGCTTTTTGTTAATGACTGCTCCTTTCTGATCATTTGTCGAAACACCACCTACCATTCTTCGTTCACCGTTTCCTCTACCCTAAGGTTGTCTGGAAGAAATCGCTTCTTAGCGATAAGACCGCCTTATTTTGTGCCTCTTGTTTTATTTTACTGTTTATATTTTGGTGTAAAATAAAGAATATTTGATGGATTGATTGTGTTTTTAAGGGTATGTTATTCGGAGCGCGCTCCATACAAACGTACTATGGTGATATTTTCAATACTAACCAATTAAAGTCAATGAAATTTTGCAGAAACAATCTAGAAACAAATTTCTATGCTTGTATGGAGTCAGATTTCCGTTGAAATGTATAGTTTTCAAGTTACAGTGCCTCAAAGATTTCCATACAAATCTTAAATTAATCCTAGCATTGAAACTGTATATTTTAACGAAAATCTGACTCTATAGAAGCATAGAGATTAGTTTCTAGATTATTTCTGAAAAATTTCATTGACTTTAATTGGTTAGTATTGAAAATATCACCATAGTACGTTTGTATGCAGCGCGCATTTTCGCTCTCGGAATAATATTCTCAAGCAGCAAAATATTAGCGTACATTTCGTCAACGGATGCTTCCGACTCAGTGACATGCATATTTGTTTACTTTTTAGCCAACATCTTTTGTCTTCGGACCCCGCTCTGGTCAACGCCATCTATCGCCGGTATGATGAACTACGTTTGAGTAGCTGTCAGAAAACTCCTCATTTATGTACGTAGTACCGCAGTCGCGTTGTGGATCTGCTATTGGGTAGTCACGTCGCTCGTCGATTGTTGGTTCTACAGATCTACAACGGGGCTACAGTGGTGGCTCAAGATAGTGTTCTTTTCGAAGAACGACCCTTGAAGTCACCATAATACCTATAATAACCGTCCGTACAACGTCAAGCACTTTTGCTACATATACCTACTCGACATTGGCAAAATCAGCTACACCAAGATGGACGCCATAACCTTAAAAATGAATAGAATACGTAGTACCGACTGCTCTCAAACGGCGAAGGAAAACATCAGTAGGAAACCTGCATACGCTGAAGAAGAAATTCCGATGCGTATGTGAAGTATAAGTAATCTTCTCGTACGACACCTACGAGAGAAATGGGGTACTCCATTTTAAGCCAGCGCCACACGGCCACTCCCAGTAAAACCACGACGATTCAATTGCAACGTCATTATAGTTGCGAAATCGCCTGCGCTCAAAAATCGCTTGTGTGATTGGTCTCTACGGTCAATCAATCAATTAAATATACTTTTCTCCCCTCCGGAGGGAAAGCATCAATTGTCGTCCCACTGCGCTAGACGAAGTTACCGCTTTCCACCTCCGTCGAGGAGAAAAATAGTATACTAACCTCGGGCAGTAAATAAGAAATACTCAGATCACATGTTTGTTGACCTCGGCTTCGTCTCGGTGAACAATTACATGAGATCTGAGACCTTTCTTACTTTCCTGCCCTCGGTGTGTAATCTACTATTATTTGAGGTGAATAATAAAAATGTCTTACCACTGTTACATAGCATCTTAGCACACATAGGTCTCAAAGGTAGCTCCGCCATGTACACGCCGATATCCTTGGTCAGATTTCCGTCCTTGTCGATGGCTTTCAATGCATATAGAGTTTCTAGGCCCGCTAGCAAGCTCTTTGCTGGTGGCGGGGTGGGGAATGTGAACCTGGAATATTTAGGGTATTATATTAGATTCTTTATTGTACACAAAACAACATAATTTTTCTTCCCTCCTGACGGAACGCGTCAATTCTCGTCCCGCTGCGCTAAACGGAGTTGTCGCTTTCCACCTCCGTCGAGAAGAAAAATAGTATACTAACCTCGGACAGTAAATAAGAAAACTCTTTTAGAGTTAAACTCGCCTTTGTACATCTTATTGTATATACTTATACTGTATTGACTTATTGTAATTTTTCATAATTAACAACATTTCTATTTTTAATTTACTTTTGAATTTTCTGAAGATCCAATATAATACTAACCTTGGCCGCAATTACATTAATAGTAGATTCCACACCGAGGGCAGGAAAGTAAGAAAGGTCTCAGATCTCATGTAATTGTTGACTGAGGCGAAGCCGATGTGAACAAACATGTGATCTGAGGCTTTCTTATTTACTGCCCGAGGTTAGTATACTATTCTTCTCCTCGACGCAGTTGGAAAGCGGCAACTTTGTTTAGCGCAGCGGGACGGAAAATGACGCTTTCCGTCCGAAGGGGAGATAAATAATATTTTTACGACATTCCCCGAGGGGTAATCAGGTACAACATAAATACTTGTAAAGGTCACTGGTTATAGTTCGAATGTTATTACGATAAAGGTATTATACCTTACAGGAATAGAGCAACTGACATGAGTTGTCAAATAAAACCGTTTCTGGATGTTTTCAGGAGACTATTCGCAGGCAAAAATTCTAATACTGTCTATAATTCTGAGTCTAACGTGAAATTGTGGATAAATTAATGAAATAGTGTCAGTATATTTCACAAAATTATCTACGATATTCGCAATTATTCACGGAAACCGAATTGAAAAAATTGGTAAGAGATTAGAAAACGGTTCTATTGCCTCGCGTCACATGTCTCTTTCTATCATACAGTGGTGCCGCTAGGTACATCTCGCTCTCTCAGCTGTCAGTTCCTCTATTCCTGGTATAATACCTTTATGGTTATTACCAACCAATGAGTGGAAAGCAAAATAACGAACCTCAATACATTATGAATGCCTAACGCTTTCAACTGCAGTAAAACTGATGACAGATCACTTCGACAGATCTCCGGGGGAACTGCATCTGCTAATTTTGCGTATTCTGCTTCTGTGTATAATCTGAAATTGTATTTAAAAATGGGATGGTGTGGTGTTTTTACAGGGTCCAACTGCCTCCGTGGTCTAATGGTTAAGAGCATTGGGCTCTTGACACGGAGGTCGTGGGTTCGATTCCCACGGGGGGCACCTAGTGAAATGTCATTTTGTGCGTTTTTCCCCAGTTAGTTAGGACATTGCAGGCTGAGTCACCTGATTGTCTGAAAAAGAAAGATGATTCCGTGCTTCGGATGGCACGTTAAGCCGTTGGTCCCGGCTACTATCTCTGGTGGTAGTAGTCGTTACATAAAAACCACGTCAGAGGCCGTAAGGCGGTTTGAATAAACTCTGACACCAGGGCTTGCAGTCCACTCGATAAGAAGAAGGGTCCAACTTAATATGCTGACAGTTTTTTAAGGGGATGATCAGACCATCAAACTGAACAACTTTCTCTATGAGACCAATGTCGAAATCGAGAACAAAAACAGCTGTCTGCAGCTCAAGCAGGTTTGCAGTTTTGTATGGCGATTTCGACCTCGGTCCCATACATAAAGTTGTTCAGTATGATGGTCTGATCATCCCCTTAAAAAACTGTCAGAATATTTAAGAAGGACCCTATAATGTATGGAAGTGAGAGTTGGGTATGGCAGAAGAAGCATGAATCTAGAATAAATGCTGTTGAAATGCGCTCCCTGCGTAGTATGTGTGGTGTGACTTTAAAGGACCGGTTACGGAATAGTGTGATTAGAGAAAGATGTGGTCTGAAAGAAGATGTAGTGACAAGGATTGAAAAAGGAATGTTGAGGTGGTTTGGCCATGTGGAAAGAATGAGCCAAAGTAGGCTGACGTACGAAATCTACAAGGAAAGTGTGAATGGAATGGTTGAAAGGGGTCGCCCTAGGTGCACGTACGCTGACCAAATAGGATGCGTACTGAAGAAGGGCCAAATAAAATGTACCCGGAATCGACGAGCATGTATGAAGAGACTTATGAATGTTGAGGAGGCGAAAGATGTGTGTCAGAATCGTAGCATGTGGCGATCTATTGTCTCTGCTTACCCCAGTAGTGGGACATAGGCGTGAGCATATGTATGTATGTATGTACCCTATAATACGAGTATATGTGTGTTATTTAAGACCTTATGTACAACACGAATGCAATCTAAACTATTATAAAACTGTAACTGAAGTGTGTCTGTACATTGAAGATATTTACAAAAAAAAGATTACGATATGGTTTTTAGGTATCCTTACTGACTCGAAATCAACCTTTTTTAGAAATTTTGTCTGTCTGTTTGTCTGTTTGTTTGTGTGTTTGTTTGTTCGCGCATCACGCAAAAACTACTGAACCGATTTTGATGAAACTTTTTTTGTTTGATAGCTTTGATCTGACTTAAAATCTGGTATATAATTTGTACGGACGAAGTCGCGGGAAAACACTAGTAAAATATAAAACGAAGGCGTACCTATAACACTTGCCTCGACAAGTCCTGCCCGCTCGACCGGCTCGCTGGGTCGCGTTCTGTTTAGACACGGGCGTCACGGACAAGCTCTCAACCCCCACCGCGGGGTTGAAGTGCGGCAGCTTGTGGAAACCACTGTCTATCACTGCAACACAAATAAAGTAAGTTTGTTAAAAAAGCTGGTCTAAGGTACACCCTATTTTCAACTTTGAACGCAAATATGTCTCGAGATAGTAGCATTAAGTCCTAGTTTTTCCAGTAGCGTGTAGCGAGGGGGGGCTACGCAAATGCTCCGGGCGGGGCGGCAAAAATTACTAGGGGCGGCAAATCGGGTCCAAATATAAATCGATCTATCGTCTATAACCGTAGAGCGGACAAAGGTCGAGGTCGCTTCGCTCGCTCTAAGTTTCAGTTTAAATTTCTGTACCTACACAGAGATGAATGGAAGAGGATGACATATTGCGCCAACCCCAGATAATGGGAAATGGGCAATAGGCCGGTCATATCTTACACAAAAAATCGCTAAAATAACAAACTAACGTCTAGTTCTGAGTTTTTAATATGTTGTTAGGACCACTACCAGTAGCGTATATCTAAGTTTGCAGCTTCGAAAGACCTGTGCTAACTTTGCAGCACTCGAAAAACCATCCCGTTTTTTGGTTTTTTGCTTACATCTCGAAGTCTATAAGTCGTATAGAAAAGGTTACTAGGTACAAATTAAACCTGATAAAATTTCCTACAAAACGAGTAGTATGTACTTGTCTCATAGGACTTATCCTTTGATAGCTACAGGGCCAAGAAAGAAATAGCATTTTAAAAATTATGAAATTAGTATGGCAACCCTCATGAAAGTTGAAGATAAAAAAAAATGATTTCATATTCTTAATTAGCGACCCCGAAAATCCCCGGATACAAATTTGCAGCTGATTCGGTGAACCTTTAACAGCTGCTTTGGCGTTTGAAATTTCCATGGCAGCCATCTTGTATTGCGCAATTTTGGATTTTTTTTACCGCCATCCAAATCTGACCAAGGTCTTCTATACATTTCTTCAAAATCCATAGCCTTATCTTTCATAGTTTCCGCAGGCTGTTGACCTCATCCATCAGGAGTCAACCTTCTGAGGAAGTCGAAAAATTCCTTTTATCACCAGGGCATCTTTATTATGATCTCCAAAATTATTTTACTAAGCGTTGGTTGGGGGGAACTCGGCGAACAATTTTTGATTCTATATACTTATTCTATGCAAAGTGGGGATCGACCAGATACCTCCTATTGGTCTGCGGGTTCCCCCTACGGTACAAGTATGACATTTAGGGATCATCATATGGATGCTCTGGTGATATAGGGAAAACTTTGACTTCTTCGAAAGATTGATTCCTGACGGATGATGTCAACGGCCCGTGGAAACTACGACAGATAGGGTTGTGGACCTTGAACAAATGCATAGATGACCTTGGTCAGATTTGGTTGGCAGTAAAAAAAATCAAAAATTGCAAAATCCAAGATGGCTGCCATGGAAATTTCAAACGCCAAAGCAGCTTTTAAAGGTTCACCGAATCAGCTGAAAATTTGTATCCGGGGATTTTCGGGGTCGCTGATTAAGAATATGAAATCATTTTCTTTTTATCTTCAACTTTCATGAGGGTTGCCATACTAATTTCATAATTTTTAAAATGCTGTTGCTTTCTTGGCCCTGTAGCTCTAAAAGGATAAGTCCTATGAGACAAGTACATACCACTGGTTTTGCAGGAAATTTTATCAGGTTTAATTTGTACCTAGTAACCTTTTCTATACGACTTATAGACTTCGAGATGTAAGCAAAAAACCAAAAAACGGGATGGTTTTTCGAGTGCTGCAAAGTTAGCACAGGTCTTACGAAGCTGCAAACTTGGATATATGCTACTGGTAGTGGTCCTAACAACATATAAAAAAATCAGAACTAGACGTTAGTTTGCGATTTAAATGTTCGATATGATGGGCCTACAAGAGGATGATGATGATACATAGCTTTGACTTGGGTTACTTTGCACATGATTTGTACGTAAAAAGCTCTAGCTCCAACTGATTCATATTGAGGGGAAGAGTCGAGCTCGCTTCGCTCCCTCTAAGTTTCTTTTTTGAATGGATAAACCAAAAGATGTCTGACTACAACCCGAATAATTTATGCTAAAAATTTCGAGCTAGCTATGCTCGCTTCGTTATTTTGGTATTGGTATTCTCATTAAGTAAGGGAGATAAAATTGGTCGGTCAAAAACGCTCTCTCTCGCTCTATATATCTCTCTCTCTCACTCTCTCCACCACACAACAAGTCTCAAACACAAAACTCACCGTATACGATGCCATGTATAGTGAGGGTAGTCTCGGCTATGTTGGTAGCTAGCACGACTTTCCTGATATTATTGTCGCTCTATATCTAGCTCCCTCGCTCTATATCTCTCTCTCCCTCTCTCCACCACACAACAAGTCTCAAACACAGAACATACCGTACACGATGCCGTGTATAGTGAGGCTAGTCTCGGCTATGTTGGAAGCTACGAGTAGCACGACTTTCCTGACATTATTGTCGCTCTATATCTAGCTCCCTCGCTCTATATCTCTCTCTCACTCTCTCCACCACACAACAAGTCTCAAACACAAAACTCACCGTATAAGATGCCATGTATAGTGAGGCTAGTCTCGGCTATGTTGGTAGCTAGCACGACTTTCCTGACATTATTGTCGCTCTATATCTAGCTCCCTCGCTCTATATCTCTCTCTCACTCTCTCCACCACACAACATTACAAGTCTCAAACACAAAACTCACCGTACACGATGCCGTGTATAGTGAGGCTAGTCTCGGCTATGTTGGTAGCTAGCACGACTTTCCTGACATTATTGTCGGCGCCCCGGAAGACTAGCACCTGCTTGTACATGGGCAGGCTGCCGTACATCGCTAGCACGGATAAGTCCGCCGCTCTCATGCCGCTCGGGAACTGTTTCCTGTGTTTGTTTGTCTCGTTGTTTTGTTCGGCGTAGATTTGCAGCGTTTCTAGTGCTGTTAGGATTTCTTCCTGGAATAGTGAAAATAACACCAATGACTATAAATCACAGATTTTAGATTTTTTGTCGGCCTGTTTCTTTGTTTGTTCGCTCGAGAATCACGCAAAAAGTACTGGACTGATTTTAATGAAACTTTTTGTATTTAAAAGCTTATGATTAGACTCAAACCACACCCCGGACACTGCTTACAAAAAACAGAAATTGACAAGATGACGTCAGCACATGCGAAACGGAGTCTAGGGCTGCAATAACTTAAGCTGCGAGCGGTACATGACTTTTTCGTAAATAAAACGCATTGACACCCGTCTAGTCAAAAAGATGTTTAATTCTTCGTCCTGACATTTTATTCTTTCTGTTTTGAAAACATAAATTCTAGCGAGTCAATTGTGGTGTCAATCTAGGCTTGATCTAGCCAACAGATAGCCATCAGCACCAGGGTGGTAAAAAGTTGGTGGGAGGCAGGGAGGGTCCAATACTGTTGTAATACTGTAGTATATTCTTTCTTATACTGTGGTTTTTAACGAAAATCTGACTTCATAATAATAATAATAAAGCCATTTATTTCCCTTCACCTAATACGTTTTGTTTCTGTTTGTGCTTATATAAAACTAAACTAAATCTAATCTTCTTGGATGGGAACCCCTATTTGGGTATAGGCCTCCTATACAAGCTGTATATTTTAACGACAATCTGACTTCATACCAGCTGTATATTTTAACGAAAATCTGACTTCATACAAGCTGTATATTTTAACGAAAATCTGACTTCATACAAGCATAGAGATTAGTTTCCAGTTTTTTTCTGAAAAATGTCATTGACTCTAATGGGTTAGTATTGAAAATATCACCAAACTTCATTTGTATGCAGCGGGCATTAGCGCTTTCGGAATAAACTTCTCTTAAACACTGATAAGAAACTTATCTCGCTACGATGATGAGCGGAACCTGAGCGGACGAAGTCGTGGGCAAAAGCTCGTGTCAGTATAAGTGTAGGGACACACCTGCGGAACGTTCGGCGCCGATAGTTCGGTTGAATACGCGCAACGCTTTTCCCTATAGGTTACCGGCGACACCCCAGTACCATCACCTATACTTCGGCCGTTCAGAGAATGCGTTCCTGACACGTCGCGATTGAACTGACGACGTAACTTTGTAATGGCGTTGCAGTTACGATAAAAATATTTTTGCTGGTTGTTTACCGTTTTAACAATTGATGAGCAGTAAAACAAAATTATTATATCAATAATCAATGAATTTTATAATTTTGTGCCAAACTGAGTGTCAAATAACGTGGTAAACAATATTTTTCTAAATCTATACTGCGCTATTACAAGGTTATGTCAGCGCTTTATATTTGTAGTGCTGTGCTAACAATAACAGGCAATAACAGTATCGTTATCTGTTCTTATACAGTTATACTTTATAAAATAATACGTTTTGCTTTTCTTTTTAAGAATTTGATAATAATGGACTATAAGATAACTTTTATTAGATATAAAAATAAAACTATGATCAAATTTATAAAATTAATATTACCTTTTTTTGGTTTCCACTTAAATTACTAAAATATAAATTTTAAATGATTCCGCCAATTTAAAACGAAAATAATCTTAAAAATAACGCGGCGTTTCATTTTGGAGGAACGGTAACGAACTCAGTGTTATGTTGTGCCCATCACTAGTCGTGACTAACTGACAGGTGTCAGGAACGCATTCTCTGAACGGCCGAAGTATAGTAGACGAGTATTCAACCGAACGTTCGGCGCCGTACGTTCCGCAGATGTGTCATTACACTAAAATAGCAGCGCAGGACAGATCACTGGTCGCTGTGGCGATTCTTAGAGGTTAGGTCCAGCAGTAGACATATATCGGCCGAGATGATGATAAAATAGATGTTATATTTACCTGAGAAGTAAGAAACGCCAGTATATCTCCAAAAGGTTCATTTTCGTGTATCTTTATAACTGTGTCTATTGTAGCTTTCACATAATCCGGTACCGGCTCTGAAAATAACATAAATAGGTAAGTAAAAAAAATTAAGGCCATGGTAGGACGAAATACCTCGGAGGCATCATAAATTTTTCGTTTTTCGACTAGATTTATACAATTTACCGAAACCAAAGTCATACCTCAGTATTCTTGGATAGTTTATCTAGTGAAATCATAAATTGAATACCCGATTGGAATTACTTCATTCGATAGAAAATCGTCACAAAGATGACGTATATTATGTATTTTTGAAAAAAAAAACTCGTTTTAGTAAGTAAACTAGTTTCAGATTTTTGGTATTTACACAAACATATTCACCATTAGTTTATCTAGTGAAATCATAAAAAAATTATAAAATAAAAAGTACTTTCGTTCATTCTTTTTAATCGCGTTTCTCATAGAAAATATTCGTCAAAACCCATGGTCCTTTCAACATATTTTTTGTGGGCATTTGCCACAGATGTCATAGGACAACACCCACAACAACGGTATTTAACACATCGTGAGGAAACCTGCATACGCTGAAGAAGAAATTCTGGTGCGTATGTGAAGTCTAACAATCTGCATTGTGCACGCGTGGTGGAGCCCAAACACCCTCCATGAGGAGGCCTGCACCCTGCAGTGGGACATAATAGGCTGAGAATGATAGTGGTTGTAAGAATGAGGTTAAATTAATTAAATTAAATTTAGGCCGTGGTGGTCCAGTGGCGAGTAACCTTGCCTGCCGTGCAGGAGGCGATGGTTCGATCCCCGTCCAAGCCGATTCGTACCAATGAGTTTTTCGGAATTTATGTACGATTTGTTACACCACTGGCTTTTCGGTGAAGGAAAACATCGTTAGGAAACCTGCATGCTTCAATTTCGAGGCGTGTATTGTACCCAACTGTCCATTATAAGTGGCGACGGGCTCACCCCCCGTCACACTGGACAGTGTATCGGTACTTCTGGTGAAACGTGGATGTTCTGAGGAATATCTCTGACTACCCCCTCGGGGAATATAGTCGTGAGCATATGCTTATGCTTAAATTAAATTTAAAGAAACAAAAGGCCTAATCAGATAAAAGATTGCCATATACTGGTACATCCCCGCTTTGGAGGAGTGCGGGTTCAAATGCCGCCTGAGACAAATTTTTCATTATATAATTTGATCCGAAATAGCACAACATGGCTGTAACATGTTTATTATCAAAAATAGTTGAAACATAAAAATTACAGGGTAATAGATTATCGTGGTACGGGCATGTGATGCGAAGAGACGAGTGTCATGTTACGAGACGAGTGTTAAGTATGAATGTGGATGGCTGTGGTAGGAGAGGAAGGCCGAAGAAAAGATGGATGAATTGTGTGAAGGATGATATGTGTAAGAAAGGAGTGACTGCTGAAATGACGGCTAGGAGAGATGAATGGAAGAGGATGACATATTGCGCCGACCCCAGATAATGGGAAATGGGCAAGGGTATGATGATGAATGATGATGAGTTGAAACAAAAGGCCTAGTAGGTACCTTCAGTATAAAACACGTCGATGGGATGTGTCCTGCCCTGGACGGACATAATGACGGACGTACTGGCTTTATCCTTCTCTTTCCTGTCGGTTAAATTGAAAAAGTCTCGAAGAAACTCCGCGTTCATTGTAGCCGACGATATTACCAGTTTTAGATTTTTTCGTTTCTGTACACATAGAAAGTAATTCATATGAATAAAATGACGCACATTAATCACGTCATTAACGCAGTTACGAATTAATGCTGTTCTATTCTATTCTATTTTTAAAAAAATGGCTGCTATCTTGGGTATTTGATGATTTTGCCAATGTTATGTAGCAAAAGTGCTTGACGTTGTACGGTAATTTATGTATTTGGTGACTTCAAGGATTGTTTTTCGAAAAGAACATATCTTGAGCCACCACTGGAGCCCCGTTGTAGACCTGGGAGGGGGCAACCAACGATCGACGGGCGACGCGACCGCCCAAAAGCAGATCCACAACGTGACTCCCAATTAATGCTGTTAGTTGAACATCAATGTAATCTTAGAAAAAGTATATGTCTAGAATGAGCCTCACGAATATACCGTATAAAACAAAAGGGGCCAAGTTTCATAGGTTGGTGTGCGTGAGGCGCCATACAAATTATGTATGTGGCCGTGTATATGTATAGGGATTAGGAGCCAGTACTGGTTCCAATTTTTTTCGACGCTTTCGTATCTTCGACTGTCAATCTTGACATATACTTTATCAAAGAATGTAATCTATGCAGGAGTCACGTTGCGGGGTTTGACTCGAACACTTGTCTCTCGCGTGGTGTTCGCGCGGTTCGCGTCTCAGCCTGCCACGAGGCTCCTAAATCCTTCTCAGTTGTTCTTACTCAAAAACAATCCTCGAGATTGGATAGACACTCCCTCAAACTACTTGACACTGGCGAAATCTAACAAGGAAACGCCATTAAATAAAAATAGAATAGAATAATCTATGTATTATAAGATTTATAAGTTATAATAACTATACAGGTGTAAGGAAAAGTATCATTAACCTTTAAACCACATACTCTACCCATCAAACTGAACCACTTACTATGGGAGCAAACCGATCAGAGCAAAAAATAAATCAGCTGTTGCATACATTTGAGTCGAGTAGGTATTGGAGTTTAGCTTTACATAGCACATAACTTACTTTTATAATTTTCTTCAGTAATCCCATTAGCACATCAGTCATCTGTGATCTTTCGTGGACCTGGAAATAATATCAAAATTCCATTATTAACGAGATGAAAACATACACAAAATCGTTTAAATTATTACTTTTTCCTCACGATGATTCTATTTTTATTCTATTTTTAAGGTTATGGCATCCATCTTGGTGTAGATGATTTTGCCAATGTCGAGTTTTTGTAGCAAAAGTGCTTGACGTTGTACGGTTATATAGATATTTTGGTGACTTCAAGGGTTATTCTTATAAAAGAACAATATCCTGAGCCACCACTGGAATTCCGCTGTAGGCCGGGGATGGGACAACCGACAAGCGACCGCCCAATAGCAGACGCACAACGCAACTCCCACGATGATTTTCCATCACCGAAAGGCCCTTCTGGCTTTGGTAAAAAATTGTAAAAAAAAAAATCCAAAAGAAACTCATTGGTACGAGTCGTCCTGGCCGGAGATCGAATCGTCACCACAGAATAGATAATAGTAACCGTACATAAGTTTCACATTGTAAAGACACATAAATAAAAAGTTACTCTCCCAGCGCGGCAATAAAGTGCAATTTAGCTCGCACTGCGCCACGTACAATAATTGTAATTACCTACAATCAGGTTACACGCATGAGTGCAAGCGAAAATGTATCGAATCACTACGCGCGAGAGCTTCTTTTACTCTGAACGTCTAAACTCGTCAGCGTCTCACTTCTTGCACGGTAGGCCAACACGAGTTTTCAACTAGTAAAATTGCTTCATAGGCATAGTGCATTTCAGGTACTTCGCTCAAAAGGGAAATATCTCCGCTCCGATGCGAGCTAGGCTATAAGTTTTCATGACAAAACGTTTGTTTTTATAGTACCTACTTACTATAGTTATACAATACTTTCATTGGTGGCCGCAACTTTTTTTACAAAATGACAATACCTTTACTCACACCCATTTGAATATTTTGGACGAATTTATTAATCGTAAACACAATGTTATTTTGAAATATTGACTAAAATAACGTAACGGAAAAACATGACTGAGAATGACAGATTAACCTTCGGTTTTCCTTATTAATGTATTAGGTGATTAAATGTTGAGGTACCTAATAACAGTAGGATATTATGAGTGTATTATTTTTTTTAAAAGCCGTGGTGGTCCAGTGGCGAGAGTAACCTTGCCTGCCGTGCAGGAGGCGATGGTTCGAGCCCCGTCCAGGCCGACTCGTACCAATGAGTTTTTCGGAATTTATGTTCGATTTATAACACTACTGGCTTTTCGGTGAAGAAAAACATCGTGAGGAAACCTGCATGCTTCAATTTCGAGGCGTGTATTGTACCCACTGTCCATTATAAGTGGCGACGGGCTCACCCCCCGTCACACTGGACAGAATTTCGGTACTACTGGTGACACGTGGATGTTCTGAGGTTTCAGGATAACTCTGACTACCCCCTCGGGGAATATAGTCGTGAGCATATGCATGCTTTATTTACAAATGTTTGTATCGGTGACACACATTGCATCGTTAAAATACAGCTTTCTTAAGGGGACGATCAGACCGTCAAACTGAACATGATTGGCTCAGCGTTGTTTTTAACTTCGTACAGCGCGCGACGATTGCGACGTTGCCGTCTGGCGCGATTGGCAGAAATCAAGCAAGCGCGTCGCTTAGGATGCACCAGTGTAGGTGCTTATCTCGATACCGGGTGACGAAGGCCCGACGATAGTCTGATGATGATAATAAGTATAGGCTGATAATAAAGAAATTTACCTCATCAAGGACAATGCAAGAATATTGCATTAGCAGAGGCGAAGCGAACATCTCTCGAAGCAAAACTCCTTCCGTCATAAACTGAAATGAAAAAAAAAATTTTAGTCTAGTCTAGTAGTGCGTATAAACGTTTTGTTTAAGCTAAAGTTAATCATTTTAACGGGTTATAACATAACATAACATAAATATTCTTTATCTTTTTTTTCTTTTTTTTTTCTTTTTCTTTAAGTATTCTTTATTCTTTTTCTTTTTTCCTTACCGCTGTTTACTCCAAACAGATAAAAACGCGGTAAGAACCCGTTAAAATGATTAACTTTAGCTTAGTGAATAACCGCGTAACTCTCAAAAACTGTGTACGTTTTGTTTGTTATTTTATTCTCAAATAAAATATTCAATAGACATTGCCCAATACCGTTTCGCATACAACTCTGGTAAATTTGAATTTTATAAGAAATCCCAATGCAGAAAAGGATAATTTCCATTTCATTGGAAAGTATGATATTACTCCTGTTTTTTGTAGAATTTCTTTCTCTTGTATTTGTTCTTTGATTCACTCATTCGTTAGTTACGCAACGATTTGAAACGTATACAGTTCGTCACGTGGGCAATGTCTTTTGGTTGATGGCCGCGCTCAAAACAACGGCGAAAAACAAGGCGCCAACCTTCCATACAAAACCCGAATTGTCTTTTGTGCAAATGGGGGTATAAGGATGTGTGATTGCGAGTGAAAATATTTTATACGTTCGCAAAAATTTGTCTCTCTTTCTCAAAAACAGTGACGTTCATAATTACAATACAAGAAATAAAAATTAATTAGTGTTCCCACATTTTCGACTCGGTAAGGTCAACACATCTTTCATGGGGCACTGTATACGCTATTATAATAAGATACCAGAGGATATTCTAAACTTGCCAGACAAAAAGTTTCAATCCCATGTTAAACAAGTTCTCTGTAAAAAAGGTTACTATAAACTCGATGATTATTTGAATGACCAAAATGTCTGGTCTTGACAATGTTACACTATGTAATTCAATATTTGTACTTTGTATATTTTGTTTTGTCTAAAAGAAGTGTGTTGTAGAGTTTCTGGCCGCATCTTCTCTACAACGGAACACCTTCCGAAGCGGTGGTAGAATCAAAAATGACGTCAGAAAGTTATCTATGTGATATTATTTTGAATAAAAATTTTGACTTTGACTTTTGACTTTGAGTGTGATTGTGGCGAACCTATCCAGTCATGGGTCATGTGTACGAGACATCTGTACGAGAGAGGATTTAACACTTTAACTGCTGACGACCTACGTCGTAGGTCAGCGACAAATGGGTCGCAGTGCGCATGACTCAAACCTTGAGTCAGAATTGTATAGCATTTCAGTGTTAGCATTGTTTTGAGCTTAGCAGCGAAAGTGTTAAATACAGCTACACCTGAGGCTTGCCGAACACCTGGCCAATAAAATATAAAAGCAAGAATGAAGAACTATTGACACGAAAAGAAGAAGAATGTACGCGTGGAAGTCCTGACACATACTCAAAAACTGCGCTGCCGGGAGTCCAGCAAACGGAATATTTGAAAAGGAGCTTGCATGATAACATTTTCTATGCAATTGACCTGCAGTGAACTCTCTGATAATAACGCAGGCAACGGAAAAAGCATGCACTTTAGAAATTAATTATTGTGTAATTGCGTCATTTGTGTCAATCAATTGTTCGAAACAATAATAATATGAACACAATTTATTTTAGTCACAGGAAAACTTTAAAACACCGCTTGGTTATCCATTTTCCTTTTACATATTCTGAACAAAACATTGGTTTTTCGGTAGTTACAAGGTCGGAGGCGAGTTGCGGAGATGCGTGGACTTCCATGCACAAGGTTCCGGGTTCTAAAACTAACTAAGCACAAGACACGTAGATAGATTTTGGCCATTTGAGTCCTGATACACTTTTTATCGGATGAGCGACACACACTTTGAGTCCGAGTGCGTGATGCACACTTTTTGTCCGGCTGAGAGACACATATAGGGTCCTTCTTAATATGCTGAAACTTTTTAAGGGGATGATCAGACCGTCAAACTGAACAACTTTCTCTATTGCACCAACATCGAAACCGCAAGAAAAACAGCTGTTCCATACTGTAGGGTTCTATTATTTATGACATTCGATACTGAGTTCATTCACTACTGTGTACTAGTTAGGAGTTACGATGAAGGAAGTGGAATTAAAGTCTTATTTCAGTTGACACTATATTGTCCGAATAGATCACAAAAGAAATTACAGATATTCAGTTGTTACGTAACTAGGAATGTACCTAACGCGGCGAACACGACCGCTCGTTCCAGAGCTAGAGAGACGACTTGTTGCCTGGGCCGCGTCGCTCTAGCTCTGCAAATTAATGCTTACTTGCATGTTACACATAATAATATGTCCCTATATATTCCTCCCTTTTACAAATTTTGAAACCAAAAATTTCGATTAACAAACAATCGTTACTTAATAAAACTTATTCCTAGTAACTACTTTGTTTTACTTAACACAACACAAATAGCTCTCTCGGCACAAACCGTGCGTCGAGTAATTCTACACCGCATACCAAGCTTATCGCTTTGTACTCTGAATGCCTGGTTACAATATGACAACGTTTAATATTATTAAATATTACATTGAATTGAATTAAAACTATAGGTACTCTATATCATTTGGTAGAGTTTGTTACACTTGTTTATGATTTGATAAAAAACTTAAAACTTAATTACAATAGCTTCTCATTTGGAGCTTGATGACATTATGTATGGCGTAATATAAGTTATTTCTTGAAAGTTCGCCTCGAAATTCCTTGGCATAGTTACCTACTGAAAAAAATGATTTAGCCTGATATAAGCTTCCGGAATTTTGAGGCTAACCTTGCCACGGTTATATGCAGATAACGACACCCTGTAGTTTACAATAACAAAGATTACTAATTAGCTGAACTTATTCTAGAGTAAGTACCTCATTAGACCACAAAAGCTACACGCTGAGGCTGTGGTTCTGTCTGCCGTTGTGTTTGAACGACCTGTGGTGGCCCCTGAATCTGGTGGTGGTGTAGCGCTGTAGGGTCGAAACCCATCTTTACCATCTGACGCAACATCCACTTCTTAACGCTGCTATTGAATTTGTGCCAAATGCAATACGTCACTATTATTAACAGTACTACTGTTATCACTACTGCCATTATGTGAAATTGTTGAACTTTCTCTTCAACACTGTTGTAAGTAGCTCCCGACTGGGCGATAACAATTTGATCTTTGCTCTGAGTTTTACCCATTATGAATGCAAAGGAAAAAAAATAATATGTTCTCAAGTTCTCAACACGTTTTATGAAAATGTGTGATTTCTATCCTAATGATAGCTTATATTGGCTGTTATTGCTAACTAGCCAACTAATATGCCATTTAATGTATTGCTCAATCGAAAAAACGTACCTTCTTGACTACTCGGCCACTTCGCGTTGTATATTCGCTGGGTGATTCATTATTATTTTGCAAATTTTGATGTCTATTCTCATTTATTGATTTTGAAATTACGTTATCATTACTATTCTTGTCATTCAATATGTAGGCTGGTTTCAAACGATCAATAGACAACTTCACTTGGCGGTTAGGTAACTGAATATTAAAAACTTTATCATTTCTGCTAATTACTTGATAAGGGCCATCATATGGTGGCTGTAAACATTTTTTTAAAATGTCGTTGCGAATGAAAACGTGTGAGCAATTCCGTAAGTCTGGATGTACAAAAAATGGCGATGAATCATTCCTGTTTTGTGATTTAGCTTTATAACTACTTATTGTCTGCGAAATTTTCTTTACAAATTCATTAGGTTCATATACATTTTGATTTACCTTAACGAAAAATTCTGCAGGCAATCTAATTGAACGTCCATAAACCATCTGAGCTGCACTGACACCTGTGTCCGTCCTTGGAGCTGCACGAAGTCCCAACATCACTGTTGGTAACTCGTCCACCCACGATTTGTTGTCGTTTAAACGCGCCATTAAACTTGCTTTCAAAGATCTGTGAAATCGCTCTATACTTCCGTTGCTTTGAGGATGATACGGTGTTGTTCTTATTTTATTAATTCCCAAATATTGCATTAATTGTTCAAAAAGTCTACTTTCAAATTGTCTGCCCTGGTCGCTAGTGAGCTTAACTGGGCAGCCAAAACGAGCAATCCATCCTTCATATATTGTCCTTGCTACCAAATCGGCTGTAATGTCCCGCAGAGGAAATGCTTCTGGCCAATTGGTGGCTCGATCTATGATCGTTAAACAGTATCTATATCCGTCTTGTGAAATAGAAAACGGTCCGGTAATATCGACATGAATATGATCAAAACGATCAACTTTCTCGAATTTACCTATCGATGACACTGTGTGTCTATTTATTTTTGCTTTTTGGCACTGTATGCATGACTTTGCCCACATACCTATATCCTTGTTAATGTTTGGCCAAAAAAAACGCTCTTTTACCATTTTTTTAGAAACTCTAATGCCTGGATGACTCAAACTATGAATCGCATCAAAAACGATCCATCTAAACTTCTCTGTAATGAAAGGTCGTACCTGCCCTGTTGAAATTTCGCAGTGAACAGCTTGTTTACAGTTTGGTATAAAAATTTTTTTGAATGCCAAACTATTGTTTGTTGATTTTAATAATTGTAATAATTCTGTGTCGTTCTCTTGATCTGCAGCTAGCTCATCATAATTAATTGAAGTCAAACCGGTTATTGATTCGATTCGTGACATAGAATCTGCAACGATATTGTCTTTACCTTGAATGTGACGTATGTCTGTTGTGAACTCACTAATAAAAAGTAACTGCCTAGTACGTCTGGGGGTTTCCTTTCTATTATCTTTACATAATTTTGCGAATGCATGAGTCAAAGGCTTATGATCTGTATAGATTACTAACTCTTTGCCTTCATAAAAGTATCGAAAATGTTCCATAGCTAAATAAATTGCTAACAATTCCCGATCGTACGTGCTGTATTTCTGCTGCGTGGTTGTCAATTTCCTAGAAAAGAAACCTATCGGTCTCCACTCGTTGTTTATTTTCTGTTGTAATACGGCACCCACACTGGTATCCGATGCGTCAGCGAATAGTGCTATTGGTACATCGGCAACTGGATACGTTAACGTTACTGCGTTCTGCAAACTGAGCTTGCATTGTCGGAACGCTTCGTCAGCTTCCGTTGACCATGTTATCGGAGTTTTGTCGTTGCGCTTCGCTTTGTGAATGTACCCATTCAATTTTTCTAGGTATTCTACCGCCTTGGGTAAATGGGGCCTGTAAAAATTTACCATCCCTAAAAATGTACGCATCTGATTTACCGTTTGGGGCTTCGGATAATCTATGATGGCTTGTACCTTGCTCGTTAAAGGTCTGATCCCTTCTAATGAAATGTCGTATCCCAAAAACTCTAATTCTGTCTGATTGAAACTGCATTTTTCTAAATTGATTGTTATGCCGAATTCATTTAATCTTTGGAAAACTTGTTCAAGATGATTTTTATGCTCTTCTAATGAGCTGGAAGCTATTAGAATATCGTCACAGTAACAAAACAAGAAGTCTAAACCGGTCAATACAGAGTTACTCATAAATCTTTGAAAAGTTTGGGCTGCGTTGCGTAAACCGAAGGTCATACGCGGAAATTCGTACAAACCGAATGGCGTCGTGATCGCTGTCTTCTCTACGTCATCAGGGTGAACCATGATGTTATGGAAGGCTCGACGGATGTCAATTCTAGAGAAGATCTTTTTACCTGTTAATAAGTAGGTGAAATCTTGTACACGTGGAAGTGGGTATCTATCCGGTTTAGTGATCGCGTTTAATGCTCTGTAGTCACCGCATGGTCTAATCGTACCGTCTTTTTTAGGCACTACGTGTAACGGGCTGGCCCACGGACTTTTAGAAGGCCGACAAATACCCATTTCCATCATAAGCTTAAATTCTTCTCTTACCTTTTTATATCGTTCTGGAGGTAGGGGTCTCGTCCTCCCGTGCGTTGGCGGTCCTGCAGTTTCTATGTGGTGATAAACTGAATGCTTTGGAGTTTCTTTAAATGACATTGGTTTTAGAATATCCGGGTACTTGTGCAACAAATAGAATGCCGGATGGTCGCTTGATATCGATGTGATAGATGGCTCAGTGTGTTTTATGATCGTTCCATTAGTATTCATATTAGTTAGCCTGTCTAACAATATTTTTCCATGTAAATCTATAAGTAACCTATGATGGAGCAAAAAATCTGCACCTATAATAGGCTGCTTTACGTCACAAACGATAAACGACCATTTGAAAGGCCTTCTCAATTTTAGGTCTAGCACCAAATCTTTTACTCCATAAGTTTTAATGGAAGTGCCATTTGCTGCATATAACTTGAAATCATTAACTGGTTCCATACCTTTAGACATTTCTGAATTTTTCGGAATAACGGATACATTGGCTCCGGTATCTATTAAAAAACGAAGACCTGAATTCCTGTCCGTGACAGTGAGACGGTGGTTACCTAACTTGATACAGCTCCCCACCGGAGAAAACTGCACCTCATCTAGTTTTCCGGGGGTGACTTCTTCCAACTGCACGGCTCCACACACTTCTGGGCCCTGGAGTTGAATTTGAAGTGGTAGTAGCACAGCCAATCAGGACTCTCTGGGGTTCTCCTAGCGCGGCTCCTGGATCTGGATGGTGATCGCCCTTGTGGACCTCTGCTTGAGCTTCTGGATCTCCTCATATTTGTGTCTAATTCCATCAGCTTGACGTTGATCTTGACTATTTCTGCCATTAATGTGGTAGTACTATTCTGTGGTATATTGCTGTTTGCTATTTCTGCTAGGTGAGCTGGTCTGAACGTCTCCATGACCTTGTCTGCAACAGTGGCTAGTTTCTCTAAATCCTCACAAGATGTGGCTGCTAGTACTGCTCTTACTGGTGGTGGTAGGTGTCCTTGCCATAGGATATTGAGTGTTTTATCGTCTACTTTATCTCGAGCTAGCTCACGCATGCGTCGAAGCAACTGTGATGGTTGTTGATCTCCCAAATCCATTTCTGTAATCAATTTTTGTAATTTCCGTGTCTCTGACTCCTCATACACTGTTAGTAATCTTGTTTTCAAAGCTTCGTATCTGCCGGTGTCCGGCGGTTTGGACAGTATGTCGGCCACTTGTTGAATAGCCTCTTTCCCAAGTTTTGCGACGACTACGTTGTATTTTGCCTTATCGCTAGCCTTTTGTTGTTCTAGCATCGCCTCAACCTGTATGTACCATAATCTAGGCTGATCCATCCAAAAATCCGGAATCCTTGTTGATAAAGATATCGCTGCTAAATCGATTGAATATGGTGGCGGTGGTGGTGGCGGCGGTTCAGCCATGTTTCGGTATACTATGAAAACTATTTGCAATCTCTTTTGTACCTTATCACCGTAACCCTGGTGCTTGGGGAAGCCGTCTCTCTCTCTGTCTGGTAGCTGTAAAGTTCACTCCGTCGGCTGCTCCTCACAAAAGTCCAAAAATTTTCACTGTAAACTGTTCATTGAGTTTTAGTTCGGTGGTCACCACTGTAGGGTTCTATTATTTATGACATTCGATACTGAGTTCATTCACTACTGTGTACTAGTTAGGAGTTACGATGAAGGAAGTGGAATTAAAGTCTTATTTCAGTTGACACTATATTGTCCGAATAGATCACAAAAGAAATTACAGATATTCAGTTGTTACGTAACTAGGAATGTACCTAACGCGGCGAACACGACCGCTCGTTCCAGAGCTAGAGAGACGACTTGTTGCCTGGGCCGCGTCGCTCTAGCTCTGCAAATTAATGCTTACTTGCATGTTACACATAATAATATGTCCCTATACATACAAAACTGCAAACCAACTCGAGGCGAATGTATGGGACAGCAGATGATAAATTGAGAGGCATACTGTAACATACATATTGCCACTCACCACAATGCGTGTTGACGGAGTGCTGTGACGTCATACACTTACACACTTTTTTGTCCGATGAGTGACGACACACTTTATGTCCGATGATTGAAACACACTCTGAGTCCGAGTGAGTCATACACACTTTGAGTCCGAGTGAGTCATACACACTTTGAGGCCGAGTGAGTCATACACACTTTGAGCCCGAGTGAGTCATACACACTTTGAGTCCGAGTGAGTGATACACACTTTGAGGCCGAGTGAGTGACACTTACACACTTTTTGCCCGATTAGTGACATGCACTTTGAGTCCGAGCACTTTGTCTTATGTGCACAAACACGCTATGTGCGATCGAGTGACATAATGTAACATAAACATTGAGACTCACCACAATGCTAGTATTGACTGAACGCTGTGACGTCATACTGGCAGCGTATCCAACTTGCTCGCCGAGCTGCTCGCCGAGCTCGTCGGACACGCGGCGAGCGAGTGACACGGCGCCTGTGACGCGCGGCTGGGTGACACACACTTTGTGTCCGATCGAGTGAAGATACTGAAAATTGACAGAAAAGTATATTGGTACAAAGCGGTCTAGAATTTTTTCCCCGTCACACTGGACAGAGTTTCGGTACTGGTGAAACGTAGATGTTCTGAGGTATCTCTGACTACCCCCTCTGGGAATATAGTCGTGAGCATTTATGCTATGCGGTCTAGAATTTTCCAGTAATTTTCCTAGGGATCTAACTTTTAAAATTGTATTCGGTAGAGGGAAAAGATAATAAAAAATATGCAAACATAATTTAATTTAAGAGGATATTTCCGCGAACGCGCTTTAAAAGCCACTTGAGCCACTGAAACTTTGAAACTATACATTTTAACAAAAAATCTGAGAACACAGGTTCCCAGATCGTGTTTTAAACAATTTATTGATTTTAATTGGTTAATATCCTAAATATAATCAAACTTCCTTTCTATGGAACACGTTATCCTCTTAAGCCAAAACCACATAGATGCGGTAACTATACAAACATCATATAAAATCACTACATAGTATAAAACAAAAAACATCGTGAGGAAACCTGCATGCTTCAATTTCGAGGTGTGTATTGTACCCACTGTCCATTATAAGTGGCGACAAGCTCACCCCCCGTCACACAGGACAGAGTTTCGGTACTACTCGTGAAACGTGGATGTTCTGAGGTTTCAGAATATCTCTGAGTACCCCCTCGGGGAATATAAAGTCGTGAGCATATGCTATGGTATGCTATGCTATTAAACAATAAAACAAAGTCGCTTCCCGCTGTCTGTCTGTCCCTATATATGCAGCAAGCAGGGGCGGGTCGCTAGTTATCTTAACTATTATAAAACTGTAACTGAACTGTGTCTGTATACATTAAAGATATTTAAAAAAAAAAATTACGATATGGGTTTCAGGTATCCCCGACTCGAAATCAACCTTTTTTTAGAAATTTTGTCTGTCTGTTTGTCTGTTTATTTGTGTGTTTGTTTGTTTGTTTGTTTGTTTGTTCGCGCATCACGCAAAAACTACTGAACCGATTTTGATGAAACTTTTTTTGTTTGATAGCTTATGATCTGACTTAAAATCTGGTATATAATTTGTGCGGACGAAGTCGCGGGAAAACACTAGTTTTAAATAAACGTAACAAAAGCAAAAGTCAAGGACAGGCATCGCTCGAGGAAAACCGAGTTATTGTATGTTTATTTTATTATTTGTCGAGTTAGATAGGTATTATCCTTCGCCACTTCCAAACACTTGACACGATTACGCCGATGCCGTGGTTATTGCAACAAGACTTCGTCTGTATGGAATCGATGATTCCAGTTTGAATATCATTCGCCGTTAGGTATTAAAAGGCATCCATCAATTAAATTAATTAAAATTTTGTTGAATTATAAATTCCATATAAGTATTCCAATAACCAATAAAGATAGATTAAATTAAATTAGATTTAAATAAAAAACATAAACGCACTGAGAATTAAAGAAAAAAAAAATGAAGCTTTGGCTTTCGAATAGCGAAAACCAAATCAAAATCGATTCATTAGTTTTCACGTGATGAACAAAATAGTCTGTCTATTTTATCGCATATACTCATTCAGATACTGATATAATTATCAGGAAGGTGTTAAAAAAATAAATTGAATTAAATTGGTTACTATTGAAATGTACCTATTGGCGGCTTGAAAATTCTCTGACAGCAAGGTGACCACTAACTTGCCTCCACCAACACGCACTGGGCCCGCGTGGTGGAGTATGGCCCACTCCCTCTCACCCTTATTCGTGAGAGGAGGCCTTTGCGCTGCAGTGGGATTCTACAGGCTATAACTTACTATTGAAATTGCATCTACGCTAGCTCGCGTTTATTTATTTTTTATTTTATGAGAAAGTATAGAAAAAAATACAGGTTGCAGTAGTAAAATGACACGTGCATTATTGGAAATAGAATCGATATTAAATTATAGAGTAAAGAATCATGGTAGCATTCCTAATAGTGTATAAGTTGAAGGTATTTTTTTAAACGGCGCATTTAAAATCCTCGATTTTAAAGTTAAATTAAAGTATCCACGTATGGATACTATTTTTATTCTGTGGCGTATGAGGCGACTAGGTGGTCATAATTTTATTGCAGTAATTAATAATCAACTCAATTGACCCAATTATTTCCCATGGGATTACTTTGCCGTCTAGGAAATTAATTAGTTTTATCGGCTTTGTTGTCTAGACAGTGCGAATGGTACTAGCACAGAGGATTATAATGTACAGAGTTACAGCTTCAAACAAGCTCGCAAAAGCGGCGCATCACTACATGCGCAGTATGATTGTGTGCGCGTTCACCTACGGGGCTCACGAACGAGGCCGAGGGGACACTTTGGCTGTGCTTCGGGTGGTTACGGCGTAACGAGGGTGTGAATTTAATGTGTGAGATATTGTCCATTCTTCCTTTCGGAAAGAGATTGGAGCCACTGACCTGTGTTAATATCAAGATGTCTATGGATTATTTTCTGTTTGATTGTCACTGTCATTGTAGAACGTCATGTGAATTTAATGTGTGAGATACCTATCGTTCATTTTACTCGAGCACGTTTAAAAGTAGTTTAATAATATTAAACGAAATGGTTAATTATTGCACTGTGTGCTTTAATAATACGAGGAGGAACACAAACATCTCCTTCATCATATACCTCCCCAAAGATCGTGACAGGTAAGTCAATTTTTGAGTCACCCGCGTAAAGCGGCGGATCGGGCGGCAACGTTTTTTTAATTTAAACTCATTTTATTCAACTAAATAACAAATAATAAATAACACAACAAACAACAACAACAAAAAAGAAAAACAATATACCTACTACATATTGTAAAACATTATCCTTCATACTTCAATCAAATTTATTTCCTTTTAGACAGCCCTACAAGAATAGGCTAATGTAATCGAAGATCCTATGAAGCTGTTACTCTGTACAATCCTCTGTGGTACTAGACTGGTAAATCTGGTAATAGAGTAATTTTTTGGGCTTGGCTTTAAACCGACGCCAATATTTTCTTATACAGGGTGTAAGGAAAAGTATTATTAACCTTTAAGTCTAGGTTATCCCAGTGCAAGCGTCTCTTTCTTGCAAGCATAAGTTTACAATTAGCCATCCCGCTCCAATTGAAAGCAGGATCGCAAAAAAACGTGTTTTTCGTCAATATCTTTGCTCATGGGAGTTTCTAAGCTAAAAATTCTTCTGAGTTCACTAGAAATATTTAATGTAATTAGTTAAGTACAAGAATAAAAAGTTAAATATCAGCAGTTTAATCATAGTATTGAAAAAAAACATAACAAAAAGGGGTAACTTTGTGATGATTTTCTATCTAGTATACTTAATCTAATCGTGTAATTGAGAACAGTCGCCCATCCGCCCGATTCTTAAGGCGTATTAGCCGTGGACCACTCTCCTCTCACTCACACTCCATACTAATCGATGAGAAAGAGCGCGTGGCTCCGGTCAGAATTTTGCTGTTTTCTTTGAAAAATTCGATGATTTTTTATTAATTTCGAAAAAGTAAAAAAACCACATCATTCTAAATTGTATTGTGAACAATATAGTAAATTTTCATTTTGTTCCGATTTAAAATGTAAGAGTAAAATGGTTACAACTGGAAAAAAAGGGGTGACTTTAGAGTCCCTTTTCTTCGGTTTTATTCATTAAAATCGATTTCTAGAAAAACCACATCACTTCTCATATCCTGTAGATGGTTCAGTTTAAATTTCAGCTCAAAAAGTGCCATAGTTAATGAATAAAATGGTTACAAAATTACCCAAAACCGGCAGGTAGCCCCTTAAATAAGACATAATTTAATTTCAGACTTTAAAACACAGTTTAAAACACTTTCGTTCGTGTTCAAAAAACGGCCTCGACGGGATAACAGCGTCTTAAACCACATAATCTACCCATCAAACTGAACAACTTTTACTATGGGAGCAAACATATCAGAACAAAAAAAATATCCGCAGTCCCATACTAAACTAAACCTATTCGATTCAAACATATGGGACAGCAAATTTCTTTTTTGTTCTGATAGGATTGCTTCAAGGTTTGCTCCCATAGTAAAAGTTGTTAAGTTTGATGGGTAGAGTATGTGGTTCAAATGTAAATGATAATTTTATTAATTTTCTTTACAGTCTGTATAAATTATGATGGTACTCATCAATGATAAGAATCTCTGACCTGCCTCCGTGGTCTAATGGAGCATTGGGCTCTTGACACGGAGGTCGTGGGTTCGATTCCCACGGGGTACCTACACCTAGTGATATGTCACTTTGTGCATTTTTCCCCAGTTGGTTAGGACACTGCAGGCTGAATCATCTGATTGTCTGAAAAGAAAGATGATTCGTGCTTCGGATGGCACGTTAAGCCGTTGGTCCCGGCTACTGTCTCTGGTGGTAATGGTCGTTACATAAAAACCACGTCAGAGGCCGTAAGGCGGTCGGAAAAACTCTAGACACCAGGGCTTGCCCACACGATAAGAAGAAGATAATGGGGAGGCGAGACGCAAAAGAGGTTAAACCCTGATCTAAGTAAGGTATGTAACGTATTTTAGTTTACATCATCATCATCATCATCATCAGCCTATCATCGTTCACTACTGAACATAGGCCTCTCCCAAGGCGCGCCACAAAACTCTGTCCTCGGCCTTCCTCATCCTTTCGCTCCCCGCTACTTTTTTCAGGTCGTGTGTCCAGCGGGCAGCAGGGCGTCTCACACTACGCCTACCAGTTCGCGGTCTCCACTCTAGAACTCTGACACCCCATCGGTTGTCAGTTCTTCGGCAGATATGACTAGCCCATTGCCACTTCAGCTTGCTAATTTTCTGAGCTACGTCAGCCACTTTAGTTCTGTGACGAATCACTTCATTTCTTTTGTGATCCCTCAGAGAAACACCGAGCATAGCTCTCTCCATAGCTCTAGTTTACACTTTGTATAATTGGAAACTTATACAATAGCCCTACCTACGGGTTACTGTAGCTTTAACAATAAATAATGTTTCGCTTCACGACACCCACAGGATAAAAGAGTATGGTCTAATTCTAAGCCGCGGATCACACAAATATTGTAATCAACTCTTAACCATTAACCTACTTAACCAAAATCAATGAAACTTTGCATACGGCCTTGTTACGAAGGGCCTACTATGGCCCTTATGACGAAATTCATGGTCGCTGTTGCATCAGACCAAAATTCGTAGGTTTTAACCTTTAGTATAGGTTATTTATTCGGTTTTTATGCAACGACTACTACAGAGATAGTAGCCGGGACCAACGGCGGCTAGAGAAGTTTATTCCGAGAGCCCCAATGCGCGCTGCATACAAACGTACTATGGTGATATTTTCAATACCTATTAACCAATTAAAGTCAATGATTTTTTTCAGAAACAAATTAAGTACAAACGAATCTCTATTCGTGTATGAAGTCCGATTTTTAATGAAAATCTTTGAGGCACTGTAACTTTAAAACTATACATTTTAACGAAAATCTATCTCTATGCAAGCATAGAGATTTGTTTCTAGATTGTTTCTGCAAAATTTCATTGACTTTAATTGGTTAGTACTTATTGAAAATACATATCACCAATAGTACGTTTGTATGGAGTGCGCCAATGGTAATATACCCTTAACGTGCTATTCGAATCACGGAATCATCTTTCTTTTGAGACAATCAGGTGAATTCAGCCTGCAATGTCCTACCCAAATGGCGAAAAACGCACAACGTGTCATATCACTAGGTGTCCCCCGTGGGAATCGAACCCACGACCTCCGTGTCAAGAGCCCAATGCTCTTTAACCATTAGACCACGGAGGCAGTTATAGTCAATCATGTTAACGAATTTATCGAATAGGAATTCTATTGAGAATTTACGGCTGACCTGAGGGAAATTTCGCCGAGATTTATGTCGTAAATTCTCGATAAATTTTGATTCAATAAATTCGTTAAAATTACCGTTTTAAAAAAAAAAAGTTATTTGACTAATTAATAGCTGTTTTGTAAGTGGTTTAAGTGAAACTTCGCTAAACAATAATTATTAATCGAAAAATAGCGGTCGAATTCTTATAATTGCAACTTATTAAACCATTTTAATAAAGAAAACTGAAGCATTTCACAACTTAAAATAATTGTTTTGGAAACTTCATAATTATACAACACTCTAAATCAATAAATTTTTTGTTGTTTTAATATGTCCTGGTGGAGTGTGTGCGGGGCGAGCCCCTCAGGAGACAGGTGTATGACGGCTTGCCGTCTCTAAATATCGGGCGTTGTAATTGTGCCTTGGCTGCTACCTACGTCGGCTGCAGCCAAGGCACTTTACTCCATTTACAAGAAAACTCTAAATTTGTAGTTATTTATTTTTCTATTTCTTCATTCGGTATTTACTGTTTTTTTTTTCAAATTAATATTATTATAATAATCAGTGAACTTACCCAACAGAAAAACCCACAGAGCGACATGGCCTCAGGCCAAGCTCTTCAATAAAGATTAAAAAATAAAAAAAAACTGAAAAACAATCTTTCTTTTCTGAAAGAAAAGATTTTTTTGGGAAGAAATATTTTGTTTCTGTGATTATCATATCCATTGTCTGAAATTAGTTGACTACTTAAATATTAAGAAGCGGAATAGCTAACTGTCAAAAATCACCATAGTCGATTTGATACAGATTGAATCGTTACACCCCTGGACAAATCAATTGTAACTGTCACCCTTGACCTAAAGGTCATTTCCGAGGCCAACGGACTTCATGAACATTATGACATTGGAGGGAAAATCCCGATATCTACAGAGCTGTCACTACTTACAATATCCAGCTAGATGTTGTTAGGGTCTGTTAGGGTAAACAGTTGCATCAGTCTAAAGGGTGATTGTATCTATTATACTGAACCACTTTGCCAAAGAGACCTATAGGAAAATCGTAGAAAATGGACTATACCCTGTATATAAAACAAATAATAGTACGATTGCTACCTAAACTATCATTTATATTGATAAAATCATAAATAACCACTAACGAACCACTCTGTATTTCCGTGTGTACAATAAAGTATTAAAATAAATCAACGAAAATTTTTTATTAAATTATTCGTTTTGTAAAAACTTTGAAGGCCATTTCTCAAAAGTTGTCATTTTTGTATAGTGACGGTATTATTATTTGTGTTGGGCTATTGCAAGCAAGGGTCGTTCATGTTAATGCGTAACACTTGGACCATCGCTGGTCCTTTGTGTTTGCCCCAAGCTCACTCATGTTTTACGCATACCTCCGAACTTGTGGTATTTTCTTTTCATTCTCGGGAATGCAGGTTTCCTTACGATGTTTTCCTTCACCGCCGAGCTAGTAAATGATAAATACAACCGTACATAAATTTCGAAGAACTTAGTGGTACAGGCCAGGAATCGAACCGCCGCCTCATGATTGAGGCTCTCTTATTGTCTCTTCGTGGCAGCTTGAAAAGTAGTGACGGTAATGGTTTAAGACGCTGTTATCCCGTCGAGGCAGTTTTTTGAACACGAACGAAAGTGTTTTAAACTGTTTTTTAAAGTCTGAAATTAAATTATGTCTTATTTAAGGATCGGGCGGATGGGCGACTGTTCTCAATTACACGATTAGATTAAGTTTACTAGATAGAAAAACATCCCAAAAATACCCCTTTTTGTTATGTTTTTTCAATACTATGATTAAACTGCTGATATTTAACTTTTTATTCTTGTACTTAACTAAATACATTAAATATTTCTAGTGAACTCAGAAGAATTTTTAGCTTAGAAACTCCCATGAGCAAAGATATTGACGAAAAACACGTTTTTTTGCGATCCTGCTTTCAATTGGAGCGGGATGGCTAATTGCAAACTTCTGCTTGCAAGAAAGAGACGCTTGCACTTGAATAAGAGAACCTTAAGCGTGCGTATGTTAAATTGATACATATCCACAAATCATACTCCTAATGTTAGTAGGTAGGTACTACTTCATGATATCTGATGCTTTGAAGAAACCTATTTTTTTCACATAGCCTCTTGAACAGAAACCTCGGTATCCCTAACCAAGGTTATAAAGATTAAATAAACGTGAAACGACTCGTTTATAAAAGAAATCACCTTGTTTTTTACAACGTTTGACATCGACAGGTTTCACTGCACATTGACTAAAGGCAAATATTTGTATGCCCTTGTCAAGAAGCTGTGTGCATTCGTGCGATGCAATAGTCACTTTATAAACAATAGTGTTTTCCCGCGACTTCGTCCGCACAAATTATATACCAGATTTTAAGTCAGATCATAAGCTATCAAACAAAAAAAGTTTCATCAAAATCGGTTCAGTAGTTTTTGCGTGATGCGCGATCAAACAAACAAACAAACAAACACACAAACAAACACACAAACAAACAGACAAACAGACAGACAAAATTTCTAAAAAAGGTTGATTTCGAGTCGGGGATATTTAAAAACCATATCGTAATCTTTTTTTTGTAAATATCTTCAATGTACAGACACAGTTCAGTTACAGTTTTATAATAGTTAAGATTAATAATAACAATATATCTACTAATGCATCAACACTTGTTATTTCATCATGAGCCTATACAGGGTGTAAGGAACCTTTAAACCACAACTCTAACCATCAAACTGAACAACTTTTACTATAGGAGTAAATCTGTCAGAACAATAAAAGCTGTCTCATACATTTGAGTCGAGTAGGCATTGCAGTTTAGTATGGAACAGCTGATATTTTTTTTCACTGAACGGTTTGTTGACATAGTAAAAGTTGTTCAGTTTGACGGGTAAAGGATAATTGAATACTTTTCCTTACACCCTGTATAGGTTCTTTCTTAATCTGCTGACAGTTGTTTATGGGTTGGTATAATCTGAGCATAATTCTGAACAACTTTCACTACAGGACCAAGGTTGAGATCGCGAAAAAAATCATAATTATGTTTCATATAAAACTGTGATCAACTGATCATACTCGACCGAAATGTATGGGGCAGCTGATATTTTTCGATTTCGATGTTGCTCCCGTACAGAAAGTTGTTCAGTTTGATGGTCTGATCATAATGATAAATGTCAAAATATGCATACAACTGTCAAGAAACGCTTACCAATCTCGTGTTAGTTTAACCATAGTTTCGCTTCTTATAGTGTACCTACTATTTTTATATATTCATATGCTATAAAATCGATTCGATGCGATATAAGTTTTTAGGCAAAAGTGGCATATGACCATAGCTATCTTGTGAACATCACTATGAATTTATTTATAGTTTAAAATATATCACGTGTAAGTTGTTTCTTTAATAATAGACGATAAATATTGAATAGTTTGTACATAACAATTTCATATGAGAATATTTTTTTATTTCATGCTTTTAGAGCACGATTTTTCAGTAGTCGGATTTAGAGCCTCCGCACATTGCAGCGATATTATCGATTTTGCGATATTTATTTCCAGTACATTTTGTTGGGGTCGCGCGCGATCCTACACACTGCCGCGATATCTAGCGATAATATCGCTGCGATTTTCCGATATTTATTTCCAGTACATTTTGTATGGGGTCGCGCTCGATCCTACACACTGCCGCGATATTATCGCGTCCTGACGCAATCTCTTTAGACTACATTCAGTGGTGGGGCGCCTGCGTGACGCGAATCGCGGAATCGCTGCAGTGTGTAAGGTGTCGCGATATCGCTGTCGATAATATCGCTCGATTAGGAGATCCTTGCTGATTAGGAGATTTTGTATTTTTTTTTTCAACAATCAGTTAGTAGTTGGGCCTCGTATCCACTAGACAACAACTGACGCGCAACACGTGACGCTCAACATGTTCAGCAACGTTCCAAACAGGATACGAGGCTTTAGGTAATTACCTAATAGTTAAAAACCGATCGTAACTTCGTTATCAGGAGAGCAGTAAGTAAACTGATACAAAAAGTGGTTCATTCGCAAATGGCAACAGAGATTGCGACACTTCGTAACTTTAATATACACAAACTCACGACCATTTTCCTTTTCGGGGTCGTCAAAAACGTTACTACCTTACACAGGGTAACAAAAAGTGTTATCTGTTCTGTTATTATAAGAGATAAGTGTACTTTTTGCAACCATCAGCAGCAAGGCTGATTCAGTGTTTATGGGGTGTAGAGCATCTCTGTGATGGCGATGGACCAGGTCTGCCTGCATAACGTCAGTCGGTTAAGGAGTTACAGACGTTTGAAGGTCAGTAAAAAATTTACGATCAGCTTCAAGGCTGATCATATAATATTATTATAGTATGCACTGTAGCTAAGTGAACAGTACAAAAACTGACATGAATTGCCAGTCGGTTTAGGAGTTACAGCTGTTCAAACATCGGACCTTTGAACAGCTTTGAACAACTCCTAAACCGATTGATGAACCAAGTCAGTTTTTGTACTGTTCACATAGCTACAGTGCATACTACAATAATATCATACGATCAGCCTTGCAGCTGATCGTAAATTTTTTACTGACCTTCAAACGTCTGTAACTCCTAAACCGACTGACGTTATGCAGGCAGACCTAGTCCATCCCCATCACAGAGATGCTCTACACCCCATAAACACTGAATCAGCCTTGCTGCTGATGGTTGCAAAAAGTACACTTATCTCTTATAACATGTTCTGTGAGACACTCACTCATTATTCCTACTCTTTTTTGCGCGCCGTTGGTGGGTAAATAAAAAGATTATTATGTAATTAAACTCTTCAAGTATTTATTTAAGTACACCGTCTATCTTTTGACTAAATTAATAATGATACAAAAATCTTAAATTTATATTCAACTCGTAAAATAATTGGCAAAAAATATTGCTTATAATATTATATCTAAACTAAACATTTTGATCTTTTAACAAGTCATGGTAATAAATAATTAAATCTTACATCTTAAAATTAAAAATAAATGTGTTGTTACATAAATCGTTAAGGCACTAACAACAGCTACCTAGCGCAACATCGGATTATCGTTAGCTGACACACATACACACACGAAACGTTATCCCCTTTGGAGTGACAGCTTTGCTTTACTTCTTAATATAGAAGTCTTCGTTTGCTACATAATCACATTATAAGCAAACTATAACCACCCAGCTAAAGCTCAAATATAACTTGAAGATTTACTTACAAGCGTTAGAATGACATCTCCGTACACACGGCGACAAATCAAGCTATAAAAAACCAACATAAGATGTGTGCGCGAAATAATACGGTACTCAACCTACGCGCGGCCAGCTTATTTTTTTGGTTTTGTATTACTTGATGTGTACTTTCACACAAAGGTGTTAATTATAGGCGTAATGTCGAATTTAAATTGGCTAATTATTCGACCTACTTATATTTCTTTGAAGTTCTAGGTTATCAGTTATCAACAGAGGTCGGATTCGACCTCTGGTTATTAACTTATTAGTCACTTCTCTGTTTCTTCTCTATTTAATAAAATTCTTACTTATAAACATGCCTCTTATCTTTGAACACGTATAAACTATATTTTAGGAGCGCGTTTTCCTGTAGTTAAAACAAGATAATAAATTAATAAAATGACGAATTAACTGAACAACTTCCAATATACAGGAAACTGAAAAATAATTTATTCATTTGACGATAAGTAAATAATGAATACAAAAAGAAATAAGGTCGATGATACAGATGACGATTGAATACTAACAATCTATGAGTGATGAGTAGGTACTGTGTCTGAATTAGTCTGAAATAAAATTATTTTGATTATCCGGAATGACGCTAGATTGACTAACGGTAGCGCCTTAACATACCCGTTCAAAATAAAAGCAAAAATATACCTAATTAAAAAATCACAGATTTTATCCTACACTTAACATAATTAAAAGAGGTTAATTTTTTTTCTTCACTATCGGTAATAGTGACTAATAGTAATAAACGCAAAATATAAATACTTATGGCGATTTACAAATTAAATTTTAAACAACATTACTGCAATCATAAAAATATCGTAATTTTAGCAAGATAATTAAATATAACAAAATTATGAGAGAATGATTGAATATACATTTGGCAAAAGGGCGTAAGTCGACCATTTATTGGCTTGTCTTACGCCCATATGCTTCTAAGGTTGAAATTATCAGTACATTACAACACACTACGAAATATAAAGCTATTTATTTGTTACAAAAGCTTTTCCTTTTTTTAAATTATTTTATGCCACAGAACATTAAAATTAGGTACATATAGTTAGGTACAGACCTACGAATAAGAATAAATATGGAAGAGTAACTCTAAACAAAATCGAAATCATTTTTGGCACCCAATGAAAAATGACATTTTGTATGAGTTTTGGCGGCGAGTTACAATTTTTAAAGAACAAATTTAGAACGCGTTACAATTTTTTTGGTGCCACTTTTTGAGCTTCATTTACACTTCTATACATTCTCTTATTCGTAGGTACAGACAGATGTCTATTGCGTCACTACTATAAATATCACTACCACAATAGGGTTGAAAGAAACATATTTTACTTTTTACTTCTCATTAAAAAAGATTTGAAAATAATTTGCTTTATATATTTTTTTAATAACAGGATAAACTATAAAAAGTTATGGAATGTAGATAACGTCGCAATACTGAATCTAGCACAATAATTATATTTTTTCATACAAAGCGCGTGTTTTGAGGTCCGATAAAGAATTGTGACTTGAGCTTACACATTGCAGTAACACGATAACGTGCGGAATCAGCTCATAAGACACTTCTACCAATTTTTCAATGTTCTGTGATACACACGGAATAAAAACTATGTCAGCGGGAAGACGTTTATGTCATCTAAAAATAATTTCTTTGACGTTGGACGTAATATGAGTAGCCTACATAAGGCATTTGACAATTAAAAACAGTTGTAAACGTTGATCTGATGGCAGTCTTCCAATCGTTCAGGTAAACGGGTCAAATAATATAATAAAAACGTAAATAGCATATAAGCGCATAACACATGGGAGCTATACAGGAGGAAATTGATATAATTAATTAGCATCCTTTTAAACTAAGAGTCTACCCATCAAACTGAACAACTTTTACTATGGGAGCAAACCGATCGGAACAAAAAATATCTGTTGTTTCATACTAAACTGATATGCCTACTCGACTCAAATGTATGCAACAGCAGATTTGTTTTTTCGCTCCGATCGGTTTGCTCCCATACTAAATGTTGGTCAGTTTGAATGGTAGACTCTTAATTTTAAAGGATGCTAATTATATAAAACTCACCCTGTATAAGAATGTAGTATACAGGGCCCTTCTTAATATGCTGACAGTTTTATAAGGGGATGAGCAGACCATCAAATTGAAAAAAAAAATCTAAGGGACCAAAATCGAAATAGCGAAAAAAAAAACTGTCCCATACATTAGACTCGAGTAGGTTTGCAGTTTTTTTTTGCAGCGGTTTTTTTTGCGATATCTATATTGGTGTGATAGAGAAAGTTGTTCAGTTTGATGGTCTGATCATCCCCTTAAAAAGTGTCAGCATATTAAGTATTGTATTTCAAATAACTTTATTTTTTTACTGTATAAAATACAAAATTCAGAAGCATATCATTGTAATTAATTCTATAGATTTCCTGATCGTACATAAACAATAAGTAATTGACAATAACAAAAATGTATGTGTTACATTATCAAAGAAATAAAAAATACAATCAATTTATGTTTTTTCCTTGAATGACTATTGAAAATATAACGGAAAAAAATATCTAAAAAATTGTTTTGAATCGAATTCTAGTAGATTTAACAAAAAAATACAGAACAGTTACAAAAAAAAACTAGTAAAGTCTACTTTAATATCAAATGCTGTACAATTTTTTGTACAAACGGCGACACATCAAGCTACGCAAAACAAACATACGCTGGCAGCGCGACGTCATACATTACTCTACATACGCACGGCCAGCTTATTTTGTTTTTGCGTAGCTTTATGTGTCGCGTGTTCTGTACAAACGGTCTCAAAATTTTAAGTACATTTATTAACATCATATAATAACATTTACTGCATAACATCTCTCAACATTGGCACATAGAATTCTCATTTATATCACAACATTTAATTCACTAGCTAGCTATGCCTAAACGATTATCATTATATGACTAAAACATAAGTGATAAAAATTTGAATCAACTTATATCACACCCAGAGCACGCCACAGAACGATCTCACGATGATTCCCTATTACTACAACATAAACACGTGCCTACACCATATAAGTAAATACTCCACGGATACAAAGCTTCGTGCAATCGCGCTACGATAGCACTACAGAGGATTAATAGCACACTACTACAGAGCAGGGCGGTGTGCGTGACCTTTCACCGACGAGTTCACGTACACACGGCGACACATCAAGCTATACAAAACCAACATTAGCTGGCCGCGCGACGTTATACGTTATTCACCTAACGCGCGGTCAGCTTATATTGGTCTTGTGTAGCTTGATGTGTCGCCGTATGTACAAGCCGCCTGTGGACAAACTGGCCCGGCCAGTGGACAATCTATGAGCAAGCTTTACGTGATCATTTTGTGCGCTCCACCGAATCGCGGATGGGTATGGGCCCTACATGCGCAGATTGCTGCAATACGTGAACGTTCAAGTATGAGAATGAGCGGCAGTTTGATAGAAACATATCTGTGCATGTGGGGGTGTTACTAGATGCCGCTAGCTTGTATGAAGCTGTTTTTCTAGTAGGCGATCTATTCTGTGCTCCTGAGAATCTTTGTTTCTGTGGGGTATTTGTCCCTCATTAGCATCGCTCGGACGCACGCGACTGTCTGTGAGCCTTGAAGCCCATTTCTCTTCGACGTGGTGCGGTATCTGAAGTTAGGGAGAGGCCGTGGCCAATCTGTACGTAGTACTATTTCAAATTCTGTGCTTAAGAGGATAGGCGGGCTAAAATGCTAATGTGGACAATAATAGGTCTCTGCCTACCCCAATGGGAAAGAGGCGTGACGTTATAGATAGATAGATAGGTCACTTTACCAACCGTATACATATTTGTCCGATCCGCCCATACACCCCACCGACTAGAGTGCGAAAGAGACAACTGCAGCTAGGACCGATTTTATTTACATAAAATCGACGAAAACAGCATTTCGTATTCCCCTGTTTTCTCCTCCAAAACTAAACCGATTTTAATAATTATTTCAAGAATAATATGAGAAAGACTTTGGCTATGTCTGTACGTTTTCCTTTTTTTGTTTGTATTCGTCAAAATTGTTTACTGGATGTCTGAAAACGGGCGGTAAAATTGGTAATTTTCGAAGGTCCCTAGTTCCTACAGTAATTAATTAATGTAAAAAAACAAAACATAGGGACATGGCAGAGGTGACAATATAGAGTATACAATCTAGTATGGTAAAAAAATATTTGCTCTAGTGTTATTATCCAGGGAGAAAACAGGGGAATAAGTTTGTATGGAAAAAACTATACTGGTCTATCCTCTTAAATAGTTAAGGCCAGGTTATGCGAGTGCAAGCGTCTCTTTCTTGCAAGTTTGCAATTGGCCATCCCTCTTCAATTGAAAGCAGGATCGCAAATAATCGTATTTTTCATCAATATCTTTTGGGTGTTTTACTCTACGAATTCGGCTAATCTGTATAGAAATATTTAATGTAGGTATTTAGTTAAGTACAAAAATAAAAAGTTTAACATCAGCAGATTAATCATAATATTGACATAACAAAAAGGGGTAACTTTATGATGTTTTTCTATCGCCTATCCACCAGATCCTTAAATAAGACATAATTTGTTTTCAGACTTTAAAACACATTTTTTCATGATTTTGTTCGTGTTCAAAAAACTAGTGAGCGCGGCCTCGACCGGATCATACCGCCTTAAGTAATATTACATTGAGATATGAACCTCGCTTGATGATACTCGTACCTCGTCTAATACCTACAACGTCTGTCCCCCGCGGGACTGTCGCGTGCGAACTCGTCTAACATCTCACTTATTCATCAATTATAACATTTTCATTTTCATGGTCAACCAGTCTGATAAGGGGGCATCGATAAATCACGTGTCAAAATTGTCACGTGACATTTATCATGATAATTTTTATGATTATACTTTTCCTTACATCCTGTACTTTAGGGAACGGAGAAAAATCCTAAACACTTTTGATCTGACAGCAATATTCTAGAGATCCGGTAATTATCATTGAACCATTTTTTTTTTTTATGAAAACGCCTCATTGGTTTGTATAATTCATTAAGGTCGAATTCGACCAAACTTCGATTTATAGAAGAGTAACTATACCAGGAACAATTTTACTTTTGGTGCTTACACACCCCGTACTAAATGAACGAATGTTTAATTCACATAAAGAAAGAGGTCGTTGTATCCGTAGTTTTTGCAATGTGAGGTTATACAGTTTTAATTTGGTAGGTTTCTTTTTATTCTATTTTTTTTAATTATGTGACATTGACATTTCATTTAGATTAGGGTTGGTAAATAAAGTATAGTAACCGGCGACTTAATCTAAAAATAAAATTTACTCGCGTTTGGTCGAATCGGGCCTAAATCGAAAAATGTCACGTGACATTTGTTCAGACCCCTCCACATGAATCTACGTGACACTGGACGACAAGATACCATACACAGGTTGTTTGTTATAATCTAGGTAATATTTACAGGGGTGTTTCAGTTTCAGTTAATTGAATTGTATAACTTTTAGCATTCGAGCAACGAGGTCACGAAAAAAAACAGCTTTCGTTTAAATATTAATATTCCATGAAACAACAGTTGTTTTACATCAAACAGAAAATGGGTTATGAAAAACATTTTCTGCAATCTTGCCAATTATCTAATGAGAATGTAGTTTCGAGTTCGATTTGAGATTAAATTTCTTAGAATACAAATAGATGGAGCCAAGAAATGAGAAAGCGAGATAGCAAGTTAGGAAACCTAATGTAAACAAAAAAGACAATCGAACTTTTTTATGTCCCGGTCACCAGGGCCGGTTTTTGTATTTGTCAAGATTGGAATTTTGACAAAAAAAGAGCTTTTGAATAAAAAGGAGATTTTTTGAGACGGAGACTCGTTCAATGATACCAATCTAGATGTATGGGGAATTCGGCCTCATTGTGATATGCATGACTGTGATAGCTTTTGTAAACACAAATAATTGCAAATAATACAGGTTGGTCCAAAAAGACGAGATGCATATGATTTTGTTTTTTATTGACTAGGTCCTCACCTACCAGGTCGTCCTGTATAAGTAAACGAATGTTTATTTGTATTTTTGTAAAAACTCGTATAAAAAGAAAACTATCTTTCCACTAAATCCAATAAATTTTTCACATTTTGAATTCAAGAAATCTCGTTTGTACGACAAATAAGCATATGCTCACGACTATATTCCCCGAGGGGGTAGTCAGAGATATTCTGAAACCTCAGAACATCCACGTTTCACCAGTAGTACCGAAACTGTCAATTGTGACGGGGGGTGAGCCCGTCGCCACTTATAATGGACAGTGGGTACAATACATGCCTCGAAATTGAAGCTTTTCCTCACGATGTTTTCCGTCACCGAAAAGCCAGTGGTGTAACAAATCGTACATAAATTCCGAAAAACTCATTGGTACGAGTCACCCTGGACGGGGATCGGACCATCGCCTCCTGTACGACAAATATATCGTGAAAATAATCAGTTTTAGTAATATGAGTATGCAAACTGTTATTACCATACTTTTATAACTTTGTACAAAACATTAGGTACATATAGTATTAAAACAGTCTGATTTGAAAGACGTGATGTCATTTCATTGTTTTAATTGTAAGTGGTGTTTTTCTAAAACTCTAATAGTTTACTAATAATGCATAACATAGCTTATGAATTTATAATGTAATGTAGTTATTAAGAGGTTTCCCTGACCGAACGACCTTGACCCTTTCAGAGCCGCCTCACCTCTACTAAACTAAGTACGTCATTTTAGTAGGTATACCTATTTTAGACTGGCTTTTTCTTCATTATGTCACTGTGGTGCCTTCTAATCCAAAGAAATCAAATTCTAAAATCATAAGAATTCGCACCAAATTTTACAATTATCTAATTAATTACTTAACTCATTAAATATCGGTCTTAAAAAAATTAGTTTCATATCATTTTTAGATCTTAATATCTATTGTCTACACAATGGTGTGTGACGAAAGTAAAAGTGACTTCAACTTATAAAGTAGATGCACATAATACTGTATATTTTTTCAATATTTAGGCTGTCCTTTGAACATAGGTTTCATATGTATTTTACAGAAAAATAAGAAATATACTTCATAGCAAATAAAGCTGAGATGTTGAAGGTCATTGCTATATTTTTCATGTCAATTTGTATGTCTTTCAAATAACGAGAAGATAGCTTCTAAAAACCAACAAAATATGGCCCAGCCCTGCGTTTACCAATGGGGAGCGTCTTAATTCGTGTTATGTTGTAGAGATTCTGGCCGCATCTTCTCTACAGCGACAAAACGTTACGTTTTCTGTATTATTGTGTACAATAAAGTGTTAAATAAATAAATAAATAAATCAATAATAAACGTTCCGAAGGCGGTTGTAGCTTCAATAAAAGATTTAAAATTTAATAGTAATAAGTGAGCTTTAAGTTCATAAGTATATTGAATAAATTATGTTGACCTTGCTGTTTCATGTGCTATCACTTCATGGCTCCATCCATACACAACTAGTAGTTTCGTTAGGAATATAATACAAAACTCCTCTTAATCAACAATCTTAAGTCATCGCCCAGAATTCCCGACAACGTACGCGCTTAAATTCTCAACTAAAAACTCGGAAGTACCAACAGCTATTACTAAACAAACATAACCAAAGTAATGAACTACTCTAAGGAAGCCCCAGGTTTTATCACAAAAAACTGCTAAAGAAAGCAAATGTAAATAACTGTGGGGATTAACTATCCTCCAAAGACCTGTAGCGAAGAAGAACCGGCCAGACATAAAGGCGTTCTGCCTTTTAAAAACGTCATATTCTGTACAATTTTCTAACAGCTCCTGATAAATATCTATGTATCTATTCCACGCTAAAGAAGAAAGCACCATTTGGCCAGAAAACAAGCCCAGAACTTGAACGATTCTCTGGAAAGTTACTTTAGTTTTATACGAAATTCCTACTTCTGTCGTGTTGTCTTTTTCGATGTCTTCAGTCGAATTTATTTCTTTTAACTGGTGGTAAGGCAGAGTGCTAACTGGGGTACCTTTATACCCCCTTCTGGGCGGATTATATTTCAAATACCACAATATACCTAGCATCATAGCTATAACGCCTAATAAGTCGCAAAGGCCATCAACCCAATACCCTAAAGTCCCAACCTCCGACCTCTCACCTTTAATATGCTTTCTCTCTCTTGCTACATGACCGTCTAGGTCATCCAGAAACATTCTAACCTGAAATAGAACTACTGCTATACGTCTCAATGCTAAATTTTTACATGTCAATAATTTAGCACCAATTATCGCAATTAATACATGAAAGTACGATATCATATTAGGTGTCAGGAATAACATTCTTTCAGATATACCGATGCCTATATCAACAATGGCACAGAATGGCCCATAAATATAGTGGTTAATAGGATCAATCATTAATCCTTTCACTGTAGGATTGCATAAAGGGTTTATGCTACATGGTATCCAGGTTACATCTTCGTAATTCGGTAGTATTCTTACAGACTGCGTCGTCGAATCCTGCGTTGTATTCTCAACTTTAATCTCAAACTCTTCTAGTTTATAATTCTGTATTCTTAAAAAGAGGAATGTGTCCATATAAATGCAGTAGAATAGAATAATTAATAGTAAAATAGTCAATATTTTACTGGCTTGAGACGAAGGCCACATCATTTTGCCTTTAATCCAATGCTATTGAGTAATCCAATGTTATTCCTGTCTACACGCTTAGCTTTAACATTGTTAAAGGGCTTCCCTCTGACACAAACACATACACAAACACATTATAACAACACATTCTTGTGTCCTAAAATTGGATCAGTTTCAGTTTTCGAAATCACACTGGACTTATTTTTAGGAACACCACAATATTTCTTCACTATTTCGTTACCCTAATTAATCTTTAATTTGTATAAACTATAATTTATCGAAGGCATTTAATTTTGTACGTTGTTTTCTCGTTGTATATCACTTCATCCAGATTCTTTGGTATCTAAAATCTTCGATTCTCACCACACATTTTATCGTCTCAGTTCCTTGAGATTCTCGCAATCCCACAAATTCTTATAACACATTTTCTTCTTTCCAGAATCACTATACACATAGCGTCGTCAAACCGCTGCATAACGGCCTTATGTTATTAAAACACTGGCAAATTACAAAACAAAGCACAGCACTCGCTTCTGGCGATTGTAACACAATTCTGAGGCATTTGTTGATAAAAAGCATTGATGTAAATAAAGGCGTTACTATACTGCGGTAATACGCGTGCGTGGTGCAGACTCGGTGGGCTGCGAATGGAGTGTGGGAGGCGGGTTAACGAAATAAGAGGTGGTAGGCCGGGAGCTTGCTGCGGAATGTCGTCGTTTGTTATCCGTGTTGAAGTGAACTTTTTTGAAGTGATGCTTTTGAAGTGAAACTTTTTATGGGAGGGCTTTGAAATTCGGTTCCGCAAGTTCCGCAACCTTTTCGTGCGACGAAAGTTTGAATTTTAAATTTGACAGCTGCGTAGTGAAAATTTTTAAGGGAAGGCTTTGAAATTCGGTTCCGCAACCTTTTCGTGTGACGGAAGATCGAAAATTAAATAAGTACAGCTGCGTAGTGAAACTTTTTATGTGAGGGTTTTGAAATTCGGTTCCGCAACCTATTCGTTTGACAGAAGTTCGAAATTTAAATTTGACAGCTGCGGATATTTAACTCCTGCCGGGCGTCCCGTTACCCGTTACAGACTTTTTTGTGTGTAGGACGAAAGGAAGCTGTTTTAATTCTTCGTCGATATTTCATAATCTACATTAACATGAATTAAAAAGGTTAAATATAAAACTTGTCATAACTGCACACAGACACGCTATTCTGTCTACATTTATTTGATCTATTTGTAACTGTAATCTGTTATAAGTGCCATTGCAAATAAGATATTCACTTGGCGAGTTTGCCTGCTGCCTGTCCATTCAGCAATGAAAATTAGCAACATGGTACCCGTCTAATTTCGTCCAAATCTGTCCGTCTGTCTGGCTGTATAAGTCCCACCTTAATTTCTCACTCGATTTATAAAAAAACGTATTTTTTCCAACCTCCTTTTCATTCCTTTCATACAAGGGTCGAAAAAAATATTGTTTCTTCATAATTACAAAATTTCTGTTTTTGGGTTACTGTTATCTATCTGTCTTCATGCCTTTCGATTCAATAGGTGCAAAAATGAGCGAGTAATTGAGGCGGGGCATACAGACGGACAGAATGGACGAAAGTATTAGGGTTCTTTGTTTGACTGCGGAACCCTAAAAAGAGATGAAAGCAACGGAAATTCTGAAATGTGATAACAATGTTTCACTCCTTCGCTTCCTTGTTCATAATACCTAGCTGACTCAATAAAATCGTTTTCTGGTGTGACTTATTACGTGGATCTTGTTGCAACTAGGAATAACTTCCGTGCGTTCAGATGTTTTTTGCTAATTATATCTAAGACCGAATTCGACGAAACTTAGATTTATAGGAGAGTACCTAACTATACATGGAACAATTTTACTTCCCCGTACTAAAAGAACGAATGTATAATTTATTTAAAGAAAGAGGTCGTTGTATCCGTACTTATTGCAATGTGAGGTTATACAGTTTTAATTTGGTAGGTTTCTTTTATTATAATTTTTCTAATTATGTGACATTTCATTTAGATTAGGGCTGGTAAAACGCAAAATCAGTTTACTCTATAGTAACCGGCGCGCGGCGACCTAATCTAAGAATAAAATTTACTCGTGTTTGGTCGAATCGGGCCTAAGACAGATAAGAGGCATCCCCAGGCAAAAAAATGGCGTCAAAAGATATTTGATATTATATTGAACGAGAAAAAGAAATTGTTGTTTGTTAACGATATAGTATATTTTATTTTATTTATCAGGTTTGCCAACAGGCTTACATGATACAATATTAAACAACAATCATCATATTTTATGAACGCAAGTTTAAAACAGTCAACTCCCGGCCTATAACCCAGACACAACACATACTGGATTAACAGTCTTTCCCTATTCAACAGCACATGTTAGAAAAGGACCACAATAAACCAAGATCGTTCGACGCAGCGCCACATTGCCGCCGTTTGCCGCCAAAACATTTGTCAAAAGAGGTCTTTGAACTCTAAAGCTGGGTCAATAGGGTTTAAATTTATGTAATCGCTATTATTTGGAACCCTCATTAATAAGTCGACTTGACAGCTGAATGCAAGAATCGAAATATTTGATAATGAAAGTGATCCGCGAAATCAATCCTTAATACAAGGTGATACGGATTACGTTTAACCTTGGAGTTATATGGATTTGGGATAGAAAAAAACGTTGAAAATTAACGCGGGGTGGTTTAAGAAGTGAAAAAGCCTGTCTTTTAATTACATATTTCATTTTTGTCATTCATGCGCATGACGCCATCCAAAGCCGTGGTGGTCCAGTGGCGAGTATCCTTGCCTGCCTTGCAGGAGGCGATGGTTCGATCCCCGTCCAAGCCGACTCGTACCAATGAGTTTTTCGGAATTTATGTACGATTTGTTACACCACTGGCTTTTCGGTGAAGGAAAACATCGTGAGGAAACCTGCATGTTTCGATTTCGAGGCGTGTATACTCACTGTCCATTATAAGTGGCGACGGGCTCACCCCCCGTCACACTGGACAGAGTTTCGGTACTACTGGTGAAACGTGGATGTTCTGAGGTTTCAGAATATCTCTGACTACCCCCTCGGGGAATATAGTCGTGAGCATTATGTATGATGTTCAGGGAATACCATTTCTTCGCCATCGTAATCTACAGGGTCCTTCTTAATATGCTGACACTTTTTTAAGGGGATGATCAGACCATAAAACTGAACAACTTTCTCTTTGGGACCAACATCGAAATCACGAACAAATAAAAATCTGCTGTCAATATTAGGCTCAAGTAGGTTTGCAGTTTTTTACGGAACATCTCGATGTTGTTGCCATAGGAAAGTTGTGCAATTTGACGGTCCGATCATCCCCTTAAAAAGTGTTATCATATTTAGAATTATCCTGTACACAGGGTGCAAGGCGTTAGGCGACCGCTTCCGAAAACTCAAAGGGGTGAAAGTACCCATCAATATGAACTACATATATTCGGATCATTCGCGAAATGGCTACCGAGTCGTGAAAGCCCCAATTCGTGAAATGCCTAATTCGTGAAATGGCCAATTCGCGAAATGGCTAACTTTACTTAGAATTTTTTTTCTCCCGTTTTTCATTTATGATGTCCCATAGGATTGGGTAGGGCGGGGTACGCGGTAGCAACTTTTGACTAGGTACCTATGCATTTTTTGGGTTAGGTTTAGAATCGTGCAGCACGAATTTAGGGGGGAGTGGGTTAGGGGGTAGGTCCCCGAAGTCCCCCCGCACCCTCCAAAAAGGTTGAGAGGGAAGTCGAAACGTGTTTGCTCCGCTTCGCCCCGCGATTCTATATTGCACCCCTTAATTCTGTCAAAAAGGGGCCGGGCCTCCGCCGCTCCGCTACGGCCCGGTGCCAATGCCAGTACAGAATGTTTTTTTTTTTAAATCATATTAAAATTAAATTTAAAAAATGGGGGTGGACTTGGGGGACCCCCCCCCCCCTACCCCTACTCCCCCCCCCCCCCTAAATACATGCCTAGATTCTAAACCCAACCCAAAAAATTCATACTTGGTCAAAAGTTGCTACCACATACCCCGCCCTACCCAATCCTATGGGACATCATAAATGAAAAATGGGTGAAAAATTTTTCTAAGTTAGCCATTTCGCGAATTAGGCATTTCCAGAATTGGCCATTTCACGAATTAGGCATTTCACGAATTGGGTCTTTCACAATTCGGTAGCCATTTTGCGAATTAGCCATTTCGCGAATGATTCCACATTCATTCATAATGGATGGGGACCAACAGAACAAAAAAGTACAAAAAAATTGGTACGGAACACTAAAAATCAACTGTTCCATCCACTTTGCACGGTAGGTATTTTTTGTATGAGAGACTCTAACGAGAGACAGATAGCTATTTTTTTTTGAGTTCTTTACGTTGGTCCCATATAAAAGTTGTTCATATTGATGGGAACTATAACCTATTTAAGTTTTCAGGAGCGTCTGCTTTACACCTTGTGAAGTATACCTACAAAATACAATTTTGCAGCCATGGCAGATATTTTAAAAGCACCTTACACACATACTTATACACACAAACATATTATGTAAGTATATCATTATAGTTAAAGATTATTCAACGATTAAACAAGCTATAATTCGGAAAAATTACAGTATAAATATAAAATAAAGTTCATGGTCATTTGAATAAATTATCATAATTTTTATATAAGTATAAAATGTCTAATGCCATGCTCACACAAATTCACAGTGCGGCAATGAATTTTCTGACAACTTGCTATCAATTTACGTTTATTTTACTTCAAGTACAAAAGGATATAATTCATATGACGCCGGCGTTCCATACATAGCAAAGTTCCATCTAGGGTTGCCACCCGTACTTTATAATAAAGTATTGTACGTTATTTCAGGTAATTGTACTCTATACTTTATGAGAATAATAAAGTACACGAAAATACTTTATTTCGCATGATTTGATTTCTTCGAGATTTTGAAAAGTTTAGTCCTAAGCATTTTTTCGTTAAACGAAACATATCGATTAGTGCTGAATCGATGTCGCGACTTGCCAGCGCCACATATCACTTATAACACCATCCTGCCGATGTCTTTGAACAATTTTATTTTTAATGAAAACGCCTCATTGTTTAGTAGAGATACAAAGATAAAAACTGCAAAAAGCAATAAAAATATGTTATTAAACATAAATAACACAGAAAAATAAATTGTACTTTATTTTGATACTATGTACTTTTTTTCTTAGCTGTAATAACCAATGTAATTTAATTGCACAAAAAAAAGGTGGCAACCCCAGTTCCATCCTAGTTTGAACATTTGCGATTGGTGCGAGTCAGGCTACTAGCGCACTGAGGGTTCCGTACCACACCACCACACCTTCGATCAAAATAAAATTATTTTGATCTAAGCACCACACAACATAAAAACAATTTACAAAAAAAAAAATCTCTCCGTGACCTTTAGCTCTATTCCTGAACCTCTATTTCTGAACCAAGTCAAGTTGCAGACACGTTGAACAATTTTTTCGTTTCAGTGGGGACCAATACTGGGATGAAAGCAACGGCTCCTGGCCAAATGGTTCTATCCCCAATTTCTAATACAATATACTTAAGCCCAGTCGATTGCACAGAAATACGCAAAATTATACTAAAATTAAAAAATAAACATAGTTATGGCTTTGACGAGTTCTCACCAGCCCTTATTAAATCATGTGTGGAAGAGCTTTTGTTTCCTTTAACTTACCTTATCAACCAGTCATTTTTCGAGGGTACTTTCCCTGAACTACTTAAAACCTCGATTATCAAACCAGTACCAAAGAAACAAGCGGCTAACGACCCCAATCAATATCGTCCCATCGCAATGCTCTCTACGTTTTCAAAAATTTTTGAAACCGCTATGGCGGACCGGTTGAACTCTTTCAGTGAAAAATATAATATCTTCGACGATAACCAATATGGTTTCAGGAGAAAACGTTCAACCATACTTGCAGTCTACAAAATTATGCACGAAGCCCTGAAAATAATAAATGCTAAGGAACATGCTGTGGGGCTAATGCTTGATATGAGTAAAGCGTACGATAGAGTCTCACACGAAATACTCCTTAACAAGTTATACGGAATAGGTGTACGGGGAATTGCACATAAATGGTTTGCATCGTATCTGCAGAATCGAAATCAATGTGTAGAGATTGAATACTTAGATAAGCAGGAACATTCAATGAATCGCATTAGGTCTGTGAAGCAGCACGCTGAGAACTCTATCCCACAGGGTAGCGTTCTCGGATGTATACTGTTTCTGCTCTACGTGAATGATTTGCCGAAGGTAGTCAATAAGAAATGTACTATGTATGCGGATGACATCACAGTAGTTTTCTCTTGTAGGAATAGCAACGACCTGAATCAACAGCTAAACTCTACATTACAAATCATAACGGATTGGCTAACAGATCATAATTTGCAGCTGAACCTTTCCAAAACCAAACTAATTCAATTCCGACCACATCAGAAAGAAGGGCTAAATCTTGACTACATGTTCAACAATGAGAAAATAGAGCCCGTAGTTTCTTGTAAGTTACTAGGGATCTGGGTAGATACTCACATTAATTGGAAGTCACACGTAGAAACCATTGTCGGGAAAATGTCCAGATTCACATATGCCTTATACGAACTAAAAAAGTGTACAGACCAAAAAACAGCAAAATGTACGTACTATGCTTATGCGAATTCGTGGTTAAATTACGGAATCATTCTATGGGGTAATTGTACAGCCATTCAACAGCTCTTTAGATTACAGAAAAGATGTGTCAGAATACTGGTAAATATAAATGAGTTTGAAAGCTGCAGGCCGCATTTTAAGGAGCAAAAAATATTAACTCTTACTTCCATGTACATCCTTGAAATGTGTAAATTTGTAAGGAGACAACAAAATCTATTTAAGCAACACACCAGACCGCAAAACCTGCGCATCATAAATAGATTGGCTCGACCATTTACAACTTTACACATTGTCAGCTCCGGTACATTTCACATGGCTGTAAAAATTTATGATAAGTTACCAGAACAAGTAAAAGCCATAGAAAAAGAATCGCACTTTGTAAACAAAGTAAAGGAAATTTTGATTTTAAATTGTTTTTATACTTTAGATGAATATTTGAAATAGACTGATGACCATTGTATGTCAATAATTTGTATTATACCTACATTTCTATTATACTATTTATTGTTTAATTTAAATGCTTAATTTTTAAATAATTTGAATTCTATTCTAATTGGTGCTTATACATTTTATCCAATAATAATAATAAAATTATTTTTGTGTTGTTTTTAAAATATGAATATGCTATGTATGTCGAAAATAATTACTTTATGCATGAAAAGTTCAAAAAATAGTTAAAGTTTGTTTGTGTCTTTCTAAGTTTTATAATATTTACATTCAAATGTAAATTGCAGTGCCCTTACAGGGCTCATGTTGCGAACTGTTATTACCTGTATAAGATCTATGTACACCACATGAAGCAATAAATGATTATGATTATGATTTAGCGCAAGACAGTCACAGTTGGCCGGTTTTCATAAGCATAAGCATATGCTCACGACTATATTCCCCGAGGGGGTAGTCAGAGATATTCTGAAAACTCAGAACATCCACGTTTCACTAGTACCAAAACTGTAGATGGGGAGTGACCCCGTCACTACTTGTAATGGACTGTGGGTACAATATATGCACCGAAATTGAAGCATGCAGATTTTTTCATGATGTTTTCCTTCACCGAAAAGCCAGTGGTGTTACAAATAGTACTTAAATTCCTAATATAGTTCCTATAATAGTTAATGGACATCTTGCTTATGTGTTAGCACCGCATTTCCGCCAATGGTTTGAGGGAGTATCTATCCAATCTCGAGGATTGTTTTTGAGTAAGAACAACTGAGAAGGATTTTGGAGCCTCGTGGCAGGCTAAAACGCGAACCGCGCGAACACCACGCGAGAGACAAGTGTTCGGGGCAAACCCTGCAACGTGACTCCATTGATGATCTTATTAATAGTAACATATAAAATGAACTTACCTGAGGAACTTGAGTAGATTTTCCGCATCCCGTCTCACCGATAAGTACCAGGGTCTGATATTTCTCTAGGAGGTATAAGATATGGTTTCTATACTGGAACACTGGCAGCTTCTGCCTTTGAGTTTCTAAAGGCAAATGATGGTATCTGTTGTAAACAAAATTCGTTTTGGAATCACTGTCTATTGTTAATGCTGTATCCGAATTTGGGTTGACCAATGTTTCTATGGCACCATCTTTATTTCTGGTCGGATAGAGAGAATCGTCGCCTGAAAAAAAACAAAAATATAACCTCAAAATTTGTTACTAAAAGATCGGTATTTCGTATGACAAGTTACTGAGTAGAAATTATTACAAAGATTAATAAGGTACCTAATTTAAATTAATCAATAGTAAACGAATGGTATTACATACCGCCTGGCTTGATAAATTTCGGCCTTTGTGCAAACATAGCTGGAAACGCTGGAAACTTTATGAAACTTTCTTTGGTGTTTTGTCTACCTAGTAACTATTTACTTATTTGTCCAATAATTATGGTTCATATTCTACCACAAACTATATAATATAGAGATACTAACGTATATTCTACGAATGAAGAACAGAAAATTGTTTTCTGCAGTTTTGTTACAAATAAATAAAAAAACAAACACTTTTTCAGCGAACCAGCTATTTTCACGCTGCCACAGATCATTAAGAAAATCCAATGACAAGATTTTTTCTTTTTTTTGGCTTCGGTAACCAGGCTTTTAGCCTGAATTACCGGTTTTCTATATGGAATGTTGAGTTAACGGTAGCATCCCGGCTCTATTTTTTTTTTGTTGGAATGTTGGCCATTGTTGACTAATCTTGACAAATTCTAACATTCATGTGTCAACATTCTTATTACAGTGTGATAAAGATGAAAATGGCTCAATTCACATGAATATTTTAATGGCACGAAATCAATTGTTTACGCTATTTCCACGCTGGTTGCCATGGTAACCGTGTGACGTCATCTCACGCTGCCGGCCTAGTACTAGGTTGCGTTCCGAATTACGCAGAACTCCGAACAGCATTGACTTGCAATTTTCTTCTACACGTTCAGTTTTGATAGCAAGACTCACCAGAATCTGGTGCTGAAGCCAGGAATGTCTCCGCACTAGGGATCTCCTCAACGGCTAACAGCATCGACTTGCAATTTTCTTCTACACGTTCAGTTTTGATAGCAAAAACACACGTTTAACCAGAATCTGATGCTGAAGACAGGAATGTCTCCGTACGAGGGATCTCCTCAACGGATAACAGCATTGGCTTGCAATTTTCTTGTAGACGTTCAGTTTTGATAGCAAAAACACACGTTTAACCAGAATCTGGTGCTGAAGCCAGGAATGTCTCCGTACGAGGGATCTCCTCAACGGATAACAGCATTGGCTTGCAATTTTCTTGTAGACGTTCAGTTTTGATAGCAAAAAACCACGTTTAACCATAATCTGGTGCGGAAGCAAGGAATGTCTCCGTACGAGGGATCTCCTTAACGGATAACAGCATTGGCTTGCAATTTTCTTGTAGACGTTCAGTTTTGATAGCAAAAACATACATTTAACCAGAATCTGGTGCTGAAGCCAGGAATGTCTCCGTACGAGGGAACTCCTCAACGGTTAATAGCATTGACTTGCAATTTTCTTGTAGACGTTCAGTTTTGATAGCGAAAAACCACGTTTAACCATAATCTGGTGCTGAAGCCAGGAATGTCTCCATAAGAGGGAACTCCTCAACGGTTAATAGCATTGACTTGATAATTTTTTTGTATTCGTTCAGTTTTGATAGCAATACACACATTTAACCAGAATCTGGTGCTGAAGCAAGGAATGTCTCCGTACGAGGGATCTCCTCAACGGATAACAGCATTGGCTTGCAATTTTTTTGTAGACGTTCAGTTTTGATAGCAAAAACACACGTTTAACCAGAATCTGGTGCTGAAGCCAGGAATGTCACCGTACGAGGGATCTCCTCAACGGATAACAGCATTGCCTTGCAATTTTCTTGTAGACGTTCAGTTTTGATAGCAAAAAACCACGTTTAACCATAATCTGGTGCTGAAGCAAGGAATGTCTCCGTACGAGGGAACTCCTCAACGGCTAACAGCATTGACCCGTTGTTTTTTGTAGACGTTCAGTTTTGATAGCAAAACACCATGTTTAACCAGAATCTGGTGCTGAAGCCAGGAATGTTTCCATACGAGAGAGCTCCTCAACGGTTAATAGCATTGACTCGATATTTTTTTTGTATTCGTTCAGTTTTGATAGCAATACACACATTTAACCAGAATCTGGTGCTGAAGCAAGGAATGTCTCCGTACGAGGGATCTCCTCAACGGATAACAGCATTGGCTTGCAATTTTTTTGTAGACGTTCAGTTTTGATAGCAAAAACACACGTTTAACCAGAATCTGGTGCTGAAGCCAGGAATGTCACCGTACGAGGGATCTCCTCAACGGATAACAGCATTGCCTTGCAATTTTCTAGTAGACGTTCAGTTTTGATAGCAAAAAACCACGTTTAACCATAATCTGGTGCTGAAGCAAGGAATGTCTCCGTACGAGGGAACTCCTCAACGGCTAACAGCATTGACCCGTTGTTTTTTGTAGACGTTCAGTTTTGATAGCAAAAACACACGTTTAGCCAGAATCTGGTGCTGAAGCCAGGAATGTCACCGTACGAGGGATCTCCTCAACGGATAACAGCATTGCCTTGCAATTTTCTTGTAGACGTTCAGTTTTGATAGCAAAAAACCACGTTTAACCATAATCTTATGCTGAAGCAAGGAATGTCTCCGTACGAGGGAACTCCTCAACGGCTAACAGCATTGGCCCGTTGTTTTTTGTAGACGTTCAGTTTTGATAGCAAAACACCATGTTTAACCAGAATCTGGTGCTGAAGCCAGGAATGTTTCCATACGAGAGAGCTCCTCAACGGTTAATAGCATTGACTTGATATTTTTTTTGTATTCGTTCAGTTTTGATAGCAATACACACATTTAACCAGAATCTGGTGCTGAAGCAAGGAATGTCTCCGTACGAGGGATCTCCTCAACGGATAACAGCATTGGCTTGCAATTTTTTTGTAGACGTTCAGTTTTGATAGCAAAAACACACGTTTAACCAGAATCTGGTGCTGAAGCCAGGAATGTCACCGTACGAGGGATCTCCTCAACGGATAACAGCATTGCCTTGCAATTTTCTTGTAAACGTTCAGTTTTGATAGCAAAAAACCACGTTTAACCATAATCTGGTGCTGAAGCAAGGAATGTCTCCGTACGAGGGAACTCCTCAACGGCTAACAGCATTGACCCGTTGTTTTTTGTAGACGTTCAGTTTTGATAGCAAAAACACACGTTTAACCAGAATCTGGTGCTGAAGCCAGGAATGTCACCGTACGAGGGATCTCCTCAACGGATAACAGCATTGCCTTGCAATTTTCTTGTAGACGTTCAGTTTTGATAGCAAAAAACCACGTTTAACCATAATCTGGTGCTGAAGCAAGGAATGTCTCCGTACGAGGGAACTCCTCAACGGCTAACAGCATTGACCCGTTGTTTTTTGTAGACGTTCAGTTTTGATAGCAAAACACCATGTTTAACCAGAATCTGGTGCTGAAGCCAGGAATGTTTCCATACGAGAGAGCTCCTCAACGGTTAATAGCATTGACTTGATATTTTTTTTGTATTCGTTCAGTTTTGATAGCAATACACACATTTAACCAGAATCTGATGCTGAAGCAAGGAATGTCTCCGTACGAGGGATCTCCTCAACGGATAACAGCATTGGCTTGCAATTTTTTTGTAGACGTTCAGTTTTGATACCAAAAACACACGTTTAACCAGAATCTGGTGCTGAAGCCAGGAATGTCACCGTACGAGGGATCTCCTCAACGGATAACAGCATTGCCTTGCAATTTTCTTGTAGACGTTCAGTTTTGATAGCAAAAAACCACGTTTAACCATAATCTGGTGCTGAAGCAAGGAATGTCTCCGTACGAGGGAACTCCTCAACGGCTAACAGCATTGACCCGTTGTTTTTTGTAGACGTTCAGTTTTGATAGCAAAAACACACGTTTAACCAGAATCTGGTGCTGAAGCCAGGAATGTCACCGTACGAGGGATCTCCTCAACGGATAACAGCATTGCCTTGCAATTTTCTTGTAGACGTTCAGTTTTGATAGCAAAAAACCACGTTTAAACATAATCTGGTGCTGAAGCAAGGAATGTCTCCGTACGAGGGAACTCCTCAACGGCTAACAGCATTGACCCGTTGTTTTTTGTAGACGTTCAGTTTTGATAGCAAAACACCATGTTTAACCAGAATCTGGTGCTGAAGCCAGGAATGTTTCCATACGAGAGAGCTCCTCAACGGTTAATAGCATTGACTTGATATTTTTTTTGTATTCGTTCAGTTTTGATAGCAATACACACATTTAACCAGAATCTGATGCTGAAGCAAGGAATGTCTCCGTACGAGGGATCTCCTCAACGGATAACAGCATTGGCTTGCAATTTTTTTGTAGACGTTCAGTTTTGATAGCAAAAAACCACGTTTAACCATAATCTGGTGCTGAAGCAAGGAATGTCTCCGTACGAGGGAACTCCTCAACGGCTAACAGCATTGACCCGTTGTTTTTTGTAGACGTTCAGTTTTGATAGCAAAACACCATGTTTTACCAGAATCTGGTGCTGAAGCCAGGAATGTTTCCATACGAGAGAGCTCCTCAACGGTTAATAGCATTGACTTGATATTTTTTTTGTATTCGTTCAGTTTTGATAGCAATACACACATTTAACCAGAATCTGGTGCTGAAGCCAGGAATGTCTCCGTACGAAGGAGCTCCTCAACGGCGAACAGTATTGACTTCATTTTTTTTGTACTCGTTCAGTTTTGCTGTTCGCCGTTGAGGAGTTCCTTCGTACGGAGATATTTCAGGTTAAATGTGAGTTTTTACTATGAAAACTGAACGCGTACAAAAAAAATCAAGTCAATGCTGTTAGCCGTTGAGGAGTTCCCTCGTACGGAGACATTCCTGTCTTCAGCAACAGATTCTGGTTAAATGTGAGTTTTTACTATCAAAACTGAACGTGTACAAAAAAATCAAGTCAGTGCTGTTAGCCGTTAAAGATTCCCTCGTACGGAGACATTTCTGGCTTCAGCACCAGATTCTGGTTAAATGTGAGTTTTTACTATCAAAACTGAACGTGTACAAAAAAATCAAGTCAATGTTGTTAGCCGTTGAGGAGATCCCTCGTACGGAGACATTCCTGTCTTCAGCAACAGATTCTGGTTAAATGTGAGTTTTTACTATCAAAACTGGACGCGTACAAAAAAAAATCAAGTCAATGCTGTTAGCCGCTAAGGAGATCCCTCGCATGGAGACATTCCTGGCTTGAGCAAAAGGTTCTGGTTAAATGTGAGTTTTTACTATCAAAACTCAAAACTGAACGCGTACAAAAAAAGTCAAGTCAATGCTGTTAGCCGTTGAGGAGTTCCCTCGTACGGAGACATTCCTTGGTTCAGCACCAGATTCTGGTTAAATTTGAGTTTTTACTATCAAAACTGAACGCGTAGAAAAAAAATCATAGTTATGCTGTTAGCCGTTGAGGAGTTCCTTCGTACGGAGACATTCCTGTCTTCAGCAACAGATTCTGGTTAAATGTGAGTTTTTACTACCAAAACTGAACGCGTACAAAAAAAATCAAGTCAGTGCTGTTAGCCGCTGAGGAGATCCCTCGTACGGAGACATTCCTGGCTTCAGCACCACATTCTGGTTAAATGTGAGTTTTGCTATCAAAACTGAACGTCTACAAGAAAATTGCAAGTCAATGCTGTTAACCGTTGAGGAGATCCCTCGTACGGAGACATTCCTGGCTGGGATTCTGGTTAAAATGTGTGTTTAACAACACAAAAAACATATGGCAACACTGGGTCGCACCGTGCCCGCCCGCCCTCCGCACGTGCCTGTCCGTTCGCCGCCCGCACCCGCACGTCCTCCGTCCGCGCCCGTCCGTCCTCTGCCTGCACCCGTCCGTCCACGTCTTCCACTCGTGCTCCGTCCGTGCCCATCCCGTCCTCCGCACGCGCCCGTCCGTTCGCCACCCGCGCCCACGTCCTCCTTCCGCGCCCGTCCATCCACGTCCTCCGCTCGTGCTACGTCCGCGCCCGCACGTGCTCCATCCGTGCCCGTCCCGTCCCCTGCCCGCGCCCGTCCGGTGTAATGTGAACAGCGCTTAAATTTTCTATTTTCATTATTTCATTCATTCGCTCAACGGTCCTTTGGTAAGTTTCGGTTTTTGCACCACTAGTTACTACCAACATGCAGATATTATTATTTTTATATCTGGCAACATCGATTTTTAAATGTGACCACCCTAGCGTGAAAATAGCCTTTGCCCTTTTTCAGTCTGTCATCTGTCTGTCAGTGTCACTGTCACATCCTTTTTTTTTAATAATTTATCCTTTCGGAAAAGCAATGGAAACTAGCCCTTACAGCCTGGTCTTCAGTACTTAACCCAAAGAGTAATATAAGTATATTAGAAAAGAGAACCCACTCGTGGCAACATTATGCATCCACCTTATGTCAAATTGAAAGCTACCTAACTCCATCTATGTTCCCGTTCTGTTATTAAACCTATACTATACATACCTACATATATCTACTCATACGTATACATATTATTGTTTTGAATGCTAGTTTTCGTTCAATCCCGCACCGATCCTGTTAAATTTCAGTCTCCCTACTATTTCTGTAATCTGTATATTGGTTAGAGAACAACAGAAACTCCAGAACATCACTAAATCGGCACGAAATTGAACTAAAACTACAAACAACACGCACATAACACAAATAGGCAGCCATCTTGTGAATTTGGCAATTTGACATTGACATAGACCATAAAATCTTTTTTTTTCGTAGTTTGCAGAACGTAATACTAGATGGCTGCACTTTCTATGCAAACTACATTGAAGATACCTGCCAAAAGGCAAATGTCCTCCCACTGACTTAACCTAACCTATAGCTTGGCCAAAAAGTAATGATCGTGGTGACAGGTGGAAATAAATGTGAGGCAACACCACCATTATTGCCAGGTTATGCGTGATTTTGACGTTCTTGCGTGGAGGCAGCGCCCTCATTTAATTTCTACTCTTTTTGGCCAAGCTGTACCTAACTCTTGAAATGCAAGGGTGGTTCAAACATTCCAATTAGATGAGGATTAATCCAACTCAAACGAGAGCGCCTATCTTTATTTCTCACTTTAACTATATTGTTCTCCATTAATGGCACATTATTAAACTAATTCTACCACATTAACACAATAATATCCATCCCGTCCTTTTCTTCTCAATTCCCACGCAAAACTCTATTTTATAATGAACTAGCGACCCGCCCCGGCTTCGCACGGGTGCAATGCACATATAAACCTTCCTCTTAAATCAATCTATCTATTAAAAAAAACCGGATCAAAATCCGTTGCGTAGTTTTAAAGATCTAAGCATACATAGGGACAGACAGATAGCGGGAAGCGACTTTGTTTTATACTATGTAATGATGATTCATGATCTTGGAAGCTCGCGCGATGCCGCCAAAATCACAATGTACGAGTTTTCTTGAACCAAAATGTATGTTCTGTTAGCGTGTTTATTTGAGATTCCTGATATATTGGTCGCTTTACGATACACAATCACACACAACTTTTTGATACACAATCCGCACGAAATTATGACAGAAATATCACTAAAACCATTTTTTTACGAATATCAAACAAGACGAAACACAACACACACAATGGCGCCAAAAAACTCCGTGTCACATCCATCATCACCGTAGGTTGAGTATTCTATAGATTTCCTGACAGCGTATACTCGAAAGGGACAGAGATATGACAAAAATGTATGAGAAATCGTGCCTTTGTCTGCCACAGTTGCAAGATTTTGTATGCAATTTCAACTGTGGCAAACAAAAATATTGCATACGCAGAAAGGGACAAACGACATGGATTTTGTCGCGTTTATTCTGTGTAATTAGCGTATAAGGCTGTCTCGATTTCGAGACTATTATTATTTTAATGCCTTTTCTAGTTGATTCTCTTTCTACGATCATCACATGTCACTGCCATAGATTAATAAGTTGCCTTGCAGAGGAAACCGCTTTTGGCGGGAATTTGTCATATTTAATCGAATTTTTATTGTTTTTAATGAGTTTTGGTTCGTAAAATTGGTGTTGTTTTGCGTAACATAAAATGAGTAACAAAACAAAAATTGTTTATATACAACTGTCATGAACTGACAGTTACTCTCAATCAGGCTGTATGGGCTTGTCTCTTTGCCTATCCAAAATGGATGAAGATGAACATAAACTACAACTGACTGTCACTGTCACAGTGTTACTCACTTCACTATCAGTTGCTGCAACATTTTGTAAATTTCAAAAAATATTAATTTTTTAGTTTACTTACATAAACCTATTTCCATCGTAAAACATGTGCCCGAGATAGACTCGCGTTGTAATTCCAATTCTAACACTAGAGTTCCTATATGTACGTTCTTCGTTTTGGTTTGTGATGGTTTATAAGTTAGGTGAGTGTTTTTGTAGTATTTATTGTGTAAGTGTTTATTTATGTAAATTGATGGCAAGGGACATCCAAGGATGGGCAATAAGTAGTAACTAAGGTAGTAACTCATGTCCAAGTCTGACAAAATATAAACTTGAATAAAACTAAATATTTGTCCTTTGGGTATTTTATTCGTTGTGTTCTATGATAGTTTGTGGTTGTGTTATTTTTCTCACACAGTTACCAGGGACAACAACCACAGATACCCTAGAGTTTGCTCTGCAACTTGTATCGGGTCTCTTTACAAAGTCTCACACTACTCGTTGCTACTAGCCTGGACCCTCAGATAAATTAACAGGAATGGATGCGATATTACGCGCATACCCCTCTGCCAAAGACGCATGCTCAGTTAGCATACCCGTCATATAAAATTAGTTGACGCGCGTCCCGCGCCAGTATATAAACCTCCCCCCTCACCCCCGCAAAATTGACAGACTTTTTTGCGTAGAAATGAGAGATCATTTCCAATCCATTCCTGTTAATTTATCTGAGCCTGGACCATAATACGTTTATATCATAGAGGTATTATACCAGGAATAGAGGAACATATAGCTGAGAGAGCGAGATGTACCTAGCGGCACCACTGTATAATAGAAAGAGATACGTGACGCTAGGCAATAGGACCGTTTTTTTAGTCTCCAATTAATTTGTACAATTCGGTTTCCGTGAATAATTTCGAATCTAAAGTGAAATCGTAGATAATTTTATGAAATATACTGACACTACTTCATTAATTTATCCACAACTTCACGTTAGACTCAGAATTATAGACAATATTCGAAGTTTCATCAAAATCAGTTCAGTAGTTTTTGTGTGATGCGCGAACAAACAAACAAACAAACTCACAAACAGACAGACAACATTTCTAAAAAAGGTTGCTTTCGAGTCTGGGATAGGTACCTAAAAACCATATCATAATCTTTTTTTGTAAATATCTTCAATGTACAGACACACTTCAGTTACAGTTTTATAATAGTTTAGAAAATACTAATCTGTTTTGTCCTTTTTAGATCCTCATTGTTGAATGACACCGTTATCTCCTGACTTAGTTTGGAACTACCTGCAGTGCTGTATCTTTCCTCTACATGGCAGACGCATCACTCATCTGTTGTAGAAAACATTGCTTTGTATTGATAGACATATTGATTGGATTCCTGTCGTTAAAATGGATGTTGAAAACACATCTACAGAAGGTGTAACTGATATTAAAAAAGAAAATGAATCATACAATGAGGTAGAGAGTGATATGGACTTGTATGCAGATCATGAGATCAAAGAAGAAATGGTTATTGGACCTGTGGTGCTCCAACCAGTACTTTATGTGGCGTATCGTCCTGAAGGTTAGTGATATTTCATTAATATGATATCTTCTTCTTATCGTGTCGACTTCAAATTTTGAACAAAGTCGCTAAATAGTACCTTGCCAGAAGTGGGCAACCGATACTGCACCGTCGCTAGCGGTCATGAGCTCCTCCTGCGTACAGGTGTTAGGGCACGCAGGGCACGATGTGAGATGGGCCATCGTTTGTGGAGCTCCACACAAGCAACTCACATTTTGCGTATCCGAGAATCCCCACCTGAACATGTTGTCCTTACTGCGACCGACCTGGGTTCGAAGTCGGTTTAACGACTTCCAGGTCGCCCAAGGCAGGTCATGTCCAGGCGGGAGGCTCTCAGACGACGGCACAAATGGAGTTGGGAGGGCTCGCTTGCGCTGGGCCAGTATTTAGTTGGTCGACACACTTCATAAAGCTGCGTCGGCTTGGCAACCTTTGCGGCGCAGGAATGAAGCCGTGCATGGGATGATTAATATGATATTAAATAGGTCTTGTTTTCGTCCATGTCTACAAAGTCATTTAATATTGATCATGCTGCAAGTTCTCTAACCCATTGTAGCAATGGGACGAGACATTGTATGCCACTCGAGTTACTTGAGACCCAAACACAGTCACAACTAGAGTTGACTCAGTATCTGATGGCTTGGCTTTACTCTATTATCCTGAATTGAGTCAAGCTTATACATAAATAACAAGTCGATGATCAGATCATCAAACTAAATAACTGTCTCTATGGGACCAATTCGAAACCACGAATATAAATCTGCTGCCATACAAACCAAAGTCAAAGTCAAAAGTCAAAGTCAAAGTCAAAGTCAAAACCTATTCGAAACGTCTGAGACAGCTGATTTTTTTCGCGATTTCGATGTTGGTCCCGTAGAGAAAGTTGTTCAGTTTGATGGTCTGAACATCGTCCTTTTAAAATCTTTCAGAATCTTTAAGTTGGACCATTTTGTTTTTATACTATTGCTACTAACCACAAGTAGTGTCTTTCTCTTGAATAAATATATTTTTCGAAAATTTACGTACATAAATTATAATTTCAGATGATACTGTACACAAGAAGCCAAAACTAGAGACAACAGATGAAGAGACAGATCAGGTCAAGCCTCAAGACAGAATAAAGGAAGATATTAATACTGAACCATATTCATGCTCTCACTGTGACTACAAATGTAAGCAGAAGGGTGATTTGTCAATACATTTACGTACTCACACCGATGAAAAACTATATTCCTGCTCCCACTGTAATTACAAATTTAGGCAAAAGGGTTATTTGTCAACGCATTTGCGTACTCACACTGATGAAAAACCATATTCATGCTCTCACTGTGATTACAAATGTAAGCAAAAGGGTCATTTGTCAAAACATTTACGTACACACACACGCGAAAAACCATATTCTTGCCCCCACTGTGATTACAAATGTAAGCAAAAGGGTCATTTGTCATCACATTTACGTATACACACTGGCGAAAAACCGTATTCCTGCCCTCACTGTGATTACAAATGTAAGCGAAAGAGTGATTTGTCAACACATTTACGTACACACACACGCGAAAAACCATATTCTTGCCCCCACTGTGATTTCAAATGTAAGCATAAGAGTAATTTGTCAACACATTTACGTACTCACACCGATGAAAAACAATATTCCTGCTCTCGCTGTGATTACCAATGTCATAAAAATATTAATTTACTTCGTAAAACCTGCGTGAAAAGCAGGATAAAGATTACTGGACCCCGTGTCCCTTAGTAGGGTGACAATGCGATGATACTTTTAGGTCTTTTAATATTTTTTCATTATCCTGACGGATGCAAACGGCCCGCGGAAACTATGACAGATAAATGTTTTGTTTAAAAGAAGTGTGTTGTAGAGTTTCTGGCCGTATCTTCTCTACAACGGAACACCTTCCGAAGCGGTGGTAGAATAAAAATGACGTCAGAAAGTTATCTATGTGATATTATTTTGAATAAAAAATTTTGAGTTTGAGTTTGATATACTATAAGGGGTATGGACCTCAAATGTCATAGCTGATTAAGAATATGAAATCATTTTGTTTTTATTTTCAACTTTCATGAGGGTTGCCATACAAATTTCATAACTTTTGAAATGCTGTTACTTTCTCGTTCCTCTAGCCCTCAAAAATTAAGTCCTATGAAGAAAATGCATAGGTACCTTGTAGGAAATTTTGTCAGAATAAAATGCCTGTAGGCTGACATGTGTGCTCACTTATGTGCGTTTTTTAAACATTGTTAACCATTTGTTTTTTCTCGACTATTCCTGTATCTATCAGTGAAAACCTGTTATTGGCTTTCTGCTTTATACTCGTGTGACTACTGTATTGTATTGCTGTTGGTTTTCCAATAAAATAAATAAGTAAAATTATACCTATGAAACTATTCACAGCGAGACAGATTCCGAGAAATAAGCGAAAACCTGAAAAATCCGAAAATTGGTTTTTTGAGTACCTACACCGCCGCTTGCACAGCACTTTGAAAATTGGTTTAGGTCCTAATAACATATAAAAAATTCAGAAGGACCGGACCTTTTGCAAGATTGCGAGCACGGATGTACCACGGACTTGAAAAAAAGGCGGACGTAATGTTACACTAGAAAGATGTGAAGCATACAAGGTCCTACAATTTCGTTTGTTCTACAAGGGACTGAAAAAACTTGGTCGGCCGACCCCTATCCTGGTGGGGTTTGTGCAGGAGGGTGACTAGTAACCTCTCTGAGACGACACTAATTACCCATCGAGCTTATGAACCAAATTATGCTTATCCGATTGGTTTTAGTTAGTGTAACCTTAATTAATCCGCGGTGTAACGAAGTACACTCGGTCGTCCGCCGGATATCCTGGCAGGTTGTGTTTGTTGTTTTTTTTAACTATATAATTTAAGTTTTTTTTCTTACTTTGTGCTTTATTTGTGATGAAAGTATCAATTTAGTGTGTTTAATATAAGGGAAAATTAAAGGGGTTTTTACTTACAAACGGGGACAAATATAAGCACTAAGCAGTATGTAAGTTGTTTGTTAAAGTGTACGTTTTTTTTTTATGTTTAGAATTTATGTAATGTTCTGTACACAGACTTAAAAGAAGAACCATACGTAATCTCGTCTAATCATTAGTGAAGCACCCATTTCTTTTGTGTGCGTGCTGTCACGTGGTACATAAGGTGACTGGTTGTAGGACCTGCGCCTAGAGCTAGTGCATCTGTGCGAGTGTAGGTCCCTTGTAGAACAATCGAGATTGTATTACCTTGCATGCTTCACATCTTTTTAGTGCAATATTCGGTCCGTATTTCTTTCAAGTCCGTGGTTTTGTATGGATAAATAAAAGTTTATAAAGATAGGGAGAGAAAACTAAGGTCAGAGAAAATTTAAAAAAAAATTGCGGATTTAAAATTAATAAAATTGGATGGGGCCGCGGATTTCGGCACAAATGACGCAACAGTTTGCGCGACGGTGACGCAATAATAGCGCAACAATTTGCGCCACGGTAACGCAATAGTAACGCAATATAGTAACGCAAAATTATAAGGCTTGTTGTATACTGGACTGCAATTCTGTAAGGTAACATTCCTCAGATCGTCGAAGTAAGACGAAGACGAAGTATTAAGTTTCACACAATGCAAACAGAAAAGACAGCTCGCAGATGTTTCAACCTATGTTTGCGCTTAGAGAATTGCACTCCTGAGCCTTTTAAACAAAAATAATTGTCTTAATAAAGTATTTTTTTTAAATACTTAGATAGTTATTTTGAAGATAGTTATTTTGACCATTTGACTTCACCACAAGTTTGTCATGTTATCTCATTCATTATGGCAGCTATGATGCTAACTTTCATAGAAATAGATTGCGTTTGGTATTGCCATTTAAAATAATATCAATCTACAAAACGTGACTAACAAACTTCCCAACTGGCAAAATTTACTCTTATATACAAGGTGTTACAAAACTACAAATAAACATTTAAGGGGGTGGTGTAGACCATCAAACTGAACAACTTTCACTATGGGACTAATATCGAAATCGCGAAAAAAAAAATGTATGTTCTATACTCTACAAATCTACTAGAGCTAAAATATGTATGGGATTTAAAATTATTTTTTTCGCGATTTCGATGTTGGTCCCATAGAGAAAGTTGTTCAGTTTGGTGGTCTAAACAACCCCCTTATGAGTTTCAAAAATTTATTGTTACTTATGAAACACCTTGTATATCCCAAGAGCATATTTTTTTCAGTCTTATATAACACTTACAGCCTGCTATAAGTGTGGAATTGGGCGCACTTTATAAGTCTATTCACCCTTTGTGTTGCCTTATAATGGTCTTGTGAAGTGTATTTTCAATCTTACAAAACTCTTAAGGATGCTTTTATAATTACGAACAAACTTACAAGTGACTTACAATGGCATGCTTTAAGGGCAATTGCCCTTACAGTCCTCTTACTAGTGCTGCTCTAAGTGTAATATCGCTTGTAGTCCTCTTTGTGATCCCCTAGTAAGAGTGTAATCACAATTCGCCGAAGAGGTCTAGTCGCGTGTGTTCTGAAATGTTTTTTGGATTATAATTATTAAGACGCATCAAAAACGTAAGTAATATTTTATAATTTGTTTCACTTTCCTATGAAACGTAGTGTGTCTATATTTGCATAATTGTTTATTAGAGTATATATGCGACTGCGGTTGCGAAGTAGATTTTCTCGATTATTTTTAAATTTAAATAATAATATTATCGAAGGGCCTTTTCAAAAACGTGTCTTAAATATTAAAAATTATTTTATTTATTTGTGAAATACATCAAAATGTGGCCATTACCACCAATTATGATTTATAAGTGATTTATCAGAACTAAATAAGAGCAGTACTCTTATTTAAGGCTTTTATCGCACTTGTGAAGTCAAAATAAACCAAATCATTTGGCTACACGGCCATATTTCAGATACGTATATTTCTTCGGAACGCTCCACTTCTCTTAAACCGCTTCCATTTGAGTAAATCCATCCTTAATAAAAAACAGTTATTTAAGCAAGCTAAATAGGACATCTATTTTCCGCCATCTTGGCCAAACAACTGACACAAGCAGAAAAAGCACTTTTAAGACTCTTTGAACGTGCTACTAGTCTTTAATATGTCTTAGGTAAGATGAATCACACTTATAAGTACTGGTCTTACAACAGGTTTATGAAATGCCCTAATAAGTCATTCACTCTTAATAAATACTTAGTAAAGTATCTTCTAAGATCGAGTGCTCTTGCAAAATGCTTGTATAAGTGTTAATAAAGAATCAAGGGCAATAAGGCTTATAAAATGCGCTTATAATACCACTACTCTTATAAATGTCTTATTACGTTTTCTTATATATGTCTGTAAAAATGTGTTACAAGTATGAAATCACATCATCATCATCAATCACACAAGCAGAAATAATTAGTATAACCGTCATAGAGATCAGTCACTTTTAAGACTCTTTGAACCTGCTACTAGTCTTTAATATGTCTTAGGTAAGATGAATCACACTTATAAGTACTGGTTTTACAACAGGTTTATGAAATGCCCTAGTAAGTCATTCATTCTTAATAAATACTTAGTAAAGTATCTTCTGAGATCGAGTGCTCTTGCAAAATGCTTGTATAAGTGTTAATAAAGAATCAAGGGCAATAAGGCTTATAAAATGCGCTTATAATACCACTACTCTTATAAATGTCTTATTACGTTTTCTTATATACGTCTGTAAGAATGTGTTACAAGTATGAAATATCTTATAGCCTAAATAGACTTATAACATGCCATTATAAGGGTTTCACTCTTAATCAGAACACATATAACCCTTATATAAGACTATAGATCTTATAAGCTTTTGTTTGTAAGAGTATTTTGCTAGTTGGGTTGTGGTGAATATTGGTAACGCAATAAAAGTAACGCATGCACTCGGTAAAAAAGACACGGCGGTTTTACCCAAATTTTCTCCATTTTTTAAGGAAAAAATTGAATTAGTCGACTCCCTGCCACAATTTTGAAATTTTAACCGTTTGCCATGCTGGATAATAACAATATAATTTGATACAAAAATTAAAAAATCTCTATGTTTGTAAGTTTTTAAGAAAAGCATCGGTTAATTTTGAGGTCATGGTAATGTGCCTAAATCCGCCCACCTTAGTTTGTTTCCCTCTAACCCAAGGTTGTCTGGAAGAAATCGCTTTTTAGCGATAAGACCGCCTTATTTGTACCATAACTATTTTTGTACCCTGCTCTGTACTGTAATTATGTGATCGGTGTAAACTAAGAACAATTTGTTCGTAGGGTGTAAATAAAGAATAAATCATTCATTAATTCTAGGATAAGATAACATAGAGATTAGCATTTGCTGTAGTAGCGATTAGTTTAGTATTTAAGATGGGATCAAAAGATGACGAGATATACAGATGTATTCAGAGATATAGCAATGTAGAAGTTACAAGTGATTAAACTATAGTCTCAACTAGAGCAGTCTTTTGTTTACGTCTCCCAGTTCACCATAAGGGACAAATCATTATGATACAAATATTAGTAGTTTTACTTCAGTCGTGTGGTCTAAAGTACACTTGTTTTTTTGTGTTCGTGAGTACGCTAGCGCAATGCCAACATACCATATCGTATCTACCTAACTATTATGATTTATCCACCGGACTTAATCTCGCCTACTCACGAGTGAAGCAACCATTTCTTTTGTGTGCGCGCTGTCACGCGGTACATAATGGTGACGGGTGTCGGACCTGGGGTGCGATTTTTGAATGTCGTTTTTAAATCTCATACAAAAGCGTTCTCATGCATCTTTCTACGGCTTATTTGACTTTAAAAAATCACACTCCTGAATTATGATTTTTGGAAGTCAAATCAGCAGTAGAAAGATGCAAATCTCCATAGAAATTTTGACATTTTCAACTGCTGAATTCATCGAATGAGATTCAAAAATCGCACTCCTGCGCCTAGAGCTAATGCATCTGTGTGAGTGTAGGTCCCTTGTAGAACAAACGAAAATGTAGGACCTTGTATGCTTCACATCTTTTTAGTGTCACATTACGTCCGTCTTTTTTCAGGTCCGTGGATTTATCTTCGTAATTTCTATCATAATGTAGGTAACTAATTATAGATGGAACAATTTTAATTCAAACTGAAACCTCCACATCCGCACTTTGAGTTCGAGGGCATCGATTACTTTATCAGGCCCGATTCGGCATGCATTGCCAGCTTTGATCGGTAACACTTTAAACATTGAATGTATAATTCAGGTAATGTATGCCGAATCAATCCGGTAACTAGTTGGACGTTGAGTGACGCTTGTTCAATCAACGTTCGGCCTAGTCATTCAATTAAATGTCGTCATTCGATGAACGCGCTAGTCATTCAATCAAATAGCAGATTCAACCAGATGACTTCGACATATCGACTGTTTTGACGTATGCAAGCTTAATGGCTTACTATGTGTGAATGTGTGCGTGCCGGCCTGTACGTACAGTGAGGTGGCCGTCTTTGAGTGACACAGTCTTTTTAAAGAGAGACTCGGTCAGACTTTGTTCATAGGTTCATGGTTGGACCCTTTTGTTTTTATACTATCGCTATTAATCACAAGTAGTGGCTTTCTCTTCAATAAATATATTTTTCGAACATTTGCGTACCTACCTACAATATAAATTGTAATTTCAGATGAACCTGTACACAAGAAGCCAAAACGAGAGACAACAGATGAAGAGACAGATCAAGTCAAACCTCAAGAGAGAATGAAGGAAGATAATACTGAAAGAATCATCGCCAACGTTGGCTTTAAACAGAATTCGTCCTCAAATACCAAACCAAATACACCATTGAGAAATAATGAAAGAACTAATTGTTACGAATTACGTGCTCACACTGATGAAAATCCATATTCATGCTCTCACTGTGATTACAAATGTAAGCAGAAGGGTCATTTATCAGAACATTTACGAACACATACAGGTGAAAAACCATATTCATGCTCTCAATGTTATTATAAATGCAGTAGAAAGCGTGATTTGTCAGGACATTTACTTACTCACACTGATGAAAACCCATATTCCTGCTCTTACTGCGACTACAAATGTAAGCAAAAGAGTAATTTTTCAAGACATTTACGTACTCACACACGTGTAAAACCATGTAAGCAAAAGGGAGATTTGCGTACTCACACTGATGAAAAGCCTTATTTATGCTCTCACTGTGATTACAAATGTAAGCAGAAGGGTCATTTATCAGAACATTTACGAACTCATACAGGTGAAAAATCATATTCATGCTCTCACTGTGATTACAAATGCAGTAGAAAGCGTAAATTGTCAGAACATTTACTTACTCACACTGATGAAAAACCATATTCCTGCTCTTACTGCGACTACAAATGTAAGCGAAAGAGTAATTTTTCAAGACATTTACGCACTCACACACGTGAAAAACCATGTAAGCAAAAGGGAGATTTGTCAAAATGTTTACGTACACACACTGGCGAAAAGCCATATTCATGCTCTCACTGTGATTACAAAGGTAAGCAAAAAGGTGATTTGTCAAAACATTTACGTACACACACTGGCGAAAAACCATATTCATGTTCTCACTGTGATTACAAATGTAAGCAAAAGGGTAATTTATCAGAACACTTACGTACCCACACTGGCGAAAAACGATATTCATGCTCTCACTGTGATTACAAATGCAGTAGAAAGCTTAATTTGTCAGAACATTTGCGTACTCACACTGATAAAAAACCATATACCTGCTCTTACTGCAACTACAAATGTAATCGAAAGCGTAATTTTTCAAGACATTTACGCACTCACACACGTGTAAAACCATGTAAGCAAAAGGGAGATTTGTCAAAATGTTTGAGTACTCACACTAATGAAAAACCATATTCATGCTCTCACTGTGATTACAAATGTTGGGATAAGAGTCATTTGTCAAGACATTTACTTACTCACACTGATGAAAAACCATATTTATGCTCTCACTGTGATTACAAAAGTAAGCAAAAAGGTGATTTGACAAGACATTTACGTACTCACACTGGCGAAAAACCATATTCTTGCTCTCACTGTGAATACAAATGTAGGGATAAGGGTAATTTATCAAAACATTTACGTACCCACACTGGCGTAAAACCATATTCTTGCTCCCACTGTGATTACAAATGTAAGCAAAAGGGTAATTTATCAGAACACTTACGTAAACACACTGGCGAAAATCCATATTCATGCTCTCACTGTGATTACCAATGTATTAGTAGGGGTAATATGTCAACACATTTACGTACTCACACACAAGTGAAAAACAATGAAGCTCTTAACTAGACACGTGGTACACTATACAGACAGAGGGTTATTTTGGGAGTGCTGTTGTTGTATAAACAGTATGTTAAAAGTTTTGATATATCTGCATTATTCTGCATAGCTAGCATGGCAGCGTGATATAGCACTATACACCTTCGCTCTCTTTCTATTTGCGCGCGAACGAACGAGATAAAAGACGTGATATAGCCGTATCACGTGTAACATGCTACGGCGGCTGGTGAGGCTCTGGTGAAAACAGATAAAATAAATTATTTGTCCATTTTTTACGCCCGCGGCGAGGTTATTTTTGACCAATTTATCAGGCCCGATTCGGCATGCGTTGCCAGGCTGCTTTGATCGTTTAAACACTTGCCGAATCGGGTCTGATTAATCGCACACGAGAAAGAAACACACACAGCCGAACAGCGCGCGCATTCGAACGATACGGTGCGTATGCCAACGTTATCTTTTTTTTATGATGATGTCTTCCATGCCGATACGGCTACAGTTGGCGACTGCTATGGGCTTCACTGATGTGCCCAGATGTGGCTAAGGTAACACGACCGGAAACACAATCATCTCCATGTTGCGGCGTCGCCGTAATAATCGAGGACCCCGTCGTCGCTGCGGGGCACAGTCGCGATCTCTGCCCACTCCTTTTTCTTCTGGCGTCTACAGACGTTACCGTCACATCGCTAGCCGGTTCTCACTTATCCCCACTACCCAATCCACCGCGTAGTCCCAGCAACGCCCATTGCAGTCCGTACCTCTTAAGGCTGAATTTCCACCAGAGATGTGCGAGGTAGCGAGGCGGTGAGCGAGGAAACAACCCGCCAATAGCGCGCTCGCTCGATCACGTCATTGGGAAATTGAAGCACTCCCATTGGCCGATTTTTTCTTCGCTCACCGCCTCGCTACCTCGCAATCTCTGGTGGAAAATCAACCTAAGGGTGCCCTTGAGCAGGTTGCTTAAGTTCTTTCACTGGTTCGGTTGACCTACCAGGGCGCTTCGCCGACACTGGTGTTGTCCGCCCATAGTCCGCAGTAAAAAGCAGTCACAGCTCCCTTAGCTATGCTGTAGATATTTGTCAGTTTCGACAAAAAAGGAAAAAGTAGGTATTCAATCTTTGCGGTGAAAGTGCGTCCGCATATGGCACACTATTATCTGTAACAGTAACTACCATTGAAGCATCGTGAGATCTTTTTTATGGAGTGCCAGGGGTGTCACGTAGGACCTACAAAAACCTAACTAATAATACCCAGGATAGGTAGGTATGTCATACTTTAACTAAAAAAATAAAGATAAGGCGAGAGAGAATGAATAAAAATCTAAGTTATACTTAAAATCTTTATTTTGAAATTGAAGATACCGATACATAAAATAAAAAGCTCATTAGTTAATCATTTTGCCATCGAAAATTACGTACTGAGTGTCTTTTTCAGACCTAAGTAATGATTCTTTGATTAACATCATTTTTATACGATATCGAATGCTTTTTCATTTTGAAGATTTCTCTTTAAATGAAGTAATCTTGGATTTGCAACGTCTTCAGGCAGTAAATACTGATCTGTACTATTAATGGTATCTCTTCTGGATGCTCCATTTAGTTTATTTTTTATTTCTGCAGGTATGTCGTTATTTGAGGCTATGGGCTCAACATGTTGGTTGGATTTCAAATTACCAAGTTGTTTTTTCGCTGTATCATTTAGTACCTCGCGTGATTGTTCAAGAGATTCTTTATTTTTAATGTTATTATTAATCATGACATCAAGTAGGTTCAAAATTTCACCGTATTTCAAATTCGATGTTAGATTTTGAATTATTTTTAATTGCTCGTCCAATATGGTATTATTGCTATTTAAAAATTTGGCGTCAACGAAAGCTGAGTTTTGAGAGACAATTTTCATAATATCATCTTCGTTGAAATTCTTTAAATCAGGTGAAACTTCAGTTATATTCGAATTCGGTATCAACTCTCCATATAATTTGACAGGATCTATTCTCAGATAAGGTTTTCTTATAAGCAAGTCTCTTAGATTGAGCAAGAACGTGTTGTAAGCCAATCTGTATTTTACAAAGAGGTATGGTTGATATTGATACAAAAATTGTTCAGGTCGTTTGAGCAAATACGTGAGTTCAATTATATTCGGCTTGTCAGGCAATGAATTCAATTTAAGTAAATTCGTTACGCTTGACCACTGTTTCGCATCAGCTGCTTCGACATTTGCTGGATAATTGGCTTGTTGTTGGAAATTAGAAGTAATATCGCCAACACTAGTTGGGATTTGGCTGACTGGCCTTATATTTTCTTGGTTTGGTAATCCGATAAGATCTAATAATGAAGGTTGAAGTTGATTAGGATTATTATATTGTTGTTGATTCATTAATCCGTTTGAAATACCATATTGGTCTAGGTTTTGATTGTTACTTTTTTCTTTGTCTACTCTCGGGATTAGAAAGGGATTGGGAGTGTTTTGATTGGGAAGAATAACTCGCTGTTGATTTTGTAGATCTAATAACTGCTGTCTTTTTATCAAATTTTGAAGAAGCACTTGTTGGTACGGGTCTATTAAAGGGGTCATAGGTTTTTGATTCGGGCTGTCTAAAGGAACGTTTTGACCGCGAAGTTGTTTCAAGAATATGAGTTGACTTGGCGTGAGATAATTTTGTAGTTGATTGAGTAATGTTTGTTGAAGATTGTTTTTGGAGATACCAGGATTTGGATCAGTTACGTCTATACTATCGTGATGGTAAACAACTTGGTTGGTATTAGGCCAGCTTTGTGGGGGAAGATTGTTTTGAGCTAACAGTTTTGTTGGCGAACCAACGATGTTAGGTAAATTAGGATTATAAGTTTGATGGAGGCTTGGAATGTCCAGTTGGTTTATATTACTTGGGCTCAAAACAATTGGTCTTTTGTTTTGATTAACTCCTTTGTTATTTGGATCAGAATCACTACCCTTTAATTCTTTTGCTATTACACCAGCCTGTTCGAGTAATGAAACGAAATCTCCCATTATGGGATTGTAACCGGTTACGTTGTATTGCAAAGCTTGATTATTAATTAAGAGCGGCTGTCCATTAGGACTATTCAAAGATTGATCACGTGACACGTTAAGAGGCTTATCTAAATAAGAGCTAGAAGGAAAATATCTTTGAAGATTCGACGTATTGTTATTTGGTCTATAATTTTGTAGAATAGACATTATGTCGATAACTCTGTGTTTATTCTCTTGATTAACTGCAGAAATGGATGGAATAGGTACCCGAGGGCCAAAGTTTTGATTTTTCTGTTCGAACGGGGGTTTATAATTCGGACTCTGAAGAGGGTTAAGATAATTCTGACCAAAAAAGGGATTTTCATTATTCTGATTAGGAAAAGGGTATAGATATTTCTGACCCTGAGAGGGAATTTTATTCAGAGAATTCCGATTTGGGAGAATTGGAGGGAGATTAAATGCATAATTCTCTTCAAGAAGGATAGGTCCTTGATTATTCTGGTCAAGGGGACGATTTAGACTATTCTGACTAGGAAGAGGGTTTTGGTTATTCAAATTAGGAACGTATGGATAATTTTGATAAAGAGGATTTTTCTGATTGAGAGGATTTTTATTAAGAAGAAGAGGATTGATATTTGGGGAAATTAAAGGGAGATTAATAGCATAATTCCCTTCAGGAATAGGGCTTCGATTATTCTGGTCAAGGGGACGATTTAGATTATTCTGACCAGGAAGATAGTTTTGGCTATTCAAATTAGGAAAGTATGGATAATTTTGATGAAGAGGAAAGTTCTGATTGAGAGGATTTTTATTAAGAAGAAGAGGATTGATATTTGGGGTAATTACAGGAAGATTAATTGCATAATTATCTTCAAGACGGATAGGGCTTTGATTATTCTGGTCAAGGGGATGATTTTGATTATTCTGACTAGGAAGAGGGGTTTGGTACTGCCAATTAGGAAAGTTCGGATAATTTTGATAAAGAGGATTGTTTGGATTGAGAGGATTTTGAAGTGTAACAGTGTTTTGATTAAGAGGAATCTGGTTTATTTGATTCGGTACAGATTTTGAATCACTAGTATATAATTTTGGGTACAAGATTTTCAATATATCTAGAAGAAACTGGTTATTGGGCATATCTTGGTTCTGCAGAGTATCTAGGCTTGGTTCGGGTACTGGTATTAATGGCTCCTGACTATTGGACGCATATTGGTTTTGGGGGTTTAAATATTTCGGCCAGACTATCTGATTACTCGTAGTGCCTTTACACATTGGCTGCTTTGATAACTGCAAATATGCATCGTGTGCTATAGATATTAGTTTCGTAAAAGCGTCTTTGCAATCCGGCTGGTCAATACTAGGTAATTGATATTTAAAAATTATTTTTGTTTGAAATTTCGGTTTTGAATCATCGTCGAAAAGACTACGCAGTTTTGGTTTTTGATTCAATAACTGCGATTTATATGTTTCTAAATCCTCCTGTGCGATTTTGAACTTGTTATAAAGTTCAGAGTTTTGTAAACCTTTTGGGTTTTCGTTCATATACTTTTTGATCAAATCCTGCTGATGATTTACTGTTTCTACTTTCGATTCGCTATTTTGAAGTTTTAACACATCGAATAGTTTGTTTAGAACTTTTATGAGAGCTTCCGAGTTTTTACATGCTGGTGGATTTTCTTTTGATGCTTCTTGTACTATTTCAAACGTTGGGCTTGAATCCTGCGTGGGAAATAAAAACGGATTGATAGGATAATATTTTAGGATAAGACATTAACATTAATATTGTTACATAAGTACTGTAAATTGTACGTCGACTTCACTTTGAATATTGTTGATCTCTTATCATTGTATGGAAATAATAGTATACCTACTGTTCCATATTATTACAAAAGGAAAGGAAGTCCAAAGACCAGGAGTGCGATTTTTGAATCTCATTCACTGAGCTCATCAGTTGAAAATGTCAAAAAAACTATGGATATTATGCATCTTTCTACTGCTGATTTAACTTTCAAAAATCACACTCCTGATGTATGATTTTTGAAAGTCAAATCAGCAGTAGAAAGATGCATATCTCCATAGTTATTTTGACATTTTCAATTGCTGAGCTCACCGTATGATATTCAAAAATCGCACCCCAGATGTAGGCATAGACAGTATGAAAGACGAAATGTGTGAAAAAGGAGCGCACGGAAATGATGACTAATAGAGGAGTTGTTTGGTATCAAAAACGGGTATAAAATTCATACACAATGGATAATACTTACATTGTTTGACTTATGTCCGTTTTTGATACCAAACAACTCAGAGATGAAACAGGCGGCATAATGTAAACGGATTCTCGACCCCAAATAATGGGAGTCATTTCACGAATCGGTCATTTGTAAAATCTGTCATTTCACAAATCGCGCATTTACAGAGTAACTAGGTCATTTGTTGACTAAACCTATAAAGGGCTGAACGATAAAACTACATTCTTAAACAGAAAGTTAGTATCAAATTAAAGATAGAAAAATTTGTCTCGGCCGGGACTTGGACCCGCAGAAAAGAAAGAAAGAAAGAAGAGAAAGAGAAAGTTAGTAGTCGTAACAATGTTTCTGGCCACCCCGAAAGAACGATAAAACTACATTCTAAAACATAAAGTTAGTAACTACTTATCAAATTAAAGATTGAAAAATTTGTCTCGGGCGGGACTTGAACCCGCACAAAAGAAAGAAAGAAAGAAGAGAAAGAGAAAGTTAGTAGTCGTAACAATGTTTCTGGCCACCCCGAAAGAAATTACGGTCGTGAGTTTATGTATGCATGATAAATACTTGAACTTACTGGAATCCTTGGAGCATTTTGTTGTGGGGAATTTGTCAATGCGCTGTATTCAGCCGCATTTGCTACCAGCTTTCGGAAGATTTGCTACAAAAATAAAAATATTGAATATAGATTTTTGACACCAATATAATCGTTCAAGTCAAGCAGTCTTTGGAGATTGTGTCTAGGAATTAAAATGATCTGATTCTATCTTCAACTTTCCTTCATCAGAACTACAGGGCGCCGTCTTCTTGTTATTTTCACATACATTAAAGCTTTTATAGCCTCGGTGACTCGGTGAAGGCATCTTCTGGATACCAAAGCACGTTCTATCTCGTTTCTCATCAACCCTCCCTCACATCTCTTGAGACTAAGGCAAATGGTATTTTACGTTAGGTACCTAGTTACTGGTATTTGGCGTTCTTGGTTTGCATATTGGCATTTTGTATTTCTGTCAGATATCTGTCGTTTTGCGTGTCTGACATTATGCGTGCAAACCAACGACATACCAGCACATTACAGTACCTATATACATGTTACACTACTTAAAAAAAATTACAATATAATATTGCACTTACATTTTGGATGTCCTGTCTAGGATCATTTTGTGTGGGAAAATTCGTTGGTTGGTTAAATGTGGGAACATTTGGCGGTAAAGGCAAAACTGCCGCTGCGTTGTTTTGCTGAAAATATACCAAAATTTATACCTAGGTACACATTATTATTAAATTTTCATTACCGTCAGTAACTATCTAGTACGTTCCACTGCAGGATACAGTAGGCCACCCCTTTTGGATAAGTGTGGGGTAGAGTAGGACGTCCTACATAAACGGTGTAAACTTAAATACGCCTTATTTTACAATGACTAGCGATTTCCCGAATGTTTTCAACTGTTGGCCGAACTGGCGTGCTTGCTCCTCGAAATCCTGCGACTCCAAGCTGCGTAGTTTCTTTCTCGGGGTCACCAGTTTGGGGTACTCTCGTACGGAGTGTGTGAGGGTTGTAGCGGTGGTTAGGGCCGTGCAAGTGGAAGGTTTTGAGTATACGTATGCGCGTATGCTATCTATTTCGGAAATTGTTCCTTGATTTATACAGATCGGCGGTTCCCTATTTGTTGGTGAACCGCCAAGTAATACAAAGATACATACTTCAGAAGGTGCTTCTGACCATCAAAGTACTGAACAGCTTCCACTCTGGGACCAACATTCAAATGTTCGCCATTGACTATTTCTATGAAGAAGCGATTTTTTTGTGATTTCATTTTGGACCCATACTGAAAGATCGTGAAAGCGTCTGTGGTGCGTTGCGGAGAGCTATGGAAACTCAATCTTGAGGTCCAGGTTCGAATCCGCACGGACCACAGGCCATGTACCAATGAGTTTTTCTAGCTTATGTACGTAATGCCGACGGCTCTCAAACGGTGAAGGAAAACATCGTAAGGAAACTTGCATACGCTGAAGAAGAAATTCCGATGCGTGTGTGAAATCTACCGATCCGTAGTGTTGTGGGCCTACCCTCAGGGAGGGTGTAGCCATGAGCCCTGCAGTGGGACGATTTTTTATTCGTTTATTTTATATTGGCTGTAATGATGATGATAATGAGTGAAAGTTGCTCAGTTTGATGATTATGACTCATTCCCTCTAAGTAATATAAATGATATTATTATTATTATATTATTATTATTCCCTCTAAGTATGTAATGCATTTAACTTTGTTCCCTGTATACCTATAATGTTAAATAAATAAATAATTAATCATGGGACAATGGCGTGAGCTCATGTATGTATGTACCTATGTATGTATGTATTAATTTAATTATTAAAATTATAGTGTTTTAATGAATAAATGAAGAAAAATCTCACCAGCGAATCCGAAACCACGATAGCGATTAAATACAAATTAAAAATAATCACCAACATCGTCGGCATTCGATAACCAAGTCCAATGATTTTTCTTTCACACTTAATTTTGTAATAAGCTACGGTGTTATTCTATTATTGTTAACAACAGATTAGGAAACATTTTACTTGTAATAATTTACTGGTACTTAACTTTAACTTTTTACGATTAAGTTACAAATTGAATTTAAGTAGTTTTTATTAGGTATTTGTTATTTTATAATTTGTAATTTGCATCTTCATATCAAAAGATTTTGTTAAGGCGCTGTTTGATTGTACTGCCATAATGGCACAGTTGAACAACAGCGGATCCAGGATTTTCTTTTAATGCTGCCAGCGTCGTCGGCTCTCTTCCACTAGACGGCAGCCTCGAGCACATCTTCTAAGTATTTAGCATAATCCGCGTAGAAGATGTGCTCGACGGAGCCTCATTCTGCCTTTCTGTTTATTTTTATTATTATTAAACAATTTATTAAATGTTTTGTTTTTTCTTTAGTTTGATTAGGTTTGGTATTATTTAGATAAATTTTACAGTGTTTTTTACTTATTTACATAGACACGACTAGTTTTTAATTAGTAACGAAACTTTAAGCCCCACTTGCGCCAACCACGGGTTAGCAATTTATTAACTTCGGATAAAATAGCTCTCTCAGTTGTTTTCCTATACAAAAAGTCATGAAAGAAAAGAAAGAAAGAAAAATTATTTATTTGGATCATGGGTTACCAACTTAACCTAGAGTTTATTGCTAACCCAGGTTGGCGCAAGTAGGGCTAAGTGTGTTTTCAGACCGTGAATATGAACAACTTTCCCTAAAGAACATGGGTCGAAAAACGATAATTTTTTTTGGACCTAACTACCATACAAAAGTGTGGATCGGCCGACCGGTTTTCATTGGGACGTCCAAAAAAAAATCTCGTTTTTCAGTCCATGTTCCATAGGGAAAGTTGTTCAGATTCATGGTCTGAATAGGTACACGCTTAAAGTTTGGTTACTAATTAAAAATTAGTGGTGTATTGTAAAAGCATATTGGAATTTTCAACTTACCGACTTATGTTCCAGGCAAAATGTGGTAGATTTCCAGTCCATTGTTGTTTTCTCGCGTAGTCTAAAGTAGTCTCCAAACTTTGTTAGTAGCGATCACTGAAATTGGCGCGCTCCATACAAACGTAACTACTATGGTGATATTTTCAATACTAACCAATTAACCACTCAAGCCCCGCGCTCTCGGCGGCGGCGAGCGCCTAACTGAGCTAGTTCAGAAAAAACGTTCCCATTCCTTCGTTTTTTTATAAATTGACATGCGGTTTTTTGTTACGGCATCTTGAATAGTTGAGCTATTGGAAAGAAACAAAACATACTTACCTCTCTACCACTAATAGTACAAAGTGTCACGATGAAAACATGAGAGACGGATATGGGTGGTACCAACAAAAAATAAAAACGACCCTACAGATAAAAAATGTACAGACAAGGAAAACTGTTGGCTGAATACAGATAAAATATGCAAAAAAAATGAAAAAAGCTTTATTTTTCCTTGCCATACTAAAAAATCTAATAAATTCAATTCAAAATGTGTGGTTTCCGCGCGGCCGCGCGTTGACCTCGTGAAAATGGCGGCTAGTGACGCGGCCATTGACTTGCTCCCATAGTGTGATATATCGTTGGAAAGGGAATTTTATAAGGTTTTATGTCGTAGAACATGCCAAAGAGATACAAACCATAGATTTGACCTTGCGGATCAAACTAGGCACGATAGTGTGGTCTCCAAAAGTATGTACCCATGGGATCAAACCATGCTCCAAAGGTTAAAGTCAATTAAATTTTGCAGAATCTCTATGCTTGTAGTGTAAGGGTTTATTATTTTCCGGTATTTGATTTGAGAATCGAAATCGGAATCGATTTGAAAACGGATCGATTCGAATCGATTTACTCTTTTTCGTTTTCCAATGCTGGCAACTCGCTCGCTCGCGGGCTCGCCTGTGATTGGTAGACGGGTTGCTTGCATGTGATTGGCCGACCAATCCGGTAACTTTATTTTTCCCGCCAAACGACGAGACTGATCGCGGAGGGAACTCTGGCCGGTTGCGACATTCTATCTTTGACTGCGATTCGACTTGGTTATTCAATAAATACTGTGAAACTGTGCTGAGTGGTTTCCATCCAAGCCCCCAGGGTCATCAGGTCTACATATCCGAAGCGGAAGAACCATCGCTGTTTTGCGTAAGTAACGCCCACAAATTTTTATTAAATCGTTATTTCGGTTTGCTATTTTAAATCCATGCTTTGCGTTTTGAAATTATTTTTAGTTTTCAACCAGTTAAAATCGTTATTCTTTATTAGCAGTAAAATTAAATAAAAAGTGCACGTTTTAATTTTGAACTAAACACGTGGTTCACAACCATGGAGCTACATAATTGATGGATCATCCACGTGGTAATTTTCAGTCACGTGGCATTATTAGATGCAGATTTCCTTTGAAGTTTAGGATTAGGATTGTTCTTTTCAAGCTGTGCTTAGCTTGCTACTTTATATCTACCTACATGTAAGTGCTAATATAGCTTTAGTTTTTCGCTTAGTCCTGCAGCTTATTTAGTGTGAGTTTGGTGGCGATGATGATGTTGCTGTCCAGATTTTAGTCGTCCCACGTGAGGGGGTTTATTAAAGGGGGATTTTTTTCATCCTTTTTGAGCTAGGAAGCACGGTTTACGAGATATTTGTCCTTTTAACTTTTTATTTCTAAATTTTAGTTTAAAGTAAAAGTGGTATTATAACGCGCTATTTTTCAGACAATGGACGATCGGCATCGAAGTCGAGATCCAGGGCGCAGCCTCGAGACGCCCGTTCGTGAGGACCGTCGCAGTCCTTCACGAAGCAGGAGCCTGCAGCACACTCCAAGCTCCAGCCACCGTCCGCGGGACCTGGACCTGGACCTGGGCCGAGAGCGGCTCCACATCCTGGAGAATGAACTCCGGCGAGAGCGGGAGCGACTTCGTTCCGCTCGGGATGGCCGGCGCACAGCATCACTGCAGGCCGACGAGCTTCGGGATAGGAGTCGTAGCTGCCGCGACACGTCTGCGCGGCGATGGGACGCTGAGCAGCGGCGTGCCAAGCAGCGCGCAGAGCAACACGATGAGCGGCGTGCCAGCCAGCGTGCAGAGCAACACGTCGAGCGGCGTGCCAGCCAGCACGCAGAGCAACACGTCGAGTGGCGTAGCAGCCAGCAAGCAGAGCAACGTGCCAACGCCGGACAGTTTAAAAGGTCACGTAGCCCCTCTTTTTCTAAGAAAGATTTTATGGATATTTTAAATTGTGTTAGGGATGGTTTTGCATCACAGCCGCCTACTCAGAGCGCACAAATATTTCAAAAATTTGATCACAAAAACATCTTGCCTAATTTTGACCCATCTACTAAGAATCAACGTATCGATGTTTGGTTAAAAAAGGTCAATGAGTGCGCCTCAGTTTATGGCTGGGATGACAAAACCATCACTCATTTTGCCATGCAAAAACTTCAAGGCCTTGCTAAGACGTGGTATGAAGGGTTAAGCTCTATTCTTTTCACTTGGCCGGAATGGCAGGATAAATTAGTAAACGCTTTTCCTTATGAACAAAATTATGGCCAAGTTCTGGAGGATATGCTTAAAAGGAAGAGCAAATTTAACGAGCCAATAGAGGTCTATTACTATGAAAAATTAACGCTTGTTAATCAGTGCGATATAGTTGGGAAACGTGCAGTAGACTGCATCATTCACGGCTTGACTGACCGGACTCTAAGGTCCGGTGCCCTAGCATTGCGTTGTTCTCACCCCGACCAGCTCTTGCAGTTTTTGGTCAGTAACAAAGATTCGAATTATCAAATAGAAAGAAATCAATTCAGAAATAAAAATACTGACAATTCGAATCCAACAAATAACAATCCAAAAACTATTAGAACTGGGTTGGCAACAGGTTGTTATAATTGTAAGGAAAAGGGCCACAGTTACTTGTATTGCACTAAACCTTTATTAAAGTGCACAAAGTGTAATAGGATTGGGCACACAGCCAATAACTGTATTAGTAAGGTTGACGACAACACGGTGAAGACTAACAATGTGCCCAAAACAATGTGCATTGGCTCAATAAATAGTCACGCTGATCCTAATCCGAATTCAAAATTCACAAAAGAGGTGACAATAAATGACAAGTCACTAGAGGCATTTGTAGACTTTGGAAGTGAGGTTACTTTAGTGAAGGAATCAGTCGCAATAAATCTCGGATTAGTTCATGATAACGTACCGTCCTTGATGAAGGGTTTCGGCAATGGTGTTGTGCAGTCGCTAGGAGCGTTGTCACTTAACATATCTGTAGATGGAGTAAAAGCTAATGTTCCTTCCAAAGTTGTAAGCGATCATTTGCTAGAAAAATCCATTCTGATAGGACAGTCTTTCACAGAGCAACCACATATTATCGTATACAAGGATGCATCAAAGTTGCAATTTATCGATATAGGTAATGAAATGCCTCATTCCGATCTAGGAATTGAGCGTGAGAGTCTACTAAAGATCAAAACTGCTGCTACGATCGAACTTTTTGGTGCAGCTTCAATAAGGGCATCGACGGGATCCGCTTTTAGTGGTACTGTTTTGCTAAGGAATAGCTTTTCTGGGAAACCCAACGCACAATATTTTGTATGCGGTGGAATTTATTATTCTAAAAGTGGTTACGTTGGTGTAGGTGTCATCCCTTGTACAACTAGTTGCCTCATTCCAGCAGGATCTTTACTTTGTCGGGCAGAACGTGTCGATTTCGTCAATCGGGTTATTGTAGAAGCGCCGGAATTGCCTGTGAGTCCTCCCATGACAAACGAAAGTAAATTGGATGCGAACAATATTTGTGTAGGTGGGAGCGTGTCGGCGAACGAGAAACTGCGGCTGGTTGAAATATTAAACAGGTACAAACATTGTTTTGCTTCGTCGCTCAAGGACTTGGGTTGCGCTAACGTGGCTGAAATGAATATAGAACTGAATAGTCAGCGGCCCATCGTTTATCGTCCTTACAGGTTATCACATCACGAACGAGAAAAGGTGCGCTCAATGGTAGACGAGATGCTAGATGCAGGGATAGTGAGAGAGTCTGTCTCTGAGTACGCTAGCCCGATCTTGCTTGTACGTAAGAAGGATGGTTCCTTTAGGATGTGCATCGATTATAGGATGTTAAATTCCGTCACAGTGAAAGAGAGATACCCTATTCCCATCATTGAGGACGAGATAGCACGTCTTACAGGTCAAGCTTGCTTTATCTCCCTCGACCTCGCATCGGGCTACTACCAGGTGCCTATTTCAGAGCAAAGCAAACATCTCACTTCGTTCGTCACACCAGATGGCCAATACGAGTTTAATCGGATGCCATTTGGTTTGGCGAACGCACCTGCTGTCTTTCAGCGAATGATAAACGCTATCTTAGGTTCAGCTCGTTTCACCAAGGCAACCGCGTATATTGATGACATTCTTATTTTTGGTAGGGATCCAAATGAATGTTTACAGCGTCTCGAGGAGGTTCTTCAGACTATAGAAAATGCGAATCTCACGTTGAATCTGTCGAAATGCGTCTTTTTACGCGACAAAATTGAATACCTAGGGTATGAAATTAGTGCCGCAGGCTTAAGACCCAGTGAAAAGCAGATTCTTAGTGTGATGAACTTCCCTCGGCCGCAGAACGTTCACAATGTCCGCCAATTTTTAGGACTTGCGAGCTATTTCCGCAAGTTCATTAAGGATTTTGCTCGAATCGCTTTTCCTCTTACTAAGATGTTAAAGAAGGATGAGGCCTGGGAATGGAGCGAAAATCAAGAGGAAGCATTTCAAAATTTGAAGTCTAGGTTGATCGATAGGCCAATTCTTGCAATATACGATCCAGCTGCAGAAACCGAGTTACACACTGATGCGAGCAGGTTAGGTGTTGGGGGTATACTTCTTCAGCGTAAAACTGGCAGTGACGCTTTTCTTCCAATAGCTTATTATAGTAGGCAAACCTCTCCGGAAGAGAAAAACTTCCACTCTTACGAGCTGGAAACGTTGGCGGTAGTCTGCTCGTTGCGTAAGTTTAGGGTTTATCTTCTAGGAATGTCATTTAAAATAATCACCGATTGTAGCGCACTTCGCTCCACATTTTCGAAGCGTGATCTCATCCCAAGGATAGCACGCTGGTGGCTTCTATTGCAGGAATTCGATTGTTCCATAGAGTACAGGGCAGGGGCAAAGATGAGTCATGTCGATGCATTGTCCCGGAATCCCATCTCGGAGTCTGAAGTTATTCCAGCAGAACAATTTCCACCTAGTGTCATGTCCATTAGTAGTGAAGATTGGCTGCACACGCTCCAGCTAGGAGACTCTGAGCTATGTAGAATTCGTAATATTTTAAATAGTGGTCTCGATGAGAAAGGTCTTCGCTACATAAATGATAACTACATCATGAAGGACAACAAATTGTTTCGTTTTTTAGGTGGCGACAAAAACAATATTCGATGGGTCGTACCGAAGGGAGCAAGGTGGCAGGTGTGTCGCCTAAATCATGATGAAATAGGACATTTCGGCGTTGAAAAAACCCTAGAACGAATTAAGAAAAGCTATTGGTTTGCCAAAATGTCCCGTTTCATCAAGAAGTATGTGTCTGCTTGTATTGACTGTGCCTATGCAAAAAACAATTCGAACACACGAGAGGGTCTACTACACCCCATAACGAAAGTAGAGGCTCCGTTTCACACACTGCACGCTGACCACCTCGGTCCCTTCGTTAAGTCAAAACAGGGGTATACTCACCTATTCGTAGTCATTGACGCCTTCACCAAATTCTGTTTCATAAGACCCGTCAGAAATACAAATGCGCAAAATGTAATTCGAGCACTAGAGGATATCTTTAGCACCTTTAGAGCACCTGATCGTTTTATCAGTGATCGTGGAAGCTGTTTCACATCTCATTCATTTAAAAAGTTTTGCCTTGACAAGGGTGTAAAACATATTCTCAATGCCGTTGCCAGTCCAAGGTCTAACGGCCAGGTAGAACGGTACAACCGTACTATCCTTGGATCTCTAAAGGCGCTGAATATGAAACATGGTGAAAGAGATTGGGACAGTCATTTAGGGAAAATCCAATGGGGGTTGAACAATACCGTTCACAAAACAACTGGCAGAACACCGTCTGAAGTATTATTTGGCACCAATATGAATAGTGAAACAAACCCTATTTTAAATGAAGTAATTGAAGAAACACGAGAAACTAACGATCTTTCAGTTATACGTAGGGAAGTAAAAGATAGAATAGACAGTGAACAGATTAAGCAGAAGCAATATTACGACAAGGGTAGGAAACCAGCACGCGACTATAAGGAAGGAGAACTGGTTAAGATAACGAAGACGAGTTTTAACAACGATGGGCAAAGCAAAAAGCTTATGCCATCATACGTAGGGCCATATCGTGTTACCAAAGTCTTAGGTAGTGATCGTTACATGTTAGCGCCTATTCCGGGCTTGAAGGACACGCAGAACAAGCGTCCTACGACTGTTGCATCAGATCGAATGATGCCATGGATTCATGTTGCTGCTTTGGAGGTAAACGAGGACGATTCTGACACCAGCGGCGGTGTTACTGATAATGATTAAATTTGGTAGTGTTGTCAATAATACATTTTTATCGTATTATATGCCCATTTAAAAGTTATGTGATCCTTATATCGATTTATTAACTGCTTAATTCTGATTTGCGCTGATTCACCTTTTTTTTTTTTAATGCTCATTTACATCATTTATGTGAGGTTATTGTAGCATAATACTACAGAACAGTGTTCTATTGTTGCAGATCAAGCACGGCAATCGATCGGATCGTGTCTTGGTGCGACCAACGCTAGAACAAGTTTCCCTGCTGATGATACAAGCAAATCGATCGGCTTGTAAGCATCTTCAGTGATTCCCCGATAATCGATCGTTTGGGGCGTAAGTCGTTTTTATCTCATTTACCTCGATAATCGATCGTTCGAGGCGTTAGTCGTTTTTATCTCATTTACCTCGATAATCGATCGTTCGAGGCGGTAGTCGAATTTATCTCTTTTACCTCGATAATCGATCGTTCGAGGCGGTAGTCGAATTTTACTTATGTACCTTGATAATCGATCGTTCGAGGTCTAAGTATGATAATATTTTTGCAATCGATCGGCAAAAAAAAAAAAAAAAAAAAAAAAAAACTTCGATGGCTTGTTTTGCTTGCTGCCTTTTAAGTAGGTATACCTACCTACCATGAGTCGATTTTGTGAACTTGGTCACATAAGTGCTTATTGTTCATTTGGTTTCTAATAATGTTGTACCTATAATAACGTTCTGATGATTGTATAATATTTACTGAAAGTAATGTAAAATATTAAAGTATTGGATAAATAAGTAAGGTAGTATTTATCTTTGCAGTGTATAATTGTTTGCATAACTTAATTAAATTAAGTATCCTTGTAATTTAGTAGTTACTTCCTTGAATTTTTCTATTTTTTTTTCTTTTCCGTTGTCGCTTGAATTTAAGTAAATAAACTAAGTACATTTAGTAGATAGTTAATTAGATTATAATTATGATATTATAAAGATTGTGCAACTGGCCATAATTCCATAGTTCCGATTGTAAGGGTGCCACTTGGCATCGTGTGCGGGGACGCACACGTTGTCAGGACGGACGATTGTAAGGGTTTATTATTTTCCGGTATTTGATTTGAGAATCGAAATCGGAATCGATTTGAAAACGGATCGATTCGAATCGATTTACTCTTTTTCGTTTTCCAATGCTGGCAACTCGCTCGCTCGCGGGCTCGCCTGTGATTGGTAGACGGGTTGCTTGCATGTGATTGGCCGACCAATCCGGTAACTTTATTTTTCCCGCCAAACGACGAGACTGATCGCGGAGGGAACTCTGGCCGGTTGCGACATTCTATCTTTGACTGCGATTCGACTTGGTTATTCAATAAATACTGTGAAACTGTGCTGAGTGGTTTCCATCCAAGCCCCCAGGGTCATCAGGTCTACAGTAGGTATGGAGTTAGATTTTCGTTAAAATGTATAGTTTTAAAGTTACAGTGCCTTAAAGATTTCCATACAAATCTTAAATTAATCCTAGAATTAAAACTGTACCTAGGTATATTTTAACGAAAATCTAACTTCATTCATACAAGCATAAAGATTCGTTTCTAGATTGTAAGTAGGTATCTGAAAAATTTTATGGACATTGCTTGATATTGAAAATATCACCGTTACGTTTGTAGTAGGTACGTTTGTATGCAGCGCGCATTTGCGCTCTCGGTTTTCATTTGACGACGTATGTCGCTCAAGGTGAATAGGTCAGAGTATATTTGTATGGAATTTTGACGAGACGCATTTTTGTTGCTGAAGTGGATTATGTGACTAAGTTTTAAAAGGACAGTGGGCAGGAGTGGTCCAAGAACCCCCAATAAGTGGCATACTACGTTAGATAGAAAGTGGGTTTAAATATATTTTTTTTTTTAATGTGGCACTATTATCTTTTCGAGAGATAAAAGATACAGGATGTTTTTACATACTTCATAGGTACTTTTATACGGTTAATAATAACTTTTAGTAGTTGTATTGTAGCTAAGTGTCTGATTACCCCGAAAGAACCCTTTTGGTTCATAATGTCAAAATAATGTCTTCCTAAAACGACCACGTACCCTCCTTCTGTCGCAGTCGGGTAAAAATAAAAAATTCTGTAAGTACTTAATCTTGTAACAATGTACGTTAGAGTATCCTCTAACTGTCTCTACCTGTGCCATAGCGGGGGGCTCTTGGACCAGTAGCCATACATTTTTCCCCAGTGTTCTTTGATTTCAATAAATGATAATTATTTTTCATATGTATTTTTTACATTTAAATCAGTCATGGTGTTCCGCGGAGCCCTGGGGTTCCGTAAGAGGCTCTCAGGGGTTCCGCGAAAATTCAAGATTTCGTTTTTTTTCTAGTCTAGCTGTATAGATATAGATATTGTAAATAAAGTCATACCTACTAATACTTACAAGATGCGAACATCAAGCGAAAAAGCCTCAGTATGGTGTGATTTCACCGAAAAAAAAACAACTGTTATGATATTATTGTAGTATGCACTGTAGCTATGTGAACAGTACAAAAACTGACATGAACTGCCAGTCGGTTTAGGAGATACAGCCGTTCAAAGGTCAGACATTTGAACGGCTGTAACTCCTAAACCGACTGATGAAACATGTCAGTTTTTGTACTGTTCACATAGCTACAGTGCATACTACAATAATATCATACGATCAGCCTTGCAGCTGATCGTTAATATTTTACTGACCTTTAAACGTCTGAAACTCCTGGCTCCAAAACCCTATAATATATACGCACACATACATAATTTGTACGGCGCCTCACGCACACCAACCTATGAAACTTGGCCCCTTTTGTTTTATACGGTATATTCATGAGGCTCATTCTAGACATATACTTTTTCTAAGGGTTTTAAATTGAATAAATTTTATTTTTAAACCTAAAAAAAAAGATTTAGAGATTAGAAGAGATCGGAGGTTTTTTTTGAGATTTTAAATTTTTCTACTGTTTTCAATACCTACCTACATACTATGATCTTCATAGAAAGAACTGTTAAAATTAAAAGGTACTTATTTGAATACAAAACATTTTCATATAACAAATTTAAAGACTATCAGTGATAGAAACGCTCATTAAACTTAATCCTCCATTAAATCTCTTGCTGTCACTTTTTGTCTTGTTCATGTAGTAAAAGCTAGCAAGAGATTTATTAATGGAGGATAAACTGTAATGAGCGTTTCTGCAACTGAGTGTTAGTTACGTTTAAAAAGATAATAATAATTGATACTTATTTTCACATCATCCTCATTAATAAAATCACAGAATAGGTATAGAAACAATTTTAGTAGGTAACAGAATTTTGCACAAACCCAGATCGGGTTTTATTTATTATATAACATTTTTGAATACCTTAAAATAATTATTGTTTTTAGATTTAATAGTAAACTCGTGTAACTAAAAGTAGTCTAGGTTCAAAAAGTTGTCGTAAAAGTTGTACAATTTCCTCAAAACGAAGAATTCGTTTAAGCTCATCTTTACTAATATTTACTGTATCATTTTCACTACTAAAATTTATATTACCTACGTCTCTTTTTAACAGACTTACAAACCGGTCAAATTGAACTCTTTCCGAACATTTTATATCATTCTCTTCCAGTTTTCGTATTGTTATTATTAACACCTTTTTTAATATTTTTTTTATTAAACGGCCTGTGACATTATATTTTCTTAGATGTGTGCATAAGTTTTCTAATACTTCTAGTATTCTTTTTAGTGACAAATCGTAGTCTATGCTATTTACATTCTCTTCACTTGGTGTCAAACCTTCATTTGAATCTGCATCTGATTCTAATTCTCCGAGGAGAGCCAATACAGGATCTTTTGAATTTGTGAATGTTACTTCTTTGGAATTTCCTGGTGAAATATCGTTTGTTACCTGCGCTTTATTAGTGTCAATTTTTGGTATTTCATTATAGTCATTATTACCTGAATAATGTCCATCTTCATCCGATTTTACTTGTTTCGGTATATAGAAATGTCTTTCAACAACATATTCAGATATTGGCTTAGTATCGATTTGATGCCACGTTATATTTGATTCGTTAGGATTTAAGTCGATTGTTTCTTTAGAATTATCTAAAACAGGATTTTCATAATCCACTGGTTTTATGTCGGATTCTTTGTAACTTTTTATTGATTCTGGAGATAAATTGTCTTTTTTGGCATCTAGTAGTTTTTCAAAATATTCATAGTAGGCAGGATCTTGTTTATCTTCTTCAAGCTGTACTTGTTCTGGAATGAGTATTTTCACGGTTTCGCCAATTGGCGGAATAATGTCTTTAGTATTTTCCACTCTTATTGGCTGAATATAGATTCCACTGCTGCCAGATTCTTTTGTCTTTTTCACTAGTTCTGGATCCAAAACGTTTCTTTCTGGAGTAGGAATTCTGTCTGTTTGTTCTTCTGTCGGTTTGTTTGCAGAATCATCGAAATTTTTTAGTTTTTCTGAATCTAAAATTAGTTCAAAATTTTCATTGTATGCTGGATGCGCTTTATCTTCATCAAACTTGGGTTGTTCGGGAATGTGAACGCTTTGATGGTTGGGTCCATCAATATATTCAGATTCCGCTACAATACCATTCCCCGATTCCTGTTCTGGATCATACAAACCTTGTTCTGGTTTTATTGCCACATCATTATTTCCAGGAACTACATCGTTGCCAGGATCTTCCCAAAAAGTTTCTTCAGATTTACCAGAATTAGGAATGCTGTGTATTACGGGTTCTTTGTCAAAATCGTTGTATTTATTTACTGATTCTGGATTAAAATGATCTTTTTCCGAATTTACCAGTTCTTCAAAATGGTTTTGATCAAATGGTTTCTGTTCATCTACTTCAATCTGTACTTGTTTATCAGAATTATTATTTTCTGTAAAAAAAGACTGTTCAGATGTTTCAAATATTTCTTGCTCTGGATCTTCATTCTCAGTTTTAAAAACTACATGTTTTGTTGTTGGGAATTTATTGTTGTCTGAATACCGATCCCTTTCTTGTGAAAACTTTACCTTTTTTGTGTTTGGAAGGGCTTTATATTTCGTATTGACGCCATCAAACAGCGGTTGTTCTACTTTATGATTAGATTCATTTTCAGAAAAATCAATAGGTTGAACTGTATGTGAATCAATTTCACCACTCTCCTGTAGATTCTTTGGTGCAACTGAAATAGTGTCCAGTGTTGGAGTGACAGTTTCTTTGGTTACAGGATTTTCAAAAATGATGTCGGTATTATGAGGTTCTTGCCGTTCTTGTTGCGGAGAGTATTTTTCATATTGCGGTTTTATACTTTCAGTAGAAACTGGTTTTTCAAGGTCTTTTACAGCTTGTTTTAAGACTTTTAAAATGTCTGGATTTTGATTGTCGACAAATTTAACTGTATGTTTCATGATAGACCCTATTGACTCCACAAAATTTGTGTCTAACGATTTCGAAGAATTTTCTATTTGTTGTAGAACAAAGTAAACTTTTATTAACAATTTGAAAAAGAATCCTCTTAAAGGCGTGTCTGGTTGTTCCTTAACGAACTGCTCAAGTAATTTCTTGAATTTTTCTAAATATGCTACATACTTGGGCTGATTTAAATTGATTTGTTTAAACAACACGCCTAGTTTCATACATAAATCTAAAAATTCATATCTGTGCGAAATTTTGTCTTTTGTAACATCTGGTTCAACAGACGACTGAGTTTGTATCTCATAAAAATCGACATCGCTCGTAAATTTTCCTTTCTCTATATTTCGGATCTCGTCTTCTCTGTTGTCAATAACCTGAAAAAGTCAAAAAATAACCAGTCAAAAAATTAAAATGTATGCTTAGACATTGTAATACTAACATAGTAAGCCCTTACTAACGCTATTATGGATCTATCTATTATTATTATTCAGTCATGATATGAGGCTGGCTAGTATGTAGTTATCAGTATCACCGATGTCACTCCTTTTCTTATACCGTATCACGCATTAAGCATTTCGTTTTTATTTCTAAATATAGCTTATTTTATGGTTTTTACCTATTAGTGCTTCAAATTATTTTCCGAGTCTATAAAAAATTGTAATAATAAGGGGTCTTTTAAATAACTTACCGGATGTTCATCCTCAATTTGGTTTTCGTTCTTCACTTGGTGAATCGGAATAACATTTAACATGGTTTTGTATGAAGAGTCTTTCGTTTCTGTATCATTGTAATCAATTTCTTCTGAAATAACTTTTATTGAGTCAAAATTCGTGTCTTGTCCATTGCTTATTGTGTGTGGTTGTATTATCGCTGTGTTTTCTTTCCTTTCTGTATCATTATAATAGATTTCTTCTGAAATTACTTTTATTGAGTCAAAATTTGTCTCTGGTGCATTGTTTACTGTCTGTGGTCGTGTTATCGCTGTGTTTTCGCTATTCTCTAAATACATTTTATCTAAATAAAGTGGTTTTTTGGTTTCAACGATTGGGATTTTATTATCATAGTGAAAATTCATGTTGTTATAATCTTGTAATAGATCAGGTCTTAATAATTGAATATTTTGATTCCGATCCTTTGGGAATTTTACACTATAAGGATTATAGTCGTCGTAATCTCGTAAATGAGCGGGTTTCTGTTTATTTTCTTCGTTCTGATTCTTGTAAACTGACTTTACTGTATTTTGTGAATTAAAAGGTACTACATCTTCATACGAGTAGCCTTTATTTGTTGGATCAGGCCTTTGTGGTAGATTATAATATATCGATGTATCTCTATCTAAGCCATTATAAACATTATAGTAATCTGATCGTTCGTTATTGTATTCATAATCAAATGGCAAATTTGGACGGCTATTGAAAATTTGCTGATAATTCCAATCAATTGGCTTTCGATTAGGGGTTCCTATGTATTCTATTGTCTGTTCTAAAGGAACATTATAAGCAGTTTTGCCGGGTTCAAGTACATAATGATGCTTAAAGACTTTATCGGTGTCACTGTCATGTTTTAAAAGAAATTGGTCGGTAGGGTTTTCAGTTTCTATCCATTTGTAAGGTACCTCAGGCCTTTTTCCATCTTGCTGATAAATATATCTGAATTTAGTATCTTGTCTAGAGCGGAGTAACAAGTTTTGCTGTTTAACAGGTATATATTGTACCGATCTATGCTGATTTGTAAAACTATTTTCAGGCCTTTCATTAACATAATATGATTGTGAAACTTGATTATAATATTGTGGTTTCCTATATGTTATTAATCTTCTGTGTTCAGGTTGTCTATTGCTATCGGTATCAACAGCAGATTTAATTTGTTGTTCGTTACTTTTCAGGTTCAATAATAGTTTAAACTTTTCCTTTTCTGCATTTTCAGTCAAAGGCCTATCGTTTCTGTCCGTAAACTGACTCAATAAATGTTCAGATTCTACGGTTGATGCATTATTTTGATCTAAACGTGTTTCATTCACAATTTTATACGTTCTTATTTCAGCTGTGTCTAATAATAGATGTTCTTTTCCATCCTCTTCTTTAAAAACAACTCTGTCAATTTTACTTGCACCATTATTTCTTCTAGTTAGATCATTTTCAAAATCGACAGCTGAAATATTTTTCTGACCAACACCTTTTCGTTTTATAACAACTTTATACTTTTTAGTTTTACCATGTTCTGTTATAGGTGAATCATTGCGTTGCAATGCTCGACTACTGATTTTAATTTTGTATCGTTTTGGTGAATGTTTTACTTCTAAGTTGTCGTTTGATTTTATTTTTTTCAAATTCAAACTGCCTTCACTTCGATGTTTTTGAATATTTCTCAAAAGTTCTTCTATCTCTTTCTGTTCACCATTCGTACCTTCATCACCATTTCTTGAATTTATTTCTCTCACTCTTAATTTCGGATGAACATTCTAAAAACAAGACATTATTACACTAATATTACAAATTAATCATCGAATTAAATTAATCTTCAATTTTAAAGCCTGACCAGGAATATAAAAAACCTGGTCTGGGGGCGCTGCAATCGACTGTCACTGTCACCTTTAATGTTAGTGTTCCAAGTACAAAAATTAGTGCCAATGATTTTCCGCAACATGGCGAGGTTTTTTATATTTCTGGTCGGGCTTTAAATAAATTTATCTTACATTTTCTGCCAATATCGTTGTCACCAATAAATTGACGACCAATAAGACTAAAGTCTTCATTGTTAAAGAGAAAAACAAAGAAGTACCTACAATATATACGATTGAAATGCTCATGTAATCGACTGTGAACTCCAATTTAAAATATCTACATAATAATATGAATATTATTATGTTTAGTGATATTACAAAATATGTATCGGATATTATAGTGCCGAATCAATTTAATGGTTCGCAAATAGATTATTTGTAAAACAGGAAAATATAAAACTGCTAACGCAAATCATAGCGCATAATATTATACTATCTTGTAATTTTAATGCAGATCATGATCTCAAAGCAGAAGACGTAAAACGGCACGTGGAAATCGTGGATTCCTAAATAGATCGAATGTAAAACAAAGTTTTAAGTCCCAGTCAACATCAAAAGTAAATGCGCGTGGAGAGAAATTGAAATTATTGTTAAATAAATTGTTATTTTATAATGTATGTCGATATTTGGTGAAATAGTGTTAAATTAGTAATGTACAAAAAAGTCTTGGTGGTAGTGACAGGTGGAACTAATAATTTTAGTATGGTGTTGCCAGGTTTTGCGTGATTTTGACTTTCTTGCGTGAAGGCATCGCCCTCATTATTTTCAAAGACTTTTTGCGAAGCTAAGTAGGTACCTACTATACAGTTTATAAGGAAAAGTATCATTTACCTTCAAACCACATAGACTCTACCCATCAAACTGAACAACTTTTACTACGGGAGCAAACAGATCGGAGCAAAAAAATAATTAGCTGTCCCATACTAAACTGCAATACCTACTCGATGCAAACGTATGGGACAGCAGATTTTTTTTCGTTCTGACAGCTTTGCTCCCATTGTAAAAGTTGTCCAGTTTGATGGGTAGAGTATGTGGCTTAAATGTTAATGATACTTTTCCTTACACCCTTTATACGGAGTGGCCGCTCCCTGCCCCTCACTAACACCAGATACCTCACCTCACCCCGCACTTCGAGGGTAACTTTAGGGGAGCCGAGCAAGGACATACAGCAGGCGCGTGCGTGTGAGCAGGACGGAGCGGGTGCCGAAGCCATCTTGTTTGTTCATTTTATGGCGTGCAGGGTGTGGGAGAATCTTGTTGGCGTTTGAACGCCGTTATTGTCCTCGCATTTTCTTCTTGTTTATAAAAAAAGGCACATAATTTTATAGCGCTGTTATAAAGGTCCAAGGAGCATTATAAATATAGGGTCCTTCTTAATATGCTGACACTTTTTTAAGGGGATGATCAGACCATCAAACTGGACAACTTTCTCTACGGCACCAACATCGAAATCGCGAAAAGAAAACAGCGAACTACTCCTTCTTTACTAAAATGCAAACCTACTCGAGCCAAATGTATGGGACAGCAGATTTTTTTTTCGATTTCGATGTTGGTCCCTTAGAGAAAGTTGTTCAGTATGATGGTCTGATCATCTCCTTAAAAAAGTGTCAGCATATTAAGTTGGACCCTGTATAAGAGCCATATCAAGCGACTTTTTAGCATAGGCGATTTCGAAACTGCACCGCAACGACGTCGCCACTACACCACCGCTCTTCCGCCGCGATACAAGTTAGGTACTTGATCTGAGAAATATAGCGGCGATGTTGCGGTGATATCATCCAAATTCCTACGCTTAAAAGTAGCTTGTGTGACATGGCTCTAAAACCCCATGCCTTTTCTTTTAAACAAGATGAAAATGTTGTGAGGATCATGTCTGCGATCAAACGCCCCAGAGAAACACCCGTGTTTAGCGTTAACACTCATACATTTAAATGTGTGCTGTATAACCGACTGCTTTTGTAAATAAGCATTTATGTTCCAGGGAGACAATAAAAACACTTCGCACAACAAACCAAATACTGTAAGTATTCAATGAAAATTTTGAAATCTGCCTTATAGTATAAGAGATAAAGTGTACTTTTTGCAACCATCAGCAGCATGGCTGATTCAGTGTTTATGGGGTGTATAGCATCTCTGTGATGGGGATGGACCAGGTCTGCCTGCATAACGTCAGTCGGTTTAGGAGTTACAGATGTTTAAAGTTCAGTAAAAAATTAACGATCAGCTGCAAGGCTGATCGTATGATATTATTGTAGTATGCACTGTAGCTATATGAACAGTACAAAAACTGACATGGTTCATCAGTCGGTTTAGGAGTTACAGCCGTTCAAAGGTCCGACTTTTGAACGGCTTTAACTCCTAATCCGACTGGCAGTTCTTAAGGCGAGTTACTTTGTAAAAATAATTACAGTATTCAGTTTCCTGTGCGACTTATAATTGTGTATTAAATTCAACTTTTATATAATAGTTAAGTATACAAATACGACACTTATAATTGCACTCTATTCTTATTTTTTAGAACAATGGCTCTAAACACACTCACAAGCTATTTTTGAGCGTAGGCAATTTCGCAACCGCGATGTCACAACTGAATTGTCGCGATATTTACTAAAAGTTATCGCCGCGATATTTACTAACAGTTATCGCCGCGATATTTACTAAAAGTTATCGCCGCGATATGGCCGCGAAAATGAATGATCTCACTCAGAAATATCGCGACGATATTGTTCCGTCAACGCCTACGGTCAAAAATAGCTTGTGTGATATGGCTCTGAAATCCTTTTCCACTTTAATAAAACGTATGAAATCGCTTATTGAACCCATTTTTATAAAAGTCCTTCGTGATCGTAGTCCAGCATAACTTGACACCTATCCAATGACCATTGCTTTCGCTTAAGTGCCAAGTTAAGCTGGACGATCATTGACAAGTTCATAAGTTTAGATTATGCCGTAGTAAAAACAAAATTGTCAAAATGAATATAATAAAAATTCCCTTATATACAATATTTAACATCTTATACAATACATAACTAGAAAATGTAATCACAATAATTAATTCTCAAAAACTAAATGCAGTTGCTAAATTTTGAAACATTTTATGTGTTTATCTATATCAACACGATTTTACAAACTAACCAAATATATAAGCGTAAGCATATGCTCACAAAATCAATGCATAAGGGGGCGTCCAAATAAGTGATAATAAATTTTACTGAAAGAATGATGTCCACTATTTACCTGTCAAATAATCTCAGTTTTTTTTTTCGATATTACTTTCTTAGAAAAAGTATATGTCTAGAATGAGCCTCACACTTGTTCCGTATAAAACAAAAGGGGCTAACTTTCTTAGGTTGGTGTGCGTGAGGCGCCATACAAAATATGTATGTGTGCGTGTATATGTATAGGGTTTTGGAACCAGTACTGGTTCCTATTTTTTTCGACGCTTTCGTAGCTTTGACTGTCTATCTTGATAATCTAAGATTACTTTTATTCCTCACTACCAAATTAAATCAAATTACTACCAATGTAAATGGAATTAACCTTTAGTTTTTCTATATCAATATTTATTGTATACATCAACCACATAGTACTATAATAACTTCAACTAAATCAAAGAAAAATTGACAGGTAAACGAATGTATGGGAAATGGTCATGATTCTTTCTGGCTGATCATTTTTCAACAATTAACTATGGCAACAATATTATTTTGTAAGGTTGTAAGGAAAAGTATCAATAACCTTACCACCTTACCTTACCTTGCCTTGTGGTTTACCACATACTCTACCCATCAAACTGAACAACTTTTACTATGGGAGCAAACTGTCAGAATGAAAAAAAATCTGCTGTCCCATACTAAACTGCAATACCTACTTGATGCAAACGTATGGGACAGCAGATTTTTTTTTCGTTCTGATAGATTTGCTCCCATAGTAAAAGTTGTTCAGCTTGAAGGGTAGAGTATGTGCTTTAAAGGTTATTAATACTTTTCTTTACACCCTGTAGTATTGTTTTTCAGAACTTCGATACTATACAGGGTGAAGTTGATATCATTAGCATCCTTTTAAACTAAGAGTCTACCAATCAAACTGAACAACTTTTACTATGGGAGCAAACCAATCGGAGCAAAAAAAAATTCTGCTGTCCCATACTAAACTGCAACCGCCGTCGCTGCCTACACGACTCAAATGTATGGGACAGCTGATTTTTTTTTGCTCCGATTGGTTTGCTTTCATAGTAAAAGTTGTTCAGTTTGATGGGTAGACTCTTAGATCAAAATAAAATTAATGGATAGGCTTATAGCGCGGTAAGTTGAAGCAAACTACTGGTGCACTTGGTCCATACAAACTAGCGCCATTATCTGTCAAATCTAGGGCACTTGCATACAAATTTGAAGTAAACCTTTCATTTGTTTTGCCTCATTTTTCTGGTTTGAAATGTTCGCGTAAGGCCTATCCATTCATTTTATTTTGATCTAAGGGTAGACTCTTAGTTTAAAAGGATCTTCTTCTTATCGAGTGGGCTGCAAAGCCCTGGTGTCAGAGTTTATTCAAACCGCCTTACGGCCTCTGACGTGGTTTTTATGTAACGACTACTACCACCAGTGATAGTAGCCGGGACCAACAGCTTAACGTGCCATCCGAAGCACGGAATCATCTTTCTTTTCAGACAATCAGGTGACTCAGCCTGCAATGTCCTAACCAACTGGTTTTAACTGGTTTAACTGGTTTAAGTTTAAAAGGATGCTAATGATATCAATTTCACCCTGTAGATAGTTAATGATTCATGAGCCGCAATGCTATCGATATTATTGCACTTCGTCAATAGCATTATCACGATCCGAGCTATCGAATTTATCTGGCTGTTTTTACATAATAGTAGATTACACACCGATAGTATACTATTTTTCTCTTCGACGGGGGTGGAAAGCGGCAACTTCGTTTAGCGCAGCGGGGCGAAAATTGACGCTTTCCGTCCGGAGGGGAGAATTCGCAGAGGTCAACAAACATGTGATCTGAGGCTTTCTTATTTACTGCCCGAGGTTAGTATACTATTTTTCTCCTCGACGGTGGTGGGAAGCGACCACTTCGTTTAGCGCAGCGGGACGAAAATCGACGCTTTCCGTCCGGAGGGGAGAAAAAACTAATATCGATAGTTCGGAAACCAACGTTATTTATTTTGCTTACTCACACTCACTATCAGTTGCAGAAACGCACATTAGAGTAAAGGCCTCCGCACATTGCAGCGATTTTATCGAGCGATAATATCGCTGCGATTTTGCGATAATTGTTTCCAGTACATTTTGCATGGGGACGCGCTCGATCCCACACACTCCCATGATATTATCGCAACCTGTCGCAATCTCTCAACTACATTCAGTGAAGGGCGCATGCGTGACGCAAATCGCGGAATCGCTGCAGTGTGTAAGGTGTCGCGATATCGCTGTCGATAATATCGCTCGATAAAATCGCTCGATAATATCGCTGCAATGTGCGGAGGACTTTAATCCTCCTTTAAATCTCTTGCTGTCACTTTTTGTAACCATTGACGTAGTAAAAGCTAGCAAGAGATTTAATGGAGGATTAACTTTAACGAACGTTTCTGCAACTGTGTGTTAGGGCCTGTTTCACCACTTCTGGATGTCATCGTTAGCTTATTTGACAGACCGTTTGACATATTTCGTATGAAAGATATGTAAAATTATCTGTCATATAAGATAACAAGAACTTATCCAGAAGTGGTGAAAAAGAACCAGTTAGTTTCAAAAACCATACCAACTGACTACTTAGCTAGTTTACTAACATCGGCAGTAAATATCTCGATCCAGTAGCCGTCAGGGTCCTGTATGAAAGCGAGGCCCTTCATTTTACCGTCCTGGGGCTTTTTTATGAACTTCACACCTTGCTGCTCGAATCTGAAACGTGAAATAAATAGAATAAGCTTTGTTTTGCGGATTAATTCGTAAATGAGTTATAGACCTGGATCTGGAGTGCGATTTTTGAATCTCATTCGGTGAGCTCAGCAGTTGAAAATGTCAAATTTACTCTGTACATATGCATCTTTCTACTGCTGATTTGACTTTCAAAAATCATACTACAGGAGAGGGTTTTTTGAGAGTCAAATCCGCAGTAGTAAGATGCGTATGTCCATAGTAATTTTGAAATTGCGGCCGGCGGGCGGACATTGACTTCAGAATCATATGAACGAGCGGAGGCTCATTACCAAGTAATTGTGCTTAGTAACAGATACCAAATGCGTTTGTTAAGTTTCGCAACTAATTAAATTTAAACTTACATAATATACAGCCCTTTATAGGTAGGGAAGTCGGACAGACGGCATAGGGTGAAAACGGGACCCTATTCATAAGCCTACGCTGTCCATCCGTCCGTCTGTCCTACCTATTTAGGGCTGTAAGTGCTGTAACGTTTTTTTAATAAATAAAAGATATTTACTGACCTGGTACAGGCATCGTCGACGTCCGGTACCAATATTCCGATATGTCCAAAACCTCTAGGATCTGAGTTGCCGTTGTGGTAGCTCGAATCATCCGTCTCCGTACCCCAGTTACTGAAATATACAAAACTTATATTATATATATAGGCGCAGGAGGGCCTTCATCGCAAACAGATCACTGCTTAATAGTAAAACTACCGAGATTACACAGAACTAGCGATCCGTCGAGTTATGCAGTGGTTCAGCCATTGCTATTCAAATCTTCAACTGAACTCCTCTTGACATGGCTGTCAACCACCTTTACCGACACCCGACGTTCCACTAGATCGACACCAGGCGGCGCTGTAGCAAGGCACCGTCATTAGTGTGATCTTGTTCTGTTTTAACTTGAGAGATGGCGCCAGGTGCCGTAGAGGGATGGCACCAGGCGCCGTCATATATTTAGCATAACATAGCATATGCCCACGACTATATTCCTCGAGGGGGTAGTCAGAGATATTCTGAAACCTCAGAACAGCCTTAACTATTTTTTTATTTTATACAAAATGTTAATAAATAAGCGCAAACCCTCATACACCCCAACTGATTTATAACAAAATAATTGGGAGTCGCGTTGTAGGTCTGCTATAGGGTAGTCGCATCGCGAGTCGATTGTTGGTTGCCCCCTCCCCGGCCTACAACGAAGCTCCAGTGGTGGCTCAAGATAGTGTTCTTTTCGAAAAACAATCCTTGAAGTCACCAAAATACATAAGTTACCGTACAACGTCAAGCACTCTTGCTACAAAAACTAGACATTGGCAAAATCATCACATACCCAAGATGGCAGCCATTTTTTTATTTAAATATAGAATAGAACAAAATAATTAGATTGGAACAATAACCTCATTATTTAGATTGTTAAAATTTTAAGTTATTCACACTTTAAGTTTTGAGGCAAAAATGATTTGTTGTCATTTCAGCAATGAATGAAAGCGCTTATGTGTTCATGGATACATTTTAAGAATCTTTTTTTGGTAGTAAGTATGGTGAGTGTGCCTTTGCGGTGGTTTGAGATCGATTTCAGTAAATTTTAAAAACTTGAACACCTGAATACCTGTTTACGACTTGAATACCTTCCTGAACGGTTGGCCCGATTTCGACGGGAGGCCTTTGCCCAGCAGTGGGACAAAAAATAGGATATTAAAAAAAAATGTTGAAACCCTGATAATTCGTTTCTGCTCTCGATTCTAAACAAACTACTTTCTAGTTTTGCGTTAATAAATTCTTCTCGCTCTATCGTAAAAACGCACATTAGAGTAAATCCTCCTTTAAATCTCTTGCTGTCACTTTTTGTAACCATTGACGTAGTAAAAGCCAGCAAGAGATTTAATGGAGGATTAACTTTAACGAACGTTTCTGCAACTGTGTGTTAGGGCCTGTTTCACCACTTCTGGATGTCATCGTTAGCTTATTTGACAGACCATTTGACATATTTCGTATGAAAGCATAGACATATTACTCTAGCGATAGACAAGATCGTTCAAACAAACAACATGTCACCCAAAACAACACAAAATGTTTGCATGTTATACATGCATAACATGCAAACGTCATTATGGTGTAATTACAGAGTACTTGCGTACACATACATGCACTTCAAGTCACCAGGGTTTCTCCCGCCGTAGTAAGAAGTACAGTTAGTTTAAAGTTTAAGCTAAGGTTAATTTACAAAACAAGGTAATATAATATTGGAAGACCTGTGTATTGTATAAATAAGTGTATTTAGGTAATTAGTGTTGTGTATGGTCAGGTGTATGTATGTATGGTAAGGTGCAAGAACTAGTATTGATAATCGCAAAACATAACTCACTGCGTCAACTCCAACGTCGCTTTCCTGGTCATAGCCCAGGTAGCCCTAACGGCCTCATCCTTGGGCACTTCAGCTGGGTCCTCGAAGCCCATGAAGAACAGAGAGAACTTCATCTCGGGGAAGTGCAGCTGCTTCAACAACGTCATGCCGAGGACGCCTGTGTAGAACGGGATCGACTTGCGCGGGTCTTTGATGCGGTACATCGTTTGTTGGAACATGAATTGCTGGAAATTATACAGGGTGAAATTTATATCATTAGCATCCCTTTAAACTAAGAGTCTACCCATCAAACTCGTCTATGAGTGTTCTACGACTAAGTTTTGTATGAAATTGACAACTCTGCAACCACCTTAAGGTGGTTTCCGTCCATACAATAAGTCCAATCAATAAAATTAAAAGGCAAAACCATTTATATTTTATTTTTATCAATTAAGGTGGTTAGAGAGCTGTCAATTTCATACAAAACGTAGAACACTCGTAGAAGGTATTAATAAAAGTAATGTTTTATATATGGAAAAATAGCTTAGAAAATCTAGTTTGCGCGAATTCAATAATATTTACAATTTATAATATTATTACGAAGATATCACGCTTTGAAATTATTCATACAAAATTTCAAACCCTTATTTATCTTCGTAATTATATTACAAATTGTAAATATTATTTGATACGCGCAAACTAGATTTTCTAAACTATTTTTCCATGTATAAAACATTACTTTTATTAACACCGTCTACGAGTGTTCTACGTTTTGTATGAAATTGACAGCTCTCTAACCACCTTAATTGATAAAAATAAAATAAAAATTGTTTTGCCTTTTAATTTTATTGATTGGACTTATTGAGATAGTTGAACAACAATTAAAATTACCATAAGATATGTACTTTAATAAATGACTTGCCAATAACAATATGAGATAAGATAACAATTCAGTTATAATAATGTTATGCAATCATTCTTCTGAATAATACCCGACATTTCAATTGCTTGTTTTTATTAAACAGTGCAAAACACAAATTACACATTGCATTGGTGTAGTTGTGATATTATGGAGGATGAGAAAAATATGTATTGTAGGATTTGTAGGTACAGTCAAGAGCACGAAGCTTTACACTTGTAGCGGGAGTCTTCGTCTTTATGGCGATTGTAATAAGAATGGTTCCAACTTCAATGGCTAAAGCTTCACAAACATTTTTTTAATGTCTAGGGGGGGCGGAGCTTGTACCTTGTGTTAGCTGCTCATACGTTTTTTTTCTGTTTAAAACCACATTAACAACGATACGAAAAACTTTTTCTACGTCTGGCAACCCTGAGGTGGCTACTAGTTAGTTCCAAGGCACGGACTTGAAAAAAAAGATAGATAGACTTAATCTCGTCTAGTCACGAGTGAAGCACCTATTTATTTTTGTGCGTGCTGACGAACTGTCACGCGGTACATAATGGTAGCGGGTTGTAGGACCTGCGCCTAGAGCTAGTGCATCTGTGCGAGTGTTGATCCCTTATAGAACAAACAAAAATGTAGGACCTTGCATGCTTCACATCTTATTAGTGTCACATTACGTCCTTCTTTTTTTCAGGTCCGTGTTCCAAGGCTACAAAAAAATTGAAAATTAATATAGTACTTAGGTAAATAATTAGCGGAACATTTGTGAAACCCTCACCTGGGTGGAAGGATGAGGTGTTTGGCATAATGCCTCGACTTCCTGGGGAGAAATTCCTTCGTCAGCCATGTTTCTACGATAAAAAAGTAAATTTTAAAAGTTGCTTATACGAAACATTTTCTAACCTAAAAATGTTTTCAAACATAGATTAAATTTATTGATAACATTACTAAACTGGTTACTGGTTAAAGAAGAGTTAAATTACCTAATTGGTGTCAAAAATGGTTTTATATTAAAGTTTTTCCAAGTTATGAGAGGCGACCGTCCAATAAGGAAATATTTACTTTTTTTTTTTTTTTTTTTTTTATTTATTTACTAGCCTGGTTACTAGACCTTTTGGCTAAATCTTATTTTATTTTTATATTCTTCTGTTTTCACATTAAAACGTTGGTATTCGACGTTTTGATGGTTCTTTGGAGTTTTTGGAGACAATCGAAAGACGCAGGAAAAGCAGAGAAGTCCAGAGGAAAGAGGTGAACCGACCGCTTTGCCGCGCTAAAATCACGGATCACTTTTCCTGTTTACGACCCATGCACCATCATATTTCACTGAACTATATATTGTTCACTTGCAAGACACTTTGTTACGCAAAACAACACCAATTTTACGAACCAAAACTCACTATAAACAATAAAAATTCGATGAAATATGAGGACTCCAAACGTCAGCTACCAAAGCCCGCCAAAAACTCGGAAATATTTACGATTTGGCAGCAGTGTTGCCAACTGGTATGTTAGGGCTGTAGCTAGGTAGTTCACGAAAAGTTGCTAGATTGCCCAATTTTCTTTCCTATAAAAGTTGCTAGAAGTAGCTAAACATCAAAATCGATTAAAACAACGCCAAACTTTGAAATTTATTTTAATTTCTTAAAATATTATGGGTTATTATCATGTTATAGCCATGTTTTTGCTCATTCTATACAGTTAAGATTAAAAAATGTATGTATCGGACGTAAAAACAGATGTAAAGACAAAACCGACAGTGTTTCCGACTGCTTCCAGAACAAAAAAACAAGTAAGAACGAGAGTGAAATATAGTACAAAGGAAAAGAACATCAAATATTTAGCTATTTTCATGGTTTGCCTTTATTTCTCGCTCCATTTTCGTTCATTTTATGGCTCTGGCTTTGAAAAACTCTCAATCCCAATAGTTGCTAGAAAAAGTAGCTAAAAAGTTTAGCTACAAGATTTACAAATTTGTAGCTGCCAGACCTCCGAAAATTGCTAGATCTAGCTATAAAGTTGCTAAGTTGGCATCACTGTTTGGCAGAATTGGCGCTGTTGGAGTTTTTGGCGGGCTTTGGTAGCTGACGTTTGGAGTCCTCATATTTCAACGAATTTTTATTGTTTATAGTGAGTTTTGGTTCGTAAAATTGGTGTTGTTTTGCGTAACAAAGTGTCGTGCAAGTGAACAATATATAGTTCAGTGAAATATGATGGTGCATGGGTCGAAAACAGGAAAAGTGTTCCGTGATTTTAGCGCGGCAAAGCGGTCGGTTCACCTCTTTCCTGTGGACTTCTCTGCTTTTCCTGCGTCTTTCGATTGCCTCCAAAAACTCCAAAGAACCATCAAAACGTCGAATACCAACGTTTTAATGTGAAAACAGAAGAAAGTTAAAAATAAAATAAGATTTAGCCAAAAGGTCTAGTAACCAGGCTAGTAAATATATTAAAAAAAAATTAAAAAAAAAAAAAAATTGGCGCTGTTGACAGCAAATGTCATTTTTGACAACTGATGTTTTTTTTTTGGTTCAGTTCAAGGTAAAGGGCTTATAATAATATCCCATACAACCGATGTCTTTAATAAAATTCTCTTATTTATAGCAATTAAAACGTTGGCGTTCGATGTTTTGACGCTTTTTTGGAGTTTTTGGAGACAATCGACCGACGAAGGAAACGCAGAGAAGTCCACAGGGAAGAGGTGAACCGACCGCTTTGCCGCGCTACAAATGACGGAACACTTTTCTTGTTTACGACCCATCCACCAACATATTTCACAGAACTGTATATTATTCACTTCCACGACACTTTGTTACGCAAAAAAACACCAATTTTACGAACCAAAACTCACTATAAACAATAAAAATTCGATGAAATATGAGGACTCCAAACGTCAGCTACCAAATCCCGCCAAAAACTCGGACAACTGCAGTGCTAGCATGATTAGTCGCATGACGCGCGCCTGCGGGTTTGAAAACCATACCCGCGCCTGTCATTTATCCCGCGATGGTGAGCATGATTTGACAGCTCGTCAGCCACTCTACCAAGAGAAAGCAAAGTCGCGGCCCGGGTTCGCAGGGTTATCATACGGTTAAATCGATCAATTTGAATAGGGTATCACCGAATCGGTGATTAGAGCTGCCCCAAAATCATTCGTTCTTTTACTTATTTCGTTGCGTAAACGTAGAGCCACAAACTCTAACGAACGGTGATCATGCTCGCATTTGTAGACTAGAGTCTACGAATGACAGTTGAGAGCTCGCGTCATCGTAAGTCGCGGGCATCATGTTAGCTACTGTAGAGACAGAGGCGAAGACGCGCTGAAATAGAGATATGGTATAGAGAGACTCGAAGTCGCGGGGTATCATGCTAGCACTGCTGATGTTTTTTGTTGTTGTTACATTTTTCGTTGCGGAAAGGCAAAGGAAACATAGCCCATGCAGCCAAGTCTGACTTTGTCTTTGCTTATAAAATAAATTATAAAAGGCACTATGTGCCTGATCTGTGTTAAAAATTTTCTCAAGTCTTCATATTCCAAGTTAATTTTTGTTTTTCCGTAGTAATGTCATTTCTGTGGTTTTCGTCATTTCCTTGCAACGATATCAATGTAAAGCCTGACCAGCATAGCTAGCATGCGCCGCAGTGATACAGCGCTATCACACCTTCGCTCTCTTTCTATTTGCGTGCGAACGAACGAGATAAAAGACGTGATACAGCCGTATCACGTGCTGCATGCTACCAGTGCAGCATAGCTAGCATGCCGCAGTGATACAGCGCTATCACACCTTAGCTCTCTTTCTATTTGTGTGCGAACGAACGAGATAAAAGACGTGATACAGCCGTATCACGTGCTGGAATATAAAAACCTGCGCTGGTAGCATGCAACACGTGATACGGCTGTATCACGTCTTTTATCTCGTTCGTTCGCACGCAAATAGAAAGAGAGCGAAGGTGTGATAGCGCTGTATCACTACGGCATGCTAGCTATGCTGGTTTGGGTTGGGGGCGCTACAACCGACTATAACCTTAAACGTCAGTGTTCCAAGTAGTACAAATATTAGTTCCAATCACAAACTAATAAGAGAACTACGTTCCAATGAATTTCCGCAACATAGCGAGGTTTTTTATTTTTCTGGTCAGGCTTTTATAGTCTATGTTTCCTTGTGTCATTTCCGAGATCAAGTTTCTATTTGCCGATGCCTTCAATAGGTTTTCAATATTGACAGGAATCCGTAGTCTTTAGCAGTTTTTCGTTTATCGTAACATAAACACAGTAGTCCTACATGCAGGACTACAAGCCGATACACTATCCAGCACTCGTAGTATGCTACACGTGATACGGCTGTATCACGTCTTTTATCTCGTTCGTTCGCACGCAAATAGAATGAGAGCTTAGGTGTGATAGCGCTGTATCACTGCGGCATGCTAGCTATGCTGCAAGTGTAGGACTACCCATACATAATGCTCAAGGTCGTCGGCCGCCTTGTAGGACTGCAACACCATTCACGATCCAATATTGGTGTAGGACTGCAAGACGGACTGCTGTGAATGGGCTACTTAACTCATTGTTTTTTTTATTTTTTTTTTATTTATTTATCAAATACCTACATAAACAAACATCTTTTGAACTAAAAACATTGATAAAAGCGTAGAAAGAGAATCAACTAGAAAAGGCATTAAAATAATAATAGTCACGAAAACGAGACAGCCTTATACGCTAATTACACAGAGTGAATGCGACAAAATCCATGTCGTTTGTCCCTTTCTGCGTATGCGATATTTTTGTATGCCACAGTTGAAATTGCATACAAAATCTTGCAACTGGGGCAGACAAAGGCACGATTTCTCATACATTTTTGTCATCTCTGTCCCTTTCGAGTATACGTTGTCAGGAAATCTATAGAATACTCAACCTGCGGATAAAAGTGATAAACCCGATAAACCATTCACTATCCTGCAAGTAGGACTACTCATACATTTTGCTCAAGGTCATCGGACGCCTTGTAGGACTACAACACCATTCACTGTCCAATATTGCTGTAGGACTGCAAGACGGACTACTGTGAATGGGCTCCTTAACAAAAAATTATAACATACTTAACTAACAAATCTAATAAGAACATACAGAGAAAAAATTACAAACAGCGTAGAGTTAATCATTATTACTTTTCATTACCATACAATAGGTACTTCATCATCATCATCGGCCTATGTACGTCCCACTGCACAGCAGTGCTAGCATGATACCCCGCGACTTCGAGTCTCTCTATACCATATCTCTATTTCAGCGCGTCTTCGCCTCTGTCTCTACAGTAGCTAACATGATGCCCGCGACTTACGATGACGCGAGCTCTCAACTGTCATTCGTAGACTCTAGTCTACAAATGCGAGCATGATCACCGTTCGTTAGAGTTTGTGGCTCTACGTTTACGCAACGAAATAAGTAAAAGAACGAATGATTTTGGGGCAGCTCTAATCACCGAATCGGTGATACCCTATTCAAATTGATCGATCTAACCGAATGATAACCCTGCGAACCCGGGCCGCGACTTTGCTTTCTCTTGGTAGAGTGGCTGACGAGCTGTCAAATCATGCTCACCATCGCGGGATAAATGACAGGCGCGGGTATGGATTTCAAACCCGCAGGCGCGCGTCATGCGACTAATCATGCTAGCACTGCAGGACACAGGCCTACCCTCCAGTGCTGCAGTGCTAGCATGATTAGTCGCATGACGCGCGCCTGCGGGTTTGAAATCCATACCCGCGCCTGTCATCGTAAGTCGCGGGCATCATGTTAGCTACTGTAGAGACAGAGGCGAAGACGCGCTGAAATAGAGATATGGTATAGAGAGACTCGAAGTCGCGGGGTATCATGCTAGCACTGCTGGTAGCATGCAACACGTGATACGGCTGTATCACGGCTTTCGGCTTTCGTTTTTCGTCAATATCTTTCTATTATTCTCCTGAGTTCACTAGAAATATTTAATGTATTTAGTTAAGTACAAGAATAAAAAGTTAAATATCAGCAGTTTAATCATAGTATTGAAAAAACATAACAAAAAGGGGTAACTTTGGGATTTTTTTCTATGGAGTAAACTTAATCTAATCGTGTTATTGAGAACAGTCGCCCATCCGCCCGATCCTTAAATAAGACATAATTTAATTTCAGACTTTAAAACACAGTTTAAAACACTTTCGTTTGTGTTCAAAAAACGGCCTCGACGGTATAACAGCGTCTTAAGGGGGTGGTATAGACCATCAAACTGAACAACTTTCACTATGGGACCAATATCGAAAACGCGAAAAAAAAAATGATGTTCCATACTCTACAAATCGACTAGAGCTAAATATGTATGGGATATGAATTTCTTTTTTTGCGATTTCGATGATGGTCCCATAGAGAAAGATGTTGTGTTGTTATTAAATTAAGGGCTCAACTGTACAATGAGAACCGTCGAATTTGGGGGTGGGGATGGGTGGGGGGATAGGGGGGGGGGGTCCCCACATGCCCCCCCTAAAGGGAAAAAGTTCGGAAACCCCCCCTTTTTTTTGCCCCCCTGCAGTCCAAAAATAGCTGGTAGAAGGCGTGGGATCTTGTTGGTTAGGTTAGCGAGGAGCGAAGCGACGAGCATGTTAGGTTTCTTGCGACCACAGCGCACGAGCCGAGCGAGCGGAGCGAGAGGTGCCGCGGCAGCGGCCGGCGAGTGCCAGAACCGAATTGCTACTGTTTACCTGCAGTGCTAGCATGATACCCCGCGACTTCGAGTCTCTCTATACCATATCTCTATTTCAGCGCGTCTTCGCCTCTGTCTCTACAGTAGCTAACATGATGCCCGCGACTTACGATGACGCGAGCTCGCAACTGTCATTCGTAGACTCTAGTCTACAAATGCGAGCATGATCACCGTTCGGTAGAGTTTGTGGCTCTACGTTTACGCAACGAAATAAGTAAAAGAACGAATGATTTTGGGGCAGCTCTAATCACCGATTCGGTGATACCCTATTCAAATTGATCGATTTAACCGTATGGTAACCCAGCGAACCCGGGCCGCGACTTTGCTTTCTCTTGGAAGAGTGGCACTGCTGCAGTGCTAGCATGATTAGTCGCTTGACGCGCGCCTGCGGGTTTGAAAATCATACTCGCACCTGTCATTTATCCCGCGATGGTGAGCATGATTTGACAGCTCGGCAGCCACTCTACCGAGAGAAAGCAGAGTCGCGGCGCGGGTTCGCTGGGATACCATACGGTTAAAACGATCATTTTTAAATATGGTATCACCGAATCGGTAATTAGAGCTGCCCCAATATCATTCGTTCTTTTGCCTATTTCGTTGCGTGCTTTGAGTGCTTATGTTTCGAGTAAAGAGTAAGGAGATACTGTTGGTATAGCGACGTCTCGCTTACTCGTTATGTTTTATTCTTAAATTAAAGCTATTGGTTTTTTTCACTTGACATATGTTTGACATTTGAAAACTAAAATTTTATTTTGGAAAAATCAAGAATAAACAGTTTTACACAACTAAAATAGCGAAATAAAGCTGTTTTTCAGTAAATAATCGTCACGTCAGCATGTTTGCTAAAGAAAACAATGTTATGTAAGTATTATTGGATGTCAAATATACATTTTTCTTCCGACTTTCTACCTACTTGTATTTCACGTTATAACGTAATTTTACATTTAATTTTCAGAAATCTAAGCACAGTGAGAGCAAATAAACTTTCTGACGATTTGAAGACTTCACCATTGGCGGATATACGGGATTACTTGTCTTTAACTGAAGGCACGAGAAGATACTGATGCAGTTATAAAAAGCTTTTCGTGTATCCATGTTCCAACAACGATAAACCAGTGGAAGAATCAGTCTTACCTTAAGTCATACAATCTAGAAATAACCATGTAAGTATGTCATCTTAGTCTTTTGAACAAAGTTTAGGAGATAGGTACTAAATGAAGGTATAATGTGTTAAATCCTTTATATACAACATAATAAACAAAACAAATTAAGAGAAACAAAAGAAAAGAAACTCACAGCTAAACTTAATCAAATAGCCCGCCCCGTATCGATCCAGGTGCAAAAGTGCCCATAACGCTAGCAACGCTGCCGCGTTGTATTGCTATGGCCATGGTTTGCATCAGGAACCACCCGGAGTGGGGGTCACATTTCCTCTCCCTAAGTCTTATGCCCGATTTCAGGCTCCCCACACTCCTGTGACCGGAACAAACAGATATTGGCGCTTCAAGTCTTGAGTACCAGACTCTCTGCAGCTGCTCCAGGGGTCCGTGAGGTGCGGCTAAGGTAGCTGGCGGCGAAGGTGCTGATGCATGTAGCATCCCACGGGAGGCACATGCCCTTCTGCCAGGGCGTCAAAGTTAGGCCGTCAAGCCTGTTACTTTTGGTGCGGCTGAGGCCTGAAGGCACGCATGATATCTTTGCAGAAAATAGAGCCCTTTGGAAGATGTCGTTAAGGGCATGGTGACAAGGAGACCTTCCAGAACAACGGCAGCTTAATGCGTGTTGATTGTTGGCCTCCACCAAGGAACCACAAATACATAAAAACTACCTTATTATTTTTAGGTAATACCTTATAAGTTATAATCTTGTATTTATTTGTAATAATTATAATCTTTCATTTGTTGCAATGTTGTTGATCATCATTGTTCATCAGTGCATTTAGTTATTAATTATTGCAATGTAGTAACTAGTTGTTCATCATTTATAAGTGGTTACCTATTGTTTTCTTTGTGTGTAATGTAAGTTAATTTTTGGAAGTTTATTATTGAAATTGATATCATTAGCTTAAACTGAACAACTTTTACTATGGGAACAAACCGATCGGAGCAAAATAAAAATCTGCTGTTGCATATATTTGAGTCGAGTAGGCATTTTAGCAGTTTCAGTTTAGTATGGGACAGCAGATTTTTTTTGCTCCAATCGGTTTGCTACCATAGTAAAAGTTGTTCAGTGTGATGGGTAGACTCTTAGTTGAATAGTATGCTACTATCAATTTCACCCTGTAGTTGTAAGTAATTACTTTACTTTATTGACTTAAGGATATCAACTAAATTGTACTTATTAGATTTATTGAATGTATTTAATGTTCTTTATTGTAAAATTTCTAGCAGTCGTATGTGACAATGAAACTGCATAGATTTTTCTAAGTATATTATGTACCTATCTCTGTACCTAACTTAGCAATAAAGATACCAATTTGAAGTTTTTTTTTAATTTTTTTTGGGTCCGGGATATTAAAAATTTTTATAAAATCTGTTGCTTTAATAAAATATGAGTTTTTCTTTGACAATAGTTATCGCTTTATTATTGTACTACCGTGAAGAACCAACTCCTTCTCTGTCACTTGTCTACTGATGATGGAGTAGAACAACATTGTGAGGAATTCTCTGGAGGCAAATAGCTAGTTAACCGTGCTTGGGCTCTTTTGATAGTGTTCGGTGAGACGATGTGTAGCTTCTGTACATGACCTGCTGAGGGCCCGATGATGGAGCAGAACAACATGAACTCTGCGAAGGCACATAGCTAGTTAACCGTGCTTGGATTCTTTTGATTGTGTTCGGTGAGACGGTGAATAGCTTCTGTAGGTACATGAACTGCTGAGGGCCTGATGATGGAGCAGAACAACATCATGGGGAACTCTCCGAAGGCACATAGCTAGTTGACCGTGCTTGGGCTCTTTTGATAGTGTTCGGTGAGACGGTGAGTAGCTTCTGTACATGAACTGCTGAGGGCCTGATGATGGAGCAGAACAACATCGTGGGGAACTCTGCGAAAGCACATAGCTAGTTAACCGTGCTTGGGCTCTTTTGATAGTGTTCGGTGAGACGGTGAATAGCTTCTGTACATGACCTGCTGAGGGCCCGATGATGGAGCAGAACAACATGCACTCTGCGAAGGCACATAGCTAGTTAACCGTGCTTGGGCTCTTTTGATAGTGTTCGGTGAGACGGTGAGTAGCTTCTGTACATGAACTGCTGCGGGCCTGATGTTGGAGCAGAACAACATCGTGGGGAACTCTGCGAAAGCACATAGCTAGTTAACCGTGCTTGGGCTCTTTTGATAGTGTTCGGTGAGACGGTGAATAGCTTCTGTAGGTACATGAACTGCTGAGGGCCTGATGATGGAGCAGAACAACATCGTGGAGAACTCTTCGAAGGCACATAGCTAGTTAACCGTGCTAGGGCTCTTTTGATAGTGTTCGGTAAGACGGTGAGTAGCTTCTGTTCATGAACTGCTGAGGGCCTGATGATGGAGCAGAACAACATCGTGGGGAACTCTGCGAAAGCACATAGCTAGTTAACCGTGCTTGGGCTCTTTTGATAGTGTTCGGTGAGACGGTGAATAGCTTCTGTACATGACCTGCTGAGGGCCTGATGATGGAGCAGAACAACATGAACTCTGCGAAGGCACATAGCTAGTTAACCGTGCTTGGGCTCTTTTGATAGTGTTTGGTGAGACGGTGAGTAGCTTCTGTACATGAACTGCTGAGGTTCTCATGATGGAGCAGAACAACATTTTGGGGAACTCTGTGAAGGCACATAACTAGTTGACCGTGCTTGGGCTCTTTTGATAGTGTTCGGTGAGACGGTGAGTAGCTTCTGTACATGGACTGCTAAGGGCCTGTTGTTGGAGCAGAACAATATTGTGGGGAACTCTGCGAAGGCACATGGCTAGTAGAACATGCTTGGGCTCTTTTTTTCCACGACGGAATGGAGTAATACGCTTTGAGGGTGAGATGTTGTTTGTTTGTGTGTGTTCATTTCAAAACTTAGGTTTACTTGCGGATTTTATCATTGTTTTAATTATTATTATTATTATTATTACAGCCTTTATTACAACCACATAATATTATCATTCATTACATTGTTTTACATGCTTTGGTTTATCAAAAGAATAAACATTTGTTTTTACATGCATTACATATTTAAGTATACCTACAATACATACATTATTTTCCATATTTCTTTACTATAGTAAAGAATATAACTGTACTTAAGTATAATAAGTTCATTTCAAATATAAGTTTTTCATTTCATTCATTCTGTACTATTCATAACATTATATGTATATTAAATTAGATATATAATTTCATTTCTTAACTAAAACTTAACTTCATCCTTGACTATTTCACTTAGGTTGTCTTGCCTTGCGGCATAGGCCTCCCCTCGAGTATGGTTATCTTAACATTTTTATTAGTTGTTTATCAAAACAAATTTGCCTATTATTCTCTAGGGGGTGGTAGTCTACTTCCCCGCGGTGACCAGCCGTATTGGGGAAGGTTTTCCTGTAGTGGTTACTTTAACAATTTTTCCTTTTGAGAGGATGCCGAGGAGTTGTTTGATGTTGTTCGCATTAAATTTTTTTTAATTAATTTGTTTTAATTAATGCATCTTTTATATTTAATGTGTTTTTCAAGTCATTTGAGCCGCCACAGTGAATGAATACCATAAAAATATTATTTTCACTGCCAAATTTCATGAATTATTACTGAAAAGTCCATTTAAAACAACAGTCGCGGACCCCATCGGTGCAAGACATATATCTCTAAAGATAAACGTCAAACGTAGAGCCACAAACTCTACCGAACGGTGATCATGCTCGCATTTGTAGACTAGAGTCTACGAATGACAGTTGAGAGCTCGCGTCATCGTAAGTCGCGCGCATCATGTTAGCTACTGTAGAGACAGAGGCGAAGCCGCGCCAAAATAGAGATATGCAGTGCTAGCATGATTAGTCGCTTGACGCGCGCCTGCGGGTTTGAAAATCATACTCGCACCTGTCATTTATCCCGCGATGGTGAGCATGATTTGACAGCTCGGCAGCCACTCTACCGAGAGAAAGCAGAGTCGCGGCGCGGGTTCGCTGGGATACCATACGGTTAAAACTATCTTTTTTAAATATGGTATCACCGAATCGGTAATTAGAGCTGCCCCAATATCATTCGTTCTTTTGCCTATTTCGTTGCGTGCTTTGAGTGCTTATGTTTCGAGTAAAGAGTAAGGAGATACTGTTGGTATAGCGACGTCTCGCTTACTCGTCATGTTTTATTCTTAAATTAAAGCTATTGGTTTTTTTCACTTGACATATGTTTGACATTTGAAAACTAAAATTTTATTTGGGAAAAATAAAGAATAAACAGTTTTACACAACTAAAATGGCGAAATAAAGCTGTTTTTCAGTAAATAATCGTCACGTCAGCATGTTTGCTAAAGAAAACAATGTTATGTAAGTATTATTGGATGTCAAATATACATTTTTCTTCCGACTTTCTACCTACTTGTATTTCACGTTATAACGTAATTTTACATTTAATTTTCAGAAATCTAAGCACAGTGAGAGCAAATAAACTTTCTGACAATTTGAAGACTTCACCATTGGCGGATATACGGGATTACTTGTCTTTAACTGAAGGCACGAGAAGATACTGATACAGTTATAAAAAGCTTTTCGTGTATCCATGTTCCAACAACGATAAACCAGTGGAAGAATCAGAATTACCTTAAGTCATACAATCTAGGAGTAACCATGTAAGTATGTCATCTTAGTCTTTTGAACAAAGTTTAGGAGATACTAAATGAAGGTATAATGTGTTAAATCCTTTATATACAACATAATAAACAAAACAAATTAAGAGAAACAAAAGAAAAGAAACTCACAGCTAAACTTAATCAAATAGCCCGCCCCGTATCGATCGAGGTGCAAAAGTGCCCATAACGCTAGCACCGCTGCCGCGTTGTATTGCTATGGCCATGGTTTGCATCAAGAACCACCCAGAGTGGGGGTCACATTTCCTCTCCCTAAGTCTTATGCCCGATTTCAGGCTCCCCACACTCCTGTGACCGGAACAAACAGATATTGGTGCTTCAAGTCTTGAGTACCAGACTCTCTGCAGCTGCTCCAGGGGTCCGTGAGGTGCGGCTAAGGTAGCTGGCGGCGATGGTGCTGATGCATATAGCATCCCACGGGAGGCGCTTGCCCTTCTGCCAGGGCGTCAAAGTTAGGCCGTCAAGCCTGTTACTTTTGGTGCGGCTGAGGCCTGAAGGCAAGCTTTTGGAAGATGTCGTTAAGGGCATGGTTGTGCGCTGAGGATGCAATATGACAGAACTGCTACAGCAGTCGAGACTGTTGTCAGAGAATTTCTTCTGAAATATTTATGTGTATAGTAGGTATCATCGTCATCATCAGCCTATATACGTCCCACTGCAGGCACAGGCCTGCCCTCTAGGAGGGTGTTTGGGCGTTAGTCCACCACGCGTGTCCAATGCGGATTGGTAGACTCCACATACGCATCAGAATTTCTTCTTCTGCATATGTAGGTTTCCTCACGATGTTTTCCTTCACCGTTTGAGACCAGTCAGTAATACGAACATAAGTTAGAAAAAACTCATTGGTACGTGGCATGTTGTCCGTGCGGATTCGAATCCGGACCTCATGATTGAGAGTCCATACCTGACCGCAACGGGCCACTGAGCTCTCATAGTAGGTATATTTACTTATATTATTTACCCCCAACCGGGCAAAGCTGGGGCCGGGTCACTAGGACACAATTTTGATGTTGTAGCCATTGATATAATTTGTACCAAATTATCTCCCATGGGAGTCATAGTGATGACTCTAAACCGTACCTAAAACTTCCTTATTATTTTTAGGTAATACCTTATAAGTTATATTCTTGTATTTATTTGTAATAATTATAATCTTTCATTTGTTGCAATGTTGTTGATCATCATTGTTCATCAGTGCATTTAGTTATTAATTATTGTCTATGTAGTAACTAGTTGTTCATCATTTATAAGTGGTTATACCTATTGTTTTCTTTGTGTGTAATGTAAGTTAATTTTTGGAAGTTTATTATTGAAATTGATATCATTAGCTTAAACTGAACAACTTTTACTATGGAAACAAACCGATTGGAGCAAAATAAAAATCTGCTGTTGCATACATTTGAGTCGAGTAGGCATTTTAGCAGTTTCAGTTTAGTATGGGACAGCCTTCGATCAAAATAAAATGAATGGATAGGCCTTACGCGAACATTTCAAACCAGAAAAGTGAAGCAAAACAAATGAAATTTTTACTTGTCACTTGTATGAAAGTGCCCTAGATTTGACAGATAATGGCGCTAGTTTGTATGCACCAAGTGCACCAGTAGTTTGCTTCAACTTACCGCGCTTTAGGCCTATCCATTCATTTTATTTTGATCGAAGGGGACAGCAGATTTTTTTTGCTCCAATCGGTTTGCTCCCATAGTAAAAGTTGTTCAGTGTGATGGGTAGACTCTTAGTTTAATAGTATGCTACTATCAATTTCACCCTGTAGTTGTAAGTAATTAATTTACTTTATTGACTTAAGGATATCAACTAAATTGTACTTATTAGATTTATTGAATGTTCTTTATTGTAAAATTTCTAGCTGTCGTACGTGACAATGAAACTGCATAGATTTTTCAAAGTATATTATGTACCTATCTGCTTCCCTATCTGTACCTAACTTAGCAATAAAGATACCAATTTGAAGTTTTATTTTTTTTGGGCCCGGGATATTAAAAATTTTAATAAAATCTGTTGCTTTAATAAAATATGAGTTTTTCTTTGACAATAGTAATCGCTTTATTATTGTACTACCGTGAAGAACCAACACCTTCTCTGTCACTTGTCTACTGATGATGGAGTAGAACAACATTGTGAGGAATTCTCTGGAGGCAAATAGCTAGTTAACCGTGCTTGGGCTCTTTTGATAGTGTTCGGTGAGACGGTGAATAGCTTCTGTACATGAACTGCTGAGGGCCTTCTGATGGAGCAGGACAACATGAACTCTGCGAAGGCACATAGCTAGTTAACCGTGCTTGGGCTCTTTTGATAGTGTTCGGTGAGACGATGAGTAGCTTCTGTACATGACCTGCTGAGGGCCCGATGATGGAGCAGAACAACATGAACTCTGCGAAGGCACATAGCTAGTTAACCGTGCTTGGGCTCTTTTGATAGTGTTCGGTGAGACGGTGAGTAGCTTCTGTACATGAACTGCTGCGGGTCTGATGTTGGAGCAGAACAACATCGTGGGGAACTCTGCGAAAGCACATAGCTAGTTAACCATGCTTGGGCTCTTTTGATAGTGTTCGGTGAGATGGTGAATAGCTTCTGTACATGACCTGCTGAGGGCCTGATGATGGAGCAGAACAATATCGTGGGGAACTCTGCGCACATAGCTAGTTAACCGTGCTTGGGCTCTTTTGATAGTGTTCGGTGAGACTGTGAGTAGCTTCTGTACATGAACTGCTGCGGGCCTGATGTTGGAGCAGAACAACATCGTGGGGAACTCTGCGAAAGCACATAGCTAGTTGACCGTGCTTGGGCTCTTTTGATAGTGTTCGGTGAGACGGTGAATAGCTTCTGTACATGACCTGCTGAGGGCCTGATGATGGAGCAGAACAACATGAGCTCTGCGAAGGCAACATAGCTAGTTAACCGTGCTTGGGCTCTTTTGATAGTGTTCGGTGAGACGGTGAGTAGCTTCTGTACATGAACTGCTGAGGTTCTCATGATGGAGCAGAACAACATTTTGGGGAACTCTGCGAAGGCACATAGCTAGTTGACCGTGCTTGGGCTCTTTTGATAGTGTTCGGTGAGACGGTGAGTAGCTTCTGTACATGGACTGCTGAGGGCCTGTTTTTGGAGCAGAACAATATTGTGGGGAACTCTGCGAAGGCACATAGCTAGTTGACTGTGCTTGGGCTCTTTTGATAGTGTTCGGTGAGACGGTGAGTAGCTTCTGTACATGGACTGCTGAGGGCCTGTTGTTGGAGCAGAACAATATTGTGGGGAACTCTGCGAAGGCACATAGCTAGTTGACCGTGCTTGGGCTCTTTTGATAGTGTTCGGTGAGACAGTGAGTAACTTCATACATGCGTTCTGTACATGAACTGCTGAGGGCCTGATGTTGGAGCAGAACAAAATCGTGGGGAACTCTGCGAAGGCACATGGCTAGTAGAACATGCTTGGGTTTCTTTTTTCACGACGGAATGGAGTAATACGCTTTGAGGGTGAGATGTTGTTTGTTTGTGTGTGTTCATTTCAAAACTTAGGTTTACTTGCGGATTTTATCATTGTTTTAATTAATGCAATCTTTTATATTTAATGTGTTTTTCAAGTCATTTGAGCCGCCACAGTGAATGAATACCATAAAAATATTATTTTCACTGCCAAATTTCATGAATTAGTACTGAAAAGTCTACTTAAAACAACAGTCGCGGACCCCATCGGTGCAAGACATATATCTCTAAAGATAAACGTCAAACGTAGAGCCACAAACTCTACCGAACGGTGATCATGCTCGCATTTGTAGACTAGAGTCTACGAATGACAGTTGGGCGCTCGCGTCATCGTAAGTCGCGCGCATCATGTTAGCTACTGTAGAGACAGAGGCGAAGCCGCGCCAAAATAGAGATATGGTATAGAGAGACTCGAAGTCGCGGGGTATCATGCTAGCCCTGATGGTATAGAGAGACTCGAAGTCGCGGGGTATCATGCTAGCCCTGCAGGTCGCCTCGAATCCCCCCCCCCCCCCTGTGGGGTGGTAAGGGGATTTTCCCCCCTCCACCCCCTCAAATTCGTGCAGCAGGATACTAATAATGTCACTTTTTATAAAAAAAAAAGGGGGTGGGGTTGTACCTTTTCCCTCTAGGGGGGGCATGTGGGGACCCCCCCCTATCCCCCCCACCCATCCCCGACCCCAAATTCGACGGTTCTCATTGTACAGTCCTTCCAAATTAAGTATGTTTAAGTCAATATATGAAAGATAAAAAGTGTTAACCGACTTTTAATTCATATCACCTCCGAGCAACTTTATTGTGAGTACGTAAATGTCTTGACAAATTACACATTCTCGTACATTTGTAATAACAGTGGGAGCATGAATATGGTTTTTCGCCAGTGTGAATACGTAAATGTTTTGACAAATCACCCTTTTGCCTACATTTGTAATCACAGTGGGAGCATGAATATGGTTTTTCATCAGTGTGAGTACGTAAATGTTTTGACAAATCACTTTTTTGTATACATTTGTAATCACAGTGGGAGCATGAATATGGTTTTTCGCCAGTGTGTGTACGTAAATGTTCTGACAAATAACCCTTTCTACTACATTGGTAATCACAGTGAGAGCATGAATATGGTTTTTCATCAGTGTGAATACGTAAATGTTCTGACAAATGACCCTTTCTACTACATTTGTAATCACAGTGAGAGCATGAATATGGTTTTTCATCAGTGTGAGTACGTAAATGTATTGACAAATCACCCTTCTGCTTACATTTGTAGTCACAGTGAGAGCATGAATATGGTTTTTCATCAGTGTAAGAACGCAATTTCCGTAATTCGTAACAATTTGTTCGTTCATTATTTCTCAGTGTTGTATTTCGTTTGGTATTTGAGGACGAATTCTTTTTAAAGCCAACGTTGGCGATGATTCGTTCAGTACTATCTTCCTTCATTCTCTCTTGAGGTTTGCCTTGATCTATCTCTTCATCTGTTGTCTCTAGTTTTTTCTTCTTGTGTACAGGTGCATCTGAAATTATAATTTATATTGTACGCAAATGTTAGAAAAACATATTTACTGAAGAGAAAGATACTCCTTTCCTTGTGGTATTAGCAATAGTATAAATAAAAACAAAAGGGTCCAACTTAATATGATGACAGGTTAGGTATGGGATAAACATCAAAATATACTAGGGTACCTAACCTACTATATGGGATGTTACAAAAACACCCGTAAAGAAAAAAGGGTGATAAAGGGTCCCTTGTAAAGAGTCTATTGACAATGTATGACAACGCTTCGATCAAAATAAAATGAATGGATAGGCCTTAAGCGAACATTTCAAACCAGAAAAATGAGGCAAAACAAATGAAATTTTTACTTGTCACTTGTATGAAAGTGCCCTAGATTTGACAGATAATGGCGCTAGTTCGTATGTACCAAGTGCACCAGTAGTTTGCTTCAACTTACCGCGCTTTAGGCCTATCCATTCATTTTATTTTGATCGAAGTGACAACGGTAGTATAATATTATTATTTACCTACCAAAAAATTAATTATTGATAATAAAATAAAATAGTCATCGTAGAAGTGCAGCACTATTTTACTGACTGTCCGCTAGTTCAAAGACTAAACAGCACCAGATTTGTTGTAAGGCCACTGCGATGTCACTATCTTGTAAGTACTTAATATAAAATATGATTATTCTCCAAGTTATCTTTATTACAAAAGCTATCTTGAAAATTAGGAACTATTTTTTGAAGAAAAAAATAACGTTAAATAACAGCATATGCTCACGACTATATTCCCCGAGGGGGTAGTCAGAGATATTCTGAAACCTCAGAACATCCACTTTTCACCAGTTGTACCTAAACTCTGTCCAGTGTGACGGGGGCTGAGCCCGGCGCCACTTATAATGGACAGTGGGTACAAATACATGCCTCGACATTGAAGCATGCAGGTTTCCTCACAATGTTTTCCTTCACCGAAAAGCCAGTGGTGTTACAAATCGTACATAAATACCGAAAAATTCATTGGTACGAGTCTTCGTGGACGGGGATCGAACCATCACCTCCTGCACGGCAGGCAAGGTTACTCGCCACTGGACCACCAAGGCTTTTTATAATAAATAAAATATAAATAACAGCGGCGATAAATAACAGATTGGCAAAAAAGTTAATTGTTACTAAAATAAAGAATAATTTCAATAAAGTATTCATATTTGTCATCATGTAAGATAATCTAAGTATCTTACAATTAGTTTTTTTCGACAAAGAAAGCCTCTTCGTATCTTACTTAAATGTAAGACAAATGACTTACAGACACTACTCTGAAAAAATTGTCTTTGTTTCAGATGTCACGTCAGTTGGGATTTTTTAATAATTGGCTCCTATGAATGACTTTATTTCTATTTCTATTTCTATTTTTTTGGTTAATTATGTAACACATTGTATAGGTTAACAGGACTAATTTGAAACCAAAATAATAATGATTGAGGCACTAACTTTTATGTTATGCACCTCTTACCGCACCAATTCCAGTAATAAACAAAAAAAACTAACTTTTGACAATAACTTAAAAACTATGACACTTGTCATAATACTATATGTGGTCTAAAATGATCATAAAGGTACCCTCAATCAGCTCAAAAAATATCTACATCGTTATATTCTACAGAGCCTACATGCTCTGACAGAATAACTTTTTTTTTGGCCGGGACTTTCACCTTTTAGACCAAATCTGATGATGTCTTTTGGAATACATATACTAGCACACTACAGAGCATGTAGATGATGTAGAGGTGTAGTAAGAAAGGGTTTTTAGAAAATCAGCTCCTAAAAGGATCCAACAGAATGTTGACATTTTCCAAAATCCACACAAACGATGTCACTGGTAAAAACTATCTATAAGCTTGATTTAATTTAGGACATAATGGAGTAAAGCCAAACACGGACTTCCGTCCTATACTGAGACGAGTCAACTCTAGTTGTGACTCGGGTCAGTAATCTTTCCATCTCAAGTAACTCGAGTGGCATACATACATTGTCTCATGTCCCATTTCTATAATGGGATAGAGAACTTGCAGCAGGATCAATAATGACCATGTGGACACGGACAAAAACAAGACCTAGTAAATATATTAATGAAATATCAGTAACCTTCAAGACGATATGACGTATAAACTACTGGTTGGAGCACCACAGGTCCAATTACCATCTCTTCTTTGATCTCATGATCTGCATACAAGTCCATATCACTCTCTACCTCATTGTATGATTCATTTTCTACTTTTATTTCAGTTACACCTTCTGCAGATGTATTTTCAAAATCCATTTTAACAACAGGAATCCAAGCAATGTTTTCAATTTAATGTATGTTATAACTCCGACGGATGAGCGATGAGTCTGCCAATGTAGAGGAAAGAAACAGCACTGTAGCTCTTTTTATTATACTGTACTGTGACTATAGGCAGTTCAAAAAAAGTCAGATGATAACGTTGTCGTTCATCAATGAGGATCTAAAAAGAAAAATACAGATTAGTATTTTGAAATAAATATGTTTGTAATGGGTAACTTGAATTCAATTCTGTTCTATTTCTTCCCGGACGGAAAGCGTCAATTGTCGTCCCGCTGCGCTAAACGAAGTCGTCGCTTTCCACCTCCATCGCTGAGAAAAATAGCATACTAACCTCGGACAGTAAATAAGAAAGCCTCAGATCACATGTTTGTTGACCAAGGCGAAGCCGAGGATTACATGAGATCGGAAGCCTTTCTTACTTTCCTGTCCTCGGTGTGTAATCTACTATTTTTTTTTTAAATGGTTGCCGTCTTGGGTATTTGATTTTGCCAATGTCTAGTTTATGTAGCAAGAGTGCTTGACGTTGAACGGTAAATTAAGTATTTGATGACTTCAAGGATTGTTTTTCGAAAAGAACACTATCTTGAGCCACCACCGGAGCTTCGTTGTAGGCCGGGGAGGGGGCAACCAACAATCGACGAGCGACGCGACTACACAATAGCAAACCTACATCGCGACTCCGGGTAACTTGGATGTCCTTCGCCACCAGTTTACATAAATAAATACAAAAAAAAAAACTCACCTAACCTATAAACCATCACTAGAACCAAAACGAAGAACGTACATTTAGGAACTCGAGTGTTAGAATTGGAATTACAACGCGAGTCTATCTCGGGCTCAAGTTTTACGATCGAAATAGGTAAAATATTTAGTGTAAGCAAGTAATTGTATTTGTTTATATAGAACCAAAACGAAGAACGTACATTTAGGAACTCGAGTGTTAGAATTGGAATTACAACGCGAGTCTATCTCGGGCACAAGTTTTACGATCGAAATAGGTAAAATATTTAGTGTAAGCAAGTAATTGTATTTCTATTCTATTCTATATTTTAAAAAATGGCTGCCATCTTGGGTATGTGATGATTTTGCCAATGTCGAGTTTTTATAGCAAAAGTGCTTGACGTTGTACGGTTATATTGATTTTTGGTGACTTCAAGGGTTGTTCTTATAAAAGAACAATATCCTGAGCCACCACTGGAGTTCCACTGTGGACCGGGGATGCACTGAACAAGTAATCACTACGTTTTAAGAAGCGGAACTCCATACATCAGTTCTAAACCACGAAATAGAACGAATGAATGAACGTTTTCATTAATAGGTGTCTTTACTACCAACGTTTACAAATATTTTTGATTTGTTATGTTGTCGCGCTTCTTTTCTGTCAGTATGACACCTATTACATTTACTAGTGATGGGCAGGTATCGATAAATAGTGTTGTCACCGATGACGTCATGCAGATTTATCGATATCGATATTGATAAAAAATGCTCGCTATTAAACCTCGTTCCTTTTTATTACGATACACATTCCGAATCAGAATAACGGTTTCAGATGGATTTTCCCCCTTTAGAATCCCGTTCGGAATTGCAGAGGTATCAAATCCTATACAAAATCCTAACTCTGGTTCGGAATTCCGTATGTGTGCCATCTAAGGCCGAGATTCAGAGACGATTTTTTTAGTCTTAGTTCGAGCTAAGTAGGGTAGAATTGTATGGATTTAGACATACGGGAGTTCGAACTACGACTTACAAATCGTCTCTGAATCTCGGCCTAAGACTTAGACCATATAATTATATTAAATTAAATTAAAATAAAAAGTATTTATTTGTCTCTTATTACAGTTACACAGGTACATAATAAATATAGCACGGTTTTAAAAATAACATGGAGACAAAAAGGTTAAGGACTCAGTTTAACAGTCGGGGTTGCCGTCTACCACTGCTATTCTGTCCCTCCCTTAAACATAAATGAATAAATAATATTAATAATAATAAACAAACATTAAGTATCGACATTCAGACGTAACGTATTTTATATAATGCACAACTTTATACAAAATATTACAATTAAATAATACATACCATACTAAACAAAACAAAAATTAAACTTAAAAAAGATGAAAATATATATACAATTACTTTTAAACCGAAAAGTTAGGTGAGTACTTCCAACATCCTAGGGAGGGATGCCAGCCGCTAAAATTTGTGTCCGTATAGCTAGCGTACACATGAAAGGGATCAGGCTAGAATCAGTGCCAATAAATAGTGCCTAATTAGTACCTAGGTCAAATAAATAGTGCTTATGTACTTTTCTAGACATAGATTTTTTTTACCTGGTACGCTAGCTTGACGTCAAGGTAGCGTACACATTTTCTGTGGCTAAAACGGCTTGCATTACGGCAACGATTTTACATTCAAAAAATAGTGCTCAAATAGTGCCCTAGGGCATCCAAAATCTCATGAGGCTAGGTCTTCACGGAACGGAGATATAAATAAGTCTTTTGAATGAAACACGGAGCTGGCGTTGCGCTAGCGTACACATGACTTAACGCCATAATTCTTACAGAAGGAGACGTTTCTTTTTATAAAAACTATATCAAATAAATAGTGCCTGAAATAGTGCCTCTGCCGGTACTAATATTTTAAGTAAAAGTGTAGTGAAACAATATAAATAATCAATGTAAAGTTCTACGTACTAGAATCTTCTATAATCTTAGTAAAATCTCATACCGAGAGATGGCGCGTTATTTTCATTCAAGCGAGTTTCGAGCTAGCTTATTCGTAATTAGGAGTTAATAGAGTTCATTTTTGTGTGTTATAAGCGATTTCACACCATTGAACTACCAATACATTTGTACGTAGAACTTTGCATTGATTGTTTATATTGTTTCAATACACTTTTACTTAAAATATTAGTACTGGCAGAGGCACTATTTCAGGAACTATTTATTTGATATAGTTTTTATAAAAAGAAACGTATCCTTCTGTAAGAACTATTGTGTGAACTCGTGTGTACGCTAGCGCAACGCCAGCTCCGTGCAGGGCCGTAGCTAGGACTGGATTGAAGGTAGGGCATAGGAGGTTTAAGGTAGGGCGGAAGCCAGGGCCGTAGCTAGGGGGGGGCATCGTGGGGCAATGCCCTACCTTAAAATACCAATGCCCTACATTAAAAATCACCCAACCATTACTTCTTTCCTACATGGGCAACGTCTTTACTATATGGGCAAGTAGGGCATTTGCTCCCTTACAAAACTGACACAATTCTGGTCACAACAAAGTTCCAGTGCTGTGAAATTTCGGGCTCGCTTCGCTCGCTCCAGCCTTTAAATTTTTTTTTTTTAAGTGAACTCGGACTGACACTGTTTTTAGACTTGGTGTGTGAAATTTCGAGCTCGCTTCGCTCGCTCCAGCCTATGGTATTGTGCCGTATGAGTTTCCAACACCGTTTTAAGTCCTGGAGTGTGAAATTTTAAGCTCGCTTCGCTCGCTCCAGCCTTTGATTATTATGAGCGTAGGTAGGCTAATGGAACACAAATGCCAACACCGTTTTGAGTCTTGGACCGTGAAATTTCGAGCTCTCTTCGCTCGCTCCAGCCTATGATATTATGAGCGTAGTTAGGCTAATGGAACTCATACCAACACCGTTTTGAGTTTTGGAGTGTGAAATTTCGAGCTCGCTTCGCTAGCTCCAGCCTATGATATTATGAGCGTAGTTAGGCTAATGGAACTCATACCAACACAGTTTTGAGTTTTGGAGTGTGAAATTTCGAGCTCGCTGCGCTCGCTCCTGCCTATAATATTACGAGCGTAGGTAGACTAATGGAACGCATACCAGCACCGTATGTGTTTTTGAGTGTGAAATTTCGAGCTCGCTTCGCTCGCTCCAGCCCATGATATTACGAGCGTAGGTAGACTAATGGAACGCATGCCAACACCGTTTTGAGTGTGAAATTTCGAGCTCGCTTCGCTCGCTCCAGCCTTTGAGTGGTGTCGAAGGGGAGGATAGGTAGGCTAATGGATCTCAGTATCACCATCGTTTTGAGACTTGGTAGTTATGTTCTTTTCTCATCTCATCCAAAAAAAAATTCTCTTTGCTTCCGCCCTACCTTAAACCTCCTATGCCCTACCTTCAATCCAGTCCTAGCTACGGCCCTGGCGGAAGCAAAGAGCAGTTTTTTTGGATGAGATGAGGAAAGAACATAACTACCAAGTCTCAAAACGATGGTGATACTGAGATCCATTAGCCTACCTATCCTCCCCTTCGACACCACTCAAAGGCTGGAGCGAGCGAAGCGAGCTCGAAATTTCACACTCAAAACGGTGTTGGCATGCGTTCCATTAGTCTACCTATGCTCGTAATATCATGGGCTGGAGCGAGCGAAGCGAGCTCGAAATTTCATACTCAAAAACACATACGGTGCTGGTATGCGTTCCATTAGTCTACCTACGCTCGTAATATTATAGGCTGGAGCGAGCGCAGCGAGCTCGAAATTTCACACTCCAAAACTCAAAACTGTGTTGGTATGAGTTCCATTAGCCTAACTACGCTCATAATATCATAGGCTGGAGCTAGCGAAGCGAGCTCGAAATTTCACACTCCAAAACTCAAAACGGTGTTGGTATGAGTTCCATTAGCCTAACTACGCTCATAATATCATAGGCTGGAGCGAGCGAAGAGAGCTCGAAATTTAACGGTCCAAGACTCAAAACGGTGTTGGCATTTGTGTTCCATTAGCCTACCTACGCTCATAATAATCATAGGCTGGAGCGAGCGAAGCGAGCTTAAAATTTCACACCCCAGGACTTAAAACGGTGTTGGTAACTCATACGGCACAATACCATAGGCTGGAGCGAGCGAAGCGAGCTCGAAATTTCACACACCAAGTCTAAAAACAGTGTCAGTCCGAGTTCACATAAAAAAACAATTTAAAGGCTGGAGCGAGCGAAGCGAACCCGAAAATTCACAGCACTGGAACTTTGTTGTGACCAGAATTGTGTCAGTTTTGTAAGGGAGCAAATGCCCTACTTGCCCATATAGTAAAGACGTTGCCCATGTAGGAAAGAAGTAATGGTTGGGTGATTTTTAAGGTAGGGCATTGGTATTTTAAGGTAGGGCATTGCCCCACGATGCCCCCCCCTAGCTACGGCCCTGGCTCCGTGTTTTATTCAAAAGACTTATTTATATCTCCGGACCCTGAAGACCTAGCCTCATGAGATTTTGCATGCCCTAAGGCACTATTTGAGCACTATTTTTTGGGTGTAAAATCGTTGCTGCAATGCAAGTTGTTTTAGCCACACAAAATGTGTACATGGTGGCATCTGTAATACTTATATTTACATCCTTTTTTCGTAATCTGGAGATCAGAATTTGCCTTTCAAAATAATGAGGGTGTTTTCGTTTGCTTGAAATGCTTCAATTTCGAGGCATGTATTGTACCCACTGTCCATTATAAGTGGCGACGGGCTCACCCACTGTCACACTGGACAGAGTTTCGGTACTACTGGCGAAACGCGTTGATGTTCTGAGGTTTGAGAATATCTCTGACTACCCCCTCGGGGAATATAGTCGTGAGCATATGCATGCATGCATTTTCGTACGAAGTGGCATACCTGCAATATATACCTACAATTCAGTTAACAATATAAGTAAACTACTTTTGAGCAATAAAATACCTAGCCATCGAAATTTAAAAAATGAATTTGTCATTAGAAAATACAAATGTATTTTTCAAAGCTTTCTGTGTAGACAAAAACCTTTATTCCGTGTTTGAAAGGTGTAAATGGAACACTTTAATTTTTCAATGGTACCTACACTTAATGGTTCAATTTTTAATTAGTCCCGGCTCAAATCGTAAAATGACTGGGCTCTTTGCCGAGGACTCTAATGCCCCAGATAATGATATTATATGGTGCTGCCCCCAATCGTTTTTTTTATTTCTTAACAATTAAATAATATTTCAAAAAAACAGGTATGTCACATTGTAGTCATTGCTGATTTTTTCAATTTATATGTTCACTGTGGGTTTGTTTTTGTAATGTTTGCAGTTATTATCTTTAAAACCGCCAAAAGTGGCCACTTTTGCGGTGGCGGTTTTAACGATAATAGCTACAAGCATAAAACATAATAATCCGTAATGTTTCTATAAATTGAAAGTCAATCAGGACTACAATGTGACATTCTTGTTTTTTGGAAATGTTGTTTAATTGTTTAGAAATAAAAAAGAATACGATAGGCCGGTACCCTCTTAATATATTGATGATCGGGTTATAAAGGATGAAATACATCTTTACAATTACTAATATAATAGTAACAGGTTTTTATTACAGTACCTAAGGGGTATTACATTATAACATAAATTCTTAACCTAAAACAAAAATAAAGAGACACAACTTACGCTAAAAGTAAAAAGCATCCTCTAAAAAACCGCTCGATGGCAGGCGTCCAGGAGGCTGGCAGCGTTGACTCTTTGTATAAGCCAGAATGATACGCTGGCCGAGGCCGAGCCCTTACAATTAGGTTGGAAGAAATTAAAGTTTTAAATGGGCATTGTATTTTTTGCGGTCGCGCTTTTGTCTCAATACAGCAGAACAAACTCCCTTTGGGCATCTTTTTGCCTGAAACATAGTAAACGTTAAATAGAGTCTTCATTATAATTAATATATTATATTCATAGATTTGTCGGTAGGGTAGGACGCGCAGACCACTAGGCCCTAAGCAGACGACGAGATGGATACATCGCGGTCACATAGATTTCCATTGCGCAGGCAACGTGCTCTTCTTAATATGCTGACACTTTTTTAAGGAGATGATCAGACCATCATACTGAACAACTTTCTCTATAGAACCAATATCGAAATCGAGAAAAAAAAAATAGCTGTCCCATATATTTGGCTCGAGTAGGTTTGCAGCTTTGTATGGAAGAGCCGATTTTTTAAGCGATTTCGATGTTGGTGTGTCATAGAGAAAGTTGTTCAGTATGACGATCTAAACAACCCACTTAAGAGTTTTAAATATTTATTGATACTTATGAAACACCCTGTATACCTACAAGGTCCAACTAAGAACTGTTGGACCACGGCCGGTCCCCAGGCTTCACACTAAGCCTGGTGGAAGATTTTCCCTTTTCAATGGAGGAACATTCCCAAGTACCACCTCCATAATAATTATGTTTACTAGATGTTAGGTAATCAAAACTAAGCCCCATCTAATGAAGAGCGATGATAGCCCATACGGAAGAGAGCTAGCGCCTCAATCATCATCACGGCCTGTACCACTAATTTCTCCGGAATTTATGTAAGTACGGATGTATTTTTATCATTTTAATTTTAGTTTATTGGGTTTGACCCTGACAGTAATTCATCTATCGCTGAAACTTTGCAGTGTGATAAAGTAAAGTAACTAAGTATTACGGTTGACAGATAATCTAGGTTTATTTTTCCGGACCTAGATTATTTGTCAACCGTAATCTGTATGGTACTTTACTTTATCACACTACAAGTTCAGCGATAGATGAATTATTGTTAGGTTATCCATACAAGGAAACTCTAAAATGATTGGACTACTACTCGAAGTAACACTCAGACCCACCTTGTCAAAGAAAGCAAAGACAGAGAATTTTCCTATTTAGCTTTTGAACATCGTGAAGAAACCTGTGAAGTCACCAATCCGCATTGGGTACGCGTGGTGGACTAAAGCCATACACCCTCCCTGAGGGTAGGCCTGTGCCCGATTTAAATGGGATTTGAAAAGGTTGTGGTGGATAAGATACTCCAACTCGTAGGCCCAATAGGTACCTTACACCTTTATTCAGTAACATAACTTAGGATAGTATCTAATAATATGAGGATGAATATCCTTTCGGTAGGGATTAAATAAAGGTATTTGGCCTGCTGCGCAATTGGACCGCAGCGCTGTTTTAAAAGTGACACAACCAAGTAGGTACAGTTACCTGCAGATTCCTCCAGAAGTGGTCTCTTCCCAAGCGTTGATGTAGTAGTAATAATTAATATTATTACTACTACATAATGGAACATTTTCTGAAATCAAAACCCAATTAGGTACATTTTTTAAGCATTCTTACTATATCACGGACGGATTTGGACGGCCCGACAGCAGTCTGTAGTGAACCTGCCTGCTGTGTCGGGGGTCGCGGGTTCGAATCCCGTAAGGGACAAATATTTGTATGACGAATATGAATATTTGTACCCGAGTCATGGATGTTTGTATTTATATATGTATTCTATATCGTTGTCTAGTCATCATAATATAAGTCCAGGCTAGATTCTGGAACTTGAAATGTGACTAGATAATTTGTGTGACACTGTCCAAGATATTTATTTATCACATTTTTACGACAACTGTACCTTATTATAAGCATAAGCATATGCTCACGACTATATTCCCCGAGGGGGTAGTCAGAGATCTTCTGAAACCTCAGAACATCCACGTTTCACCAGTAGTACCGAAACTCTGTCCAGTGTGACGGGGGGTGAGCCCGTCGCCACTTTTAATGGACAGTGGGTACAATACATGCCTCGAAATTGAAGCATGCAGGTTTCCTCACGATGTTTTCCTTCACCGAAAAGCCAATGGTGTTACAAATCGTACATAAATTCCGAAAAACTCATTGGTACGAGTCGGCATGGACGTACCTTATTATATACCTAATAATTCTTTAATAATATGAAAGATATAAAAGTACTTATAACTAACTTTACAAGTTACAAGACTTATCATCCTACATTAAACTACCTAGTATTATTCATACCCTATGTCCAGCAGCCCTATGACGAGAGCCGTGGTGGTCCAGTGGCGAGTAACCTTGCCTGCTGTGCAGAAGGCGATGGTTCGATCCCCGTCCAAGCCGACTCGTACCAATGAGTTTTTCGGAATTTATGTACGATTTGTTACACAACTGGCTTTTCGGTGAAGGAAAACATCGTGAGGAAACCTGCATGCTTCAATTTCGAGGCGTGTATTGTACCCACTGTCCATTATAAGTGGCGACGGGCTCACCCCCCGTCACACTGGACAGAGTTTCGGTACTACTGGTGAAACGTGGATGTTCTGAGGTTTCAGAATATCTCTGACTACCCCCTCGGGGAATATAGTCGTGAGCATATGCTATGTCCAGCAGTGGATGTCTTTCTGCTTAGATAATGATGATAGTAATGTAAAAATGAAATGCTCTTGACTGTACATGTGTTTTGTTCTATTCCTAATAAATTAGGAGGAGTTATTGCTTTAGTAATATCAATTTTAATAAACACAACCGGACGAGAAAGGCCGAGAAAGAGAGTGTGGATGCCCTTCATTGTTCTCGTGGCGTCATAAGCCGTAGTAATTTTCCTTGAAAGTTCTCGCCAGAGAGAGTGTAGTGCCTGCTTAAGAAAACATTGGAATAAAAATAGCCAGAGGGTAAGGTCGGAAAAGACATAGCAAAGGTACTTACTCAACTTTCGTACTTACCGATTTTCTTCCAGAGGAAAAGATGCAAAAAATTTTTTTTCCCCGCATTCGGCTTTTCCGTATTCCCCTTCTTGGCAGATTGCACATTTTCGACTATTTCGTACTCCCCGAATCATGGCACCCAGTAACGTAACAGAGGAACACAATAAATTGAAAACACCAAATTAAAAATTTACTAAGCTTTAAATTGCCCGCCGTCCGCCATTACGATATCGACCAAAGAGAATAGCGGAATATACCACAGAGTACCTACTTTATTAAAACCGGAAAGAGTATTTCGGCCGAAAGAACGGAATGAATGAAAAATGAATGGAATGTCTTTTTTTTTTGTGACGCGCAAACTTCGGTACAACTGTTGTCAAAATACGCTAGTACGACAGTTGCGCAAGACTGCGGGGATGGGGCAACCGACACGACCACCCAATAGCAGAGCCACAGAGCAACTCTAATTGTATTTGTTTATATCACAGACTTAGGTATTACAGTAGGTTTATATTCACAAAATATTGCGGCAACAGAAACTCATAGTGACAGTTTGACTCGACTACCGGTGCGTTCCGAATTCGGTATGTCAAGTTTTTTTTTGTCGATTTTTATATTTTTTACGGATAGAAGACATAATTTTAAGACACCTATTTCATTTTTATTGCGATTCATCGAGTTTATCATACGCCAGTCACCGTAGACATAAAAATCGCCTTAGGTCGCAATTGATTGCACGGAGCTGCATTTTTGAGATGTTGTTAGGATAGATACCAGCAGTATAAAACCAATTTTGCAGCTTCGAAAGACCTGTGCTAACCGAGGGGTGCTCGAAAAACCTTGCATTTTTCAGGTTTTGAAATATAACTTCTAAGCGGTGCATCTTGCATAAAAATTGTACAGTACGTTTTTAAAGAAGACAACATTATCTATAATTTTAATTAAACTGCAGCTCTGTTAATTAAGTAGGTCTTGAGATACAATACTTCAAACATTGGCCATTTATCACAAAAACTTCAAAATTGTAGGTTTAGCCGTCTTCCGAACAGGATATCGGCTAAAATACTCATTCTACGAGGAAAATTATAAGAAATGAATTTGTAGAGCAATTATGTAACTTTAATATAAACACAAGTTGAACCCTGTACTGTGATTAATTCCTTTGTTATCAGGAAAAAACGAAATATAAGGGAAATTGGTTTTTCAAAAAATGGAGCTTGACTCATTGCAAGAATTTTGTTAAGGATAAAAAAAGACATAACTCAGTGGAAAATTATTTATTTTATGCAAAATGAAATTCAGTATTACTAATAATGTGTCTAAACTATAACAAAACTGTAAATGTTTGTTTGGTTGTTAGTTCGCGCATCACTCGAAAACTAATGAACCGATATTAATGTAACTTTTTGCATTTGAAAGCTTAGGATTAGACGTATAAACTGATATAATATATTTGATCTCACTACCATGACGAGTGCCGGTGCGGACGAAGATGTGGACAAATCTAGTACTATTATTAAACCGTAAATATTTGGTTGTTTGTTGGCGCTTCACGCGAAAAGTACTAAACCTATTTTGATGAAACTTTCGAGGTCTGCAAGCATATGGTCAGACTTAAAATTTGGTATATTATTTATTTTGATACAATGAAGGGAACCCTCGTGGACGAAGTCGCGGGAGAACTAGTAATTACAAAATTATCAACATTATATAAAAACGAGAGTTTTCCTACGGCTTCGTCCGCACAGGTACCCGTCATTGTAGCAAGATAAATTATATATTAGATTTTACGTCTAATCATAACCTTTTAAATGCAATTAATTTCATCAAAATCGGTTTAGTGGTTTTCGCGTGATGCGCGAACAATCAAACAAACATTTACGATTTAATAATAGTACTAGATTTGCCCACATCTTCGTCCGCACCGGCACTCGTCATGGTAGTGAGATCAAATATATATCAGTTTATACGTCTAATCATAAGCTTTCAAATACAAAAAGTTACATTGATATCGGTTCAGTAGTTTTCGCGTGATGCGCGATCTAACAACCAAATAAACATTTACAGTTTTGTTATAGTATAGATACATTATTCATCATACTGAATTTCATTTTGCATAAAATAAATCATTTTCCACTGAGTTATGTCTTTATTATCCTTTACAAAATTCTTGCAATGAGTCAAGCTCCATTTTTTGAAAAACCGATTTCCCTTATATTTAGTTTTTTCCTGATAACAAAGGAATTAATCACAGTACAGGGTTCAACTTATGTTTATAATAAAGTTACATAATTGCTTTACAAATTCATTTCTTATAATTTTCCTCGTAGAATGAGTATTTTAGCCGATATCCTGTTCGGAAGACGGCTAAAACTACAATTTTGAACTTTTTGTGAAAAATGACCAATGTTTGAAGTGTTGTATGTCAAGACCTATTTAACTTACAGAGCTGCAATTAAATTAAAATTATAGATAATTTTGTCTTCTTTAAAAACGTAGTGCACAATTTTTATGCAAGAAGCACCGTTTAGAAGTTATATTTCAAAACCTGAAAAATGTCCGAAAAATGCAAGGTTTTTCGAACACCCCTCGGTTAGCACAGGTCTTTCGAAACTGCAAAATTGGTTTTATACTGCTGGTATCTATCCTAACAATATCCCAAAAATGCAGCTTCGTGCAATCAATTGCGACCTACAATGTTTTATATGACTGGCGTATCAATATAAATTTAATTTTTAAATTATTTTGATCTGTAATCTTTAAGTGCAAAAATGGTGGAGAAAAAATAATTCTAACTCCATGGAGAAAAACTACCTACAGCTACATTTAAAAAAATAAAAACCTGCCTCCTCTTTTTAACTTATACGCCAATTTTACGAACCAAAACTCACTATAAAAACAATAAAAATTCTATGAAATATGAGGACTCCAAACGTCAGCTACCAAAGCCCGCCAAAAACTCCGCCTTACCCTGGCAAGCGGGGCTTTGCCAGGATGGACGTGTGTTTTTCCCTAGCTAGGTACTCGTGGGACATAAATGAGAGTTAATTTTCTACGTTGACCATGTATGGGGTGGACAGCTACTTGGTGCAGGCACTGAAATCTTTGTATGAGGGTTCTAGTGCCTGCATTAGGATAAACGGGGCATACACAGACTGGTTCGAAATCTCCATGGGCGTCAGACAGGGATGTGTAGCATCACCGTGGTTGTTCAACTTATTCATGGACAGCTGTTTGAGTGAACTGAAAGAAAGAGAGTGTGGTTTAAGGATGAATGGGTTGCTCGTCAAATGTTTGCTATATGCTGATGATTAAGTTTTACTTGCATCATCGGCAGACGACTTACAGGAGATGGTAACATGCATGAATGAGTCATTCATGAAGAAAGAAATGAAAGTGAATGTAAATAAGACGAAAGTTATGGTTCTCGAACGGGATGAAATAGTGACTGAATGTAAAATTATGATAGGAGATGAGAAAGTGGAACAGGTAGAAGAATTTGTATATTTGGGATGTATGTTTACCAGAGATGGTACGTGTGATGGGGACATAGAGAGGAGAGTGAAAGCGGGAAATAGGATTAATGGAGCGATGCACACATTCATGAAAAGTCATAATGTGTCCAAAAAGGCACGTTTGGCAGTTCACGACGGTGTGCTGGCACCAACTTTGATGTATGGCAGCGAATGTTGGGTATGGCAGAAGAGGAATGAATCAAGGATAAATGCTGTCGAAATGCGTTCATTGTGCAGTATGTGTGGTTTGACTTTGAATGATAGAATACGAAACAGTGTAATTAGAGAAAAATGTGGACTGAAAGAGGATATAGTGACAAGGATTGAAAAGGGAATGCTGAGATGGTTTGGTCATGTGGAAAGGATGAGTGATAGTAGAATGACGTATGAAATATATAAAGCAAGTGTGAATGGAAAAGTCGAAAGGGGTCGCCCTAGACGTAGGTACGTATGCAGACCAAATTGGCAGCAAACTTAAGAAGGGCCAGATCAAATGTACCCGAAACCGACGAGCGTGTATGAAACAACTTATGACTGTGGAAGAGGCAAAAGAGGTATGTCAGGATCGTAGCCGATGGCGATCAATTGTCTCTGCCTACCCCAATGGGACACAGGCGTGAGTATATGTATGTATGTATGTGTATGCATGAAGAAAATAATAGAAACATTTGAATTTTGTGATGTGATCGGTGTGAGCGCGATATCTAGCGTTCCGACTTGGTAGAACAATATCAGCGCTGGGCTGCGTTCAGAACCTTTGGGTGCGGTTGTTTGGATGTTTTTCAATCAAGGTACTGAACAGGGCTGCGTTCAGAACCTTTGGGTGCGGTTGTTCTTCTCGCTCGCTCTTATGGGTAGAACGCTTTTCACCGAGCCTCGGAACGGCGTTAGGGCGAAAAGTTGCACTCGGATTGCACACTCTGGGCGCAATCTGGGCGTAGGTTCTGAACGCACCCCAGACAGTTGTTTTTTAACTCGCAATAAGGTACGGAACGATCACGGTTGTTTTATAACCTCAAATTTTGACATTGACAGTAATATGGGCTTCCAGGGCTTCAATCATGTCCAAATACAATAAAAACTCATCTTCCATGCTAGAAAATCAAAAAGGGTATAAAAATAATTTAAAAAAGCTAACTTTTATTCAAAGCGAGCGAAAAGTCAAGTAACCACAGATAATCAAAACGTCAGAGTGTTTTTTAACCATCAGAGGTTCGGAACTGTTGAGTTGTGACAACCGAGTTGCAAGTGCGTTTTTTCACCGAGGCTCTGAACGGCGTTAACTAGTGCGAAAAGTTGCACTCGGAGTGCACTCTGGGCGTAGGTTCTGAACGCACCCTCGGCGCGCTGACGCAAATAAAACGGGTGTTAGCGCTGTAATCATAGGCCAAGTATTTCGCTTAGCTGTAATGCTCACAGCACTGTTTTTATGAATCGGAACATACCGTACGACATTCGACCGACAGTAAATTTTTTGAGGAGTTTTCTGACATGACAGCTACTAAAACGTAGTTCATCATACCGGCGATAGATGGCGTTGACCAGAGAGAGGTCCGAAGACGAAAATTGAAGGGCCTAGGAGTGCGATTTTTGAATTACTACGGAGATACGCATCTTTTTACGGCTGATTTGACTTCCAAGATTCGCTCTCCTGTAGTAACTATGATTTTTGAAAGTCAACTCTATTCTATTCTATATTTTAAAGAATGGCTGCCATCTTGGGTATGTGGTGATTTTGCCAACGTCGAGTTTTTATAGCAAAAGTGCTTGACGTTGTACGGTTATATTGATATTTTGGTGACTTCAAGGGTTGTTCTTATAAAAGAACAATATCCTGAGCCACCACTGGAGTTCCAAGAGGTCATTACACGAATTAGCTAAGCCCATACTTTTGTTTTATTTTATTATCATTAATTAGGACGTGTTCTGCTTACAAATGTTGTTTCAACGTCTTTTAGAGCTGTAGTTACTATCATATTCACGCTTTTAGTTTAAGAGGGTAGATTAGGTAGTTAGACCATAAAACTGATAAATTTTCATTTGGTATTATAATAAATGAGGCCAATAACTTTAAAGAACAATCAGACTATCTAACACATTTTCAAGGAAGGGACACCTGTCCAACAATGAAACAATGGTACTTAATTATAACATACTTAAGTAATTAACAAATCTAATAAGAACATACAGAGAAAAAATTACAAACAGCGTAGAGTTAATCATTATTACTTTTCATTACCATACAATAGGTACTTCATCATCATCATCGGCCTATATACGTCACACTGCACAGGACACAGGCCAACCCTGGATCCTCCTGTTTGGGCGTTACTACACCACGCGTGGTCAATGCGGATTGGTAGACTTCACATATGCATCAGAATTTCTTCTTCTGCATATGCAGGTTTCCTCACGATGTTTTCCTTCACCGTTTGAGAGACATAAGTTAGAAAAACTCATTGGTACGTGGCATGTTGTCCGTGCGGATTCGAACCCAGACCTCTTGTTTGAGAGTCCATACCTCTCCGCAACGCGCCACAAAGCTCTCCGAGAAATAGAACTAACTACTACTACCGCGTTACTTATGGTAACTGAAATAGATAAGCCATCTGTTATAAAAAAAGGTAGGTAAAGCCTGACCAGGAATATAAAAAACCTGGATTGGCACTGCAATGGACTTAAAAATTAATAAAAAATCTTCTGAGTTCACTAGAAATAAGTATTTAATGTATTTAGTTAAGTACAAGAATAAAAAGTTAAATATCAGCAGTTTAATCATAGTATTGAAAAAACATAACAAAAAGGGGTAACTTTGGGATTTTTTTCTATCGAGTAAACTTAATCTAATCGTGTTATTGAGAACAGTCGCCCATCCACCCGATCCTTAAATAAGACATAATTTAATTTCAGACTTTAAAACACAGTTTAAAACACAGTTTAAAACACTTTCGTTTGTGTTCAAAAAACGGCCTCGACGGTATAACAGCGTCTTAAGGGGGTGGTAAAGACCATCAAACTGAACAACTTTCACTATGGGACCAATATCGAAAACGCGAAAAAAAAAATGATGTTCCATACTCTACAAATCGACTAGAGCTAAATATGTATGGGATATGAATTTCTTTTTTTGCGATTTCGATGATGGTCCCATAGAGAGAGTTGTTGTGTTGTTATTAAATTAAGTATGTTTAATTTAAGTCAATATATGAAAGATAAAGAGTGTTAACCGACTTTTAATTCATATCACCTCCGAGCAACTTTATTGTGAGTACGTAAATGTCTTGACAAATTACCCATACTCGTACATTTGTAATAACAGTGGGAGCATGAATATGGTTTTTCGCCAGTGTGAATACGAAAATGTCTTGACAAATCACCCTTTCTACTACATTTGTAATCACAGTGGGAGCATGAATATGGTTTTTCGCCAGTGTGTGTACGTAAATGTTCTGACAAATAATCCTTTCTACTACATTTGTAATCACAGTGAGAGCATGAATATGGTTTTTCATCAGTGTGAGTACGTAAATGTATTGACAAATCACCCTTCTGCTTACATTTGTAGTCACAGTGAGAGCATGAATATGGTTTTTCATCAGTGTGAGTACGTAAATGTTTTGACAAATTACCCTTTAGTCTACATTTGTAATCACAGTGAGAGCATGAATATGGTTTTTCATCAGTGTGAGTACGTAAATGTTTTGACAAATCACCCTTCTGCTTACATTTGTAGTCACAGTGAGAGCATGAATATGGTTTTTCATCAGTGTGAGTACGTAAATGTTTTGACAAATCACCCTTTTCCCTACATTTGTAATCACAGCGGGAGCATGAATATGGTTTTTCATCAGTGTGAGTACGTAAATGTTTTGACAAATCACCCTTTCTACTACATTTGTAATCACAGTGGGAGCATGAATATGGTTTTTCGCCAGTGTGTGTACGTAAATGTTCTGACAAATAATCCTTTCTACTACATTTGTAATCACATTGAGAGCATGAATATGGTTTTTCATCAGTGTAAGAACGCAATTTCCGTAATTCGTAACAATTTGTTCGTTCATTATTTTTCAGTGTTGTATTTCGTTTGGTATTTGAGGACGAATTCTTTTTAAAGCCAACGTTGGCGATGATTCGTTCAGTACTATCTTCCTTCATTCTCTCTTGAGGTTTGCCTTGATCTATCTCTTCATCTGTTGTCTCTAGTTTTTTCTTCTTGTGTACAGGTGCATCTGAAATTATAATTTATATTGTACGCAAATGTTAGAAAAACATATTTACTGAAGAGAAAGACACTCCTTTCCTTGTGGTATTAGCAATAGTATAAATAAAAACAAAAGAGTCCAACTTAATATGATGACAGGTTAGGTATGGGATAAACATCAAAATATACTAGGGTACCAACTATATGGGATGTTACAAAAACACCCGTAAAGAAAAAAGGGTGATAAAAGGTCCCTTGTAAAGAGTCTATTGACAATGTATGACAACGGTAGTATAATATTATTATTTACCTACTGTAGGGGATGTATCGTGTGTGGCTGGGTATGGAAGACTTAGGGGTCGCGATTTGAAATAAAAACACTGGCTTTGGATACAAAAATGTGCAGTGAGGGCTGCGGGTGCGCTCCGTTGCACAGTGTGCTCGCGACTGACGGTGCTTTAGAAAAAGCCTAAGAAAAAGTAAATTTGCACACATTGACAAATTGGTATACGCACATACACTCCTCACATACATCGATCTTTATTATATAATAAAGTAACCGCTTAGCGTCTCCGTAGTTATATCTAGGTATCTATAATTAGGTATTTAACAATAGTTAAGGCTGCGTCGCCTACAATCCACCCCCTTAGTGCAGACTAGTCGGCACTACCATCAACTGGTGTGAGTAAGGCGACGCGTGTGACCGGCCGGGCCGTCGTCGCAGTAAACCTGTGCGTGTACGAATATCTACTATGCGAACGCGCCCATCGCTCCCCGCGTGTGCCGCGCTCACTACACCGTGCCGCCACGAGCCTCGTTCCAGGTTCGGTTCCACGATGACAACATAGTCTCCACAAGTGGCCTCTTCAGTAGATTTAATAGTGGATTTTATGTCTTTTGGCCAATTGACTTCCAATTGACGCAAAAAATCCGGTCCTTGAAACCAAACATCAGTGAAATTGAGTGGAGGCGTGTCATCTTTCGTGCCCACATCAGCTATATTTAGCCTAGAAGGGACATGACGCCACTCGGTCACAGATGTCAACTCGTCAATTTCACCTAGACGAAAGGCGACATATGATTTAAATGTCCGGGGGTCACTTCTGATCCACTGAAGGACGGTACTGCAGTCAGTCCAAAAATAACGATTACTTGGCTTTATGTCCTTGTGCTCCTTCTGTACAGTGTCTGCTAAACGTGCGCCCAGAAGCGCTCCCTGGAGTTCAAGCCTCGGCACTGATACAGGAGAAAGTTTTGTTACTCGACTTTTACTAGCAACAAAACAAATATTTACGTAACTATCAGAATGTATAAAGCGCCAATAAATTACAGCTGCGTACGCCTTAATAGACGCATCACAAAATATATGCATCTGTGTATCTATAACAGAGCTGTTCTTATCACATGCGTTATCAGAAGGCATGTTCGATGAGTCACGCGGCGGCGGGAGGACGGGGGAACACGGTGTCCATGCGCCGGCGTTGCAGTGCCATCGTGGAATGCGTAGTGATTCTATTAATTTTCTTAACAAAGAATTCTGTCTAGATAACGCATATTCATACGAATTAGGCATTATAAAAACATCTGATTTGAATGGGATACCTACTTCCCACCCGTTGCCGATATGCCTTGACATATCGTCCAAAATCTGAAGCGCTCTCAAATGTGCCGTATTCTCACGACGGACGGTCGATATTCCTATAGCATCGAATTCAAAAGAATGTTTAATTAAATCATTAAGTTCTGAGAGGTCGCAAGTGTTATCATTAGGTTCGACCTGACAGAGATGAAAAATGCCTTTACTTACGTGAGTGTTATGTGAGTGAGCGCGAGCGCAGTAGCCATGTATAGACCATCCCAGTCGGCACCGTGTTGCATACGGCGCGTTCCTGCTACTGAATCATCTCGAGCGGTGCCATTAGATAATAGTTATCCTGACCGATTAATAAGCGCGGTGACACACGTTCCTTACACACACCAGGTTTTATAAGCGATAAGTAATCGAAGTTGAGGTGATTAATAACAGATAAATTTTGCATAGGTAAATTTAAGTTAACTTTACGCAACTTAATGTCATATAACGTGTTATCATTTTGACCACTAATTTTTGTACACACTCGCGGAGCGGCTGATTGATACACTTCGCGTCCGAACGCATCAATGAATTTAATCGGAGTAGAACTTTCACACTTTAGCCCTAGGCTATCCGCTAACTCCGTATCGATAATAGACACTGACGCGCCATCGTCTAAAAGTGCGTAAGTGTTCACTATACCGTTAGGACCGCTCAATTGCACTGGAATTACTTTAAGCATGACGTCATCCGTTGATGACGATGGGACGTCACTATTAGAGGCTAAATGAGCCACCGTAGCGTCGCCGTCGCCAGGGTCCGTACCGGTACCTGCGCTGGAGCCTGTACCGGCGCCTGTGCCGGAGTCCGAGCCGGCGGTCGGCGGAACCGGTTTCTGATCGCCTTTGACTGGCGGGGGAGATGTACTCTCTGGTTTCTTCCAGTGTAGTAAGCGGTGGTGCGCTAGCCCGCATTTATCTATGTCACAAACAGGTGCAGGGCATGCGTTACAATCGTGACGTGCATCACTAAGACAACAGTAGCACAATCTTTGTGATTTAACAAACCGCCATCTATCTCTGCGCATCGCACGTCTAAATACGCGGCATTCGGTTAACAAGTGATCCGATTTTTCACAAAACTTGCAGTTTTCATAATGTTCTTCACCTTGGATAGTAAATATTGATTTACTACGAAACTTGTTGCCATCGGACGGTCGCTTATAAACATCGAGCGATTTCTTTGGTTCCGAGACGTGGTGAGGAGTAACTCCGACAGTTGAAATAATTTCAGCTTCTTCTTTCAGAAATCGTGCTAGTAATTCTAGCTTTGGTTGGCCTAACGATAATCTTTTGAAGGCAAACTCTGTCCATTTGCCAATCAAAGTATTCGGTAGTTTGCTGGTTACGGCCGATACCAGCTCTGGACTGCGTAAGTAGTCATGCTGCTTTAACGCTCGTATTGTCGCAACGCTATTATTGATTGTAACAGCGAAGTTAAATATTTCTTCTTGGTAAAATGATGGTAGCGGTTGTAGCGTGCGGATTTGCATAGCAATTTTCTGGACAATCGTTTCCGCTCTGCCAAACCTTAGCTCCAGTGCCTCCATAACTACTGCGGGCGCAGTATTACCGATGAGAAGGTCGGTAACAGCATCCTTGGCGTCGCCGCGCAGTGCTTTGCGGAGTCTCCACAGATTTTCAGAATCACTAAATTGACAAACATTGGTTGATTCTTCATATGCGCTCTTAAAATGTAGCCACTCAACACAGTCGCCGCCGAAAGAAGGCAGTTCGCGGGGCGTAGCTAAGCGGCTGAGGAGGCGCTCAGTAGTACTGGGACAAGCTTGATATTGAACCGACGGACCTGGCTGAACAGTACGGTTGCCAGCATTTAATGACTAATGCAGGAAGTTTGGCTTTTTCTGGTTATTATCTAGCCAATTTACAACATTGGAGCGGATTTGATCATCAGTTAAAGACTCGGCGCGACTATCTGAAGATTCAGACTGGTCTACAGCATCTTCAAGTGCCAACTGGACTTCAAGTCGTTTCTTGATCAGGTCGCACTCTATTTTGGCTTGAGCCTCAGCAGCAGTCAGCTCCAATTGTTTCCGACGAGCAATCATCGAAGCCATCGATTTTCTAGACTTTTTGGACACAGAAGTCTGGATTTCAAGTTGGTTAACGGCTTGACTACCCATGTCAGATGGTTTGATATCTACTTTTCCCAGCTCAAAAGGTTGTTTAGGAGGAATTTCATAAGTTTTTTCCATTTTGTTGCCACTAATGTTCGATACACCCTCTTTTTCGAGATCGAGACGTTCCCGGCGCGTCTGTACGGTACGTGGTGGAGTCGAGAACATTCCACAAGTTCACAAACACACGCGAATCACTAGGTCCGGATTTGGCTCGCAGGACCAAAACAACTGTTATTGTAGGGGATGTATCGTGTGTGGCTGGGTATGGAAGACTTAGGGGTCGCGATTTGAAATAAAAACACTGGCTTTGGATACAAAAATGTGCAGTGAGGGCTGCGGGTGCGCTCCGTTGCACAGTGTGCTCGCGACTGACGGTGCTTTAGAAAAAGCCTATGTCTAATTCTATGTTTATAGTTCAAGTAATTTTTCACTAGATGGCGCCACTAATACATTACAACGCACTATCGTTACGTTCACCGCGCAACCACTAGTATCCTTGTACTTTATAGTTTTGTAACGAAGTTTCCCTACTGTTGTAGTGTGTGTGAGTGAGTAATATACAAGTATTTTCAAAGTGTTTGTGTATCATTGTGGACCCCTTCGCGTAAGTACTAACATGGTGCCGAAACCAGGGACAAAGTGAACCTTAATATCGTGAGTGAAAAAAACTTAGGAAATAAAAAGTGACCTTGAAACACTTAGAAAATTTTGATAAAAAGTTCCAGAGACTTAGAAAAATTCGAGACAGATTTGGACTTGTAAAATTTTAAAAGTTTATTCTATGGACTTAGTAAAATTCTGTTCGTGCCAACTAGGACTTGTAAAATTTTGAAGTTTTATTCTATGGACATAGAAAAATTTTGTGTCAACTTGGACTTGTAAAATTTTGAAGTTTTATTCTAGGGACATAGAAAATTTTTGTGTGAACTACGGACTTGCAAAAAATTTAGAAAACATTGTGTGGACATAGAAAACTTTCTTATAGAATCAACATGGACGAATTAATTTTAACGCAAGAAGATCTCTTCGAAGCATTAAAGAAGGCAGAAAAGAACTTTAAAAAAGCCCCAAAGGACAGGATTAAAAAACAGTATCTAGAGACACGCTTAGAGACCTTGGAAGAGATATGGCAGAAATTTAAAGAAGATCACAGAGCTATAATTACCAAATGTACGAACAAGGATAAAAAGGAGTTATCTTATTTTACCGAGGACAAATATGATCAGTTTGGAGAATTATACATAGCGTACAAAAGTTCTTTGAAGGAAGCTGTCGCGCCGTTATTAGTTGAGAATCCATCAAACCTCCCGGTTGCGTCTCCTTCAGAGGTTCAATTGCCAAAGATTCAACTGCCTACTTTCACAGGTAAATACAACGAGTGGCAAACATTTTATGACATGTTCACATCGCTGATTCACAAGAACAAGAGTTTGGCGGCAGTACAAAAGCTTCATTATTTAAAAAGTAGTCTATCAGGCGAACCAGAAATGCTTTTGCGCAACTTTTCTACTACCGAACTAAACTATGAAGAAGCATGGAAACACTTAACAAAACGCTACGATAATAAAAGATACAATTGTAATGCAGTTATGAAAACCTTATTTGCACAGAAGCCAATGTCTCATGAATCAGCAACAGCGATCAAACAACTGCTAGACACAACGTCATCGTGCTTGAATGCGCTTGGAAATTTGGGTGTAGATACCAAATCATGGGATACAATCGTTGTTTATCTCGTGGTTTCCAAGCTGGATCAGGAATCTCATAAGCAATGGGAAAATCAACAGGGATTAGTACCAGATGACTTGCCAACGTGGTCGCAACTTGTAGAATTTCTAGAATCAAGATTCAGAAACCTAGAAATGATTGATACTGGTCGACAGATTACAAAACCTCCTATACACAATAACCCTAAGCCAAAATCAAAATCATTCCACTCCGCCTGGCAAGATGACAAGAAAGTGAACGATTTAACGTGTGCAGTATGTAAGGAAAACCATCTTTTGTATCAATGCAAAAAGTTCGCGCAGCAATCTGTACAAGAAAGACAGGACTTTGTACAGAACAAAGGATTATGCTTCAACTGCTTATCACCCACTCATTCTGTAAGAAAATGTCGCCAGTCGACATGCTGTCGAAGATGCGGGAGGAGACATCACTCTTTGCTACACCAAGAAAGAGAAGATAATCAAGGGCCCACAAATGACGAAGAAAAGAAGCCCAAAACGGAACCACCACACACACAAGGAAACCCACCTCCAAAACCTGAGCCAAAAGTGATATCAAATTTCGCCAAGGGAGAACTACAAACCCAAAATGTTTTGTTGGCTACAGCGGCTATACGAGCCAAATCAAGAAATGGATGCAACTACATTATCAGAGCTTTACTTGATCAGGGCTCGCAGGCTTCATTTGTCACGGAAGCAACTGTTCAATTACTTGGACTTAAGCGAACCTCAGTCAATGGCTGGGTGTCAGGTCTGGGAGATGGGCAAACGCGAATCAAACACATGGTGTCATTACGTATAGAATCGCGTCATCATCCAGAAAACACAATTCAAGTAAATGCGTTTATTTTAAATTCGCTTACGTCACTGCTTCCGACAAATACTATCCGTACACCTGATTGGCTAGAGTTAGAGAACTTACCCCTGGCTGATCCAGGATACGCATCACCAGGCAAAATAGATGTTTTGCTTGGAGCCGAAGTATATAGTGAGATATTGACGAGCGGCTTGATTAAAAATCCACAAGGAAATCTAATAGCACAAAACACTGTCCTTGGATGGATTTTATCAGGCAAAGTATCAGAAGATTCAACTTCGGCAAGGAACACATTTACCAGTATGCATATTCAAATCGAAGGCGATGATTTTTTAAAGAAGTTCTGGGAAATTGAAAATGAACCTAACAGCATCGAGAAAAGACAAACAGAAAATGAGAAGAAATGTGAGAAGTTTTACGATTCAACTACAGAGAGAGACGAAGAAGGAAGATTCATTGTTAGGCTACCTTTCAAATCCAAGGACCCACAATGTCAATATGGTAAATCGATGGAAATAGCATTAAAGAGATTCAACTTTTTAGAGAAGAGATTGAGCAAGAATCACACACTTAACACAGAATATCAACAAGTTATGGAAGAGTACATTGCTCTGAATCACATGTCACTAGTTGACAAAGAAGACATCAATAATCCCCGAGCTGTGTATCTTCCTCATCACGCTGTGGTGAGGGAAGACAAGGACACTACAAAAGTACGTGTCGTTTTCAACGCTTCTAGTAAAGGCGCCAATAATGTTTCGCTCAATGATGATCTCCTAGTCGGACCAAAGCTTCAACAAGATCTAAGACATCTTTTGATGAGATGGAGGAACCATAAAATTTGTATAATTGCTGATCTGATCAAAATGTACAGACAAGTTCGAGTTCACGATGAGGATACAGATTTCCAGAGGATATTATGGAGATCTAGCCCAGAGAAGCCTATACAACATTATAGACTGTTGACGTTGACGTTTGGTACTGCTTGTGCACCCTATTTAGCGGTCAAGTCATTGCAACGGTTAGCTGAGATGGAGAAATCTAAACACCCAATCGTCGCCGAAATCACTCAGCGAGACTACTATGTTGACGACCTGATGACCGGCTGCGAAACAGAAAGCGAAGCAGTGAATATCTATGAGGAAATGAACCAGTTGATGAATTCAGGTGGTTTTCAGTTACAAAAATGGAGTAGCAATGACGAAAACTTGCTACGACATATCAGCAAGAACAAACATAATGCAGATCAATCAGTTCCGATCAAAGCAGACGACACTATGAAAGTTCTCGGCATATGTTGGAACAGAGCCACGGACAATTTCGAGTACACGGTCAACCTGCCAGAACCAAAACAGCCTATAACAAAGCGGCAAGTTCTGGCAGATATAGCGAGGCTGTATGACCCCATGGGATGGATAGCGCCTGTGGTGGTTACAGCGAAAATCTTCATTCAAAAGCTCTGGAAGGCAAAGCTCGAATGGGACGAAGAATTGACTCCAGACCTGTTGACAGAATGGCTACAATACAGGGAAGATCTAGTTCACGTAAGGGACATATTGATACCTAGATGGCATAAAACTACTCAAGATGTCAAGGCGGAGTTACATGCATTCTCAGATGCATCAAGAGCAGCATATGCAGCTGCAGTTTATCTCAGAGTCACAGATGAGCACAACCAAGTTCATGTAAGTTTGATATCAGCGAAAACAAAGGTAGCTCAACTGGACAAAGAATCTTCTATCCCCAGACTTGAACTGTGCGGAGCTGCATTGGCCGCAAAATTATTGTCTGAAGTGTCGCAGGTGATGGGCATACCCAAAGAACATCTACACGCATGGTCAGATTCAACGGTAGTGCTAGCGTGGCTGAAGGGTCCACCAAGCCGCTGGGCTACTTTCGTAAGCAATAGAGTGTCGGAAATACTAACGATTACCGACTATGAACAATGGGGACATGTGTCAACAAACATGAATCCTGCGGACTGTGCCTCTCGAGGTATCAGATCTACTGAATTAAAGAGACATACACTGTGGTGGAGCGGACCAAATTGGTTACAGCAACCAATTATTGAGAAGGAGCGACGAGTAGTGGAAGATACTCATGAAGAAGAAAGAATTCCTTCTTTAACAGTTTTCAAACCAGAGGAAGACTTTCCATGGATAAAATTCTCATCGTTATATAAAATGCTCAAAATAGTGTCATATTGCAAAAGGTTTTTGAATTTAAAGCTACCACAGAATGAACGGAAAATATGGCCAAAATATGTAACGGTAGAAGAAATTAATCAAACTTTGCAAATGTGTATCAAACAGGTTCAAGAATTTGAATTTAGAGAAGATATAAAACAGTTGAAGACTCATGGCTATGTTACGAAGAGAAGTGGAATCTACACTCTTTATCCCTTTTTGGATACAAATGGGATTTTAAGAGTTGGTGGACGAATTACCCAAGCACCTGTGAGTTATGATCAGATACATCCGATAATATTACCTGCTATGAGCCATCTTAGCAAGCTTCTTATATCGGACGCTCATAGGAAAACTCTTCATGGCGGACCACAAGTCATGTTAAATCACCTTAAGAGCAGATACTGGATTTTGAGGGGTAGAGAACAAGTGAAGAAACATTATCGTAAATGCGTGGTATGTCTAAGATATTCCAAAGAGAGAGCAACGCAATTAATGGGTCAGTTGCCTGAAGTACGACTCAAAACCAGTAAACCTTTTAAATCTACAGGAGTTGACTACGCAGGGCCCATTAATATACGATTCTCGCCCGGACGAGGTGCAAAATCCTATAAGGGCTATATATGCCTATTCGTATGCATGGTTACCCGTGCAATTCATTTAGAAGCAGTGACCGATTTAACTGCCAAAGGATTCATCGCTGCTTTTAGACGGTTTACATCTAGAAGAGGTCACTGTAAAGATTTATATAGTGACAATGGCACCAATTTTGTCGGTGCTAATAAACAACTACAAGAGATGTTTGATGGTGCCAAGTCAGGACTTCCAAATGAGATAGCCCAAGTTTTGACGTTAGAATCTACAACATGGCACTTCATTCCTCCGCATGCACCAAATTTCGGCGGATTATGGGAAGCGGGTGTACGTTGTGCAAAATCTCACCTGAAGAAAGTCGTCGGAGACAGCACTCTAACATATGAGGAATTAACTACAGTATTGACGCAAGTAGAAGCGTGTTTAAATTCGCGTCCGTTAACAGTTTTGAGTGACAATCCCGATGACCCTCTTCCGTTGACACCCGGCCATTTTCTGATTGGTGAACCTTTATTGAACATATGTGATGAAGACTATTCTAAATGTAATTATACCAGGTTAGAGAGATGGAATTTAATTCAAAAAATGGTTAATGAATTTTGGAGTAGGTGGTCTAAAGAATATTTAGGAAATTTAAGTCAGAGATATAAATGGACTAATAAAAAATCTGAGCCAGATGTTGGCGATATAGTTATAATCCGAGATGATAATGTACCTCCAGCTAGATGGATTTTAGGAAAAATAGTGGATAAGCACGCCGGCCCTGACAACATAACACGGGTGGTTACAATTAAATGCAAAAATGGATACTTCAAACGACCAACCAGTAAAATTTGTGTATTGACCAAGTAGTATATAACAAACAACATATAAGTTACGTTGTCAAGGTGGGCGGAGTTATTTTTTATGCTCTTGTTATAGTTTAAGTTTATTTTGTTTTTTTTTCTTACCATTTTGTCACGGTGGGCGGTTCATGTATTATGACACCAATGATCTAATGTTTGTTACATGTATTTTGTTTTTTTTTAGTTTTCTATGAAGGACAAGTCCTTGATGGGCGGAATGTCTAATTCTATGTTTATAGTTCAAGTAATTTTTCACTAGATGGCGCCACTAATACATTACAACGCACTATCGTTACGTTCACCGCGCAACCACTAGTATCCTTGTACTTTATAGTTTTGTAACGAAGTTTCCCTACTGTTGTAGTGTGTGTGAGTGAGTAATATACAAGTATTTTCAAAGTGTTTGTGTATCATTGTGGACCCCTTCGCGTAAGTACTAACACCTAAGAAAAAGTAAATTTGCACACATTGACAAATTGGTATACGCACATACACTCCTCACATACATCGATCTTTATTATATAATAAAGTAACCGCTTAGCGTCTCCGTAGTTATATCTAGGTATCTATAATTAGGTATTTAACAATAGTTTAGGCTGCGTCGCCTACACCTACCAAAAAATTAATTATTGATAATAAAATAGTCATCGTAGAAGTGCAGCACTATTTTACTGACTGTCCGCTAGTTCAAAGACAGCACCAGATTTGTTGTAAGGCCACTGCGATGTCACCATCTTGTTAGTACTTAATATAAAATATGATTATTCTCCAAGTTATCTTTATTACAAAAGCTAACTTGAAAATTAGGAACTATTTTTTGAAGAAAAAAAAACGTTAAATAACAGCATATGCTCACGACTATATTCCCCGAGGGGGCAGTCAGCGATATTCTGAAACCTCAGAACATCCACGTTTCACCAGTTGTACCTAAACTCTGTCCAGTGTGACGGGGGCTGAGCCCGTCGCCACTTATAATGGACAGTGGGTACAAATATTTGACGACCCGGTTGGTGTAATGGTTACCACGCCGGACTGCCAAACCAGGGTCCTGGCTTCGAATCCCGTTTCGGTCATGGATGTTATATGTTCGTGCCGTTGTTGTATGGTTTCCATAATAAAAGCCTTTAGTGCTAGTTTGGGATCATTACACTGTATGTGCCTGTGAGCGTTATTTATTTTTATTTTTTTAAAAATACATGCACAAAGACTTTGCCACATAATCTCTTTCTTTTGCTCAAAAGTTACCTGGAAAACCGCATCTTTTATGTCAAAATTAACGATGCGAGCTCAACCTTTCATGACATAAAGGCTGGAGTTCCACAGGGATCCGTCCTAGGCCCTACATTATATTTGATCTACACTGCAGACGTGCCACAATCACCAAGTGTAATGACAGCCACATTCGCTGATGACACTGCTATACTAACATCAAGCAGAAATTCGGAAACAGCATCATTGAAACTGCAAAATCATCTCGATGAAATACATAGCTGGATGAGAAGCTGGCGGATTGAGGCAAGTTCAGTCAAGTCAAACCATATAACATTCACCCTGCGACAAGGAGACTGCCCTCCAGTGAGACTTGGAGATGACGTACTTCCACATAACACTGTTGTTAAATACCTTGGTTTCCATCTTGACCGCAAGCAAACATGGAGGACACATATTGAAAAGAAACGAGATGAGTTGAACTACAGAACAAGATCACTGAATTGGCTACTTGGAAGACAGTCAAAGCTATCTGTAAACAACAAAGTTTTGGTCTATAAAACAGTATTAAAACCAGTATGGACCTACGGCATACAACTTTGGGGTTCTGCAAAGAACTCAAATATAGAAATTCTGCAGCGATATCAAAACAGTGTCTTGAAGTCAATAGCATGCGCTCCATGGTTCACGAAAATGGAAGAAATTCATGAGTATCTAAGTATCCCCACTGTGAAAGACGAAGTGAACTGCTCTACCAAGACCTACAGAGATAGGATCACTCACCATATAAATAAGCTGGCTTTGCCGCTAATGGAACCTCTCGGGATAAGACGTCTGAAACGACGACACATTTGGGATACCTAACTTATGCCCTGTAGTGACCAAATGAAGGCGGCCTGACAATGGGAAGGCATGCCTGCAACCATCCATACATGCAAAAGAACTGCTCATGGTCCTCAGACCGATAGCGTGTTATAAATTAACAAAAAAAAAAAAAAAAATACATGCCTCGACATTGAAGCATGCAGGTTTCCTCACAATGTTTAACTTCACCGAAAAGCCAGTGGTGTTACAAATCGTACATAAATTCCGAAAAATTCATTGGTACGAGTCTTCGTGGACGGGGATCGAACCATCACCTCCTGCACGGCAGGCAAGGTTACTCGCCACTGGACCACCACGGCTTTTTATAATAAATAAAATATAAATAAAAGCGGCGATAAATAACAGATTGGCACAAAAGTTAATTCTTACTAAAATAAAGAATAATTTCAATAAAGTATTCATATTTGTCATCATGTAAGATAATCTAAGTATCTTACAATTAGTTTTTTTCGACAAAGAAAGCCTCTTTGTATCTTACTTAAATGTAAGACAAATGACTACTGTTCTGAAAAAATTGTCTATTGTTTCAGATGTCACGCCAGTTGGGATTTTGGCTCCTATAAATGACTTTATTTTTTGGTTAAATATGTAACACATTGTATAGGTTAACAGGACTAATTTAAAACCAAAATAATAATGATTGAGGGACTAACTTTTATGTTATGGACCTCTTACCGCACCCATTCCCGTAGTAAACAAAAATACTAACTTTTGATAATTACTTAAAAACTATGACACTTGTCATAATACTATTATGTGGTTTAAAATGATCATAAAGGTGCCCTCAATGAGCTCAAAAAATATCTACATCGTTATATTCTACAGAGCCTACATGCTCTGACAGAATATCTTTTTTTTTTTGGCCGGGACTTTCACCTTTTAGACCAAATCTGATGATGTCTTTTGGAATACATATACTAGCACACTACAGAGCATGTAGATGATGTAGAGGTGTAGTAAGAAAGGGTTTTTAGAAAATCAGCTCCTAAAAGGATCCAACAGAATGTTGACATTTTCCAAAATCCACACGAACGATGTCACTGGTAAAAACTATCTATAAGCTTGATTTAATTTAGGACATAATGGAGTAAAGCCAAACACGGACTTCCGTCCTATACTGAGACGAGTCAACTCTAGTTGTGACTCGGGTCAGTAATCTTTCCAACTCAAGTAACTCGAGTGGCATACATACAATGTCTCATGTCCCATTTCTATAATGGGATAGAGAACTTGCAGCAGGATCAATAATGACCATGTGGACACGGACAAAAACAAGACCTAGTAAATATATTAATGAAATATCACTAACCTTCAAGACGATATGACGTATAAACTACTGGTTGGAGCACCACAGGTCCAATTACCATCTCTTCTTTGATCTCATGATCTGCATACAAGTCCATATCACTCTCTACCTCATTGTATGATTCATTTTCTACTTTTATTTCAGTTACACCTTCTGCAGATGTATTTTCAACATCCATTTTAACAACAGGAATCCAAGCAATGTTTTCAATTTGTCAGTCTGCCAATGTAGAGGAAAGAAACAGCACTGTAGCTCTTTTTATTATACTGTACTGTGACTATAGGCAGTTCAAAAAATCTAAAAAGAAAAATACAGATTAGTATTTTGAAATAAATCTGGTAAAGTTTGAGACGGGCTACTCGCGCAACGAGAATTCCGTACCACACCACCACAGAACATATTAGCTTGTATGTAAAGGTAGCAAAGGCGCGCGCCGCCTCAACTCATTCTGTATGCGATGCACTTTATGGTTCAGGCTAGTAGCAACTAGTAATTTATGACCGACTTGGACATGTGTAATGGGTAACTTGAATTAAATTCTGTTCTATTTCTCACCTCCGGACGGAAAGCGTTAATTGTCGTCCCGCTGCGCTAAACGAAGTCGTCGCTTTCCACCTCCGTCGCGGAGAAAAATAGCATACTAACCTCGGACAGTAAATAAGAAAGCCTCAGATCACATGTTTGTTGACCGAGGCGAAGCCGAGGATTACATGAGATCTGAAGCCTTTCATTCTTTCCTGTCCTCGGTGTGTAATCTACTATTTTTTTTTAAATGGCTGCCGTCTTGGGTATTTGATTTTGCCAATGTCTAGTTTATGTAGCAAGAGTGCTTGACGTTGAACGGTAAATTAAGTATTTGATGACTTCAAGGATTGTTTTTCGAAAAGAACACTATCTTGAGCCACCACCGGAGCTTCGTTGTAGGCCGGGGAGGGGGCAACCAACAATCGACGAGCGACGCGACTACACAATAGCAAACCTACATCGCGACTCCGGGTAACTTGGATGTCCTTCGCCACCAGTTTACATAAATAAATACAAAAAAAAACAAACACTCACCTAACCTATAAACCATCACTAGAACCAAAACGAAGAACGTACATTTAGGAACTCGAGTGTTAGAATTGGAATTACAACGCGAGTCTATCTCGGGCACAAGTTTTACGATCGAAATAGGTAAAATATTTAGTGTAAGCAAGTAATTGTATTTGTTTATATTCACAAAATATTTTTTTTTTTTAAGTTTATCCTTTCGGATAGGCTATGGGAACTAGCCCTTACTGCCTGGTCATTAGTGTCTTTTTTTCTTTGTACTTAAACCTAACCTAACCTCAATACCTAACTCTTGAAATGCGAGGGTGGTACACACATTCCAATGGTCAGGGGAGTTTCACGCGAGAATCAATCCGAAACAAACGAGAGCGCCTTCTTTATTTCTCACTCTTACTATATTGCTCTCCATTAATGGCACATTATCAAACTAATTCCACCACATTAACACAATAATAGCCACGAAAAACGAATTTAGAAAATTAAGGAACAAAGCCCGTCTGTTTCTTCACAATTCCTGTGCAAACCTCTCCTGATGACGATGGGATGATAGATGAACGATGAGGATGAAATTTTGGTCGATTTTGTAAGCACGCGCGTTGCCGCCAAAATCACCAGTACGATTTAACTTGCACCAAAACTTTTGTTCTTTCTTCGTATGTATTTGAGATTCCTGTTATGTTGGTCGATTTACGCAACTTTTTGGCACACAATCCGCACGAAATTATGTCACAAATATCACTAAAACCAATTTTTCACGAATATCAAATACAACTTTGACCGAACAAATTTAATGGCGGGAAGCCAATCGTTCTATTCACAAAATATTGCGGCAACAGAAACTCATAGTGACAGTTTGACTCTACTACCGGTGCGTTCCGAATTCGGTATGTCAAGTTTTTTTTTGTCGATTTTTATATTTTTTACGGATAGAAGACATAATTTTAAGACACCTATTTCATTTTTATTGCGATTCATCGAGTTTATCATACGCCAGTCACCGTAGACATAAAAATCGCCTTAGGTCGCAATTGATTGCACGGAGCTGCATTTTTGAGATGTTGTTAGGATAGATACCAGCAGTATAAAACCAATTTTGCAGCTTCGAAAGACCTGTGCTAACCGAGGGGTGCTCGAAAAACCTTGCATTTTTCAGGTTTTGAAATATAACTTCTAAGCGGTGCATCTTGCATAAAAATTGTACACTACGTTTTTAAAGAAGACAAAATTATCTATAATTTTAATTAAACTGCAGCTCTGTAAATTAAGTAGGTCTTGAGATACAATACTTCAAACATTGGCCATTTATCACAAAAACTTCAAAATTGTAGGTTTAGCCGTCTTCCGAACAGGATATCGGCTAAAATACTCATTCTACGAGGAAAATTATAAGAAATGAATTTGTAGAGCAATTATGTAACTTTAATATAAACACAAGTTGAACCCTGTACTGTGATTAATTCCTTTGTTATCAGGAAAAAACGAAATATAAGGGAAATTGGTTTTTCAAAAAATGGAGCTTGACTCATTGCAAGAATTTTGTTAAGGATAAAAAAAGACATAACTCAGTGGAAAATGATTTATTTTATGCAAAATGAAATTCAGTATTACTAATAATGTGTCTAAACTATAACAAAACTGTAAATGTTTGTTTGGTTGTTAGTTCGCGCATCACTCGAAAACTACTGAACCGATATTAATGTAACTTTTTGCATTTGAAAGCTTAGGATTAGACGTATAAACTGATATAATATATTTGATCTCACTACCATGACGAGTGCCGGTGCGGACGAAGATGTGGACAAATCTAGTACTATTATTAAACCGTAAATATTTGGTTGTTTGTTGGCGCTTCACGCGAAAAGTACTAAACCTATTTTGATGAAACTTTCGAGGTCTGCAAGCTTATGGTCAGACTTAAAATTTGGTATATTATTTATTTTGATACAATGAAGGGAACCCTCGTGGACGAAGTCGCGGGAGAACTAGTAATTACAAAATTATCAACATTATATAAAAACGAGAGTTTTCCTACGGCTTCGTCCGCAGAGGTACCCGTCATTGTAGCAAGATAAATTATATATTAGATTTTACGTCTAATCATAACCTTTTAAATGCAATTAATTTCATCAAAATCGGTTTAGTGGTTTTCGCGTGATGCGCGAACAATCAAACAAACATTTACGATTTAATAATAGTGTTACGAGCGACGAGTTCAGGGATTGGAGTGAAACGCCAAGTCCAAATTTACAGAGTTTATTTGAGTTTATCTTACACACGGTCCTCCTCGCAGGATCCTCCTCGCAGAGTCCTCGTCGCAGAGATTCCACTTACACAGTCCTCCTGACGGGGGTTCTCCTTTACACCACTGTAGCACTGTCCACTACGTCACTTCTATGACGTCACGACACGTCACGACACACGTCACAACTACGACGTCACGGCACTACACTGTCACTTGACTATTCACTGTTCACTTCTCACTAGTAACTTTTCACTATTACTTTTCACTTTTTTCTCTTCTTCCTTTTAGTTTCGCACTTTTCACTGTTAAACTCAGTACTGCCCTGTGGCCGCAAACTCGCCGGCTTATATAGCCCTATAGAATCTTCCAGAATATTGAATTTCGATCTTCATTTCGTTATTTCTTTGTTTCCTTCCAAACGCTTCTAATTATCTCTAGCTCCTCCCCCTTTCTCGAATATTCCTAGACACGGTTATTTTGTCTCTTTCCAAATATTCTTTCCAATTTTCCTTCTCCCTCTTTCCTCTGGGACATTCCTGAACAATATTAAAATCTAGAAATATTTTCGTCGGGGTGAGGTCTCGAACCCAGGACTTCTCGAATTTTCGGGATCGCACGTCCGACCGCTGAGCCACAAAGCTAATTGACAAACCCTCTGAATTTGTGAATGCCTTTTTACGTTTGTCGTTTGGCAGCATCCGTGACACTGCCCCTCCCTTAGTTCTGCTCGTCCCGAGCATCATTACTGCCGAAATATCGAGCTAACCGATCAACGTGCACTATCTTCAAAGGGCTCCTTGGCGATCGTCGGATTCGGTATGTGACGTCGTTTATTTTAGTCACTACCTCATACGGTCCTTCCCAACTTGCTTGTAACTTCGGGCACTTCCCTTTCTTCCGGACTGGATTATGCAGCCAAACCGATGTTCCTTCCTCGAACCCCGTATAGTTCGCCTTTCGGTCATATCTTGTCTTCGAACGGTCACTGGAGTTTTGACCTGCTTCTCGAAGTTGTTCATAGATGTCGACCATTTTCTCTCGCAGTTCGCTTACATAATCACTGATACTTTTAGGAGTGCCTGGTGCGCATCCTGATAACAAATCCGCTGGAAGCTTCAATTCTCTCCCGAAGTTTGCTATTGCTGGAGTTGCTGAAGTACTCTCATGAACAGCGGTTCGATAGGCTAACAGGAAAAGAGGTATGTATTCATCCCAGTTATCCTGATGACTATCGACGACCTTCGCAAGATGTCGTTCCAAAGTTTGATTGAACCGCTCTACCATGCCGTCGGACTGAGGGTGATAAGGAGTAGTCCGAGTCTTGTGGATTCCGAAAATCTTGCAAACTTCCTGGAACAACTGTGACTCAAAGTTCCTGCCCTGATCACTGTGCATTTCTAGCGGAACCCCAAACCGGCAGAAAACTTCATTTACTAACTTGGTGGCCACAGTTATCGCTTCCTGATTCGGGATGGCAAATACTTCTGGCCACTTTGTGAAGTAATCCATTACCACAAGTATATACCGGTTTCCTGATTTAGTGACTGGAAATGGTCCCGCGACGTCTAGTGCGATTCGTTCCCAAGGCGCCCCAACATTATAAATTTTCATTGCTGCCCTGCTCCTCGTATGCGGTCCCTTAACAGCTGCACAGACTGTGCACTTGCGGCACCAATCTTCCACATCGTCTTTACAATGCAACCAGTAAAATCTTTCCTTTACCTTTTCCAGAGTTTTCTTTACACCCAGATGCCCTCCGGAAGTTCCATCATGAAAAACTCGTAGAATTTCTTTCACCTTAGCTCGTGGGACCACCAACTGTAGATACAAGTCTTTGCCATCCGGTGTCTCCCATTTTCTACAGAGTAATCCATTATGTATAACGAGGCTCTTCCACTGTGCCCAAAGTCCCTTCGTAACTGCTCCGTACCTTGCCACCTCACTCCACTGAGGCTTAGAATCATCATTCCTTAACCAGTTCAGGATTGGCCCCACTCCTGAGTCCTTTTCCTGTTCAAAGCGCATCGCCTCGTTTCCCCACTCATCATTGATGGCATCAGTTCTGATAACCCTGAGTGAAACTGTGTCCTTCCCTTCCTGCTTGCTGCAGTGCTTACAATCTTCTGGACATGGTCTTCTTGATAATGCATCTGCATTGGAATGAACTCTTCCGCTTCGATGTTCCACTTCGAAGTTGAATTCCTGTAGTTGCTCTAACCATCTTGCAACTTGACCCTCCGGATTCTTAAATTGGAGTAACCATTTCAATGCAGCGTTGTCTGTCCTGACTAAAAATTTACGTCCCAGCAGATACTTCTTGAAGTGTTGTACAGTCTTCACCACCGCCAATAATTCTCGTCTAGTTACACAATAGTTTCTCTCAGGTCTAGACAATGACTTACTGAAGTAGGCTATTACAGTTTCCTGCTCACCATGTCGCTGTGAGAGCACACCTCCAATCCCGATGTTACTGGCGTCCGCATCTACAACAAATTCCCCTTGAACGTCGGGATATCCAAGAATTGGTGCCTCACTTAGACGTTCCTTTAACTCCGTAAAAGCCTTTTCACACTCTGAATCCCATGTGAACGTCCTCTTCTCTTCCGTAAGTCGATGTAGTGGCTTCGCGATGTCCGAAAACCCTTTCACAAAACGACGATAGTAAGAACAGAGCCCAAGGAAAGCTCTAACTTGTGTCTTATCTCTCGGGGTCGGCCACTCCCTTACAGCAGCAGTTTTGGCAGGATCGGTCTCGACTCCTCTCTCCGAGATAACATGTCCAAGGTAGTTGACTTGCCGTTTAAAGAAAGAACATTTGTTTGGGCTCAACTTGAGATTAGCCCCACGCAGTCTTTCGAAAACTTTCTCCAACTTTTTCAGATGATCATCGAAGTCTCGACCAACAATGATGATGTCGTCCAGGTAAACCAGACACGTGTCACCCAGAATTCCAGCAAGGACACGTTCCATCAATCTCTCGAAAGTCGCAGGGGCGTTACACAATCCAAACGGCATCACCTTGAACTGCCACAGTCCTTTCCCGGTAGAAAACGCGGTTTTCTCCTTATCTTTAGGGTCTACGTCCACTTGCCAGTACCCACTTTTCAGATCGAGCGTCGAAAACCATTTCATTCCATTCAAAGTGTCTAAGGTGTCATCGATTCTTGGCAAAGGGTAGCTGTCTTTCTTTGTTACTTCATTAAGCTGCCGGTAATCCACACAAAATCTTGTTGAGCCATCCTTTTTCTTGACGAGAACTACTGGTGAACACCAGGGACTCGATGAAGGTTCGATGACATTACTCGTCTTCATGTCCTCTATCATTTCTTCCACTTCCTTCTCACGAGCAAACGGAATGCGCCTAGGTCGTTGCTTGATTGGCGCCACATCTCCTGTATTAATCGTGTGCTTCACCAAGTCGGTTCTGCCAATATCTGCGCCGTTTTTAGAGAACAAGTCTGAAAAACGCAGCAGCAAGTTCTTCGCTTTCAAAGCCTGTAGCTTAGTCAGGTCCTTGCCGGAGTCTTCCATAACTTTCGATACTATATCCTCCTCAGCCTTATGTTTCTTAGGAGGATTTTCCACACATTTTCGCAACCATGAAACTTCCTCACAGAGACCAACAACCTCCCCCTTCTCGATCGTCAGCTCCACATCACCAACGTTAAGTATCGGGATTGAAGTAGATGAAACTGATCCAACAACTGTTCTCGCCGGAATCCAAGAAGTTTCAGCTTTAACTTTTTCTATGACAGCACATCTCCGTGGTAATTTCCCATCGTTATTCTTGGGCAAAACAACAGGTACCAAGGTCTGTGATCTAGGCTTGAGAACTGTTCTTCTTACACAGTAGACCTTTCCCGATGATCCACCTTTCATCGGAACCTCCTCTGTGTTACACCGTAGAACTCCGTTTTTCATGTCTATATTGCATTGATGATTTTGTAAGAAATCTAAGCCGATGATGCAATCGTCCACTATTTCCGCTACAATCACCTCATGTTTGAAAGAAGTCTCCCCGATCTTAATCGAAACTCCCATCTCTCCCTTAACAGGTATGCGCTGGCCGGTAGCTGTTGTTAACTGTAGGTTGGTTTGCTGCCGAAGTCGTTTTTCCTGATAACTTTTCATTTCGCTTAGCAGCCGAGTATTGATCACGGTTCTCGAAGCTCCGGTATCCAAAGTTAGTTGACAGATTTTACCATTGACCTCTCCTTCAACTAACAGACTATTTCCGTCCGATGTTTGTTTGACTCTAATGGTTGGGGTTGCAACATAACCGGCCAGCGCCCACCCCGCAGCCCTGGCTGGTTCTAGTTTTCCTGCTGCTCATCAGTCGAGACTCCTATGTCCCGACGGCCTGTGCGCTTCGGACAGGAACTGCGAATATGCCCTCGTTCTCCACACTCGTAGCACACATAATTGACGCTTCGATTTCTTGGTACTGATGCTCTGGTCACCACAATCTCCCTGAGGCGAGCGGAACGAGGATCCTGACGCACGGCTTCTACCTCCAATGCATGAGCTACAGCGTCCCTGAGTGTAACATGATGTCCGAGTCGCACTGCAGCTCGCACCTCCGGGTCCCGTATCCCATCCGTAAAGGCCTGCAGGAGCATTTCATCGATGGCAGCTGGTGATGACTGGAAAGCTTTTCGCACGAGCTTCTCTACTTCCACGGACCATTGTTGCAGACTCTCGTTAGCATGTTGGTTACGTTCCTTCAATCGCGCCCGATACATGTGCTCGAGATGTCCATCGCCGAATCTAGCTTCCAGAGCTCCGAAGAGTTTGTCGAACGTCAGATTTTCGCCAGCACCTACGGCTTCCAGCACGGTGAGAGCCTGTCCCTGGAGTGCTAATGTCAACGCAGACTGTGCTTCCTCCTTGCCCCAACCATTAACCTTCATTGCTGTCTCAAATTGTAGCTTGAAAGCGGACCATGACGTCAGTCCATCGTATACCGGAGTCTTGACACCTTTTGGTTGTATGGGTGAGTCAAAAACAGCAGCGACACGACTATGAGATTTGCTCTGCTCAACCTCTCGCCGGATTTTGGCAAACTCACGCTCAAACCTCCCTTCGAACTCACCCTTCACGTGGTCTAATTCACCCTTCACGTGGTCTAACTCACCCTTCACACTATCCAACCTTCCTTCTACTGCTTCGACTCTCTCTACTGCCTGATGCAAGCCTTTCGTAACATCTTTATGAAGCGTCTCTTGCATCGCGCGCATATCCTCCTTCATTGCGCGCAGTTGTATTTCCTGCCGATGAGCCTGTTCCTCCTGACGGCGAGCCTGTTCCTCTTTAATTGCGCGCAGTTCATGAACCTGCTCCTCCTGGCGGCAAGCTGCCTGTTCCTCCTGACGGCGAGCCTGTTCTTCCATCATGCGAGACTGCTCCACTTTCAGTGCCCGCAGTTGTTCCTCCATCATGCTCTGAATTTGATTGAGGAAGTTTCCTGGGTTCTGCTCAGGGGTGCGCTGCACTTCACCTCCCTCAAGTCTTCTCTCTGGGGTGTGCTGCACCTCAATTGCAAGGGCTGCACCTTCCCGCCGCGCTTCCGACATGGCCCGGGTGGTGACTCCCTTTAACTCCTTTGGCACCAGCGGCATCCTACTCCAATCCCACTTCTGACACCAAATGTTACGAGCGACGAGTTCAGGGATTGGAGTGAAACGCCAAGTCCAAATTTACAGAGTTTATTTGAGTTTATCTTACACACGGTCCTCCTCGCAGGATCCTCCTCGCAGAGTCCTCGTCGCAGAGATTCCACTTACACAGTCCTCCTGACGGGGGTTCTCCTTTACACCACTGTAGCACTGTCCACTACGTCACTTCTATGACGTCACGACACGTCACGACACACGTCACAACTACGACGTCACGGCACTACACTGTCACTTGACTATTCACTGTTCACTTCTCACTAGTAACTTTTCACTATTACTTTTCACTTTTTTTCTCTTCTTCCTTTTAGTTTCGCACTTTTCACTGTTAAACTCAGTACTGCCCTGTGGCCGCAAACTCGCCGGCTTATATAGCCCTATAGAATCTTCCAGAATATTGAATTTCGATCTTCATTTCGTTATTTCTTTGTTTCCTTCTAATTATCTCTAGCTCCTCCCCCTTTCTCGAATATTCCTAGACACGGTTATTTTGTCTCTTTCCAAATATTCTTTCCAATTTTCCTTCTCCCTCTTTCCTCTGGGACATTCCTGAACAATATTAAAATCTAGAAATATTTTCGTCGGGGTGAGGTCTCGAACCCAGGACTTCTCGAATTTTCGGGATCGCACGTCCGACCGCTGAGCCACAAAGCTAATTGACAAACCCTCTGAATTTGTGAATGCCTTTTTACGTTTGTCGTTTGGCAGCATCCGTGACAATAGTACCTACTAGATTTGCCCACATCTTCGTCCGCACCGGCACTCGTCATGGTAGTGAGATCAAATATATATCAGTTTATACGTCTAATCATAAGCTTTCAAATACAAAAAGTTACATTGATATCGGTTCAGTAGTTTTCGCGTGATGCGCGATCTAACAACCAAATAAACATTTACAGTTTTGTTATAGTATAGATACATTATTCATCATACTGAATTTCATTTTGCATAAAATAAATCATTTTCCACTGAGTTATGTCTTTATTATCCTTTACAAAATTCTTGCAATGAGTCAAGCACCATTTTTTGAAAAACCGATTTCCCTTATATTTAGTTTTTTCCTGATAACAAAGGAATTAATCACAGCACAGGGTTCAACTTATGTTTATAATAAAGTTACATAATTGCTTTACAAATTCATTTCTTATAATTTTCCTCGTAGAATGAGTATTTTAGCCGATATCCTGTTCGGAAGACGGCTAAAACTACAATTTTGAACTTTTTGTGAAAAATGACCAATGTTTGAAGTGTTGTATGTCAAGACCTATTTAACTTACAGAGCTGCAATTAAATTAAAATTATAGATAATTTTGTCTTCTTTAAAAACGTAGTGCACAATTTTTATGCAAGAAGCACCGTTTAGAAGTTATATTTCAAAACCTGAAAAATGTCCGAAAAATGCAAGGTTTTTCGAACACCCCTCGGTTAGCACAGGTCTTTCGAAACTGCAAAATTGGTTTTATACTGCTGCATAGCTAGCATGCCGCAGTGATACAGCGCTATCACACCTTCGCTCTCTTTCTATTTGCGTGCGACCGAACGAGATAAAAGACGTGATACAGTCGTATCACGTGCAGCATACTACGGCTTCTGGTATCTATCCTAACAATATCCCAAAAATGCAGCTTCGTGCAATCAATTGCGACCTACAATGTTTTATATGACTGGCGTATCAATATAAATTTAATTTTTAAATTATTTTGATCTGTAATCTTTAAGTGCAAAAATGGTGGAGAAAAAATAATTCTAACTCCATGGAGAAAAACTACCTACAGCTACATTTAAAAAAATAAAAACCTGCCTCCTCTTTTTAACTTATACGCCAATTTTACGAACCAAAACTCACTATAAACAATAAAAATTCTATGAAATATGAGGACTCCAAACGTCAGCTACCAAAGCCCGCCAAAAACTCCGCCTTAACCTGGCAAGCGGGGCTTTGCCAGGATGGACGTGTGTTTTTCCCTAGCTAGGTACTCGTGGGACATAAATGAGAGTTAATTTTCTACGTTGACCATGTATGGGGTGGACAGCTACTTGGTGCAGGCACTGAAATCTTTGTATGAGGGTTCTAGTGCCTGCATTAGGATAAACGGGGCATACACAGACTGGTTCGAAATCTCCATGGGCGTCAGACAGGGATGTGTAGCATCACCGTGGTTGTTCAACTTATTCATGGACAGCTGTTTGAGTGAACTGAAAGAAAGAGAGTGTGGTTTAAGGATGAATGGGTTGCTCGTCAAATGTTTGCTATATGCTGATGATCAAGTTTTACTTGCATCATCGGCAGACGACTTACAGGAGATGGTAACATGCATGAATGAGTCATTTATGAAGAAAGAAATGAAAGTGAATGTAAATAAGACGAAAGTTATGGTTCTCGAACGGGATGAAATAGTGACTGAATGTAAAATTATGATAGGAGATGAGAAAGTGGAACAGGTAGAAGAATTTGTATATTTGGGATGTATGTTTACCAGAAATGGTACGTGTGATGGGGACATAGAGAGGAGAGTGAAAGCGGGAAATAGGATTAATGGAGCGATGCACACATTCATGAAAAGTCATAATGTGTCCAAAAAGGCACGTTTGGCAGTTCACGACGGTGTGCTGGCACCAACTTTGATGTATGGCAGCGAATGTTGGGTATGGCAGAAGAGGAATGAATCAAGGATAAATGCTGTCGAAATGCGTTCATTGTGCAGTATGTGTGGTTTGACTTTGAATGATAGAATACGAAACAGTGTAATTAGAGAAAAATGTGGACTGAAAGAGGATATAGTGACAAGGATTGAAAAGGGAATGCTGAGATGGTTTGGTCATGTGGAAAGGATGAGTGATAGTAGAATGACGTATGAAATAAATAAAGCAAGTGTGAATGGAAAAGTCGAAAGGGGTCGCCCTAGACGTAGGTACGTATGCAGACCAAATTGGCAGCATACTTAAGAAGGGCCAGATCAAATGTACCCGAAACCGACGAGCGTGTATGAAACGACTTATGACTGTGGAAGAGGCAAAAGAGGTATGTCAGGATCGTAGCCGATGGCGATCAATTGTCTCTGCCTACCCCAATGGGACACAGGCGTGAGTATATGTATGTATGTATGTGTATGCATGAAGAAAATAATAGAAACATTTGAATTTTGTGATGTGATCGGTGTGAGCGCGATATCTAGCGTTCCGACTTGGTAGAACGATATCAGCGCTGGGCTGCGTTCAGAACCTTTGGGTGCGGTTGTTTGGATGTTTTTCAATCAAGGTACTGAACAGGGCTGCGTTCAGAACCTTTGGGTGCGGTTGTTCTTCTCGCTCGCTCTTATGGGTAGAACGCTTTTCACCGAGCCTCGGAACGGCGTTAGGGCGAAAAGTTGCACTCGGATTGCACACTCTGGGCGCAATCTGGGCGTAGGTTCTGAACGCACCCCAGACAGTTGTTTTTTAACTCGCAATAAGGTACGGAACGATCACGGTTGTTTTATAACCTCAAATTTTGACATTGACAGTAATATGGGCTTCCAGGGCTTCAATCATGTCCAAATACAATAAAAACTCATCTTCCATGCTAGAAAATCAAAAAGGGTATAAAAATAATTTAAAAAAGCTAACTTTTATTCAAAGCGAGCGAAAAGTCAAGTAACCACAGATAATCAAAACGTCAGAGTGTTTTTTAACCATCTGGGCTGCGTTCAGAACCTTTGGGTGCGGTTGTTCTTCTCGCTCGCACTTATGGGTAGAACGCTTTTCACCGAGCCTCGGAACGGCGTTAGGGCGAAAAGTTGCACTCGGAGTGCACTCTGGGCGCACTCTGGGCGTAGGTTCTGAACGCACCCCAGAGGTTCGGAACTGGGGTGCGTTCAGAACCTACGCCCAGAGTGCACTTCGAGTGCAACTTTTCGCCCTAACGCCGTTCCGAGGCTCGGTGAAAAGCGTTCTACCCATAAGAGCGAGCGAGAAGAACAACCGCACCCAAAGGTTCTGAACGCAGCCCTGTTGAGTTGTGACAACCGAGTTGCAAGTGCGTTTTTTCACCGAGGCTCTGAACGGCGTTAACTAGTGCGAAAAGTTGCACTCGGAGTGCACTCTGGGCGTAGGTTCTGAACGCACCCTCGGCGCGCTGACGCAAATGAAACGGGTGTTAGCGCTGTAATCATAGGCCAAGTATTTCTCTTAGCTGTAATGCTCACAGCACTGTTTTTATGAATCGGAACATACCGTACGACATTCGACCGACAGTAAATTTTTTGAGGAGTTTTCTGACATGACAGCTACTAAAACGTAGTTCATCATACCGGCGATAGATGGCGTTGACCAGAGAGAGGTCCGAAGACGAAAATTGAAGGGCCTAGGAGTGCGATTTTTGAATCTCATTCGGTGAGCTCAGCTGTTGAAAATGTTAAAATTACTACGGAGATACGCATCTTTTTACGGCTGATTTGACTTCCAAAATTCGCTCTCCTGTAGTAACTATGATTTTTGAAAGTCAACTCTATTCTATTCTATATTTTAAAGAATGGCTGCCATCTTGGGTATGTGGTGATTTTGCCAACGTCGAGTTTTTATAGCAAAAGTGCTTGACGTTGTACGGTTATATTGATATTTTGGTGACTTCAAGGGTTGTTCTTATAAAAGAACAATATCCTGAGCCACCACTGGAGTTCCAAGAGGTCATTACACGAATTAGCTAAGCCCATACTTTTGTTTTATTTTATTATCATTAATTAGGACGTGTTCTGCTTACAAATGTTGTTTCAACGTCTTTTAGAGCTGTAGTTACTATCATATTCACGCTATTAGTTTAAGAGGGTAGATTAGGTAGTTAGACCATAAAACTGATAAAGGAGATGCGGCCCCGGCCATAGAAAAAATGCCAACGGTTGTATACAGCTGTATATTATTTTATAATGTAGGTAATGTTACATTTATCATGTATGGACCCTTAAATAATTTTTATGATGCTTATTTTTTTTAAAAAACACATTAAAATATCTGAATTGTGGAAACACCGGTCACCGGTTATTTCAAGTGAAATTGTCAGATCTTTTTTTTTATTGCCTCGGTATTGCCGCTTTATCATTTTTCTTTTTGAAGTATACAATATTTGGCATTTATCGCCGCATGTCCTTTTCATTTGGTATTATAATAAATGAGGCCAATAACTTTAAAGAACAATCAGACTATCTAACACATTTTCAAGGTAGGGACACCTGTCCAACAATGAAACAATGGTACTTAATTATAACATACTTAATTAACAAATCTAATAAGAACATACAGAGAAAAAATTACAAACAGCGTAGAGTTAATCATTATTACTTTTCATTACCATACAATAGGTACTTCATCATCATCATCGGCCTATATACGTCACACTGCACAGGACACAGGCCAACCCTCCAGTGCTGGTAGCATGCAACACGTGATACGGCTGTATCACGTCTTTTACCTCGTTCGTTCGCACGCAAATAGATAGAGAGCTAAGGTGTGATAGAGCTTTATCACTGCGGCATGCTAGCTATGCAGGATCCTACTGTTTGGGCGTTACTACACCACGCGTGGCCAATGCGGATTGGTAGACTTCACATATGCATCAGAATTTCTTCTTCTGCATATGCAGGTTTCCTCACGATGTTTTCCTTCACCGTTTGAGAGACATAAGTTAGAAAAACTCATTGGTACGTGGCATGTTGTCCGTGCGGATTCGAACCCAGACCTCTTGTTTGAGAGTCCATACCTCTCCGCAACGCGCCACAAAGCTCTCCGAGAAATAGAACTAACTACTACTACCGCGTTACTTATGGTAACTGAAATAGATAAGCCATCTGTTATAAAAAAGGTAGGTAAAGCCTGACCAGGAATATAAAAAACCTGGATTGGCACTGCAATGGACTTAAAAATTAATAAAAAATCTTCTGAGTTCACTAGAAATAAGTATTTAATGTATTTAGTTAAGTACAAGAATAAAAAGTTAAATATCAGCAGTTTAATCATAGTATTGAAAAAACATAACAAAAAGGGGTAACTTTGGGATTTTTTTCTATCGAGTAAACTTAATCTAATCGTGTTATTGAGAACAGTCGCCCATCCACCCGATCCTTAAATAAGACATAATTTAATTTCAGACTTTAAAACACAGTTTAAAACACTTTCGTTTGTGTTCAAAAAACGGCCTCGACGGTATAACAGCGTCTTAAGGGGGTGGTAAAGACCATCAAACTGAACAACTTTCACTATGGGACCAATATCGAAAACGCGAAAAAAAAAATGATGTTCCATACTCTACAAATCGACTAGAGCTAAATATGTATGGGATATGAATTTCTTTTTTTGCTATTTCGATGATGGTCCCATAGAGAAAGTTGTTGTGTTGTTATTAAATTAAGTATGTTTAATTTAAGTCAATATATGAAAGATAAAGAGTGTTAACCGACTTTTAATTCATATCACCTCCGAGCAACTTTAATGTGAGTACGTAAATGTCTTGACAAATTACCCATTCTCGTACATTTGTAATAACAGTGGGAGCATGAATATGGTTTTTCGCCAGTGTGAATACGTAAATGTCTTGACAAATCGCCCTTTTGCCTACATTTGTAATCACAGTGGGAGCATGAATATGGTTTTTCACCAGTGTGTGTACGTAAATGTTCTGACAAATAATCCTTTCTACTACATTGGTAATCACAGTGAGAGCAGGAATATGGTTTTTCATCAGTGTGAGTACGTAAATGTTTTGACAAATTACTCTTTAGTCTACATTTGTAATCACAGTGAGAGCATGAATATGGTTTTTCACCTGTGTGAGTTCTTAAATGTTCTGATAAATTACCATTTTGCCTACATTTGTAATCACAGTGGGAGCATGAATATGGTTTTTCGCCAGTGTGTGTACGTAAATGTTCTGACAAATAATCCTTTCTACTACATTGGTAATCACAGTGAGAGCAGGAATATGGTTTTTCATCAGTGTGAGTACGTAAATGTTTTGACAAATTACTCTTTAGTCTACATTTGTAATCACAGTGAGAGCATGAATATGGTTTTTCACCTGTGTGAGTTCTTAAATGTTCTGATAAATTACCATTTTGCCTACATTTGTAATCACAGTGAGAGCATGAATATGGCTTTTCATCAGTGTGAGTACGCAAATGTCTTGACAAATTACTCTTGTGCTTACATTTGTAATCACAGTGAGAGCAGGAATATGGTTTTTCATCAGTGTGGGCACGTAAATGTTTTGACAAATTACCCTTTAGTCTACATTTGTAATCACAGTGGGAGCATGAATATGGTTTTTCGCCAGTGTGTGTACGTAAATGTTCTGACAAATAATCCTTTCTACTACATTGGTAATCACAGTGAGAGCAGGAATATGGTTTTTCATCAGTGTGAGTACGTAAATGTTTTGACAAATTACCCTTTAGTCTACATTTGTAATCACAGTGAGAGCATGAATATGGTTTTTCACCTGTGTGAGTTCTTAAATGTTCTGATAAATTACCCTTTTGCCTACATTTGTAATCACAGTGGGAGCATGAATATGGTTTTTTGCCAGTGTGGGCACGTAAATGTTCTGACAAATGACCCTTTCTACTACATTTGTAATCACAGTGGGAGCATGAATATGGTTTTTCATCAGTGTAAGAACGCAATTTCCGTAATTCGTAACAATTTGTTCGTTCATTATTTCTCAATGGTGTATTTCGTTTGGTATTTGAGGACGAATTCTTTTTAAAGCCAACGTTGGCGATGATTCGTTCAGTACTATCTTCCTTCATTCTCTCTTGAGGTTTGACTTGATGTGTCTCTTCATCTGTTGTCTCTAGTTTTGGTATCTTGTGTACAGGTGCATCTGAAATTATAATTAATATTGTAGTTACGCAAACGTTGGAAAAACTTATTTACTGAAGAGAAAGACACTCCTTCTGGTATTAGCAATAGTATAATTAAATTAAATAAAATAGGTAAAAAAACTTTTTAAGTTAAACGATTTTATTTGAATGAAAACTGCACTAAACGGTAAAAAATAATTTTCTACATTTTCGTATTATGTTGTACACTACCGTTAGCTGGAAATTTGTGAGTATAACCTATCAACCTATCTTCAAAATAGTTATGACGAATAAAGGTATTACAATAGGCATTCATATTTTAGATTAATACTTTGTTAATTAATTTTGATTATAAAATCGTGGGCGCTTGCTAGTAAAATATTACTTTCCTAAAAAATTTGCTTTCATCCATAGGTAGTGCAGGTACAGGTCTTCATAGCTCGATGACATACAACAATGAAAACCACATCGATATCACCTTAGCCGTACTATTTACTTTCAAAATGTTTTGATGTAATTTGTTTATTTTGTAAGATAAATAGTATGTAACATTTGAGTTATACCTATTACTATGCAAGCGCCCACGATTTTATAATCAAAATTAATTAACAAAGTATTAATCTAAAATATGAATGCCTAGTAATACCTTTATTCGTCATAACTATTTTGAAGATAGGTTGACATAGGTTATACTCACAAATTTCCAGCTAACGGTAGTGTACAACATAATACGAAAATGTAGAAAATTATTTTTTACCGTTTAGTGCAGTTTTCATTCAAATAAAATCGTTTAACTTAAAAAGTTTTTTTACCTATTTTATTTTTTACTTTTTAGTTTCCCAGTCAAAGTAAAAACTGAAAACATTCATAGAAACGAATTAAATGAGATCGAATGCGAGTGATCTGCTACAATTAAATGAGACCGTTGACCACCTCCTGTCTCGATCATAAGACGCTCAATCTTACCGAGACTAAAAAGTATTCATCGAAACAAATTAAATGATACCAAACACGAGTGTTCTGCTACAATTAGTTGTATAGACCCCTTGAAAACCTTCCATCTCCAACATTAGATACTCAATCTTACCGGTACCTACCTACCGTAAAGTTCTCATACACAAATTATATGATACCAAACACGAGTGCTATGCTATAATACATCGAGGAGAATCCTTTACCACCCGCTGTATTCATCATCAAGACCCTCAATCTTACTGATACCACAAAGTTCTTATCGCAACAAATGAAACGAGATCAAACACACATGCTTTATAGAGGAGATCTTTACCATCAGACCCTTCAGTCTGACCGGGACTAAAAAGTCCTTATCAAAACCAAATTAAATGCGATCAAACACGAGTGTACTGCAACAATTTACTGAGGAGATCCCTTGAACCCCTTTCGTCTCCATTATCAGACCTTCATTGCTATACTTAATCGAGGAGATCCCTTGACCACCTTCCGTCTCCATCATCAGACCCTCAATCTTACTGGTACCTCAAAGATCTCATCGCTTCAATTGAAATGAGACCAAACACGAGTGTATTGCTATAAGTCATCAACGAGATCCCTTGACCACCTTCCGTCTCCAGCATCAGACCCTCAATCTTACTGGTACCTCAAAGATCTCATCGCTACGATTAAAATGAGACCAAACACGAGTGTATTGCTATAAGTCATCGACGAGATCCCTTAAACGCCTTCTGTCTCCATCATCAGACCCTCAATCTTACCAGTACCATAAAGGTCTCATCAAAACAATTTATATAACACTAAACACGAGTGCTCTGCTATAAGAAATCGAGGAGATCTCTTGACCACCTTTCGTCTCCATCATCAGATCACCTCCATGTTACCATAATATTGCATTGTCATCAGAACTATACTTGTGTGTAAAGTTTCAACTGAATCGGTTGACAGGAAGTGGGTGAAAATTCTATTACAAGAATCCATTGTTAGTTAGTTAGATAGTTAGACCGGTTCGAAGTTAAATAAAATCGTTTAAAAAGGGTCCAACTTAATATGATGACAGGTTGGGTATGAGACAAACATCAAAATATACTAGGATACCTGCTATAGGTACAGGATGTTACAAAAATACCCGTAAAGAAAAAAGGGTGTTAAAGGGTCCCTTGTAAAGAGTCTATTGACAATGTATGACAACTGTAGTATAATATTATTATTTACCTACCGAAAAATTAATTATCGATAATAAAATAGTCATTGTTGAAGTGTAGCACTATTTTACTGACTGTTCGCTAGTTCAAAGACTAAACAACACCAGATATGTTGTAAGGCCACTGCAATGTCACCGTCTTGTAAGTACTTAATTTAAAAAATGATTATTCTCCAAGTTATCTTTATTACTAAAGCTAACTTGAAAATTAAGACCACTTTAGTGAAAAAAAAAAAAAACAGATTGTCAAAAAAGTTAATTGTTATTAAAATAAAGAATAATTTCAATAAAGTATTCATATTTGTCATCATGTAAGATAATCTAAGTATCTTACAATTAGTTTTTTTCGACAAAGAAAGCCTCTTTGTATCTTACTTAAATGTAAGACAAATGACTACTGTACATCTACCATGAGTTGCTATCGAAAAATGACATTACAATACCGGAGTCGATAGCGTATAAACGAGCATCGAATGGTATTCGACTAAACTCGCACCATGAGTTACATAAACATTTTCTATACTCACTAGAGTTAGCTCGATTGTTTATGTTTAGTCTAGTAAGGTATCGAGTCGTCATGTGATACGTGACTAACTTCACAACTAATGAAGCTGCTTCTTTCTAACTATACTCAAAAGACAGAGTAAGATAGATATTCCCAACTTTTTTTTGTATCCCAGCCTAGTATCGCAGAAACAATTAAACCTTTGAAATAACCCTGCCAATTAAAGGCGTCATAGGGGCAGCTTCATAGAGTTCGTCGCATAGTGATTTTTAATTTATATTGGTTATATTTTGTCAATGTGACTTTATATTGTTATGTGAATAGCTGTGTGATGTGATTTTATTTGTTACCTACGAAGTTTTATCCACAAAACGTCGGTTTTAAAGAGTTTAAGCGCAAATAAATTAAAATTTGAACCAGTGCATAACAATTCCAGTTACTGGAGTATATGGAAATCGAAAGGCATGTACAAAAATAAATCTAATTAAACAAAAAGGAAGTTATTCTACAATAAACGGGGAGTAAACTTAAATGCGTTTTCAACTTTACTTTACATTTTACATTATTTACATCAAACGAACAACTTTTACTACGGGAACAACTTTGAAATAGCAAAATAAAATTAAGCTGTTTCATACATTTCCGTCATTAATTATAAAAATTTTACAGGCTTTTTCTAGATCTGAACAACACATTAGAAAAAAGAAAAAAAAGCCACTTAACATTTACTTCAAACTTTCGAACCTATAAAAGTGTTGACTTTGAATAATTTGAGCCAGTTTTTATGGAGAAATATTTCGTTTGAAGTGGTTGGGCGGAATAGTAGATGAATGCAGTTTAGAGTGGTTATTCGTTAAGACATTATTTAACAAATAATACTCAAAATTAATAAATTTATTGTCAATCGACAACCTTTCACTATGCATTCACGCTTGATTTTGCTATTGAGTGACTTTACCACTATCGTAACGGTATTTCTCGAGAACGTATGTCAAATTTATGACTCATGGTACCGAATTTCTATAGTAGCTGCCGCAAAACGTCAATCGCTAGCGATATGATTTCGATACGTTTTTTACCAGACTGACTCATACTACCGATTTTAGTTCTTTCAGTGACCGCTAGGAGGCGCTGTTCAATTTCCCATAGAAATCTGTTTTGCCCTCGCTAGCGAGTTCACTCACTGTAAACTCATGGTAAAGCTACTGTTCTGAAAAAATTGTCTATTGATTTTGTAACACATTGTATAGGTTAACAGGACTAATTTAAAACCAAAATAATAATGATTGAGGCACTAACTTTTATGTTATGGACCTCTTACCGCACCAATTCCAGTAATAAACAAAAAAAACTAACTTTTGACAATAACTTAAAAACTATGACACTTGTCATAATACTATTATGTGGTTTAAAATGATCATAAAGGTGCCCTCTATCAGCTCAAAAAATATCTACATCGTTATATTCTACAGAGCCTACATGCTCTGACAGAATATCTTTTTTTTTGGCCGGGACTTTCACCTTTTAGACCAAATCTGATGATGTCTTTTGGAATACATATACTAGCACACTACAGAGCATGTAGATGATGTAGAGGTGTAGTAAGAAAGGGTTTTTAGAAAATCAGCTCCTAAAAGGATCCAACAGAATGTTGACATTTTCCAAAATCCACACGAACGATGTCACTGGTAAAAACTAAGCTAAGCTAGCTAGCTAGCTAGCTGATAAGCTTGACTTAATTTAGGACATAATGGAGTAAAGCCAAACACGGACTTCCGTCCTATACTGAGACGAGTCAACTCTAGTTGTGACTCGGGTCAGTAATCTTTCCAACTCAAGTAACTCGAGTGGCATACATACAATGTCTCATGTCCCATTTCTATAATGGGATAGAGAACTTGCAGCAGGATCAATAATGACCATGTGGACACGGACAAAAACAAGACCTAGTAAATATATTAATGAAATATCACTAACCTTCAAGACAATATGACGTATAAATTACTGGTTGGAGCACCACAGGTCCAATTACCATCTCTTCTTTGATCTCATGATCTGCATACAAGTCCATATCACTCTCTACCTCATTGTATGATTCATTTTCTACTTTTATTTCAGTTACACCTTCTGCAGATGTATTTTCAACATCCATTTTAACAACAGGAATCCAACCAATGTTTTCAATTTAATGTATGTTATAACTCCGACGGATGAGCGATGAGTCTGCCAATGTAGAGGAAAGAAACAGCACTGTAGCTCTTTTTATTATACTGTACTGTGACTATAGGCAGTTCAAAAAAAGTCAGATGATAACATTGTCGTTCATCAATGAGGATCTAAAAAGAAAAATACAGATTAGTATTTTGAAATAAATATGTTTGTAATGGGTAACTTGAATTCAATTCTGTTCTATTTCTTCCCGGACGGAAAGCGTCAATTGTCGTCCCGCTGCGCTAAACGAAGTCGTCGCTTTCCACCTCCATCGCTGAGAAAAATAGCATACTAACCTCGGACAGTAAATAAGAAAGCCTCAGATCACATGTTTGTTGACCGAGGCGAAGCCAAGGATGACATGAGATCTGAAGCCTTTCTTACTTTCCTGTCCTCGGTGTGTAATCTACTTTTTTTTTTTTAATGGCTGCCGTCTTGGGTATTTGATTTTGCCAATGTCTAGTTTATGTAGCAAGAGTGCTTGACGTTGAACGGTAAATTAAGTATTTGATGACTTCAAGGATTGTTTTTCGAAAAGAACACTATCTTGAGCCACCACCGGAGCTTCGTTGTAGGCCGGGGAGGGGGCAACCAACAATCGACGAGCGACGCGACTACACAATAGCAAACCTACATCGCGACTCCGGGTAACTTGGATGTCCTTCGCCACCAGTTTACATAAATAAATAAAAAAAAAAAAACTCGGTCAGTGGGTCATTTTACACAGACTGTACTCTCTAAGGCCGAGATTCAGAGACGATTTTTTCCGTCTTAGCTCGAGCTAAGCTTCGATCAAAATAAAATGAATGGATAGGCCTTACGCGAACATTTCAAACCAGAAAAGTGAAGCAAAACAAATGAAATTTTTACTTGTCACTTGTATGAAAGTGCCCTAGATTTGACAGATAATGGCGCTAGTTTGTATGTACCAAGTGCACCAGTAGTTTGCTTCAACTTACCGCGCTTTAGGCCTATCCATTCATTTTATTTTGATCGAAGGAGCTAAGTAGGGTCGAAATGTATGGATTTTGACATACGGGAGTTCGAACTATGACTTACAAATCGTCTCTGAGGCCGAGATTCAGAGACGATTTGTAAGTCATAGTTCGAACTCCCGTATGTCAAAATCCATACATTTCGACCCTACTTAGCTCGAGCTAAGACGGAAAAAATCGTCTCTGAATCTCGGCCTAAATCTCGGCCTAAGAGAGTACATGTTTTTTTTTTTTAAAGTTTATCCTTTCGGATAGGCTATGGGAACTAGCCCTTACTGCCTGGTCATTAGTGTCTTTTTTCTTTGTACTTAAACCTAAACTAACCTAACCTTAATACCTAACTCTTGAAATGCGAGGGTGGTACACACATTCCAATGGTCAGGGGAGTTTCACGCGAGAATCAATCCGAATCAAACGGGAGCGCCTTCTTTATTTCTCACTCTTACTATATTGCTCTCCATTAATGGCACATTATCAAACTAATTCCACCACATTAACACAATAATAGCCACGAAAAACGAATTTAGAAAATTAAGAAACAAAGCCCGTCTGTTTCTTCACAATTCCCGTGCTAAACTCTCCTGATGTAGGGATCCGCAAAAAGTATCGATACCTGAGTAGTATCGATACTTTTAGTTCGATACCTAGTATTTTTGTACTCGATACTTTTATTCGAGTATTTTACTAAGTATCGATACTTTCTGAGATACTCGATACTTTTGTCTCCTCACTAAACTGTCAGATAAAAGTCAGTAGATAGTACTTCCTTCTCCGATGTATAGCGTCGTCCCTCTTGATGGAGTCAGGATTTCGGGGGAAAACCCTATTAAAGTTTGAATAATGCATGTGTTACTATGAGCAGGTAAATACATTTAGTAGCAATACTAGCAATTATCAAGTTTTAGGAATCTCTTAATTGGTGGTTCATTAATTAGTTGTTAGTTCCTATACTTTGCAATTTAATTTTGAAGGAAATTATGTATTTTCTTGTTATTTCTAATATTTTAAAAATATTACTCGATACTAAGTAGTATCGATACTTTCGAGTCGATACTTTTATCGGTATCGATACTTTTTATTCGATACTTGGTATCGAGTAGGTATCGATACTTTTAAAAATTTGCGGAACCCTATCCTGATGACGATGGGATGATAGATGAACGATGAGGATGAAATTTTGGTCGATTTTGTAAGCACGCGCGATGCCGCCAAAATCACCAGTACGATTTAACTTGCACCAAAACTTTTGTTCTTTCTTCGTATGTATTTGAGATTCCTGTTATGTTGGTCGATTTACGCAACTTTTTGGCACACAATCCGCACGAAATTATGTCACAAATATCACTAAAACCAATTTTTCACGAATATCAAATACAACTTTGACCGAACAAATTTAATGGCGGGAAGCCAATCTCCGAGAGTACTATGTAGTGAGTGACAGTTTGACTTGACTCGACTACCGGTGCGTTCCGAATTCGGTATGTCAAGTTTTTTTTTGTCGATTTTTATATTTTTTACGGATAGAAGACATCATTTTAAGACACCTATTTCATTTTTATTGCGATTCATCGAGTTTATCACATAAATTTAATTTTTAAATTATTTTGATCTGTAATCTTTAAGTGCAAAAATGGTGGAGAAAAAATAATTCTAACTCCATAGAGAAAAACTACCTACAGCTATATTTAAAAAAATAAAAACCTGCCTCCTCTTTTTAACTTATACACCAATTTTACGAACCAAAACTCACTATAAACAATAAAAATTCGATGAAATATGAGGACTCCAAACGTCAGCTACCAAAGCCCGCCAAAAACTCCGCCTTACCCTGGCAAGCGGGGCTTTGCCAGGATGGACGTGTGTTTTTTCCCTAGCTAGGTACTCGTGGGACATAAATGAGAGTTAATTTTCTACGTTGACCATGTATGGGGTGGACAGCTACTTGGTGCAGGCACTGAAATGTTTGTATGAGGGTTTTAGTGCCTGCATTAGGATAAACGGGGCATACACAGACTGGTTCGAAATCTCCATGGGCGTCAGACAGGGATGTGTAGCATCACCGTGGTTGTTCAACTTATTCATGGACAGCTGTTTGAGTGAACTGAAAGAAAGAGAGTGTGGTTTAAGGATGAATGGGTTGCTCGTCAAATGTTTGCTATATGCTGATGATCAAGTTTTACTTGCATCATCGGCAGACGACTTACAGGAGATGGTAACATGCATGAATGGGTCATTTATGAAGAAAGAAATGAGAGTGAATGTAAATAAGACGAAAGTTATTGTTCTCGAACGGAATGAAATAGTGACTGAATGTAAAATTATGATAGGAGATGAGAAAGTGGAACAGGTAGAAGAATTTGTATATTTGGGATGATGTGTGATGGGGACATAGAGAGGAGAGTGAAAGCGGGAAATAGGATTAATGGAGCGATGCACACATTCATGAAAAGTCATAATGTGTCCAAAAAGGCACGTTTGGCAGTTCACGACGGTGTGCTGGCACCAACTTTGATGTATGGCAGCGAATGTTGGGTATGGCAGAAGAGGAATGAATCAAGGATAAATGCTGTCGAAATGCGTTCATTGTGCAGTATGTGTGGTTTGACTTAGAATGATAGAATACGAAACAGTGTAATTAGAGAAAAATGTGGACTGAAAGAGGATATAGTCACAAGGATTGAAAAGGGAATGCTGAGATGGTTTGGTCATGTGGAAAGGATGAGTGATAGTAGAATGACTAATAAATTATATGACTATGACTATGACTATGACGTATGAAATATATAAAGCAAGTGTGAATGGAAAAGTCGAAAGGGGTCGCCCTAGACGTACGAATGCAGACCAAATTGGCAGCATACTTAAGAAGGGCCAGATCAAATGTACCCGAAACCGACAAGCGTGTATGAAACGACTTATGACTGTGGAAGAGGCAAAAGAGGTATGTCAGGATCGTAGCCGATGGCGATCAATTGTCTCTGCCTACCCCAATGGGACACAGGCGTGAGTATATGTATGTATGTATGTATGTGTATGCATGAAGAAAATAATAGAAACATTTGAATTTTGTGATGTGATCGGTGTGAGCGCGATATCTAGCGTTCCGACTTGGTAGAACGATATCAGCGCTGGGCTGCGTTCAGAACCTTTGGGTGCGGTTGTTTGGATGTTTTTCAATCAAGGTACTGAACAGGGCTGCGTTCAGAACCTTTGGGTGCGGTTGTTCTTCTCGCTCGCTCTTATGGGTAGAACGCTTTTCACCGAGCCTCGGAACGGCGTTAGGGCGAAAAGTTGCACTCGGAGTGCACACTCTGGGCGTAGGTTCTGAACGCACCCCAGACAGTTGTTTTTTAACTCGCAATAAGGTACGGAACGATCACGGTTGTTTTATAACCTCAAATTTTGACATTGACAGTAATATGGGCTTCCAGGGCTTCAATCATGTCCAAATACAATAAAAACTCATCTTCCATGCTAGAAAATCAGAAAGGGTATAAAAATAATTTAAAAAAGCTAACTTTTATTCAAAGCGAGCGAAAAGTCAAGTAACCACAGATAATCAAAACGTCAGAGTGTTTTTTAACCATTAGAGGTTCGGAACAGGGGTGCGTTCAGAACCTACGCCCAGAGTGCGCCCAGAGTGCACTCCGAGTGCAACTTTTCGCCCTAACGCCGTTCAGAGGCTCGGTGAAAATCGTATTACCCATAAGAGCGAGCGAGAAGAACAACCGCACCCAAAGGTTCTGAACGCAGCCCTGTTGAGTTGTGACAACCGAGTTGCAAGTGCGTTTTTTCACCGAGGCTCTGAACGGCGTTAACTAGTGCGAAAAGTTGCACTCGGAGTGCACTCTGGGCGTAAGTTCTGAACGCACCCTCGGCGCGCTGACGCAAATGAAACGGGTGTTAGCGCTGTAATCATAGGCCAAGTATTTCGCTTAGCTGTAATGCTCACAGCACTGTTTTTATGAATCGGAACATACCGTACGACATTCGACCGACAGTAAATTTTTTGAGGAGTTTTCTGACATGACAGCTACTAAAACGTAGTTCATCATACCGGCGATAGATGGCGTTGACCAGAGAGAGGTCCGAAGACGAAAATTGAAGGGCCTAGGAGTGCGATTTTTGAATTACTACGGAGATACGCATCTTTTTACGGCTGATTTGACTTCCAAAATTCGCTCTCCTGTAGTAACTATGATTTTTGAAAGTCAACTCTATTCTATTCTATATTTTAAAGAATGGCTGCCATCTTGGGTATGTGGTGATTTTGCCAACGTCGAGTTTTTATAGCAAAAGTGCTTGACGTTGTACGGTTATATTGATATTTTGGTGACTTCAAGGGTTGTTCTTATAAAAGAACAATATCCTGAGCCACCACTGGAGTTCCAAGAGGTCATTACACGAATTAGCTAAGCCCATACTTTTGTTTTATTACCCGACTGCGACAGAAGGAGGGTTATGTTTTTCGAGCGTATGTATGTATGTATGTCTATTTCTTTGGCACGCCATACAGCCTAAACGGCTTGATGGATTTTAACGTATGAGGTGTCGTTAGATTCGTAAAAATCGTGAGAGTGTCATAGGGTACATTATTTTAATATGGCGTATGCGAATTAAAAAAGAGAGGGGGGGAGAATCAATTTTATATCGTAAAAAAATACAATATGGGTATCAAATGAAAGCTGGTGAAGAGCAGATTCCAAATATATATATATATTATAGTATTTTTATGCTACCGTTTTGACAAAAGACTAAAAAGCATGAAATAAACTAAATTATTTAGAAAAAAAAAACCCGACTGCATAAAAAACTATTACTTAACTGAAAAGATAAAAACAAGCTCCTTAAATCAGCTGTAATAACTTTGTTTGAGCAAATTAATACAATTTGAATGTTATTACTTATTTTAATGTGCTTATTTTGTTAAAAAAACACATTAAAATATCTGAATTGTGGAAACACCGGTCACCGGTTATTTCAAGTGAAATTGTCAGATCTTTTTTTTTATTGCCTTGGTATTGCCGCTTTATCATTTTTCTTTTTGAAGTATACAATATTTGGCATTTATCGCCGCATGTCCTTTTCATTTGGTATTATAATAAATGAGGCCAATAACTTTAAAGAACAATCAGACTATCTAACACATTTTCAAGGTAGGGTCTCCTGTCCAACAATGAAACAATGGTACTTAATTATAACATACTTAACTAACAAATCTAATAAGAACATACAGAGAAAAAATTACAAACAGCGTAGAGTTAATCATTATTACTTTTCATTACCATACAATAGGTACTTCATCATCATCATCGGCCTATATACGTCCCACTGCACAGGACACAGGCCTACCCTCCAGTGCTGGTAGCATGCAACACGTGATACGGCTGTATCACGTGTTTTACCTCGTTCGTTCGCACGCAAATAGAAAGAGAGCTAAGGTGTGATAGAGCTTTATCACTGCGGCATGCTAGCTATGCAGGATCCTCCTGTTTGGGCGTTACTACACCAGGCGTGGCCAATGCGGATTCGTAGACTTCACATATGCATCAGAATTTCTTCTTCTGCATATGCAGGTTTCCTCACGATGTTTTCCTTCACCGTTTGAGAGACATAAGTTAGAAAAACTCATGGTACGTGGCATGTTGTCCGTGCGGATTCGAACCCGGACCTCTTGTTTGAGAGTCCATACCTCTCCGCAACGCGCCACAAAGCTCTCCGAGAAATAGAACTAACTACTACTACCGCGTTACTTATGGTAACTGAAATAGATAAGCCATCTGTTATAAAAAAGGTAGGTAAAGCCTGACCAGGAATATAAAAAACCTGGATTGGCGCTGCAATCGACTTAAAAATTAATAGAAATTCTTCTGAGTTCACTAGAAATAAGTATTTAATGTATTTAGTTAAGTACAAGAATAAAAAGTTAAATATCAGCAGTTTAATCATAGTATTGAAAAAACATAACAAAAAGGGGTAACTTTGGGATTTTTTTCTATCGAGTAAACTTAATCTAATCGTGTTATTGAGAACAGTCGCCCATCCGCCCGATCCTTAAATAAGACAAAATTTAATTTCAGACTTTAAAACACAGTTTAAAACACAGTTTAAAACACTTTCGTTTGTGTTCAAAAAACGGCCTCGACGGTATAACAGCGTCTTAAGGGGGTGGTAAAGACCATCAAACTGAACAACTTTCACTATGGGACCAATATCGAAAACGCGAAAAAAAAAATGATGTTCCATACTCTACAAATCGACTAGAGCTAAATATGTATGGGATATGAATTTCTTTTTTTGCGATTTCGATGATGGTCCCATAGAGAAAGTTGTTGTGTTGTTATTAAATTAAGTATGTTTAATTTAAGTCAATATATGATAAAGAGTGTTAACCGACTTTTAATTCATATCACCTCCGAGCAACTTAATTGTGAGTACGTAAATGTCTTGACAAATTACCCATACTCGTACATTTGTAATAACAGTGGGAGCATGAATATGGTTCTTCATCAGTGTGAATACGAAAATGTCTTGACAAATCACCCTTTTGCCTACATTTGTAATCACAGTGAGAGCATGAATATGGTTTTTCATCAGTGTGAGTACGTAAATGTTTTGACAAATCACCCTTTTGCCTACATTTGTAATCACAGTGAGAGCAGGAATATGGTTTTTCATCAGTGTGGGCACGTAAATGTTTTGACAAATTACCCTTTAGTCTACATTTGTAATCACAGTGAGAGCATGAATATGGTTTTTCATCAGTGTGAGTACGTAAATGTTTTGACAAATCACCCTTTCTACTACATTTGTAATCACAGTGGGAGCATGAATATGGTTTTTCGCCAGTGTGTGTACGTAAATGTTCTGACAAATAATCCTTTCTACTACATTTGTAATCACAGTGAGAGCATGAATATGGTTTTTCATCAGTGTGAGTACGTAAATGTTCTGACAAATGACCCTTTTGCCTACATTTGTAATCACAGTGAGAGCATGAATATGGTTTTTCATCAGTGTGAGTACGTAAATGTTTTGACAAATCACCCTTTTGCCTACATTTGTAATCACAGCGGGAGCATGAATATGGTTTTTCGCCAGTGTGAATACGTAAATGTTCTGACAAATGACCCTTTCTACTACATTTGTAATCACAGTGAGAGCATGAATATGGTTTTTCATCAGTGTGAGTACGTAAATGTATTGACAAATCACCCTTCTGCTTACATTTGTAGTCACAGTGAGAGCATGAATATGGTTTTTCATCAGTGTGAGTACGTAAATGTTCTGACAAATAACCCTTTTGCTTACATTTGTAATCACAGTGGGAGCAGGAATATAGTTTTTCATCAGTGTGAGTACGTAAATGTATTGACAAATCACCCTTCTGCTTACATTTGTAGTCACAGTGAGAGCATGAATATGGTTTTTCATCAGTGTAAGAACGCAATTTCCGTAATTCGTAACAATTTGTTCGTTCATTATTTCTCAGTGTTGTATTTCGTTTGGTATTTGAGGACGAATTCTTTTTAAAGCCAACGTTGGCGATGATTCGTTCAGTACTATCTTCCTTCATTCTCTCTTGAGGTTTGCCTTGATCTATCTCTTCATCTGTTGTCTCTAGTTTTTTCTTCTTGTGTACAGGTGCATCTGAAATTATAATTTATATTGTACGCAAATGTTAGAAAAACATATTTACTGAAGAGAAAGATACTCCTTTCCTTGTGGTATTAGCAATAGTATAAATAAAAACAAAAGGGTCCAACTTAATATGATGACAGGTTAGGTATGGGATAAACATCAAAATATACTAGGGTACCTACTATATGGGATGTTACAAAAACACCCGTAAAGAAAAAAGGGTGATAAAGGGTCCCTTGTAAAGAGTCTATTGACAATGTATGACAACGGTAGTATAATATTATTATTTACCTACCAAAAAATTAATTATTGATAATAAAATAAAATAGTCATTGTAGAAGTGCAGCACTATTTTACTGACTGTCCGCTAGTTCAAAGACTAAACAGCACCAGATTTGTTGTAAGGCCACTGCGATGTCACTATCTTGTAAGTACTTAATATAAAATATGATTATTCTCCAAGTTATCTTTATTACAAAAGCTATCTTGAAAATTAGGAACTATTTTTTGAAGAAAAAAATAACGTTAAATAACAGCATATGCTCACGACTATATTCCCCGAGGGGGTAGTCAGAGATATTCTGAAACCTCAGAACATCCACTTTTCACCAGTTGTACCTAAACTCTGTCCAGTGTGACGGGGGCTGAGCCCGTCGCCACTTATAATGGACAGTGGGTACAAATACATGCCTCGACATTGAAGCATGCAGGTTTCCTCACAATGTTTTCCTTCACCGAAAAGCCAGTGGTGTTACAAATCGTACATAAATTCCGAAAAATTCATTGGTACGAGTCTTCGTGGACGGGGATCGAACCATCACCTCCTGCACGGCAGGCAAGGTTACTCGCCACTGGACCACCAAGGCTTTTTATAATAAATAAAATATAAATAACAGCGGCGATAAATAACAGATTGGCAAAAAAGTTAATTGTTACTAAAATAAAGAATAATTTCAATAAAGTATTCATATTTGTCATCATGTAAGATAATCTAAGTATCTTACAATTAGTTTTTTTCGACAAAGAAAGCCTCTTCGTATCTTACTTAAATGTAAGACAAATTACTTACAGACACTACTCTGAAAAAATTGTCTTTGTTTCAGATGTCACGTCAGTTGGGATTTTTTAATAATTGTGGCTCCTATGAATGACTTTATTTTTTTGGTTAATTATGTAACACATTGTATAGGTTAACAGGACTAATTTGAAACCAAAATAATAATGATTGAGGCACTAACTTTTATGTTATGCACCTCTTACCGCACCAATTCCAGTAATAAACAAAAAAAACTAACTTTTGACAATAACTTAAAAACTATGACACTTGTCATAATACTATATGTGGTCTAAAATGATCATAAAGGTGCCCTCAATCAGCTCAAAAAATATCTACATCGTTATATTCTACAGAGCCTACATGCTCTGACAGAATAACTTTTTTTTTTGGCCGGGACTTTCACCTTTTAGACCAAATCTGATGATGTCTTTTGGAATACATATACTAGCACACTACAGAGCATGTAGATGATGTAGAGGTGTAGTAAGAAAGGGTTTTTAGAAAATCAGCTCCTAAAAGGATCCAACAGAATGTTGACATTTTCCAAAATCCACACAAACGATGTCACTGGTAAAAACTATCTATAAGCTTGATTTAATTTAGGACATAATGGAGTAAAGCCAAACACGGACTTCCGTCCTATACTGAGACGAGTCAACTCTAGTTGTGACTCGGGTCAGTAATCTTTCCATCTCAAGTAACTCGAGTGGCATACATCCATTGTCTCATGTCCCATTTCTATAATGGGATAGAGAACTTGCAGCAGGATCAATAATGACCATGTGGACACGGACAAAAACAAGACCTAGTAAATATATTAATGAAATATCACTAACCTTCAAGACGATATGACGTATAAACTACTGGTTGGAGCACCACAGGTCCAATTACCATCTCTTCTTTGATCTCATGATCTGCATACAAGTCCATATCACTCTCTACCTCATTGTATGATTCATTTTCTACTTTTATTTCAGTTACACCTTCTGCAGATGTATTTTCAACATCCATTTTAACAACAGGAATCCAAGCAATGTTTTCAATTTAATGTATGTTATAACTCCGACGGATGAGCGATGAGTCTGCCAATGTAGAGGAAAGAAACAGCACTGTAGCTCTTTTTATTATACTGTACTGTGACTATAGGCAGTTCAAAAAAAGTCAGATGATAACGTTGTCGTTCATCAATGAGGATCTAAAAAGAAAAATACAGATTAGTATTTTGAAATAAATCTGTTCAAGTTTGAGTCGGGCTACTCGCGCAACGAGAATTCCGTACCACACCACCACAGAACATATTAACTTGTGTTGGTTTTTCCGGGACTTATAGCGCGAGGCCGACTCACACTTCATACGGCGCGCCGCTCGGTCTGGAATGATATACAATTACCGACCGTATGTAAAGGTAGCAAAGGCGCGCGCCGCCTCAACTCCTTCTGTATGCGATGCGCTTTATGGTTCAGGCTAGTAGCAACTAGTAATTTATGACAGACTTGGACATGTGTAATGGGTAACTTGAATTCAATTCTGTTCTATTTCTCACCTCCGGACGGAAAGCGTTAATTGTCGTCCCGCTGCGCTAAACGAAGTCGTCGCTTTCCACCTCCATCGCTGAGAAAAATAGCATACTAACCTCGGACAGTAAATAAGAAAGCCTCAGATCACATGTTTGTTGACCGAGGCGAAGCCGAGGATTACATGAGATCTGAAGCCTTTCTTACTTTCCTGTCCTCGGTGTGTAATCTACTATTTATTTTTTAAATGGCTGCCGTCTTGGGTATTTGATGATTTTGCCAATGTCTAGTTTATGTAGCAAGACTGCATGACGTTGTACGGTAAATTAAGTATTTGGGGACTTCAAGGATTGTTTTTCGAAAAGAACACTATCTTGAGCCACCACTGGAGCTTCGTTGTAGGCCGGGGAGGGGGCAACCAACAATCGACGAGCGACGCGACTACACAATAGCAAACCTACATCGCGACTCCGGGTAACTTGGATGTCCTTCGCCACCAGTTTACATAAATAAATAAAAAAAAAACAAACACTCACCTAACCTATAAACCATCACTAGAACCAAAACGAAGAACGTACATTTTAGGAACTCGAGTGTTAGAATTGGAATTACAACGCGAGTCTATCTCGGGCACATATTTTACGATCGAAATAGGTAAAATATTTAGTGTAAGCAAGTAATTGTATTTGTTTAAATTAACAAAATATTGCGGCAACAGCACTCACAGTGACAGTTCGACGACCATAGATTAATATTTTTTTTTTTTTTTTTCAATTTATTTACTAGCCTGGTTACTAGACCTTTTGGCTAAATCTTATTTTATTTTTAATTTTCTTCAGTTTTCACATTAAAACGTTGGTATTCGACGTTTTGATGACTCTTTGGAGTTTTTGGAGACAATCGAAAGACGCAGGAAAAGCAGAGAAGTCCACAGGAAAGAGGTGAACCGACCGCTTTGCCGCGCTAAAATAACGGAACACTTTCCCTGTTTACGACCCATGCACCATCATATTTCACTGAACTATATATTGTTCACTTGCACGACACTTTGTTACGCAAAACAACACCAATTTTACGAACCAAAACTCACTATAAACAATAAAAATTCGATGAAATATGAGGACTCCAAACGTCAGCTACCAAAGCCCGCCAAAAACTCACCATAGATTAATATGCATATTGGCAGTGTTGCCAACTCAGTATCAGGTTTTCGGGCTAAATAGAGCTTTAAAAAGGGCTAGATTTGCCCAATAAATTAAAAAAAGGGCTAGATTGCTTTATTTATAAAAATTTATAAAAAAGTGAGTCTTGTTAACTATTTTTTACTTATTAAATAGATTTACTAAAACGCACAATCAAAAATTTAACAAAATTAATTAAAACAAACACTTAAATGTCTAAAGCAGCGATTACATTACCAGACATTTAGGGCTGATTTCAGTATACATTGCTTGCTTTGAACGCTACACTTTGAAATAGAGAGAACAAATCAGGCAATGTATGCCGAAATCGTGCCGAACACAAGATTTCACTCCCACTTTGTGCTGACGTAGTTGCTTATCGTTGAAATTGAGCCTTATCTGTTTCATCAGGGGCAGATTTGCTCAATATAAATTGTGTGCCAGTGTAGTTTCCTTATACGATTTTGGGGCTAGAAATAGGGCTAGGGGCTAAACAATTATTTTAAGGGCTGAAGAAGCTTAAAAAGGGCTAGATCTAGCCCCGAAAGGGCTAAGTTGGCAACGCTGCATATTGGTTATAGATAGGGGAGTTTTTGGCGGGCTTTGGTAGCTGACGTTTGGAGTCCTTATATTTCATCGAATTTTTATTGTTTATAGTGAGTTTTGGTTCGTAAAATTGGTGTTGTTTTGCGTAACAAAGTGTCGTGCAAGTGAACAATATATAGTTCAGTGAAATATGATGGTGCATGGGTCGTAAAAGGGAAAAGTGTTCCGTGATTTTAGCGCGGCAAAGCGGTCGGTTCACCTCTTTCCTGTGGACTTCTCTGCTTTTCCTGCGTCTTTCGATTGCCTCCAAAAACTCCAAAGAACCATCAAAACGTCGAATACCAACGTTTTAATGTGAAAACAGAAGAAAATTAAAAATAAATTAAGATTTAGCCAAAAGGTCTCGTAACCAGGCTAGTAAATATATTAAAAAAAAAAAAGTTATAGATAGGTATAGCTTGGCAAAAAAGTCGTGATAATAAATAAGGGCGCTGCCTCCACGTAAAAACGTCAAAATCACGCATAACCTGGCAACACCACCATACTAAAATTTTAGTTCCACCTGTCACCACGATCATGACTTTTTTGCCAAGCTATAAGTCGCCTTGGATTTTAGGACGTTTTAATTACTGGTGTTGCCTCATATTAGCAGCAGGGGGAGCCCCAGTATGAAATAAATTGAAAAAAGACGGACGGCTGACACAAGGCTCGAACCATATGCACTCGAAACGTGAGCCGGTTGTCTAGACCACTAGACCAACAAGACAGTGGTTGATACGGGCGAAATCTCTCACTATTACAGCGCAGCGGTGAGGTGTAGCGCGCTTTCTCAAATTCAACACTTAGTACTTCGAAACGTAACCGATAGATGGCGGATGCTGTCTATGGAAAATAGCGTTCCACCTAGTTTGTACTGAAGATATCACAGCATGTCGACGACGACGAACGCCATAGTAGAGTAACGTAACTTATATATAGGGTAACGAACGCATGCTATGATATCTTAGTGCAAACGAAGTGGATCGCTGAAAGACAGCTTCCGCCATCTGTCGGTGACGTTTCGAAGCACTATGAGCGACAGCGCGCTACACCTCACCGCTGCGCAGTAGGGCTGCGTTCAGAACGTAGGTTGAGTATTCTATAGATTTCCTGACAGCGTATACTCGAAAGGGACAGAGATATGACAAAAATGTATGAGAAATCGTGCCTTTGTTTGCCATAGTTGCAAGATTTTGTATGCAATTTCAACTGTGGCAAACAAAAATATCGCATACGCAGAAAGGGACAAACGACATGGATTTTGTCGCATTCACTCTGTGTAATTAGCGTATAAGGCTGTCTCGTTTTCGTGACTATTATTATTTTAATGCCTTTTCTAGTTGATTCTCTTTCTACGGTTCAGAACCTTTGGGTGTGGTTGTTTTTCTCGCTCACTCTTATGGGTAGAACGCTTTTCACCGAGCCTCGGAACGGGGTTAGGGCGAAAAGTTGCACTCGGAGTGCACTCTGGGCGCACTCTGGGCGTAGGTTCTGAACGCACCCTTTGTTGGGTGTTAGTAGTGAGAGATTTCGCCCATATCAAACACTGTCTTGTTGGTCTAGTGGTCTAGACAACCGGCCCACGATTCGGGTGCTTATGGTTCGAGCCTCGTGTCGGCCGGCCGTCTTTTTCTATTTATTTATCAATGTGGCTCCCCCATCCGCTAATAAGGGGCAACGACAATAATTAAGCCGTTCTAAAATCCCAGGCGACTTACCTAATTAATATGGGCTTCCAGGGCTTCAATCATGTCCAAATACAATAAAAACTCATCTTCCATGCTAGAAAATCAAAAAGGGTATATAAATAACCACAAGTATAGCTTGGCAAAAAAGTCGTGATCGTGGTGACAGGTGGAACTAAAATTTTAGTATGGTGGTGTTGCCAGGTTATGCGTGATTTTGACGTTTTTACGTGGAGGCAGCGCCCTTATTTTTTATCACGACTTTTTTGCCAAGCTGCAGTGCTAGCATGATACCCCGCGACTTCGAGTCTCTCTATACCATATCTCTATTTCAGCGCGTCTTCGCCTCTGTCTCTACAGTAGCTAACATGATGCCCGCGACTTACGATGACGCGAGCTCTCAACTGTCATTCGTAGACTCTAGTCTACAAATGCGAGCATGATCACCGTTCGGTAGAGTTTGTGGCTCTACGTTTACGCAACGAAATAAGTAAAAGAACGAATGATTTTGGGGTAGCTCTAATCACCGATTCAGTGATACCACTGATACCCTATTCAAATTGATCGATTTAACCGTATGGTAACCCAGCGAACCCGGGCCGCGACTTTGTTTTCTCTTGGTAGAGTGGCTGACGAGCTGTCAAATCATGCTCACCATCGCGGGATAAATGACAGGCGCGGGTATGGATTTCAAACCCGCAGGCGCGCGTCATGCGACTAATCATGCTAGCACTGCTGTAACATCAAGTAAGCACAGATAATCAAAACGTCAGAGTGTTTTTTAACCATTTGGGGTGCGTTCAGAACCTACGCCCAGAGTGCGCCCAGAGTGCACTCCGAGTGCAACTTTTCGCCCTAACGCCGTTCAGAGGCTCGGTGAAAAGCGTATTACCCATAAGAGCGAGCGAGAAGAACAACCGCACACAAAGGTTCTGAACGCAGCCCAGAGGTTCGGAACGGTTGAGTTTTGACAACCGAGTTGCAAGTGCGTTTTTTCACCGAGGCTCTGAACGGCGTTAACTAGTGCGAAAAGTTGCACTCGGAGTGCACTCTGGGCGTAGGTTCTGAACGCACCCTCGGCGCGCTGACGCAAATGAAACGGGTGTTAGCGCTGTAATCGCTCACAGCACTGTTTTTATGAATCGGAACATACCGTACGACATTCGACCGACAGTAAATTTTTTGAGGAGTTTTCTGACATGACAGCTACTAAAACGTAGTTCATCATACCGGCGATAGATGGCGTTGACCAGAGAGAGGTCCGAAGACGAAAATTGAAGGGCCTAGGAGTGCGATTTTTGAATCTCATTCGGTGAGCTCAGCTCTACGAATAAGAATAAATATGGAAGAGTAACTCAAGAGTAATCAATCTTTGAATGTTGTGCTGTACTCATTCCAGGATTTAATGTAATCATTGTATGTTTATACAACTCACATAAAAAGTTTGCAAATTCTTTCCTCTTAAAACTAGAAGCCGTGTTGGATTTCCTTGCCAAAAAATATAAAAACAAAAAGATTATTCTCACAGGTGACTTTAACATTAATACTATGGAACGCAGTCATGCTAACGGTTATCTCAAAGACATAAGTCGAAATCATAATTTAACACATCACATAAATGATCCGACAAGAGCATCTTCTTGTCTAGACTTAATAATTAGTAATGTTACAAAAGCATCAGGGAAAATTATCCCTCTAGGACTTTCTGATCATGAGACCGCACAACTGCTCATATTTCCTGTGAAAAATAAATTACATGCAATTAAAAACTGGTTTGTTTATAAAAGAGACTTCAGTATCGATAATGTCAAGAAATTCCTGAACTATTTAAAATCATATCCGTTTCATGATGTTTACATGGCCAATGATATAGATAATGCTTTTGATTATTTCCATGAATCGTTCTGCTTACTGTATAATCTCTGTTTTCCTATTGTTAAAGTAAGAGTAAATAACATTCAAAAGAAACCAAAATGGATAACTAAGGGTCTGCGAGTTTGTTGCAAAATAAAAAGGTCGCTACGATTCAATTTTTATTCAAATAAGACTCAACAAAATAGGGAAACATATTTAACTTACTCTAAAATTTTGAAAAAATGTACTCATATTGCACAAAAGAAGTCTTATAATCATTTTATAGTTAATAGTAAAAATGTCTGTAAAGCTTCATGGAGAGTCATAAATGATGAAACATGTAGTAAACATTCAAATCAAAGTATAGATGTAATAAACTTAAATGGTGAGTTAATATCAGATCCAGTTGACATCGCAACAACTTTTAACAATTACTACGTTGATTCTACAAATAAAACCGATGTCACTTCTAGTAATACTAGCTATAGTACGACAAATCAAACATCTACAATCGAGCCGATGATAAATTCTATTTTCTTGAAACCCTTTAATGAACCTGAAATAATTAAAATCATTAACTCACTTAATAATTCGAATGCTTATGGTTACGACGAAATTTCAACAAAAATATTAAAACAATGCAAAGAGATTATAGCCCCTATTTTAACATACCTTGTAAACTTTTCACTGCAAACAGGCCGTTTTCCAAAACATTTAAAATTATCAATTGTTAAACCACTATTCAAGAAGGGAGACAGAAATGACCTCAATAATTACCGTCCCATTGCATTGATTCCTGTTCTATCCAAGATATTCGAAAAGTGTATGCAACACAGACTGATAGAATTCACAACAAAATATAGTATCATAAAAGCCGAACAAAATGGGTTCCAGAAGGGTAAATGCACTACCTTAGCTGGTTTCACCTTACTTAACAGTGTACTTCAAAATCTCGACTGTAAAAAGTTTGTTAGCGTTCTCTTCTTTGATATGACAAAGGCTTTTGACTTTGTGTCTCACGATATATTACTGTATAAACTGGAGAAATATGGAATAAGAGGACCCGCACTGTGCTGGATTAAGTCATATTTACAAGATAGAGAACAATGTATAGAAATAAATAAATTAGATACTGATAATGTCTTAAAGTCGTATCGCTCATCCTACAAAATTAATAAGTACGGTGTCCCACAGGGGAGCGTTCTAGGCCCTTTGTTATTTCTGTTTTATATCAACGACTTACCTAATGTAACATCTAAGCAGTGTGTCTTGTTTGCCGACGATTTATCGATTATTGTAACGTCTGATGAAAATTCCTTAAATACCTACGAATCTGATATTAACGATACTGTTTGCTCTGTAATAAATTGGCTTAGTACTAATAATCTTCGTGTCAATCTTACAAAATCAAAATATGTACAATTCACTGTAAAGGGACGCAAGCTCATTGATCTAAAAATAAATCATAATGGACAGGATTTAATAGAAGCTAATAATGTAACATTTCTAGGGCTAGTGCTCGACAGAAACCTAAGCTTTATAAGCCATATAGAAAGTGTTTGTAGCAAACTAAATAGATTTGTTTATGTACTGCGGAGACTCAGACAGGTAGTATCTCAAAAAGTAGCTTTAACTGCATATCACGGTTTTGTGGCCTCTGTTCTCAGGTATGGTTTGATTATTTGGGGGAACGGTTCATATATTAATAGAGTCTTTATTACACAAAAAAAATGTGTAAGAGCTTTGTGTGGTATTTGCCCATATGACTCCTGTAAACCGTTGTTTCCTAAACTAGGTCTACTAACGCTGCCTAGCATGTACATCTGGGAAGTATGTAAGTTTGTGAAGAAACACCAGCAGTTTTTCAAATTCAATCGGAATGTCTGTAAAAGAGCTATAAGAGACCCCGAAAGGATTGTCTTTGACCACTGCCCCAATACTAGTCTGTACAGAAATAATTGTTACCATATGTTTATAAAAATTTATAATAAATTACCAAACACTATTAAAGCATGCAATGGCAAGCAATTTTCAAATAAACTCAAAATATGGCTTACTTCTAAGTGCTACTATAAGTTAAACGATTATTTTGATGATTAATAACCACATGTTATTAGTGCCTAGTCTAAATACACTTTAAGGTAATGTTATTATTTACATAGCATAGTTAGTTGTTGACATTCCAATATTTTATTTTGGTTTACAATGTAAGCCCCTAATATTGTACGTCCGTGCTGCGGACCAAACTGTTGATTCTGTCTTAATGTAACATCTTTTGTACACAGTTTGAACAATAAATATTCTTATTCTTATTCTTATTCTCTAAACAAAATCGAAATCATTTTTGGCACCCAATGAAAAATTACATTTTGTATGAGTTTTGGCGGCTAGTTGTAATTTTTAAAGAACAAATTTAGAACGCGTTACAATTTTTTTGGTGCCACTTTTTGAGCTTCATTTACACTTCTATACATTCTCTTATTCGTAGGCTCAGCTGTTGAAAATGTTAAAATTACTACGGAGATACGCATCTTTTTACTGCTGATTTGACTTCCAAAATTCGCTCTCCTGTAGTAACTATGATTTTTGAAAGTCAACTCAGCAGGTAGAAAGATGTATATCTCCATAATTATTTTGACATTTTCAACTGCTGAGCTCACCGAATGAGATTCAAAAATCGCACTGCAGTTGCAGAAGTCCTTAAAAAGGGCTAGAAATTTTCCATATGAGAAAAGGTTTATAAATGAAACATCAGTGCATTATGAATAAATCAACGTAACAAGGTATATTTGATTTGTATTTTTTTATTTGTATTTTATTACCTGCAAGGTCGCTCGCCCCTGTCTGGTCACCGCCATCTATCGACCCATTAGGAACTACTTTTTCTTTATTAATGGCTTTCTGAAAATCCCTCATTCAAGGTAAAAGGCTTCTGTACATTGCCGCGATATAATCGAGCTATTTTATCGAGCGATATTATCGAGAGCGACTTCGCGACACCTTACACACTGGAGTGATTCCGCGATTCGCGTCACCCATGCGCCCCACCACTGAATGTAGTCTAAAGAGATTGCGTCAGGTTGCGATACTATCGCGGCAGTGTGTAGGATCGAGCGCGACCCCATACAAAATGTACTGAAAACAATTATCGCAAAATCACGGGGTGCGACTCGATGACGCGTCGCGAAATCGCAGCGATAATATCGCGGCAGTATGTAGGATCGCGCGCGACCCCATACAAAATGTACTGGAAATAAATATCGCAAAGTTGCAGCGATGATATCGCTCGATAAAATCGCTACAATGTGCAGAGGCCTAAAAGGTTTCCGCACATTGACGCGATATTATCGAGAGCGACTTCGCGACACCTTACACACTGGAGTGATTCCGTGATTCGCGTCACGCATGCGCCCCACCACTGAATGTAGTCTAAAGAGATTGCGTCAGGTTGCGATAATATCGCGACAGTGTGTAGGATCGAGCGCGACCCCATACAAAATGTACTGAGAACCAATATCGCAAAATCGCGGGGTGCGACTCGACGAAGCGTCGCGAAGTTGCAGCGATAATATCGCGGCAGTGTGTAGGATCGCGACCGACCCCATACAAAATTTATTAACTATACATATTTATTATCTGCAAGGTCGCTCACCCCTGTTGCGTCAACGCCATCTATCGAGCCATTTGGAACTACTTTATCTTTTTTAATTGATTTTTGAAAACCCCTCATTAAAACAGGCCGTGGTGGTCCAGTGGCGAGTAACCTTGCCTGCCGTGCAGGAGGCGATGGTTCGATCCCCGTCCAAGCCGACTCGTACCAATGAGTTTTTCGGAATTTATGTACGATTTGTTACACCACTGGCTTTTCGGTGAAGGAAAACATCGTGAGGAAACCTGCATGCTTCAATTTCGAGGCGTGTATTGTACCCACTGTCCATTATAAGTGGCGACGGGCTCACCCCCCGTCACACTGGACAGTGTTTCGGTACTTCTGGTGAAACGTGGATGTTCTGAGGTTTCAGAATATCTCTGACTACCCCCTCGGGGAATATAGTCGTGAGCATATGCTTATGCTCATTAAAACTTCTAGACCGGATCAAATTTTGTCCCTACTGTGAAAGTAGCTTCAATATTACTTGACAGAATTCTAGTCTACTGGACTTGTTTTTTTCTTTTCTGTTTTTATTTTATTATCTGCAGAGGTCGCTAATTCTTGTTGCGTCAACGCCATCTGATAGATTCTGGAAAATGCCTCAATAAATTTTTACAAAGTGTGCCAACGGGACCTATTAGGTACTGTCTACAATGTCCGTCCGTTCTTCCGTCATTCCCACCACTCCCACCTATCTTTTCAACCGTAATAACTATTAAAAGTAAGTAAAGTAATTTAGTAAAGTAAAGTAAAACTAAAGTTTATAAAATATAAAATTTAGGTTTACAAAATTATTAACTTCCCACCTAACTAACTAGGTAGGTAGGTAAGTACTTTTATGACTAAACCCGAGTCATAAAAGTCATAATTGTATAAATAATTACTGTTGATTAAAGACAGATTGAAATACATGAATTCGAATTATTTAAGGGCCTGTTTCACCACGTCCGAATAAGTTCATGTTAGCTTATCCAAAAGTGGTGAAACAGGAACTTGGTAAGTACCTCTCTACCAATTTCATTTGCATTTAATATTCCGTCAAAACATCGTTATCATAAAGAATTGAGTGAGTTGAGACATGAGACAGTATTAATTGAACAGTTTTCTATAAAAGTAACAAACAAAGCAGCCGGCCCACCGAGATTCCTACTCTATGGTAGGTACGAGGGAAATGTTTGTAAAAATTGCGCCAAGACTTATTTAAATTAGGAGTTTTCTGACAGCTAGTAAAACGTAGTTCCAACAAACCGCGGTAGATGGCGCTGACGCGAGAGGGTGCCGAGACGGAAATTCAGGCTAAAAATTTCAGGCTGTCACAAAGACAGGCGCAACCGTGGACGAAGTACATGTGCACATCTTTCTGCTTACTTAAAAACACACATTTTTACAACAACATGTCGGTAAAAGTGATCCTTGTTTCAAAAAAGGGATAGTATTTTTGAAAGTCACACGTTTAAATCAGCCTTAGATAATGACAAAATACTATGGAGTTCATTGACCAAGTATTTTTCCTCTTTCTACGATGGAGATTTTGCATCTTTCTACTGCTAATTTGAACGTGTGACTTTCAATAATCGCACTCCTGACCACTATGAATGATCTATACTAATATTATAAAGAGGAAAGTTTAGATTTTTTGTTTGTTTGTTTGTTTGTAATGAATAGGCTCCGAAACTACTGGACCGATCTGAATAATTCTTTCACCATTAGAATGCTATATTATCAGTGATTAACATAGGCTATAAAAACGGCCAAGTGTGTATCGGGAAGATTCTAATGCGGTACGAAGTGCGCCCCGGTCTTCTAGTCTAAATATAAGTTGCTAGTTACGTAGGTACGTACAGTCTGTCTATAAAGTCATGGCAAAAATTGAGGGCGCTGTCTCCACGCAAGAACGTCAAAATCAAGAATAACCTGGCAACACCACCATACTAAAATGATTAGTTCCTCAAACATTCATGCCACGACTTTATAGACAGACTATCCCGACCTATGAGTATAATTTTAATTTATGACTAATTTGCTCGTTGGGTTTGCATTTTCCAAATTTTTTTCTTTACAGTGTTTGACGCAACTTGACACATGCACTGCCGTGCCCCCAGATGCAGAGATAACGAGCACAATAGTGAAGCGTTGGAAAACAGTCGATTCCGATGCGACGTCTCCGATCGAGTCGCTGTAGTGTCGTTACTTTGTCGATGTTTTTTGTCGATAAAGTGATTATTAGCTCATCGAGGCGCTGCTCGAGTAGGGGAGTCCGTTTAAGTCAGACCAAACAAGCAACGTCGTTTTGTTCAAAATGCATTCTTAAGGCCAGGTTATCCCAGTGCAAGCATCACTTTCTTGCAAGCATAAGTTTGCAATTAGCCATCCCGCTCCAATTGAAAGCAGGATCGCAAAAAAAGTGTTTTTCATCAATATCTTATAATTGGTGTTTCTATGGGTGGGTGGGTGTTTCTAAGCTCAAAATTCTACGGAGTTCACTAGAAATATTTAATGTATTTAGTTAAGTACAAGCATAAAAAGTTACTTAAATATCAGCAGTTTAATCATAGTATTGAAAAAACAACAAAAAGGGGTAACTTTGGGATTTTTTTCTATCTATTAAACTTAATCTAATCGTGTAATTGAGCACGGTCGCCTATCAGCCAGATCCTTAAAAAAGACATAATTGGTTTTCAGACTTTAAAACACAGTTTAAAACGCTTTCGTTCGTGTTCAAAAAACGGCCTCGACGGGATAACAGCGTCTTAATCATTATAAACGTTAGTGATTAACGTGATTTAGGCACACTCAATCACCTTTTGCTCACAGTTGACAGTACCGAATGATAGCGCCTAGCAAATTAGTTTAGGCAATTGTTCGTTTCAAACATTTGCTAACATCAATTATTGATGTATCTTAGAGTCTGTTGCAAAGAGTAATATAAGTATATTAGAAGTCTGTTGTTTTCTTTAACGTCTGAGGGTTGGGTCGTTAAAGTCTGGCAGTGCCCAAACTCTCAATAATTATTGAGCCCATCAACATTATTTAATAAATAGTGGGCACAATACACGCTTCGAAATTAAGGCATGTAGATAGCCTTCCTCGCGAAGTTTCATAATATGAAACATGTCGATTAATTAAAACAAACAAATATCCCATCACTAGCCCTCGAAGAAAACACTCGACAAATAGCGGGGCACCAATGCCGTTTGCATAATTGGCGAGTTCGGTCCCGCGTCATTCTTCCACATCCCTTGAAAGTTTGTTTCATTCGATATTTAAAGTTTTTACTATGATATTCGGATTCGGATGTTTGCTGATGGCCTGAAAGCACAGGATAAAAGAAGATATCGCCAGTGTCAAGTGTAGAAGATATACCTACCTATTTATTAGATATTGTACGGTAACAAGTACCAAGGTACCAAGCAGTGGTGGTCCAGTGGCGAGTAACCTTGCCTGCCGTGCAGGAGGCGATGGTTCGATCCCCGTCCAAGCCGACTCGTACCAATGAGTTTTTCGGAATTTATGTACGATTTGTTACACCACTGGCTTTTCGGTGAAGGAAAACATCGTAAGGAAACCTGCATGCTTCAATTTCGAGGCGTGTATTGTACCCACTGTCCATTATAAGTGGCGACGGGCTCACCCCCCGTCACACTGGACAGAGTTTCGGTACTACTGGTGAAACGTGGATGTTCTGAGGTTTCAGAATATCTCTGACTACCCCCTCGGGGAATATAGTCGTGAGCATATGCTATGCTATGCTATGCTATGTACGGTAATAGGATATGGCGATCTCAAAGCCCCGTTTTTAAACAACACGCGAAACCCATAAAACGGCGGAGCCACGTGGCTGTCAAAATCGCAAGCCGACGAAATGTCTACTTGTTACCCCCTCAGCCACGCTACTCCCCTGAACCGATTAAGAGGATATATAGTTCGGAGCGCGTTCTATAAAGTCTGTTTAAGTATATTTTCAATACTACCCAATTAAAGTCAAAGACATTTTTCAGAATAATCTGAAACAATGCTTGTAAGTAGGTATTGTGTCAGATTTTCGTTAAAATATACAGTTTCAATGCTAGGATTAATTAAAGATTTGTATGGAAACCGTTCAGGCACTGTAACTTTAAAATCTATCAACATCGAAAATCTATCACAATACAAGCATGGAGATTAGTTTCTAGATTGTTTCTGAAAAATGTCATTGACTTTAACTTCGTTTGTATGGAACGCGCTCCAAAATGTCCCAATGCAGTCGGATCATCATCATCATGAAGAAGATATTGATATGAGCGTTAGTTGAGTCTGAGTAGGGTCAAAATAGACAAGGTAGACAGGTAGAAAATAGACAATAAACCGGTACAGATTAAAAAAAAAAAAAAAAAATAGACAAGACGTGAGTTCGAAATCAAACAGAATATCGGCCTAAAAAGTGTTCACGATGTTTTCATTTCTTCACGCTTGCAGTTTGTAAGGCCTCAACTTTAGCACGTTAGAATTCTGAATTGGGTAGCTGTTTACCCACGAAAACATTGCAAGCATACGAAAACTCTTCCCTTAGTCGCCTTTTACGTCATCCACGGGTAGAAATAGGGTGTTCCATTTTAAGTCGAAACCACACAGCAGTAGGTATAATAAAATAAGTAAGTATGAGCATAATTTATTGTCACGATTATATTCCCCCAGGGTCAGAGTTATTCTGAAGACTGTGAAACTCCGAAGAGTACCGAAACTCTAACAACCAGTGTGACGGGGAGTGAGCCTGTCGCCACTTAAGAGGTTTCCCTGACCGAACGACTTTGACTCTTTCAGAGCCGCCTCACCTCTACTAAACTACTTACGTCATTTTAGTAACTAGGTATACCTATTTTTGACTTGCCTGTCCTTCATTATGTCACCACGCCTTCTAATCCAAGGAAATTACATTCTAAAATCATAAGAATTCGCACCAAATCTAACAATTTTCTAATTAACTCATTAAATATGGGTCTTAAAAAAAATTTGCTTTAAGTTCACCGAATGAGATTCAAAAATCGCACTCGCTTATAGCAATTTTAGATCTTGATGTTGTCTACACAAAGGTGTGTTTCTCAAGTAAAAGAGACTTCAACTTAAAAAGTAGATGCACATAATATATATTTTTTCCAATATTTAGGCTTTCCTTTAAACACAGGTTTCATAATGTATTTTATAGAACAATAAGAAATATGATCTATAGCAAATAAAGCCGAGATGTTGAAGATCATTGCTACACTTTTCAATCATTTGTATGTCTTTCAAATTACGAGAAGATAGCTTCTAAAAACCAGCAAAATATGGCCCGGCCGTGCGTTTACCTATATACATGCCTCGAAATTGAAGCATGCAGTTATGCTTTCCTTCACCGAAAAACCAATGGTGTAGGTACATAAATTCCGAAACGCTCATTGGTACGAGTCGGTCGGCCTGCATGGCCATCGCCTCCTGCATGCCTATAATCTGTGATGGCTACTCACCACAGCACGATTTAATTTAGGAACCTAAGCTTTAATTAAAACAATTTTTCCTATATAATAAATTAACAAGCAAATTTTAACTAGTTCCAAGTTCCAACAAACGGAAAGATATCTTGCTCTCTTTTCTAATTCTACTTATTAAAACGAAAATCTAATTAGTAAAATCAACATGGCTACACCGAGTGCAAAGAACCGCCATTTTACTCATTTTCAAAATGGCGGACGGAACATAACAATATCTTCTTGTTTCTAAAGGCAAGAAGAGGTCATTACACGAATTAGCTGAGCCCATACTTTTGTTTTATTTTATTATCATTAATTAGGACGTGTTCTGCTTACAAATGTTATGTTTCAACGTCTTTTAGTGTGTTGTAGTTACTATCATATCGTCCCCTTAGAGGGAAAAGTCACTAACTGACATGTGCATAGTTTTGAGATATTGAGGTTTTAAGTTTAAAACGTCATAACAACGTCAAATTTTGATATATTTAACTTTTTTTAAGTACAAATTAATCGTTGAATTAATCCCCATTTTGTAAAGTAAAGTGTAGATCTCTAATTATCACACAAAAGACGAAAAATAGGATAGTTAGTTTTCCATCCAACACATTTTTGCCAAATAAATCGTTAGTGACTTTTGTCATGTTGTTGGTGACTTTATGCAATTTGGAAATGCAGGTTTATGAGTGTCCAATTTAACTAACACTATTATTTTGTGTCTTTAATATTACTAAAAGTTATTTAAGCATAGCATAAGCATATGCTTACGACTTTATTCCCCGAAGGGGTAGTCAGAGATATTCTATAACCTCAGAACATCCACGTTTCACCAGTAGTAACGAAACCTTGTCCAGTGTGACGGGGGTGAGCCCGTCGCCACCTTGTAATGGACTGTGGGTACAGCACATGCCTCAAAATTGAAGCACGCAGGTTTCCTCACTATGTCAGGGTATTCCTCACGGTGTCAGGTTCATAGGCGTAGCAAGGGGGGGAGCCGGGTGGGCCCGGCCCACCCCAGAATCCTTCTGGCCCACCCCAGAAATCAAATGAATCACTTACTAAAATAAGAGATATCAATAGGTAATGATAAAAAAACACGATATTAATTTCTTGTGTTATGTTTCTCATGTCCACTTTCTTGAAAAGTCAATGTGGTCTGAATGTACTTTCGCAAAATCTTGCAAATCTTGAAGCAAAATCTCGAGCTCGCCGCTCGCTCCTGTTTTTAGAACGTACTGCTCTGATCTTATTTATATTGCTGTAAAATCTCGAGCTCGCTTCGCTCGCTCATGGCTAGACACATTGCAGTAAGATCTCAAGCTCACATCGCTCGCTCCAGAATTGGGTGAAATGTCGAGCTCGCTTCGATCGCTCTAGGTATTGGATCGTATATCTTTTCATAAAGTAGTTATCTTGAGTTTGCTGTGCTCGTTCCAGCTTTTAGGTCGTAAAAAACTCGAGCTCACTTCGCTCGCTCCAGAATTTATCCATAGTTATCTTGAGTTTGCTGTGCTCGTTCTAGCTTTCATGTCATAAAAAACACGAGCTCGCTTCGCTCGCTCCAGAATTTAAACCGTATTACGCTGATCTCACTATACCTATTGCAGTAAAATCTCGAGCTCCCTTGGCTCGCTTCTGGCTAGACACTTTGCAGTAAAATCTCGAGCGCACTTCCCTCGCTTCCAGAATTGGGTGAAATGTCGAGCTCGCTTCGCTCGCTCTAGGTATTGGATCGTATATCTTTTCATAAACTAGTTATCTTGAGTTGGCTGTGCTCGTTCCAGCTTTTAGGTCGACAAAACTCGAGCTCGCTTCGCTCGCTCCAGAATTTAAATCATATTACACTGATCTCACTATAACTATTGCAGTAAAATATGGAGCTCGCTTCGCTCGCCCCAAAATTCAGTGAAATGTCGAGCTCGCTACGCTCGCTCCTGGCTACGATTGTATCACAAAGACCTAGATGCAGTGCAGTGTATCACGAGCTCACTTAGCTTCGCTCGCTCCAGGATTAAGTGAAATCTCGAGCTCGCTTCGCTCGCTCTAGGTTTTAGTTTTTATTATATCAACCTCGCCTGGGCCTGGCCCACCCTGGGAAAAAATCATTGCTACGCCCATGGTCAGGTTTCCTCACTTATCAAACGACTAAAACTTGCATGTGTAGTGTTTGTACTGTTAGTGTAAGTTGTTGAATAAATGAATTGAATTGAATTATGTTTTCCTTCACCGAAAAACCAGTGGTGTTACAAATCGTACATAAATTCCGAAAAACTCATTGATACGAGTCGGCCTAGACGGGGATCGAACCATCGCCTCCTGCACGGCAGGCAAGGTTACTCGCCACTAGAAAAAAAATATCATGTGAAGATCACCTTCAGTCAGGTATCAGGAACCTTTGTGTGAAGGTCAGGAATTTTTGTTCCTTGTTTTTGTTCCTGGTGTGACAGCGCGGTGTGAAGGTTAGGTTCAGGGCTTAACTTCCTCTTGTTCATCAAAATCTCTTTAAATAATGATGTCACATGAAATAATGTATAAATCACGCTAAAACACAACGCAACGGTGTTCATCGACCGGCTAGCTCGATCGATCTGACTGAAGTGGGGGCAGTGTTGCCAACAGTTAAATTAGCTCTCCACCAGATTCAAAACCACAGGAAAACCGCTAACAGAAGGCTCTACTCTCATAATCACAAAATTTTGCACTAAACAAGAAAGCATTGGGTAGTTATATTGGTAATTTGCTACCTTTATTATACATATTGTGCAACATTTACTTGTTAGCGCCGTAAGTGCCGTATCGTGGTGGTCCAGTGGCGAGTAACCTTGCCTGCCATGTAGTAGGCGATGGTTCGATCCTTGTCCAGGCCGACTCGTACCAATTACTTTTTCTGAATGTATGTACGATTGTAACACCACTGGCTTTTCGGTGAAGGAAAAAATTTTAGGAAACCTGCATGCCTCAATTTTGAGGCATGTATTGTACCCACTATCCATAACAAGTGGCGACGGGCTTACCCCCGTCACACTGGAGACAATTTCGGTACTATAATAGTGAAACATGGATGTTCTGAGGTTTTAGAATATCTCTGTGTACCCCCTCGGGAAATAGTAGTGAGCCCTTTTTCTTATGATTTATTTGTAAGTCAAAAAATATTAGGTCTAACAAAATTAGCTGAAACTATTCTAAGGGGATGATCAGACCATCAAACTGAACAACTTTCTCTATGGGACCAATATCGAAATCGCGAAAAAAAAAACAGCTGTTCCATACAAACCTACTCGGCCGAAATGTATGGGACCGCAGTTTTTTTTTTCGCGATTTCGATATTGGTCCCATAGAGAAAGTTTTTCAGTTTGATGGTCTGATCATCCCCTTAAAATAGTTTCACCTAATTTTGTTAGACCTTATATAACTAAACTAAACAAAGTATTGAAATTACACAAAGAAAAACTTATTTGCTTCTGACCGTCCGTACATGTATAGACCAAAAGTGACAATTATGCTGGCGGCATTTCGCCGCTGCACAGCTAAGGACAGAGGAGGTCAGAACTTTTATCTTATCTTTATCGTAAAGGACATCCCAGGTCCCTAAAGAAAGGTTTGGCTTCGAATACCCATGGCCCCGGTGTCTCGACAGCGAAGAGTTGAATAACAAAATATTTTTCTAGTTATGTAAATAATCAGTAAATAGCTTAGTGGTTGAGTAATCGTCTGTCTACTAATTGGAATGCTGTTTTTAAATCGGACAATTCTTCTTCTTCTAACTCAATTTTAGTCTATTGAACCACTCGCAAAACCACTTACTAAAAGCAAAATTTCTACGCTAAAAGGGGGTCAATACCACCATTTTTAGTAGAAAATCCACTAAGTCTGCAACACTGAGCGGTGGGCGCACGCAGGGTGCAGGTGAAATGGGCGGCGGGCGCGGGAGGTGTGTTTCAGTACAATGCTTTCAACGGTTTCTCAGGAGAAATAATCACTAACGGCCCTTACGGAATTAGGGCTTAGGCAAAAAGTCACTAAATGTGGTTAGTTCATTTTTAAAATGAAATAAAGTTCCGTAGAAAAAATAACTAATTGCACTTAGTTATTATTTTTGTCTGGGAAAAGTCACCAAGTACCGTTAGTGATTTGTATTCACGTTGGAAAAGTCACTAACTGCTCGTAGCTATATTGGATGATAATGAAGCTGGAGTTAGTTATTATTTCCTGTTTGAATTCACACAAAAGCTGTACTTAGTGACTTTTCCACCTTTTTATCTTGGAAAGTATGGCAGATATCGAAACGTGAGTGAGACGGGAACGTAGAACAGGTTATTCTGAGTACGGTGGTGTTAATAACTCATTTTGGCCAAATGTGTCAGTTGGTGACTTTTCCCTCTAAGGGGACGATATTCAAGCTTTTAGTTTTAGAGGGTAGATTAGGTAGTTAGATCATAAAAATTATAGACCACTAGTGTTTTCCCGCGACTTCGTCCGCACAAATTATATACCAGATTTTAAGTCAGATCATAAGCTATCCAACAAAAAAAGTTTCATCAAAATCGGATCAGCAGTTTTTGCGTGATGCGCGAACAAACAAACAAACAAACAAACAGACAAACAGACAGACAACATTTCTAAAAAAGATTGTTTTCGAGTCAGGGATACCTAAAAACCATATCGTAATCTTTTTTTGTAAATATCTTCAATGTACAGACACACTTCAGTTACGTTCAGTTGTTTTATAACAGTTATTAAGATTAAGATAACAATAACAAACATAGAGATAAGTTTCTAGATTGTTTCTGAAAATTTTCATTGACTCAACTTTAATTGGATAGTAGGTATTGAAAATATCACCAGACTTCGTTTGTATGCATTTGCGCTCTCGGAATAAAGTGTAGTTCTCTGACGACCTCGAAAAGGATAATACCAAGTCGTGATTTTACGTAATGATCCCACTATCATTTTCATCACTATCTTCAACATCTACATTTCTGTATGTATGTATGTATGTCGCCCAGTATAGTTCTTTGGCGCATCGCCAACCAGACTCAGCAGAACACGTGAGATGCACTATTGGCATAGGGCTGGGACGTTTATCGATAGATTGTTATCGATAGTTTAAAATAGCCGTGGTGGTCCAGTGGCGAGTAACTTTGCCTGCCGTGCAGGAGGCGATGGTTCGATCCCCGTCCAGGCCGACTCGTACCAATGAGTTTTTCGGAATTTATGTACGGTTGTAACACCACATGCTTCAATTTCGAGGCATGCATAGTACCCACTGTCCATTATAAGTGGTGACGGGCTCACCCCCCATCACACTGGACCGAGTTTCGGTACTACTGGTGAAACGTGGATTTTCGGAGGTTTCAGAATATCTCTGTCTTCGGGGAATATAGTCGTGAGCATATGCTTAATGCTTATGCTAAATCTTCTTCTGATGAAATGTGTCACACCAACTATTTTAACTCTATAGGAGCCCGAGGTAACTTTCACATAGTTTTACACAAATATACAGGGTGAAATTGATATAATTAGCATCCCTTTAAACCAAGAGTCTACCCATAAAACTAAACAACTTTTACTATGGGAGAAAACCGAACGGAGTAAAAAAAACAACTCAAATGTATGCAACAGCTGATTTCTGTTTGCTCCGATCGGTTTGCTCCCATAGTAAAAGCTGTTCAGTTTGATTGGTAGAATCCTTGTTATAAGAAGTCAATGGTAGAATCGTAGTTTAAAAGGATGATAATGATATTAATTTCACGCTATCGATATCCCAATCCCAATACATCACTAAAAGAATCGTCGCCAATAATCGACAGCCCATAGACCGCAGAGACCGCCTTATCTCCGATAGAGCTCCTCACTACACACTTGCAGTTTTCTAGGGTTCCGCATTTAACGACCTGAAACCCTCGACGGTATTTGAATGTTACTTTTAGAATGATTTGTGTTTGAGAGGTTTACTTTGGTCTGTACGTTGTGATAAGTTCAAATACTTTGAGTTTTGACTGTATAATGTCTAGCAAAATTATCAGACGACCAAACTGAACAACTATTAGCATGGGGCCAACTTTGAAAATGCAAGTAAAATATTTGAAATTAAATCGCTATTGCTATTGATTGCTATTGAGGAATCCTTAAGTTATACAGGGTGTAAGGAAAAGTATCTCTACACCTATCAAACTGAACAACATTTACTATGGGAGCAAACCGGTCAGCGCAAAAAAAATCTGCTGTTCCATACTAAACTGCAATAGCTACCTTACCTACTTATCTACTCGACGTAAACGTATGGGACAGCTGATATTTTTTAGCGCTGACAGGTTTGCTCCCATAGTAAAGGTTGTTCAGTTTGATGGGTAGAGTTTGTGGTAGGTTAATGATGCTTTTCCTTACACCCTGTGTATATAGGGTCCTTCTTACACTTTTTTAAAGGGATGATCAGACTATCAAACTGAACAACTTTCTCTATGGCACCAACATCGAAATCGCGAAAAGGAAATCTGCTGCTCCATACAAAACTGCAAACCTACTCAAGCAAAATGTATGGTACAGCAGATTTTTTTCTCGCGATTTCGATGTTGGTCCCATAGAGAAAGTTGTTCAGTTTGATGGTCTGATCATCCCCTTAAAAACTGTCAACATATTAAGAAGGACCCTATATTGTACCTACCGCGGCATAACTACCTAATATAACAACATATAAGGCATAAGCTAAGTAATTGAAAAGTTAACGCATCAATGTTTCACGCCACTCCCTCTGGGGGTTAACGTCATATCTCCGTCCCGCTCCATCCATCAAAGTACAGCATACGGTATGGTAAAGGTGCACTAAACTACAAATCTAATACTGAACTTAACAGTAAGTTATTTTACTCACTGCTCGATCGATTGCCGAACTCCATTAAAGATACATAAAAGAAGAAAATTAATTTCATTTGGATCTTCGACACACATACTCGTAACCGACCTGCAATCTTTTACAACCCAGAAGAAACCCTTATCTTATCTTATCTTATCTTGTTGTGGGGGCTGGCAGGCCAGCAACACTTCGACCCAGTGGGATCTTTTGTGTTAGCCCCAATACTTTTTGCTTTCCTCACCCTTCAAATACATGGTCAATGAAGGAGGCAATACCATTGAGGGGAAGAAGCCTAAGATCTCCCGGTTTTGGGTATCCATCTCCGAGGAGGCACATGCGTTTTGCCGCCAAGACATCACAGTCACAAAGAATATGTTCCATGGTCTCTTCATCCTCTCCGCATGCTCGGCAGCTGGGATCTAGAGTGAGTTTCATTTTGTGCATCATCGCGCCTGTGGCGTAGTGCCCAGTGAGGGCTCCGACGATGGCACGAGCCTTGCTCCTGCTGTTGTTCAATATGAACTTTGAGACACGAGTTGTCACCATTTCTGATAAATTTCTTGGAGTGTTGTAGACCTGCAAGGCCAGACCACTCTAGTTTGTGTGTTTTATCAGTCCAATCCCTGATGGCCATTCTTATGCTGCATGCCGGGATTCCCACGCTTGGTTCAGAAGCAACCCGGTCAAGACCGTGTCGGACTCGCCTATGATAAGGTTCCGTAATTATTGTATTAGTAATTAGTAGTGGCTGACGACTGATGCGGACGCCAGCCAAATTAAAACGAAATAAAAATAAAAATACGAAACGATATCGCGATTTAATTAGGTACGTTCAAAGTTATCAAGTAGGTAACACTGAAAAAAATCTTTTTTTATAGCTCTATTTATGTTAAATTTTTCAAGGCGATCATACAAACAGACAGACTGAATGGACGAAAGTATAAGGGTTCCTCGTTTGACTACGGAACCCTAAAAAGGAACTTTAAAAGTAACTTACGAAATAATTGTACCTATTGCATACCTACATATTTATTTCTCTAATGAAAAATAGAATATAAGTTAGGGTTAATATGTATGCATTTGTTATTTATAACCGATTATTTGGAAATCCTAGAATTTGCTATTGTGACTATTTGTTTGTAATTTCTTCTAACTAGATTATAAGAATTTTCCATTTTTGGTGTTTAAATTGTATTTTGTTTAATGTATTAGGTAAATATGAAATTGATAACAATGCACTTATTTGAACTTGATCATAATGAATTAATGCCTTGCCTGCCGTGCAGGAGTCGATGGTTCGATCCCCGTCCAAGCCGACTCGTACCAATGAGTTTTTCGGAATTTATGTACGATTTGTTACACCACTGGCTTTTCGGTGAAGGAAAACATCGTGAGTAAACCTGCATGCTTCAATTTCGAGGCGTGTATTGTACCCACTGTCTATTATAAGTGGCGACGGGCTCACCCCCCGTCACACTGGACAGAGTTTCGGTACTACTGGTGAAACGTGGATGTTCTGAGGTTTCAGAATATCTCTGACTACCCCCTCGGGGAATATAGTCGTGAGCATATGCTTATGCTTATAATGAATTAATGTACCGGATAATCTTTTTGTATAACGTTAATACTTAGGTATATATTGTTAATGTTAGCTTTTAAGTTGCATGTTATTGCGGTGCCCTAACAGGGTGTCATGTCGAGAACTTATCCCAATGTATTAACTTATGTACACATGATAAGCAATAAAGAATATGAATATGAATATGAAAAATATTAACTAGATATTTTTCTCCGTTCCAAACTCAAGTTCGATGCGGGGCACATTTCTCGTAGAACAAAGGGCCGATGTGGTCAAAGAGTTTTCAAGTGGAGACCGTAACCGGAAGGCGTAGCGTGGGTAGGTAGTCCCCCCGCAAGGTGGACCGACCTGGTGAAGGCGGCGGGAACCCGTGACTATTAAGGCAGCGCAGGACCGATCGTTGTGGCGATCCTTGGGGAGGCATATGTCCAGCAGTTGACGTCTATCGGCTGAGATGATGATGATGATGATGATTGCATAAATACTCAGGTATTTATGTAATTTTCGTATGAGATAGCAGATTATTTTTGAGTTCTCATAGTTGGCAAAGCATAAGCATTATGCTCATGACTATATTCTCCAAGGTGGTAGTCAGAGATATTCTGAAACCTCAGAACATCCACGTTTCACCAGTAGTACCGAAACTCTGTCCAGTGTTACGGGGGGTGAACCCGTCGCCACTTATAATGGACAGTGGGTACAAATACATGCCTCGAAATTGAAAAGCCAGTGGTGTAACAAATCGTACATAAATTCCGAAAAACTCATTGGTACGAGTCGGCTTGGACGGGGATCGAACCATCGCCTCCTGCACGGCAGGCAAGGTTACTCGCCACTGGACCACCACGGTTTATAGTTGGACCCATAGTAAAATTTGTTCATATTGATGACTACTTACTTTCACCCCTCTGAGTTTTCGGGAGCGGTTGCCTAACACCTTCGATCAACAATATACAACTAGATAACGGGTCGCATACAAAATCAAAGAGAAATTCTGTCCTCGTGAATATACAACATTTTTTGTTAACGAACCGAGAAAACAGTCCGAATACATTATAATTTCGACCTCAAAGCAACCATAATTCCTAGTAATTTAAAAAAGGAACACTGCGGCATTGCGAGACGTGCTTACGTTGGCTTTGTTCGAACGCAAATAATTCAAAATGAGACCTCACTCCAATAGTGAGGCGTTATTTGCCGGGACATGTTTTGAGCGCTGACGCGTTATATAGTTGGATATTGTTGATCGAAGCCTAACACCTTACATTCTGTATACGCTTCGAAACGTACAATTTCATTTACTTAGTAAATTTACTCGTAAACCTAACTGACAGTGAGTAAACTAAGCCAGTATCTAAGTGAGTAAACTAGGTAGAACTACACGCCTAGCTTCCACGCAAGACATTATGCGTTCCGCTATCTAGTCATAAGACAGTGCATGCAGTGTGTAAATTGCATTTAGAAACGTTTCTGGGAAATTGCACTCAGTTGCACAAACGCTCATTAAAGTTAATATTCCATTAAATCTCATGCTAGCTTTTACTACATCAACAAGACGGAGTCGCGTTGTGGATCTGCTAGTGGGTGGTCGCGTGTCGCGTGTCGCTCGTCGGTTGCCCCCTCCCAGCTCGACAGCGGGGCTCCAGTGGTGGCTCAAGATAGTGTTCTTTTGTAAGAACAACCCTTGAAGTCACCAAAATATCTTCATAACCGTACAACGTCAAGCACTTTTGCTACAAAAACTCGACATTGGCAAAATCATCACAAACCAAGATGGCAGCCATATTTTAAAAATAGAATAGAATAGAATCAACAAGACGAAAAGTGACAGCAAAAGATTTAATGGAGGATTAGAAAAAGTAAATATGTTGTCCAGAATGAGCCTCGAGGTTAAACCGTATAAAAGGGGCCAAGTTTCATAGGTTGGTGTGCGTGAGGCGCCATACAAAATTATGTGTGCGAGGAAATGTCAAAGTCAAAATTTTTATTCAAAATAATATCACATAGATAACTTTCTGACGTCATTTTTGATTCTACCATTCTAGTAGGTACTGGTTCCAATTTTTTTCGACGCTTTCGTATCTTCGACTGTCAATCTTGCTTAATTTTATGAGTGTTAGAATAAATTCGTGATGATTTCTCCGTCAATTTCGACTACAGAAGCTGCAAAAAAGTCAGATACTTACAGAGGATATATACAAGGCGATTTTTTTGTCACTTTCCAAATTTTCAAACAGAACAACTTTTACTATTAGAGCAAACCAGAAATAGCAAAAATCTGCTGTTTTAGTAGACAGCAATGCCCAGTTGACTCAAATAAACATTTCTTTTTTTTGCAATTTCAGGTTTGCTCCCATAGTAAAAGTTGTTTAGCTTGATGGTCTGAACTCTGAACCACCCCAGTGACTAAAAAACCGCCCCGCCATACAATATAACCATAATATAAGATAAGTAAAGTCGGCCAAAAAAGTGGTCTACCACAATTTTTTAAATTCGATAGCTATTTTGTTGTTTTGAATTTGAATCTTATACAAATCATAGAAGATAATAATATGTTAAATGTGTGATCACTGTGCACACGAGTACTTGGCCCACTCAACAATTGAGTAGGTACCAAAATAAACACATTACATAGCGCAGTCGGATAAAAAAAACAAGTATTATGATAGTAATATTACTTATTAATGTCAATAAAATAGAAAAGTTATGATGATAATTAATGAAGTATTTAGTTAAAATCTTAATATAAATGCGTAAACTGTACAATAACAATTAAATAAGTAACACAAATGTTAATTACAATAATGGGTAAAGAATAATCCATTGGAATTATTCTACAAACTTTAAACTTGAACGGTCTCGCTTCTATGTAGTTGATGAACCTTTTTATGTCTTCTGGGTTTTCATCTGAAATAAGACAAAATATAACCAGATAATTAAAGATCATACTTTATTTATCGCGCGCTCGTTGGCGTAGTGGAGCTTCGGTATCGGAAACAATCACCGAAGTTAAGCAACGTTAGGTCTGGTCAGTCTTTGGATGGGTGACCGTTTAGTGGTATTTCATCTCGAGCGTTTCCGTGCTTCAGAAGGCACGTTAAGTAGTTGGTCTCGGATAGTTCCGTCAGATGGTGTTGTAACTATTCGTTAAGCCAGGTCAGAGGCTTATTCTCTGACAGCAAGTTGACCACTAATTTGCCTCCACCAACACGCACTGGGCCCGCGTGGTGGAGTATGGCCCACTCCCTCTCACCCATATTCGTGAGTTGAGGCATTTTCTATGACTGACTGACTGACTTTATTTATTCTATTCTATTCTTTTTTTTTTAAATGGCTACCATCTTGGGTATTTGATTATTTTGCCAATGTCAGTTTATGTAGCAGAAGTGCTTGACGTTGTACGGTAATTTATGTATTTGGTAGCTACAAGGCACGGACTTGAAAGAAAAGGATGGAGGAAACATGTTTCTTACCTCTTTCCACCAGCAACCTCTCATGTAAGACCAGCTTAACCTCATGAGCCTCGTTACCCAACCATTCAGCGGCGACAGCAGGTGCGAACATCAGTACGAAAGGCTCCAAGATCATGAAATACTCCGCAGTGGCCCAGGACGGCCGTTTATTTGTCAGTAGTGTTTGTTTCACTTCGTCCAGCGTCGAGTAGATCATTATCATTATGAGTGGTATTTTGAAAATGAACGTTATTATTAGCTGGAATAGAAGTTATATTGGATTGAAAAAGAGTTATGGAGGAACTGAGGTGGAAGGTCACTCCATAGATGACCCTCCGTCTGCCGCAGTCGGGTGAAAAATTAACATCTTCCGCTAGGTGCTTGCATGGGGACCAGCCGTAGTCCAACATTTGTTAGTCGGACTTTCTATATCCAGTAAGTAAAGTATCATTAACCACGAAACACGTGTAGAGTAGAAATTATTTGGTGGGCAGGTTGTATTGCATAACGTAATACAACTTTGTCTACTAGGTATTTAGAAGCGGAGGTCGCGACACAATCGTGTCATCTACCTGTTAGTCATGGATTTTCGCAAAGTAACGCCTGTTTCAATAAAGTATCATTAACCTTTAAAACGCATACTCTAACCATCAAACTGAACAACTTTTAATTTGGTAGGCATTACAGTTTTGTATGGAACATCCGATTTTTTTTTAAACTATTTTTAAAACTTACCATTATATCGAATGATTCCTTAACTTTCTCAGTGCTGTTAATCAAAGTTTTATAAATATACTGACATTTTACAATATCAGCACTTTCTCCGACATATTTCTTAAAATTTCTCATGCGACGATAAACATAATAAAATACAAAATAATGTATTATCAAAGGGACATCAAAACCAGTTAGTGGGATAAAAAATATTACTTGTGTAAATGTTGGTTTCATACAATATTTATGAGAATATGCACAATAAATAACAGTTAAAAAACATTTCCACAAAACAGCTATAAGGTAAACGAGAAACATTTGATTGTCCGTTTTATAAGACTTTTTGACCCCTAATTCTATATCAATCGAATTTAAAACTTGTTGTAGATTAACAAACGTTTGTTTTTTATTGAAATACAAAAATAATACGTGAAAAAAGTAGTCAAATGTTGTTAAGAAAGAACTAATGGTCATCGTTTGATCTAATGAATATACAATACAAACGAGACAAATAATGCAAATAAAAATACACTGTATAAACGAAAGAAAGTTTACCACCAATTTATTTCTATACGACGTGTATTCAAAAAACCCGAAATCAAGCGAATAAAAAACTTGTAAGAAAATAAAGAAAAAATCATTTAGTTTCGACCGCATCTGTTCGATAAAATTAAAAACTTCTGTTTTTCCTAATACGGCATCCATATTGATATTTGAGGCCAGTATCAAATAACTGTTCAAGTTGACTTACCTACTGACTGAGTTCTGACAGTCGTTATAATTAACGAAATTAAAACAAATATTGATAGATAGAAACAGTCATAGCGTTATACCTTTTTAATTATCCACAGGGCCAGGGTTGTCAACACGTCTTCGTAATTGTTATTCGTCCTTTTTATCTAAGATTTAAAAATCCATAAAATCTTTACTTGATCTGTGTGGTTCCCAATTACAACCTCATTTCTATCTTTTAAGTGTCGAAGTAAAAGCTAGCAAGAGATTTAATGGAGGATTAACTTTAATGAGATTTTCTGTAAAGTCTGACCAGGAAAATAAAAAACCTAGATTGGGGGCGCTGCAATCGACTGTCACCTTTAATGTTAGTGTTCCAAGTACAAAAATTAGTTCCAATGATTTTCCGCAACATGGCGAGGTTTTTTATATTTCTGGTCAGGCTTTAACTGAGTGTAAGACTCGCACGTAAAGTAAGTAAGGTGTAGTTTGATGTTCTGAAGCACCCCTTTGAACGTGGAGAGTGATTTTAGTAACGTCCTGTATAATATATACCAGTGAAGTCATCGTCATGCCCTATTTAAAACATTTACACTCCAACAAGTTAATCCTCCATTAAATCTCTTGCTAGCTTGTAAAGCCTGACCAGGAATATAAAAAACCTGGATTGGGGGCTCTGCAATCGACTAAACCTTTAAGAGGATAGGCGGGCTTAAATGCTAATTTGGAGAATAGGTCATTTTTCCAACTGTATACGTATTTATCCGATCCGGCCCACCCATACACCCCGCCGACTAGAGTGCGAAAGAGACAACTGCAGCTCGGACCGATTTTAAATACAAAAAATCGACGAAATCAGCATTCGGTATTCCCCTGTTTTCTCCTCCAAAACTAAACCGATTTTAATAATTCTTTCAAAAATAATATGAGAAAGACTTTGGCTATGTCCATACGTTTTGCTTTTTTTGTTTATAATCGTCAAATTTGTTTACTGGATGTCTGAAAACGGGCGGTAAAAAATAGGTCATTTTCTAAGGATTTATGCAAAAAAGTAAAACATAGGGACATGGCAGAGGTGACATAGATAGTATGGTAAAAAAATATTTGCGCTAGTGTTATTTTCCAGGGAGAAAACAGGGGAATACGTTTATATGGAGAAAACTGTACTCGTCTATCCTCTTAATGATAGAGTTCCAAAGTACAAAAATTTGTTCCAATGATTTTCCGCAACATGGCGAGGTTTTTTATATTTCTGGTCGGGCTTTACTACGTTAACAAGACAAAAAGTGACAGCAAGAGATTTAATGCAGGATTAACTTTAATAAGCGTTTGTGCAACTGAGTGTTGAAGTGACGAAAAAGAAACTATAAAGAACGTATTAAATATTTAATAAGTTAATTACTTAAACTACGGTAACATTTTACTAAAAAACGTATTAATATTTAATTCATTTTAAGATTAAATAATTAATTTCAATTTGACTAAGTAGTGGAATAACCATAGAGTTTACTATACTAGTGTAATAGACAAACCTAATTTAACAACAATTTTTAACCTCATGAAATTGAAGAATTTTGAATCATAATGGTGTGACAAATAATACAGGGTGTTAGGGTAAATAGTAGAATTACAGGGATGATTACTGATACTGAAAAACTTTCACAAAAAAAACAAAGGGAAATTCACAAAAAGAAAATGTCAACCTCTCATTCCACCACTCCACTGGTTGTCTGGAAGAAATCACTTTTAGTGATAAGGCCGCCTTTTGTACCCTTCTTGTTCATGTATATTGTTGTTGTTGTTTTTTGTGTATTTTGGTGTGCAAATAAAGAATATTTATCTTATCTTATTATACAAACTGCTTACATTTATACTCCATTTCAAGCAACGACATTTTAAGGCTATTAGAATGAAACAAAGATTAGAAACACTTCCTCTCGTTTATTCTTAGAACAGCCAACATTCTGAAGGATAGTATATCTTTCTGATAAATAAAATATGTTTGCAAATCAGAATAGGCCAGAAAACATTAAGAAAAGTACCATTCACCTTTAAACTACATACTCTACCCATCAAACTGAACGACTTTTAGCATAGGAGCAAAACGATCAGAACAAAAAACAGCTGACTTTTTTTTGCGCTGACAGGTTTATCCCATAGTAAAAGTTGTTCAGTTTGATGGGTAGTATGTGGTTCAAAGGTTAATGATACTGTTCCACCCTGTATGTATAGGAATAGGAAAATCTTGTCGTTCTTATTTAAAATGAAGTAGGTATAGGATGGTAACTCCAAAATGTTTTTTGGTTAGGTATTCCCTACAGGTTTTCTTATGGAAAGTTCTCAGTATCATGGATTCATGGGTATAATCATCTCTTAAAGTAATGCAACTGTGTACCTACCCAACACCCTGTATAACATTTCAGTGGACTAAAGCTTCGAGCTTCAGTGAATTGAAAGAAGTCTGAAAGTTTTCATACATAAATAACATAAAGCAATAACATTTTGTACACTCTAAAATCACGTAAGTATATCTCAATGTTTTTTAATATGTAATTGGTCACGGACCTGAAAGAAATACGGACCGAGTATTGCACTAAAAAGATGTGAAGCATGCAAGGTAATACAATCTCTCTACAAGGGACCTACACTCACACAGATGCACTAGCTCTAGGCGCAGGTCCTACAACCCGTCACCTTATGTACCGCGTGACAGCACGCACACAAAAGTAATGGGTGCTTCACTCATGATTAGATTGATGACATTACGTCTGGTTCTTCTTTTAAGTCTGTGGTTATTGGTATGATAAATTACCAGAGCTGGATTGACTTACTTACGCTCAGTTTCAGAAACGCTCATTAGAGCTAATCCTCCATTAAATCTCTTGCTAGTTTTCACTACGTCAACAAGACAACAAGTGACAGAAAGAGATTTAATGGAGGATTAACTCTAATGAGCGTTTCTGCAACTGAGCATTTTTCATATAAGTACAGGTATACAATTAAATATGTTTCATAATATCTTAGGGGTGCTTCAGAACATCAAACTGAACAACATTTATTATAGAGCCAAGATCGAAATCTCGAAAAAACAATATGTTGTCCCATGGCTGTTCCATACATTTTCTACATAACAGTTGATTTTTTTTCGCGATTTCCATGTTATCTCCACAGCGAAAGTTGTTCGGTTCGATGGTCTAAAGTACACCCTGTATTATTAATTATTATGCTAGTAATATAATATAAAGTCTATGGGAATAACTTAATCTAAATGTCTAAAAATACTATTTTAATTTACATAAAACATTTGGTACAGTACCTACTTATAATTTATAATAAAATTAATTACAATTACTCAAATACGAGTTTATTTGTTTATTTTCAACGATTCGAAGAAGTTTTTACAAAACAACTTAAGTAAAGCGCCTCAACGCGTTTTAATTTACTTAAATACACTTAAGAATTTATACATTATACATTCCTTTTGAAGGTTACATTTCTCCATGTCATTCAGTCCCAAAGTCCTAAATACAGTCCATTCTACAGCTGGTCATCCTATAGATACTCCTAAAAGATCATTCACATTTGATATTTGATGAACATCTGATGTGAACAACTAAATCTTTAATTAAAAGTCAGATATTTATTAATTTTATCAATAAACCTATTAGACAGAACTGGTTTAGCTTCTATTCTATTCTTTAAATTTGCTATAGTTGAAACTAAGTAATTTCTTGGAGTTACAACACTACTGGGTGTAGTTACTGCTAAAGGCACATTTCTTATATTAGTATAAAGAGGTTTTGTACCTATAATAACAACATTTTCTGTTGTACTTTCAAAGGAACTTGGGGTCGTTGATGGTACATGAAGTTCTACTGGATTTTTGTAGAATTTTCTTTGAACAAAAAGTGGTTTTAGCTCTTCATAAGAAGGCCTTACTGTAGACGCTGAAACTTTTTTAGTTTTGATCAAATTGGTAATCGGATTAACCGTGGAACTAACGAAATTAAACTTACTTTTATGCGGTTCATAATCGTCATTTTTACCGTCATATTCTAATGAATAATCAGTATTGTAATATTCCTTTGAATTGTCAGTGTATTGATTAAAATCTTTTACTGGTACCTCATAATTTTTAACAACAACAGGTTTATAATCTCTATTTTGGATATAATCATGTGTGTTATCGTTATAATCATTCCTGTTTTCATTATAATCATGCTTATAATCAACAGCTGTATTATAGACAGGTTTATAATCGTTGTAATCGTGTCTATAATTACCATAATCATTATGATTGTTATGTGTATGAGAGTCATATTTAAGTTTGCTCAGATTATTATCGTAATTCTTATGTTTATTGATGTCATTATTTTTATTGTTAAATCTGTAATCGATGCTGTTATCACCAGTTTTATCTTCGTCGTCGTATCTTACATCAGCTTTGTATCCATTTTCATCAGCTGTATATGAAACTATTTGCATTCTTCCATCTGGGAGTCGAACCCTGTACTCCCCATTCGTCGCTGAGCCACTGCTTTGTTGGGAATGTGAGAAATCGTCTCCGGTCTTCTGGTCTTTCACTCGGTAGGAAAAAGCGTAGTTTTGGGCCTGTAGACGATAATAATAAATTGTTGAAATGAGTCAAACCATTGTGGGACCACCAGTGGCGAGTAACCATGCTTGCTGAGCAGCCGATGGTTCAATCTCCGTGCAGGCTGACTCGTGAGTTTATGGGAATTTATGTCATTATCATCATCATCAGCCCGGTAAACCCCACTGCTGGGTATAGGCCTCTTCATTTTCACGCCAACTAGAACGGTCCCCCACTAGTCTTATTTATGTATGATTTGTAATTCCACTGGCTTTTCGGTGAACAAAAACATCGTGAGGAAACCTGCATTCTTCAATTTCGTTGCATGTACCTACATTCCCACCTGTCTATTGTATGTGGCGACGGACTCACTCCCCGTCAAACTGGACAGAGTTTTGGGACTTAGTGAAATGTGGATGTTCTGAGTTTTCTGAATATCTCTGACTACCCCCTCGGGGAATTTTGTCGTCAGCATAATTATAATAAGCTATTGAAATGAGAGACTATAATTTGAAATTCAAATGCAGTAATATGCCTTTGTAATATAACACATTTTATTGTGATAGGACGTGTATGGATTGTGTAAGGGTTACATGTGAAGACAAAAGTTATCACTTGTGTGTTTGTGTATGTGTGTTGAACATACCTCATCATCTTCATAGCTGTCCCCATTGTGCTCTTTGGCTTTATAATTGCGAGGCGTTGCCTCATGTACCTGGGAAATAAGTTGAATTGAAATAGTTTCTATTGAATCAGACCCTCCGTGGCACGTTGTGGAGAGCTATGGAAACTCAATCGTGAAGTCCGGGTTAGAATCCGCACGGACCACATGCCATGTAATGAGTTTTTTCTAACTTATGTACGTAATACGGACTGCTCTCAAATGGTGAAGGGAAAGGATTGGTCTGGGTTCTGGACAAACGCTTTTCCGCCTATTCGAGATTCTACACAATATGGATTCCGCACAACTGCTATTGAACACATTCCATAGATTAGTATGTATATTGGGTATAGATAGGTAAGTCGCCTGGGATTTTAGAACGGCTAAATTATTGTCGTTGCCCCATAGTAGCGCATTGGGGGAGCCACATTGATAAATAAATAGAAAAAGACGGCCGGCCGACACGAGGCTCGAACCATAAGAACCCGAATCGTGAGCCGGTTGTCTAGACCACTAGACCAACAAGACAGTGTCTGATATGGGCGAAATCTCTCACTACTACAGCGCAGCGGTGAGGTGTAGCGCGCTATCGCAAACAGTGCTTCGGAATGTCACCGAGAGATGGCGGAAGCTGTCTTTCAGCGTTCCACTTCGTTTGCACTAAGATATCATACACATTCTCTATTCCACGCAGTCTTCAATTCGACACAAACGCGTTTCTTCCTACTCGCGTTTCTACACAATACCAGTGTTGCCAGCTTCAATTTGGACAAGTCACTAGAAGTACCATCGAATCTCGCTAGATTATGAGAAATCAGGATATCCAAAATTCTTTAGAATTCCCTAGATCTTATTAAGTCAGTTTTGGCCGTAAACCTTCTTATTTAAAGGAATATCCATACTAAAGTTTTAAGTATTCATTCACACACAACGACAACGTTTAACGAAAAAAATTAAACAGCGAATAGGAATGAACTACGAATTAAAATCTTGAAAAAAAAACTGTATGGTTATTACAGGGAAAATCCTGTGTCTTTGATAAACTATCTATGGCACACAGGGATATCAAATTACTAATTCTGTACGTAAGATACATCGTTAGGAAACCTGCGTACGCCGAAGAAGTAATTTTGATGCGTATGTGTGGTCTACCAATCTGCATTGGGCACGCGTGGTGTAATGCCCATACACCCTCCCTGAGAGTAGGCCTGTGACCTACAGTAAAACTTATACATACAGGGTCCTTCTTAATATGCTGACACTTTTTAAAGGGATGATCAGACCATCAAACTGAACAACTTTCTCTAAGGAACCAACATTGAAATCGCGAAACAAAAATCTACTGTCCTATACATTTTGGCTAGAGGTGATTTGCGGTTTTGATTGGAAAGCAATTTTTTTTTTGCGAATACAATGTTGGTCCCATAGAGAAAGTTATTCAGTCTGATGGTCTGATCATCCCCTTAAAAAGTGTCAGCAAAATAAGTAGGACCCCATAAAGATGTACCATTAAAACACCTAGGTCACCTTTTTAAAGTTTAGACCATCAAACGGTAGCATAATAATTATGTCGATTTCCTCAGTTTAAAGAATGAAATAAAATGTTTTGTATTTCATTGAATTATGATCCTCTTGTTCGATGACGGTTGCTAATACAAAATGACTGTTTCGTCCAATTTCGTGACAGAGTGATCTGGGTCATTCGTAACAGCTTTTTATGAATGAAAAGAATAACTCTGATGATGCGACACTGATTTTATTATAGAGATATCTATTCAAGATGCCACGTAATCGAAATATCAAGCGAAATCTTAGAGTTATACAAAATTGCGCAAATTATCGTACCTACAACGTTTAAAAAAAACTGGCCAAGTGCGTGTCGGGCCACGCGCAGGGTAGGGTTCCGTAGTTGCCCGTCACAATATACGAACTTATAGAAGGGAGCTTTTTGTTTTATACTATGGTTTAACGGCTAATAAAGTCTAAAAAGTATTTTTTTAAGTTTATTTATTTATTTATTTTCTTTAGGATCGCCAACAAGGTGAACACAATATTATAACAATTACATAGATTGACAAAAGGCGTGTGCCACCTCAATTAAAGGCAAGCACGGCATGCAATAGGCATAAGCAGGTTTGAGTTTAGTTACAATACAAAAAAAACTAAAAAATCAATCAATCAATTATTCCAGATTAGAATGGGTAATTAAACAGTATTCCTCTTCCCCTCCCAAATTTAGAGTCTTTATATAATTATAAGGTACAATAATATCAAAGAGAGAGCTATGAGCCATTCTCCAATGCATGATACGCTATTACTAAGTTGGTCGACTATTAAATTAAATTAAATTAAAATTAAAATTAAATACTCATTTATTACTCGTTAACTTGTACTTAGCGGTGCTTACTTAGCGGTGATAGTTTTCCTTTTAATTTCATCATTATACACTACTGCTATGAATTATTCACATATCCAGAAACAACCGTTTAGCTGGCAGGGGGGGGGACACTTGACTCTAACAAAAATTATCACTTTAAAGCTTAATATTTCGCTAACGGATCCCTAAATCGAAAAATGGTTTTCCCATACCGACCGTATTTTTAAAAGACTTATCCTACACCATGGGAATATCCCGCACCATTCACGGGTAGTGGAGGTACCCAAAAAATAATATTTTTCAAAATTTTATTCTATCACTTTGTCGGCGTGATTAATATGTGTACCCATGCCAAATTACAGCTTTCTAGTACTAAGCGTCTTTGAGCTAAGGACAGACGGACGGACGGACGGACATGGCGAAACTATATGTGCGTTCACACACTGACGGAGCGGCAGATGTCAGTCCATAGAACCACACCCGGTGCGTCAATGCGTCACCGTGTGTGCTTCTACGTGCGGTTTCATACAACTCCTTGCTTCACAAATGACGGACTGACGTTTGCTGCTCCGTCAGTGCATCGTGTGTGAACGCACTAAAGATTCCTTGTTGACTTCGGTACCCTAAAAACCGGCCAAGATGCGAATCCGGCTTCGAATCCGCACGGACGACATGCCATGTACCAATGAGTTTCTCTAGCTTATGCACGTAATACCTGCTCTCAAACTGTGAAATTATCCTTCCTCTCATTGTGAGGAAATCTGCATACGCTGAAGAAGAAAATCCGATGCGAATGTGAAGTCTACCAATCCGCATTGGGCACGCGTTGTGGAGTAACGCCCATACTCCCTGAGGGTAGTCTTGTGCCCTGCATTGCAGTGGGATGTATATAGCCTGTGATGGTGATGATGAGTGCATTATGTTACTAACCTGATAATCATAGTTGTACGGCTTCTGTTTCAATTTCAATACATTTTGTTCAGCGTGGTTAGAAATAGCTTTGTAGATAGGTGGCAGCACTGTGTGACCCTGAAACAATACAACTTTGTCATTTTAAAGGTTCCTTTCCCAAACGTTGCTAAGCTCGATCCCGAACTAAATGAATGGAAACTTTTTAAACACTTTACTATGGTTACGGTTTTTTAAGAGGATGACCAGATCATCAAACTGAACAACTTTCTCTATGGGACCAACATCGAAAAATGGATTCGATGTTGTTGCCACTCTTGCCACAGAGAAAGTTGTTCAGTTTGACAGTCTGATCCCCTTAAGAAAGTGTCAAGACGCTGTTATCCCGTCGAGGCCGTTTTTTGAACACGAACGAAATTGTTTTAAACTGTGTTTTAAAGTCTGAAATTAAATTATGTCTTATTTAAGGATCGGGCGGATGGGCGACTGTTCTCAATTACACGATTAGATTAAGTTTACTAGATAGAAAAACATCCCAAAGTTACCCCTTTTTGTTATGTTTTGTCAATACTATGATTAAACTGCTGATATTTAACTTTTTATTCTTGTACTTAACTAAATACATTAAATATTTCTAGTGAACTCAGAAGAATTTTTGGCTTAAAACTCCCATGAGCAAAGATATTGACGAAAAACACGTTTTTTTGCGATCCTGCTTTCAATTAGAGCGGGATGGCTAATTGTAAACTTATGCTTGCAAGAAAGAGACGCTTGCACTGGGATAACCTAGCCGACCATATACAATTGGTGCGCGGGTTCGACTTACACATAGGTTTTGGTTTTTCTATCCTCTGATATTATTAAGAGTATACTTTACTATCTGTTTTTCCTACTCTACGTTTTTCTACGTTCTATTTTTATAACACACCTTAAACCTAAACAATCAACTAAAAACAAAAACAAAAATCAATCATTAATTAATCAACCCTCCCTTAAGGGGTAGTTCCGTAAATAAAACAACACCTGTTTGTTACCATAAGCACAAAGCTTTGCCATAATCAATCATTCGCCTTAAGGCATGAATGGGTGGAAAAAAATAATATCACGAATTTGTTCTTTTGAGATGTTGGGCTATTAAAAAAGCGGGGTCGCGGTAAGTCTATGGAAAAACTATTTCTTATGGACATACGTCAACGGAGGGAAGAATATTTAGTACCAGGGTGACTTAACTTTGCTCAGAAAGTGCAATGAGGGATTTCCAGAAATCCATTTAAAAAAAAAGTAGTTCCTAATGGCTCGATAGATGGCGTTGACGAGACAGGGTTGAGCGACCTTGCAGATGATAAAATACAAATAAAATAGTAAGAATTTTTGTTTTTAAGTAAGCAGCAAAATATGAGCATATATTTCGTCAACGGATACGTCTGACTCAGTGACATGCATTTTTGTTTACTTTTTAGCCTAAATTTTTCGCCTTCGGACCCCTCCTGGTCAATGCCATCCTATCGCCGGTATGTTAAACTACGTTTGAGTAGCTGTCAGAAATCTTTTTCCCTGACGAGACTCTGTAAAAAGTGTAAGGAAATGTACCATTAGCCTTTAAACTTTACTCTACCCATCAAACTGGACAACTTTTACAATGGGAGCAAACCTGCCAGCCAGCGCAAAACAGTCGGCTGTTCCTGCTGCAATACCTACACGACTCAAACGTATTGGAACAGCAGATTTTTTTTTGTTCTGGTCGTTTTGTTCCCATATTAAAAGTTGTTCAGTTTGATGGGCAGAGTATGTGGTTTAAAGGTTAATGATACTTTTCCTTACAACCTGCATTCATCATCAGCCTAACATCTTCCACTGCTGAACATAGGCCTCTCCCAAGGCGCGCCACAAAACTCTGTCCTCGGCCTTCCTCATCCAGTCGCTCCCCGCTACTTTTTTTAGGTCGTCTGTCCAGCGGTCAGCAGGACGTCCCACACTACGCCTACCAGTTCGCGGTCTCCACTCTAGAACTCTGACACCCCATCGGTTGTCAGTTCTTCGGCAGATATGACCAGCCCATTGCCACTTCAGCTTGCTAATTTTCTGAGCTATGTCAGCCACTTTAGTTCTGTGACGACTCATTTCATTTCTGATGTGATCCCTCAGAGAAACACCGAGCATAGCTCTCTCCATAGCTCGCTGAGCGACCTTGAATTGATGAACTAGTCCTATCGTCAGGGTCCACGTTTCCGCACCATAGGTCTTCACTGGCAGAACGCACTGATTGAACACCTTCGTTTTGAGGCCTCCTACAACCTGCATAGGCATCATTAAATTGACAAACGATCATCATCATCATCATCATCATCTACAGCCTGAATCCATCCACTGCACTGCTGGGTATAGGCCTCCATTTGTTTATTCCAGTGTTTTAAAGGTTAATGATACTTTTTTGAACATCCTGTAGAAAAGTGTAGCAACGCGTATTTAGTGAGCACACAACATCGCTTGATCAACAGAGATTGCAAGTCACTACCAAAAGAATGGTTACAATGAGGAAGATGACCCAGATACAGGGTTCTGTACTTATATTGTTTGTCATTACGCAATATTGTTAATTTGCATTTGCTGTTCGAATGCTTGGAAAATACTAAAAAATTAATCACAAATAATTCCCCTAATCAAAGTTATAGAAACAAAAACCGGTCAATTGCGAGTCGGGCTACTCACGCAGCAAGGGTTCCGTACCACAACACATGTGGACTTGTAACTTAGAAAAAGTTTAGAAAAGTCTCCGGGCAGGCACGTATCCAAGGGGGATAGGTGGGATTTATCCCCCGAAATCCGAATATTTGTATGGAAAAGTGATTACAGCAGTTACTTTTAACTGCCTCCGTGGTCTAATGGTTAGATCATTGGGATCTTGACACGGAGGTCGTGGGTTCGATTCCCACAGGGGACACCTAGTGAAATGTCACTTTGTGCGTTTTTCCCCAGTTGGTTAGGACATTGCAGGCTGAGTCACCTGATTGTCTGAAAAGAAAGATGATTCCGTGCTTCGGATGGCACGTTAAGCTGTTGGTCTCGGCTACTATCTCTGGTGGTAGTAGTCGTTACATAAAAACCACGTCTGAATAAACTCTGACACCAGGGCTTGCAGCCCACTCAATAAGAAGAAGACCTAACGAAAGAGGTCGTTGTATCCGTACTTATTGCAACATAAAAACCACGTCAGAGGCCGTAAGGCGGTTTGAATAAACTCTGACACCAGGGCTTTGCAGCCCACTCGATAAGAAAGAAAGCACTTACTTTTTCATTGTTTTTATAAGAATATTCCCCCTCCCCTCGATATTTATGTCCCCCCCCCCTGAAACAAAAGTCTGGATACGTGCATGATTCCGGGACCTTTAGCGCGAGACCGACTCACACTTGGCCGGTTTTTAATTATGTTGTTACTTGTTATAATGTAAAATTTGCTCTATAATCACACCAAGTTTGACGCTTGTATGTATTACCGTTTTTACGATAGAGCGAGAAGAAAAAACGTTGATAAAAACTAGTTTCTTGTATTAAGGACTCGCCTTAATTTTTAACTCTTTGACATTTTTATATTTGTTAGCTAATCCGCCGTAATAACGCACATACTGTGAAAATTTCCACTGTCTAGTTATTACGGTTCAAAAGTAACAGCCCTAAATAGGTAGAACAGACGGACGGACGGATAACGTAGGCTGAATAGGTTCCCGTTTTCACCATGTGGGTACAGAACCCTTAAAACGCCCATGAGAAGAAATAGCGTAGTCTATTTCAAGCCACAAGGCTAAAATGAAACGATAATCATAATGCAGATATTGCATTCAACCCGTTCCATGGTTCCATCCCGTCGCCATGAATTCAGATGGCTTCCAATGGCTTAGCTAATGCCACGAATACCTAATGATTCATATTACTGCTCTGCTAATCGTTTACCATTTGAATGGCATTAGCATTATTGATTTCATGATCAACATGGTGCTTTTCAGTTTGGTTTTTATAATGTACTAGCGACCCGCCCCGGCTTCGCACGGATGCAATGCACATATAAACCTTCCTCTTGAATCACTCTATCTATTAAAAAAACCCGCATCAAAATCCGTTGCGTAGTTTCAAAGATTTAAGCATACAAAGGGACATAGGGACAGAGAAAGCGACTTTGTTTTATACTATGTAGTGACTAGTGTTTACCCGCAACTTTATCCGCACAAATTATATACCAGATTTTAAGTCAGATCATAAGCTATCAAACAAAAAAAGTTTCATCAAAATCGGTTCAGTAGTTCTTGCGTGATGCGCGAACAAACAAACACACAAACAGACAGACACAATTTCTAAAAAAGGTCGATTTCGAGTCAGGGATTCCTAAAAACCATATCGTAATCTTTTTTTTGTACATATCTTCAATGTACACTTCAGTTACAGTTTTATAATAGTTTAGAAGAGTAAAAACTTGAGGAGGACAGGGTGTAAGGAAAAGTATCATTATACTTTAAACCACATACTATAACAAACAAACAAACTGAGATCTTCGTCTGACAAAACAAAACTAGTCAAAGACTTTCGTTTGGGTGAGGGCAGCGCAGGACCGGTCGTTTTGGCGATCATTGGGGGAGGCCTTTGTCCAGCAGTGGATGTCCATCAGCTGATATGATAATGATGATGACTGATTTGTGATTCATCATCACAGCCTATATACGTCCCACTGCAGGACACAGGTCTACCCTCATGGAGAGTGTATTAGCGTTAGTCCACCACACGTGCCCATGCAGATTGGTAGACTTCACATACGCATCGGAATTTCTTCTTCAGCGTATGCAGGTTTCCTCACGATGTTTGAAACAATGAAAGTTACTAAAACTTAATCTACAAAGATCTTGAATTAGAACTTACCCCATAATCACCATATCCATCGCTCCCAAACTTAGACTTCCTAACCACATCAGCATAAGATACATAATCGTACGGCGCCACTGTGGTCACCGGAAACCCAAAACTCTTATACTCGTTTATCCTCGACAGATAACTTGGTTTATACTCGAAGTCGGGTTTGAAGGAAACCCTGTTGATTTGAGATTGTTCTGCTATGGAGTTGTTTTGGATCGGCTCAGGGTTCAGTTCGCTTCTGGCGATGCTCTCGATGAGTGGTCGTGATGTTACGATGAGGGGTGGCCGGGGTGGAGGGGGTGCGTCGTTTGGGAACAGCACTGGGCCGTGTCTGCGAAAGAGAATTAAATTTTACTAGTGGTTAAATTATATACCTACCAGATTTTAAGTCAGATCATAAGCTATCAAACAAAAGTTTTTGCGTGATGCGCGAACAAACAAACAAACAAACAAACACACAAACAAACAGACAGACAAAATTTCTAAAAAAGGTTGATTTCGAGTCAAGGATACTTAAAAACCATATCATAATCTTTTTTTGTAAATATCTTCAATGTACAGACATACTTCAGTTACAGTTTTATAATAGTTTAAATTAGATTAGATTACTCGATTCTATTGGTCGAATATGTTGCTCATTTTGCTTATTTTGCATATATTTAAATCGAAATTTGGCATGACGACAGATAACAGTAACCCAAAAACAGCAATGGACTAGTCATGAAGAAACTATTTTTTTTCGACACCCCTCCCATATAACGAAAAGGGGGTTGGAAAAAGAAGATTTTTTTTAATAAATCGAGTGAAGTGTCGTTGTATAGGTCTTGTCCAATGGAACAAAACTCCCATAGAAACTAAATCGTTATACAGGGTGTAATAAAGAAACACCCCAGTAATACTTAAGGAAGTGATTCGGACCATCAAACCGAACAACTTTGACTATGGAGCAAACTTAGAAATCGCGAAAAAAAAATCGGCTGTCCCATACATTTTAGTCGAGTCGGTACAGCAGTTTTGTATGGGAATGCCGATTTTTTTTCGCGATTTCGAAGTAGGCTCCATAGTGAAAGTTGTTCAGTTTCATGGGCTGAAGCACCCCCTAATATTACTAGGGTGTTTTGTTACACCCTGTATTGATTCTGACTCGAGATATATCTGCGCCAAATAGCTATATAAAGTGTGTTAAATATGGCTATATAAAGTCAAAAATAGGGCCTCCCCCGGTCTTTTCTTACTTGGTAGTCTCTGCCTGAGGTAGCTGCTGTAAATACTGTCCTTTGTAAGCGTGATGATTGAAATTCCTTGGCCTGAGCAGACTGGCTGGAGTGGAGACTTCTTCTGTGTTAACTTCCAGAAGGAGTAGAAGAAGGAAGACGATGCCCATTGTGGAGGACTTCGGTATCTGAAGGAAAGTAGGAAAGTGATTGTAAAATGCGTTACCTACTTAGGGGAAAGTGGGGCAATTACGAACACCTAAGAAAATCTTAAATAAAAAGAAAAATAATCACCATAGTAAATTTGTATCACGTCATAATCATAGCAAATTTAAACAGTTATAACTTCTCCTAATCAACATTTTGAAATTTCAATAAATAAGTCAACTTTTTATTAAATTACTAAACCCTTTAGCGTGGGGTAATTTCGACTAGCGTGTGGTAATGCCGAACACACAGAAAACAAATGACAATAAAAAATTAATGACAATAACAGAAGACAAGTGAAAATAACAGATAATAAACAATGCCTTAAATAATGCTATGAGATGATTGTTTTTCTACTTTGATAAATATTTACGCTATTAATCCATGTAATAGAGTACATTTGGCTTAGTTAAAAATTAGATGAAACCGAACGAAAATTTTCAAAGTCTTTTCTCATGAACTGCGTGCTCGGCCTCCGGCTTACAGTTGTCGTTCAGCACTGAGCGTGGAACGATTCATCGGAAGATATAAACGGATAACATATTTTCTGTTTCTAACTGCCCTAAACACCATCGTTCGAAGTTACTCGGCGTTCGCAATTCCCCCACTCTCCCCTAAGGGGGTGCTGCAGACCATCAAACTTAACAACTTCCACTGTGGAAACATCCAACACAACCAACAGGGAAACAGCGAAAAAAATCTGTTCCATACACTTAGGTAGTCATTTTCTATGGAACTTTTCTTTTCGCGTTTTCAATGTTGGTCATGTAGTGAAAGTTGTCCAGTTTGATGGTCTAAAAAACCCTCAAAGTATGTTTACACCTCGTGTAAAGCCAATTCCCCCCTTAAATTTATGTTTGAATAGGATATAGCTATCATACTGTCATTCATTACTCATTAGTATGAGCAGTGTGAGAGACAAAGCGTTCACTAAATACGATTAAGCTTAAATACATCTTGGTAAGTATTATAACCTTGCCTGTCGTGCAGGAGGCGATGGTTCGATCCCCGTCCAGGCCGACTCGTACCAATGAGTTTTTCGGAATTCATGTACGATTTGTAAAACCACTGGCTTTTCGATGAAGGAAAACATCGTGAGGAAACCTGCATTCTTCAATTTCGAGGCATGTATTGTACCCACTGTACAAGTGGCGACGGGCTCACTCCCCGTCACACTGGACAGAGTTTCGGTACTACTAGTTAAGGGTATATTATTCGGAGCGCGCTTTTTCGCTCTCGGAATAATATTCCCTTAAACGTGGATGTTCTGACTTTTCAGAATTTGGTCCATCCATGATCCAATTCACATTTTGGTCCAAGTCAACCTTAGTATGAGATCCTGGGAAAGATTGGACTTTATGTTATTTTATATAAAATAAAATGAAAAGAAGTGAAACAAATAGAAATGATCCGTACACGGCGCGGAAAATATATTTTCCTGAGAGCAGTAGTTGGATTGTAAATCCATTCTTTGTTTGTAGATTTTCTCTCGCACCTTGTATAATAAGAAAGGTAACATGATTTGAAAGAGACTTTATATCAGTGTAGGCACATCCAGAGCACAGAATACAGGGTGTAAGGAAAATTATTAAATACTATACCAATCAAACTGAACAACTTTTACTATTAACATAATACCCAATGTACTTACCTATAATAAATATTCTTATTGTTATTTATCTTTTTTATATGCTACTTTATATGATATTGAATTGACGTTATTCTAATGAAATTAATTTTTGACCTTACAATCATCCCTTGGTTAACAATCTACTATTGTATATTTAGATCAATAAAAGGGAATGTGTAGTTTATTCAATAAATAACTTAAGAAAACTTATGCGATATTTACAACATTGTATACAACTTATCACTAAATATGGCTATGATTAAAAATAAAAACTGATTGTGTCATACTTATTACCGGGTCCAACTTAATATGCTGACACTTTTTAAGGGGTTGATCAGACCGTCAAACTGAACAACTTTCTCAATGGCACCAACATCGTAATCGCGAAAAAAAATCTGTTGTCCCATACATTTGGCTCGAGTAGGTTTACAGTTTTGTATGGGAAGGCTGATTTTTTTTTTCGCTATTTCGATGTTGGTGCCATAGAGAAAGTTGTTCAGTTTGACGCTCTGATCATGTCCTTAAAAAAGTGTCAGCATATTAAGAAGGACCCTGTATTATTAATATTTGTACGCCTTCGGGCAAGATTTGGAGAGACTTTATTTTTATATTAGTATTAATTATACTGTATACCCATTTCTACGAATAAAATTTCTGATTTCTGGGAGCAAACCGACCAGAAAAAAAAACAGCTGTCCCATATGATACTAAACTGCAATACCTACCTACTCGACTCAAATGTATGGGACAGCTGATTTTTTTTTGCTCTTATCGGTTTGCTTCTATAGTAAAAGTTGTTCAGTTTGATGGGCAGAGTATAATGTGGTTTAAAGGTTAATGATTCTTTTCCTTACACCATGTATAGGCTGATGATGATGATGATAGTTTTAGTGAGGATAAATTTGTAAGTTTTCTTCCCTGCTTCAAAGTTATAAGCTAATGTTTTTTTCTCTTTTAAGTACCAATTTTTTTTACATTTGTTACTGCATATTGTACAGATTTCGTAAATAAACCACGAAATGCTCTATTTTGATCCTGCGAGCTGCGTTTACACGTGACATTCGTCGAACCTTATAATTGGACTATTGTCTCTACTTATCATGGCCGGACACTGCATATTAAATGCATATTCATGCCAACTCTGATTCGTTGCACGAAATACTGACATACTATGTGATTCTTTTGTTCTTTGTGTATTTTTAACATTTCTCGTTGCGACGACAGGTTCTTCTTATCATGTGGGAAAGTCCTGCACGACTAGCATGATTTCTCTTTTTGCGCGCGACTCGACTTTATTCCATATATTATAAGAGATAAGCGTACTTTTTGCAACCATCAGCAGCAAGGCTGATTCAGTGTTTATGTGGTGTAGAGCATCTGTGTGATGGGGATGGACCAGGTCTGCCTGCATAACTTCAGTCGGTTTAGGAGTTACAGACGTTTAAAGGTCTGGAAAAAAATTACGAACAGCTGCAGGGCTGATCGTATGATATTATTGTAGTATACACTGTAGCCATGTGAACAGTACAAAAACTGACATGGTTCATCAGTCGGTTTCGGAGTTACTGACGTTCAAAGGTCTGACCTTTGAACGGCTGTATCTCCTAAACCGACTGGCAGTTCATGTCAGTTTTTGTACTGTTCACATAGCTACAGTGCATACTACAATAATATCATACGATCAGCCCTGCAGCTGTTCGTAATTTTTTTCCAGACCTTTAAACGTCTGTAACTCCTAAACGGACTGAAGTTATGCAGTCAGACCTGGTCCATCCACATCACACAGATGCTCTACACCACATAAACACTGAATCAGCCTTGCTGCTGATGGTTGCAAAAAGTACACTTATCTCTTAGTCTAATACTACTTCGCTTTCCGAAAACCGCAGGAACAGGTTATTTTCTATGGAGAAAAGGCCTCAATGATTTCCATACAAATCTTAAATTAATCCTAGCTTATATGTATGTATGATACGAATAATTACAATATAATATCATCATCATCATCAGCATATATACGTCCCACTGCAGGGCACAGGCCTACCCTCTATAGGTTGGGTGTTTGGGCGTCCACCACGCGTGCCCAATGCGGGTTGGTAGACTTCACATAATATGCATCAGAATTTCTTCTTCTGCATATGCAGGTTTCCTCACGATGCTTTCCTTCACCGTTTGAGAGCAGTCGGTAATGCGTACATAAGTTAGAAAAACTCATTGGTACGTGGCATGTTGTCCGTGCGGATTCGAACCCGGACGCGTCTTTACAAACCCTATACTGTTTCAGTCACCATCTCGACTATAATAGACTAGGTTTTGCTGTCGATAAATACTTGAAAAACCCTATCCGATTTCAGTCAAAATTGGCACTCTAATAGTATAGGGTTTTTGCGCATTTATTCCGGTACATTTAGTAGTCATAAACCCTAACCCGGTTGACTCAAATATATTGGCTTTTTAAAAGTCAAACGTTCAATAAAACATAGTCGAATATAGTATCCTTCGCCATCTGATGATTATTGTGCGATAGTGATTGGATAAAACCTTATTCTTATTCGTAGATAAAACCTAACTGATTAAAGTGTCTGCGATCGTGATTGGTAGTTAATCTTATCACAATTGTGTGATTGAGGGTTTAGTATATTGTTCCTATGGCTTACTTCACTTCTGTTGAGGTCTTGTAATACGCTGTGTTTTTAGGTTTCAACTTTGCCAAAAAATGATAAAAGAAATATTGAATAACATTTTGGGTGATAGTGTTCGTTGATACTTGCAAAGGAAATGTGACAATTTTATTAAAGGCTTTTCTCGTAGTACAAATACGTATAATAAAATATAGTAAGTATCAGTAGTGTTATACGAAATGCGTGCACAAACAGACTTACACGCAAACAGACAAAAAATTGTATTATTATGTATGTAGGCTTAGTTACCATAGATATTATTATTGTAGTTCTTTATATTATTCTGTTGATATTTTAGGGATAAAGAATTTAAATTTATTTAAGTATTTACTTATCTTCAAATAGTTATATATTTTTCTGTTTGTGTTTTGTGTTTAATTACAATAATATAAACTCATATTATCATAAGTACAACACTATTTATTTGTATGTAATACATACAACAGTACCTACACACATAAATGCTATGTGACAATATACCTACTCGCAATTTTAATAATACGAATCACACCATAATAGACTAGCTTTTGCAGTCGTTATTTACCTAGCGGAGTCGATGAGAAACCCTATGCGATTTCGGTCCGATTTCGTACGGTAACGGACTAGGTTTTTTCACGATTTTGCGCAAAAAAACCCTAATCGATTATGGTACCGATCCGGACTGAAACGGTATAGGGTTTGTAAAGACGCAACCCGGACCTCATGATTGAGAGTCCATACCTCTCCGCAACGCGCCACCGAGCTCTGCAATAATTATGTTATAAATATATTTTGTATACCTTTGGATTTGCACTGCTGGGAATGAATGGTGATCTAAAATGCATGTCAAAAAAACCTTTTGTATGATATCTCAAATCAATCGAGTCTAATTAGAATCAATCATAACGTCAAAAACAAATTAATTAAACAATGCATTTAACATTTGAATTCAAAATTGGTTCGGACTTTTAACAAAGGAGATAACAATAATAAGGGCTTTATAAAAACAATCGTGGGAGTAAAGACCCTATTATAAGTCTTATGAAACAAAATGATAAAATTCAATGGTTTCGAATCAATTTTATGGGCCGGGGTCAACCTTTGTCCGAAGGTTCAAGTATGGGAAGTGGTATGCGATTCAGTTGTTAATTGTTAAAGTTTTTGTTAACATAATGTGGAAATCAGAACTACTATTTACATTATTCTGAGATTCAGAGACAAAAATCAATCGCGTTCGTCCCTTATGGCAAAATCCATACATTTTCTACTCAGACTTAACTCAGGCTACAGAAAAAGACAGCCATGAATTTATTGATGAATCTGCACCAGCCGCGATGGCAACTGAGTTTCGCAACCAGTGGTCAAAAAAGTTAAAATCTTTCGTACCAGAAAGGCTGGCTGGGTGGCAGGCTGGCCACATCTGAAAGTGATAGGTGGACTGTTCAAAGTATATAAGTAGTAGTTAGGTATACAAGGTTTAGAGAATTGAGAGAGTAAAATTACCTCAATGTTGGTTACGTCGTTTAGTAAGGCCTAGCGATGAATCTATGAGATCTCAGAAAGAAAACAGCTATAATTATCATACTAACATTCAATTCCTACCGCGCAAAATGTATGGAGGAGCCTTATGATGTTACTTAGGCCCATCACATACCTGCGGAATTGCGATTCGGAATCCCGAATGAAAACAGGTTTTTCGTATGGAGGTTCCCCCTCCACATTTGCGAACGGGATTTCAAGCCTATACGAAAACCGGTTTGCATTCGGAATTCCGAATTGCAATTCCGCATGTATGTGATGGGCCTTAGTTGGTCCCTTAGTAAAAGTTGTTCATAATTATTGATTCACTCCTTTGATCTTTCGAAAGCAATTATCTTACTCCCTGTATATCGAGGAGATTTAGGTACTAGACATCGAACTCAAGTCAGCTGGAGATCCATTGAAGGATCCGACTGGGAATGTGTATGGAATGTGCCCAACTTGCAGAACTGATAATAATGTAATTGGTGACCTTTGGAGTCCATGATATTAATGTTAATACTAAGCTCACTGTTTGAAGTGAAAGGTTATGAAAAGCCACGATTGGTCAGACACAGCTGTTCCTGTGAATGATCTTGTGTTTGTATTGTTATACCCTACTTTCTATGGTAATCTATCTATATAGAGTCACTTTTAATTAGTTGGCGAAACTCAACCAGGGCACTTGTTAATGATAACAGATTGCATTATCAATGTTTATAATAGTATATATTGATGATTAACAACATGATTATTATCATGCGTAAGGTACGCCCAGTGCATGCAGTATGACCTCAGAATCATATGATCGAGCGGGGGGTCATTACCACGCAGTTGTACTTAGCAAACTAATTAAATTTAACTATATAAGCTACTATTTTAAAAGTAAAGTTGTTATTCCAGGGCGAAAATTCTCGGGTTTTGTGCAGTCGAGAAAATTGCTCGATCTCGAAAAAGTAACCAGGCTGAGAATTAGCAAGTGTTTAATTATAAGGTAAGACGAGGTTTGACCACGTTGACTTCGGTTGATAAGGACTGAAAGACATAGTGTTAAGCTAAACAGATTCAGAACTAACCATGGAAGGACCAACTATCGCCTTTACAAGTGGGGTCTGAAGGGGTAAACGATCTGTGACTGCGGGGCACCTGACCAAACCATAACCCCTGTGGTAAATGAGTGAACTCTGCGTCGTTTTCCCGGTGGAATTGAAGAACTCCATAGTTTAACTCCGGCTCCGGAAGACTAGCTGAAACACCTCGACCTTGAAATGTAACTGGTATCCAAACAGAAGGATATAAAATGCCACACCATGAGTAGGTACTCGATACAATATGTTAAAGGCTTCCGCACATTGCAGCGATATTATCGAGCGATATTATCGACAGCGATATCGCGACACCTTACATACTGCAGCGATTCCGCGATTCGCGTCACGCATGCGCCCTTCACTGAATGTAGTACAAAGAGATTGCGTCAGGTTGCGATAATATCGCGGCAGTGTGTGGGATCGAGCGCGTCCCCATACAAAATGTACTGAGAACAATTATCGCAAAATCGCAGCGATGTTATCGCTCGATAATATCGCGGCAGTGTGTAGGATCGAGCGCGTCCCCATACAAAATGTACTGAGAACAATTATCGCAAAATCGCAGCGATAATATCGCTGCAATGAGCGGAGGCCTAAAATCTCTTTCTGAACGACGCACGTCAACGTAGCCACGAACAAAAGCTAGCTTATATCTTACAGAATTACAGACAAATCCCTAAAAGGCCTATCAAACAATAATCAAGCTTAACACCTCTACAAAAACACGCCAATCACCTCAATTGTTTTGACAGCCAATTCGTAAAAAACAGGCGAAAAGAAAAACCGGCCAAGTTCGAGTCGTAGTCGCACGCGGAGGGTTCCGTACCTCCACACAATACAGTATGTAAGGAATAGTATCATTAACCTTGACCCATCAAACTGAACAACTTTTGCTCTGGGAGAAAACTTCTCAGTGCAAAAAAAAATAATCTGCTGTTCCATACTAAACTGCAATGCCTACTAGACTAAAATGTATGAGACAGCAGATTTTTTTTCGTTCTGACAGGTTTGCTCCAGTAGTTAAATGTTGTTCAGTTTGATGGGGAGAGTATGTGGTTTAAAGGTTAATGATACTTTTCCTTACACCTGTGTATATTAACTTACCAACAATTTTGGTTTTTTCCGGGACCCAGCGCGCTATACTGACACCTGACCGTTTTTTATTATTTGTTGTTTTACCTTAAAGTATAGGTACACTACAGTACTATCAGACCAAGTTTGAAGCTTGTATGTATTAATGTTTTTACGATAGAGCTAAAACAAATTACTTGTATAGTGACCCTTAGTTTTGAATTTTTTGTTTTATTATTATTTGTTAGCTTTAAAATAATGATGTGAATAATTCTGACCACCACAAAAGGGATAACGGGGGTGAGTTTATGTGTGTGTATGTTTAAACACATAATAACACATGTTCTGTGAACATTCCATCTCTTTCCTTATTATTTAATAGCCTTTATAATGTAGGACAGACGGACGGATGGACAGCGTAGCGTAGGCTTATGGATCGGGTCCCTTAGTTGATAGTTGGCCTTAGAACCTTAGATCAAAGTTTAATTTAACTTTGATTGGCCTAAAGCGTGTTAAGTTGAAGCACGCAACTAGGGCAATTGGTCTAAACAAACTAGCACAATTATCTCTCAAATCTAGGGCAATTGCATACAAATTTGAAGAATACCATTCATTTGTTTTGCCTCATTTTTCTGGTTTGAAATGTTCCATTAATTTTACTTCGATCTAAGCCGTTGGCACCCATTGGCTACGGAACCCTAAAAATAGCATTCAAATGTTTATTATCTTGATTGCGTCATTGTCTTGTGAACACGGCTGTCACAGATACGGCGGCCATATTGGCGTTGTCACGGCGACGCATTGTTTTCCCGCGCTCGCGTGCGAAAATGGCTGGATTTGTGTCGTGTTTACATATGAAAATGTACAGTCGGCTGTCTATTTTATGTTTGTATCTTTTTAGCTTAGTTCTTTTATGGGTGGTTTCCGTCCATACAAAACTTTGTCGTAGAACACTCGTAGACGGTATTAGTAAAAGTAATGTTTTATATATTATGGAATAATAGCTTAAAAAATCTAGATTGCTCGTATGAAATAATATTTACAATTTATAATATTATTACGAAGATATCAAGCTGTGAAATTATTCATACAAAATTTCAAAGCTTCGTAGTTAATTATATTATAAATTGTAAATGTTATTTGATACGCGCAATCTAGATTTTCTAAGCTATTTTTTCATATATATAACATTACTTTTATTAATACCGTCTACAAGTGTTCTACGATAAAGTTTTGTATGAAATTGACAACTCTGCAACCACCTTAAACACTTATTTTTGTAAATACCTACACCTATACAGGGTGTAAGGAAAAGTATTATTAACCTTTAAACCGTATACTCTACCCATGAAACTGAACAACTTTCACTATGGGAGTTAACTTGTCAGAATATAAAAAACTGCTGTCTCATCCATTAGAGTCGAATATTCGCTGCAGTTTATTTTGTATTTTTTTGCTCTGATTGGTTTGCTCCCATCGTAAAAGTTGTTCGGTTTGATGGGTAGAATTTTCCTGACACTCTGCACTTTCCACATAAACTATGAATGATTATTATTTTAAATTTACTATTCCACGGGTTCACTCCCCGGCACACTACTGGACAGAGTTTCGGTACTAGTGAAACGTGGATGTTCTGAGGTTTCAGAATATCTCTGACTAAATTTCTTCGGGGAATATAGTCGTGAGCATATGCTATACTATGCAATTTAGTATTAAAATTTTTAATTAGATAGGTACCTGTTGTACTTTCTTATTTGTTTTGTTTTTATAAGTTTTAGGTGGACAATATTAGGTAGGTACTATCTCGGACTTTTCCGCCTGACCACCACTAGGCTAATTTTTGCTTGCATACTAAAAAATAAAGGCGCTGTCTAGCCCCCGCCCTACTGATGAAGAGACCAATGAATGAATAGTTTCCAACCAATAAATTATGCGCAAAATTAAGCAAAAAAATCTTAAGTGATCAGGTGGAAAAATCCGCGCACCTACGTACATTATTATACTGGGAGCAGCTCTAGCTAGGGAAAATTCGACAATTTACCCATACATCATCAGTCAAATAGGGATGCAAGATATTCCAATTCCTATCCTCGTTCCTTCCAGGCATTTTCGACAAAACATTAGCTTACTGCCCGTATGTCTTTATACAGGTTCACATGGTGCAGTCAGCAGCAAAAAGATGTATGCCTCCTCGTGCAAAAGATGTATACACTTTAGTACTACGCGTAGTACTAAAGTGTATACATCTTTATACTACGACGTAGTAAAAGTGCATCCATCTTTTTGCTGCTGACTGTACATGGTATGGTGGATTTTTTTTCCAAAACGGGTCTTAATGCGCACATCATATTATAGCACACTATTAAATATCTTATGAAACATTCAAATCGAGTGCCTTTTAAAAGGTGGTTAGGCGTCTACTGCATGAAATTGGATTTCATCTTGGGCAAGTATCACAACGGAGCTGAAGTCCTTTTAAAAAGCATATGGGCGTTAAGGTGGTTGGAGAGCTGTCAATTTCATACAAAACGTTGTCGTATAACACTCGTAGACGGTGTTAATAAAAGTACGAAGATATCACGCTTTGAAATTATTCTTACAAAAATTCAAAGCGTGATATCTTCGTAATAATATTATAAATTGTAAATATTATTTGATATGCGCAAACTAGATTTTCTAAGCTATTTTTCCATATATAAAACATTACTTTTATTAACACCGTCTACGAGTGTTATACGACAACGTTTTGTATGGGCGGAAACCACCTTAAGAGGCTATGTAGGCAAATATGCTATCCGACATTATTATCTTCGACGTTGCTGAAGCCGTTCTAAGAATAAGTGAGGGTGTTTCAAATCTCTGTTCCTTTAATTTTTGAATTATAGCTAGGCTATTAGGCTGTAATTGTTCCTAGGCTATTTTAATAGAGCTGTTGTTGTTTCGTTTCTATTTTGAATGGAGTATAGTTTCAGTTTGTTTGTTGTACAATTCGTAAAACTAGATAAATATGTAGGAAGAGATCCAGAGATGTCTTTTGACAGTGAGTTGAGACGAAAATGTATGGATTTTGACGTAGGTACGGGAAATCTCGCAACCACACAATTGATTTACAAGTTTATGAAATTGGTACAGGCACTTACACAGGCACTGACATTGTAATGATCCCAAGTAAAGCTCCAGGCTTTTTTATTTTGTTATGGGAACTAATACAACAACGGAACACACACGGCTTTTTTTTTTTGCTTCGTTCGTTTTTCTTCTATAGTAAAAGTTGTTCAGTTTGATAGGTAGACTCCTACACCCGTATATTCTTAGTTGTTTTCTTGACATTTCCTTCCAGTTTTTGACAAAAATGTAAAGGAAACAACTAAGTATACAGGTATTAGTAATGATATCCTATACTATATTTTAAATATTGCGTTACATGGTGATATTTTACTGACTGTACATTTTCCATTCCTTCTAGGTTTGTGTGTGCAGTACTTGCAGGTGCCGACTAAAGGAATTTAAATCCATGGGAAACTGCATGTATCTAGGTATTTTTCTGTTGAAATTTAGGTCAAAAGTCTTTGTTGTTTGTTCTTGCGGCTCTTTCTTACAATGATGCGTCAATAGATTCTCCCACGGCGGTTGACAAATATTTGTTATCTCTCTCTACTATCAGTTTACCTATAGGCTTAGATCAAAATAAAATTAATGGATAGGCCCAAAGCGCGTTAAGTTGAAGCACACTACTGGTGCACTTGGTCCATAAAAACTGGCACACTTGGTCTGTCATCTCGGTACATATTTGAAGTATACCGGTCATTTGTTTTGCCTTATTTTTCTGGTTTGAAATTTTCGCGTAAGGCATAAGCATAAGCATATGCTCACGACTATATTCCCCGAGGGGGTAGTCAGAGATATTCTGAAACCTCAGAACATCCACGTTTCACCAGTAGTACCGAAACTCTGTCCAGTGTGACGGGGGGTGAGCCCGTCGCCACTTATAATGGACAGTGGGTACAAAGGGCGCGCGTAAGGGCTTTCCATTAATTTTACTTTGATCTAAGCCTATAGGTAAACTGATAGTAGAGAGAGATAACGAAGCCTATAGGTACACAACTGTTTTTATAGCAGAAATTTTTTAAGGGTAGCATCCTTTTAAACTAAGAGTCTAACCATCAAACTGAACAAATTTTACTATGGGAGCAAAGAGATTGGAGCAAAAGAATTTTTTTGAAAAACAAGAAAATGACAGGATCAAAACTGAAATCGCGAAAAAATATGCTGTTTCATACATTTTGGTCGAGTTACTATTGGCATTTTCTGTTTTTTTACGCTATTTCAAATTTGGTTCACATTATAAAAGTTGTTTAGTTTGATGGTCGGATCTGAATCAACTCCACTTCCTCCGTTCACATCCTGACTCCACCACTTGACTGGCCATAGACCATCTTCCATACTAAATTAATATTCAAATCCCTGTCAAAATGATTATTTCTAATCTTTGCAAGGCGATAAAAAAATCGTGGTCTCTCATTTTGTAAAAATTCCACCCTTTCACAGTTAAATTAAAAAAAAAAAATTTGTCCTTAATAAAAATAAAAAATACTCACCAAAAAAATAAAAACTCAAAAAGCACAAAAGAAAATTCTTAAATTACTTTTCCGTCACATCACAATTTCACTTAAAAATTAACAAAAAAAAAAAAAGAACACAAAAAACAACAGATTACGCAAAAACAACCCAATTTACTTTTAATTCCCGCAAAGAATAAAAAGGAAAATTATAATTATTTTTTTAAAACCGCCAAGATTAAAAAACTTCCGTAACACGTTCAAAGCTCAACGGTTAATAAGGAAATGACAACCGTTTCGTTATTCCACACTTATTTATCACTTGCATAGAAAGTACTAAACTCGCTTTAGAACCTTTTCTTATTCCAACAGACACTTTTTCTTTACACAAAAAAGTCTCACAGAACCGCTCTTATGTCATTTCACTAGGTTTTAAAATAGATTGATTTTCGAGACCTAAAAAAGGAAACAAACTTTGAAATTTTATGTTGTATTTCGGTTTGAATTTACTTTGATAAAGTGACAAAAGCTACTATAGTAAACTTTTGTTGTGAAACTTTAGAACTTTGTCGTTGTAAAAACGTATGTTTAGAACAAGGTTTTTACTTGTAATTTTATAGTGTAGTTACTTAGAAATGGTGTTAAAGTTCTATTGTTGATTGTTGCATATTTTTACGACTGCGCTTCTTACTAAACAACAGTATAGTGTATTTTACCTACTTTACACAATATAGGTTGTAAGTAAAAGTATCATTAAATTTTAAACCACATACTCTACCCATCAAACTGAACAACTTTTGCAATTGGATTAAACGATAAAAAAAAATCGGCTGTTCCCATTGCGGTACTATGTTAACTATGTTACTATGTACATAATTCGGTATGTCAAGTTTTTTTTGGTCTTCATTTTTATATATTTTACAGATAGAAGACATAATTTTAAGACACCTATTTCATTCTTATTGCGATTAATCGAGTTTATCAATATAAATTAAATGTTTACATTATTTTGATCTGTAATCTCTAAGTGCAAAAATGGTGGAGAGAAAATAATTGGACTCTAAAACTCTCTTAAACTCCATGGAGAAAAACTATCTACTGCTATATTTAAAAAAAATTAAACCTGCCTCCTCTTTCTAACTCTATGCTGGAAACAGATACGGCAACATCAAATGTCAAATTCTGACATTGTGAATGTATTTTTTTTCTTAATGGCCGGTTATTTTAAGTTGATTTTATGTTTACCAAGGAGTTCACAGGTATGCCAGTGACGTCACTGAACGGACCGAAAAACGACGTTATTTTATTAAAAATATCTGTAATCCTTTCATTTTAAAATCTCTGACATAGAAAATATTATGATTATTGAGACAATTATCTCGAAATGGTTTTCGATTCAGCCCTCCAAAAAAAAACTTGACATACCGAATTACTCAATGGCTGTTCCATACGTTTGCGTCGAGTAGGTACCTATATACCGTAGGCCGGTATAGTACTTTAGTATGGAACAGATGGATTTTTTTACGCTGATAGGCTCCCATAGTAAAAGTTGTTGCCGTAAGGCAGTCTGAAAAAACTCTGACACCAGGACTTGAGCACACGATAAGAAGAAGTAAAAGTTGTTCAGTTTCATGGGTAGAGTATGTGGTTTAAAGGTTAATGATACTTTTCCTAACACCCTGTATATTTCTTATTCCTAATACTTAAATGTTTCAGAATACTTGATTCGTTTATTTTACCATACAAAAATCGGTTATTTATTTTATAATTATTATCTGTAATATTGAAATAAATTTACATTTGATTCGTTCAATAATAATAAATAAAAAAAATTAAAGGAAAACAAACACAAAACATCAAATTAATAATTAATTCAGTTTGATATCATAGCTTTCTACAGGGTGTCCCGTAAATCGACGTCAAGCCGGAATCGGGTGATAGGACAAATCACAATACCTATAGTTACCAGAAAAATAAAAAAGAAAATCTAAGCCATGATTTTTTTTAATTATATGCATTTTTAATGGGTCACTGCCGTTTGAACAACAGTTGTTTAGCAATTTTAAAAAAAATAAACAACGTTCTACAAATGAGTCGTTTCACAAATCATCATTTAGTAGGAATAGGTTTCACAAACCATTTATTTAATTTTGTGATCAGTTGTAAAATTGTCACATTGCAACATTTCATTCTCAAGACACTTCGATATGAAACTGTGTTATTTAAACATTCATCTTTTGTTAGAAACTCGTTTTATATTTTATTGTTTGATCAGCAAATTACTAAATATAACAACGTTTTACAAATATCGATGATCACATTATTTCATTTCACAAAACCGAACCAGAGAGGGGTGCCTCTTCCACGCAGTCTTGTCTGTACATGCATGTGCATGCTTGCTTGCATGTTGCATGCTTGCTTGCTTGCTGCATGCCTGTATGCATGCTTGCTTGCATCTTTGCATGTGTGCTTGCTTGCTTGTTTGCTTGTCTGCATGTTAGGGGGTGCAGGGGGGCTGGGCCCCCCGCTCGGGGGGTGCGGGGGGCGGAAGCCCCCTGCCTGAGAAAAACATATTGGAGCTTGTCGAATTCTAGGTTAGGTTAGGTTAGAACATGTATAACACTTAGCGGAGCGAGCGAAGCGAGCGGAGCATCAACATGCTTGCTTGCATGTGCATGCCTGTTTGCATGCTGCATGCTTGCTTGCTTGCTGCATGCTTGTGTCTTCATGCTTGTGTGCATGCTTGCTTGCATCATTGCTTGAGTGCATGCTTATTTGCTTGTTGCTTAGGGGGCAGAACGGTAACATCAAAACTGTAGGTTAATGGTTAGACTAGGTTAGGTTAGTTAGTATGTCATGCTGCATTTTTGCGTATTTGTATGCTTGGTTTAGCGTACATGTATGTTTTATGCATGAAGCACCAGGAAAGACGGGTGTTACACGCTCATTCTCGCGTCAGTCTGGTCCATCAATCTAGTCACGTCAGACCTAGAACGATCGTCAGACTGACGAACATTATTAAAATATTTGAAATTAAAGTTTAAAATGAAATTGCAGCAAGTTTAGTAGATGAATTTTAAAAATGGCAAATAACGTTTTGTGATATAAAAAATGATTTATCGTTGTTTGCTAAATAATTCATTTGGTAAATAAGATTGTTGTCGCATAACTGATGTTGAAATGTTGTTTTAACTATAAACATAATATAATTCAATGCATTTGCTAAATGACTACTTTCCATAAGTAAATATGTGTATGAACACCTTTGTTAAATCACTAGTTTGTGAAATGAAACATTGTTAAACGTTGCTTGAGAAGTGATATTTTTCTTATTGATTGTGTGTTAAACATTAGTGAACCATTTTTAATGTACGTCCTGTGATAGTTTTTTAGCTCCTACTGCTACAAATTTTAACTTTTTATTTTTCTTATTTAATCCGGAATAGTGCTAATCTAACCTGTTGCTTTGAATTCTCAGGGTGTATATTTTCACGAAAAAAAAATGACTGTAATTAAAAAAAATTATGACTTAGATTTATTTTATTATTTTTCTGGTAGCCATTATGATTTGGCCTATCACCGGATTCCGGCTTGACGTCGATTTACGGGACACCCTGTATATATATTTCTGAAATTGAGACAAATCAATATTTTTTTTAAATCGATATGCATTATTAATAAATTAAAATTGTATTTGACCACAAAAACTGAATATATACCTAATGTAAATTGTAACCTATTAGTTGCCTTTTTTCAGTACCTCTACCTATCTTATCTTGAATTTGATGAGTATTTTGTCCCTTTGCTGGGCAGATGCTTTGTCAAATAATTGTTTTTTCACCTCACAAGCTCGGAAAAATTCTGTTTATCATTCGAAATCTGAGTGCAAAAGTGTATTTTATCCGCTAGCGTGGAAAGAGTTTTTGAAATTCGAATCTGTCTATTCAATATTTTTATATACCGCCAATCCACAGAAAATGCTTAATAACTATTTCATGACACTGGCCAGCACGAAAATGTTCTTTTTAGCAATTCACTTTTTTTCCTCGCTGTTGTGAGGTGAAAAATTGTGTGTTTCGCTCGGCTGCAAAGTTATTCTGCGTCTCGTACCTTTGAAACCTTCGCTAAGCGCTCAGGATTCTATTATTTGAACCACTCGCTTTGCTCGTGGTTCAATCCTAGAATCCTTCGCTTGCTCAGGTTTCAATAAAAGTACTCGCGCCAAAAAGCAACTTTGCAGCCTAGCATAACAAATAACTATTATAAGGTAGGTACCTACATAGATAATGTAATTAGCTCCACCATGTAATGACATCGAATACTATATAATTACATGTTTGAAAAAAAGAAGCCAAGTCTTTTATCATAATTTAGATTGTCAGCAGGTTCATTCGATGAAGGTATTCCACTTAAGTTGTGTGTTTTTAAGGAAATTTTACGATATTTAGTAAAAAAAAATTTATAAAAATCCGTGTAAATAATATTTACACGGATTATTTTTTTAAGGTTAGCGTAAAATAAACGTTCTACAAAGTAATTTTAAAGATATATTATATTGTATAATCCAACAATAGGGAGGTTTACTACACAGAAATATGATACAGTAAAATACGAAGGATGATACTTTTTTTTTCATATTTACATATTACATATTTTGATAAAATGATGTTACCTAATTTATGTCATGTAGATTTGCAAAATATTTGGACAAAATCGAATCTACTAAAATCTCAATTAATAGTCCATAAGTGAGATAGTTCATAATAAAGTACCTCAGAGGAAGGATATTTTTATTCTTAGGTAAGTACAATCTCTTTGTAAACTACCAAAGTTTACGAAAAACCATTAAAACAAAACATTAACTAATTTTATCATCAAAAGATTGCTCAAGAGAGACAACACCAAAGTAGTCATTAAAATTGTATAGTGTAAGTTTACAATTTAATTGTTTATTATTACAGAACTTGGCATCAGTTTTACGAGCGCAGAAATTACCTAAGAGCGTATAGAGGTTGTTACAAATTATAATGACTGTGCGAAGTTTTCTTCACTATCACACATTTACATCTGGGAAAGTATGATTCCTTATTATTATGCGTCATTATATAACCTCCGTGGTCTAATGGTTAAGAGCATTGGGCTCTTGACACGGAGGTCGTGGGTTCGATTCCCACGGGGGACACCTAGTGATATGTCACTTTGTGCGTTTTTCCCCAGTTGGTTAGGACATTGCAGGCTGAGTCCCCTGATTGTCTGAAAAGAAATATGATTCCGTGCTTCGGATGGCACGTTAAGCCGTTGGTTCCGGCTCTATCTCTGGTGGCAGTACAGTAGCCGTTACATAAAAACCACGTCAGAGGCCATAAGGCGGTCTGAAAAAAACTCTGACACCAGGGCTTGCTGCCCACACGATAAGAAGAAGATGCGTATAGCTCATAATTTATCAAGCTTTAGTTATTACATAAATAGACGATAGGATCATCATTTCATTTCAGGGCGACTGAATTCACTCCCAGTACGATATTAATAGTGCAACGCGGTCAGATTGGGGCCTTTTTGACCATCTGCATGCAAACCTCGTACGAGACCCGACTGTCAAACCGGCTGCAAATTTGATAAGGATCGGAAGACATGGAGTGCGATTTTAGAATCTCATTCGCTGAGCTCAAAAGTTGAAAATGTCAAAATTACTATGGAGATATACATCTTACTACTGCTGATTTGACTTTTAAAAATTGCACTCCTGAAGTATGATTATTGAAAGTCAAATCAGCAGTAGAAAGATGCATATTTCCATAGTATTTTTGACATTTTCAGCTGCTGAGCTCAGCGAATGAGTTTCAAAAATCGCACTCCTGGGCTAAGCTGAACTAACCATTGGAAGGACCAACTCCCACCTCTACAAGTGGGGCCTGAGGGAGTCACCGATGTGCGTCTGCGGGGCACCTGACTAAACCCTCACCAATGTGGTAAATGAGTGCACCCTACGCCGTTTCCCCGATGGCATTAAAGAACTCCATAGGTTAACCCCGGCAGCGGAAGACTGGCTAAACGTCTTGACCTCGAAATTTAAACCTCCCAGGATCCAAGCAGGAAGACTAAAAATGCCATGCCATACGATATGATGAGGATCATCATCAGCCTGTCATCGTCCACTGCTGAACATAGGCCTCTTTCTCGGGACCCTTATCGTGAGACCGACTCACACTTAACCGTTTTTCATAATTTGTTGTTATAATGTAGAGTTTGCTCTTTAACCGCCCCAAGTTTGACGCTTGTTGGTATTACCGTTTTTACAATAGAGCGAGAAGAAAAAACGTCTATAAAAACTAGTTTCTTGAGAACCCCCCTTAATTTTTATATTTTTATTATTTTGTTAAGAAATTCGCTGTAATGAATGACGCATATTCTTTGAAAATTTCAACTATCTAGCTATTACGGTTCAAAAGTTACAGCCCTAAATAGGTAGGACGGACGGACGGACGGACGGACAACGTAGGCTTAGTAATAGGGTCCCGATTTCACCCTTTGGGTACGGTACCCTAAAAAGTACCACGACAAGTAGCTCAAACCCTATAGTGGATCTTGTAATTTAATCACAGTTAATTCCAAAACGTAACCCATCTTCTTTAAAGTAGGTTAAAAGTGTCACAAACCAGACGGATCACGAACTAATCTGTCACGACTCCCTTTATTAAGGTTAAGTAATGGTTGTATAATGGGCTCAGGTATTATCATCACTGCCTTCGAGTTCAATAGACTCAGGTCAGGCTTGAGGTTTTTTAGGGTTCCCTTGGTATATTACGAGTTTAGTTTAAGGCTGCGTTTCCACCAGAGATGTGCGAGGTAGCGAGGCGATGAGGGAGGAAACAATCCGCCAATAGCGCGATCGCTCGATCACGTCATTGGGAAATTGAAGCACTCCCATTGGCCGATTTTTTCCTCACTCACCGCCTCGCTACCTCGCACATCTCTGGTTGAAAAGCAGCCTTAGTGGTTTGCGGTAGGGTCTTCAACTCTGCCATAAATGATATCTGGAATTGTCTCTCTTATAGCCATGCTTTTTCTTATGTTGTATCCTGTTTGAAATGGAGGGAAGTCGGATATATCTTTTTCCTACTCATCCTCAGTGCTGCCAATGTAAATTTCTTGATTCCCCGCTTAAGTAGGCTCAATTCCCCGATTTCCAATCACGCTTTCCCCGAAAATTCCCCGACACTGTAATATTCAAGAAAGAAAGCATTTTTTCATGCAAAATGTAGTAAATGTTTCACAAAATTAGCTTATCAACTTCTTTGTCTTCAAAAAATTTACTTAAATATTTAGAATACAATCAGTTTTATTTATCTGCAACACGCTTCGTCAAAAATGGCGACATACCTGCATCTGCAACACGCTTCGTCAAAAGTTAAACATAATAATTAATAAACAGGATCCCAATCAGCAACAAGCTTCGTCAAAACTTAAACCTATACACTCCTTATCAGCCACACGCTTCGTCAACATACAGACTAATAATACACACTCCTAGGCCCAGCCCCACGCCACCCCGGCCCCATGGTCCCCATGACGCTAGCGGCATTATTATTATTTTCATTTATCTCAACTATTATAAAACTGTAACTGAAGTGTGTCTGTACATTGAAGATATTTACAAAAAAGATTACGATATGGTTTTTAGGTATCCCTGACCCGAAATCAACCTTTTTTAGAAATTTTGTGTGTCTGTTTGTCTGTTTGTTTGTTTGTTCGCGCATCACGCAAAAACTACTGAACCGATTTTGATGAAACTTTTTTTCTTTGATAGCTTATGATCTGACTTAAAATCTGGTATATAATTTGTGCGGACGAAGTCGCGGGAAAACACTAGTTGTTTATATTTCTCCCACACTTTCGATGTAAAGACAGTCCGATTCGGTACAAATTTACATCCTTTGTTCGAGATTTATTACAAAGAGTCGATTCCCCGAAATTCCCCGATTTGACTCTCTCCCCGCACGCACCCCTCATTCCCCGAAAATCGAGGAAATTCTCCGGAATCGGCAGCACTGCAACTTTTATCTTCTTTGATTAACTAATTCATAGCGGGTTCCAAGACAGATTATAGTCATCCCCCGGGCATATGAATAAATACCACTAGAAGTCAAGCAATGGAGAGGGCTATGCTCGGGGATCCCTACGAGATCGAATCAGAATTGAAGAGATCCGCAGAAAAACCAAAGTAGTAATAGCTCAACTAAAGTGGCAATAAGCAGGGCAAATTGCTTGAAAGGAGTTCTCGATTGGCCACCGCGTACCGGAAAACGCAGCGAGGCTAGGACCCCCACAAGGTGGACCGACGACCTGGTGAAGGCGGCGGGAACCCGTTGGATGAGGGCAGCAGGACCGGTCGTTGTGAAGATACTTGGGGGAGGCCTATTTGTGAGGATATTAGAAAATGACAAAAACACCGTAGATGAATGAAATGAAATCCGTAGGTTTGGCATCTCTGTGTTCAGGCACGCACGCTTCTCGGGCAATCGTAATAAACGTACTTTCACCTTAAAACGAAACGTGCTTCCAAAAATATTTATTTAGGACGCGGTACGTTTGTCACCCAGTTACCGTTTCACTGTCATTATGTAACGCAAAGTTATTAGTTCTTATTAGATCTGTAGTAACCAAATTATAGCGCGATTTAAAATCGATCAGCTCCATCTGTTGACAGGGTCGCGAAACTACGTTTTGACATCAGCCTGAAATTGAAATTGAAATAGATTTATTGTCACAGCACAAAAAGTTTACAACATAATTACATCTAAATATAAATATTAAATGAAAAACATTTATAAGCACTATGACAAAAGGATTAGGCTTCAGCGTTTGCTGGTAGTGTGATAAAACACACTGACCAGCGCTGTTTTTCAGCATAACCCCTTCTTCACGTACCGGCAAAATAGTGTCGACACTGTCGCATTAAAAAACACATTACAAAATTGGTTGCACACAATACCTTAGCCGCTGATAAACTAGTTCGATAATTTGTCATTTAATTTTCGCTTTGATTAAACATGTGTAATGGACCATGAATGGAGATGCCGAGCATATGCTAAGTAACTTATTTATTATATATATAAAAATAGTCATATTCAATAAGGCTGTAAATATATTTTTTTGTGAATATCGCTATGTTGAGATTGGTTCAATTGAACAGTTCTGGTTATCTTTTTAGTTTAATAGGCCTTTTCTTGAAAATGCCTGCCAGAAAAAAAACGAGTCTATCTGCAAATGGATGCTAAGAGGATGAGAGTGGTCAGGTCTCAAGAAACGGCAGAAGATTATGAGCCGAGACTTGATGCAGCAAAAGACCATCAGGCCAGCACTCGCGCATTAGAATCTGCTACTCAATATGAGTATCGGCTTAGAATACAGCGCGCTCACACGGCGGCCTCTCGGTCTCAAGAGAGTACCGAGGAACGGGAATTACGGGAGTTGCTCTGTGGCTCTGCTATTGGGTGGTCACGTGCGCGTCGGTTGCCCCATCCCCGGTCCACAGTGGAATTGTTCTTTCATAAGAACAACCCTTGAAGTCACCAAAATATCAATATAACCGTACAACGTCAAGCACTTTTGCTATAAAAACTCGACATTGGCAAAATCATCATATGTACCCAAGATGGCAGCCATTTTTTAAAATACAGAATAGGATAGAATAGAACGGGAATTACGACTATTCGCTGACAGAGAGCGCCATATGTCATCTCGCGAGTCCGAAACCATCATTGAAAGATAATCTCGCTTAAGCTCTCGAAGAACTCTAACAGCATTATCTCGGTCTTTGGAGGCAAGCGAAGAAAGTGAATCGCGTCGTGCGTTGGACCGTGATCGTCATACATTGTCTCGCGAGTCCGAAACCTTCAGAGAGAATCTCGCTTAAGCTCTCCAAGAACTCTAACAGCATTATCTCGGTCTTTGGCGTATTGCCAGTCGTTCTACACGTGCAGCCTGTGGGTCAGTTACACGCAGAAGTCGCTCAGTGCACTGCGCGTGCAATATAATAATGGGCTGAGGATGTTGTTGGGGCTGCCTCGTTTCTGCAGCGCATCGGGCATGTTTGCGGCGGCGCGAGTAGATAGCTTTGCAGCCATCATACGCAAACGAGCCGCCTCCCTGCTGCGCAGGGTACGGGGCAGCACTAACAGCCTCCTCGAACCCATTGCAGAGCGATTCCAGTGTCCCATCATTGGGCATTGGAATAGCCTGCATAGGGCCGCTAGGCCCCCTCTTGTTAATATTAAATAAATATAGAATGTTTTGTCACTAACGTATATCTTAAGTCATTGTTACTAACACCTCTATGGATCTATGATCTGATGCAAAATAAATGAATTGAATTGAATTGAATTTGGAGGCAAGCGAAGAAAGTGAGTCCGAAACTTTTACTAATAAACAATCTCGCTTGGATTCTCAGAGAAATCGTACAACTTCAATCTATCACTATCAGGCGAATCCTTACGTTAATAGTTTCAAATCCGCAATATAATTTATTCCGCAGGAGCAATACAATGACTACAAAATAATTATCAGAGTAGATAAACGTCCTGCTTCTGAACATCGCGGCAGGTACAACGCCCCCGTGACCGATGAAGTTGCAGTGGTTTTAGTTGATCAAGACTGTGACAGACGTTACATCGTATTGCACACTCGCGACAATCGCCTGCAACGCATTTTCGAAACACACCGAGCTTACGATGCCTTGCAATATCCTCTAATTTATTGCCGAGGCGAAGACAGATACAATTTTGGACTCTATCAAGTTAATTCCATTACAAGGATAACTAATTATAATAAAAAAATATTAGCCTTGCAATACTTGCATACTTGCATAAGGCTATTCACAAAGATTCCGAGGACTTTGAAGCCAGTTTATTGTAGACATATATGCGAAAATAGAAACCGAGCGTTTAGTGTACATACGCACTAACCAGAGACGTTTACGCGCCGAAGAATACGTGCATCTACGGGACGCCATGCAACAAGATAATAACGTGGAAAACTTAGGTTGATTAGTTATTCTGCCATCCAGTTTTACCGGCGGTCCGCGGTGTACGCAAGATGCATTTTGCTACGTCCTAAAATATGGCAGGCCTGATCTTTTCATAACTTTTACTACTAATCCAAAATGGAATGAAATTTGTCAGGAACTTCTCGCAGGACAGGCGTCTTATGATAGGCATGATATTATAGCCAGAGTTTTCCACTTGAAACTAAAAAAAATTATCGATCTTATAACAAAAGAAAAAGCATTTGGTGCAGCTCTTTGTTATATGTACAGCGTTGAGTGGCAAAAGAGTGGCTTGCCTCACGCTCATATACTGCTATGGCTACAAGAAAAAAATCGTCCTGATGCTGTTGACTCGGTCATAATTGCAGAATTTCCTGATTTAAATGATGATCCAATATTACACGAAATTGTAAAGACACACATGGTTCATGGGCCATGTGGCACTTTAAATAGAAACTCTCCTTGCATGAAGGAAGGACACTGCTATAAAAGGTATCCTAGAGCGCTATTAGAACAAACAATGACTGGGGAAAACGAATATCCATTGTACCGTCGAAGATCACCTCAACAAGGTGGATGCACAGCTACAGTCAGGTTACATGGTCAAGAAATTGTTTTAGACAATAGATGGATTGTACCCTATTCACCTGTGATATCAAGAACATTTCAAGCTCATATCAATGTCGAAATGTGTAACCGCGTCGAATCTATCAAATATATTTGTAAATAATATGTCAATAAGGGTAGTGATCAGGCGAGCTTAACACTAAAAGAGTTTTCTTCCAGCAAATCGCTGAGTGAGTGGTAAACTAATGTGTTTGGGTAAAAACAGTTTGCACACAAATAAAGTTGTGAGTACATACCTAATTAAAAGATGATAAAATGTATAGGTACCTATAAAATATGATCCACCCATCAAAAAATAATTCAGTTTATATAATATACTTACATAAATAATAATATTAAATAACTATAATAAATAATATAAACCTAAAAATATATTATACAAAGTTTAACAAAACTGAACAATTTTCACTATAAAGCCACCGTCAGGAAAAGTGAAAAAAAAAAACAACTATTTCACACATTTGTTTCGCGTTTCCTGAGGGTGCTCCGCAGTGAAGGTGTTGTTCAGTTTGATGGTCTGAATTCACTGTTTTAATATTTGTTAGGTTGTCACTTAACCATTTATACATACACTTAATAACTAACTAGAGCGCGACATAAAAGAGTAGAAAATAAATGAGGGCGCTGCCTCCACGCAAGAACGTCAAAATCACGCATAAGCTGGCAAGACCGACCTACAATTTGTACTAAAATATTTAGTTCCTGCTGTCACCGTTTTCTACTCTTTTATGTCGCACTGTACTAACAATAGGTAATGCTCCTTAACTCTCTTTTTAAAGATGTCCAGCGAAGGACTAGCACAGATAGTATGCGGCAATGAATTCCACAACCGGCCGCATGAACTGTTAAAAATATAAATAACTAGTGTTTTCCCGCGACTTCGTCCGCACAAACTATATACCAGATTTTAAGTCAGATCATAAGCTATCAAACAAAAAAAGTTTCATCAAAATCGGTTCAGTAGTTTTTGCGTGATGCGCGAACAAACAAACAAACAAACAAACAAACAAACACACAAACAAACACACAAACAAACAGACAAACAGACAGACAAAATTTCTAAAAAAGGTTGATTTCGAGTCAGGGATACCTAAAAACCATATCGTAACCTTTTTTTTGTTAATATCTTCAATGTACAGACACACTTCAGTTACAGTTTTATAATAGTTTAGATAATGGTAGAGAACCCTTCACCACAATAAAGTAGCAACCATGAAAGAGTTAAGCTCAAAAGAAAACAGTTCTTGTAACCGAGTCATTGTATCCTAAACAAAATTGAATCAATTGATCAACCGATCTCGATTGAGCACGAATTTGGGAACTTCCTCGTTTGAAATCCGGATATTGCTTTATATTTTCCTCATAACTGCTTATAGGTTGGTTCGTTCGCAGTTTTGCCATACTTATTTAATATCCATTGCGAACGGACTCCTTGCTCTCAGTAAGGATCAAATTTGTACGTTAGCGAGGTCACTCACAGGCCACTGCAAATTAAATAAGCACATGCACACATTAAATCTAAGCGATACGACCGGCTGCAGATTCTGCGAGGAGGAGATGGAAACTCCTATGCACCTCCTATGTGACTGTGGCCCCCTGATGTACAAACGTAGTACTCATCTAGGTAGGCAGGTTCTGACACCAGAAGAGATACAAACTGTCCCGATCAAGAATCTACTGCGATTTCTGGCCGCAGTGGGGATTGGTAAGGAACTTTAGAAAGGGCGTTCACAAAGGACCAGCGATGGTCTACGTGGCACAGGCTCAGCGAGCCTGTCAAGGCCCAACACCTTCAAATAATAATAATAATATCCATGATCCATGATTTTATGCATTTAATTATTTTTGCCAATAAACTGATTTGATTTTGATCCATTAAATGCACGATGAAAAGTACGCCATCTCTTCTCAACCGTGCTTTTGCTCAAAAAACAATCCCTGAGATTGGGATACATTACATACAGGGTGTAACAAAATACCCTAGTAATATTTAAGGGGGTAGTCTTTTTATCTAAGTTATACATTAATTCATTTATAAATAAAATAATAAGAATATTATTATTGTAACTTGTGAAAACGGGACCCTATCACTAAGTCTATATATACATTGTCCGTCCATCCGTCCGTCTGTACTACCTATTTAGGGCTGTGTAAGTGTGTAGATAGTTTTAATTTTAAAACAAATAATAAAATTCTCAAAAAGTTAAAAATTTAGGGGGGTTATAACTTATAACAAGAAATTAGTTTTTATCAACGTTTTTTCTTCTCGCTCTATCGTAAACAGTAATACAGGAGCAAACTCTAGAGTATCAGAACAAATAATATAAACGGGCCAAGTGTGAGTCGGTCTCGCAATAAAGGCCCCGGAGATTTTTTTTTAATTCTAAAGTTTTTTTTTTTTTAATAAATAAATAAATAACGCTCACAGGCACATACATTGTAATGATCCCAAACTAAGCAATAAAGGCTTTTATTATGGAAACCATACAACAACGGCACGAACATATATAACATCCATGACCGAACCGGGATTCGAACCCAGGACCCTGGTTTGGCAGTCCGGCGTGGTAACCATTACACCAACCGGGTCGTCAAAATTCTAAAGTTTCAAAATTCTAAAGTCTAAAAATTCTAAAGTTAAGGGGCTACCTGTCGGTTTTGGGTAATTTTGTAACCATTTTATTCATTAACTATGGCACTTTTTGAGCTGAAATTTAAACTGAACCATCTACAGGATATGAGAAGTGATGTGGTTTTTTTACTTTTTCGAAATTAATAAAAAATCATCGAATTTTTCAAAGAAAACAGCAAAATTCTGACCGGAGCCACGCGCTCTTTCTCATCGATTAGTATGGAGTGTGAGTGAGAGGAGAGTGGTCCACGGCTGATACGCCTTAATATTATGTTGTGTGGTGCTGGTTTTGTGGTACTGAACCCTCGATGCACGAGTAGCCCGACTCGCACTTGACAGGTTTTATTATATTACACGAAACTTAGGAATAAACAAAAAAAATTCCATGTAACTCCTGTTAGCACTTAAATAATATGAAGTAGCGATAGGAATAAACCATAGCAGTGATTTAGAAGGTTGTTAAAGTTGCGGCTCGTAATAAATTCATGGGGCTGAAGGGTTAATTATCTTTGTTTTACTACTGGATCATCCGACATTCTAACCGACTTAGTAATAAAGAGTTGTGTTTTAAAAATAACATTTAGCTCGCAACGAGTTTATTTTTAGAGAAACAACATGAAAAGTTAGTAGTTCTGATTTAAAGTTATAGGTACTCTGTAGTATCCCACTGTAGGGCCTTAAGGCGTATCTGCCCTGGACCACGACTCTCCATACTAATCGATGCGATCGAGCGCGTGGCTCCGGTCAGAATTTAGCTATTTTCTTTGAAAAATTCGATGATTTTTATTATTTTCTAAAACGTAAGAAAACCATATCATTTTTATTTGTGTTGCAAATAATACTGCAAATTTTCATTTCTTTCCGATTCAAAATGTAAGAGTAAAATGGTTACAACTGGAAAAAAAGGGGTGACTTTATAGTCCCTTTTCTTCGGTGTTATTCATTAAAATCGATTTCTAGAAAAACCACATCACTTCTCATATCCTGTAGATGGTCCAGTTGATTTTTCAGCTCAAAAAGTGCCATAGTTAATGAATAAAATGGTTACAAAGTTACCAAAAACCGGCAGGTAGCCCCTTAAAAAGTAAGTGGGATCACACACGATGACGCATTGACGGAGCGGCAGACGTCAGTCCGTCATTTGTAAAGCAAGGAGTTGTATGAAACCGCACGTAGAAGCACACACGGTGACGCATTAACGCACGCAATGTCGGACTGACGTCTGCTGCTCCGTCAAAGCGTCATCGCGCACCGTGTGTGCTTCTACGTGCGGTTTCATACAACTCCTTGCTTCACAAATGACGGACTGACGTCTGCCGCTCCGTCAATGCGTCATCGCGCACCGTGTGTGCTTCTACGTGCGATTTCATACAACTCCTTGTTTCACAAATGACGGACCGATGTCTGTTGCTCCTGCGTGTGTGACAGCTCTTAGAGAGTTGGCTAAACGCAACCATCTTATCTTATCTTATGGGGGCTGGCAAGCCCGCAACACTTCGATCCAATGGGATCTATTGTGGTGACCCCTACATATTTATTATCTTCACCCTTCAAGCATATGCTCACGACTATATTCCCCGAGGGGGTAGTCAGAGATATTCTGAAACCTCAGAACATCCACGTTTCACCAGTAGTACCGGAACTCTGTCCAGTGTGACGGGGGGTGAGCCCGTCGCCACTTATAATGGACAGTGTGTACAATACATGCCTCGAAATTGAAGCATGTAGGTTTCCTCACGATGTTTTCCTTCACCGAAAAGCCAGTGGTGTTACAAATCGTACATAAATTCCGAAAAACTCATTGGTACGAGTCGGCCTGGACGGGGATCGAACCATCGCCTCCTGCACGGCAGGCAAGGTTACTCGCCACTGGACCACCACGGCTTTTTCTTCACCCTTCAAAAAGGTTGTAAATGAAGAAGGCAACACCGTTCAGGGGAAGAAACCTGTAATCTCCAGGTTTAGGATAACCCATCTCCCAGGAGTCCCAGGAGGCACATGCGTTTAGCCACCAAGACATCACAGTCACACAGGATACGTATCGTGGTTTTCTCCTCCTGTCCGCAAACTCGGCAGCTGGGATTCTAGGGTGAGCTTTTGTGCATTCGAGCTGCCTTAATTGGCGTCAGACCTGGTCAGAATAGTTAGTTACAGCGCCATTTGATGGAACTATCCAAGAATTTATTTTATTTGGGGCCTGTTTCACCACTTTTGGAAATAGAAATAGAAATATTCTTTATTGTTAATCATAGGTATACATAATTGATGACATTATTACTTTAGGTACAGTTCAGCTATAAACTAAGCTAGCTAGCTAAGTTCTTGTTAGCTCATCCGACAGCTCATATGACATACAGCATGTAAAACCCTGTTGGAGCCTTTAGGTGCTTCAGACCATCAAACTGAACAACTTTCACTATGGAGCCAAAATCGAAATGTCGAAAAAAATACACCAGTTTCAAACAAAACTGCCTTATTAACTCGACTCGAATGTATGGGACAGCTGATTATTTTTTCGCGATTTCGAAGTTGGCTCCATAGTGAAAGTTGTTCAGTTTGATGGTCTAAAGGGATGGGTTTTTTACAACCTGTATTTTGTATGTAGAATAGGGTATGTCAAATGAGCTTTAGGATAAGCTAGAAGTGGTGAAACAGGTAGGTATTTAGAGTACCTATAGTTACTAACGTAAACCAAATTGCTTCACAAAGGTACCTTCCAAAGCAAGAAGACGCACTCGAAATGAAACGATTAAAACGGTCACCCATCCAAAGACTGACCGGCTCTGACGTAGCTTAAGGGGCTACCTCCTAGTTTTACCATGAAATTGGGTAACTTTGTAACCATTTTATTCATTAACTATCTCACTTTTAGAGCTTCACTTATACTCTTGCATTTTTAATCGGAAGAAGATGAAAATTTAAAACATTGTTCACAACACAATTTCCTAGTTTTACCATGAAATTGTGTAACTTTGTAACCATTTTATTCATTAACTATCTCACTTTTAGAGCTTCACTTATACTCTTGCATTTTTAATCGGAAGAAGATGAAAATTTAAAACATTGTTCACAACACAATTTAGAATGATATGGTTTTCTTACTTTTTCGAAATCATCGCATTTTTCAAAGAAAACAGCTTTATTCTGACCGGAGCCACGCGCTCGTTCGCATCGATTAGTATGGAGAGTCTTGGTCCCGGGATGATACGCCTTAACTTTGATGATCGCTTCCAATACCAAAGTTCCACTACGCCAACGAGCGGTTCTATAGGATAGCCATAAAACACCATAACATACAGTTACGAATCTTACGTAACAAACAACGCATGTTGCTGGAAAACATTCGTGAAATGTCAATGTTGTCTACATAATTCCGCTACACGTTCGAAATGTAAAATTATACCTATTTGGAGCAGTTAGACCTTAGTTCCACTGTCAGACGGACACACCCTTCCTTGTGTTTGATAGACAGACTAAATTACTATAGATTTGTCTAGAATTCCTTATTTAATACCTACTTTAGATAAGTACAGTGCTATTTAGTTATTTTATAGAGGGCATAAACTTAAATAATATGTATGTTAACATAGGGTTCTAATAATTAAGCTGAGGGTTTTTTAAGGAGACGATCAGACCAAATAATTGGAGAACTTTCTATATGGGACCAATTTCGATATAGCGATAAAAAATCAGATGTTTCATTTGGGTCTGGGGTTTCGTCCCATAGAGAAAGTTGTTCAGTTTAATGGTCTGATCATCCAATTAAAATGTTTTCAGCTAATTTTGTTAGACCTTATATTACAGGGTGTTAGGGTAAACAGTTGCATTGCTTTAAGGGGTGATTGCACCCATGATACTATCCAAGTGTTCCCAATGAAACTATAATAAATTAACAAAAAAAATATGTTGAACCTTCCGTACTAAATGCAATCATCATCACAATAAAAAAAAAAAAAGTAAGTTAGCCTGTATAATCCCACATTGCAGGGCAAAGGCCTCCTCTCACGAATAAGGGTGAGAGGGAGCGGGCCATACTCCACCACGCGGGCCCAGTGCGTGTTGGTGGAGGCAAGTTAGTGGTCAACTTGCTGTCAGAGAATTTTCAAGCCGCCAATAGGCCTCTGACCTGGCTTAGCGAAGCGCTCGTTGGCGTAGTGAAGCTTCGGTATTGGAAACGATCACCGAAGTTAAGCAACGTCAGGTCCGGTCAGTCTTTGCATGGGTGACCGTTTAGTGGTATTTCAACTCGAGCGTTTCCGTGCTTCGGAAGGCACGTTAAGCAGTTGGTATCGAATAGTTTCGCCAGATGGCGTTTGTAACATCATAATTTATGAGAAGTTAAAAATGTTATTGCGAATTAGTCTTTGTTCCTTTGGGAAAGTTGTTTAGAATTATGAGTACCTACCTACCCATTAAAATAATGCAACTGTTTACCTTAAGAGGTTTCCCTGACCGAACGACCTTGACTCTTTCAGAGCCACCTCACCTCTACTAAATTACGTTATTTTAGTAGATGTACCTATTTATGAATGGCTTGTCCTTCATTATGTCACTGTGGTGCCTTCTAATCCAAGGAAATCACATTCTAAAATCATAAGAATTCGCCCCAAATTTAACAATTATCTAATTAACTCATTAAATATTGGTCTTAAAAAATTTTGCTTTATAGCAATTTTAGATCTCAACATTGTCTACACAAAGGTGTGTGTCTCAAGTAAAAGTGACTTTAACTTAAAAAGTAGATGCACATACAATACAGATTTTTTCCAATATTTAGGCTTTTCTTTGAACACGGGTTTCATATGGATTTTATAGAAAAATAAGAAATATGATCTACAGCAAATGAACCCGAGATGTTGAAGATCATGGCTACACCTTTCAATAATTTTTATGTCTTTCAAATAACGAGAAGATAGCTTCTAAAAACCAACAAAATATGGCCCGGCCCTGCGTTTACGTACCTATGGGGAGTCTCTTAACACCCTGTATAGGCTGATGATGGAGGCTGTATTTAATTCTGATGAGTCCTGCACCTATCAATGTCAGCATACTGTCAGCGAAAAACGTACCGTACACAGCATGTAATAGAATTCATAATAACAATCAAGTCGAGTTTTGTAAGAGCCACGTTAGCGACGCTTTAAGCTCGTGTACACAGAGATAATATTTAAATTATTGTTTATTCGATACTGTGTGGAACTGGGAATTAGGAACGCTGGATGCGACAGGAATTAAAATCTTTATTTTAGACACAGAACATTATAAGAGAGGTAAGAAGTGCAAAGTAGGCGTGGAACGCGTGCCACACGGTTATGCAATGATTTGCATAACACCATAAGTCGCTGCGTGGTGCGAGCGAGAGGGCATGAGTATTTGTAGCAGCGTGATTTTTTTTTTTCAATTTTATTACTAGCCTGGTTACTAGACCTTTTGGCTAAATCTTATTTAATTTTGAATTTTCTTCTGCTTTCTCATTAAAGCGTTGGTATTCGACGTTTTGATGGTTCTTTGGAGTTTTTGGAGACAATCGAAAGACGCAGGAAAAGCAGAGAAGTCCACAGGAAAGAGGTGAACCGACCGCTTTACCGCGCTAAAATCACGGAACGCTTTTCCTGTTTACGACCAATGCACCATCCTATTTCACTGAGCTATAATATATTGTTCACTTGCACGACACTTTGTTACGCAAAACAACACCAATTTTACGAACCAAAACACACTATAAACTTCGATCAAAATAAAATGAATGGATAGGCCTTAAGCGAACATTTCAAACCAGAAAAATGAGGCAAAACAAATGAAATTTTTACTTGTCACTTGTATGAAAGTGCCCTAGATTTGACAGATAATGGCGCTAGTTTGTATGTACCAAGTGCACCAGTAGTTTGCTTCAACTTACCGCGCTTTAGGCCTATCCATTCATTTTATTTTGATCGAAGACTATAAACAATAAAAATTCAATGAAATATGAGGACTCCAAACGTCAGCTACAAAATCCCGCCAAAAACTCGTAGCAGCGTGAGCGGGAAGACAAGTGGCGACAGTCGTCTCCGAAGCTAAAGCGCTAGTTTGCATTTCTAACCCCTCTTATAATATTCTGTGATTTCAGACACAACATCCATACAGTGGCAGTGTCTTGGAATATTGAAATGAAATTGTATATTTATTTCAGGTCACCAGCACAGCTAGCATGCCGCAGTGATACAGCGCTATCACACCTTAGCTCTCTTTCTATTTGCGTGCGAACGAACGAGATAAAAGACGTGATACAGCCGTATCACGTGTAGCATACTACGAGTGCAGGAACCCTAGACCAGTGGAAAGACAGCATATAACCTTAGATCAAAATAAAATTAATGGATAGGCCTAAAGCGCGGTAAATTGAAGCACACTACAGGTGCACTTGGTCCATACAAACTAGCGCCATTATCTGTCAAATATAGGGCACTTGCATACAAATTTGAAGAAAACCTTTCATTTGTTTTGCCTCATTTTTCTGGTTTGAAATGTTCGCGTAAGGCCTATCCATTCATTATATTTTGATCGAAGCATATAACTATGAATGAGTTACGCGTGTAATTCAACTAAAAAGTGTGATTAAACGCTAAGGCCGGATTCGACCAAACTTAGATTTATAGAAGAGTACAAGGAACAATTTTACTCTTGGTGTTTACACACCCCGTACTAAAAGAACGAATGTATAATCTACCTAAAGAAAGAGGTCGTTGTATCCGTACTTATTGCAATGTGAGGTTATACAGTTTTAATTTGTTAGGTTTCTTGTTATTATAATTTTTTTTAATTGTGTGACATTGACATTTCATTTGGGTTGGTAAAACGCAAAATCTGTTTACTCTATTAGTAACCGGCGACTTAATCTAAGAATAAAATGTACTCACGTTTGGTCTCATTTTTCTGCGGGGAACGAGATAGCATGAAATCTGCATAAATCCCACCTACCCCCCTGGATACGTGCCTGTCGCCGGACTGCCAAACCAGGGTCCTGGGTTCGAATCCCGGTTCTGTATAATGGATGTTATATGTGTGTGCCGTTGTTGTATGGTTCCCATAAAAAAAATGCCTGAGGCTTACATGGGATCATTACAATGTAGGTGCCTGTGAGCGTTATTTATTATTTATTATTACTATTATTATTTATATAGCAGTCCAATCTTCACCTACTTGGAAACGAATATGAAATTTTTACTCAATGACTCTTCTTTAAAATCTACATCCGTCCCGTAGTTATGCAGCATCACGTATAACCTCTAAACTGCTTAGTATCTTTACGGGACGCCTTCCCGCTTCTATTTTTATGTAAGTTTATGTATGGAACATGTGACGGCCTTTGTGAGGCGCTTGCTTGGCGCTTGTTTGGCGATGGCGCAAAGACGGAAAATTTTTTGAAAGAATTTGTTGGAGCAATGAAAACAGCTGATTCTTGGAATGAACTGCATTTCTTATTGTGACGTCATGGGTGGCTAAGGGTTAAGAGAAAAATTGTGCTTGAATTGTTGGCGCGATGGTGCCGTGGTGGTCCAGTGGCGAGTAACCTTGCCTGCTGCCGTGCAGGAGGCGACGGTTCGATCCCCGTCCAGGCCGACTCGTACCAATGAGTTTTTCGGAATTTATGTACGATTTGTAACACCACTGGCTTTTCGGTGAAGGAAAACATCGTGAGGAATCCTGCATGCTTCAATTTCGAGGCATGTATTGTACCCACTGTCCATTACAAGTGGCGACGGGCTCACCCCACGTCACACTGGACAGAGTTTCGGTACTACTGGTGAAACGTAGATGTTCTGAGGTTTCAGAATATCTCTGACTGCCCCCTCGGGGAATATAGTCGTGAGCATATGCTATGCTATGCTTTAAATATTACTAGGTTGTTTTGTTACACCCTATACAGAGTGTTTCATAAGTAACAATAAATATTTAAAACTCTTAAGGGGGTTGTTTAGACCGTCAAACTGAACAACTTTCTCTATGGGACCAACATCGAAATTGAGAAAAACAAAATTGAAATCCCATACATATTTTAGCTCTAGTCGATTTGCAGAGTATAGAACATCACTTTTTTTTTTCGCGATTTCGATATTGGTCCCTTAGTGAAAGTTGTTCAGTTTGATGGTCTAAACCACCCCCTTAAAGGTTTATTTGTATTTTTGTAACACCTTGAATAGTTATTTCATATTTAACCTCATAGCGTTTATAATATGGAATCCTATTCTCAAACCGAATCAGTCATCCGAAATGACTGTGAAAAGTGGTTTCTCATTTGTATGCGTCACTTTCAATCTTTTACGATGCCCCATGATTCATTCAATTTTGATTCCTATCTCCATTACCTAAGAGTGCTGTCAGGGGAGTTGTAGAATTAGCAGTATTGCAATTCGAGTTCGGATACATACATGTGAGTTTGGACACGTTTGGATACATGCATAACTCATGGTGATGCACATGTGGGGTAGACATGGTCTTAAGTGTTGCTACGTGCTTTAAGTAGAAGTTATTTCTTTGAAATATGTTAATTTTGGTGAACTTTTTGCCTTATTCAAGGTTATTTCAAGGAACCCTTTTGATTTTGTCGACAAGTCATAAATTAGCATAAGCATAAGCATATGCTCACGACTATATTCCCCGAGGGGGTAGTCAGAGATATTCTGAAACCTCAGAACATCCACGATTCACCAGTAGTACCGAAACTCTGTCCAGTGTGACGGGGGGTGAGCCCGTCGCCACTAATAATGGACAGTGGGTACAATACACGCTTCGAAATTCCTCACGATGTTATGTCAAGTCATAAATTATATCTAGGATAGGCCTAAAACGCGGTAAGTTGAAGCACACTACTGGTGCACTTGGTCCATACAAACTAGCGCCATTATCTGTCAAATCTAGGGCACTTGCATACAAATTTGAAGTAAACCTTTCATTTGTTTTGCCTCATTTGTCTGGTTTGAAATGTTCGCGTAAGGCCCATTAATTTTATTTTGATCCTATATAATGAAATAAAATTGTTTTTCTTTTGTTTTAAAGTCACACTGGACAGAGTTTCGGTACTACCTACTGGTGAAACGTGGATGTTCTGAGGTTTTAGAATATCTCTGACTACCCCCTCGGGGAATACAGCCGTAAGCATATGCTTATGTTATGAAAAATTAAGTCTCGAACGGGACTTGAACCCCCACTCTTCCAAATCGGGGGACACCTAGTGATATGTCACTTTGTGCGTTTTTCCCCAGTTGGTTAGGACATTGCAGGCTGAATCACCTGATTGTCTGAAAAGAAAGATGATTCCGTGCTATGGATGGCACGTTAAGCCGTTGGTCCCGGCTACTATCTCTGGTGGTAGCAGTCGTTACATAAAAACCACGTCAGAGGCTGTAAGGCGGTCTGAAAAAACTGTGACACCAGGGCTTGCCCTCACGATAAGAAGATAGTATCGAAGAATGCCCCCACGATAAGAAGAAGAAGAAGATAGTATCGAAGAAACTGTTGTGCTTCCGCACATTGCAGCGATATTATCGAGCGATATTATCGAGCGATATTATCGACAGCGATATCGCGACACCTTACACACTGCAGCGATTCCGCGATTCGCGTCACGCATGCGCCCTTCACTGAATGTAGTAGAAAGAGATTGCGTCAGGTTGCGATAATATCGCGGCAGTGTGTGGGATCGAGCGCGTCCCCATACAAAATGTACTGATAACAATTATCGCAAAATCGCAGCGATAATATCGCTCGATAATATCGCTGCAATGAGCGGAGGCCTTCACTATCGTCATTCAACTTCAACACTATATTCGTGTTACCACAGAATAAGTAGTACTAGGTGTTACGTCGTAAACAAACCTCGAAATTTCTTAAAACAATTAGTAAAGCCAACTTTGTGAAGTCGCGAAATAATAAACAGAAACGCACACATACTTACGTATGCAGCGCATGTGTGCCGTGCTCTGCAGCGGCGTAAAGTGCATATATTAAAGTGCATGAGTTTGTATGCAGAGGTTGTTCGGGGTGAGGGACGATTCTGACGACTTACGTAGTTTTCAGACCGCTGTAGGTACATATTCAGCTCTTTGGAATAGTGTAGCTTCGGTACAAATTCATGGCATTATTCTACAGGGGTAGACAGAGACTACGGCTCTAGGATGATACTAACAGTCTTGTTCAGTTCGTTTCAGCCGTAGTGGTCCAGTGGCGAGTAACCTTGCCTGCCGGTGCAGGAGGCGATGGTTCGATCCCCGTCCAGGCCGAGTCGTACGAATGAGTTTTTCGGAATTTATGTACGATTTGTAACACCACTGGCTTTTCGGTGAAGGAAAACATCGTGAGGAAACCTGCATGCTTCAATTTGGAGGCATGTATTGTACCCACTGTCCATTATAAGTGGCGACGGGCTCAACCCCCGTCACACTGGACAGAGTTTCGGTACTAGTGGTGAAACGTGGATGTTCTGAGGTTTCAGAATATTCTCTGACTACCCCCTCGGGGAATTTAGTCCTGAGCATTATGCTATGCTCATCCACTTTCGTACAACTCTTCATGCATTTGCGTCGGTTGAGGATGCGCATTTGTCCTTTTCGGAGAAGACCATTTATTTGGTCGTAGTAAGTTCTCCTGGATCGCGTGATCAGAGGGGACTAACCCCCCTTACTCGACCGTCGATTCATCCTTTGTACCTGACTGGACCATATACAGGGTGAAATTCATATCATTAACATCCTTTTAAACTAAGAGTCTACCTATCAAACTGAACAACTTTTATTATGGGAGACAACCGATCGGAGCATAAAAAAAAATACAAAATTGCTGATGATATCAATTTCACCCTGTATAAGCATACTTCATTCACTCCTGGTTACCACATGATTCTTTAACTTACACCAAACCGTTATAACACTGATCTGGTAGTTTCGGTATTGGAAACAATCAGCGAAGTTAAGAGTATTCGAGAGCGCAAATGAGCGCTGCATACAAACGAAGTCTGGTGATATTTTCAATACTATCCAATTAAAGTCAATTAAATTTTTCGGAAACAATCTAGAAACTAATCTCTATGTTTGTATGAAATCAAATTTTCGTAAAAAGGAGAGCATTGCGGAGAGGTCTCTCAATCATGAGGTCCGGGTTCGAATCCGAACGGACAACATGCCTCGTACCAATGAGTTTTTCTAACTAATGTACGTATTACCGACAGCTCTCAAACGGTGAATGAAAACATCGTGAGGAAACCTGCATTATGCAAGAAGAAGAAATTCTAATGCGTGTATGTGATGTCTATCAATTGACCATAGTAAATAAGTCAAGTTTGTAACTGGATTACAATTAGATTACAATGTGTTTAAACCTGAAATTGAATAAGGATTGAACTTCGATGTTTTAAAGCTCTTCTATATCGCATCAGTATCGCCAAGTTGTCCAAAATAGGGTAAACGCAAGGATTTGTAGAGGTTTAAAGTTATTACCGGCCTTCAGAGGTGAGCGGCAACTTAGCCTTTATTCCTACATACTTCTGCTTTTATAACTTTCATATGAGACTTTTTGTTTTATGCAACGTTCTTCACAGAAGCTCGTGTAAATTTTAGTGGACTTTAGTTGCTCTTAACCAAGGTCGGTTAAAATCTGCGTCTTGTATTTCGTACTGGCTGGAAATTTTTACTTTGTTTGTTTGTGGTTGTGTAGTCAAACATGGAGCCAATAAAGTTTTGTCCTTTCTACCTGTTTATACAGGGTGAAATTGATGTAATTAGAATCCTTTTAAACTAAGAGTTTACCCATCAAACTGAACAACTTTTACTATGGGAGCAAACCGATCGGAGCAACATTGAAATCATCTGTCATCACTAAGCTGCAATGCCTACTCGACTCAAATGTAGGCAACAGCTGATTTTTATTTTTCTCCGATCGGTTTTCTCCCATAGTAAAAGTTGTTCAGTTTGATGGGTAGACTCTTTAGTTTAAAAGGTTGCTAATGATATCAATTTCACCCTGTACGTACAGGGTGTAAGGGATAGCACTCCACAGACTGAAACGGTGAACTCATCAAACTGAACAACTTTCACTATGGAGCCTACATCAGGAAACTGTTTCATACAAAACTTCTGTAACAACTCGACTCAAATGTATGAAATACTTAGCTGTTTTTTTCCAGTATCCTGAGGTAGACTTCATAGTGAAATTTGTTTGATGGTCTGAGTTCAACGTTTCAGTCTGCGGAGGGCTGTCCCTTACACCATGTATTCTATTGTTTGTTTCTTTCAACAAAATCCTTATGTTTGTTAGGTATATCAAAAAACAGATTTTATTGTTACCTATTTATCGTTACCTTGAATAAAATCACTCGAACATAAGTTGAATACGTTTAGTATTCAACATAAAGGAAGGTTTTAGGAGGTTTTACCACAATACCTTAAAGGTTTGTTTTTCGCAGATTTTCCCAAGTTTGGACGGTGGAAACAAAAGCATATAATTTTCAATGTAATGAAAATTAGGTAAGTACCTACGTATGTTCTGTCCCGTGCCCCTTTTCAATTGAACCAAATACTTCAGAACATTTTCCTGCATGTCGTTTGTGAAGATATATCGAATGAAACTCAAACTCAAAATGTTTTTTTCAAAATTTTAGATATTTATTTATTTTTGAGGATAAGAAGATAAAAAAATATAGCTGATTGTGGGAAAGATGTGTTTAGTGCTGAATATAGGAGTGAATGAATGGGTATCTTGTTGTGTCGAATGAATGCACAGAAGAGAATGAATGAATGAATTAACATAGCTTCTTTCAACTAAAGAAAAAAAAACGGTCAAGTGCGAGTCGTATGGGTACCAAACAATTTTTTTTCTCCGGATCCATAGCAAGAGTCCGACTCACAATTCGCCGGTTTTCATTATTTCTTGTTTGCAGACCATTAGATGCAATTTATAGTGTAATATATCATTATTTTGAAACCTACTACAATGTACTGTAAGAATATAATTGAAAGACTTAAAATTAACTTAAGTGAACAAAACAAAAAAAATGCAAACAGACCTGACAACCGTCTAGTCCAATAGCCCGCCCCGGGTCAAGTCTTTGCGAAACGTACCCATTATGCTCGCAGCATTGCCACGTTGGACGGCTAATGAGATACGCTGGACGAAAAAAGACCCGGAGCGGGGGTCCAAGCCCCTCTCCCTCAGCCTGCGGCCCAAGCCTCTGGCAAAAACTTTGGCTTCGGCAGCCCAAGGGCCCGCCGTTTCTACCGCGAGAGGGACAAACAGGTATGAGCCTTCCAAGTCTTTGTATTTTGTGTGCTTACTGCGTGCCGCGGTTTCTGCCGCTGACCCAGCCACCCTCATGGTGCTCGGCAAGTGAGACGGTGCAAAGGTGCTCACACATGTGGCGTCCCATAAAAGAGACCGGCCCTTTTCCCAAGGCACCAGGGTAAGGCCATCCGGTCTCCTACCATCACTGCGGCTCAAGCCTGGTGGTTCCGTAGTGCATGGAAAGTTAGCCGAAACCAGCGTCCGTCGGATGATATCATTCAGGGCATGGTGCCGTGGGAAACGACCTGCGCATTTCTGACAGCTTAGGCCATGATGGCCGTTAGCCTCTACTGTTTTGCCACAAATGCACTGGTGGGGGGCACATACATCGCATCCCAGCCTTAAAGCGGCAGCAATTCTCAGGGTGTCATTGTCCAGGAGGGTGCCTAAGTGTGGCGACGGCAACGCGTGCAGCCATGCTCCTGATTCTGGTTTCGAAGCAGCACGTAGTCTAGCCAAGTCAGAACCGGTTGCATTTTCTATCAGCTGAGCAAGAACTACTTATTCAAAATAATATCCCATGGATAACTTATGGACGTCATTTTTGACTCTACCACCGTGTCGGAAGGTGTTCCGCTGTAGAGAAGATGCGGCAAAGAAAGTTCTTTTGTCCAATAGAAAACGTAAATGACCATGGCCACTTAACTCGATACTTTTTTCATCGATTTTTGAATTTTGGTCTCTAATGTTGGTCTATACCTACAGGGTGTTAGGGTAAACAGTTGCATTACTTTAAGGGGTGATTGTATACATGATACTGAACAACTTTTCCTAAGGAACCTGTAGTAAATTCGCAAAAAAAAAAAGATTTTCCATACTAAATGCAATTAGCTGGTCGAACGTTTGTATGAAAAATCTATTTTTTTTTCTCGAATTTCCTATAGGTTTCTTAGGGAAAGTTATTCAGTATCATGGGTAGAATCACCCCTTAAAGTAATGCAACTGTTTACCCTAACATCCTGTAGTTTCATGGTCTGAAGCACCCGCCTTACAGTATGAAACGCAATGAAAAAAAAACACAAGAAAAAAAACTTTTTTGAAATTTTAATTAAGTACCATTATTCTATTTTTTTTTTGGTTTCATAAAACCCCACTCACTATAATTTGCTCGAGTACCTAACCTAGTAATTATTTTAACAAATAAGTACTTGAAAACAAACTCACTTAATATCCAAAACCTTATTTAACTGGAACTTAATTAAAATGTCTAACTTGATTTGAACTTAAAGTCGGCATAGTAAAGGAATCCAGTTTAACTAAGTAGCGATAATCTTAGTTAAAGTTTAAACTTGAGGTAGAGGACTCTTGATCAGCCGATCGGTTGCTATGGTTACAGATTAACTAATGCCTATTAATCACCCTCAGTCTATACAGGGTGTAACAAAACACCCTAGTAAACTGAACAACTTTCACAACGTCCAAAAAAATAAAAAAAATAAAAATCAGAAAATCTCATACATCTGTCGAGTAGGTAACTGTGTAGTTTTGTATGAAACGATGTTGGCTTCATAGTCAAAGTTGGTCAGTTTGATAGTCTAAACACGTCTAACAAAGTTATTTAAAAAGTTGGCCAATTTAATCAAGTTTTCAAAAGTGTGATACAATTTGCTTCAATAGGCCATGGGGATCCGAAGCCAAAGTCTTCTTTAGGGACCTGGGACGTCGCTTAAGAGAAAAAGGGTGCGATCCCCGCTCTGGTTCATATCTGGTCCAACTAAGTGTCCTTAGCTGTGCAGCAGCTGCATGCCGCCAGCATTATGGGCACTTTTGTTCCAGGTACGGCTAGAAGCGACCTTTTAGAATAATAATTTTTTCTTTATGCTAGTTATTTTGTTCTTGTTATATTTTAGTTAAGTATAGGATATTATTTGTTTTAGGATTTATTATTTTAGTTTTAGGTTATTTTAGATTTTGTCATTTTCATAATCTGTTACTACCGTAACTATTACAGTTTAACAATATTAATTAAGCTTAGCAAAGCTTCTGACCGTACCTATAGAATTACGGTCTTCAGTTTAAAAAAAAACTCTGACCTCTATAAGTATAGGTAATATTCGTACTTAATATCAACATTTCTCCAGACAGCTGGCGACGCTGGCTAATTTTGCAGGGGTAACAGAATCACTTTAATCGAGTTAGGTTAGTTTTAGCTCGACGGTTAATTGTGTTACGATATTAATTTGCTAATGCACTCCGATGTGATGACATTGGAAGGCCTGCTTGCTTAGCTGTCTGTATTTAGTTAGATTATTTGTGTAACGTGTTACACAGAAAAGGGAACCAGTAGATTGCATGAAGGTGTAACAAAAACAATACTAAACAAAACAACAAATCTTTATAAAATGTTCATAGTGACTGAAGACCCTTTTCTGATCGAAATGGGGGGTAAATCGCACCTATCCCCCCCCCCCCCCCTGGATATGTGCCTGGAACACGTGTTAATTCCGTATTGTCATCTTGTCAGTACACGCTGGTCAAAGACTTTCGTCTTCTCAGCTCTATCAAGAAGTGAAGACCGAATTAGAAACTAAAGTCTGAAAAAACAAAATTTTTTGTTCTTCACGGTATAATGATTGTAGGACCTACCGATTATCATCATGAACATAGACATCTCCTAAGTTGCGCAACAATACTATTTTTGTCCTTCCTCAACCAGTTGCTCTCCTGTCTGATGTCGTCTTTGTGATGACGCGCCCTCATAGTGACCTATGTTTATCAGTGGATAATTTTAGGCGGATGATGATGATAAATAAAATGTCCATAATCCCCTTCGGGGTGGTCAGGAACTTTATACAACTACCAACATATTCAAAACGATCTAATTAAAACTACAAAATTTATCGACGAAATGTTGTGGCAATGTGGCTACTAAAATAATTCACCTAGCACTCGTATCACATTCATTTCACACTCTAACGTTTGAATTGTGGCTTTTGTGGTGCTTTGGCGATAGACGTGTCGCCAGTATTAAGTGTATTTAGAGTTGGCAATACTAACCTACACATACTAACGTACACATTCACCATTATGCTCCAAGTAGTGGAGAAGATAGACTGATGACGATTGTAAATATAAATTAGTCCGACGTTTGTATATAAGATGTCTATGGTCCCGTAATTGACGACCCGGTTGGTGTAATGGTTACCACGCCGGACTGCCAAACCAGGGTCCTGGGTTCGAATCCCGGTTCGGTCATGGATGTTATATGTTCGTGCCGTTATTGTATGGTTTCCATAATAAAAAGCCTTTAGTGCTAGTTTGGGATCATTACAATGTATGTGCCTGTGAGCGTTATTTATTTATAAAAAAAAAAAAAAAAAAAAAATTGAATCAGGCGTTACTTGGCGGAAATCCATGACTAACAGGTAGATGACACGATTGTGTTGAGACCTCCGCTTCTAAATACCTAGTAAACAAAGTTGCATTACGTTATGCAATACAATCTGCCCATCAAATAATGTCTACTCTACAAGTGTTACGCTCCACCAAGGAGCATCCTCAGGAGTTAGATCGACAACAGAGTTGTTACTCCGCCGAGCGTTCGTGTCGGTGTCGGACGAGGGGTATTTAGAAGCGTTGGTCTCGACACAATCGTGTCATCTACCTGTTAATCCGACAGCATCTAGACCGCGAAGAGATTTTGAGATTCATCATCATCCACTGCCGAGGCCTATCCCGAGAAATGCCCCAAAACTCTATCTTCGGCCTTCCTCATCCAGTTGCTCCCCGCTACCCGTCTCAGGTCTTTGATCCAGCGAGCGCCAGGAATCCGATACTACGCCCGATTGATAATAAGCGCTGTCAGTTCGTGGTCTTCATTCTAAAACGAAACGTGGGTTCGATTCCCACGGGGGCCACCTAGTGAAATGTCACTTTGTGCGTTTTTCCCCAGTTGGTTAGGACATTGCAGGCTGAGTCACCTGATTGTCTGAAAAGAAAGATGATTCCGTGCTTCGGATAGCACGTTAAGCTGTTGGTCCCGGCTACTATCACTGGTGGTAGTAGTCGTTACATAAAAACCACGTCAGAGGCCGTAAGGCGGTTTGAATAAACTCTGACACCAGGGCTTTGCAGCCCACTCGATAAGAAGAAGATTCTAAAACTCGGACTCACCATCGATTGTCATTTCTCCGGCCATATTTATGACCAGCCCATGCTGCTACTCTAGTTCTCTGGCGTATCAACTCATTCCTGATCTGATCTCTCAGAAAAATATCGAGCATAGCTTCAATTCAAAGTCACTCAGCGAGCTACTTCTTCTCGATAGCTTGCTGAGTTTCTTTGAATTGATGAACAAGCCTTATCATCAGGGTACACGTTTCCGTCATTACTGGCAGCCGGCACGATGACTGATTGAAGGTTAAGTCTTTGGAATATGTAAACGCGATCGCAGCCCGCGTCCGCCTGTATCTCTAAACGGTATCCATATCGGAACAATGTAGACAAAACGCTACTTTGTGAACGAAGAGCCAGAACGGCTTTAATCAGAATTACAGTTCGCAGAGCAAATCTAATTTCGGAAACGCGGCGAGCGACTTCCACAAAATGCGGTTTGCCGAGCAAACGGGTTCGTGATGTGCAGTCGAGTTATCGACGTCGATAAAAATCTATGCAGCGCCTCTGTTAGACAAGAGACAATAGCAACATAGCCATTGTCATCTTATTTAAGAGGATCGACTACCGTTTTTTCCATACAAACGTGTTGCCCTGTTTCCTCCCTGGATAATGGCACTAGAGCAAAAATTTTTTTGACATACAATCTATGTTACTTCTGCTATGTCCTCGCGAGCCGTTCGCGAGCAGCACTGGTAGCATGCAACACGTGATACGGCTGTATCACGTCTTTTATCTCGTTCGTTCGCACGCAAATAGAAAGAGAGCGAAGGTGTGATAGCGCTGTATCACTGCGGCATGCTAGCTATGCTGCGCAGTTTCATTTTATGCTCGTGCGTCGTTACTGCGCAGTTCGCGCGCCGTTCGCGAGCTGCACATTTGCGGCGCGTTCGCCAGATGTGAACGCACCCTAGGGTGTTCTCTAAGAAATTACATCAGCAAAATAAAGTAATTGGCATGGCTCTGAAAAGCAAGCTGGATGTGGCAATGAACTGGTAAGAACTGACAAAGAGCTGGTTATGTGAAAGGCCGGGAATTGAGATTTGTCACGATGACAGCCTGATCTATAAATGCTGGTGCTTCATAAACATGAATAAAAAAGTGTTGGTCTAAACTTTAACGTTCTTACTACTGATATCGATAAAATGGCACATCACTAAGCAGAAAGTAAAGAGACCGGCAAGCTTACATCGCCCGGGCAGGCGTCGGTTAGGAATTTGACTTGTAGTAAACCTAATAATACGTCTAGCTTCCAAAGGAGGAGGAGTGATATAGTAACAAAATCTATAGAGTATCAACACCCGTACCCGTACAGAAGAATCACTTCGAAAAGAAATTTAAATGAATAGCGACGCTCTCTGCACGGCAATAAGGTGCAAAGTTATTCGCACCCGTCCTATCGTACAAGTCGCGAAAAACCTACCGGGGTCTGTGTTCGCGCGTGGTTTTGAAGGTAATACGCGCGCAGGCAGATTTCCTCCCCCCTCCCCCCGCTCACCGCGCTCGATTGACCTGTCGCGACCGCTGAGCTTCATCACTATTAGTTTATGATTTGAAAATGGTTGATTTTACCACGGACCTGAAAAAAAGACGGACGTAATCTCGTCTAATCACGAGTGAAGCACCAATTTCTTTTGTGTGCGTGCTGTCACGCGGTACATAATGGTGACGGGTGTCGGACCTGCGCCTAGAGGTAGTGCATCTGTGTGAGTGTAGGTCCCTTGTAGAACAAACGAAAATGTAGGACCTTGCATGCTTCACATCTTTTTAGTGTCACATTACGTCCGTCTTTTTTTCAGGTCCGTGGATTTTACATAAAAAATTTCGCAACACAAACTCGTACGGTACTAATATAACAATTTCTAAACGGCAATCGGTAATCTTTTTGGTAATTAAAAAGTCCCCCGGCTACAGTACTAATAGTTCCGCTCCAGCTTTGGTGGATTCTGGATTCTGTGCCTTAGTTTAAATGGATGCCAACGATTCCAATTTCACCCCATACAAAAATTAGAAACAACTTAAGAGGATTTGCCAATCCCTTAAACAATGTTAAGTGTTCTCCTTAAAGTCTTAATTACTATTATTATTTATTTTCTCACAAAACACAGTACATTACACAATACATTATATGTCAAACACGGATCTGAAAAAAGACGGACGTAATGTGACACTAAAAAGATGTGAAGCATGCAAGGTCCTACATTTTCGTTTGTTCTACAAGGGACCTACACTCACACAGATGGACTAGCTCTAGGCGCAGGTCCGACACCCGTCACCATTATGTATCGCGTGACAGCACGCACACAAAATAAATGGGAGCTTCACTCGTGATTAAACGAGATTACGTCCGTCTTTTTTTCAGGTCCGTGATGTCAAACTGCATAATAGAGACATAAACGAAAAATTCCGTCATCTCCATCGTAACGTGTAAAATTTAAGCATAAGCATTGCATATGCTCACGACTATATTCCCCGGGGGGGTAGTCAGAGATATTCTGAAATCTCAGAACATCCACGTTTCACCAGAAGTACCGAAACTCTGTACAGTGTGACGGAGGGTGAGCCCGTCGCCACTTATAATGGACAGTGTATACACGCCTCGAAATTGAAGCATGCAGGTAAAATTAAAGGCTCCCAAATAAACTACGGAACCCTAAAAACCATTCCAGAAACATTAGCTTTTATTTTCAAAACAAAGAGCGACCTTAACCTCAAAGGTACAGTACAAAGAAATTAAAAAGCTAAGAACACTATAAAACAAGGATGGCCGTAATCCCGGATCCCGGGGTTAAGTGTCCCACAAAGTTCCCCGGGAAATAAAAAGAAATCCCACGTTTGTGGATTAAACCGTCTCTAGTTTTAGTATTTCTTCATTTTATTGGTTACGTATTGGTTTTAGAATGTATTTGCGAACGTTGTTTAAACAAACGATGAATCATCATCATCACGGGCTATACACGGTGTTACAAAAATACAAATAAACATTTAAGGGGGTGGTTTAGACCATCAAACTGAAAAACTTTCACTATGGGACCAATATCGAAATCGCGAAAAAAATATTATGTTCTATACTATACAAATCGACTAGAGCTAAAATATGTATGGGATATCAGATTTTTTTTCGCGAATTCGATGTTGGTCCCATAGAGAAAGTTGTTCAGTTTGACGGTCTAAACAACCCCCTTAAGAGTTTTAAACATTTATTTTTACTTATGAAACACCCTGTATACGTTCCACTGCAGGGCACGGGCCCACTCTCAGAGAGGGCGTTAGTCCACCACACGTGCTTAATGCGGATTGGTGGACATTGGTTCACATAGGCATCGGAATTTCTTCTTCAGCGTATATGCCTTAGATCAGAGTCAAAGCACGCAACTAGCACACTTTGTCCGTCATCTCGGTAGGTCCATGTAGGTAATACAGGATGTATGTAATAAAACACCATAGTAATACTTAAGGGGGTTCTTCAGACCATCAAACTGAACAACTTTCACTATGGAGCCAACATCGAAACCACAAAAAAAATCTGTTGTCCCATACATTCTAGTCGAGTCAGTACTGCAGTTTTGTATGGGACAGCAGATATTTATTTCGTGATTTCATGTATTACTAGGGTGTTTTGTTACACCCTGTATTTGAAGTATATCTGTAATTTTTTTGACTCATTTTTCTGATTTGAAATGTTCGCGGCCCATCCCTTAATTTTACTTTTTTCCTCACTACGTTTTCCTTCACCGTTTGAGAGCAGTCGGTATTACGTACATAAGGTAGAAAAGCTCATTGGTACATGGCATGTCGTCCGTGCGGATTCAAACCTGGACTTCAAGATTGAGATTCCATAGCTCTCCGCACCGAAGATCCGTTCCGGTCCGATTGTTCAAAAACTTTATTAAGTTCCTAATTTAGGCTAGGTATTATAAATATTACATACATACATAAGCTCACGTTATTTTCCCATGGGGTAGGCAGAGACCACGGACCGCCACACGCTACGACTCTGACACACCTCTTTAGCCTCATTCACATTTGTGGGGTACCCACATTTACATTTGCCTCGGCGGTCCACCGGCGAATAGGGAACCGCCGAGTTGTATATAAGAAGCTGTATTTTCCCCAAACTGGTGACCTCGAAAATTGAAACTACGCAGCATCTCTTCATGCACTTCCGTCGATTGAGGGAGTACGCACTACGGAGGCTACGCACTTGCCCTTTTCGGAAAAGATCATTGATTTGATCATGGTATGCTTTCCTCGGACGGCCTCTCCCAACAGTACCGCTCAACTTTGCTTGATACTAAAGTGATAAAAAATTTAATCTGGGGTTGACTTGGAACAGTAAAAACATGGATGGCCCACAGAACATAATAAGAGAGGTTAGAAATGCAAAGTAGAGCTTTTGCATCGGAGACGGCTGTCGCCACTTGTCTTCCCGCTCACGCTGCTACAATTACTCATGCCCTCTCGCTCGCACCACGCCGCGCGCCTTATTGTGTTATGCAAATCATTGCATAACCTGTGGCGACACGTTCCACGTCTACTTTGTACTTCTAAACCCTCTTATAATGTACTGTGGCGTGGCCCCACAGCATAGCCCGATACGCAATTGCCTGTTTATCGTTTATTTCGACAAGCAATTAAGATTAATTTCAAAAGTGAAAGCCGATCTTTATTCCAAGCTCATAAACACGATTTTCCTTTCACAAAATAATATCGATAAGCTCTCGTATCAATCATTTAGTTGGCAGCCAACACGGTAAAACATTACTTGGATGTATTTATCCGTTATTAATCTCATTTACTTAGGTATTTTGGTAGTATATTTTTGCGTAACCAATTATTGCCTATACAGGGTCCAACTTAATATGCTGACACTTTTTTAAGGGGATGATCAAACCAGCAAACTGAACAACTTTCTCTATGGGGCCAACATCGAAATCGCGAAAAAAATCAGCTGTCCTATGCATTTGGCTAGAGTAGGTTTGCGATTTTGTATAGGCAGGGCCGATTTTTTTTCGCGATTTCGATGTTGGTCCCATAGGGTGTTGGACTTTTGACGAATACATGATCAGATATTCCTTTAGAGTAAATGGTCACTGCATCACTTAAGTGTAGGTACATTCTGTATTTTGAACGTTTCCCGCTCTTGGTCGCTGATTATATCGACTATGGACCCTGTTGTGGAGACAGAAGTATACTTTTCGTTTGGAGCTGTGATAATTTTTATTTGTATACGTCCGTAAGCAATTGCTGGTAGCAGGAGTATAAATATTTTTGTTATCATTTTAGCTACCTGAAAAAAGAAAAACTTAAATTAAATAATTTAACTAGAGGTGCTATCCGCGGTTGTTGTCTATATACCCTAGTGGAATATAGGCCATAGGCAGGTCCGGATATTTTATTAAAAATAAAGTATTTTTTTTAAGTCCCTTCTTGTCCCTAATGTGGACAATGGACAGGGAACAGAAATTAAGTCGATTTCGGGATAAGCTTTATAATTAGTTATAACGTAGCAATTAGCAAAGTCTCGAGCTCGCTTGGCTAGCTCTTGCCAAGTGCAAACTTGGTCCATACAAACTAGCGCCATTATCTGTCAAATCTAGGGCACTTGCATAAAAATCTGAAGTAAGCCTTTAATTTGTTTTGTCTCATTTTTCTGGTTTGAAATGTTCGCGTAAGCCTATCCATTAATTTTATTTTGATCTAAGTACCGAATTGTTGCATCACATGCGCATCAGCGGGGTTTGATATATTCATTTATAAATAAATTCGACTTACCAAAGCCATCTATCTCACAGTAAAATGCACGTAATCTTCTTACTAGTATCTAGTTTTATCAATCAATCAATCAATCAATCAAATTATTTATTTCAGAACATAAATTCCATATTGTAGGTATGTCACAAGTTACAATTAATTTCATTGTTAGTATTGCTTACTCACTAAGTTAGTATCGCGTATATTTTAAGATAAGTTTATTCCGAGAGCGTAAAGGCCTCCGCTCATTGCAGCGATTTTATCGAGCGATAATATCACTGCGATTTTGTGATAATTGTTTCCAGTACATTTTGTATGGGGACACGCTCGATCCCACACACTGCTGGATTATTATCGCAACTCTTTCGACTACATTTAGTGGTGGGGCGCATGCGTGACGCGAATCGCGGAATCGCTGCAGTGTGTAAGGTATCGCGATATCGCTGTCGATAATATCGCTCGTTAAAATCGCTGCAATGTGCGGAGGCCTTTAATGCGCGCTGCACACAAGCGAAGTTTGGTGATATTTTCAATACTATCCAATTGAAGTCAATGACATCAAATATTTCCATACTAATCTTAAATTAATCCTAGCATTAAAACTGTATATTTTAACGAAAATCTGACTTCATACGAACATAGAGATTTGTTTCTAAATTGTTTCAGAAAAATTACATTGACTTTAATTGATTAGCATTGAAAATATAACCAGACTACGTTTGTATGGAGCGCGCGCCCCTAAACATTTTTATTGTGGTTGGAATTTATTCGAATCAATGAAAAGAGTTATGTATAATAGCCTAGAAAAATCCTCAAGAGTTAATCAGAGCACCTATCTCTCTGAGCGTCAAATTAGGCACAACTTAATTTTGCTACGTCATTTAATCCAAGGCAATAGAATTAAAGTGTCCCCTAACAAATTGGTGGACATTACACGGTAAGTCCGACGTAATGGTGCCGTTTACTTTCTAATGCGTTTTTTCTTTATTGCCCTTTCACACGGGGAATTTAGTCGCCGCGATCTTTTTAAATTATCATAGCGTTACTAGTATAATGGTCACGACTAGTTCTGGGGATATATCATATCACATTATCACGAACAAGGTGACTAAGGGATATGGTTATGGAAGCTGTGGAGCGTGCGGAGAGACCATTATATCTTATGTGACTGCAATGTCTTGGCGGCGAAACGCATGTGCCGCCTTACGGCCTCTAACGTGGTTTTTATGTAATGACTACTACCATCAGAGATAGTAGCCGGGAACAACGGCTTAACGTGCCATCTGAAACACGGAATCATCTTTCTTTTCAGACAATTAGGTGATTCAGTCTGCAATGTCCTAACAAACTGGGGAAAAACGCATAAAGTGACATATCACGAGTGTCCCCCGTGGGAATCGAACCCACGACCTCCGTGTCAAGAGCCCATGCTCTTTACCACCACGGAGGTAGTTAGAGGAAGCCCCCATAATAAGTTATTATAAGAAGGGATATGGGAAGGGATAGTCTGTTTGCCTTGCCTTTTTGATCCTATATCAAAAGTGGTTTAGTTTGATATAGTTTTAGGTCGTTTTTAATCAACAGCAAATTTTAATCTCGTTCAAGTGATTAAGGTCCATTTTAAAAGAAAATAAAGCGGTCTAACTGATCCATAAAAACATAAATACTTTGCCGCGAATCTTGTCATAAAATTGAAAGCGATCGGTATTTTTAACTGCACGATCATAAAATTGCTGTGTATTGCTTAAATATTTATATTTAGAGTGCGGCTGCATGTGTAGATTGATCGAGTTTGTTCATTTGGGGTGTTTAGAGACCTTGCTCCAAAGACTGATCTTTCAGGCAATAATGATCAGTATTTAAGAGGTTCTGAACGAACGAACATGACTCTTTCTAGCCGCCTCACCTCTACCAAACTACGTCATTTTAGTAGGTATACCTGTTTTTATAGGTAGGGTTGGGTAGGCCCCCCACACGGTGGACCGACGACCTGGTGAAGGCGGCGGGAAACCGTTGGATGAGGGCAGCGCAGGACCGGTCGTTATGGCGATCCTTGGGGGAGGCCTATGTCCAGCAGTGGACGTCCATCGGCTGAGATGACGATGATGATGATGACCTGTTTTTGACTGGCTTGTCCTTCATTATCTCCAACAGTGGACATCTGTTGGCTGAGATGATGATGATGATGATGATGAAGTATCGCACTAAGAGCCTTCTGAAAATATGTGCGCGTCACGTGCTCATTTTGGGCGCTCCTGGGCCCCGTTTAATAAACGCGACAATTGACAATTCTTCAGAGTACATTTCTGGTTACTAATGACGCTAAGCTTGCAGTGTCCTAGCATTCCCAGCAATGTACTCTGAATTGTCATTGTCAATTGTCACTTGTCGCGTTTATTAAACGGGGCCCAGGAGAGCCCAAAACGAGCACGTGACACGGACGTGGACATATTTTCAGAAGGCTCTTCGTGCGATACTTCATCATCATCATCATCTCAGCCAATAGATGTCCACTGCTGGACATAATGAAGGTCGTGTTAATTAAACAGGGCCCTGGCCTCATATAGAAAAAGCTTTTAGCTACGCACGAAGTGATCACGCAACGCGATCGCCATCACCAATGTCTCCCATAGATTGTCAGCTAGCGTGATTGTTCGAAGCTTTCTCTCTGTGGGGTATTAAGGCTCTCTTATTCAAGTGCAAGCGTCTCTTTCTTGCAAGCAGAAGTTTGCAATTAGCCATCCCGCTCCAATTGAAAGCAGGATCGCAAAAAAACGTGTTTTTCGTCAATATCTTTGCTCATGGGAGTTTCTAAGCTAAAAATTCTACGGAGTTCACTAGAAATATTTAATGTATTTAGTTAAGTACAAGAATAAAAAGTTAAATATCAGCAGTTTAATCATAGTATTGAAAAAGCATAACAAAAAGGGGTAACTTTGGGATGTTTTTCTATCTAGTAAACTTAATCTAATCGTGTAATTGAGAACAGTCGCCCATCCACCCGATCCTTAAATAAGACATAATTTAATTTCAGACTTTAAAACACAGTTTAAAACACTTTCGTTCGTGTTCAAAAAACGGCCTCGACGGGATAACAGCGTCTTAACTCATGTGTCCCAGTCCGGTCTTACTTGCCTTCTGTTCGTAAGCCATGTTATTTGGCATTTCTGTGCTTGTTTTAAATCACAAGTTCATACTAACGTTCCACAAAGTGTTATTGGAAACTTCCAGGAATCCCAACAGATATCTTTCAATTCATTATTATGGACATTTTTCCGTGTAAATTGGACCTCACGTCACCGATGCTACCCTTTTTTATGGGATAAATTATTACTATGGATATCTATGGGATTTCTTTTCCCCACATTGTGTTGGCAAAAAGAATTACCAATAAATTTTGTTTAACTTCCATTATTGAATGAATGTATTACTCGAATACTTTTGTGTTAAATGTTTATTTTTGGCAGATTTTATGCTTTGTTTTTTACTGACTTCAAAAAAGTGAGGTTTTCCATTTTTGTCGCAGATATCTACTGGACGAATTTTGTTTATTCTGTGGATACAAGTACAATACATACACGTTTCACTAGTAGTACCGAAACTCTGACCAGTGTGACGGGGGGTGAGCCCGTCGCGACTTGTAATCTTCTTCTTATCGTGTGGGCAAGCCCTGGTGTCAGAGTTTATTCAAACCGCCTTACGGCCTCTGACGTGGTTACTACCATCAGTGATTAGTAGCCGGGACCAACAGCTTAACGTGCCATCCGAAGTACGGAACCATCTTCTTTTCAGACAGTCAGGTGATTCAGCCTGCAATGTCCTAACTAACTGGGGAAAAAAGCACAAAGTTACTTATCAGTAAGTGTCCCCCGTGGAAATCGAACCCACGTACTCCGTGTCAGGAGCCCAATGCTCTTAACCATTAGACCACAAAGGCAGTAACTTATCACAGCACGGAGCAGACTTGTAATGGACAGTGGGTACAATACATTTGGGGTGGTTGGGGATCTACCTCCTAGCGGTCCACCCCGGGCAACGGCATCACAAGCTACCAAGTCTGTGGTGGCGGCTGAACGATCCCCCACAGCGGTGTGGTAGGCTCCGCAAGGGGTCGCCTGGCTCGCGACCACCCTCCTGCAGGAGTCTGGCGCCAAGCAGCTTGCTGCGTTCCGTCAGTGTGCAGGAGTGCCAGTGCCATTCTGGGTAAGCACGCTTCAATTTCGACCCTATCTTTGTCCTGAGGACTAGATTGAGGCCAAGAGCAAACCCATGTACCTATAGTATAAAAAAAAATACATGCCTCGAAATTGAAGCATGCCGTTTTCCTCACGATGTTCTTAAATAAAAGATATTGTAAATTCTCACCTTCCGACGTGGTTTCTCACGTCAGCAGTTAAACTTTGGCTAAAGAATACTTTCATCAGCTCAAAATGCATCTAACGAACAAATATTTGTAACAGGTACCACTGTATCGACATCTCTGTCGTATGTGGAGGGTCGGCAGAAAAAATTGAGCAAGAAGAACTAACTTCTGAAATTTTTTTCACTGATTTCTTTTTATTTTCTCATGCATTGTTTCTTTTATTAATGCTGTTTCTTTAATAAATGTATCCTATCATAAGGTACAGTCATTCCATTGAGTAATTCATCATCATCAGCCTATCGTTCCACTGCAGCAATCCACCACGCGTGCAGGAACACTACACTATGCGTGGCCCAACACGCAATTGCCAGTTTTTCATGTACAGGGTCCTTGTTAATTGCTGACACTTTTTTAAGGGAACGATCAGACTGAACAACTTTCTCTATGGGACCAACATCGAAATCGTAAAAAAAAAATCTGCTTTCCCATACAAAACTGCAAACCTACTTGAGCCAAATGTATGGGACTACAGATTTTTTTTTCGCGATTTTGATGTTGGTGCCATAGAGAAAGTTGTTCAGTTTGACGGTCTGATCATCCCCTTAATGAGGCTTCCGTACCACACCACCACACAACAAAGACATAATAGAGAAAAAAAATCTCCGTTACCTTTAGCGCGAGACTCACTCACACATGGCTGGTTTTTATTATTTGTTGTTGTACTGTAGAGTTTGCTCTATAATCACACCAAGTTTAACGTTTGTATGTATTACCGTTTTTACGATAGAGCGAGAAGAATAACAAACATTGATAAAAACCAGTTTCTTGTATGAGGACCTTTCTTTATTTTATTTTTTATTTTTTATTTATATTTTATTATTTACTTATTAGCAAATGCGTCATAATAATGCACATTTTCTGAAAACTTCATCTGTCTAGTTATTACGGTTCAAAAGTTACAGTACTATAATAGTTAGGACAGACAGACGGACAGACGGACAACGTAGGCTTAGTAATGGCATGGTGTCCCATCCCATACAAATGAAATTTTTGTTAAAAAAATGGCAATATATGGCGTTATGGTATCGAATCGTAATTAATGTTTACGTAAAAGTGTAAATTGTTAATAAAAATACATGATCTGACTACAAAAAAATCTCATGAGCCTCGGAAAATCAAGCAATTTACTTTGCCCGAAGACTGCCCGCGTTACGGCAGTCGCGCTCCATTGTTTGACGTTGGGCATATGTACTGTATAGTATTATATAATCTGTGGTAATAGGGACCCGTTTTCACCTTTTGGGTACGGAACCCTAAAAATTGATAGATAAACAAACATCAGCAGGAAAAATGGGAAAAAATTAAGAATGGAGGAATTGCAGTTTATTCTGCTAACCGTACAAGAAACTAGCATCTCAGTGTACAAAGCCAGTGCTCAGAAAACCCCGTGAGGGCCATTTTTGTAACATCTTCCTTTGAATTCAAAATGTAAAGCTTTTCCCTTTTAGCCTTCTGTTTGACTTTCTCTCCATTTAACTGTTTTAATTTTGGACTTAATTAAAGAAGAGTTAATTAAATTGTTTCAAGGCTTTTATGGTTAACTTTTGGATTCTTGATGGAGATTATCAAACGCAAGTCGGTTGGTAAATAAAGGCTATGAGCAAGTGGAAACGGGTTCAAATCATGCAAGGGGTAAATATTTGTACAAGATATTTTACAAACATTTTATTTTATTTATTTATTTGATTGTAATGTATAATATTCTGCTCGAAGTTCAAAGGTTTATTTGCAAGAAAGTAGCATGTAAAATGATGAAAAGTCCTTATGTTCTACCGCAGACTGGGTATGCAAAAACAGAATTTATGTAAGATAAAAAAAAAGTTACATTGTCAGGAAACACGGTATCTACATTTTTAAACATTATCATTATACTATTGTCGGTAATTAATACTTATTTTAACATATTAAATTAAATTAAATTCAATTAAAAATCATTTATTTGACTTTCCATTTGTACACATACAGAAGTAGGTAGTGTTATATGACATGAATATTAAAAATAAAAGTGTTTTTTCTGTTATTAGTATGTTAATAATATTTCCCTAGAGTACCTACACACAAACAAGTTTTCTTTTGCACTGATACTCCGAGGGCCCTATTAATGAATAACTATTAAATTAATCAAATCAAATAAAATAATTATACAAACAAGAAAACAGAAAAACAAAGAACATTGTAAAGGCTCACAAAAGCATCCATCTGGCAAATAAATGTGTTCTATTCCATTCTACCCCGCAATAAGACTGCCTTATTTTGTACCTCTTGTGTTTTTCTCTATTATTGGCTGCTTATCTTTTTGGTGTAAAAGTATAACTTGATTTGATTTATACGTGCTTCAGGCAAAAAAAAACTGCTGCCCCATACATTGGGTTGATCAGGGTGAAATTTTCTATGGAACAACTAATTCTTTTACGCGATTTCAATATTGGTTCCATAGTAAAAGCTGATCAGTTTGATGGTCTGATCCACCCTGTAAAGTATGTAACCCATATTTTTTTTTATATTATTAAGTATTATCTTTCTGATCATAAAAAAATATGTGATTTTTACGTTCCCATGAATAGACATTGGAGTCGCGTTGTGGATCTGCTATTGGGCGGTCTCGTCGCTCGTCGATTGTTGGTTGCCCCCTCCAAGGTCAACAGCGGGGCTCCAGTAGTGGCTCAAGATAGTGTTCTTTTATTAGAACGACCCTTGAAGTCACCAAAATATCTACACATAACCGTACAACGTCAAGCACTTTTGCTACAAAAACTCGACATTGGAAAAATCATCTACACCAAGATGGATGCCATAACCTTAAAAATAGAATAGAATAGACATTCTGAAATAACTTCTTTTTAAAAATTATAAGCATGAGATTCCGATAATATTTATTAATATATACAGGGTCCAATTTAATATGCTGACAGTTTTTAAGGAGATGATCAGACCATCAAACTGAACAACTTTCTCTGCGGCACCAACATTGAAGTCGCGAAAAAAAAGTTTGCTGTTCCATACAAAACTGCAAACCTACTTGAGCCAAATGTATTTATTTTATTATATTCCCTAAAATGGTTAACTCTTATGACTAAGCAACATTAAAGAAGGAATAGGAAAAAGTATACAAGGTGTTACAAAAATACAAATAAACATTTAAGGGGGTGGTTTAGACCATCACACTCAACAACTTTCACTATGCGACCAAATCGAAAACGCGAAAAAAAATTCGAATGTTCCATACTAAACTACAAATCGACTTGAGCTAAATGTATGTAAGGGGAAAGGGGTCGCAAGGAAAACGCTAATTATACTTTACTTCACTTTTTTAGTCTTTATTTTAATACTTTATCACACTCCACAACATTGCTTTATCTAATCCGCGCGCCATCTTCCCATCCCTTCCTCCGTCCCGCTCACACCCGTACATCCTTCATAATCCTCTCTTTCCCACATTCGGCCATCCTACAAAGTTTAACTTTGTAACTTTACAAAAAATTGAAAGAATTTAGTCTAAACAATACTACCAACTTATAAAACATTACATAATATCTACTAGCTTTAACATCACTAGCTTTTACAAACAAAACATTGCTCCTTTTAACTCTACTGCAAATTCCTTCAGATTTTACTGGAGTAACACTTTTACAAACAAACATTTTATCTTTTCTTATCTGAGCAAATCTCAAGGAAAACCTTAATTATAACTACAATCTTATACTACTTAGTACATTTTTTTTTTCCTTTTTCTTAAATTTTCTCTTTTTCTTTACTTTTACACATCTAACAGAACATTTTAGTCCTCTTTTAAATTAAAGGTAACATGCTTTCATCTTTAATACATCTGATAGCTAATATTATTCTAATCTTAAACATTTCAACAAAATTAGAATAGCCAGAACAACTTTCAACAAGACATCTTTGAAACTAATAAATATTACATACTTTTTCTACTTGAAATGAACATCTTAACCTAACACAAAAATATAAACCTAACTACAATTAGTCAGAGTCTAGGCCATCGTACCATGGTTTCATGAAGTCCGCAACTGTACAGGTGTTCTTTGGCCCTTCTGTACTATCTATCAACTTCTGTACTCTGTATCTGTCATTTCTGTTTACTGCTGTAACCTTGTATGGTCCTAAAAACTTCGCCTTCAATTTCATAGCATTTCCGTACTGAGTTCGTTTAATAGCAACAAGGTCTCCTACTTTATATTTGCTACTAGCCTTCCTCTTTTTATTATAATTAAGACGATTTTCTTCTTGAATTTTCTTTATTTGTTCAATTGCTAAAACTCTCTTCTCATCTCTTTCTTGCATGAAAGCAGATACATTTTCCTCCTGTAATAACTCCAGAATACGTAGATCTTCCTTCTGTCTCATCTTTACACCAATCATTAATTCGAAGGGTGTCGTCTTAATACTTCTATGTTGGGTGCTGTTCAATGCTCTTTGGACCCGACTCACATGTTTGTACCAATGAGTAGGATCTTCAACATTTAACTTAGTCAGAACTGTTTGCAACATAAACACACTAGTGTTACATTCTACATTTTTTATATTTTATGTGTTGGCAACACTGCCCTCTCTCTCATTTTGTTCCTACCGAGTAACATTGTGCTCCGTTAAATAAATTCATTTAAATCATTTAAATGTGTTTTTATGTTCTTTCCTGAACATAAAATGGTGCCGAAACCACAATAATCATTAATCAAAAGTGAATCCGCGAGTTTCGTCAATAAAAACAGTTTTCTGAAAAGTAACCACGCGGCTGCCGGGCGAGTCTAATTTGCCGGCGGGAAGTGAAATATCTTGTTAATCAAGTAAAGCAGTGCGATAATCCTTGCGAGTGCTACGCTGTGTACAATCATCACCTACTGGCTAGCAAAATTGAAGATTGCATAGGAATCGCAAGACATTTCAAATAGGTAACCGTCGCCATATTGGTTGGCATTTTGCGTTCTTCGTCGCAAAGTCGTTCCTTCCGCCGCACCGCCGCTGCCAGAGGGCGCAGCCAGCGCGCACGCAGTCCTGCCAACCTAACGACGCCGAAGTAGAACAACCGTTCATTCGTTCGGTTCACTCATTCACTTCACTCATTCACAACTGTCAAAGTGACAGAACTGAAAGATAACCTCATTACCTCAACGTCTCGACTCTGTTTACAGTATAAAAGCAAGCATGCCGATTGATGACGAAGGTGCTAATCAACAAGCATCCATAAGAAGAATTAAAGCCCAGATGGCACAGTGCAAAGGAAAGCTAACGAAAGCGGAAACATTTTTACGAGCCGATCCTATGGACAAGGAAGTTATATCGCTGCGAATTAGACAATTATTAGAAAACATAAAGGTCTACAACAGTTTATCATTGGAAATCAGCTTAAGCACGGATACAATATCTGAAGAAGATTTCGCCGAGGACGATTTTGAAGATAAATCCCTACTTGTGATCGCGAAGTTCGAAAAGTTACTATCTACTCGTAAGCCCGATGGTGCTAGCGGCATGCAGATGGATTGCGCGAGTGCTTCCAATGTGAAACTACCAGTGATTGATATTCCAGTTTATGACGGCAAAGACTTCACAAAATATCAAACATTCATTGAGCTCTTTATGGCAATAATTGGAAATAATAGCAAGCTTGAAAGAATACAGAAGCTATTCTATCTTAGGAAGTTTCTCAAAAATGAGCCGCTGTCTCTCATTGAAGGTTTGCCCTTATCTAGTGACTCCTATGAAAAAGCATTAGAGCTGCTCAAGAACCGTTATGATAATAAGTTTATTGTCATAACCAACCACATACAAGCGCTACTTGATTTCCCCACAATCAACAAAGGTACTGCCAGTAACTTGAGGGAAATTGTGTCACATGCTCGACAGCATCTAGGAGCGTTACAAAACGCAGGGCAAGCCACAAACACTTGGGATATTCTCATACTAACCATTCTTTTAAGGAAAATTGATCAGTTTTCATGTAGAGCTTATCACACGGAGCGGAACGACAAGGAGCTGCCAAAGCTGGAAGACTTCTTTACCTTTTTGGAAAAAAGAGCCTGCAGCTTCGAAGAGAGCCAAAAAAGTGAAGGTAAGACCCCTCCATTTGTAAAAAATGTTGTGTCAAATCTGGCAAACAATGTGTCCAATGGCTCGTGTAGGCATTGCAATTCTAAGGCACACAGGTTGTTCAAATGTCCAGATTTCGAGGCCATGGCAAGCCAACAACGAATTGAATTTGCATCGAAAAATAACTTATGTAATATTTGCTTAAATATGCATACAAATAAATGTAAATTTCATTTTAAATGTGCTCAATGTGGTAGCAAAGATCACAATACCCTACTGCATCATGATGAGCTAAAAGCGATCACATTTCATCGTAACATCAGCACTAGTACTGTTCTATTGCCCACAATTAAAGCAAGGATATCGAGTGAAGACGGTAAGTCTCATATCGTAGCCCGAGGTTTAGTAGACAGTGGTAGTCAAGTATCTTTTATTAAAGCAGATCTTGCTAAAACTTTGAAATTAAAACAGGTTAACAATAATCTGAAAATAACAGCACTAGGTCAACAAACAAAATCTACCTCAACAGCTGTCTGTGTTAATTTTATGTCCTTACATAACAATTTTAGCTGCTCTGTATCTTGCTCAATTGTGGACAACATAACCACCAATCTACCGGAAAGGAAAATCAATCTGCAAAGCAGGATACCTGCGAAGCCGACTTTAAACAATCGGTACAGTTAATAAATAATAAATTTCAGGTCTCCTTGCCTCTTCAGCAGCCACTTGATCGCCTTAAGTTAGGTAACACATGTCCCATTGCAACGAAAACGTTGCAATCTATTGAAAATAGGTTGGCAAAAAATGACAAATTAAAACAACAATATAATGACTTCATTAATGAATACGTTGAATTAGGTCATGCTAAAATAATTCCTTATAGTAAGAAAGAAGCAGAAAAACGATATTTCATGCAGCACTTACCTGTAATAAAGAATGACCGAAAAACAACCAAATTAAGGGTTGTCTTCAATGGCAATACGAGAGCTAGTTCAAAGCATAATAGTCTAAATGATGTTCTTTCAAATGGACCTAAGTGCCAAAAGGACTTATTTGACATATTAATCTTATTCAGATCGTACAGGTATGTACTGATGACTGATGTCCGTCATATGTATAGGGCCATAAGCATTGATCCGTCTCACAAGCATCTACAAAATATTTTATGGAAGGACGATATGAATAACAAAATTATTTTGGAATTGCAGACCGTCACCTACGGGCTGAAAAGCTCTAGCTACCTGGCCATAAGATGCTTGAAGGAGCTAGCAGAGCGGTATCCTGAGTTCCCCAAGGCGGCTGAGGTGATCCACAACTCTATGTACGTAGACGACGCTCTTTTTGGGGCCAATACGCTTCAGGATTTGATACAGGTAAGAGATGAATTGATTTCTCTTCTGGGTAAAGCTGACTTCAACCTCCACAAGTGGGCTGCTAATGATCAACGAGTGCTGGAAGGTATTCCATCCAGCAAACAATATTTCAATGAGCATGAGCTTCACAATGAAAATTTATCAATTAAAGCACTGGGTGTTACATTTGAAGTTAAAAAGGGCGTTTTTAATGTGGCTTGCCCTGCGAAACATGTGGCTAGCTGGGACAAACGAACGGTGCTTAGCATAATAGGCTCATTTTTTGATCCACTTGGTCTGGCAGGACCCGTGATGGTCCGGGCAAAAGAATTTTTACAAACAGTTTGGAAGGAAAACCTTCAATGGGATTCACCAATGCCTGAGCAACTGCTACGGTCTTGGACCAAATTCTATTCAAGCTTGGTATCAATGCCTGTTATATCAATAAATAGAAATATAAGTGTGTGTGACGCACAAAAGATTGAAATGCTTGGGTACTGTGATGCATCTAACATAGCCTATGGAGCTTGTATTTATATAAGAGCAATGCACAATAGTCATGTAAAAATCACTTTACTTTGTTCCAAATCAAGAATTGTTAGTATTAAAAGCAAATGCACGATACCAAAGCTAGAGCTTAACGCTGCCTTGTTGTTAGCCAAGTTATGCGAAAAAGTTTGTTCGATTTACTGTAAAATTAAATTTAATGCTAAATACTTGTTTTCCGACTCACAAATAGCGCTGTGTTGGATAAAAAATAACAAAACTGGCTTACCTGCTTATGTTAAAAATAGAGTCAACATTATAAACTCAATAATTCAAGATTGTAAATGGTTTCACATTAATGGTGCTGTTAACCCAGCAGACTGCTTATCTCGTGGCTGTGATCCTTCCAAACCAATCAAACCTTGGCTTCCCAACAACTCTTTGTGGTGGAATGGGCCGCCTGAACTTATGTCCCCAGATTACGCACCAGATTCATCAGAGACATGCAATCATCTGGCATGTAAAGCAGAGCCAGTCCGAGAGGAGGAGCCTGTTTGTTTAACAGTTGTCGAAGAACCATTATTATTTAAAAGATATTGTTCATGGCCCAAATTGCTAAGAATTGTATCATATATGTTAAGATTTACATATAATTGTAAAAACAAAAATAGTAAAAATCTGGGCAGTCTATCTGCACCTGAAATGAGAAATGCTCAAAACACAAAATGTTTGTCAAATAAATATAATTATATTGTAATAACATCTGTAACTGTAAAACTAAGTTATACATTGACGGTTTAAAATTAAGTTTTAATTCTATTTAAAGTCACAAAGCTTAAGGTCCACCTCCGGCGTCACCACTGCTGGAAAACTGACGAGTCAAATATATATTTATATATATTATGGCGTTAATTAATGTATGGCAGAGTTCTCCAGAGTGGCAAGCCTGCCACTACCTGAACGATGTATCCTACCTACTTTGGTAGCCACCAAAGTAGGTAGGATACATCGTTCAGGTCCCCTTAAGGGACCTCATTAAAGTCGGTCCTTTCAAAAAGGTAACCGCAACCCAAAAACATGTTTGTTAATATGTTAATCAGTAATGATTTGATTCATGTATAAGTTAAGACATTACATGCATCTTTTGTGTACTGCCTATTGTTTGGTATATTCTTAAATGTAACAAAGGTCTAAAGTCAATTGTTTACTGTAAAATCAACCTTATGGTTATGTAACATTAGGTAAGATGCCTAACTAGCAAACTTACTCTACAATGTAAGCATGTAAACCTTTGTGGAAGGCTGTCTTAACAGTCTTCCGAAGCCAAGATGTATATCATCGTAGGACAAAGTACACAATAAATTCATTTCATGAATTGTACCAAAAATAGCACAAAGCGAATTGCTATAAACAAATTGTGTATCTTGCCCTTAGATTAAGATATCCCAAAAGTAATATTAAGTAGTAGTATGTAATGAAATTGTTCAACTTACACTTTGATAAAAAGTGACTGGGCTACATTCCCTGTTTGCTTTATTGTTTAAATATAAATCATACTTATGTAATTCTAAAAAATTGCTCTGTATAACCCGCCCCGGGAATATGTTTGCAACATAAACACACTAGTGTTACATTCTACATTTTTTATATTTTATGTGTTGGCAACACTGCCCTCTCTCTCATTTTGTTCCTACCGAGTAACATTGTGCTCCGTTAAATAAATTCATTTAAATCATTTAAATGTGTTTTTATGTTCTTTCCTGAACAAGAACCGATATTAACGTACGGTGCACCCGCTCCACTTGTCCATTTCCTCGGGGAACTCCGGTCGTTATTAGGACATGCTCAATTTTCTCCTCACTACAGTGTTCTCGGAATTCTGTGCTGGTAAATGCAGAGCCTCGGTCAGTGATCAACCTAATGGGATTTCCAAAAGCTTGCTGGAATATAACCATCTTCTCAACGGTCTCTTTTGCAGTGACTGTCTTGACCGGGAATAACCACACAAATTTTGTGAAGGCGTCTATCAATGTGAGTATGTAGTTATATCTCTTTTTCGTTTCAGCTAACGGTCCGATATGGTCTGCATGAATTGTATGTAGCGGCTGTCCTTCTTTTGGTATGGGTTGTAGGAATCCTTCCTGTCTTCCCTCTTTCCTCGTTGCTAATATACAGGGCACACAATTTTGTATGTACTTATTAATTTTACTGTTGCAATCTTTGATGTAATAGTCCTGCTCTACTAGCTCACGTGTTTTTTCCCGTTGCAAAATGTCCTTTATTATGTGTTAATCTAATTATCTCAGTCTCAAATCCTTTTGGAACAACTAACTTTCTTTCTCCTTTGTATATTAATCCATTTTCCATGAAGTAGTCTTTAAAATTTCCTGTCTGCAACACTTGAGCTACAGCCTGCAATCCTTCATCAAGTTTCTGAGCTTCTTTAATCTTGTGGTGTATCTCATGCGCATGAGTCAAAATCATAACAGGGTTTCGGCTAAGACTGTCTGTATGCCTCATCTTTTCACCTGCACGATGCTCTACTTCGTAGTCATAGTCCTGTAGGAGCATAACCCATCTCGCCACTCTTGTACATAAATCTTTCTTCTTTAAAGTCTTCTCGAAGGCTGAGCAGTCCGTTACTATCTTAAATTTGATGCCAAATAGGTATTTCCTAAACTTCTTTACTCCTTCAATGATAGCCAGCGCCTCTAGTTCATAACTCGAGTACTTTTTCTCAGGATCCGTTGTTTTTCTGCTCATGTAGTATACGGGGTGAAAATGTTCATCGCTTCCATCTTTCTGCATTAGTATAGCGGCATAGCCATTTATCGAGGCATCGGTATGCAACTGTGTCTCCAGGTCAGGGTTGTATATTTTCAGGATAGGTTCACTGCTTAACTTCACTTTCAGGTTCTCAAATGCTAATCTTTGTTCTTGTCCAAATTCAAATACCTGATTCTTCTTTAATAGGTCTGTCAACGGTTTTGCGATAAGTGAAAAGTCCTTTATAAATTTCCGGAAATAGGAAGCTAGTCCTATAAAGCTCTGTAACTGCTTGAATGTGGTCGGCTCTGGAAAGTTCATCACAGCGTTGGTTTTATCGGCTGATGGTCGCACCGTTCCGTCTTCGATTGTATGTCCAAGGTATTCAAGCCGTGTACACATCAATTGGCACTTTTTCCAGTTCATTTCTAGCCCATATTCAGACGCCAACTGCAGCACTTCCTTCAACCTGCTCATCGCCTCTTCTTCGTCTTTGCCAGGTATGATAAGATCGTCCATAAAAATCATAACTTTGTCTTGCCTTATTAGCTCTCTGTATATCATGGTCACGAACCTCGTAAAATATTTAGGACAGTTCGACAAACCAAAGGGCGCCTTCAGGAACTCATATTGGCCGTCTTCGGTAACAAACGCAGTATATTTCACTGAATCATCATCAACTTTCAGGTGAAAGAAACCATTTTTCAGGTCGAGAGTGCTGAATACCCTCGCGTTCACCAACCGGTCTATCTGGTCATCAATTACAGGTAGGGGAAATTCATCCTTGACCATCTTTTCATTTACTTTACGGTAATCAATGCATATTCTCGTAGACTGGTCTTTCTTCTTCACTAACACTAATGCACTTGCATATTCCGAATAACTAGGTTGTATTACTCCGTTTTCTAACCATTCTTCAATCTGTTTGTTTACTTCTTGTCTCTCCTTCATCGCTAATCGTCTTGGCCTAGCCACAACTGGTATTTCATCTTTTAGAATAATTTTCAATGAAATAGGGGCTTCTTTGACTTTATTGGGTTTGTAGCTTTGTTGTAAAAGTTCACACTCGCGTCTTATATGAGGATTATGGCAATAGTTCACGACTTCGTTAATGTTACACTGAATATTATTTAGTGAATGTCCCTCACCTTGCAGAAATGTAATCAGTCCGTTATGCATCATCACTTTCGCGTTCACTAGTAACTCTTGTCCAATAATAACTGAATAGGGTATGCAGTCACTTGGCACAATGTAAAAGTTTGTTTTGAAACATCTTCCGTCTATAATAACCTCCGTATTTAGTTTTCCCAAAGTGTCCACAGTTTTGTTACACAAACCGGAAATCTGCACATTTTCACCACGCAGTCACACGTAATTAAGTTCATATCACTGCCTGTGTCGATTAAACAGGTAACTTCTCGTTTTCCAAACATAATTTTCTTCAAAGAACGTTTCATTTCGCCATCGCATTTGTTTACATCTCGAGCTGTCATTCGTTCGGATTCGTTCGTGGCATCTTCGTTAATAATCGGAGGTGCGGTTTTGTTACTCGCCCACATCGTAATTTGCTTGAGCGGCGGGCTCGGCTTTGGAGGCGGTTGCGTTTCGTTTTTGCAGTTCGCCGCTATGTGTCCGAAATCATTGCACTTAAAACACTTTTGCCCTCTCGCTTTGTTTGGACACGAGATTGCTATGTGAGTTTTATCACCACAATTAAAGCAGAATGTGGCCTTTGTCTTCATCACTGGTGGATAACTAGTTTTAGGTCTTTCTTCCTTCTTTTCAGGTCTCTTTGTATTATTTTTAATGGTTTCATATATCTTCAGTTTTTCTTTTAAATCCGGATACGTCGTTACGCCATATAGAATCATTTTGTTAGGTTCGTAGTCAATTATTCCGTCTAGAATATATTGTATAGCGACGTAATCTGGTAACTTGCCTCTTTTCCCTAATTCTTTCATTATACACATATATTCGTAGCAACTTTCCTCCTTCTTCTTTTTCCTGGCAGCCATCAACTCATGAATCTCTTTCACAGATACAGAATCCGGGAACTCCTTAACCAATGCAGCTTTCATCTCTTCGTATGTTTTGAAAGGTTTTTCGGTTCTTAACCACAGCGCGGCCGTCGATATTAACGAGCGCCTGGCAACCAGCAGTTTCTGCAGCGGACTCCACCCATATATTTCGGCAGTGTCTTCTATCTCCTGCGCCCATCGTGACGCTGAGTAAGCCTTATCCGTGCCTGAGAACTTGTGGATTGTCTCCTCACTCATCCGCAGCAAACCGAAGCTGGGCACAACCGCAGCTTCAGAGCCCTCGTCAGATTCATCTCCTCCGCTCGTATCTCCAGACGTTTTGCCGCCCTTCTTCATCTTTTCTCAACTTCTTTAATCTTCTTGATACGTCTTTAATCGTCTTTTCGTCTTCAAACTTCGTTTTTCTACCTTTTTACACCGCGACCTCGTGCCGATGCCCGTCCAACATTTAGGTTATGTCGTGTCGTCGTATTTAATAACTCACGTTTTGCCTATTTTGACCTCGATCCCGGACGAGCCCCCATTTGTAAGGGGAAAGGGGTCGCAAGGAAAACGCTAATTATACTTTACTTCACTTTTTTAGTCTTTATTTTAATACTTTATCACACTCCACAACATTGCTTTATCTAATCCGCGCGCCATCTTCCCATCCCTTCCTCCGTCCCGCTCACACCCGTACATCCTTCATAATCCTCTCTTTCCCACATGTATGGGACAGCAGATTTTTTTTACCGATTTTGATGTTGGTCCCATAGTGAAAGTTGTTCAGTTTGATAGTCTAAACAACCCCCTTAATAGTTTTAATTGTTTATTTTTACTTTTGTAACACCCTGTATAGGTCGCCAGTCCGACTCGCACTTAGCCAGTTCCAGACCCGATATTTCTTTCAATTTCCAGCAACATTTACAGGTAACTTAATTGCGTCACAATACAAGTTCTCAAGTAAACTTCGGATACAAGGTTTTGCACTTATTTGCTGTTTCATTTCAAAAGTCCCGTGGACCGAGGGATTCTCATTCTTTTGCCGTTGAGATAAGAGTGTAAAGATTGTTTTTGATTGGACATTAAGTAAAAATTAGTTGAATGTCGCTTACTTCTTTGGAGAAATAGCCATAAGTAAAATTTTCATGGATTGAATATTTCATTTTACTTATTTTTCACGCCGAAAACAACAAAGGTTGTTTGATGATTTTTTTACTGGTCCGAAACTTTCGGGGGTTTCAGACCATCAAACTGAACAACTTTTACTAATGGGAACTAAAAATGTTCTTAAGGGACCTGCGCACCCAATATAATAACGCCTTCAGGATGCTGCTGGGGCTGCCGCGCTTCTGCAGTGCATCTGGCATGTTTGCGGACGCTCATGTCGATGGGTTTCCCAACACGCTCCGCAAACGGTGTGCCGCCGCGCTGCAGAGGGTTCGCGCCAGCACCAACAGCATCCTGAACATGGTCTCCAGTAGATACTGTGACAGTAGCTTTATAAAGCACTGGATCGGTCTACACTTAAGTGTTTATACTAACATAGTTATTTAAGTGTGATACTAACAATATATGGATGTAATGTCTGAAATAAAGATTTTTTTTTATTTTTTATTTTTAAGACGCTCCACCTAAACCAGCAAAATATGGCTGATAATATTTTGTTATTTGAAAGACATACAAATTAATGAAAAATTTGGCAATAATAATCTTCAACGTGTCTTTAGGCTCAGGCTTTATTTGCTATGAAGTAAGTATTTTCTTCTTTTTCTATAAAATACAATGAAACCTGTCTTCAAAGGAAAGCCTAAAAATTAAAAAAAAAATCTTTATTATGTGCATCTTCTATAAAAGTTGAAGTCTCTTTTACTTGCGACACAAACGATTATGTAGACAATATTAAAATCTAAAAACACTAGGTATGAAGAACATTTTTTAAAGTTTAATATGTGATGAGTTAATAAGATAATTCTAAAAGGTGCGATTTCTTATAATTTTTGAATTTGATATCCTTGGGTTAGAAGGCACCAAAGTGACATAATGAACGAAAAGCCAGTCAAATATAGGTATAGGTACCTACTAAAATGATGTAGTTTAGTAGAGGTGAGGCGGCTCTGAAAGGGTCAAGGTCGTTCGGTCGGGGATACGCCTTAAAAAAGCGATGATGATACTAATTAAAGCGCAACACGCAGTGATGGATCTAGAATGGAATCAATAAAAAATTTTCCTCTCTAAAAAATATATTTGTAATTTGTGTGGATCAATGGGACATGAGGAAAGTTGAATGAAAATAATCGTTTGTAGATTAAAACGGGATTTGTTTGTCACATTAATGTTTATTGATATCTAGTTCAAATATAGCACTTGGGGTTTGTTTGTGAATCTGTAGTGGAATTGCGTGCTATGGCAATAGGTATGAGTACATGTTACTAGTATTTTATAATAGGTACCTACTATGATAGGTATATACTATGATCTTTACGAAGTATGTGTGGTGTTACAGTGACCGACCGAATCAAGAACAGTGTGATAAGAGATCGGTGTAAGTTGAAGGATGATGTGGTAACCAGGATTGAAAGAGGTATGCTTAGGTGGTTCGGTCACGTACAGAGGATGAATGAGAGTAGACTCACTAGGGAGATTTATCGAGCCAATTTCAGTGGAACAGTCGAGAGAGGGCGTCCGAGGAGAACTTACCACGACCAAATAAATGGTCTTCTCCGAAAAGGACAAGTGCGTAGCACCCTCAACCGACGAAAGTGCATGAAGAGATGTATGAATGTGGATGAGGCGAGAGAAGTGTGTCAGAATCGTAGTGTGTGGCGAGCCGTAGTCTCTGCCTACCCCTGTGGGATAGTGGAAAAAAAATCTGCTATTGCATACATTTGAGTCGAGTAAGCATTGCAGTTTAGTATGGAACAACAGATTTTTTTTTTGCTCCGATCGGTTTGCTCCCATAGTAAAAGTTGTTCAGTTTAATGGGTAGACTCTCAGTTTAAAAGCATTGTATATTTCTTGGGGAAAGTTGTTCAGTATGATGGGTACATCGAGCGTGTTAGCAAATATATTAAAGAATATGAATATATTGTTAGGTAGTAGAACAATCCCTACTAGAATATTAGTACTGGTAACACTGACTAACAACCATCTGTTGTTGGTAGTAATTATTTAGTGATTCATTGTTTTGAATATTGCTTAAATTCCATACTAATTATTCATAATATTGCTTACAATAATTGTTTGCTGATAATAGTTATTTACAACCTATTAATCATGTGAATATTTGAAGCAATGCAATTCCCTGATTGTTCCGCCAATAACAGAATTGATGTTGGCGGGAAAACAGGTATATAAAATGGGTGTCGAGTCATTATCTGGGATTCATTCCTGCCGTTACGCTGCCCAAGTAAGTGTTAAACTAATTACTGTAAACTTAATTAATGTGAACTGTTTTTATAATCTTTAAAATGATTGTGTTTGTATGTGTGTAGATTCTCATTTCTTCTTTGTGGTTTTATTAACGAAACAGTGTTAAATATCGAGTCAAAGTAATGAAATATAATGGTTATACTAATTATCACCTTTTATTTAATATCATTCAGAATACCCTCCTATATTCTATCATCAGAAGTGGAATCGTATTCCTTCGCCGCATAGTTACTTTACTAATATATATTTTTTTTTCCATGGCACGATCACCGCGGAACTGCTGTGGTTTGCAAACGAAAAAAATCCATCCACGATGTCCTGGAGAGGTGCCTGGAGACAGACCCAGAACCTGGTCAGACTGAACCGATCACGAAGAGAATCCCACCCAGAGAAATCTACCTGCCTGCCCAGAGAACACCTACCCACCCGCAGGAAAGAAAGAAAAAAATTTACGGGAAACAAAGACTGAAGCTCCAAATATTTAGCGAGGTAATGGCCAAGGCCGTATTAATTTCTTATTAAATATCGCTGTGTTTGCTTGTTTCTAAAATTGTACCTACGTAAATAATGAGGTAATAATCAAAACAAAAGTTTATAAATCTGAAAAACAGACGATACTTATTGTTCTAGTCATTCGCAAATCATGTTTCAACAAATAACAAGTGATTTAATGTTGGTCCATGCTAGATTTTTTTTTCTTTGGTACCAATGTACCCCATAATAGCAAAACGAAAAAATATAGGATTTTTTTTTGTTATTCGGTGCTAAGAAATACGGCTTAGGCGGCACCTTGTCCGCGGACAAGTGGTACGAGTCTTCTAGGTTTGATAGGTAGGTAGGTCTAGGTACCAGTCTCCCCATCCACACTACTAGTCGGCTGGTATAATTTGTACAATTATTACTCTAACTAAAAGAATAATTTTAATTGTTTGAGCACCGAAAGCATAATACAATTACTTAGTTCATGTATGTGTATATGTGTGTGTGTGTGTTAGTGGCGATGGGCTCACCCCCGTCACACTGGACAGAGTTTCGGTACTACTGGTGAAAAGTGGATGTTCTGAGGTTTCAGAATATCTCTGACTACCCTCACGGGGAATATAGTCGTGAGCATATGCTATGCTAGTTCATTCGTTGCTACAAAGCTCTTCAATAATATAGATCTGAGACAATAAAAATAGTTCCTTCCACTGGACGGTCGTTTTCTCTCGATTTTGTGTTGCAGAACAACAAATTTTCTATAGGTACTACCATTACTACCTAGCGGTAGATGGATTGAGGTAACTGACTAAACGATGAATTGACTTTAAAATGTGTTTTTCTGTTTTTTAGTGTGCAGTTAAAGAATTATTATTAACTTTGAAAAAAAAATGTTTTAGTATACTGCTTAGTCCAGTCATTTTACGCTTCATACGCTTTTAAAGCTAGTATTGTGAGATAGAAATAATTTTTAATAGGTAGCCGTTATTTTTTTTTTCATATTAAGATTACAGTTCCTAGTTATCATTGAATGAATGAATGAAATATTCTTTTATTTACACCAAAATACAAATACAGCATAGAAAAAGAACCAAAGAAACGATAATGGTACAAATAAGGCGGTCTTAGTTATCATTTAGAAATAGAATTCAACTAAAATATTCGAATTAATGACTGAAATAATTAATCAACTGTTAGTTATATATAATTCGTTAATTAGCTATGAAGGTAGGTATTTAATTCGATAAAATGAAGGTACAAACATTTTTTTTTATATCTTTTTTTATATCTGCTTATTGGAAGTTATTAATTGAATAGAACTGACGAATTAACTTCAGAATTTCAGATATACTAAATTTTAGTACTAAAAATAGAAAATAGAAAATACTACGTTAGATTCATGGCATAAAATCATTTACGCAAACGATGTATAAAAAAAATATAAATATATATTTTATTTTCTAATTATTGTTATTATTACTGGTTAATGTTATTCGAACGAACGTTAACTTTACTGGACTATGCTGTGTAGCAGGTTGCGATTTTCACAATTTAGAATGTAGTCAATGTAGAGTCAATGTAGAGTCAATGTAGAGTCAATGTAGAGTCAATGTAGAGTCAATGTAGAGTCAATGTAGAGTCAATGTAGAGTCAATGTAGAGTCAATGTAGAGTCAATGTAGAGTCAATGTAGAGTCAATGTAGAGTCAATGTAGAGTCAATGTAGAGTCAATGTAGAGTCAATGTAGAGTCAATGTAGAGTCAATGTAGAGTCAATGTAGAGTCAATGTAGAGTCAATGTAGAGTCAATGTAGAGTCAATGTAGAGTCAATGTAGAGTCAATGTAGAGTCAGAGTTACGTCAGAGTAGCGTCAGAGTAGAACCAGAGGTGAGTAAAAGTTATTTAACTTTGATTGTAAAGAACTGATGAAGTGTCATGTTGTGAATTTACGTAAAACAATTTTTAATTCAATCAAAATTGCGTATTTAATGACTTGTTGATTGCAATGTTATTGAAATTCTTACCTTTTTTTTCTTTTTTTTTTGGCATCGATCGGCATAATTAAATACGATTAAAATAAAATAAAATAAGATAAGATAAGATAATATCTTTAGAGTGAATATAATTTTTTTTTTAATTATTATGTTATTCTTATATACCTATCTACTTTATTCTTATAAGAACATTCAATTAAATTTTTCATTCTTTTTAAAGATAACTAATTAAGTAAGTACCTACACATTGTTAAGCCCACTTGTATTCAAAAATATGCTAAAACGTTTTCTTAAATCTATAGATTTCATGTGAGATTTCATGTGAGTTTTGTACTTTGGGACGAAGTAAGAACGACTGCTAGACTGGTCGTTGGTATGGTATGATGTTGATGTATGACGATGAAAGGTATGATGAACTTTTCATCATCAACGAAATGAGTATGAATATGGAAATAATGAAATGAAATAAGTTTATTTGCGTTGAAAAATATACATATTATGATGTATGAAACAAAGTTATGTAAAAAAGATGGTTATCAATGATGAAATTGATGAATTAAAGTGATGCAATGTGAACGAAAATGACAACTGTTAAAAACTTTTTCAGGAAAACGATTTAGATTTATTGATTTTTTCTTTTTTTTTAAATAATGATCACAATTTGTTTTAAATTCGGATTGCCTTTATAACCAAAGGTACTATCGCTAGACGTCAGTTTAATCTTCGCGGTCACGGTCACTAATACCATATTATGAAGATTCTATATTTGTTGATGATCAATAATTACTGCATTTTCAATAATATTTGGAATAGTTTTAAATCATTGTGATCGTTATTCCATTAAAAGTATTGAGATGTACTTCGGGGACGAAGTACTTGTCAGTATGGCCGAGCAGTTTGGATAAATAAATCCTGTTTATATCCTAATGATCATTGCTAATATTAGTTAGTTACATTTTAAGAGATTTCATGCTAAAAAAAAATATTTTTTTGTTATTACATTATAAATCAGTATGGCCGAGCAGATTGGAAATAATTGACATTAAATTATGTTCACTTCAAAGTTTTCTAAATCTGAAAAGATTATGTGGTAGTTTAATCTAGGTTTATGCGTCAAATTAGTTTTATATAATTAGTAGTAATTAGAAATTTGTATTCAGTCCGGTAGTGATAAAATATCTGTGCTAATATTAGTCCTGAGTATTGTAAAAGTTCATTAATTATTTCTATTTGAAGCAATTTTATTTAGCAAATAACAATAATTTTGAAATTTTAGTGTACCTACATGAAAACGTATAAGTAACATGTTTATGATAAATAATAGAGATGGAAAAATGGATCAATTAATAACTTGATGTTTTGATTTAGATTATAACTTTTTTGATAATGACTCTTGGTTTAATACCTACTGACATTTTTAAGTGTATCCGTCTATGACCAACGTGACAATGACTTATACCCCTTTATAGCCTAAACTGACTCTAGGGGATTCCTATTCAATACTAACTTCACTATTTCCAATTGCTACATCAATTCTAATTTAATTTAACGTGATCCATAATTCCATGAAATTGTGTTCGATGTAGAAGAGGTTTTTGGTACTTCGAGGAGCGAAGTACTATCAGAATGGCCGTGTTAGCAAATATATTAAAGAATATGAATATATTGTTAGGTAGTAGAACAATCCCTACTAGAATATTAGTACTGGTAACACTGACTAACAACCATCTGTTGTTGGTAGTAATTATTTAGTGATTCATTGTTTTGAATATTGCTTAAATTCCATACTAATTATTCATAATATTGCTTACAATAATTGTTTGCTGATAATAGTTATTTACAACCTATTAATCATGTGAATATTTGAAGCAATGCAATTCCCTGATTGTTCCGCCAATAACAGAATTGATGTTGGCGGGAAAACAGGTATATAAAATGGGTGTCGAGTCATTATCTGGGATTCATTCCTGCCGTTACGCTGCCCAAGTAAGTGTTAAACTAATTACTGTAAACTTAATTAATGTGAACTGTTTTTATAATCTTTAAAATGATTGTGTTTGTATGTGTGTAGATTCTCATTTCTTCTTTGTGGTTTTATTAACGAAACAGTGTTAAATATCGAGTCAAAGTAATGAAATATAATGGTTATACTAATTATCACCTTTTATTTAATATCATTCAGAATACCCTCCTATATTCTATCAAGCGCGTTGGTGGCGCGTTGCGGAGAGCTATGGAAACTCAATTTTGAGGTCCAGGTTCGAATCCGCACGGATGACATGCCATTGCACCAATAAGTTTTTCTAACTTATACCGACTGCTCTCAAACGGTGAAGGAAAACTTCGTGAGGAAACCTGCATACGCTGAAGAAGAAATTCCTATGCTTTGTGAAGTCTAGCAATCCGCATTGGGCACGCGTGGTGGACTAACGCCCTGACGGTTGGCTTGTGCCCTACAGTGGGACCTATACAGGGTGTTAGGGTAAACAGTTGCACTACTTTAAGGGGTGATTGTACCCGTGATACTGAACAAGTTTCCCTAAGAAATTTGCGAAAAAAATGTTGGACTTTCCATACTAAATGCAATCAGCTGATCGAACGTTTGTATGAAAAGTAGAATTTATACTCTTATAGGTTTCTTAAGGAAATTTGTTCAGTATCATGGGTAGAATCACCCCTTAAAGTAATACAACTGTTTACCCTAGCACCCTGTTTAGACTGTGATGATGATGATGATCATGGGTACAATCGCCCCTTAAACTGTTTACCCTAACATTACCCTAAATTATTATTCTGTGGTTTCATAAGATTCAATTCAAACACTGTTGTAATAAAAACTATTAAATAAAAAAAACACAACCCTTATTTTTAACTCGTAATCGGTTAAAACGCCTAACTAGTGACATCAGCATTCTCACATTGTCCCCTACATAAAGCCGGGTACACATGTACGCCATGAATGACTGCCTGTAATAAATAGATGGCAATTTGGAGATCTGCGCTGCGTCAGCTACGCACCTGGTAGGGATGGGGTCATGTCGATAATTTTATCGATGGTTCTATCGCTATTGGATTTAAGTTATCGATGAAATAATTGAAGTCTTGTCAGATTTTTCCGTATATCTCATATCAGGAAGCTCTTAGATACATTTTATGACCATAAGCTAAGATGAAATGAAATAAGAATGAAGAGAGATGGTGTTGGCACCTCTTGCTATGTAAACATCGACTGCGTATATTTACGAGTGAATCAATAATACATGTTTGACTTTTGTGTTTGTCTATTGTTATTAATTATGCGTCTCCTAGAAAAAATGGCGCTTACTGGTGCCAATGCGCAAGGTGCAATGAAATTCGGCATAATATGCGTAGCTAACACACTCACGCTTGGGTGGTTTCCATAAGCATAAGCATATGCTCACGACTATATTCCCCGAGGGGGTAGTCAGAGATATTCTGGAACCTCAGAACATCCACGTTTTTTTTCAAATTATTGTCTTTGTTTATTTGAAAACAAAAATTGCGACGGTGATGGCAAAATCTGCTGAAAGACTAAAGGACTGAACGTGCATGAGCATGCACGATACACCATAACTTATCGATAGTTTCAGAATCATAAACGGCGCATCCCTCCGGTTAACAAAGAGCCGGTGATTTGTATCTGAAAATGTTTTTTTTCTTGATTCCCGGTAGAAAACGGCTGGGTATTATAGGGCCCTTATTGCCTACACGATTTATACCGCTTTTTTTGTGCGTCAGTTCGAACACCACTTGGTTTCAACTACAAAATAACCGTACAGTTCAGACTATTATGGGATGGATTTTTATTAAAATTCAAATATTTTTATTCGAAATAATATCACATACTTAGGTTTTTATTGTTTTTATTACTCTACCACCGCGTCAAAAGTTGTTCCGTCTTAGAAAAAATACGGCCCTCATTTTCATGGTAGGTATTCGATCTCGATTTAGATCACTACTCCCTACGTTTACGTCCCACTGAGCAGAGTTTGGTCATTAAAATGTATTATTAGCCTTGTAGTTAGTCGAATTAGGGAAAACCTGTAATTATCATATTGTTGTAAATGTAAAATACAATCAATTATTTACTACAATACCATCATTATGATGTTTTCCCTTTCTTAGGAGATTTATCCCCCTTATAACAGAATTAAATGGAGGAAAATTAGGAAATGCCTTTGCCCAGCAGTGTGACACAGAACAGGCTAAATAATAAACAAAGTTCCTTATTCGAACTACAAAATGTACACCGATTCAGAGAATTATTATTCTGAAACCAATAACCTTTTGTAACTACGCCATCCTTAAACCATGTTCCGTTTGATGTTCTAGTTGAATGATCGTAAAAAATGAGTATTTTGGATTATTAAACTACCTGCCGACCCCTTTTTGTAGATTTTAGGGGTTGGGGCTAAGCAGTCGGACCACAGGATCATAGGGGAATTTAAGACACTTATAATAAAAAAATCCCTTGCCTTAAAATGCCTTCTTAAAATTATCATCACTGATAAGAAATATACCTACCTACTCTTAATACATATTTTTCATCGTATGCACTTGCACTGTGCAGATTAGATTAGGTTCATAATAACATGTCACATGTCCATTCATGATCGTCAAATTGTATTATACAATTTTATTATACAGGGTCCTTCTTAATATGCTGACACTTTTTAAGGGGATGTTCAGACCTTTCTCTATAGGACCAACATCGAAATCGCGAAAAAAAAATCTGCTGTCCCATACATTTGGCTCGAGTAGGTTATTGCAGTTTTGTATGGAAGAGCTGATTTTTTTTCGCGATTTCGATGTTGGTCCCATAGAGAATCAGTTTGACGGTCTGATCATACTATTAAAAAAGTGTCAGCAAATAAAAAGAATACTTAATTAAAATAAAGAGAATAAAAACATAAAAATTAGGTAGTGTAGCTTAGGTACCACTTAAAAACGTAAAGTAAAAAATTCGTTAACTCATTATCAAATTAAAAGTAGTAGAGCAATCGATATTACATTAGTTAGAAAAACTCCTTGGTGCATGGCATGTCTTTCGCGTGGATTTGAACCCGGACCCCATGATTGAGTGTCGATACCTCTCCGCAACGCACCACCGATGCTCTCCACCTTACCTTTGAAGAAAACTGCAAAGAAAAATCCAATAAACAATTTATAAATCGATTTTACATTTATAATCCCACAAAAGGCAGGTTTTTCTCGTTTTCTGTTCACATCGGTAACCTGGTATTAAATCGGTGGATTGATTGGTCGCTGCTTACTCCCCATTTATTACATGCTCAGCGTCTCATATGTAGTGGAATCTACATTACAACTGCTTAGTGATCGATTTTATAACACTCTTTTCCGAGAGCGCAAATGCGCGCTGCATACAAACGCACTATGGTGATATTTTCAATATTAACCAATTAAAGTTAATGAAATTTTTCTGAAACAATCTAGAAACGAATCTCTTTGCTTTTATGAAGACAGATTTTCGTTAACATAATATACAGTTTTAATTCTAGGATTAATTTAAGATTTGTATCTAAATCTTTGAGACACTGTCATGGGCGTACCCAGCTTTTGGTCTTGGGGGGGGGGCAAGTCTGGGCGAGCTCCAGTTTTTGACGACCTAAAATCAGGAACGAGCAAAGCAAACTTACTTCACCATAAAAACATATAGGAACCAAAACCTAGAGCGAGCGAAGCGAGCTCGAAATTTCACTGAATTCTGGAGTGTGCGAAGCTAAGTGAGCTCGAGATTTTACTGCAATGCATCTAGGTCTTTGTGGTACAATCGTAGCCAGGAGCGAGCGAAGCGAGCTCGACAATTCACCAAATTCTGGAGCGAGCAAAGTGAGCTCGAGATTTTACTGCAATGTGTCTAGCCAGAAGCGAGCTCGAGATTTTAAGGCAATAAAGTGAGATCAGTGTAATAAGTTTTAAATACTGGAGCGAGCGAAGCGAGCTCGAAATTTTACTGCAATATAGTGAGATCAGTGAAATAAGTTTTAAATCCTGGAGCGAGCGAAGAGAGCTCGAGTTTTTTACGACCTAAAAGCTCGAACGAGCAAAGCAAACTGGATAATTTACTTCACCATAAAAACATATAGGAGCCAAAACCTAGAGCGAGCGAAGCGAGTTCAAAATTTCGCTGAATTCTAGAGCGAGCGAAGCTAAGTGAGCTCGAGATTTTACTGCAATGCATCTAGGTCTTTGTGATACAATCGTAGCCAGGAGCGAGCGAAGCGAGCTCGACAATTCAACGAATTCTGGAGTGTCTAGCCAAAAGCGAGCGAAGCGAGCTCGAGATCTTACTGCAATATAGTGAGATCAGTATTATAAGTTTTAAATCCTGGAGCGAGCGAAGCGAGCTCGAGTTTTTTACGACCTAAAAGCAAGCTCAAGATTTAACTACACTATGAAAAGATATACGATCCAAAACCTAGAGCGAGCGAAGCGAGTTTTCACCCAATTCTGGAGCGAGCAAAGTTAGCGAAGAGATCTCAAAATTTCTCATCACAGACTACCATGTCTATAGCAAGCAATGCTGCTATAGTAGAATAGAAAAAAGAGCGAGCGAAATGAGTTCGAAATTTATGAATAATACAACGTAACTGGACCAGAATTTGGCCGACATAACAGTGCCATAATGAACAGAAATCAGAGCGAGCGAAGCGAGCTCGATATTTTTCAGTGACATGACGTCGCTTTGACAAGAATTCTCACGTACGGAACGCAGGTTAGGCCGATTCCAGGGGGGGGCAGCTGCCCCCCCCTGCCCCCCCCCCTGGGTACGCCCATGGACACTGTAACTTTAAGGGCTCGTCCGCACAGTGATTTTTATTCGCGCGAATGATGTGAATGTGATAACGTAGGATGACTTCTGACAAGACTCTTATGTCAAGAGACTAAGTGCGAAAATTGTTTGTTTCACGCGTCTTCCTATGCTGTTTACCTCCCACACCCTACATTCGCACCATTCACCCTACATTCACATCAAAATCGCTGTGCGGACGAGCCCTTAAACTATACATTTCAACGAAAATCTGTCTCCATACAAGCATAGATAGAGATTTGTTTCTAGATTGAAATGTCATTGACTTTAATTGGTTAGTATTGAAAATATCACCACAGTACGTTTGTATGGAGCGCGCCAACGGTAATATTATACCCTTAAAGTACCGATTCAATTTATTATACTTTTTGAAGTAGGAATACAGGGTGTTAGAGTAAACGGTTGAATTACTTTAAAAGGTTTCCTTAACCGAACGACCTTGACTCTTTCAGAGCCTCCTCACCTCTACTAAAGTACGCCATTTTAGTAGGTATACCTATTTTTGACAGGCTTGTCCTTCATTATGTCACTGTGGTGCCTTCTAATCCAAGGAAATTGAATTCGAACATCATAAGAATTCGCACCATTTATTACAATTATCTAATTAACTCATTAAACATTGGTCTTAAAAATGTTTACTTTATAGCACTTTTAGATCTTAATATTGTCTACCTACACAAAGGTCGCAAGTAAAAGTGACTTCAACTTAATCCACGGTAATCGAAAATCCTGTTATCTTGAGTAAGTATAGGTACCGTATTCGTTTAAATTACGAAACTTATATAAAATTTCCTGTTCAGAAAAAAGATCCTTGAACCGTTTGTTTTATACTTACTTAGTGAAAAGTCAAAATGTAATAGAACAAAATGACAGATGTAAGAAATAAACAGAACATCGAGAAAGCAATACTGTTATCAAAAGATACCGCGTCGACGTCTTGTCAGCAAAGAAAAAACAATTTTAATCTTCCTAATGTTTGCAGTTTGTTTTTTATAACGTACGACTTTAATTCTTGCCTCCGTGAGCATTCTGCTCTTGACACAGAGGTCGTGGGTCAGATTCCCACGGTCCCCCAGGATCTTCATTTCTGATTCGATCTCGCAGGGAAACTCTGAGCATAGCTCTCTCCATTGCCCTTTGAGTGACTTACAACTGCACCGTAGTCCAATGGTTAAGACCATTGGGCTCTTGATACGGAGGCCGAGGGTTCGATTCCCAAGGGATACCTAGTGTTATGTCACTTTGTGCGTTTTTCCCCAGTTGGTTAGGACATTGCAGGCTGAATCACTGACAGTCTGAAAAGAAAGATGATTCCGTGCTTCGAATGACACGTTAAGCCGTTGGTCCCGGCTACTATGTCTGGTGGTAGTAGTCGTTACACAAAAACCACGTCAGAGGCCGTAAGGCGGTCTGAAAAAACTCTGACACCAGGGCTTGCCCACACGATGAGAAGAATTCTTGCTTTCCCGCGTCCCAGCAACACCCTAACCATTTGGTGCTCGTAGTCATTATCATCATCAGCCTATACAGGGCTACGTTTAGGTTCCACTGCAGGGCACAGGCCTACCTACAGGGAGGGTGTATGGTCATTAGTGGGCATGCGTCCCACCAATACGGATTGGCATGACTTCACAAAACCATCATAATTTCATCTTCAGCGTATGCAGGTTTCCTCACGATGTTTTGCTTCACGGTTTGAGAGCAGTCGGTATTACGTGCATACGTTAGTAAAACTCATTGGTCATCAATATCATGGCATGTCATTCGTGTGGATTCGAAGCCGGACCCTCATGATGCGTGTCCGTTCCTTACCGAGCGTGCTCTTATCCCGTCATGGCCGTTTTTTGAACACGAACGAAAGTGTTTTAAACTGAGTTTTAAAGTCTGAAATTAAATTATGTCGTATTTAAGGATCGGGCGGATGGGCGACTGTTCTCAATTACACGATTAGATTAAGTTTACTAGATACAAAAACATCCCAAAGTTACCCCTTTTTGTTATGTTTTTTCAATACTATGATTAGACTGCTGATATTTAACGTTTTATTCTTGTACTTAACTAAATACATTAAATATTTCTAGTGAACTCAGGAGAAGTTTTAGCTTAGAAACTCCCATGAGCAAAGATATTGACGAAAAACACGTTTTTTTGCGATCCTGCTTTCAATTGGAGCGGGATGGCTAATTGTAAACTTATGCTTGCAAGAAAGAGACGCTTGCAGTGGGATAACCTAGCCTTAAGTTGAAAGTGTCGTGTCGTGGTCGTATCGTATAAAAGCCTCGTCATTACTCATTCACGTCTGTCTTACCGCGGCCTATGGAACACGCCTCCATGCGTTTTGCCTTTTATTTGTATCAAAATTGGTCTCTTTTGTCTATTCTTACAATTTATTGGACCCGTACGGGGAAGTTATAGTAAAAATACTAGAATTATGTAGTGAACAACTTTGACAGTTTTATCACCATAATAAATTATGGAAAAATTTTGAAAATATGAGGTTTGGTCGTACAGAAGTTATATTTTTCAATATCATCATCATCATCACAGCCTATATACGTCCCACTGCAGGGCACTGGCTACCCTCAGGGAGGGTGTATAGGCGTTAGTCCACCACCCGTGCCCAATGCGGATTGGTAGACTTCACATAGGGATCGGAATTTTTGCTTCAGCGTATGCAGGTTTCCTCACGATGTTTTCCTTCACCGTTTGAAAGCAATCGGTATTACGTGCATAAGTTTGAAAAACTCATTGGTACATGGCATGTGGTTCGTGCGGACTCGAACCCGGACCTCAAGATTGAGTTTCCATAGCTCACCTCAACGCGTCACCGACGCATTTTTCATTATAAGATACCTTATTTCTTAGTCACCTCGTACGGCAATCATGAGACTGCCAAACAAAATACTTGGTCGATGAATAATACAATAAAATTTATGGAATGGGTCGAAGTACTTCCATTACCTAAAAATAGTAGATAAAAATGTTTTTAACAAAAAAATTTAAACCGACTTAAAAACTAAAAAGTACAAAATAACCAGCGTCTTTTCGATTCGCACACCTATATGATTTGTTTTATTGGATCATTTTCAAGCCGGTATGATTCGCGATTGGGCGTAGATTTTTATATTTTGGGCTTGGGTTAATACCATAATCACAACATAACACCATAAATCCAATAAATAAATAATAAATAACGCTCACATACATTGTACTGGTACCAAACTAGCACTAAAGGCTTTTATTATGGAAACCATACAACAACGGCACGAACATATAACATCCATGACCGAACCGGGATTCGAACCCAGGACCCTGGTTTGGCAGTCCGGCGTGGTAACCATTACACCCACCGGGTCGTCAAAATAAAACATAATAATATTAATGTAAAAAATATAATATTTCGAAATTTTTAGGAGTGGATTAGGAATTTTTATATTGGGTTGACATATCACTTGTAAATTCAAGGAGAAATGAAATGAAATGAAATAAAATTTATTGCGATATATTATGACATATTGGGTAAGTTAGGTGGTAATTTACAATTAGATCAGCTCATAGTCAGATGTCTGACATACAAAATTATTAGGTTGATTATTAAAATTAAACCTAGACAAAGAAAGCAAAAAAAGGGTAATTAAATTACTTAACAGGTTAACCATTAAATTAACTAAACCTTAACAAAATAGTGCACATTTTTAAGTTGACTAGCAGCTTTCATGCATTAGGGCTAAGTAGTTCCTTTAGTGCGTAAAATTGTTTTTCTTGGAGCCATTTTACCAGCCTATGTCACAGAACAACAAAACAATAGTAAATTACACACCGAGGACAGGAAAGTAAGAAAGGTGTCAGATCTCATGTCAACAATCATGGTGATCTAAGGCTTTCTTATTTACTGTCCTAGGTTAGTATACTATTATTCTTCTCGACTGAGGTGGAAAGCGACAACTTCGTTTAGCGCAGCGGGACGAGAATTGACGCTTTCCGTCCGGAGGGAAGTAAAACATTTATTTCAATTGTCGATGATTTGCTAAACATTTTTGAGGAGTTCCGTTGTCTATCTTGAAAGTCCTTCACCAGATCTTCAGCAAATTAAAATGGGTCCACATCTGAAGTATGACCAACCAAATGAAGAATCATTAAAATCAGTTCCCTTAAGACGTAACAGATTGAAAATGTCGTTCTCTGGGCAGTGGGCTCGGTGGTGTAATTCATCATCATCATTTTCAGCCTGTATCTACCCACTGCAGGGCATAAGCCTCCTCCATATTTTGCCATTCTTCTCGGTCCTGTGCCAGTCGCATCCAGGTCTTGCCTGTACTTTTCCAGATGTCGTCAACCCACCTGGCTGCCGGACGACCCACTTCTCTTTCCTAATCTCGGCCACCACTCTGTTAAGGCTTTACTCCACCTGCCATCATTTCGTCTAGCTACGTGTCCTGCCCACCGCCACTTTAAGCGAGCTATTCGGTCCCCGACGTCCTGAACCTTAGTTCGACGTCGGATCTCGACGTTTGTGACGTGGTCAAGAAGGGTGATGCCTAGCATGGCGCGCTCCATGGCTCTCTGTGCTACTTTGATTTTGTGTACAGTTTTCTTAGTGAGCGTCCATGTTTCGGCACCATATGTCATGGTGGTGTAATTGGTTAGCACGTTTCCCCGGTTTGGAAGAGTGCGGGTTCAAGTCCCGCCCGAGACAAATTTTTCAATCTTTAATTTGATTCGTCAAAATCAATTCGTAATTGGCGGAGCTATCGTGTAACCGAATTGAGAACCTCCTCCTTTTTATTTAAAAGTCGGTTAAAATTAAGATATAATAAAAAAAAGTAGGTCAAAGATATTCAAGTACCTACGCAACAACAATAAAACAATTGAACTCTCATCATCTCGTTAAATTTGAGATATTTAACTTTAAAGTACCTATTTCCAGTTAATCTTAACTTCAAGAACACTTTAACTTGCAAGTAACCATGACTACTGTTCCTGGTAAACCACAAGAGATCCTCTCCAACAATAACTTCTTCGGTATATTAAGCAGAACAAGATCTGGCAAAGAAAAACATAAGGTAGGTACCTTCCTTAACTTCCATGCTAAAAACACCCGAGTAAATACCCCACAGACAAAGCGTCTAAGGACCGCACATAATGATTGTCAACTGCCGGTTTTTAGCCCAATCATTTTACCTGAGACTAATTAAATATAGTTTCTTTTTCAGTATTTCATTTAAGATATTTAGCTTAGATAATACCAAAATAAAATAAAATACGTCAGCAACAGCCCCAAATTAAAATTTTTATATTTATCTCGTTCTAAAAAACCTAAGGGTTTTTTTTTCAACAAATTTTTAAAGCTATTAATATTTTTGTCTCCTTAGAAGGCTTTGAAAAATACATTAGGTACCTATTTTCTAATGAACAATTTTTTTTTTTAAATTCGATGGCTATTTCTCAAATCAGCTCAAAAGTCATTTATATATTGTTTAATGTAATTAAAATGAGTGCATTGGTATTAATATTATGAAGTTAAAAGCCTTCTAGGAGATACAGTTTTGATTTCTAGTTTGCAAAGCCATTTTCTTAAAAAAAAAAAGTCTTTTTGTCACTAAATGGTGCCGGTTACTGTTTAAAAGTCCCATTGATAACTATTTCCTACCCCTCCTAACAAAACTCCGTAATATGACTGGGCTATTTCCCACTCGTGGCGTGTACGTGAACTCGTTGGTGAAAGGTCACGCACACTAATCCCTACTAGGCTTTTTATAGTTTATCTTTTTATGTTTCATTTTTTTTGCAATTAATTATAACAATTGAAATGTACGGTTTCCATTCCAAAATCCTCCGTGGTCTAGTGGTTAAGAGCAAGCTCTTGAAACGGAGGTCGTGGGTTCGATTCCCATGGGGGACAGTGATATGTCACTTTGTTTGTGCGTTATTCCCCAGTTGGTTAGGACATTGCAGGCTGAATCACCTGATTGTCTGAAAAGATGATTCCGTGCTTCGGATGGCACGTTAAGCTGTTGGTCCCGGCTACTATCTCTGGTGCTAGTAGTCACGTCAGGGGTCGTAAGGCGGATTGAATAAACTCTGACACCAGGGCATGCCCACACGATAAGAAGAAGATTCCAAAATCGATAAAATCCAAAAGCGAGATACCCGCAATATAACCGTAACCGCATACGGAACCCTAATATAATACTTATAAGTTGGATAACTCAATCATTTTCTTTGGCAAATCGTCGTTTCTTGTCTCGAAGTAACAGGTATACATTGGGGTTGAGGATATAGTGGTAAGCGGTAGCGATTAGCGATTACATAAATTACAACTCGTGACCACAAATAGTACTGTGGTAATTTTATAGATGGCGTGCTCGGTTTAGGGGCGCGGGGGTATATCACTACATGGTCCTTCTTAATATGCTGACACTTTTTTAAGGGGATGTTCAGACCATCAAACTGAACAACTTTCTCTATGGGACCAACATCGAAATCGCGAAAAAAAAAATCAGCTGTCCCATACATTTGGCTCGAGTAGGTTTGCAGTTTGGTATGGATGAGCTGATTTTTTTTTCGCGATTTCTATGTTGGTCCCATAGAGAAAGTTGTCCAGTTTGATGGTCTGAACAACCCTTTAAAAAAGTGTCTGCATATTAAGCTGGACCCTATATATTACTACAAGCAGGTATTTCGAATATTTTTGAGCTGTTGCCCGCAACTCCGTGGACCTTAAAAAGTATCCTATGTGTCCAAACATATTCTATCTGTGTGCCAAATTTCATCCAAGTGGACCTTAAAAAGTATCCTATGTGTCATCCAAAACATATTCTATCTGTGTGAAAGATTTCATCCAAATCCGTTCAGCCGTTTATGCGTGATGTCACAAACATCTAAACATCGTCACAAACTTTAGCAATTATAATATTAGTGATATGAAAATATTACAGTCATGTTGTGCTACTTTAAGTCAATGTAGTGGAGTAAGTTAGCTCATAAGGTATAATACTCAATGCTTATCCAAATATAATGCAGTCTAACCACAAACGCCGTTGTTTGATTACATCTCCCAACGTCCATCCCTACATGGCGACCCTGCCTCCGTATTTGGAGCGCGTCTAAAGTTGCGACAGAGGGCTCATCGCAAAAAGTAACATTTTTAGAAATATTAAAATGGAAAGTACGGATTAAAAAGAGAAAAACACAACTAGTAAAAATGGCTGGAAGACGGAAAAAGAAAAGGAAGAAAGAAGTTGATAGTTTGACCTTGTGAAGAATAATGTAAAATTTTCCTACGATGACTTTTGAAAGTGCGTGATGCGGTTTTACATAAGTATTCTCAAAAACATAAAGGAGGAGAAGCCAATAGAGCACGACGATTATCAAGGACGCAACGAAGATGGAAGGTATGAAGGAACGCAAGGAAGAGCTGTATTAAAATGTGGTGAACAGTTTAGTGGTGAACAGTGCAGAGTGAAAAAAATATATCTCGCGTATTAAATAACTTAAAACTATCGACTATCTAATTATCAGTAATCAAGTGTGTTCAAAATAATAAAATTCATCAATCGTTTATAGACAATGGAATGTGTAATACGATGTGGACTTATTATTGAAGCGATCATTTCAACATACATAAACTATGTGGCAAAACTCGTTTAATTCATGCAAAAATAGGTAGATACTAATTATGCATTCCAAATGTTGGCAATGTTGTAACCATAAATTGTAACCGATTTACCGTAGATCTATTGTTGTGGGGTAATGTAATGTAGGTACTTACCCATAATAATTTAACTAATTTCGATTTTTTGTTTACCATGTTTGTAATTTTAAAATCGTTTTCTGTTTTTTTTTCCGTATTAATATTGTAAGGAGTAGAGAAAAAAACATAAGTAAACCAACAATTACTATTAAAATTTATACATTCTGCGATGACGTCAAGAACAGATTTTTGTTCTGTTTTGAGTATTTTTCTATATACCTATAGTTCAAAGAGAGAAGAGCAGAGCGAGCTATTTATTAGGTAAGTAATCCATGGATGGACTATCCCAAGAGGACCACGAGTAGGAGAAGACTTTTACTGGTGGAGAAGAGATGCATCCGACTACGCAAACGAACCATAAAGGTAAGATAGATCTTTAAAATATTTTATCAAAACCCAAACTCTAAATAATTTACAATCGTATTTTACACTTAGCAACAGCTTGATGACTTATTCCGATGCTCAACGATTACCTAAAAAGGAATCGAAAGCAGAGTGCAATGAGATCCGTTTGTTATTATAACAGAGGTGACAAGTACCTCCCCTCCCTCATTAAGTTACAAGTTTAGATTGTTTTAAATTCCTTTCCATATTCGGTACATAGTAACGTTTATAATGAAGAAGTTTGACTTTATTGATTCACTGCAAATAAAACTAATTAAAAAATTGAAAAATTGAAAAATAAAGTTGAAAAATTGAAAAATTGAAAAATTTGTCTCTTCGGTCTCAAAAAGTTGTCTCGTCGACGGGACTTGAACCCGCACCCTGCCAAACCGGGGCATTCTTTTCGTGACCTACGGCAACGCGACGACGACAGCGGACGGTTTCCCAATACTACATTTTTGTATTTTCGTCGGTAGATGTGTCTCAACCCCTTCCACCTCTCACGGTACTATCTACATTACTACTACGGTACTATCTACAGTACTATCCTACATTTATTACTAACAGCATCTTAATTTCCCGCTACCGCTACCGCTTACCACTAAGGTCTCGTTCTAACAAACCCACTAAGCCGAAGGATCTAAGTTGATCAGTTGTTCTAATTCTTTTGGATTGGTCGCCCCTTGGCGAAGTTAATGGGAAACTTTCAAGAGATATAGGTAAGTATTTATTTAGTACCTATGTATATATTTGTAACATTTTTCCTAGTACCTATTTAATAGGTCACTCACTCACTCATCATCATCAGCCCATCATCGTCCACTGCTGAACATAGTCCGCGCCACAAAATCTGTCCTCGGCCTTCCTCAACCAGTCGCTCCCCATAGCATAGAATGCATATGCTCACGACTATATTCCCCTAGGGGGAGTCAGAGATATTCTGAAACCTCAGAACATCCACGTTTCACCAGTAGTGCCGAAACTCTGTCTAGTGTGACGGGGGGTGAGCCCGTCTCCACTTATAATGGACAGTGGTACAATACATGCCTGGAAATGGAAGCTTGCAGGTTTCTTCACGATGTTTTCCTTCACCGAAAAGCCAGTGGTGTTACAAATCGTACATAAATTCCGAAAAACTCATTGGTATCGCCTCCTGCACGGCAGGCAAGGTTACTCGCCACTGGACCACCGCTACTTTTTTAGGTAATCTATCCAGCGGGCAGCAGGGCGTCCCACAATACGCCTGCCAGTTCGCGGTCTCCACCCTAGAACTCTGACAACCCATCGGTTGTCAGTTCTTCGGCAGGATACGGTCAGCCCATTGCCACTTCGACTTGCTATTTACTCACTCAAGGCCTCATAAAAAGGCTGAAAGTCACCCAAAGGGCAATGGAGAGGGCTATGCGAGATCGAATCAGAAATGAAGAGAGATCCGCAGAAGAACCAGAGTACCTGACATAGGCCAAAGAATTGCTAAACTAAAGTGGCAATGGGCGGGGCACATACTCGTAGAACCGATGGCTGATGGGGCCGAATAGTTCTCGAGTGGCGACCGCGTACCGGAAATCGCAGCGTGGGTGGACCGATGAACTGGTGGAGGCGTCGGGAACCCGTTGGATGAGGGCAGCGCAGGACCGGTCGTTGTGGCTAGGTTGTGGCGGTCTGCGGGAGACGCCTATGTCCAGCAGTGGACATCCGAGGACTATTTTTACGCAGTCGGATTTTTTGTTTTTGTTCGTTTTTTATTTCTATTAGTTCCGAAACCATCTCAAAGAGATTTTGAATCAGCGATCGGTCTATTATTAATATTTAAACAATGACTCAGGGTCACCGCCATAATTTTCACAAGATAAACAAATATAATAGCCCAAAATTAATAAAACAAGTTTCTATATTATTACGGGACGGACAAACAAAAGGTTTCATTTTCATATGTACATAATAGTGATAGCGGATACGGAAGTGGCGCCGGACGCTTTGTTATGTAAATTCGTTTTAGTTTGCGCTTTGTTTATTACAATGTTGGAATCAGCCTGTATTTATTTTATACAGGATGCTGTTGTCACTAGATCGGGGGTCGTTTGGTATACGTTATTATACAGGGTGTAACAAAAGACCCTAAACATATTTACAGGGGTTGTTAAGACCAACAATTTCATACCAAACTTTAGTACCGACTCTACTCTTTAATTCTCTAATTGTATGGAATAGCGGATGTTTTTCATATCGATGGTTGTTGCAGCTGCTCTCATAAATTTGAGTCGAGTCGGTACTGCAGTTTTATAGGAAACAGCAGATCTTTTTATTTTTTCTTTGTGTTGTCTTTGAATTGTGAAAGTTGTTGAGTTTGATGGTCTAAACCACCCTTTTAAATATAACTAGGTTGTTTTGTTACACCTTGTGTTCTTAAAAATAAAGTTTGATTAAAAAACAAAAGTATGTTTTTCCCTCCAAAAACTCGTGTAAGTAACACAATAAGTAATAAACTCGAATGGGCACACATGGTGGAAATGAAAAAAACACGAGAGAAATAAAAAAACGCATTAAGTCTATGGAACGGAAGTGCCTTGTTCCATTTACGGTTTACATTGCACGATCATTAAAATTTCTTCTCGCATTAGTTGGTGTTACATTCATATATAGGGTCCTTCTTAATATGCTGACACTTTTTTAAGGGGACGATCAGACCATCAAACTGAACAACTTTCTCTATGGCACCAACATCGAAATCGCGAAAAAAAAATCAGATGCTCCATACAAAACTGCAAACCTACTCGAGCAAAATGTATGGGACAGCTGATATTTTTTTCGCGATTTCGATATTGGTCCCATAGAGAAAGTTGTTCAGTTTGATGGTCTGATCATCCCCTTAAAAAAGTGTCAGCATATTAAGTTGGACCCTGTATATTTACAATCTTATTAAGTATTCCGAGTGCAAGCGTCTCTTTCTGACAAGCATAAGTTTCCAATTAGCCATCTCGCTTCAATTAAAAGCAGGATCGCAAATAAACTTATTTTTCATGATATCTTTTTCCTTGGGTGTTTTTAAGCTCCAAATTCTGCGACTTTGCGATATTTAACCTATTTAGGCCGGATTCGACCAAACTTATTTTTAGAAGAGTAAACTATACAAGGAACAATTTTTACTGTTGGTGTTTACTCCGAAATAACTTCATTTGTCTTCCTGTACTATAAGAACGAATGTATAATCCACCGAAAGAAATAGGTCGTTGTATCCGTACTTATTGCAAAGAGAGGTAGTTTTAATTTGTTAGGTTTCTTTTATTATTATTTTTTTAATTATGTGACATTAACATTTCGCATTAGTCTCGGTCTCTCAACTTATTCATAGATTAGGGTCGAGAGTCTAGAGTAACCAGATTTTGCGTTTTACTAACCCTAATCTTTGAATAAGTTAAAAGACCGAGACTAATGAAATGTCAATGTTGAATAATTAAAAAAAATAAAATAAAAAGAAACCTAACAAATTAAAACTGTACAACCTCACAGAGTACCCGACAACTTAATCTAAGAATAAAGTTTACTCGCGTTTCGTCGAATCAGGCCTTAGTTAAGTACAAAAATAAAAAGTTAAATTTTAGCAGTTTAATCACAATATTGAAAAAACATAACAAAAAAGGGTAACTTTGGAATATTTTTTTATCGAGTCAAGATCATTAGATCTTGTGACCAAATGCGACTTTGACTAGAGTAGATTCATAAGTAAGACATACAGGTTCCTTCTAAATATGCTGACACTTTTTTTAAGGGGATGACCAGACTATCAAACTGAACAACTTTCTCTATAGCGCTAACATCGAAATCGCGAAAAAAAAATCTGCTGTCCCCACAGACTTAAAAGAAGAACCAGACGTAATCTCGTCTAATCATGAGTGAATCACCCATTTCTTTTGTGTGTGTGCTGTCACGCGGTACATAAGGTAACGGGTCGATTGTATTACCTTGCATGCTTCACATCTTTTTAGTGCAATATTCGGTCCGTATTTCTTTCAAGTCCGTGGCTGTCCCATACATTTGGATCGAGTAGGTTTGCAGTTTTGCGATTTAATTCCATTAAGAAAGTTGTTCAGTTTTGTAGTCAGATTATCGTCTTAAAAACTGTCAGCATATTAAGTTGGACCCTGTATAGGTTTACAATCGTGGGCCGAAGAGTTCTCGAGTGGTGACCGCATACCGGATAGCGCAGCGTGGGAAGGCCCCCCACGAGGTGGACCGACGACCTGGTGAAGGCGACGGGTAGCCATTGGATGAGGGCAGCGCAGGACCGGTCGTTATGGCGATCCTTGGGGGAGGCCTATGTCCAGCAGTTGACATTTACCTATCGGCTGAAATAATAATGATCATGAATATATTTTCATCAATTATAAAATGGTACCTTGGCGAATTTGTTCACTTTTCTTATTCAGAAATTTCCATCAGCCCATCGCCATTTTAGTTAATAAATACATTAAATTTCGTTAGTTGAACAACCTCTTTAATTTATTTAACACGTTCTAACTATAAATTAAACAGTTCAATGCAAATGTTAAAATTCATTTTACATATCAAAAAGTCCCTTAGAAAACTCTTATGACAATGTGATAAAGCTTAAAACAGAATCATTTGCAGGACTTGGAATTTTGAACAAATTATAGTCAAATGCAAATGTCCGAGACATCAACAAAATGTTTGGCTAGTGTCTAGACAAAGTTTAAACTATTTTGAACTTTGAAATAGAGGATAATATGGTTGAAAATGAACTGTTTAAAAATAATATTTGCCTCAAAAAGGTGTAAAATCAAATGCGTTACATTTACATATCAAAAGGGGGCTTCAGACCATCATTCTGAACAACTTTCAAATGAGAGTTAAAATCATAAAGTTATTAATACAAGGTGTTACAAAAATACAAATAAACATTTAATGGGGTGGTTTAGACCATCAAACTGAACAAATTTCACTACAGACACCAATATCGAAATCGCGAAAATAAAAAATGATGTTCCATACTCTACAAATTGAATAGAGCTAAAATATGTATGGGATATCAGATTTTTTTTTTTCGTGATTTCTATGTTGGTCCTGTAGAGAAAGTGGTTCTGTTTGACTGTCTAAACAACCCCCTTAAGAGTTTTAAATATTTATTTTTACTTATGAAACACACATGAGTAGAGGGACTGACATAAATGTCAAATGAAACCGTTTTTGCATTTTTTCAAGAGAATCGGCAGGCAAAAATTCGAGCACTGTCGATAATTCTGAGTCTAACGTGAAATCGTAAATAAATTACTGCCGCGCTAGCAATAACAGCAGTAAGTACGATTTTTTACGAAATTGAGTTACATATAGATTCGGAATCAGCAAAATGAGCTCTATATTATGTTGTGACTCTTATTTTGATAGCTTAACGGGAACCTGTATTTTACAGTAAGCATAACAGCAGTATCTCTTAATAATGGGAAAAATTACTTAGAATGATAGCAGTAAGTATACTTACTGCTGGTTTTTTAGTAATGCGCCAATATTAACATTTGACCACTACTTAGAATAAGGGCAGTAACTAAAAGTACTGCTCTTATATTAAGCACATTGATTTAACTTTTAGTACTAACTACGTAGAATATGAGCAGTAACTAGAAGTACTGCTATTATATTAAGCAAAGTGAAATTTACATTTTGGTACCCTACTAAGAATATTAGCAGTAACTCAAAGTACTGCGGTTATAGTAAGTAAAGTTCAATTTACTCAGACTATTAATTGCTTAATGCATCAGTAGTAACTTTCGAGAAATTTAAGAAAATGGTACTTATTTTGAAGTACTTAAGAATTGTTAACAACTTGAGAATTGGCAAAAACTTCCACTTTCTCCGAAGGTCGACTCGCTTGCTCCAGCCTATGATATTATGCGCATAGGTAGGCCAATGGAACTCATACCAACACCGTTTTGAATCTTGGAGTGTGAAATTTCGAGCTCGCTTCGTTCGCTCCAGCCTTTAATTGAATGGTGTTTTATGTGAACTCGGACTGACACCGTTTTTAGATTTGGTGTGTGAAATTTCGAGCTCGCTTCGCTCGCTACAGCCTATGATATTATGAGCGAGCGTAGGTAGGCTATGGAACTAATACGAACACCGTTTTGGAGTGTATTGGAGTGTGAAATTTCGAGCTCGCTTCGTTCGCTCCAGCCTTGGAATTGTGTTTTATGTTAACTCGAACTGACACCGTTTTTAGATTTGCTGTGTGAAATTTCGAGCTCGCTTCACTCGCTCCAGCCTTTGAATTGAGTTTTGGGTATGGCTTAGGACCTAAGCTTAGGTGATGGAACTCGGACCGACACCGTTTTGAGACTTAATGTGTAAAATTTCGAGGTCGCTTCGCTCGCTCCAGCCTAGGATTTTATAAGCATAGGTAGCTAATGGAACTCATACCAACACCGTATTTAGAGTCTTTGAGTGTAAAATTTCGAGCTCGCTCCGCTCGCTCCAGCCTATGATATTATGCGCATAGGTAGGCTAATGGAACTCATACCAACACCGTTTTGAGTCTTGGTGTATGAAATTTCGAGCTCGCTTCGCTCGCTCCAGCCTATGACATTATTCGGATAGGTAGGCCCATGGAACTCATACTAATGCAAATGCCGTTTTGATTCTTGGAGTGTGAATTTTTTAGTTCGCTCCAGCCTATCATATTATGAGCGTAGGGTAGGCTAAAGGAACTCATACCAACACCATTTTAAATGTTGGAGTGTGAAATTTTGAGCTTGCTTCATTCGCCAGCTCGAGATATTATGAGCGTAGGTAGGCTAATGGAACTCATACCAACACCGTTTTGAGTCTTGAAGAGTGAAATTTCGAGTTCGCTTCGCTCGCTCCAGCCAATGGTGTTTTGAGCATAGGTAGGCTGAAAGAGTTATAGTTTTGAGACTTGGTGTGTTCTTCTAATTTCTGGAGAGAAGATTTCACAGACACTGAATTATGTTACTCATCAAAAAAACTTGCCTTTTGCTTCCGCCCTACCTTAAACCTCCTATGCCCTACCATCAATCCAGTTCTAGCTACAGCCCTGGTCCCAGATTCCAAATATGAAAACATTTTTTTTCTATCTTCAACTTTCGATGGGGTCGCCACACAAATGTTAAAATTTCCCCCCCGTAATTTTTGCGAGGCCGAAGGTCGAGCTATGCGTAGGAGCGAAGCTCCGAAGTTTACCCCCTGGAAACTGGTGGACCTGGTCTCCGGGGCATCCTGCGCGCCTCAGCGAAGCTCGGCCTGCGGCCTCGCTGGGCGGGCATTGGACCCCGGAGACCAGTTCCACCAGAGTTCCAGGAGGTACGGCCCGCCCGAGCCGTAGTCGATTGAGGGGTGGTGCCTCCACCCCCCCAGCGTCAATCATACGTTCAGTTCGTTCGGGGCCTCTGTCACTTTCTCACCCATCATTGCAAATCCGCGACGGATGTTAACGTGTAATCGAAAAAGGAATAATATATTTTTTTTTTAAAAACCTCTTTTAAAAGGAAGTAGGTAAGAAACGAAAGATAACAAACCAAACCCTAGAAAATCCGTCGAGGACTGCCATTGCCATTTATTATTTCCATCTACTTATAGATTTTATGTTAGTTTTGGAAAACGGCTCATTGTTTTCTCATTGTGAGAAATGTTAATTTAGTAACCCTAAGCTTAGATCAAAATTTTATTTTGATCGAAGACCCTAAGCGATTAATCTCAAGTGAAACATATGTGCCATATAATACTAAATTTAGTTTTGTAAAAGATTTTGACTATTTTTATGCAGATTTTTAATAGACACAAGATTTCTATAAATTTACATCTTTTTTTTCCCTACCCCATACTATGATTTGTATGAACTGCTTACGATAACGGCAGTAAGTCGGTACTTGCTGCCTTTATTCTAAGCAAACTGTTAGTAAGTATCTAACTTTTACTTAGTATAAACGGTTTTCCATTATTTACTATTATCCTAATATATATACAAACTTTTCGATTACTATATATCAAATTACATGATTTCAGCTATATATAAAAAAATAAATCATTTAAAATAACTGTATAAATAAGTCAGGAAAATTAAAAATGTTTCGAAAACTTTACGCGCCGTTTTCTCGAAATCAAGTCGAACGTACTTACTGCTGTTATTGCTAGCGCGGCAGATTAATAAAATAGTGATAATTTCACAAAATTATCTACTATTTCACTTTCGATTCGCAATTATTCACGGATGCCCAATTTTATCCTGCGATAAGATCCTCAAAAACGGTTTTATTGCCTCAAATCACGTATCTTTTTCTATTATACTGTACAATAGAAAACATCAATGACTACGCGACCTAAATATTTGACAGTTTTTAAGGGGATGATCAGACGATCAAACTGAACAACTTTCTCTATAGGACCAACATCAAATTCAGCTGATTATTTTTTGTTCTCACATGTTTGCTCCCATAGTAAAAGTTGTTCAGTTTGATGGGTAGAGTATGTGGTTTAAAGGTTAATTATACTTTTCCTTACACCCTGTATAGGCTGTGAAGTTGATGATGATGATGTAAGTAGTACCGACTGCTCTCAAACTGTGAAGGAAAACATCGTGAGGAAACCTGCATACGCTGAAGAAGAAATTCTAATGCGTATGTGAAGTCTACCAATCCGCATTGTGCACGCGTGGTGGACTAACGCCCATACAACATCCCCTGAGGCCTGAGCCCTGCAGTGGGACTTCGAACCCAAATCCCCATGATTGATTGTCCATAATACCTTTCCACATAACTATTTCTAATGCATAAAGCACTTTAACCCCAACAAAATAAGCATCAAAATAGTTTAAATCATAAACAAAATTAAACACACAAAGGCCGGTTTTAAAAGCCTCTAAACCGCATTAAATGGTACAGTTAACCTGAACTATAGACTGTGGACCGTATAACGTCGCAATAAGGACTATAATAACGTGAAACGTGGTCGGTGGTGAACCGTGGTAGAGTGGTCGCCTGGTCTAATTGCATCTAAGCTGCACTATTGATTGTGGTGCAAGTTAAGAGGATATAATTCGGAGCGCGCTCCATACAAACTTACTATGGTGATATTTTCAGTACTAACCAATAAAAGTCAATAAAATTTTGCAGAAACAATCTAGAAACAAATATGTATGCTTTGTATGGAGTCAGATTATCGTTAAAATGAATTTCTTTAAGACGCTGTTATCCCGTCGAGGCCGTTTTTTGAACACGAACGAAAGTGTTTTAAACTGTGTTTTAAAGTCTGAAATTAAATTATGTCTTATTTAAGGATCGGGCGGATGGGCGACTGTTCTCAATTACACGATTAGATTAAGTTTACTCGATAGAAAAAAATCCCAAAGTTACCCCTTTTTGTTATGTTTTTTCAATACTATGATTAAACTGCTGATATTTAACTTTTTATTCTTGTACTTAACTAAATACATTAAATATTTCTAGTGAACTCAGGAGAAGTTTTAGCTTAGAAACTCCCATGAGCAAAGATATTGACGAAAAACACGTTTTTTTGCGATCCTGCTTTCAATTGAGCGGGATGGCTAATTGTAAACTTATGCTTGCAAGAAAGAGACGCTTGCACTGGGATAACCTAGCCTTAAGAGGATATAATTTGGAGCGCGCTCCATACAAACTTACTATGGTGATATTTTCAGTACTTAACCAATTAAAGTCAATAAAATTTTGCAGAAACAATCTAGAAACAAATATGTATGCTTTGTATGGAGTCAGATTATCGTTAAAATGAATTTCTTTAAAGTCATAGTGCCTCAAAGATTTTCATACAAATGTTTAATCAATCCTAGCATTGAAACAGTACATTTTAACGAAAATATAACTACATACAAGCGTAGAGATTTGTTTCTACATTGTTTCTGCAAAATTTCATTGACTTTAATTGTTTAGTATTGAAAATATCACCATAGTACGTTTGTATGGAGCGCCCTCCGAATTATTTCCCATTAGAAGCTAATTAAGTATGTTTCTGATCATACTAGAAGAGGTTGGTCGTAAGTTTATGTGTGTGTTCATAATGTCCGTGTGGTTTTCGGCTATACAAAGACTATTAATTTTTTTGCCGAATTAATGAGAAGCCGTGGTAATCCAAGTGGCGAGTAACCTTGCCTGCCGTGCAGGAGGCGATGGTTCGATCCCCGTCCAGGCCGACTCGTACCAATGAGTTTTTCGGAATTTATGTAAGATTTGCAACACCACTGGCTTTTCGGTGCAGGAAAACATCGTGAGGAAACCTGCATGCTTCAATTTCGAGGCATTCATTGTACCCACTGTCCAATACTAGTGGGGATGAGCTCACTCCCCAAATAGGATATGTACTATGTATTACGGTGTAACTGTAGAATAAGGTGTACCAACTACTTTTGATGTATTTTATTAATTTGCATTTATTACGTAATCTATGACGAGTGTCAATATAAACATTGTACTGTCTAATGATACGAAGTAATATTGTTACCGTATTTTACTTAACAAAAAAAAAATTGTTAAGCACTTTAGTTTTTTTTTGCGATTTCATATTTGTTTTCATGAAAGTTGTTTCACCATTTCTAAAAGTACCGCTATGCGTTTATAACTTAAATCGTATCAGTGGGATCGTAGTAAATGGTGGAGTGCTGACCTCTATACGACAAAATAGTAATTTCATTTACTTTTATATAACACAGGTAGTAAATTAGTATCACACAATTTTAAAATCTAGATCAAAGCTATTAATGAAGTATAGAAATTAAGAACGATTCGGAATGCCACTGATGTTTAAAATTTTCAGTGTGTGTTGGGCTTCAGACCATCAAACTGAACAACTTTCACTATGTTGCAAATTGCAAACATCGAGAAAAATCAGCTGTTATATACAAAACTGTACTACCGACTGAAATGTATGGAATAGCCGTTTTTATCGCGATTTCGATGTTGGCTCCATACTTGTACGCAGCCCAATTCGGTATGTCAAGTTTTTTTTTGTCTTCATTTTATATTTTTTACGGATAGAAGACATAATTTTAAGACACCTGTTTCATTTTTATTGTGATTCATCGAGTTTATCGATATAAATTTAATTTTTAAATTATTTTGATCTGTAATCTCTAAGTGCAAAAATGGTGGAGAAAAAATTATTCGAACTCCATGGAGTAAAACTACCTACTGCTATACCTATTTAAAAAAATAAAACCTGCCTCCTCTTTCTAACTCTATGCTGGAAACATACGGCAACATCAAATGTCAAATTCTGTCATTGTGAAAGTATTTTTTTTCTTCATGGCCAAGTTACTTTAAGTTGATTTTATGTTTACCAAGGAGTTTGCAGGGGCAGCGAGTGACGTCACTCGTGGACCGAAAAACTACGTTATTTTATGAAAAATATCTGTAATCCTTTCATTTTAAAATCTCTGACATAGAAAATATGATTATTGAGACAATTATCTCGAAATGGTTTTCGGTTTAGACCTCCAAAAAAAAATTTGACATACCGAATTGTCAAAGAAACAAATTGTAATTGGTTCCTCAAGTTTCAAGCCTTGCCTGTATAAAGGACCCCTGGTAACAGTCGATGTACATTTCACCCAAATTGATAAAGTTAATATGTATTTAGTTATGTATTAATATTAAGTTCGTTGTTTAATTTTAGTTTAGTTTTAGTTCGAAATGTAGGGGAGACTGGGGCTTGTTGTAATGGGGGTAAGAAGTGACAGTCAATTTTCAACGTGCATTTTTAACATTTTTGATTCATGTGTAGGGTGAAAGTTCATCTTATAACATGAGGCATTGTGTAAGTAATGATAGTTCCCCATAGGACAACGCAATGGTGAACCCATGGTCAATTTCGGCCAGGTATTATAAAAAAAATGACACAAGTAAATTTTGATTTTCATATTCTAGATTTAATAAATATTTGATTGTTTTTTACCTAATATAATAAGAATATATCTAGCTTTTGATATATGCTTTCGTTTTCTTCCACAGGTTAGTAGTTTTTGAGAAATTTTGATATTATGAAAATATGAGTCAGCGGGGTATGTAGTAACAAATTTTCGGGGCAAGTTGTAACATAACGATATGGGTCCTAGCTATCTCAATAATCATCCAAATTCGACGAAAAAAACGAAATCATATATAATTTGGCTTTACATCTTGAAAACTCGAAATTGCTCAAAATAACCCTCAAAACGATATAAGTGGGTCTTTAGCTATTAATAAGTGCAAAATTAAAGCTACTAAATCCTCCTACTGGTCTACAAACGCCCAAATAAAGCCAACACAGAATCTACCTGCCTTCTAAATCCAAGGATAACCATTTAAATTTTTTTTCATCCTCTACAAAAAGAAAATCGCTATTTTGTGTTAACTGACACACCGGAAAATAATATGTTGTAGAGACGAACCAGAAAAAAGAGAAAAAAAAGTGAAAGAGAAGGGAAATGTAGCAATGAAGCAAAGTTTAAATCAAAATTTGTTGTTATCTATTCACAATAAAAACTATTTAGCTATTTTGTTCAGGTATGTTACATGAAGAAATGCTGTTGTTGATTATTAGAAGTACACTTATAGACACGAGGATGAAAATGTTTGAAACTAATTACTATTAAAAATTTTCGTTTACACTGTTTAGTTAATAAATATAAACGTACATTTTATCGAAAATAATGACGGGTTCTCCTTGTTACAACCTGCCCTGAGTCTGTTACAACTTACCCCAAAGAAGGGGCAAATTGTTACACCACGCATTTTTCGTTAAATGGTCATGGAGGATAGGAAAGGATTTTAAATGGTTTGTTATCTGAATATAGTGCTCAAAATAGTTACTCAACATACACACACACTAATTCAACATTATAAAAATGTTCATGAATTTGGAAATACAAGCATTTTCCCAAAAAAATTTACAACAAGCCCCAGTCTCCCCTACCTACCTACTCTGAAGAGAAATAAATGATTTTCATTTTTTTATTTTCAGTTAAAGTTGTTCAGTTTGATGGTCAAAACTACCCCTTTAAATATAACTAGGGTGTTATATTACACCCTGTATATTCACTGAGGTGTTCGAATATATTTTCCTGGTTTCTGTGTGATCTGGGACCGAACTGCCACTATCTGCACGGAAGGCGAGGCTACTAACCATTAGACCACTACGACTATCTCGAAGTAAGCCCTTACAAATGATATTAAACTCCATATAATATAATATAAGACATTTTGTGAAATCAAACTAACATTAGTGAAGAAAGAAGCGTTTTTAATAATGCTCTACGGCGTAGAGGTGCTACGCGGCTACGGTGCTACGGAGATGGAGTTGAAATAAAATGGGAAATAATATTGGTTCCGACAAATAAATAAATCTCCAGCTATCTCTGTCCGACTTTTATTCTAATTTACCAGCGTTATAATAATATACCGACAAAAAAATTCAAAGCATACCGAATAAAATACCTAAATTTTGCTGACACCTATGAACACAATCAAATTACATTTCTACTTATAAATATATTAAACTTTGAATAACAAAACTAAACTTCTGAATAAAATACTGAACCTCCGACGAGATTACTGGGTTACTGACAACAGAGGTCATGTCAAAATAATCATTCTTTTACGAATTTTATGAGTTATTTAATTTTCTAGTGTTGGTTACCAAATATATTTTTTAACTCTCAACATTGATGAAAATACCGAAACTGGTCGGACCGCGCGAACGGCGTTTGAGCAAAATGCATTCGGTTGGGTTAGCGAGGAGCGAAGCGACGAGCGGGTTAGGTTTCTTGCGACCAGCCCCACGAGCCGAGCGAGCGCAGCGAGCGTGCCGCGGCAGCGGCCGGCGAGTGGCAGAACCGAATCGCTACTGTTTTAAATAGTAGACTAAAAAAAATGTTTACAAAAAAAAAACTTAGGTTAGGTTAGGTTAGGTTAGGTTTGGTTAAGGAAAAAAAAAAAAAAAAACTTTTTTTTTTTAAAGTTGAGATTTTTTTTTAAAAGTTATAGGTTAGGTTAGGTTAGATAGATTAGATTAGTAGTAACTAGAATTCATGATTATAGTAAGTACATTTTTGTATTTTTAATAACTTTCTGGACAAGCGCCAACAATAGAAATTTAAGTATAACATTGTAGTAAAAATAGCACAGAGTTTATGAAAAATTAAATGTAATTGATGAATTTCTAGTTGGCAAGTAAAGGTAATAATTACAAAGCATTGTTATCAGTAGAACATAATTTTATATGGTAAAAAAGTATTACAGCAATTAATAGTCATAAGATTTTTTCTGAGATTTAAGTATATCATTCGGTCGTTTCGTCATTTTTAGTCGGACAGAAGTAGTCGGAGATTTAGTATTTCGGGCAGTAAATATTATATTTTTAGTAAGGACATTTTTAAATTTATTATCGGAGCTTTTATTACTACCCAAATAAAATTGTTTGTTTTGGATGGAAACGGCTTTGTTTTTAGTCGATTTTATAAACATAATATGTTTATAAAATCGACTAATAACATGCATATTATCATGCATATTGCTGGTACTGTTGATGAAATTAAACATAACAATATTAAGAAAAACAAAAACCCGACTGCGTAAAATAAACTATTAACTAAACAGAGACATTGACAGGCTACGTAAACAAAAAAAAATTAAACGAAAAAAAGAGAAAAACAAGCGCTATAACCACTATTCATCTAGAACAACTTGGTTCGAGCAAATATAATTTGAATGTTATTAGGTAGGTATCGCAAACGGGGACAATGAAGAATTATTATAAAACATACATATTATACAGGGTATAAGGGACAGCCCTCCGCAAACTGAAACGGTGAACTCAGACCATCAAACTGAACAACTTTCACTATGGAGCCTACTTCAGGAAACGCGAAAAAAAATCTGCTGTCCCATACAAAACTGCCGTACCAACCCGACTCCGCGTTTCCTGAGGTAGGCTCCATAGTGAAAGTTGTTCAGTTTGATGGTCTGAGTTCACCGTTTCAGTCTGTGGAGGGCTGTTCCTTACACCCTGTATTATGGTTTGTCCCACCTGCAATACTGCAATACTGCCTTATCTAGCAACATTCAAATTATATTATATTTGCTCGAACCAAGTTGTTATAGCTGATTAGTGGTTAGGCTAACTTAGGTTAGGTTAACAAGCTCTTTGTTTTTCTCTTTTCCGTTAATAGTTTTTTAACGAAAATCTGACTTCATACAAATATAGAGATTCTAGATTGTTTCTGAAAAAAATCATTGTCTTTAATTAGTTAGTTTTGAAAATATCAACAGACTTCGTTTGTATAGAGCGCGCTGTGGATCTACACGCAGAATGTTCAAAACGTAAAACGTTCAAAACGCAAAATGTGTGTTTTACTTCAATTTACGAAATCAGAATGTTCAATACGCAGAATGTTCCATACGCAGAATGTTCAATACGTAGTTTGTGGTCTTCTTCTTATCGAGTGGGCTGCAAGCCCTGGTGTCAGAGTTTATTCAAACCGCCTTACGGCCTCTGACGTGGTTTTTATGTAACGACTACTACCACCAGAGATAGTAGCCGGGACCAACAGCTTAACGTGCCAAGCACGGAATCATCTTTCTTTTCAGACAATCAGGTGACTCAGCCTGCAATGTCCTAACCAACTGGGGCAAAACGCACAAAGTGACATTTCACTAGGTGCCCCCCGTGGGAATCGAACCCACGACCTCCGTGTCAAGAGCCCAATGCTCTTAACCATTAGACCACTGAGGCAGTTAGTTTGTGGTGTCATGATAGTATTTACATTCTTAAATAAAGCCACTTCCACACAAGTCGAGCTTGCATTAGCAGCACCTTACAAGGACCGCGAAAAAAAATTAAATTCACGTTTGTTCGCATGTAAGTGGCACTTAGTCCCGAGATATATCGCGAGCTCAGTCCTGAGATATTGCGGCGACTAACATACTGCCTGCTACACACGGTTATGTTCTTAACATAATATAAAATTAGAAATTATTCGTTGGAATTACCTACTCATGTTGTGCAATTATAATGGACATACATACATACATAAGCTCACGCCATTGTCCCATGGGGGTAGGCAGAGACCACGGACCACCACATTATAATGGATGTTACGATAAACAGTTGCTTTACTTTAGGGGTGACCAAACCCATGATACTAAACAATTTTCTCTGAGGAAACTACCTATAGGAAATTATAAAAAATATAATTTGAACTTACCACACTAAATGCAAAATGCAATCAGATGATCGATACGTTTGTATGAAAAGCTGAAATTTTATTTTTGCGTAGGTATGTCCGTTTGCTCCTTTGGGAAAGTTGTTCAGTATCGTGAGTACAATCACCCATTAATGTAGTGCAACTGTCTTCCCTAACACCCCTGTTTCATAAGTAAGAATACATTTTTAAAACTCTCAAGGGGGTTGTTTAGACCGTCAAACTGTACAACTTTCTCTATAGGACCAATATCGAAATCGCAAAAAAAAAATTTGATATCCCATACCATATTTTAGTTCTAGTCGATTTGTAGTATGGAACATCAAATTTTTTTTTCGCGATTTCGATATTGATCCTATAGCGAAAGTTGTTCAGTTTGATGGTCTACACCACCCCCTTAAAGGTTTATTTGTATTTTTGTAACACCTTGTATAGGAATCCTCGGGGAAAATATGTTTGCACCATAATCGCACCAAGTTTGAGCTTGTATGTATATTGCCGTTTTTTTGATAGAACAAGAACAGATAGATACGTTAAAATAACACGTTTATTTATTGGAGAAAACCCCTTTACATTTTTGTTTTTAAACATTATACACTATAATTAATAATTACACATATAATTAAATTATTCTATGTAAATTTCAACCGGCTATCTAATGGTTGTAAAAACGGACGGACGAACGGACGGCGAAAACTTAGCAACACCTCTTCGGCACCCTTTATGAGAATATCAGATTAAGAGATCAAAATTACGTACAAAAATATTTAGTTTCAGATTTTATAGTTTTTCACTATTTTTACCCAAGTTCTCTACCTCTTCGTTCGTCTACCCTTTTTTCCCAATACGAAAAAAAAACCAAATAAATTCTAATGCACAGTGAACCAATTTGTAGTAGCCAAACCAAACAGTGTCCGAACAGAATTGGTGCTATGCTTTAAAAAAATTAAAAAACAAAACCGCTTTGAACCGGCGAGGTCCGCCCCGTCCGGTTTTAGCCGGATTCAATCAAGGACACAGCGGGTGTTGGTAAACATAGTGTGTTTTTTCCGTGTGTAGTGGATTGATGTTGACAGGGATGTCTGAAGATTTTGGATGAGGTAAGTATTTTTGAGGGCGACAATTTTTTGCTTAGGGCATCAGCCTTAACCTCAAAATTTAAGATTTATCAATCAAGAAAACCCTAAATGCTCAGCGAACTTTCTACTTTTAAGAAATTCTAATTAAGGGGCTACCTCCTGGTTTTACCATGAAATTGGGTAACTTTGTAACCATTTTATTTAATAACTATGGCACTTTTTGAGCTAAAAAATAAACTGGACCATCTACACGATACGAGAAGTGATGAGGTTTTTCTAGTAATCGATTATCTTAACTATAATAAAACCGTAAAATCATGAGGAATAAAAAAGTAGCGGTTCACTTCATATAAACTCAAATAACATTCGATAGCGCGATTTAAAAATTTGCAGCGCCATCTATTGACAAAATTGTTAGTTTCTTTGTTTGTTCGCGCATCACGCAAAAACTATTGACAAAATTGTTAGTTTGTTTGTTTGTTCGCGCATCACGCAAAAACTACTGAACCGATTTTGATGAAACTTTTTTTGTTTGATAGCTTATGATCTGACTTAAAATCTGGTATATAATTTGTGCAGACAAAGTTGCGGGAAAACACTAGTAATGAATAAAACCGAAGTAAATGGAATGTTAAGTCACCCCTTTTTTCTAGTTGTAACCATTTTAATCGGAAGAAAATGAAAATTTACAACATTGTTCACAACACAATTTAGAATAATGTGGTTTTCTTACTTTTTCGAAATTAATAAAATATCATCACATTTTTCAAAGAAAACGGCTAAATTCTGACCGGAGCCACGCGCTCGGTCGCATCGATTAGTATGGAGAGTCGTGGTCCCGGGATGATACGCCTTAAATAAGTACATATTTCATATTTTATTTTATTTGTGTGAGTTCAAATATATGAAAAACCTATAAAAGCAAAGTATGTTTTTTTCTAGATAGAGTAAAGTTAATTAAGCATTTTTTATTGAGAAATATTAATGACTATAAGGCGCCACTGATCAACGTAAATGCTCTTAAGAGGAAATGCGGGCGGCGTTCAGTCCATACTAACGTATTCCCTGGATAATGAAACTAGAGCAAATATTACCATAAAATCGATGTTACCTCTGCCAATTATATTCCTACGTTTTGTTATTTCGGTAAATTAATTACTATAAGAACTAGGAACCACCTAAAAAGACTGAAATTGCCTAATTATACCGCCGTTTTCAAACATCCAGTAAATAAAACTTGACAAAAAAAAAACATACAGACATGTTCCTCACATTTTTCTTGAAATAAATGACTTTGTCAAAATATTACGACTTATCAGTCTAATTTTGGAGGAGGAAACAGATTGTGATTTCGACTATTTATGTAAGAAGAACCAGTCCGAGCTGAAGTTGTCACATTCTAATTGGTTGCTTGGTGTCCTACCTACAGCGCAACGGAAATAAATCTGTTAAAAACATATTCTTCAAATGTCTTGTAGCCCGCGTTTCCTCTTAAGCGAACCCTCTAAAAATGTTTTTAGAATCGTGTTCCTTTTATTAGAAACAGTCGAGCTTTTTAATACCACCTTAGGGATATACCATATCTACCAACTCTTCTGTGATCTATGACATAGTTTGGCCAAGTGATGGACAGACGGATTGGATTTGTTATGCAAAAAGGATCTATTTATGTGAAGATCTATTTAGCTGAGTATAGTGAGTGATCTATTGTCATTCATTTCCTATTACTATGCATCGTTTTGTCAAACTGATCATGTATAGTTTCTGGTTATGTGAATATGCTTTTTGGATATTACTGTATGATCTTATACAGAAAATTATCCACAAACTTTTGTCTGACTATGAATGAATTATCTGTATGTGTATTTGCCTATACGTATCATAGCATATGCTCACTACTATATTCCCCGAGGGGGTAGTCAGAGATATTCTGAAAACTCAGAATATACACGTTTGAAACTCTGTTCAGTGTGACGGGGGGTGAGCCCGTCGCCACTTGTAATGGACAGTGGGTACAATACATGCCTCGAAATGGAAGCATTTCCTCACGATGTTTTCCTTCACCGAAAAGCCAGTGGTGGTGGCAAATCGTACATAAATTCTGAACTCATTGGTACGAGTCGGCCTGGATCGAACTATCGCCTCCTGCACGGCAGGCAAGGCTATTCTACACTGGACCACCACGGCTTAAGTCTTCGGTTTCGTCGTAGTAGCTTATATAGCTAGTACTCTGTGGTAGTACGCACCTTTTTATAAATGTATTTACATTTTACATACATATTTACAGACACACTTCAGTGGCAGTTTTATTATATTCTTTGATATAAAAAACACAGACTTTAAGACGATAACGAGCCTTCAGTGCTGCTCTCAATCGTATTGTTTCAAATTTCTTAGAAATTATACAACATTTTCAGACATCAAGAATGTCACATTGTAGACATTGTTAGTTTTCAATTTATCAAAACATTACCGATTACTGTTTTATGCTTTGGTTTTCAAAATAGAAACTACAAAAAGAACAGTCCCCCTGACTTGGGCCCAGAGGAGTGTAGGTACATCAAATACAAAATATTAATATTCATCACACAAATACTTACGCCTTTATCCTAATCGAATCTACCTGTTCCGATCACTTTTTATTATTGAAGATAAAGACATTGTTTTCATATGATTAATTTCTTTCTCTAAATATAAAAAGCCTCTTATCCGATCCCGGGATCATTATAAATTGCAAATTACTTACTTAATATGTATTATATTAGGGATCCCGAAACCCTGAAAACTACAAATAAAATATATGTAATATCGCATAGTAGAATTGCAAACCACGAACTTTCTATATACCTTTTCCTTTGTCATTTTAATAGTTGGCATTACGTACTACGAATAAACAACAACTTATTTAAATTAGCAGTTAATTCTATAAGTACTAAAATTAGATTTTCTAGTAAAGGAAAAAATTTCTAGTAAAGTCTGTTAAAACTATTTATCACATTTACTACTATGTAAGCATATGCATAAGCATATGCTCACGACTATATTCCCCGAGGGGATAGTCAGAGATATTCTGAAACCTCAGAACATCCACGTTTCACCAGTAGTACCGAAAACTCCACTACACTACTACGTTTTCCGTGTAATTTTAGTGCACAAAGTCCTAAGTGCAGAATTGTTAAAACGAGAAGTATATGGGTTACTGTTTATTTCGTTATTCGTAGATTACGTACTATTATTCCCATAAAGTTGCATTATGTGTACAATGGCGGGGAAGTTTCTTTGGAAACCTGGCATTGTCTTTTTGTAATGGTTGTCTGGAAATGTTGTATAATTTGCAAATTTGTAAATTTTATTGAGGGTAGCACTGAAGGCTCGATGCCCCCTTAACAATAAAACGCAAATATAAACCTGTCCATCAAATCCAAAGATTCCGAAAACCATCCCCATCACAACAAGACGTTTTTATGAGCGTATCGTCGGTCGAAAGTAAAAAGGGCCTACCTTTTTAGACGTGCACCTTTTTCCATCAATATTCCAACAAAACATAGTTTGTCTAAGTCAGATCAACGCGGTCCATATAAATGAGCTCTAAAAACAAGGACGGTTTCTATGTTCACATTGTGAGGCTTGTTTACAATGTAAATAGCTTTTGCCAGCGACTTTGTCCGCATGGACTATATTCGATTGCTTTAAGTATCATCGCATCGAGAGAAATAAGAAAAAAAAATGTTTTATTCATAAGTTTTTGATATTGTTATTAACGTCTCAAATAAATAATGATATACTGTAGTTAAAAATGAAACTAAGCCCTGTAACTGTACCTACTCTTGATTGCACTGTAATTAGTGTGTGATGCCTAACGTCACGCAGCAACTGTGGATCTCCCGCCTAAACTCCGTACGGAGTTTTGAAGAGAAATTGTGCTTCCTAGCTCATAATCATTCTTTAAAAGTTAAATAAATTAAAAAAAAAAAAAAAAAAGTACAGGTGTAACGAAACACCCTATAGTAAACTTAAAGGGGTGCTTCAGACAATCAAACTGAACAACTTTCACTATGGTTCTAAATTCGAAGTCGCGAAAAAAAAAATCTGCCGTTCCATACAAAACTGCAGTATCGACTTGACTCAAATGTATGGGACGGCAGTTTTTTATACGATTTCGAATTAGGCTCCATAGTGAAAATTGTTCTGTTTGGTGGTCTGAAGAACCCCCTTAAGTATTACTAGGGTGTTTTGTTACACCCTGTATACCTTCGGTACCCTTCATCAAAGAGAGAATTAACCATTTTTTAAGTTTAAGTAATCAAAAGCTACTAAAACAAAAACATTTGGCACAGACATTTAAGGCTGCCGCACATTGCAGCGATATTATCGAGCGACATTATCGAGCGATATTATCGACAGCGATATCGCGACACCTTACACACTGCAGCGATTTCGCGATTCGCGTCACGCATGCGCCCTTCACTGAATGTAGTAGAAAGAGATTGCGTCAGGTTGCGATAATATCGCGGCAGTGTGTGGGATCGCGCGCGTCCCCATACAAAATGTACTGAGAACAATTATCGCAAAATCGCAGCGATAATATCGCTCGCTATTATCGCTGCAATGAGCGGAGGTCTTTATGCGTGATAATAAACAAAAAATCGGTGATTGGGAGTAAGCCGAATCAGGAACACGCTTCGTCAACGTAAAAACTAAACAGTCACTCAAAGGTCCAGCCCCACGCAACCCTAGCTCTATGGCCCCCATGATATTACGATTGCCCCATGCCCTTTAGATGGCCAAAGCAGTTGCTTTGTGGGTCTGCTATTGGGCGGTCACGTGCGCTTCGGTTGCCCCATCCCCGGCCTACAGTGGAACTCCAGTGGTGGCTCAGGATATTGTTCTTTTATAAGAACAACCCTTGAAGTCACCAAAATATCAATATAACCGTACAACGTCAAGCAATTTTGCTATAAAAACTCGACATTGGCAAAATCATCATTAACCAAAGATGGCAGCCATATTATTAAAAATAGAATAGAATAGATGGCCAAAGTCAACCTCTGCACCAAAGAAAGCGCTAGATCGAGGGTAGGGTTAAAAATTGTAAGGGTTTACCTCCTGGTTTTACCATGAAATTGGCTACCTTTGTAACCATTATGGCACTTTTTGAGCTGAAAAATAAACTGAACCATCTACACGATATGAGAAGTGATGTGGTTTTTCTAGAAATCTATTTTTAATGAATAAAACCGAAGAAAAGGGAATCTAAAGTCACCCCATTTTTCCAGTTGTAACAATTTTACTGTAACATTTTTAATTGGAAGAAAATGAAAATTTACAATATATTTCGCAACACAATTTAGAATGCTGTGGTTTTCTTACTTTTTCGAAATTAATAAAAAATCTTATCATTTTTCAAAGAAAACGGCTAAATTCTGACCGAGACACGCGCTCGTTCGCATCGATTAGTATAGAGTCGTGGTCCAGTGATGATACGCCTTAACAGCCGTCCGATCTTCGCGTTCCGGAAGCGCTTCGATGTGCAAAGCAGCCTAAGTAAAAGCTAGGTATAGATCGAGCGAAGCATGCTCGAAATTTTGCATTGGTCAGAACTGTTTAGGATGATGTCTAGACACAGTAATTAAAACAGAAACAGAGCGAGCGAAGCGAGCTCGTCTATTCTCTGCTCTACGAATTATTTGTAGACAGAACTCAATCAATCTATATTTTTCCCGAATTAGCCGCCCCTCCCCTCGCTACGCTACTGGGAACGAGCAAAGTTGGTAAAAATAATTACAAATTAAAATTGCCTTAGGTATCTTTCTTATCTCTGCCAGTGCCCCAATAGCAACAGCCTAAAGGGACACCTCTCGTTATCCCGCGTCACGGGCGCGCTAATGAAACAGTATTTACATACTGCCCAGCCCCTTACGTGCTCGGCATTATGATATCCTGTAATAAGCTAGTGTTAGTAGGTTAATTATTTGTAACCCCCCATATCCAGGATGTAACGAAACACCCTGGGGGTGCTTCAGCCCATGAAACTGAACAACTTTCACTATGGGGCCAACTTCGAAATCGCGAAAAAAAAAAACTGTCCCATGCAAAACTGTTGTAGGTACTTTCGACTAAAATGTATGGAATAGCAGTTTTTTTTTGGCGATTTCGAAGTTGGCTCCGTAGTGAAAGTTTTTCAGTTTGATGGTCTGAAGTATTACTAGTACTCCTTAAGTATTACTAGGATGTTTTGTTACACCCTGTAATAAATAGTATACCGACTTTATGATTGAAAAGCGTTTTTTTGAAAAGTTTTTGACTTTCCAGAAACTAAGGTTATCGGGCTAACCAAATTTTGACATGATGTACTAACAATATTACTTTGAATTTTCATACAATCGACCGTCGACCGACGAGGGATAAAGATTGTGTGTTTTGTATGCATAGCATATGCTCACAACTATATTCCCCGAGGGGGTAGTCAGAGATATTCTGAAACCTCAGAACATCCACGTTTCACCAGTAGTACCGAAACTCTGTCCAGTGGGGGTGACGCCACTTTATAATGGACAGTGGGTACAATACATGCCTCGAAATTTAAGTATGCAGGTTTCCTCTCGATGTTTTCCTTCACCGAAAAGCCAGTGGTGTTACAAATGCGTACATAAATTCCGGAAAATTCATTGGTACGAGTCGGCCTGGACGGGGATCGAACCATCGCCTCCTGCACGGCAGGCAAGGTTAATCGCCACTGAATATGAAATGTCTAAAATTATATTGCGGCTCTACAGAAAATCTAAACAATAGTAAAACATAATAATGATATCAAAAGTAAACACATAAAATAGTATATTTCAATATTTGAAGCACAAAGTAGTTTTTCCAAGAAACAATTTCTAAATATTTATACAAAACAAACTTAATAACGATACATAAAATAATTCTGTTTTAATACCGGTCATAGATTAAACACAATGGGAGTAGAACAGACATTGCATTGCATTAATAAACTACAGCGGATATTCTACCTAAACGCACAAAATGAAACGATACATTTTGACCTTCATTCGAATTTGGTATACGCTTTGAAAAATTTGAGGTTTTGCCTTGATTAGTTACAGCTCTCTGTATGATCTCTGTATATTATACTTTAATATTGTAACCGGGGAAACAGCGCAGAGTGCACTCATTTACCACATGGGAGAGGGGGAACTGTCAGCGCCCGGGGTGGCAGAAATGTGTTATTTTGTCGGACAAGTTGTGTAAAATATGCTTGAATCTATGCAAATCCACACACTAACTCAACACGAAATCTCCAAATTACTTAAAATTTGGCATGGAAGTTTCTATTGGCATCTAGTTGCTCACTAAAAAGGTTTTTTGACATTCACACATCTCCAAAGGTGCGAAAACCGGGAAAAAAGTTTGTACAGAAATTGGCACTGCAAATGTCGTGGATTCTATTCTATGCTAAAGTTAATCATTATAACGGGTTCTTACCGCGTTTTTATTAATTTTGGAGTTCCCGATAAATAAAAACGCGGTAACAACCCGTTATAATGATTAACTTTAGCTTAATTATTAACCGAGTAACTCTCAAAAATATTGATTCTATTCTATTCTATTCTAGCAAAATGGTATTGAAAAAAATTTAATATTGATAATGTTGCTAATTTCTTTAGTTTTTACATTATTGCCCGACTGCAACAGAACGAGGGTTATGTTTTTCATTTTATTTTAAAAATAACAAACTTTTTACTAACATGTTAATTGAAATAATTCACGGCGGTCCAACAACCGCTTGGGGCGCTAGTGTCGTGCACCTATCCAATAGTCAGGTGCCCCGCAGTCGCACGTCGGAGACTCAAACAGACGCTTCTGAAAAAATGATAGCATAATCTTTGTCCCGTTTAAGTTAAGCCTAATAGAAAAACTTACTAGACCGTAAGGAATGGAGGCTTATACGATTTCACATTTGACAAGTGGGTGGTCGCGGAAAATTTGCTTTCAGGTTTGTTTATTATGTTGTGTTGACATAAATTTTGTTAAGTGTGCATTATTTTTATTTTTATTTAATAAAAGTAGCTGACAGTTTAATGGTGGTTAGCTTGCAAGTTTAAAAAAAATCAATTCAATTCAATTATACTTTATTGCACACCAAAATAGAACGTACATTTGAAAAAAGATAGAGAATTACAAGTAAAGGGTGTAATTTAAAAGCGTTACATATTTTATGGGATGTGCTATGGGTGTGCTTTAGATTATAAAACTAAACAATTTTACTTTGGAACCAAGATAGAAATAAAAAATAAATCTGCTGTTACATACATTTGAGTAGAGTTGAAATTTTCTAAAAACGGATGATCAGATGTGGATGATATTTGGCACACAGGTAGAATATATTTTGAGTAAACTCAAATTGAACACAGAAAAAGTCGCGGAGAAAACTAAATTAAGATATCTCTAGAGAATCATAAAATATGCTAGGCCTGACCAGAAATATAAAAAACCTGCGTTGCAATCGACTATAACCTTTAATGACAGTGTTCCGAGTACAAATATTCGTTCCAATGATTTTCCGCAACATGGCGAGGTTTTTTATATTTCTACGGGATATTCTAATATTCACAAACTGGCAATTAATATCGACCATTCTAATCTAAAACTCTCCTAACCCCCCTCCGAACTAATTAAAAAAAAGAAAGAAATCAACCATCAATTAACCAATAAAAACGGAGGTAAAGTAAAACGAGGTTCACTAAATGAAGGCATAAAATTAAAAAGTGCTATGTCGCTGCCGGAGCGTCTCATTAACTTCTTCTGACGAGAATTAAACTGTTCCTGAGTTAATGAATGCTTTGAGAGTTATACTGTGGGGATAGATGCGGTAGGGGTTGAGGAATGACGTATAGTAACGGAGAAAATGTTGGAAGGAGTGACGTAGAGAATGAGGAAAGAGTGACAGAGCGATTGAGGGAAGAGATATGGAGAGAATGAGGAATGCGTGACGGGGATAGTGAGGAAAGAGTGACGAAGAGAATGAGGAAGGAGTGATGGAGAGAATGAGGAAAGAGTGATGGAGAGAATGAGGGAAGGAGTGATGGAAAGAATGAGGAAGAGGTCACGGGCAGAATGTGGGAAGGAGTGACGAAGAGAATAAGGAGAGAGTGACGAAGAAAAAGAGGAAGGAGTGACGGAGAGCAGGAGGAAGGAATGACGGAGAGGATGATGGAAGGAGTGAAGGAGAAAATGAGGAAAGAGTGGCGGAGAAAATGAGACAAGGAGTGACGTAGAGAATAAGAAAGGATTGACGGAGAGAATGAGGGAAGGAAACGGTTAAAGGCGATAAAAATTAATTTAACTTCATGTTATATAATTTGAACTTTAAAAGTTTTTAGACAGAGGAACATTGAATTTTATTATCACTTATTGCAATCCCTTCATGTCATGTTTCACACAATTTATGTTTTATACCCAACTACGTCAGAAGGAGCGTAGGTAATGTGTTGCCATAGTTCATATCATTCAATATTTTCTATGCCTCAATCAATCAGGCCTACTCTCGGCCTTTTTAGGGTTTTCCATTTTTCTACGACTAAACTTTTGTTAAATTCTTCCTCGACTAATTGTCACATCCATTCCTTTCTTACCACATCGCAGTGCCTCATCAAGGGAATTCCTATTGTATCAGTCGTAATGGTCGACGTGCAAAAAAAAAAAAGAAAATACAGACATAATCTGTACTGAATTCAGAGTACCTTAACTTAAATTATTAAACTTAATTCTGATTTCTTTCAAAGTTTCACGTCGCTTTAATGTTTTCTGTTTTGCATATTTTTTTGATTAGAATTTGTTTTTCAAAGAAAATAGCAGTATTTAAAAGTCTGGGGCGTGGTTTTTCAGCATAAATTTGTGGTGGGTTAATTCCCAGCTCACACAATATTATAGGTATTATAGGTACAGGGTCCAACGTAATATGCGGACAGTTTTTAAAGAGGATAATCAGACCATCAAACTGAACAACTTTTTCCATGGCACCATCATCGAAATCGCGAAATAAAATCAGCTGTCCCATACGATTGGCTCGAGTATGTTGGCAGTTTTGTATGGGACAACAGTATTTTTTTTCGTGATTTCGATGTTGGTCCATCGAAACCAACCATCCCCTTAAAAAAGTGACAGCATATTAAGAAGGACCATATACACAGGGTCCAACTTAATATTATGCTGACAGTTTTTAAGAGGTTGATCAGGAGTGCGATTTTTGAAAGTCAAATCAGCAGAAGAAAGATGCGTATCTTCACAGTAATTTTGACATTTTCAACTGCTGAGCTCAGCGAATGAGTTTCCAAAAACGCACTCCAGACCATCAAACTGAACAACTTTCTCCATGGGACCAAAGTCGAATCCCGCTAATTTTATTTTAGGTAAGAGAATCGACATTACTACTATTTTCTTATTCTACTTATGCAATGGCTACGGAACCCTATCATTTTCAAGTCCGACACGCTCTTGGCCGGTTTCTTTCGTTACATGCGGTATAAATACAAACTTTAAAGCAGATTCCAAAAACAAAGCAGTTTAACTTTTTACAGTATTTTTAAAAGCTTCACCCGCCAGCCTTGTAGATTGATGTCGTCACTTCCGCCGATTATGTCCACTTGCGCAAATTAAAAAAGTTAGTCAACGTCTCCATCGCCGGGAAAATAGGCCGGAAGTTTGGGATTTTTTTCTTTTCAAAGATAACGGAGTTTTGGAAGTGCAAAGTTGTTGTGGTTCAATATAGAAGATACTACGTAATGATTTTCCTTTTTTTAAACTTTTTAAGTTATTTTTCGTGTTGTGGTATTAGGATCTATTAGAGACAAGATTTAGTTTAGTTTCGGGTTATTATTGTGTACTATGTGTGGGTAGGCCCCACACACGGTGGACCGACGATCTGGTGAAGGCGGCGGGAACCCGTTGGATGAGGGCAGCGCAGGACCGGTCGTTATGGCGATCCATGGGGGAGGCCTGTCTCCAGCAGTGGACGTCTATCGGCTTATATGATGAATGCCTCGTCAATTAGAACACTATGCCACTAACAGCCTACCTCACAAGATTCAAGATTTCAGATTCACAATCAATTGAAAATGAACCTCAATTATATGACCAAAAGGTCCTAACAGGCCTACACGTCTATGAAACAGTCTCTTGTGTTACATTTCAAGAATATTCAGTCAGTCGGAAATATTGTCTAATGAGACGTATACAAAGCGCAATGACAAAGGAGTTTTAAGTGAAATAATTTGCGTTACGTACGTTTGGAAATGGGCAGATTTAAGGCCTCCGCTCATTGCAGCGATATTATCGAGCGATAATATCGCTGCGATTTTGCGATAATTGTTCTCAGTACATTTTGTATGGGGACACGCGCGATCCTACACAGTGCCGCGATATTATCGAGCGATAATATCGCTGCGATTTTGTGATAATTGTTTCCAGTACATTTTGTATGGGGACACGCGCGATCCTACACAGTGCCGCGATATTATCGAGCGATAATATCGCTGCGATTTTGCGATAATTGTTCTCAGTACATTTTGTATGGGGACGCACTCGATCCCACACACTGCCGCGATATTATCGCAACTCTTTCGACTACTTTCAGTGGCGGAATCGCTGCAGTGTGTAAGGTGTCGCGATATCGCTGTCGATAATATCGCTGCAATGTGCGGAAGCCTTTATAAAAACGATATCTGATTATGTTTTCAATTCTAAGTGCGTTCACACACGATAACGCACTGCCGGCGCAGCAAACGTGAGTCCGTCATTTGTGAAGCAAGGAGTTGTATGAAATCGCTCGTAGAAGCTCACACGGTGACGCATTGACGCACCGGGTGTGGTTCTATGGACTGACATCTGCCGCTCCGTCAGTGCATCATCGTGTGTGAACGCACTTAGTGCGTTAACCAATTAAGTCAATGAAATTTTTAAAAAACAATCTAGAAAGTAATCTCCATACTTGGTACGTTGCCAGATTTGTGTTAAAATGTATAGTTTTAAAGTTACAGTGCCTCAAAGATTTCATGCAAATCTTAAATTAATCCTAGCATTGAAATTGTATACAGCATAAGCATAAGCATAATTATGCTCAAGACTATATTACCCGAGGGGGTAGTCAGAGATATTCTGAAATCTCAATACATCTACGGTTCTACAAGTAGTAACGAAACTCTGTCCAGTGTGACGGGAGGTGACAATACAAGGCCTCCGCTCAATGCAGCGATATTATCGAGCGATATTATCGCTGCGATTTTGCGATAATTGTTCTCAGTACATTTTGTATGGGGACGCGCGCGATCCTACACACTGCCGCGATATTATCGAGCGATAATATCGCTGCGATTTTGCGATAATTGTTCTCAGTACATTTTGTATGGGGACGCGCTCGATCCCACACACTGCCGCGATATTATCGCAACCTGACGCAATCTCTTTCTACAACATTCAGTGAAGGGCGCATGCGTGACGCGAATCGCGGAATCGCTGCAGTGTGTAAGGTGTCGCGATATCGCTGTCGATAATATCGCTCGATAATATCGCTCGATAATATCGCTCGATAATATCGCTGCAATCTGCGGAAGCCTACATGCCTCGAAATTGAACCGAAAAGCCAATGGTGAAATTGTATTATTTTAACGAAAAACCGACACCATACAAGCATGTTTGTTTATAGATTGTTTCCGCAATTTTTTTTGACTTTCATTTTTCAGTAGTATTGAAAATATTATAACCAGACTCCGTTTGTATCGTATTTTCCGCTTATTGGAATAAACTTTTCTTAATTTAGACGTACGTTTGAAATAAACGGAAAAGATACATCACACCCTGGATAGTTCCTACAAAGGGGCTCGCACTGACAAGAAGAGAGCACTATGTGTATTAAGTGAATGAGAGTGAGAGAGGAATATACCACTCTTACTGTCGTCGCCTCCCATATCTCCTAGAGGTGGTGTATGATATCAAGTTGTATAATGTTGTGAGATATCAAGATTTGAATTATTCATACAAAATTTATATCTTCGTTATTATAAAATAAACTGTAAATATTATTTTATACGCGCAATCTAGATTTTCTAAGCTATTTTTCCATATATAAAACATTACTTTTATTAATACAGTCTACGAGTGTTCTACGACAAAGTTTTGTATGAAATTTACCAATACATGCATCGAAATTGAATCATCAATCATTTGGGAGGGCTGAATCAAAAACCATTTCGTGATTATTGTCTCAATAACAATATTTTATATGTCAAAAAATTTAAAATAAAAGGATAACAATTCAATTCAATTCATTCAATTCATTTATTTTGCATCAAATCATAGATCCATAGAGGTGTTAGTAACAATGGCTTAAGATATACTCGTACGTTAGTGACAAAACATTCTACCATAACAGATATTTTAAATAAAATAACGTCGTTTTTCGGTCTAACGAGTGACGTCACTAGCAGGACCTGTAAACTCCTTGGTAAACTAAAAATATAATAAAAATCAATGCTGCTAGACCGTAAGCGCAATGAGTGGATTCGGCGAAATACAAAGGTCGTGCATGTAGTCCAGTAAAAATACGGGTCGAAAGGAAATAATTTATAATAAGCAATTTTTTTTTGCTAGATCGTTTATACAAATGGTATTAAGATTCTTTTTTAACGAATCCCACTAAATTTCGTATTTTTAGTTTTTGGTACCTACTAAAATGTAATTTTTTTATTTATAGTGTCAGATTTCTTTCTTTTTTAATTTTTATTGTTTCTCTTAGGTTATGAGTGGTTATACACTGTGTAAATTTTGTACTAAAATTGAATTTTTCGTAATTTCGACCTATTTAAAAACAAAGGTTCCGTGGTGATTTTTCGTTGGATTTACTTCTAATATAAAAGAATACAAATGTATTTAACAAATGGCATAAACAAATTGTATATACTACTTTTTTCCAATTTTACATTAATTTTTTTACTTTGTTTAATTATTTAAGAAATTTTTTAGGGGGATTTTCAATCTAAATGATAACTAGAATTATAATCTAAAATATAAAAGAAAAAAACCGGCTATTATAAATTATTTACATTCGCCATACAAGCGACCCGTAACTTTACTGGAGTAATGTGGTAGCCACTATAGAACGCCGGAAGTGGAGATGGGCGGGTCACGTTGCACGTATGGATACTGAGCGTTAGACCAGAAGAACACTGGAGTGGAGACCCAGAGAAACCACGCGTGGTAGAGGCCGCCCACCAGAAAGATGGGTCAATAATATTAGGAGACACGCGGGTCCCAACTGGATGCAGAGGGCGAGGGACAGAACGTCATGGAGGCATATGGAGGAGGCCTATGTCTGAAGATGGGCTGATAAAGGGCTGTGATGGATGGAATCAAAAGAGAATTGTTGATATAACATCTCAATAAAAAACCCCGATTATTTTCTATTGACTAGGCCAACCCACCAAAACTATTTTATTTATCAAGCCTAGCCAAGAACACTCCAAGAAAGCCAAACTAGTGGGAAAATGATGAAAAAATTACGAAGCCCATACTTACTCCGGTCGAAGTTTTTCTACGAACCTGTGACGTCATTAACGATTGATTGATGTTGCCGCCTGAAGTGGCGGTAGGGTGACTATGTGGTTAAAGCGAATGAGGAAATTCTGATAAGATTTTCGTACAGGGAATAATTTAAATAATGTTTGGCTGACGCACGTGCCCAGAGGGTAGGCCTTTGCCCTGCAGTAGAACGTAGGCTGATGATTATGAGCTCATTTAGAGTCAAGCTTTAAGTCAGTCCCATCTTCATTATATCAGCCGATAGACGTCCACTGCTGGACATAGGCCTTCCCAAGAATCTCCACAATGACCGGTCCTGCGCTGCCCACATCCAACGGGTTCACCAGGTCGTTGGTCCACCTTGTGGAAGGCCTACCCACGCTGCGCCTTCCGGTACATTGTCGCTACTCGAGAACTGTTCGGCCCCATCGGTTCTGCGAGCAATGTCACTTGCCACTTCAGATATCCCATGGGTTCACCAGGTCGTTGGTCCACCTTGTGAAGGGCCTACCTACGCTCCGCTTTCCAGTACGCGGTCTCCACTCGAGAACTCTTCGGTCCCATCGGCCATGGATTCTGCGGATATTGTGTCCCGCCCGTTGCCACTTTAGCAATTCTTTGGACTATGTCGGCTACTCTGGTTCTTCTGCAGATCTCTTGATTTTTGATTCGATAAGTTTCCTCAAATTATCCCAAAACTTGCACAAAGCATGGTCCGCTAAATAAATATAAAAAGCTAAAGCGAATAGTTGGTAGAAGTCAGTGGGAGCTAACAGCCTCTTGACACGGCCGGGAGGCGTGGACGCGATCAAACTGTCTACGTTTTTGCACAAACTGTTCCTAGATACTTTGCCGGGAGTTGTTTTTATTTAATAACTAGTGTTTTCCAGCGACTTCGTCCGCACAAATTATATACCAGATTTTAAGTTAGATCATAAGCTATCAAACAAAAAAAGTTTCATCAAAATCGGTTCAGTAGTTTTTGCGTGATGCGCGAACAAACAAACAATTTTGTCAATAGATGGCGCTGCACGTTATTTAAATCACGCTATTGAGTTTTATTTGAGTTTATATGAAGTGAACCGCTACTTATTATTATTTGTTTTTTACAATACAAGAAGATATACAGGGTGTAACAAAACACCCTAGTATTTAAAGGGGTGGTTCATAACAAACTGAACAATTATCAGTATGGAGCCAACTTCGAAATCGCGAAAAAATATTTTGTTTTTTACAGAACTGGCAGTACGGGCACGTACGGGACAGCTGTTTTTTTCGGTAACAGTGCGCCTACCATGAGTTTTTACTGCGCCAATTTTGTATGACAGTATTAGTTCTCAACGTAACCACTAGGAGCGCTGTACGAAATCTAGAATTCAACATTTTAACGGGTTCTAAGTTCTAACCGCGTTTTGGTGTATTTGACTTCCCGGTTTCTAGATTAAATAATAACCACGTAACTATCAAAAACTTTAGTAAACTACAGTAAAACTACTGTCGTATACTACAGTGTAAACTCATGTCAGATCTACAAAACCCCCCCAAACCCCTGCACACTGCACTCAATTGACCTATCGCGACCCCTGATCTTCACCACTAGTAGTTTTTACTACACTATGGCACGGCCCCGGATTGATCTTTGATTTGAGTTCATCGAAAATATCGAAATATGTCGCTCAAATACTCACCTCAAACTGCAGTAACAGTTTCGACACTAGTTAACTGCGACAGAGACTTTGACACATGACAAGTGACGTCACACGTCACAGATAACGAGCGTCTGCAGGTGGCTTTAGAACTAGTTGCATGTTGTACGACGGCCGATAGCACAGTCTGTAGTGAACCTGCCTGCTGTGCCGAGGGTCGCGGGTTCGAATCCCGTAAGGGACAAATATTTGCATGATGAATATGAATATTTGTACCCGAGTCATGGATGTTTGTATCTATACAAGGTGTTTCATAAGTAAGGATAAATTTTTGAAACTCTTAAGGGGGTTGTTAAGACCGTCAAACTGAACAACTTTCTCTATGGGACCAACATCGAAATCGCGAAAAAAATAATTTCATATCCCATACCTACATATTTTAGCTCTAGTCGATTTGTAGAGTATAGAACATAGTTATTTTTTTTCGTGTTTTCGATATTGGTCCCATAGTGAAAGTTGTTCAGTTTGATGGTCTACACCTCCCCCTTAAAGGTTTATTTGTATTTTTGTAACACCTTGTATATTATGTATTTATCGTTGTCTAGTCATCATAATACAAGTCCAGGCTAGATTCTGGTACTTTAAATGTGACTAGATAATTTGTGTGACTTTGTCCCAGATATTTTATTATTATTTATTGTGTCCTTTGACAGATTTTTGAGATGTCGTTTTCACACAAAAGCAAGGTGTTAGCTTATAAATGTACAACCGTTTTAAGGAAAATTTTTAAATGGCTGCTTATGAGAAGCAGTGGTGGTCTAGTGGCGAGTAACCTTGCCTGCCGTGCAGGAGGCGTTGGTTCGATCCCCGTCCAGGCCGACTCGTACCAATGAGTTTTTCGGAATTTATGTGATTTGTAACACCACTGGCTTTTCGGTGAAAGAAAACATCGTGAGGAAACCTGCATGCTTCAATTTCGAGGCATGTATTGTACCCACTGTTCATTATTATATATATATAAGTGGCGACGGGCTCACCCCCTGTCACACTGGATAGAGTTTCGGTACTACTGGTGAAGCGTGGATGTTCTGAAGTTTCAGAAAAAGAGGGGGTACCCTCGGGGAATTAGTCGTGAGCATATGCTATGCTATTAAATTAAGGAAATAAAAATTGTCCAAATGGATGACGCAGATTATAAAATACAAATACCTTGTTAAGGTCTAACAGAACATACCTATAATTATACATGGTGTAAACTGAACTCCTTAAGTACTAACATTGTTTGATCGGCTTCAGCTCAGCTGAAAGGACATTGCTTCTATTATACTATCTAGTACATGAATGGTGGACTCTAGATCCTTTATAGGTCACTTTGGCTAATCCTAGGCTTCAGGGCGTATTGTTTAACTAAGTTGTAGTTAGTTATCTTGTTTGGGGAATCTCTTGGACGTACAGTCATTCTTGCTTGGCCCAGAATTCAGGATACATTTTTAGTCACACTGAAAAAAATGTTTGTTTTGTGTTACAAAACAGTTTGGAAATCACAAAAGTTTGTATTATTATTAAATTTGTATTGTTTGTTATATTTAACGAAACATTTTTTTCAGTGCAGTGCGGAAACATTATATTGATAATGTTCTGCACGTTAAACTGGACAACTTTCGTTTGTGTTAACCTTAATGCGTTAAGACCATCAAACTTAACAACTTTTACCAGACTCGACGGGCTCACCCCCCGTCACTAGAGTTTCGGTAATACTAGTGAAATGTGGATGTTCTAAGGTTTCAGAATATCAACCCCTCGGGGAATATAGTCGTGAGCATAATATGCTTATGTTCTGCTAACAACTTTTTTTTTGCGATTTCAACAATTGGTCTGGTAGTAATACTCGCTACATAAAAACCACGTCAGAGGCCGTAAGGCGGTCTGAAAAGACTGTGCCACCAGGGCTTGCCCACACGATAAAACGAAGAATAATACAATACATAAAGTTTCCAAGAGAACAACAAAATAAGGCTAAGGTAACAGTGAGCGATGTTCACACAAATGGTAAATATTCACTGGCTGTTATTATTAACGGTGGCCCTTATTAGACGGGGTGGTAATGAGACCGCACAAGGGTGCTGTAGAGTCGCGTTTAGAATTAAATATTTTCCAAAAGAATTGCTACCTAAACTAAAGTGGCAGTGGGCGGGGCACATTGCTCGCAGAACCGATGGCCGTTGGGGTCGGAAGGTTCTCGAGTGGCGACCGCGTACCGGAAAGCGCAGCGTGGACGCACGGTGGACCGACGACCTGGATGAGGGCAGCGCAGGACCAGTCGTTATGGCGATCCTTGGAGGAGGCCTATGTCCAGCAGTGGACGTCCATCGGCTGAGATGATGATGATGATGATTAATGAATTAATTTAATTAATTAATTAATTAATTAATTAATATCTTGGACAGTGTCACACAAATTATCTAGTGACATTTAAAGTTCCAGAATCTAGCCTGGACTTGTATTATGATAACTAGACAACGATATATAATACATATATAGATACAAACATCCATGACTCGGGTACAAATATTCATATTCGTCATACAAGTATATGTCCCTTAAATTATAATTATTATTTTTTGTTTATTTTAATAAAGTTGATTGTCTCCAAGGATTGGATAGGCCGGGAACAATGGCATTCTATAAACAAGGACTTTGCATCAGTGCGCTATTATTATGCTTAATTGTTATTCATTAGGTACTACTTTGTGACAGAGGATATTTGAAAGGACTGTAATTATCAACGGCAAATAAATCAACGTAAATAATTTGAAAAAATAAAAAAATAAAAAATATTGCTAGCTTTCAAATATATCACTTGTGCACTTTTGCGGCCAGCGTGTCTTTTCAGCACGACTGGGTCCAGTAGGATTCACAAATCCTGATAGTTTCCCCCACGTCAAGCAGTAGGACCATGAGGATTTGAAAATCCTACTGGACCCATTAGGGGAACTAAGCGGTAGGACCAACAGTCCGTAAGGAGCATAACTAAGGCATGATGTCTTCCTTGCCGATACGAATACGGCGACTGCTGCTCTCACCGATCCCAATCGTAGTTCCGCGTAAATCCCAGCAACGCCCATTGCCGAGGTCCTTACCCACAGGGCTGCCCCTTGGGCGTTGCTTAAGTTCATTCACTGGTTCGGTAGACCTACCAGGGCACTTCGCCGTCACTGGTGTGGTCCCCCCATAGTCCGCAGTAACAAGCAGTCGTTGCTACCTGAGCAGTACTGAGTTCAGTCAGTCAAAAAAACCGAGTGCTGCTGGTGCAATGGGCTTCGCTGATGTGCCCGGATGTGGCTAATCTTTGCGGTGAAAGTTCGCCCGCATATGGCACACTTGAGCGTGCCATTTTGGTATTGTATTTTATAGCCGCCGGTGGTCGGGCTTTGAGTTGGTTTGGTATCGAGATCCTCTCTTCCCTTTTCCTCAAAAGTGGAAACATTTGCATGGACAAGATGCGTCCATTCCGAGTGCTTAGCTGCGCGTTCCTTCCAGCTCTCCGGGTCTATGGAACAACTCTTCATGTACCTTTTCAGCACGTGTAGCGAAGAAGCACACACTATTATTTTTATTTTGGACTAATAAGCCAACTCTATAACTCCCCTGTTCTTACGCACTGCAGAACAAATTTCACTAGAGGCTATGTTCCGCACACGAGCCTTATAACTACTGATATTATATTTCCTACAGCTTTCACCTCGAAAATGAACTTTACTGCAAAGAGGGAAGGACTACATAGAGCTCATATGACCTAGGTACAGTTAGGATCCTTGGAAACCCTGTTTTTAGGAAAACGGCACAAATTGGAGACAATGTTTTTGATGTTGTGTTTGTTTAACGTGTCCACGGAGACGAACGGGATGTTTTCTTCATTATGTTGTCGGTACAATATTATACAGGGTGTAAACTTGAATGAGAAGAATATTAAATTTCTATACAGGGTCCTTCTTAGTATGCTGACACCTTTTAAGGGGATGATCAGACTATTCTACAACTTTCTCTACAGAACCAACATTAAAATCGCGAAATAAAATCAGCTGTCCCATACATTTGGCTCGAGTAGGTTTGCAGTTTTGTATACAACATTCTTTTTTCGCGATTTCGATGTTGGTAGCATAGCATAGCATATGCTCACGACTATATTCCCCGAGGGGGTAGTCAGAGATATTATGAAACCTCAGAACATCCACGTTTCACCAGTAGTACCGAAACTCTGTCCAGTGTGACGGGGGGTGAGCCCGTCGCCACTTATAATGGGCAGTGGGTACAATACATGCCTCGAAATTGAAGCATGCAGGTTTCCTCACGATGCTATCCTTCACCGAAAAGCCAGTGGTGTTTTAAATCGTACAAATTCCGAAAAACTCATTGGTACGAGTCGGCCTGGACGGGGATCGAAACATCGACTCCTGCACGGCAGGCTGCACCACGGCACGTTACTAAATACACGTTACTGAATAATTATGTAGGTAATTTTACTAAATGCCTTATAGCCCAGTCAGTCGGTCAGTCTACTGCTGACGTCATTCTTGTCAATTTCTATTTTTTGTAGGCAGTGTCCAAGGTGTGCTTTTACCCTTATTCGTGCATGTGCATGCTCTCATGAGAGGAGAAATCTGCCCCAGTGGGATCCCAGCACATGCCTCCTCTCATCGTGGGATCCCACTGCAGGGCAAAGACGTGTCAAGAATTACACGCCTTTACAGTGGAATCCTTCAGACTAACGTTAAAATGACCAATAAATCGTTGTCACGTTAAATTCAAAACAAATATAAAAGCTAAACCGGACAACCATATTCTCTAAAATTATTCCACAACATATTTCTAGACGCGGTCGACTACTGTCAACTAGTTGTCGCTTAGTTTTTAGGGTTGTCACTTTGACCAGATACTAATAAGTTTCAATTTTTTGTTTTTGTGATCGTTCCCAGATTTCAAACTACAGTTTTTCTATACCACAATTTTAATAGTGAGTTTATTGAAGAGTAGACAAATACAATTCAGCCAGCCTGTTGGGTACCATGTCTTGCGGCGACACTCTTGAATGCGTGCTTTGTTTGTAATTTTTGTGTTTTGTATTTATTTAGTTTTAATTATATTTAAGTTTTAGGTTATTTCAGTTTTAGGATATTTTAGTTTTAGTTTATTTTAGTTTTAGGATTTCATGTTAATTAGTTTATCTATAGATACTAATATTAATAATCAATACTAATATTATAAAGAGGAAAGATTAGTATTGAATAGGCTCCGAAACTGGACCGATCTGAATAAATATGTCACCATCAGAATGTTACATTATCTGTAATGAACATAGGCTAAAAAACAGCCAAGTGTGTATCGGGAAGATTCTAAGGCGGTATGTAGTTCTATCTAGAACGTGACGGAATGAGAAAATTTGTTTTTGAAGTAATATCTTCTTTGACACCGTTGTGATTTGAAACTGGATGAAACGAAAAAGCGACTTTAAATAGTTTCTGACTAAGAAGGTTTCACTTCTATAGGTGGACCAGAATCTGATGAAAAATAGGGAAATCAAATTACAGGGTAAACAGCACTGGGGTAATTAGATTAGGGCCATTAGGGGATTAACACACTGCGACTTTTGCAGCGCAGAATTTCTGCAAAAATCATGGAATGAGTTGCGATGCAGAATATAAATAAAATAATAGTTAGGTAGATATAATTTTATTCAAGCAGTGCCAACCCTAAACTTTTGTCGATACGTGCTATTCGACTTTAGACACAAAAATATATATTTTCTGCGTTGAAATATTGAAAATTATTTTCTGTATAGAAACTTTCGAGATCGAAAAGTTGTTTTTGACAGAAAAACTGACGTGTGGAGTTTATTTTGCTATCGGGCATTTCTTGAAACTTGAATGACCGTTAATGAAAAACTTTTACATGTGAGATAGAGCTGCATTTGACTAACATATCCATAATACAGGGTGTAAAATTAAATTACACACTTAAAGAAGTGACTGAAAAGAAACCATCAAACTGAAGAACTTTCACTACAGGACCAACATTAAAATAGCGAAAAAAATCTGTTGTTCCATTGCAAACGTCGTCGTAGAGTAGGCTCTACCCAAATGTATTTGTTTTCGCGATTTCGTTGTTGGATCCATAGTTATTTATTTATCGTATGGCTGATTCTATTACACTCAAAAATCATCAAATTAAAAATCAAAACACTGAATACAAAAAGAAAAACACAAAAAAAAATCTAGAGCAGCGAGTCATCGAGTCGATCCAGGTGTGTCACAGCTGCCGGTGTCAGATCGTTGAAGTCCTCCATGATGCCACAGTATGAGTACAAGGGGCATTCGGATACAATGTGTTTCACGGTCTGCTGGGGGTCGCCGCACGGGCATGCCGCTGATTCGCTCCATCCCCACTTGTGCCTCATATAGCCGCATTTAGCATGGCCGGTTCGAAGCCTATTCAGGCGGCACCAAACTTTGCGACGCTGGTCAAACCCTGCTGCTGGCCTTTAAGGACTGAACGTGAAGATGTCAGAGTCCCTGTTCCGTTCCATCCAGTCAGCTTTCCACTGCTCTGCTATGTCCCACGCTGTGTTGCAGTGATGGACTTTCACAGCGGGTGGGTGCCGTGATTTTAGTCGGCAGCATCGGAAGTCCTGTAGGTATTCGTTTACGGGGAGGTCTGGGTGGTCCTGAATCTTTTTCAGCTCTCGGACCAGGTGCCCTTCTCTACGCAACTCAGGCGGTGCTATGTGGCTGAGCACGGGCAACCATTCAGTTGGCGTGGATCTGATACACCCCGTGATAATGCTCATGGCCCTATTGAGTTGGGTATCCACTTTCGGATCCATAGTGAATGTTGTTCAGTTTGATAGTCTGAAGGACCCTATTCAATTTGTAAGACATTTTATTTTACACCATGTATAATTAGGCTTAGGCTAGGTTATCCCAGTGCAAGCGTCTCTTTCTTGCAAGCATAAGTTTACAATTAGCCATCCCGCTCCAATTGAAAGCAGGATCGCAAAAAAACGTGTTTTTCGTCAATATCTTTGCTCATGGGAGTTTCTAAGCTAAAAATTCTTCTGAGTTCACTAGAAATATTTAATGTATTTAGTTAAGTACAAGAATAAAAAGTTAAATATATCAGCAGTTTAATCATAGTATTGAAAAAATATAACAAAAAGGGGTAACTTTGGGATTTCTTTTCTATCTAGTAAACTTAATCTAATCGTGTAATTGAGAACAGTTGCCCATCCGCCCGATCCTTAAATAAGACATAATTTAATTTCAGACTTTAAAACACAGTTTAAAACACTTTCGTTCGTGTTCAAAAACGGCCTCGACGGGATAACAGCGTCTTAAGTAGCCACTTATATGCCCTCGGTCATTAAAAACTCCCCAAAAAAATATGTTATTTGTGACCACCATCTTGAAAAATCTAGTCAATCTTGACCAGCTCCAGCTGTTCCAGCGGCACACACACTTAGAGTCGAAAAAACGACGAAAACAACCATTAAAATGGTTGAAGCACTTCAAATGTTGATAAAAATTTGCAGATAATATTCTTTATTTTCGTAATCCACTTAGTTCATTCCAAAATATCAAGTGGTGTCATATTACGATAAGTCTAAACAATTAGGACGGAAAACATGAGTCACAAACGGCTTCGGTTTCAAATAAAAATGATTATTTATAAATAAGAACAAAAGACTCACGTATGTTTTGGTTTTCGGCATCCAGAATGGTTTATTTATCCATAGACATGATTTAGCACTGCCACTTTAAACAAATAAACACAATAAATCACTTCACAAAACACCCACTTGAAACATGAAACCGACCGATACTTGAAACGCGCGGATTCAAACTGATATTCCGACAAAACTATCGAACAGGGGGTCTGAACTTCTATAAAAGACGTCGGGGTAATTTTGTAAGTTAGAGATAGAAATATAGAGCTTATGGATTATTCTGTAGGTAAAACAAGGACAGATAAATATAAAAGAGCAGGGCTGTTGGGGAACAGATATACCCCGGGCAAACAACGGTCCTTTTTTTCCGGTATGAAAATATGCCCGGTGCACAAAAGGAAGTCAAGGTCAAAAAACCGGTCAGATGAGTGGGTAGGTTATAGGAATGTTTATTTTTCAAAGAGAGTCACAGAAAAAAATTTCAGGGTTTGATGTTGACTAGCTCAAGTAAGAAGTAGCCTATGGCATTAATGTAAATTTTCTTAACAAGTACTTAAATAAAAGAAAAATGAAATACTTAAGCAATGGATGGTGGTCCAGTGACGTGTAACCTTGCCTGCCGTGCAGGAGGCGATGGTTCGATCCTGGTCCAGGCTCCACAAACCACACTACTACACGCGTGTCACTTTATAGTCTACATTCTACAACTGGGACTCCCCATCGGTTGCCATACAGATTTATTTATAAGGTTCAGAGAATACAATTGCATAAACATATACTCACGACTATATTTCCCGAATGGGTAATCAGAGATATTCACAAACCTCGAACATCCACGTTTCACTAGTATAGTAGGTAGTAATCGAAAACTCTAGTCCAGTGTGTCGGGGACTGAGCCCGTCGCCACTTGTAATGGACAATGGGTACAATACATTCCTCGAAATATAAGTATGCTGGTTTTCTCACGATGTTCTCTTTTACGGAAATTTCAGTGGAGTCACAAATCGTACATAAATTCCGAAAAACTCAATGGTTGTACCAATGAGATATTCGTTATTCTAAAAACACAAATTTCAAAAGGCATAATTAATAATTTGCATCAGAATTAGAGCTCAGTTTGGAATTGAACTAAGCACCTACGGCTTAAACATATTAAAGCCATCAGACCAACTAAAGTCCGTCAGCAGCAATAAGCTTTTAGAATCAAAACGGGCGCAATATCTAGTGACAGGATAACGGCTGACAATCTGACGCGCTGCTGACACTATCGCTAGCATAGAGTTGAGTATAATGCAGATATTGCGTCAACCTGCGTTAGCAATAAACTCCAGGTTAAGTTGGTAACCCATGATTTTTTGTATGGAAAAACAAATGAGAGAGCAATTTTATCCGGCGCTAATTGCTAACCCGTGGTTGGCGCAAGTGGGCTAAGAAACGTTCATTTAGCATCATATTAACCGATAGACGTCCACTGCTGGACATATGCCTTTCCCAAGGATCGCCACAACGACCGGTCCTGCGGCTGCCCTCATCCAACGGGTTCCCGCCGCCTTCACCAGGTCGTCGGTCCACCTTGTGGAAGGCTGAACGCTGTGCTTTCCGGTAAACGGTTGGTGTTTGTTCCACACGGTTCTGTGAGCAATGTGACCCGCCCATTGTCACTTGACTTTAGCACTTTACGTTACTGCTTTGGTCCAGCCCATCTCCTCTTCAACTTTTTAATCATCTTACCTCCGTCTTTGACCTTGGTTATTCGTCGAATTTCAACGTTAGGTACTCGTTCTACCAGTGATATGCCATGGTACGCTCCATAGTTATCTGTGCTAACCTTTTTGGTGTATGGAGGTGCCACTTGGGAATGTTCCTCCATTGAAAAGAAAGGGAAGATCTTCCACCAGGCTTAGTGTGAAGCCTGGAGACCGGCCGTGGTCCAACAGTTCTTAGTCGGACCTTGTATATATATCGAATCTCTGTGATTAATTCTCTTGCGCGATTTATGTCTCGCATTCGATTATGAACCTTATTTGTAGTAGGTTACGAGTTACGTATTTACGGTGTACGTTTTCTTTGTATGTAGCATATTTCTGAGCGCGACGGTATCGCCATCTGTTAGCTTCTTTGCTATAACTTGTGGGTGTTGACATCTATGGCAAGTCACGTCAATTCTATAGTCTTTCAGTTCTATGTAGACACAGACAGCGTACGTAACACGCGTGTCAGTGTCAATGAAATGGTTTTAGCATCGTTTTTTTTAGTTTACGGTTTGACGACGGATTTGGTGAATGAATGTGTCACGAATTTCGGTAGGAACGAGATTGAATGAATGAATTCTCATAGATTTCGAATACAGCGTCAGGTCCACGGGATATTTTTAAGCGCGTACAGCTTGGCAAAAAAGACCTGATACTAAATGAGGGCGCTGCCTCCACGCAAGAACGTCAAAATCACGCTAAAACTGGCAACAACACCATACTAAAATTTTAGTTCCGCGCCTGTCACCACGATCATTATTTTTTTGCCAAGTGTGTGCGGTAAACACAGCACTCTCTCGTTCATATTCATATTCATATTCATATTCATTTACTGCATAGCCACATGGTTGTCTTAGATCTAAATACATTATTTACAGTCCTTTAGACATGTCGCACCCCGTCGGGGCACTGCAATATTTGAGAGAGAGCTTGAAATTACATTACCTATTAATTCTTACCCTGCTTAATGTGATGTAGCAACAAACCGATACTCACAGAGGTATAGTTGGTTGCAGCGTCTCTACCCGGCCACCACACGGTGAGGGCTGAAGAGATGTTAACGATAGTCTGAAAGAATATAATGTTAAAAGTTTGCCTTGTTACAACATCATGCTTAAAAATGTATGTCATCATCATCATCATCAGTCCCACTGCAGGGCACAGGCCTACCCTCAGAGAGGGTGTATATAGGATTCAATCCACCCCGCGTACTGCGGATTGGTAGACTTAACATACGCAACAGAATTTCTTCTTCAACGTGTGCAGGCCTCCTCATGATGTTTACATGATCCTTTACCGTTTGGGAGTAGTCGGTATTAAGTACATAAGTTAGAAAAACTCATTGGTACATGGCATATCGTTTGTGGTGATTTGAATCCGGAACGCCGTGATTGATTGTCCATAACCTATCCCCAACGCGCTACCAAGATGCTCGCATAAAGGCCTCCGCTCATTGCAGCGATATTATCGAGCGATATTATCGCTGCGATTTTGCGATAATTGTTCTCAGTACATTATTTATGGGGACGCGCTCGATCCTACACACTGCCGCGATAATATCGCTGCAATTTTGCGATAATTGTTCTCAGTACATTTTGTATGGGGACGCGCTCGATCCCACACACTGCCGCGATATTATCGCAACCTGACGCAATCTCTTTCTACTACATTCAGTGGTGTGCGCATGCGTGACGCGAATCGCGGAATCGCTGCTGTGTGTAAGGTGTCGCGATATCGCTGTCGATAATATCGCTCGATAATATCGCTCGATAATATCGCTCGATAATACAAAAAAAAATAAAAAATAAAAATACAAAAATATTTATTTCAATGAGCACTTTAACTTAGGTACATTAAGGTAATAGGTAAGGCTTTAGGTTAGGTAAGGCTTTAGGTTTGGCGTGTGGTGGCCGCTGGAAGAATAGCCCCAACCTCTTTCTAACCGAGGTGTCGTAAAAGACGACTAAGGTAACTTATGGAAGTATGCGAAACCCCCCTTTCTACGTTTCCTCTTCCAAAAACGGGGATACAGACCTCGTAGCATTGGATGCAATCTGTATAGGAGAAGAAAACTCCGAAATCAAAATCCGGAACTGGTGTCTCCGTTAGGCGCAAGTAGGATCTAATCCGAAACATGCGGCAGATGCCTGCAGCCGAACTAGCTCCTCACGTAGTGACCTCTCACTCCTGGGGGTACAGCTAGCAAGGTCGAGAGGGTAGTATAGGTGCTGGGCAAGCTTATCCTACCTAAATGCGTCCCAGGCGATGCAGCGTCTGTGGAGAGGACACTTCACCCACCAGCCAAGCTGCGTGGAAAACAACACGGGGAGTGGCAGTCACCGGTTATAAGCCTGCAGTGATAGGCGTAAGTGCGGGCGCCAGGGGTCACTCCTGACAGTGGGAGGATCCATCGTGGATCCACTGACCAGTTACCGCCCGCTTAATACGGGCAGCCCCCGTACAATTAGGTACTGGTCCGCCTCAGCGTCGGTCTGTTCCCGTAGGGTGTAGGGAGCATAAGGGTGAACCGAAGAAATCGGCGCTGTAAACTGCACACCTGCGAATAATAAGAATTTAAACACAAAAAACATAGCTCTCGTTCCCATACGCTTTTCAACCTGGAACGTCAGAACAATGCGGACAGGCTTCCAGGACACCGACGGAAGCATCAATTGCGATCAAGAACTTCGCAAAACCGCCGTCATTGACGGCGAGCTGGTAAAGTTGGGTGTTTCGATCGCAGCCCTGCAGGAGACAAGGTTACCTGACGAGGGCCATGTACGGGAAGCACACTACACTTTCTTCTGGAAGGGTAAGGCAAGCTCTGAAAGGCGTGAGCACGGTGTTGGTTTTGCGGTTCGAAACGACCTCCTTCGGACTATAGAATCCCCTCAAGGGGTATCAGAACGCCTCATGACTATGCGGTTATTCACTACTAGTGGCTTTGTCACTTTGGTGTCAGCATACGCCCCAACGCTGATGGCGTCATCAGAAGCCAAGGACCAGTTCTATGACCAGCTTAGCGAAGTGGTGCACAATGTGCGCCCCACTGACCGGTTGCTGATTCTGGGGGACTTTAACGCTCGTGTAGGTCAGGATACCGTCTCCTGGCCCGACTGTCTTGGTAACCACGGTATTGGAAATATGAACGAGAATGGTCAGCGACTCCTTGAGTTCTGCTCTAAAAATCTTCTGTGTGTTACCAATACTTACTTCAAAGGCAAGGCGATGCGCAAAGTTTCTTGGAGGCATCCGCGTTCAGGACACTGGCATCAACTGGATTTCATCTTGACAAAGAGGAAAGATCTCCGCGACATTCTTCACACACGAACCTACCACGGTCCCGAATGCGACAGCGACCACTCCTTGGTGGCGTCTGCGGTGCGGCTATCCCCCAAGAAAATTCATTCTTCTAAACCAGCTGGAAAAAAGAAAATAGATGTTGCGAACACTAAGATGCCAGATATTGTGAAAATATTTGGTGACAGGGTGCACGGCGAAATCTCAACCTGGGATGTGGACTCGTCTGTAGAGAAAGAGTGGGGCAAGTTGAAGGGTCTCCTCACTGAAACGGCTGGCGAGGTCTTTGGATACCGGAAAGGAAAGACTACAGATTGGTTTGAAGAAAACCGGGAGCATCTGCAGCCTCTGCTGAACTCAAAGCGTCTGGCTGCTTTGAACTACCGCGTAAATCCGTGTACTAAAACCCGCAATGAGCTAAGTAAAATGAAGGCATCTCTACAACGTAGTACTCGGTATTTTTCGAACCTTTACTGGACCGAGCTTTGCAAAAACGTTGAAACGTGCGCGGCTACGGGTAATTTGCGTGGTATGTATGCTGGCATCAAGGAGGCTGTAGGCCCCGTCCCAAAGAAGACTGCACCTCTAAAAGAATCGAACGGAAATATCGTCATCGACAAAAACCGCCGCCTCCATCGGTGGGTAGAACACTATAGTGGGCTCTATTCTACTCCTATCACTATTAGTACGGAAGCAGTAGACTTGATTCCCGAGCTTCCAGTCTGGAGTGAGCTCGACGAGCTACCTACCGTAGCTGAGCTGCAAAAAGCTGTAAAACAGCTAAAGTGTGGTAAAAGTCCTGGTGACGATGGAATCTTAGCCGAAATTGTCAAAACTCGATGTGTACTAATAATGTTGCACAACTTTCTCGGAAAATGCTGGGAAAAGGAAACCGTTCCGCAGGACATGCGTGACGCAAACATAATCACACTGTACAAGGGAAAAGGCGACCGCGGCGACTGTAACTGCTATCGAGGCATATCCCTGCTCAGCATTGTAGGTAAGGTGTTTGCTAGAGTCGTTCTCAGTAAACTGCAGAAACTTGCTGAGCGCGTGTACCCTGAGTCTCAATGTGGTTTCCGGGCCCAGCGATCCACGGTGGACATGATTTTCACACTTCGGCAGGTGCAAGAGAAGTGTACGGAGCAGAACACTTCCTTGCTGATTGCGTTTGTCGACTTAAACAAGGCCTTCGATACCGTCAGCAGGGAGGGTCTTTACATCGCCCTTGACAGAATAGGATGCCCGCCGAAATTGCTGAGATTGATAAAATCTTTTCACGAGGATATGAGGGGTTCTGTTGTTTTTGACGGTGAGACTTCTGAGCCATTTGAAATGAGGAGAGGGGTGCGGCAGGGCTGCGTCTTGGCACCTACTCTGTTTGGGATATTTTTCTCACTCATCTTAAAAGCTGCATTCGGTGAGGACCAACAGGGTATTCACCTGCATACAAGGACTGATGGGAAACTTTTTAACATCTCCCTCCTCAAATCCAAAAGAAATCGCCAAGATCTGTATCTAGATAGTCTTTTGTTCGCCGATGACGCAGCCTTCGTAGCACACACCTACCAGGAACTTCAGAGTCTTATTGACAAATTTTCCAAGGCATGCGCACATTTCTCCATGTCGATAAATGCTAAGAAGACGGTTGTCTTAGCGCAGGGGTGTAATTATATTCCAGTTATTTTACTGGATGGAACGCCTCTGGAAGTGGTTAACAAGTTCTGCTACCTAGGATCTACGGTATCCGAAAACCTTTCAAACGACACAGAGATCAGTGCACGCATCGGCAAAGCTGCTACGACGTTCGGAAAGCTAAATGCAAGAGTGTGGAAAAACAAACATCTTACCGTTAAAACCAAGATGAACGTGTATCAGGCATGCATCTTAAGCACACTCTTGTACGGTGCGGAGACCTGGACGTCGTACGCAAAGCAAGAGAGGCGTATTAACTGCTTCCACATGCGCTGCCTTCGAAGCATTCTGAACATCACTTGGAGGGACAAAGTGACAAACGAGAGAGTTCTTGCTGCGGCACAGCTACCTAGCACCACCGCACTTCTCAAACAAAGACGGCTGCGTTGGCTGGGGCATGTGCATCGTATGGATGGCTCTCGTTTGCCAAGACAAGTTCTTCTAGGACAAGTTGCGCATGCCAGGAGAAATGTCGGGAGACCACATCTACGTTTTAAGGACTGCGCAAAACGTGACATGTCTTCGTTTGCCATCGACAGCGGGAATTGGGAAGATCTCGCTGGAAATCGTGATTCGTGGAGGAAGCTGCTAACGGAGGGAATAACCGCACACGATCGCGTGTGGTTTACTTCCTTAGCAGACAAGCGTGAAAGGAGACACAAGCTCGTTGCAAACCCAGCAAACGTATCGAGTCCACACTTTACTTGCCGTACGTGCGGCCGTGCCTGTCGCTCCCGCATAGGGCTCTACAGCCACGAGCGTAAGTGCCGCCAAGACGCTGTTTAAATCATCTGTTATAGATGAAAAGGCCTATGGGATATGAAGGCTTTAGGTAATATCGCTGCAATGTGTGGAAGCCTTAAATCTATGTAGAATTGTAGATAATTTGAATAATAAATAAACACAGAGAAACATTCTACTTCAGTCGCCTTAAAAATCGTTAAAACACTAAAGTTTTATTGTTATACAAAAAAGACACTTCAATGCATTTTTATTATAATTATTTTCCTACAGCAAGTCCTGTTTCAAACAAAGTCAGGTTTAAAAATTCATTACGGACAAGATAAAACTGCTTGGTTGTTAGAGTTCCTTGAACCAAGATCAGAATTGAGTCATTGTATTTTAATTATTTCGATTTTGAAGTGGAATGCAGAATTTTACTTCATTCTTAAGCGTACGGTTTTTTTATCATTTATTATGGTTTATAATTGAATTTCAAGTGTCATGACTCATGAACATTATTTATTGAACGTAAGAAATGATTTAAGGCTTCCGCACATTGCAGCGATAATATCGAGCGATATTATCGACAGCGATATCGCGACACCTTACACACTGCAGCGATTCCGCGATTTGCGTCACGCATGCGCACACCACTGAATGTAGTAGAAAGAGATTGCATCAGGTTGCGATAATATCGCGGCAGTGTGTGGGATCGAGCGCGTCCCCATACAAAATGTACTGAGAACAATTATCGATAATATCGCAGCAGTGTGTAGGATCGAGCGCGTCCCCATACAAAATGTACTGAGAACAATTATCGCAAAATCGCAGCGATAATATCGCTGCAATGAGCCGAGGTCTTAATTGTCTGACTTGATTTTTTCCAACCACATACACTTTGTCGATGCTTGCTAAATTTTTCAATCTTCGATTTGATTTAAAATAGCACGACATGGCTAAAATATTTTATTACCTAACCAATAGTAGCTATTTGGAAAAATAAAGTATTGTTCACGACTAAGCCTTTTCACACACGATGACGCATTGACAGTTGCGTCAATCCTCAAATGTTTGTCTCAATAATAAAACAAACAATTCCAACCATATCGTGGTATAATTAATTCGGCTCTACGGAACCACGAAGCCATTTCCATTTCACGCCTCACCCTCAAAGATAAGGTAAAGGAAGTAATACTTGTTAATTATGTTTTTAGAGAGAGAACCTTAGACAGCGGGTGTCCAACATTAGGATAAGCTACCCTAATCCAGAAAGGAAATAAGTCGGCATTATAAAGATGTACTAAAGATTTCGTTTTTTGTTCTCAAAAGAAAGAAATCGTAATTATTTTCGCCTTATTGTTTAGCTTTTTAATCTTTAAATGTGGTCGTTACTTGTTTAGTAATTAAAATAAATAAATGAAAAGAGTTTATTTTCACATAAGACGCTGTTATCCTGTCGAGGCCGTTTTTTGAACACGAACGAAAGTGTTTTAAACTGTGTTTTAAAGTCTGAAAACCAATTATGTATTATTTAAGGATCTGGCGGATAGGCGACCGTGCTCAATTACACGATTAGATTAAGTTTAATAGATAGAAAAAAATCCCAAAGTTAACCCTTTTTGTTATGTTTTTTCAATACTATGATTTTTTAAACTGCTGATATTTAACTTTTTATTCTTGTAATTAACTAAATACATTAAATATTTCTAGTGAACTCCGTAGAATTTTGAGCTTAGAAACACCCATGACCAAAGATATTGATGAAAAACACGTTTTTTTGCGATCCTGCTTTCAATTGGAGCGGGATGTCTAATTGAAAACTTATGCTTGCAAGAAAGAGACGCTTGCACTGGGATAAGGTACATAGATACGGTAACAATTAATTGGAGCATTAACGGCCCGTTTCGCCACTTCTGTATAAGTCCTTAACAGATCGTTTGATATACACAGGCTCAGTTGCAGAAACGCGAATTAAAGTTAATCCACCATTAAATCTCTTTTCTTTTTTATAATTATGGACTTCTTGCTTGTGCGTTAGCATCGCATTTCCGCCAATGTCAAGTAGTTTGAGGGAGTGTCTATCCAATCTCGAGGATTGTTTTAGAGTAAGAACAACTGAGAAGGATTTTGGAGCCTCGTGGCAGGCTGAAACGCGAACCGCGCGAACACCACGCGAGAGACAAGTGTTCGGGGCAAACCCTGCAACGTGACTCATTAAATCTCTTGCTAGCTTTTACTGCGTCAACAAGACAAAAAGTGACAGCAAGAGATTTAATGGAGGATTATCTTTAAGGAACATTTCTGCAGAGTCCTTCTTACATACCTACTGACACTTTTTAGGGGGATGATCAGACCGTAAAACTGTACAACATCTCTAAATTGCGAAGTAAAAATCAGGGTCCCATACATTTGGCTCAAGTAGGTTTGCAGTTTTGTATGGAACAGCAGATTTTTTTCGCGATTTCGATGTTGGTGTCATAGAGAAAGTTGTTCAGTTAGACGATCTTAAAAAAGTGTCAGCATTTAAGAAGGACCCTATACAGGGTGTAAGGAAAAATAACACTAACCATTAATTAAACCACATACTCTACCCATCAAACTGAGAAACTTTTAGTATGGGAGGATACCGATCGGAGTACAAAATTAATCAGCTGTTCCATACTAAACTCGCTAATACCTATTGACTCAAATGTATGCAACAGCAGATTTTTTTGTTCCGATCGGTTTGCTCCCACAGTAAAAGTTGTTCAGTTTGATGGGCAGAGTATGTGGTTTAAAGGTTAATGATACTTTTCCTTCATCATCATCATCAACATCTCAGCCGATAGACGTCCACTGCTGGACATAGGCCTCCGGTCCTGCGCTGCCCTCCTCCAACAGTTCAATATCCAATACTTTTCCTTACAACCTGTATAATATAATTGGCATTAGCGATATTTAACTCAAACCTACCGTTAAACCCAACAACAACACGTCAAAACGCAAGCTTTTTGGCGCCGAAATCATAACTCAAATAGCACAAAACACGGCGTAGAAACCAACTGTTCATATCCTTCCTATAATAAATCTCGGTGCATTTCTGATTTGATTTATTGTCTATGGTTTGTTGCGTTTGAAGCGGGGATGTTAAGCGTAGTCGGTTTTTGGTTGGGTGACTAATGTTATGCTGCATGTAGGATTTTTCGAGAGCTTTTGTGTTCTAGTTGATAAAGTTTCGGCTTCTACTGGAAAACCACTGAATACGAAAAGACATTTATCTAAACAAACAAACAGACTCACAGACAAAAGTTATCGTAATTCCTTTAAGTATTCTTTATCTTTACATGTACAGTCACCATCAGATATATCGTAGCAAACAAGGTGGTCAAATATTTCTAAGCAGTTCTAATTTTCAATAATTTCATTTCACATAATTAATAAAAAATATTGGAACGCCTAGAAGAACGGAGTACTCATAAACATCTGAACAGTTTAGGAAAAAAAGACCTTACTCCATTGTTTTACATTTTAATTTCAAATAACATTGTTAAGAAATTATTGAAAATTAGCTGTTCAGATATTTATGACAAAATACATGTATAGATAGAATTGGTAACATTTACTGTAAAGAATTTAATGAAAATTAGCACTGTTCATAAATATTTGAATATTTGTGTTCATTTGAACACCTTGTATGCTACGACATATCTGATGGCGACTGTACAGGTATAACAAGACACCCTATAACTTTCCATCAAACTGAACAACTTTCACTATGAAGCCAACATCGAAATCGCGAAAAAATAATCGGCTGTTCCATAGAGTCGAGTCGGCAGTTTTGTATGAAACAGCTAATTTATTTTTCGCGATTTATATGTTGGTTCCATTGTGAAAGTTGTTCAGATTGATGGTCTTTACCACCCTTTTAAATATCACTAGGGTATTTTGTTACAGCCTGTATCACCCATTTTTAAATACAAGATAAGCTCACCTAAGGTACGAGATTTAGAATAAAAGGTATGCTATGCGAGATTGAACAATAACATAGATACGACATTTAAAACAATCGCTAAGTATTTTCATACAAAACAAATCCCTTTTAAATATACCCAGGTCATTGCCTGTCTGGGACCTAGGGTGGGTAAAGAACTATCTAATAAGTACTAAAGTCTAGCGTGTGAACAATACAGATTGGCATTGTATAGAGACAGACATTTTAACACTAATTAGTTTTATAAAATCTTTTTAATTAGATGAAGTTTATGAATTTTAGATGATACATTGGTTAACAAAGTATTGAAAAGGGAATGCTTGGATGGTTTTCTCATTTTAGAAGGATGAGTGATAGTGGACTGATGTATGAAATATGTAAAGCGAGTGTGAATAGAACGGTTGAAGGTGGTCGCCCTGGACATACGTATGGTGATCAAATTGGCAGCGTACTTAAGAGGATATTTAGGCGGGCTGAAATGAAAATTTGGAGAATAGGTCACTTTTCTGACTATACAGGGTCCAAATATGCTGTCAGTTTTTTACGAGGACGATCAGACCATCAAACTGGATTCTGGAACTTTTGTCCGACAAACAGTTGACCGACATTACTTTGGGCCGACATAATTATAACGCTTGACGAACAACTTTCTCTACGGGACCAAAGTCGAAATCGGGAAAACAAAAATCTGCTGTCCCATACATTTGGTTCGATTAAGTATGCTGTTTTGTATGGAAAGGCTGATTTTTTTTAACCATCCTCTTAAGAAGAGCCAGATCAATTAATGTACCAGAAACCGAAGTACATAAAAATTTATTTGATTTGATGTATGAGACTATAAATGTGTAAGAGGCAAAAGAAGTGTGACAAGATTCAAGATAGTAACATGGCCTGCCGTGTAGGAGGCAATGGTTCGATGCCCGTCCAGGCCAACTCGTACCAATGAGTTTTTTCAGAATGTATGTACGATTTGTAACACCACTGGCTTTTCGGTGAAGGAAAACATCGTGAGGAAACCTGCATGCTTCAATTTCGAGCCATGGAATGTACCGTCCGTGACAAGTGGCGACGGGCTCACTCCCCGTCACACGGACAGTTTCGGTACTAGTGAAACCTGGACGGTCTGAGGTTTCATAATATCTCTGACTACTACCTGACCTACTCTGACCTCCCTTTGGGAATATAGTGGTTAGCATTATGCTTATGTTCTTAGAGAAAGACGTTGCCCAACCATAAATTTCGTCGTATAAGTGTCGTATAGTCGAACATTAGACGCATAAAGCACCAGTATATGACGAAATTACAGTAATATAACTTTTATAATTCAAAATAGTCATATAAATGTGGGCCCAATACGACCAAATTGTTTGCTGGGTGGCTTTATTATTAGTATTTATTTCATTTATTCATTAGAAAAGTCTACAATTGGTATCCAGGTTAGATAACCTTCTATGATATAAATTTATAACAGGCGTTTTTTCATAAAAGGCTCGTTTCCCGGTAGTGAACTGAAACTAATTATTATACCTTATACCTATAAGAGTAAAAGCAAGCTGCACTCAGTACGTACTGAAACCTCTTTTATAGTGCCTTGATCGCTAATTATATTTCCTCGGACGAGTACAGACGGCAAAAAAGTTACTTATCGCTTTTCATCTTTAGTTCAGATGCGAGTAAAATACGAAATGAGAATAAGGAATAATAAGTCAGTGGAATAAGGTAAGCGTTGAACCTGCCTGCTGGACCGAGAGTCGTGGGTTCGAATCCCACAAGGGGCAAATTTGTGTCTAGTGAATACGAATTACAGTTTGTAAAAAAGCCACTGCATCATCATCTCAACTAAGCCGATGGACGTCCACTGCTGGACATAGGCCTCCCCCAAGGATCGCCACAACGACCGGTCCTGCGCTGCCCTCATCCAACGGGTTCCCGCCGCCTTCACCAGGTCGTCGGTTCACCTTATGGATCCTGCATAATATAAATGTATTTTATATTATATTCTATAATAATTATCGTTATCTAGTTATCAAATTACAAGTCTGGACTAGATTCTGGTACACACGGCGACACATCAAGCTACACAAAACTAAAATAAGCTGGCTGCGAGACATTACACGTTACCTACCTACCTACATACCTACGCGCGGCCAGCTTATGTTGGTTTTGTATAGCTTGATGTGTGTTCGTGTGTACTTCAACTGAGACTAGATAAACTGTGTGACTTATACTCAGTTGAATAAACGCTCATTAAAGTTAATCCTCCATTAAATCTTTTGCTGTCACTTTTTGTCCTGTTGACGTAGACAAAGCTAGCATGAGATTTAATGGAAGATTTACTTTAGTAAGCGTTTCTGCAACTGAGTGAATGTCTAAAATATTATAAAGAATACTCTCCATATACAGTGTATAAGGAAAAGTATCATTAACCTTTAAATCACATACTCTCCCCATCAAACTGAACAACTTTTACTCTGAGAGCAACACAGTCAGAACAAAAAAAAATCTGCTGTTCCATACGTTTGAGTCGAGTAAGCATTGCAGTTCAGCATAGCTGATTTTTTTTGCTCCGATCGGTTTGCTCCTATTGTAAAAGCTGTTTAGTTTGATGGGTAGACTCCTAAGATCAAAGTAAAATTAATGGATAGGCCTTACGCAAACATTTCAAACCAGAAAAATGAGGCAAAACAATTGCCCTAGTTGTGACAGACAATTGTGCTAGTTTGTATGGACCAATTGCCCTAGTAAAGTGCTTTTCAACTAAACGCGCTTTAGGCCTATCCATTAATTTGACTATGATCTAAGGGTAGAGAGGGGTCCCTCTCACCCTTATTCGTGAGAGGATGCCTTTGCCCTGCAGTGGGATTCTACAGGCTATAACCTTACCTTACCTTTTTTTAAGGGTAGACTCATGGTTTAAAAGGATGCTAATGATTATCAATTTCGCCCTGTATAATAAAGTGTTTCTCCAGCAGAATACATTCGCGCAGCACCTTTCAAAATACAACTGCCCAGAGCATTCTATCGTATCATTGCACGTTCCCATTTTAATATTAAATTGCACAACCCTAGCGCACTTAATTAATTATATTTTACCGTAGAACACAGGTATTTTAAATTGGGTTCGTTGAAGCAAAAAAGGATCGTATTATAATCATACGTTGTTAAGCTCAAGACTATATTTCCCGAGGGGGTGCTCAGAGGTATTATATTTATTGCATGATTAGAATATTCACATTTCACTATATATCTATTTATCTGCCTATTACATACCGGGTGTAAGGGACAGCCCAGGCAAATATTGAAACGGTGAATTCGGGACATCAAACTGAACAACTTTCACTATGGAACCAAACTAAAAATCACACAGTCCATAGATTGTAAGTCAGTTTGTTGTTTGTTTGTTTGTTTTATTGTTTGTTGGACAGTAGATTATTTTTCGCGATTTCGATATTGGCTTGTTCAGTTTGACGGTCTGAAGCACCCCCTTTAGTATTACTAGGGTGTTTTGTTACAGCCTGTATAGGCTTTCTTCACAATACCCTCTTTTTCGCGCTCGTTGGCGTAGTGGAGCTTCGGTATTGGAAACGATCACCGAAGTCAAGCAACGTTAGGTCCGGTCAGTCTATGGATGGGTGACCGTTTAGTGGTATATATTTCATCTTGAGCGTTTCCGTGCTTCGGAAGGCACATTAAGCAGTTGGTCTCGGATAGTTCTGCCAGATAGCATTTGTATCTATTCGTTAAGCCAGGTCAGAGGCCTATTAAGGTGGCTTGAAAATACTCCACCAACACGCACAGCACGGCTAGCATGCCACCCACAACAAAGCGTTTAAACGAGAAAAACGTCATGCTGGCTCTTTCTGGCATACGTAAAATAATAAGGATGGAGGCACATCTCGATTTTTATCGTTTTCTCTGGGCTGGCATGCGAGGCCTAACGGGCTCCAGTGGTGGAGTATGGCACATTCCCTCTCACCATTATTCGTGAGAGGAGGACTTTGCCCTGCAGTGGGATTCTACAGGCTATAACTTACCCTCTTTTTCAACAAAGTAGAGTGTAAATCCAGTATCGTATAAGCTTGGAGTGCATCACTAAGTGATATTCCGAACGATTAACCCCCGGCCCGCTCGTTTTTCGAACAGTTTAACTTTATAGGCCCTTAAATTTGTGCCCTACTAAAATAAAGCATGGATAGATAGGGTTGACGCGGAAGGCTGTAAGTAAGTTTTTGTTTATTACTTTTTTTTTGGTTATGACCTTTTTCAGGAGGGATTTTGTTTTGTTGCTTCCTTGGAAATGTTTTTGTTTCTATTTTTGATTGAAAACCGGCTCATGATAGGATTATCATATTTGAGACTAAATAGCATTTGTACGGTCCAACACACCGTACAGTTTAGCTTGTGTCAGCGCCTGCCGCGACACAGATTCATAGCATTTAAGTAAATAATTTGTGGGGACTTGCCATAGATGTCAACACCCACAAGTTATAGCAAAGAAGCTAACAGATTGCGATACCGTCGCGCTCAGAAATGTGCTCCATACAAAGACAACGTTCACCGTAAATACGTAACTCGTAACCTACTACAAATAAGGTTCACAATCGAATGCGAGACATAAATCGCGCAAGAGAAATAATCACAGCGATTCGATATATATACAAGGTCCAACTAAGAACTGTTGGACCACGGCCGGTCCCCAGGCTTCACACTAAGCCTGGTGGAAGATCTTCCCTTTTCAATGGAGGAACATTCCCAAGTACCACCTCCATATTGGTGACCCTCGACAAAGAACATAGCAACCTGAACACCGCAGAGCAGCATCAACACAGAGCAGCACCCAGCAACACAGAATGCGCAGAATGTATGGACGTCGTGTCCCCACAAATTTTAAACTGTTAATTCAGTACATTTCGGACAATCAAGCGTTCCGCGTGTGCTCAATAGCAACTATCAATAATTAATATCATTATATCTAAGCATATCAGTTATCATCAATATACCTTCAAACTTCTCCGTGTTATCAATCAACATCATCAACCTATCATCAGCAAAGGGTGTTGACAGCAAACCCAACATCTTTATGGTCCCAAGATCCCAAGACCTCATGTACCATATGATTATGCAATAAATATTATGAAATTATGAATTATGAAATATGATTCCGTAGTCATTGTAAACTTCGTCTTGTTAACATGTTTCTTCTTAATTACCATATTTCTGTTTTAGGGTTAATAATTATCTGTTTTCTTGCCTTTCGATACAATATGTTTAAAAATGAGGGAATAATTGAAGCGGGGAAAACAAATAGAGAGACAGACCGACAGTCCAACAGACAGAAATACGTTAAATGTGTTACATATTTTTCTCAAACATGCTTGGAAATTTGAGCATCATTATGAGAACCTTCTTCGAGATAAATCTAAATTTTTGTACTGGCCAAATACATGCGAGCAGCGGCCGGTAAATCAGCGGTCCCATACATTTGGCTCTAGTAGCTTTGCAGTTTTGTATGGAACAGGTGATTTTTTTCTCGATTTCGATGTTTGTGTCATAGAAAAAGTTGTTCAGTTTGACGGTCTGTTCATCCCCTTAAAAAAATGTCAGCATATTAAGAAGGACCGTACATGCTGATAATATTTGCTGATACTGCATAAGAATTGAAAATAATTACTAAACTTAACAGGCAATGGGCGGGGCACATTGCTCGCAGAACTGATGGCCGATGGGGCCGAAGAATTCTCGTGTGGCAACCGCGTACCGGAAAGCGCAGCATTGTTAGGCCCGCACAAGGTGGACCGACGACCTGGTGAAGGCGGCGGGAACCCGTTGGATGAGGGCAGCGCAGGATCGGTCGTTGTGGCGATCCTTGGGGGAGGCATATGCCCAGCAGTGGACGTCCATTGGCTGATATGATGATGATGATGTTGATGACTGCAGAAGAAACCTAATTTTATATACAGGGTGTAAGGGACAGCCCTCCGCAAACTGAAACGGTGAACTCAGACCATCAAACTGAACAACTTTCACTATGGAGCCTACCTCAGGAAACGCGAAAAAAAATCAGCTGTCCCATACATTTGAGTCGGGTAGGTACGGCAGTTTTGTATGGGACAGCAGATTTTTTTTCGCGTTTCCTGAGGTAGGCTCCATAGTGAAAGTTGTTCAGTTTGATGGTCTGAGTTCACCGTTTCAGTTTGCGGAGGGCTGTCTCTTACACCCTGTACAATCTGTAGAAGACCGACAAGCAGGCTACTCTGCGGCGGTGGGCTAGGCTATGTAGCTTGGTTTCTACCAGCTTAGGTACTGTTACCTCGTAAGACAGCCACTTGAGAAAATAAGGCGTCTTTTCTAAGCGAGGACCACTAAAGTAAATGATGTCTTCATAATCAAATACCTAACCTACATCATAAAGTGCTCCATACTAAAGATTACTTACTTTTTCCGACTCGTTGCTAAGAGAAGGTAATATCAAAAGGTCTCCTGAACAAACCGCGCAAATGAGAATTTCATGACATATCCGAACTGGGCTGAGGTTAGGCTTGTAAGGAGACGGACTACATTTAAAAAAGAGTAAGAAAAAATAAATATTCGAAATATAATAAATCACACACAAAGTTAGCCTTGTGGTTATTAATTGTCTCTTTTGCAGGTCTGCTGAAAGAAATCTCTTCAGATATAAGCTTGCTCTCTGTACCTACAGTTGTTTTCTTGAGAAGATGCGACCAGAAACTACAGCACACATTTTAAACAAAATAATACTTGCCCACTGATACAACTACAAAATAAATACCTACATAATCGAATTATGTAACAATAAAAATACTGTCAAGACCAATGCTCATCTTATTATAATAATAGGATACACATTGCCCCATGAAAGGTTTATTGAACTTACTCGTATGTACACACGGCGTCCGCTCAGGCTACACTGTTTGGACTTTGAACTATTAGAAGTTGAACGCTGCGAATCGTGCGAGAGAGTGCGGCATGTTTTTGTTGTTTCGTCTCACGGCACGCTGCGCCCGCGCCGGCAGCCGCGTCTATGCAGGCTCTCTACGGCACTATTTTGTTTTTTGTACGTAGTGTAGTTATGGGTATATAGGGTGCCTAACATGATGTGTCGCCGTGTGTACGAGCCGATCTTTGAATTCTAATTTATTTTTCTTCCTTGTCTTATAATTATTCCGAGATACTAATTCACAGTCCGTCTCCACATTAATCCACCCTCACATTTTCGCTGTGACCGCAAGAGGGGACATTATTAAAACATTATTCCGGAAGAAAAATGTATTTTTGACTGTGGCAACACTGACATGTTTGCGTAGACTTCCCTTCATTTTATATACGGAATAATCCCAAGAATAATAGTGATAGTTTTTCGTCATTATAATAATGTGATGAAAGATTTTTTTACTACCCTATTTGTTTCGTCGGTGGTGCAGGGAAGCGTGGATTTTCAATCTTATGGGTTTGGGTTTGAATCCGTAGGGGCATGCCATGCACTAATGAGGTTTTTATACTTCTGTACAGGGACATTAACTTATATGTATACGCATTTATACAAAACTAAGCTATAACCAGCATTAGGATGCAGTGTTTTTTTTATCGTTTTTATTAATCAATCAATCAGTTATACTTTATTGCACACCAAACACAGATCCAATAGATACCGCATACAGGGCCGCCGACGCGCACCACACATCTAAGTTTTTGCACTGATATAAGCAACGGGATAGAGCGAGATCGGAATAGTGCGACCTTCAAATGGCCAATCACGTTGCATTATTTTGTGCCCCGCTACCCGCACCTACAGCCAAAAATTGTGACTTCGGGCCTGTAATAAATTTTCATCATGCGGTATCTATTGGGGGAAATCTGTGACACCAAAACAGAACAGAATAAATATAAAGAATTACAAATAAGGCGGTCTTATCGCTAAAAAGCTATTTCTTCCGTTTAATCAAGAACATTCGCGGTCACGCTCACAACAACCCACCAAAGTTCCATCGCAATCGAACTAAGGATATAGAAACGCTTAAGGGACAAAGAAACAGTCATTGATTAATACAGTTTCTGACGGATTTTCAAGAGGATGGTCAGACCATCAATCTAACAACTTTCTCTACGTGTCGAAACTGCTATAAATAAACGCTGTCCCATATTAGCATCTTATAATATGATTGCAGATTTGTATGGAACAGCTGTTTTTTTTTATTAGGTAAACAGTTGCATTACTTTAAGGTGTGATTGTACCCATGATACTGAACAACTTTCCCAAAGGCACTTTTTTTTTTTTTACTAGCCTATTTCATCCCACTGCTGGGCAAAAGCCTCCCCTTTAATCCTCCAACCATCTCTGTCCTGGGCATGCTCTGGCCACGCGACATCGAAAGCATCCAGATCGTCCCGCCATCTCTTCCTAGGACGACCTGGACGCCGATGACCGTTTTCTGGGATCCAGGGCGTTACAATTCTTGCCCACCTTTCCTGATGCATCCGACAGACATGGCCGGCCCAATCCCACTTTAATCTGGCGGTTTTTTCCCCCACATCTGCTATTCGTGTTTTGGAACGCAGTGTAGTGTTTCTGACACGATCCGTTCTTTTAACGCCCAGTATACTACGCTCCATTGCCCTCTGGCAAACCTTGAGTTTGGACTTTTGAGTCTCAGTGAGAGACCAGGTGTGGGCACCGTAGTTTAGGATAGGCAGGATACACATGTCGATGAGTCTCTGTTTGAGGGATAGCAGGAGTTCACCCTTTATTAATAAAGGGTGAACTCCCAAAGGCACTTAAATGGAAAAAAATAATTTCAACTTTTCACACTAACGTTCGATCAGCTGATTGCATTTAGTTTTTCCAATTTCCTATAGGTTTCTTAGGGATAGTTGTTCAGTATCATGGGTACAATCACCCCTTAAAGTAATGCAACTGTTTACCCCAACACCCTGTATACTATGTAGAAAGTCGTTCAGTTTTATGGTCTGACCATCTCCTGAAAAAGCATGCATAGCATATGCTCACGACAATATTCTCCGAGGGGGTAGTCAGAGATATTCTGAAACCTCAGAACATCCACTTTTCACCAGTAGTACCGAAACTATGTCCAGTGTGACGGGGGGTGAGCCCGTCGCCACTTACATAATGGACAGTGGTCACAATACATGCCTCGAAATTGAAGCATGCAGGTTTCTTCACGATGTTTTCCTTCACCGAAAAACCAGTGGTGTTACAAATCATACATAAATTCCGAAAAACTTAATTGGTACGAGGTACGAGTCGGCCTGGACGGGGATCGAACCATCGCCTCTTGCACCGCAGGCAAGGTTACTCGCCACTGGACCACCACGGTTTCTGAAAAAAAAAAACGTTACTTTACCCGTATTAAGAATGCCTTCTTCTAATATCGAGTCGATGGCATGTCATACTTATATTTGTTTTATTCATTCAATTATTAATCGAGAGAGAGCAGTCGGTATAACATAATATGTAATTTGGCTTAGTAAACTTGCAAACTAATATTGTATCTGATATTAACCAAATAATACAATATGTACAAAGCCAAGGAGCACGTCTGAGTGCAAAGTTTCAGTTTTCCCCTTTGTCTATGACAATATCCGGTGGAATGGTGCACCGGAAGTTCAATCAGTAGTTCGTTCGACCCACTTCCTGTTTACCCTTGTTAGCAGTCAACGGTTATAGTATTTATTTACCTGTTTATTTACAGGTTGTATACAGGGAGTTAGAGAAAATATCATAAACAATTTTGTTCAGTTTGAGTGGTTTTAAAGGTTAATGATACTTTTCCTTACACCCTGTATAGGGTCTTTCTTTATAATATGCTAGCAGTCATCATCATCATCATTAGCCTTTATACGTCCCACTGCAGGGCACAGGCCTACCCTCTAGGAGGGTGTTTGGGCGTTAGTCCACCACGCGTGCCCAATGCGGATTGGTAGACTTCACATACGCATCGGAATTTCTTCATCTGCATTATGCAGATTTCCTCACGATGACGACCCGGTTGGTGTAATGGTTACCACGCCGGACTGCCAAACCAGGGTCCTGGGTTCGAATCCCGGTTCGGTCATGGATGTTATATGTTCGTGCCGTTGTTGTATGGTTTCCATAATAAAAGCCTTTAGTGCTAGTTTGGGATCATTACAATGTATGTGCCTGTGAGCGTTATTTATTTATTAATTTATTTATTTTCCTTTACCGTTTAAGAGCAGTCGGTAATGCGTAAATAAGTTAGAAAAACTCATTGGTACGTGGCATGTTGTCCGTGCGGATTCGAACCCGGACCTCATGATTGAGAGTCCATACCTCTCCGCAACGCGCCACCGAGCTCTTAGTGCTGCATGCTGATTTATTTTTCGTAGTTTCGATGTTCTGGATCACCCCTTTAATTAAGTATATAACGAATTTAAGTTTACATCCTGTATAGAAATAGCGAAAAAACATTTTTGTTTTTCCATAGAATTTGTAAAGCCAAATGTATGGAAAATTAGATTTTTTCCGCCTCTTCATTGTTGATTCCATTATGAAAATGGTTTAGTTTGATGGTCTGAAGCACCCCTTAAATTAAGCAACGTATTTAAGTTTACTTACACCCTGTATAATAATAAAAATTGTATCAGAAGTTGCACTTTTATTTTTATTACATTTAGGTTGTATCACTAATTAAATCAACGCAAGTGCAGCGCATCTTACAAACCAGCTTTATCTCTTAGTCACCTCATACATAACCCACTTGAGTACGTGGTCTATTAATAAGCTCACATGGCCTAAATATTAGACCAAACAATTCCTTACTAAATTTTGAACATTTTCTTTAGTCATATAACCTATAATATATAAGCTCACGTGACCTAAATATAAGACCAAACAATTCCTTATTCAATTCAGAACGTTCCCTTCAGTTACACGTCCCATATTTTAATTTCAAAAAATGCAAAAAGCGAACACTCTACTGACCAATTAAAAATAAATTACGGGTCTGGTGCGAAGCACTTTCAACGCCATGCCAGTCCACTACCTACGAGCTACGTTCCAATACCACGACTAAGAACTACATAGATGTACTTTGAGATGAGATCATAAGATGCTTTATTATTTGGATATAAAATAGGTAACAATATGATAATAAATAAATGACTAACTAAAATAATACTAACTTAATAAAATATACAATAAATAACCGCCCCGCATCATGTCTCAATACTCAATACTCAATATTTATTGCTTTCAATAATTACAGCGTTCATTACATGAGATGGTAAACTTAAAAGCTAAGAGATCATTATGGACCCTGTATTATAGGGCACTGCAAACAATTAGAAGTGATGGAGGAGGCCTTTAATAATATTCATAAAATTATCATTACAAATTGTTCAGTAAAAAAGCATATGTTCGTAGTACACAAGTATGTAGTTAACGCCGTTTTATGTCTCGCCCAAAGGTGCCCATAATGCTGACTGCGTTGATCATAGTAAATTAAATGTTTTAAAAACCCCAAACGCCAAGGCCGGATTTTACCAAACTTTGATTTATCCAAGAGTAACTTTACAAGGAATAATACCTAAAGAAAGAGGTCATTGTATTCGTACTTATTGCAATGTGTTAATTTATTCGGTTTATATACGTCACTTGTGTGTTTAAAATCATATCACATGACAAGGACGGACTTAATCTAAGAATAAAAGCTACTCGCGTTTGGTCGAATCCGGTCTAAGAAACAAAAATTTAAAAAGTAAAACAGAGATGTTATGCAGATGATTTCTAATGTTATCTTTCTTTAAAATGTTAGGAAATGGGGGCGACTAGTATAAAATGACACTTGTTTTTATTTGGCATTTATCTGTGGTCCGCGACACTTTCTTAAAGAGAGTTGAAAAGTAAAACAAACATCTAAATTTTTCATAAAATAATAGGTGTCTGAATTATTGTTCACTTCTTAAATGATGTTTAAATGTTGATTTTTTAGCGTTGTGGTATTCAAGAGATTACTTTAAGTTATTTGATAAAGCTTACTTTGAATTTATGATAAATTTACTTTTTACGATACTCTTTTTACATTACAAGTTTATATGCAAAACAGTTTAGCAATATTGTATTCTTGTTCGATCTAAAAGGGTTTCTTAACTACAACTAGGTACTCACTAACTCAACACTCAAACACCAAGTGTACGACACATTAAGCTACGCAAAACCAAAATAAGCTGGCCGTGCGTAAGTAGAGTAATTTATAACGTGCGCGGTCAGCTTATATTGGTTTTGCGTAGCATGATGTGTCGCCGTGTTTACGTCTACATTGCGTATATGTTCCAATCGAAAACAAATCTTAAAACCCACTAATTTTGCATTCAATGTTGCACTCAAGATCTAAAAGGAAATAATCACAATCTATTCTTATCGATGACTTAAGTTGTTGATCTATGGTGGGAGTGAATTTCAACGGCTAGTGAAATATGCTGCGATGAAATTCTCACGCCCTAATTTGAAAAGATCTTTGAAATGCAACCGGGAAATGGGGGAAAGGGTTAACTTTATACTTATGACTGTGTTACCATGAGGTGTTAGAAATGAACGGGAACATTTTATAATAGCCCAGTCATCTTACGGAGTTTTGTTAGGAGGAGTAGGGAGTAATTATAAATTGTACTTTTAAACCGTTACAGGTATCATTTAGTGACAAAAGACTAACCGAAAACATATTTTAAAAAAAATCACTACACAACATAGAAATCCAAATTGTACCTCCCAGAAGGATATGAACTTAATAATTTTAATACCAATGCAATCATTTTAATTAGATTCAACAATATAAATGACTTTTGAGTAATAAAATTGCCATTGAAATTTAAAAAATATAATTATTCATTAGAAAATACAAATGTATTTTTCATAGCTTTCTAAGTAGACAAAAAATTTAACTCCCTTTAGGGTGTATAATGGTTTGAGCCTTAAATATGTGAAAAAAATATTTAACCTTGAGGTTATTTAAGAACGAGATAAATGCAAAATTTTTTATTTGGGGCTGTTGATGACGTTTTTAATTTTGGGATATTTCTAGGCCCAAATTGGCTCTTAAATGATACGCCGAAAAACATTTCAATTCTTAATTAGTCACGGCTCCAACCGTAAAATGACTGGGTTATAACTTATAAGGCATTTAGTAAAATTACGTAATTATTTAGTAACGTGTAACCTTGCCTGCCGTGCAGGAGGCGATGGTTCGATCCCCGTCCAGGCAGACTCGTACCAATCTGAGTTTTTCGGAATATGATTTGTAACACTATTGGCTTTTCAGTAAAGGAAAACATTGTAAGGAAACCTGCATGTTTAAATTTCGGGGCATGTATTGTACCCACGGTCCATTGTACAAGTGGTAACGGGCTCACTCCCCGTCACACTGGACAGAGTTTCGTTACTACTAGCACAGATTAAGTGCGTTCACACACGATGACGCACTGACGGAGCGGCAGATGACAGTCCATAGAACCACACCCGGTGTGTCAATGCGTCACCGTGTGTGCTTTTACGTGCGGTTTCATACAACTCCTTGCTTCACAAATGACGGACTGACGTTTGCTGCTCCGTCAGTGCGTCATCGTGTGTGAACGCACTTACTAGTGAAACGTGGATGTTCTGAGGTTTCATAATATCTCACACCACTTAAATTAGAGGCAACAAAATGCAACATTAAAAAAACAACATAAAAGTTTAAAAAACTATCCCATCTTTTACCGAACAAGCTAAAAAGCTTTTACAAGAAAAGAAATAACAAAAGGATAAAATTCAAAAAGAAAAAGGCGGCAAAGTCTACAATCGAACGCATAAAATTCGAATTCGAAATAAGAATTCTCTGGGATTAGTTTGACATCGCGGCTACAAACGGTAATCCTGGCCAGATTTAAAAAGCGAACACGAATTCTAAATTTGAATTTCATGAACGTTGCCAGTGTTATAAAATGTTATACCTACGCTACTAGGTTTGTTTGTTCATCTTTTGTCTAAACTGCCTAATCATCATCATCATCATCTTATACAGGGTGTAAACTAATCATTTTAGACGGTGCTTCAGTTCATCAAACTGAACAACTTTTACTATGGAGCCAACGAAATCGCGGAAACATTGTTTTTTTTTTTTTTTTTTTTTATAATTAATGGCTTTTTGCTTGTGTGTAGCACCGCATTTCCGCCAGTGTCAAGTGTAATTTATGGGAGTATCTATCCCAATCTCAGGGATTGTTTTTGTTCAAGAACAAGAAGAGATTGAGGATTGCGGAGCCTCGTGGCAGACAAAAACGCGACGCGCGAAAACCACGCGAGACGTGTGCTCGGGTCAATTCCTGCAACGTGACTCCGGAAACATTGTTTTCCATGAAAACGTTAATTGTTTGACATTTGACCTTGTAAAATCAGCTGTTGCATACATTTGAGTTGAGTAGGCATTGCAGTTTATTATGGAACAGAAGATTTTTGTTTTGTTCCGATCGGTTTGCTCACATAGTAAAAGATGTTCAGTTTGGTGGGTAGACTCTTAGTATCCAGTATAACAACGCGTTCAGGGTGCTGATGGGGCTGCCCCGGTATTGCAGCGCCTGGGGAATGTTCGCGGCGGCGCACGTCGACTGTTTTTACACGACCATGCGCAAGCGCGCCGCCTCCCTGGTGCGCAGGGTGCGGGCCAGCCCCAACAGCATCCTGAGCATGATAGCGGACAGACTGGACTGTCCCTACATAACGCACTGTAGCAACCTTCATGTAAATACTAACACTTAGGTTTAAGATATTGTTACTAACACGCTATGAGTCCCATGTTGCTCAAAATAAATTATTTTTATTTTATTTTATTTATTTAGTTTGTAAGGATGCTAAATATCAATGTCACCCTGTATAGGCTGATGATTATGATGATAGATATAGCTTGGCGGTAGATATTTCCTTTAAAATGGTGAAGCGTCCAACCTTTGTTCGTGTGAAAAATAAAACCGGTTAAGTGCGAGTCGGGCACTGAGGGTTCCGTACCACACCAATACAACAATTATTAACTTACAAAAAAGTTTAATTTTCTCCGTGACCTTTAGCGTGAGACCGACTCACTCTTGGCCGGTTTTTATTATTTGTTGTTATACTGTAGAGTTTGCTCTATAATCACACCAAGTTTGCCGCTTGTATGTATGACCATTTTTACGATGGAGCGAGAAGAAAAAACGTTGATAAAAACTAGGTTCTTTTATGCTTAGATCAAAATAAAATTAATGGATAGGCCAAAGCGCGGTACGTTGAAGCACACTACTGGTGCACTTGGTCCATACAAACTAGCGCCATTATCTGTCAAATCTAGGGCACTTGCATACAAATTTGAAGTAAACCTTTTATTTGTTTTGCCTCATTTTTCTGGTTTGAAATGTTCGCGTAAGGCCTATCTATTAATTTTATTTTGATCTAAGCTTGTATGAGGAATAATTTATTAGCAAATCCGCCATAAAAACACACATTCCGTGAAAATTTCAACTGTTTTGTTAATAAGATTCAAAAGTTACAGCCCTAAATAGGTCAGGACCAAAGAGATTATACCTAAAAGCATAGAGGGAGCCATTGCTAAAATGTCCACTTTGACGTTTGCGTTTGAGTGCGTGGTGTCAAGTAGTATGGACAAAAGAGAACCAAGTGACATGGCCTTATCTTTAACTTTTCACACACACTAGCACAAAAAAAGTGGACAGTTGCATAAACAAATATTTATAGTTCCATTTCCTTCTTCTATTAAAGGTACGTCATAAGTCAGAAGAGACTAACTACAATCGTAAATTGATCCGGACTCTATGCTTTAGAATAAAGAGATACTTCCTCTGAGGGTGGGACAGACAAGACGGAGAGACAGACAGACGGACGGACGGACATCGTAGGCTTAGTAATAGCGTCCCGTTTTCACCCCTTGGGTACGGAACCCTAAAAATTATCAGTGATCAAACAAAATATTCATTGCCGAAAAAAGGCGGAGGAACAAAGCGCATCTTATTACGTTCCGTGTAAGCGTGTAATTCGCTTGCAGCAGGCGGAACTAAGCCTTTTTACAAAATGCGAGGCTTTCGTATCTTTTCTACGAGTTTCTTTGCCCCTACTTTTTGTTACATTTAAAATGGATCAACAAACAAAATGTAGAACCTAAAAACCTTTAATTATATAGGGTTCTTCTTAATATGCTGATAGTGATTTAGGAGGATGATCAGACCATCGAACTGAACAACTTTCTCTGAAATCGTGAAAAAAAAATCAGCTGTTCAACACATTTGGCTCGAGTAGGTTTGCTGTCTTGTATGGAGCAGCTGTTTTTGTTTTCGATTTCGATGTTGGTGCCATAGAGAAAGTTGTTCAGTTTGACGGTCTGATCATACCTCTAAAAAGTGTGAGCGTATTAAGAAAGACCCTTTATTGAAGATGCATAAATTTTAATCCATATAGGTGGTGGATTGACCTCTATACTTATACTCCATAATGAGGGTAAGCATTCGACCACTAGTGGGAACAATAGAGACTGAGAACTATTTATTTCTAAGCTTTTTAACCCCCGACGCAAAAAGAGGGGTGTCATAAGTTTGACGCCAGTGTCTTGTGTCTGTCTGTGGCATCGTAGCTCTCGAACTGATGGACCGATTTCGGTTCAGTTTTTTTAATAGAAAGATAATTTTTGCCAGAGTGTTCTTAGCTTTGTTTCATGAAAATCGGTTCAGCAGTTTTCAAGTAACCTAAAAAATTACGATTAAACATTAAGGGGCCATAGGTCCAGACGAATATTTTCTATGAGAAACGCGATTGCCGAGCGCTCCGAAAAGTGTGTGCGTGAGCCGTATTTTCGATTAAAAACAACTAACCAAAGTACTTTTTCTAGATTTTATTTATGATTGCACTAGTTAAACTAATGGTGAATATGTGAGTATAAATACCAACAATCGGAAACTATTTTAAGTTCTTCTAAACCGAGAAAAATGTTTAAAAATGCATGAAAATACGTCATCTTTGTGACGATTTTCTATCGAGTGAAGTAATTCCAATCGTGTATTCAGTTGATGATTGCACTAGATGAAATATCCAAAAATACTGAGGTATGACTTTAGTTTCGGTAAATAAATCTAGTCGTAAAATGAAAAATAAAAGATGCCTCCGAGGTATTTCCACCTACTATTACGTCTTAAATTACAAATTTAAAAAGCCCTCCAACGCCAAAAAGAAACATTTAAAAAGTGAAAAATACTTCAGTCACCAAATGTATGTTTTACTTTTTAAGATATTTAAGTTCAATTAATGTGTCGGGGACCGCAAGTGATTATCGAATAAAAAATCATTGGTTTCATTATTACCATTACATAGACCCCAAAAATATCAGAGAGTTCAAATGTTAAACATACATTTGCTTACATCATATTATAATAGGTGACCGAATAATTTTTGTTTACATTTATAATTCGTACGATTAATTCTTTAAATGTATATACAATTGCTATACAGCTTCTATAGAGCTTATGTGTTACTAGGGAAGGAACAATTGGAAAAATCTAATTAGATTTTCCAATTATTTCTGGAGAACTGTTTATCTAGAGCTTGCTCACATTTTTCTCGACGTTCTTTTATGAATACAAAAAAGGATCGTAGTAAAAACCGTATAAGACTAAATTTAAATAATTCATACCAAGGTCTGATGTCTACAAGTCTAGACGTGATTTTTGTGAAAAATGTTTCTTGTATATCTTATAATATCAAACTAACGCGGTTTGCGGTCGCATTGGCGGATTTTTCACACATCGTCCTGTTACTGATGATTGGAACAGGCAAATTTTTACAGAGAGGTTTTGGTGCAGCAGCTGTATTACTCTATATCAGTATGTACACCAAAATTATTATTTGTTTCTTCAAGACAAATTGTATATCAAAAACGTCCTCGACTCGAGAAATTTCCTGCTACAAATCGAGTCAGATACAAACATGTATATAACCACAATACCTATTTCCTGCTTCCTGAATACGAAGGAACGTCGCGACCCACCTTCGATAGGTAAACGTCGCTGAATTTCGTAATGTACCTAATGGAATATTTTATTTACTTTTGCTATTTACAGCCATAAGATAAGCGACTAGGAGTGAGATTTTTGAAACTCGGACGTTGAACTCAGCAGTTGAAAATGTCAAAATTAATATAGCATATAAGCCTATAAGCATATGGCATATAAGCATCTTTTTACTGCTGATTTGACTTTCAAAAATCAAACTCCATGAGGGCGATTTTTGAAAGTAGCATCAGCAGTAGAAGGATCTTATCTCCATATTAATTTTGACATTGTCAATTGCTGAGTTCAACGAATAAGATTCCAAAAAGCACGCACCAGGTCAAGGCGGTCAATGAATTCTGGGATTTGCAAGCCATCGCTTACAATCCGAACGCACTAGGTATAGCAGGACCTAGTACCTAGGCACGATTTGCAGTTGTCAGTTCTTCGTTAGATGTAACCAGAAAAGTGTAACGTCGACCGCAAACTGCGTTGATTTAGACCATATGAACACGGTACCACATGTGTAGAATTTCGTCAGAATTTTTTGAGTAACGTATTTTGATCTTGAATAACGGCTTGTTTTTCTTCTGACATGCTTTTTAATACAACGCAATGACTTCATCTTTTTTAGGTCATTTTGTTCTTAATAAGACGGCGTTCCTAACATAACAGAGCCTTGTTTCCTAAGATAATGTTTGAAAGATTTTTTTCTTCTTCCAGAATATAAAGTTTTTCATCGAATATTATCCAATCAGGAAGTAAAATACCTTTTCTCCCCTACGGTCGGAAAGCATCAATTGTGGTCCCGCTGCACTAAACGGAGTTGTCGCTTTCAACCTCCGTCGAGGAGAAAAATAGTATACTAACCTCGAACAGTAAATAAGAAAGCCTCAGATCGCATGTAATTGTTGACCGAAGCAAAGCCGAGGTATTCCGCTGGTAGAGAAGATGCGGCCAGAAACTGGTAGGTAAATTAGGATGTGTGAAATTCATCAAAAACGGCCAAGTGCGAGTTAAGTTTTTTTTTTTCTTCGGGACTTTTAGCGCAAGACTGACTCACACATGGCCATCATGTGTTCTAACAGTTTGACGCTCGTATTTTTACGATAGAGCGAAAAGAGCACAATGTTGATAAAAACTAGTTTCTTGTACGAACACTTATTTTTTATCTTTTTAACATTTTTATTATTTGATAGCAAATCATAAGCATAAGCATATGCTCACGACTATATTCCCCGAGGGGGTAGTCAGAGATATTCTGAAATCTCAGAACATCCACGTTTCACCAGTAGTACCGAAACTCTGTCCAGTGTGACGGGGGGTGAGCCCGTCGCCACTTGTAATGGACAGTGGGTACAATACATGCCTCGAAATTGAAGCATGCAGGTTTCCTCACGATGTTTTCCTTCACCGAAAAGCCAGTGGTGTTACAAATCGTACATAAATTCCGAAAAACTCATTGGTACGAGTCGGCATGGACGGGGATCGAACCATCGCCTCCTGCACGGCAGGCAAGGTTACTCTCCACTGGACCACCACGGCTTATTTGATAGCAAATCCACTGTAATAACGCACATTCTGTGAAAATGTCAGCCCTAAATATGTAGGACAGACGTAAGGACGGACAACGTAGGATTATGAATAGGGTCCCGTTTTCACCCTTTGGGTACGGAACCCTAAAAATAGCAAATTAGAAAGTATGAAGACCAAATACCTACCATAAAATTTAATAATTTAAATTTCAACTACCTAACTATTCATTATAAACAGTCATGTTACATCAAATTAAAGATATAAAAAGCGCGATGTTTGGTTAGCGCGTTTCCCCGGTTTGGGTTCAAGTCCCGCCCGAGACTAATTTTTCAATCTTTAATTTGATTTGTTACTAATTTCAACTGTATTTTCCAGGAATGACGCTAGATAGCACTAATCTAAACTATTATAAAACTGTAACTGAAGTGTGTATGTAGCTATACATTGAAGATATTTACAAAAAAAAGATTACGATATGGTTTTTAGGTATCCCTTACTCGAAATCAAGCTTTTTTAGAAATTTTGTCTATGTGTTTGTTTGTGTGTTTGTTCGCAAAATCACGCAAAAACTAATAACTTTGTTTGTTGTTTTTAGCTTATGATCTGACTTAAAATCTGGTACCTATATAATTTGTGCGGACAAAGTCGCGGGTTAACTCTAGTACAATAATAAAACGTTTAAACCACATATATACAATATTAAATTCAATCCACTAACAGAATGTCAACGGGACGTCTTATGTACAGACAAACAGACAGTACATTGATTACTGCCTGCGAAATGGAGTTAGTGATGTAAGGTGTCGTTCACAGTTGAGTAACGAATAAGACGATCGGTTTCTTACAGCAGAATTTAACTCCATGAGGTCTTAAGGAAGATGTAGTAGTCTGGGAGATGCAAAAACCCAACTGTGTTGAGTTGGTACTGAAAAGAGAGATGGACCTAAAACTATTTATATGTCTATGGAGGTGCTACTTGGGAATGTTCCTCCATTGAAATGGGAAGATCTTCCACCAGGCTTAGTGTGAAGCCTGGGGACCGGCCGTGGTCCAACAGTTCTTAGTTGGACCTTGTATAATATGTATATATCGAATCTCTGTGATTATTTCTCTTGCGCGATTTAGGTCTCGCATTCGATTGTGAACCTTATTTGTAGTAGGTTACGAGTTACGTATTTACGGTGAACGTTGTCTTTGTATGGAGCATATTTCTGAGAGCGACGGTATCGCCATCTGTTAGCTTATTTGCTATAACTTGTGGGTGTTGACATCTATGGCAAGGCCCCACAGGTCTATAGTATACGAGATAAGAGGAATTTTGGTAACCATCAGCTGCAAGGCTGATTCAGTATACATAGGGTGAAGAGTATCTCTGTGATGGGGATGGACCAGGATTGCGATTTTTGAAAGTCATTCGGTGAGCTCAGCAGTTGAAAATGTCAAAATTACTACGGAGATATGCATCTTTCTACTGCCGATTTGACTTCCAAAAATCATAATTCAGGAGTGTGATTTTTTAAAGTCAAATAAGCAGTAGAAAGATGCATGAGAACGCTTTTGTATGAGATTTAAAAACCGTTAAAGCTCACCGATGACATTCAAAAATCGCACCCCAGGTCTGCCTGCATAACTCCAGTCGGTTTAGGAGTTACAGCCGTTCAAAGGTATGTATCAATGACTATGAAAAACTGAATGTTGTGCGTGATAAGGCTATATCACGCCTTTTATCTCCTTTGCACGCTAATAAAAAGAGAGCGAAGGCGCGATAAAAAGTTTTAAACCATTGTCACAAAGTGAAATATCACTAGGTATAAGATATTGGACTAGACGGTTGTCAGGTCTGTTTGCTTTTTTTTGTTCACTTAGGTAAATTTTAAGTCTTTCAATTATTTTCTTACATTACAATTTACATTGTATTAATTTATATTGTATTAAATGATATGAGTATCTATATCTTATAACTATTATAAAACCGTAAAATCATGAGGAAAAAAAAAGTAGCTGTTCAAATAACACTCGATAGCGCGATTTAAATGACGTGCAGTGCCATCTATTGACAAAATTGATAGTTTGTTTGTTTGTTCGCGCATCACGCAAAAACTACTGAACCGATTTTGATGAAACTTTTTTTGTTTGATAGCTTATGATCTGACTTAAAATCTGGTATATAATTTGTGCGGACGAAGTCGCGGGAAAACACTAGTAAGATAGGTATACAATTATAATCGGGTAATGTTCACCCTATTATTTTCTCTATCGGTTGCACAAGTTCCAGTTAAAATTGAGATAAATTATAAAAACACATTAAAAGCTTCCAATGTTGAATTAAAGATAGCATTATGAACAGACTCTAAGTGATTGGGGTCGAAACTACAAAGACATTAAATTTTCATATCCAATCACTCCACGTGCGGTGGTTTGCGGCACAAATTGTTAGGATGAAGCGGTAAAGGTATTACAAAGCACCCGAGTAATATTTAGACCATCAAACTGAACAACTTTCACTATGGAGAACATCGAGAAACTAAATTATTTAGAAAAACAAAAAACCCGACTGCATAAAAAACTATTAACTGAAAAGATAAAAACAAGCTCCTTAAATCAGCTATAATAACTTTATTTGAGCAAATTAATACAATTTGAATGTTATTACTTATTAGGTAGGTAGGTATCGCAAACGGGGACAAAGAAAAATGACATATTTGTTGGTTATTGGTTTGTCCCCGCCTGCAATACCTACCTACCTAATAAGTAATAACATTCAAATTGTATTAATTTGCTCAAATAAAGTTATCATAGCTGATTTAAGGAGCTTAATGTTTTTATCTTTTCAGTTAATAGTTTTTTATGCAGTCGGGTTTTTTGTTTTTCTAAATAATTTAGTTTATTTCATACTTTTTAGTTTTGTGTCAAAATGGTTGCATAAAAATACTATAATATATATATATTTGGAATCTGCTCTTCACCAGCTTTCATTTGATACCCATATTGTATTTTTTTACGAAAAAAATTGGATTCTCCCCCCTCTCTTTTTTAATTCGCATACGCCATATTAAAATAATGTACCCTATGACACTCTCACGATTTTTACGAATCTAACGACACCTCATACGTTAAAATCCATCAAGCCGTTTAGGCTGTAGCGCGTGCCAAAGAAATAGACATACAAACATACATACATACATACATACATACATACATACATACATACGCTCGAAAAACATAACCCTCCTTCTGTCGCAGTCGGGTAAAAAAGTGTTGTTTTATTCAAAACTGCATCACCGAATTACAGAGTCGACTCAATTAATGTATGGGACAGTTTTTTTCGACATTGTCTCCATAGTAAAAGTTGTTCAGTTTGATGATCTAAATAGGTTTTTTTATCGAATAACCTTGTCTTCGATGGTTCGATCCCCGTCCAGGAGTGCGATTTTTGAATCTCATTCGGTGAGCTCAGCAGTTGAAAATGTCAATGGCTGATTTGCGATTTGCCTTTCAAACATCATACTTATGGAGTGCGACTTTTGAAAGTCAAATCAGCAGTCGAAAGATGCGTATCTCCATAGTAATTTTGACATTTTCAACTGCTGAATTCAGCGAATGAGATTCAAAAATTGCACTCCAGGCCGACTCGTACCAATGAGTTTTTTCAGAATTCACACTAGGTACTAGTGAAACTTGGATGTTCTGAGGTTTCAGAATATCTCACACTATAGTCGTGAGCATATTATGCTATGCTATGGTATGCTGTATATTTCTAATAAATTGTACCAAACATCTCCCTGTAACAGAATGTAACCGGTTTATTGGTTTAACTGGAGCCGTTTAAATTGACTTGTTTCTCTCGAAAGAGAATTTTATAAAGCTCATTATGGTCGTACAAGCATTTACGTCTTTATTCCATTAAAGATTTTAATAGTTAATTACAATTACAATATTAATCTTAACTATTATTAAACCGTAAAATCATGAGGGACAAAAAAGTAACGGTTTACTTCATATAAAATCAAATAACATTCGATAGCGCGATTTAAATGACGTGCAGCACCATCTATTGACAAAATTGTTAGTTTGTTTGTTTGTTCGCACATCACGCAAAAACTACTGAACCGATTTTGATGAAACTTTTTTTGTTTGATAGCTTATGATCTGACTTAAAATCTGGTATATAATTTGTGCGGACGAAGTCGCGGGAAAACACTAGTTAAGAATAAGAATATTTATTGTTCAAACTGTTTACAAAAGTATTTATTTGGTAAAAAAATATGTTCGGTCGGTTTTTTGTATAGATAGTGTTTAAATGTATTATTAGGTAACTTAATAATTAAAGTAGCTACAAATAAAAACGGAGAAAAAATATCTAGTCACTTTTACTGGAATTTTGTAATTACATGTAATAACTGTAAATTTTTGTAGACCTTGCTTGGTAAAAGTCACTTAGGTATAAAAAAAAATTGTTGTCTTGCCTATCAATTTATTATTTTTGTTATTTGGAAGAATTAGCATTAAGTGATAAGACCGCATTTTGTACCCTTCTCATTCTTGTTATAAAATTGTATTATTCTTTTCTTGGTAAATAAAGAATATTTATGTTATGCAATTTTATAAATGTTTCTCTCCGTCTCCGTGCAAAGAATAGATTCTACTAAAATTAGTTTGGTTAACTAAAGCTGGCGCGTTCACAAACACACACAAATGCGTTTTTCCTGTCGCTGCGTCCGTGCTTGATAGAGATAGAGAAACTTTTCATTATGCGTGCAGTGAGACAAAGGCATTGGGTAAATGTGTGGCACGCGCCAGCTTTAGTTAACAGACCTGTTCATTTTCTATCACGATGTCTTAGTGGTGGTCCAGTGGCGAGTAATCTTGCCTGCCATGCAGGAGGCGATGGTTCGATCCCCGTCCAGGCCGATTCGTACCAATGAGTTTTTCGGAATTTATGTACGATTTGTAAAACCAATGGCTTTTCGTTGAAGGAAAACATCGTGAGGAAACCTGCAAGGTTCAATTTCGAGGCATGTATTGTACCCACTGTCCATTATAAGTGGCGCCGGGCTCACCCCCCGTCACACTGGGCAGTCGAGTATTACTGGTGAAACGTGGATGTTCTGAGGTTTCAGAATATCTCTGACTACCCCATCGGGGAACATAGTCGTGAGCATTTGCATGTCTAAGAATATAACAAAAGAGCTCATAGTATAGGAGCTGCGGTAACAAATATCAGCAGGTCTACAAAGTATACAAGTATACAATACACTAATACAACAGTATACATCCTCTCAATCTAAGAACGGCTGGTGAGCGGATTTCGTTTCTTGATCCTTTTTGTTCACATGCTTCTGTACACTGGTGGTTATGATAAAGGGTACATACAACAAAACTGTTAAAAACATTGTTTTCTAAAACATAGGTAACATCAATTTGGTACCTCATCATCATCTCAGCCGATGGACGTCCTCTGGTGGACACAGGTCTTCCCCAAGGATCGCCATAACGACCGGTCTGCGCTGCCCTCATCCAACGGGTTCCCGCCGCCTTCACCAGGTCGTCTGTCCACCTTGTGGGGGTCGACTAGATTTATAAAATTTACCGAAACCAAAGTCACACCTCAGTGATCTTGGATAGTTTATGTAGGGAAATCATTAATTGATACACGATTGGAATTACTTCACTCGATAGAAAACTCGTCACAAAGATGACGTATTTTCATGTATTTTAAACATTTTTCTCGTTTTAGAAGAACTTAAAATAGTTACAGATTTTTGGTATGTATATACTCACATATTCACAATTAGTTTATCTAGTGAAATCATAAAAAAATCTATATGTATAATCTATATCTATATACTTCATCAATATGTATCTTTTTTCGTTGTAAAATAAATTAAAAAAAAAATATATATGAAAAGTACTTTTGGTCATTCTTTTTAATCGAAAATACGGCACAAGCACGCACTTTTCGGAGGGCTGAGCAGTCGTGTTTCTGATAGAAAATATTTGTCTGGACCCATCGAACATAATCGTGACCAGATATATATATACTTTTCACCTCACAAGCTCGGAAAGATTCTGTTTATCATTCGAAATCTGAGTGCAAAAGTGTATTTTATCCGCTAGCGTGGAAAGAGTTTTTGAAATTCGAATCTGTCTATTCAATATTTTTCTATACTGCCAGTCCACTGAAAATGCATTAATAACTATTTCATGTCACTGGCCAGCACGAAAAAATTAACTTTTAAAAATGTTGTTCTCTTTAGCAATTTACTTTTTTTCCTCGCTGTTGTGAGGTGAAAAGTTCTGTGTTTCGCTCGGCTGCAAAGTTATTCTGCGTCCCGTACCTTTGAAACCTTTTCGGTATAAGCTCAGGATTGTATTATTTGAACCACTCGCTTCGCTCGTGGTTCAATCCTAGAGTCCTTCGCTTGCTCAGGTTTCAATACAAGTACTCGCGCCAAATAACAGCTTTGCAGCCTAGCATAACAAATAACTATTTTACTAAAGGGATATCTTATTCATTTAAAAAAATATATGAATTCTGTAAATATTTTCAATCTTTACTCTTCTCTTGTCCTCAAATGTATTGAAGAAAATCGTAAAGAACAGTGAAAACGTATTGAGAGTACAATACACATCCCCAATGTTTTGTTGCCTCGTGCTTGTTTCTTCACGGAATTCACCTAATCTCTCATCTTCGAGGATTCTTTTGTTCGTGCCGACCGCCTTTGTATTGTGTATTGAGACTTGGTTACCTACTGGTTGATCATTGCTAAGGATGACAAGGTAAAAACCACCTAAGCGATAGATTTCTTTTATTTGCAATGCCATTTTGTAGCAAATAAACAAATAAACGTTACATTCCTGGAAACTGTGCATGGTCATCAGGCCTTACAGGGTGTAAGGAAAAGTATCATTAAACCACATGCTCTAACCATCAAACTGAACAACTTTTACTATGGGAACAAACCTGTGAGAACAAAAAAAATATCAGCTGTCCCATACGTTTGAGACTTGAGTCGAGTAGGTAGGTATTGCAATTTAGTATAGAACAGCTGATTTGTTTGCGCTGACAGGTTTGCTCCAATAGTAAAAGTTGTTCAGTTTTATGGGTAGAATAAGTATATGGCTTAAAGGTTAATGATACTTTTCCTTACACCCTGTATAGGTACGGGGTGAAATTGATATCATTAGCATCCTTTTAAATTAAGAGTCTACCCTTCAAACTGAACAACTTTTACTATGGGAGCAAACGAACCAGCTGTCCCATACTAAACTGCACCCGCCGCCGCTGCCTACATGACTCAAATGTATGGGACAGCAGATTTTTTTTTGCTCCGATTGGTTTGCTCCCATAGTAAAAGTTGCTCAGTTTAATGGGTAGACTCTAGTGCGTTCACACACGATGACGCACTGACGCAGCGGCAGATGTCAGTCCATAGAACCACACCCGGTACGGCAATGCGTCACCGTGTGTGCTTCTACGTGCGGTTTCATACAACTCCTTGCTTCACAAATGACGGACTGACGTCTGCCGCTGCGTCTGTGCGTCATCGTGTGTGAACGCACTTAGGTTAAAAGGATGCTAATGATATCAATTTCACCCTGTATAAGTAAATATAGTAATCGTGGTCATATTAGCCGATGGATATCCACTGCTGGACATAGGCCTCCCCCAAGGATCGCCACAACGACCAGTCCTGCGCTGCCCTCATTCAACGGCTACCCGTCGCCTTCACCAGGTCGTCGGTCCACCTTGTGGAAGGCCTACACACGCTGCGCTTTCTGGAACGCGGTCGACAAGGGCTATAATGCTTGGAGTTTCATTGCGAAGAAGATTGAAGCTATTTGCAGAAGATCCAGAGTATTCGACATACACTCAGTTGCAGCTCAGTTAATCCTCCATTAAATCTCTTGCTAGCTTTTACTACGTCAACAAGACAAAAAGTGACAGCCTGAGATTTAATGGGCGTTTCTGCAACTGAGTCATAGAATTGCTAAACTAAAGTAGCAAGGGCTAAACCCATTGTTCGCAGAACCGATGGCCGATGGAGCCGAAGAGTACTCGAGAGAGTATAACTAACTGTTATTAATTCCACGTAGGTAACAACATAACGCAAACAAAACCATCAGAAACCCTGTAATTTTACAGAATACTGCGTTTTTGCCGCCATTTTGACACGGGTCGTTTAATTAGTAACGGTTTTGCAATTAGAGCAAAAACGGACTTTAGCCTTGTGTTAAATTGGAAAAGACTGGATGTAGTGTGCTGTTAACCTACTTTAAAAAGGGAGATTACATTAATTGATGGTACGATAGCTCAGTCGGTAGTGAACCTGCTGTGCTGAGGGTCGTGGGTTCGAAATATTTTGTGAATACGAATATTTTGTAACCAAGTCATGGTTGTATCTGCTGGGTGAAATTGATATCATTAGCATCCTTTTAAACTAAGAGTCTACCCATCAAACTGAACAACTTTTACTATGGATATGGAGCAACACGATCGGAGCAAAAAAAAATTCTGCTGCCCCATACGAAACTGCAACGCCTACTCGACTCAAATGTAATACAACAACAGATTTTTATTTTGCTCCGATCGGTTTGCTCCCATTGTAAAAGTTGTTCAGTTTGATGGGTAGACTCTTACTTTAAAAGGATGCTAATGATAATAATTTCACCCTTTGTATCTCCTTCTAAATATGCTGACACTATTTCGATTTTGGTCTCATAGAGAAAGTTTTTCAGTTTTATGGTCTAAACCACCCCCTTAAATGTTTATTTGTATTTTTGTAACACCTTGTGTAGCATAGCATAGCATATGGTAATGGTTACCACGCCGGACTGCCAAACCAGGGTCCTGGGTTCGAATCCCGGTTCGGTCATGGATGTTATATGTTCGTGCCGTTGTTGTATGGTTTCCATAATAAAAGCCTTTAGTGCTTAGTTTGGGATCATTACAATGTATGTGCCTGTGAGCGTTATTTTATTTATTTATTTACATTCCCCGAGGAGGTACTACCCCCTTAATAGTTTTAAATGTTTAATTTAACTTTCATACCACCCCGTAGGTTTTTCTAATGTGCTAATGATTTTTAAGGTGATGACCCGACCATCTAACTGAACAACTTTCTTCAAGCGGAAACTTTGTGCATTTTTCCCCAGTTGGTTAGGACATTGCATGCTGAATCACCTGATTGTCTGAAAAATAAAGATATTTCCGTGCTTCGGATGGCACGTTAATCCGTTGGTCCCGGCTACTATCTCTGGTGGTAGTAGCCGTTACGTAAAAACCACGTCAGAGGGCGTAAGGCTGTTTGAATAAACTCTGACACCATAGGGCTTTCTGCCCACACGTATATCCTCTATACAAATATGCTACGCTCAAGCGAATTTGGAGACATAAACTATAAACTTTCAACGACCAAACAGCCAAAGACAACTCAATTAAATTCGTCTTTAGAACCGTAGCTGAAGCAATCAAATAATATCAACACATGTAATGAGCCTCCAACTAATGTATTATTCATCCTGCATAATCATCGGTGTTGCTGGAATTGATAATTTCATCGATCCATCTTAACATATGTGCTTACTTGGCTTCTTGGAACTGTTATGTACCTATCTACTCGTATATCCATCTCAATTTATGTGCATACTTGGCTTCTTGGAACTGGAGTGCGATTTTTGAATCTCATTCGGTGAGCTTAGCAGTTGTAAATGTCAAAATTACTATGGAGAAACGCATCTTTCTACTACTGATTTGACTTTCAAAAATCGCACTCCTGAAGCTTGATTTTTGAGAGTCAAATCAGCACTAGAAAGATGTATATCTCCATAGTAATTTTGACTTTTCCAACTGCTGAGCTCACCGAATGAGATTCAAAAATCGCACTCCTGTTATGTATCTACTCGTATGAGTATTGAAAAAAGATGTTGTGACAAGAATAGAGAATGATTACATGCTTCGGATGGCACGTTATACCGTTGTTCCCGGCTACAATCTATGGTGGTGTTAGTCGTTACAGAAAAACCACATCAGAGGCCGTAAGGCGGTCTGAAAAAACTATGACACCAGGGCTTGCCCACACGATAAGAAGAAGAAGAATAGTTAACGTTTTTGTGGTTGAAACAAAAAACCTTCCATTTATAAAGGTGGTTAAAATATATTAATTTTGAATGTTGATTGAAATCTTGACCTTTAAATATATATCTATACTCTTTAGCTTTCAAAAGAATGGAAAATAAAAGCGGGGCTAAAACAGAAAGCTTGTATAATTCAAAGCTCAACAAAGCTTACAGATTTCCGTAGCTTTCGAGATCACGAGTGGATTCTCTTTCAATGTTTTCATATGGGATCGGGATCCCATAATGTTTTTACCCGACTGCGAGACGCAAAGGAAGGGTAATGTGTTTATCAGCCTATGTATGTAAGTTTGTACCTTTGTGGCACACTAGAGTCCAAACGCATGGGCCGATTTTTATGATTCTTAAGTCAATCGATTTGTTGGTAAATTCCTCCATGATTAAAAGAAAAGGCGAAGGGAATATAGCACATATTATGCTGCCTGGTAAGTCGTAAAATAATTTTTTAGTAATAATTCAGTAACAAGGCCTTAGCCAATTCTTCAATTTCCATTCTGTGTAATTTCCTTAATATATTTCCAGTTAGGTAAATTTTCCAATCCTGTTTTATAATTTAAGTCTTGTTAAATATCTTCAATATTTTTGAATGAACTAAGAGAATATACAAGGTGTTACAAAAATACAAATAAACCTTTAAGGGGTTAGTTTAGACCATCAAACTCAACAACTTTCACTATGGGACCAATATCGAAATCGCGAAAAAAAATGTATGTGCTATACTCTACAAATCGACTCGAGCTAAAATATGTATGGGATATCAGATTTTTGTTTCGCGATTTCGATGTTGATTCCTCAGAGAAAGTTGTTCAGTTTGACGGTCTAAACAACCCCCTTAAGAGTTTTACAAATTTATTCTTACTTATGTAAAACCTATGATTATTAACTATCGTACATAAGTGACAACTTTGTATTTTAGTAGATTTGAGATATCAAATTCAGATAGGGTGCGTAGTCGAACAGTGAACCAACCAGATACACTGAGCCACCGCCATATTTCAAAATATGCGACATTGTCAGCTTTACCTCACTAACTAATACTTGCCTCGTGGGCACCCTTCCCCTCTCCCGTAGTGAGCGGGCAGCCGCGGTGTGAGCGTTATGTGGTACAGCTATTTGTTTGTTTTCCGCCAAAAAAAGATTGTTTTCTCACTTAACTGTCTCGATTTTTGTACATTTTGTTATTTATACTAAGAATAAAACTTGTGTGGTGTCAGAATTGTTGTAGTTTTAGTCGTTTTATGAGCATATTGTTTTGTGACAATTAAGCGTCTAGCCTATATTTTTTGGTAATTATAAGTGGAATAGTGTGTGTGTTGAACAGTGAACCAGGTTTGCATAGTAGACAGTGAACCGGTTCACTACCTAACATTAAAAAAGAAATTTTTTTAATAGAAGTTGTTCATGACAATTTTGATTATTTTTTATTTTTCTGTGGTTCCTTGAATGAAGACTGTTTATTATACCATCAAAAAGGTTTGTTGTTAATAACCTAAAAAGGTTTATATGAAAAGTTTAAGTAGTTTTTGTTAGAAGAAGTTTTTTTTACATTGTATTTTGTATGGTAAAAATAAAAGGAGATTTTTCAAAATTATGTGGTTTCTTTTCAGAAATAAGCATTTTTACTAGTAATTAAATGTATGGTTCACTGTTGAAACTCGGGTGGTTCAGTGTAAACTACCCATAGTACACAGTGAGCCAAATTTTATTTTTGATAAAAACTTTCTTTGCGGGTTTAGTTTGTTCCTTGGGCTTTATATAACTTAAAACTAAGAAACCTTATGAAATTACCTAACCGATGACACCAAAACGAAAGTATTAGCATTGTTTTTCAGCACGCTACGTATCTGGGAAAAAAGGGTGGTTCACTGTTCAACTACGCACCCTACTTATTATTGATGATTTAACGAAAATAATATTTTTCACTTATTTTCTTCCTGCAAAGTATAAAATTTTAAATTAAAGCTGTTTCATACAAAACTGCACTACACAGGGTCCTTCTTAATATGCTGACACTTTTTAAGGGGATAATCAGACCGCCAAACATCCAAACAGAAATCGCCAAAAACAAATCTGCTGTCCCATACATTTTTGGCTCCAGTAGGTTTGCAGTTTTGTATGGAACAGCTATTTTATTTCGCAGGTGTCATAGAGAAAGTTGTCCAGTTTGACGGTCTGATCATCCCCTAAAAAAATGTGTCAGCATTTTTATTCCAATTTCCGTGTTTTGTAAGTAAGTATATTTTATTATTTATTATTATATCAGCCGTCGGTGTCCCATTGTTGGGCAAAGGCCTCCCTCCGCTCTCTCCATGCATCCCTGTTTTGCGCTTCGTTGGGCCAGTTCTTAAAGAAGCTATCAATTTCGTCCCGCCACCTTCTCCTAAGTAAGTATAGAAATACATTTTTTTTTTATTAATTTTACAACGAAAAAAGATACATATTTTTACCAACTAAAAACTTCCTACTGCAAACCGTGAGTCGCTGTTCACAGCGTACCTGCTTGTAATTTTACTATAAGTTACATACTTAAATAAGTTTTAAAAATATCTTACACTGTTTTTTGTTTTTACATTGTAACATTTTATGCACTTCCTTTGGTAGGTTGTTTAGAAAATTGGGAAGCATATATTCGTAGATTCTTAGATTCTTTATTGTACACAAAACAACATAAATATGAGAACTTACAATAAATCATGATGTACAAAGGCGAGCTTAACTCTAAAAGAGTTTTCTTCCAGCAAACCGTTGAGTGAGAGGAAAACCAATGTGTTTGGGTAAAAACAGTGTGCGCACAAATAAAGATCTACTTAATTATGAGATAATAAAATACTCTAGTGCGCTGACCATATATATTTATATAGGGTCCAACTTAATATGCTGACACTTTTTTAAGAGAATGATCAGACCGTCAAACTGAACAACTTTCTCTATGGGACCGACATCGAAATCGCAAAAAAAAAAAAACAGCCCTTCCATACAAAACTGCAATCCTACTCGAGCCAAATGTATGGGACAGCAGATTTTTTTGTTCACGATTTCGATGTTGGTCCCATATAGAGAAAGTTGTTCAGTTTGATGGTCTGAACATCCCCTTAAAAAAGTGTCATCATATTAAGAAGGACCCTGTATATGCAGGTAATTCATACACATACAACACATACATACATAATTGCACGTAATGTAATAGATAAGCTATCTATAACTTATTTAGAAGTGGTGAAACACGCGGGCCGGTGTCAAATACGGATGTACCGTTTTCCTAATTTCGATACGGATTACTAATAAGTGTGATAGTATAACAACCAAATCCGCGTATCGTATCGTAACGTACCGTATCGTATCGTATCGGTCTCGCATCGATTCTGTCGGCAAATGGTGCGACTTACGGCCAATCTTCTTTGCTAATACTTTAGCGAGCTGGTAGCGATAGCAGCACAAGCTTTTAGTCTAAATAATAGTTAAATAAATACAAACATAAACTCACGATTTTTTAAATAATAATAAACATCAAGGGGAGGCCTTTGCCCAGCAGTGGGACATTGAAGAGGCTACGTAAATAAAAAAAAATAAAAAAAAACATCTTGATTATTGTCACATAGATTATACAGAGTGTAAAATTTAATGCGGTACAAATCAAACAGGTTGCCTCCATAGTGAAAGTTGTTCAGTTTGATGGGTCTGAAGCACCATGTCGGTATTTCATATTAACCTGTACAGGATGCAAGGAAAAGTATAATTAACCTCTAAATCACATACTCTACCCATCACACTGAACCACTTTTACTATGGGAGCAAAAAAAATCCGCTGTTCCATACTAAACTTCAATACCTAGTTACTCGACTCAAGTATGCAACAGCAGATTTTTTTTTATGCTCCGACAGGTTTGCTCCCATAGTAAAAGTTGTTCAGTTTGATGGGTAGAGTATGTGGTTTAAAGATTAATGATACTTTTCCTTACACCCTGTATATACCTAGTATCATCGAAAGTATGAGTAAAGTTCCACGTTGAATCGCTATTGATATTACGTTGGGTCAGGTAGAAATAGAAATAGAAATCATTTATTTGCCTCAAATAGGGTACATTGTTACATTAGGTGTTATCAAATAGTATATCAGTTAATATACATTAAGATCATGGCATGGCTTAGCACTCTGTTTTTCAGGCTATGACAAAATAGGAACCCGTAAGCTACATCTTCGACCCCATCTTTGTCCTGAGGACTAGATAGAGGTCAAGAGCAAACCCATCAATAATAAAATCAAATAAAAAATTTGCAAAATAAAAACCTAGCTAATTGAATTTAAAAAATTGTAAACATAAAAAAAAAAAAAATTTTTTACTGTATAGAAAGGTCTCCCTTAAAAAACTCTAAAACGAACGCAACCCCACAGAAATTCTACTAGCCACTATACCACTACGGCTTCTTCCCCTAAAAACAATCACCGCAAAACAATTAAATCACAGACCAAATTCACACCAACTTATTTTGCCGACCGTATTTCTTCGTATTATCTCGGCTCAAGATATTTAGCCCATTAAAGCTTCGGAAAGTCCCCCCCCCCTTTCCTACCCTCCAACCCCTGGTGGAGGAATTTCACTAATACATCTCACCCCCAGAACCCTTGGCATTTTGTACAAAATTCCTTTAGGTGGGGGTTGGGTTGCAGCGGTTAGCGGTTAGAATTTAAAATACAATTTTTAAACTTGCAAGTATTATAATCATTATATAAAATAAGCTAATAAAATTATGATTATTGTTTCATCTTTAGGTTCCTCTCCATTACTGTAGGTTGGCAGTCAGCTCTGCATATCCCTGTCTATCTCTCGCCAAACGAAACAGCTCTTCGACGCTGGCGATGTCTGTCCACTCATTCAAGTTCACTAGCGAGGTTTCATCTTTGTAATTAAATATTTTATTAAGCTAGTTCTATTTTAGTTAGTTGTATTTTATTGCTATTTAGTCATTCTTACCACCTCAACACACAATAAATAATTTTAAAACTATAAAATATTTCTTTTTTCACTGGTTCAGTTGATCTAAGCCTGGAGCATCGTGAGTCTGCAGTAATAAGAAATAATTCCCTGAGAAATGCTGTAATAATAATTTCATGATTACAAATTTAAGAAAATAAGGGTCAGGTCAAATGTATCCAGAAACTCAGACGGGAGGTAATCAATTCCTTCAAGCACTTTAAATAAATAGCATTCAAAATAAACATATCATTTTACTATCCTAAACGTAAGCTTCCGTGATATGAAACTTAAGATTCATAAATTGTGAGACCATCACCCGGTGGTCTTCAGCTTCAATGAACTCTGACATCTTTTGTACATACGTAGTTTATCTATTTTATAGTTAAACTAGCTGTTGCCCGCGACTCCGTCTGCGTGGATCTTAAAAAAGTATCCTATGTGTTAATACGGTTTAACAATCTTTATTTCTCATAAGAATAAACAAATTCACTTACATGAGAAAATTAACTAATAAATTAAAACAAACAATTTTATCAATTGAGCGTAGGTACATCGAAAATATTTGAGTCAAAACATGCTACTTATACAAAAATAAAGTGCAACAAACTCAACTACACAAGGAAATAACAAAGAGACATCGATTTAAATTTACTGGAAGTGTCATTGTGAATATGCTAAATTATTTTAGAAAAGTCCCTCAAAATGTGTGTTTTTAAAGCTTTCTTGAAGGTGCTTAGAGTTTTAGTATCTTTAACGTCTTTTGGCAATTTGTTATAGATTTGTGCTCCCTCATAAACTAGGTTCTTTTTGCCGTAGTTTGTGCGAGGTGGGCGAAGATATAATTATGTTGTTAATCCAGAACATATTCTATCTGTGTGCCAAATTTCATCCAAATCCATTCAGCCGTTTTTGCGTGATTGCGTCACAAACATCCAAACATCTAAACATCGTCACAAACTTTCGCATTTATAATATTAGTGAGATTATTAAGGATAGTTCCTTTCCTTTCCGCTCGCAGTGTGACCCTACCCGATCTCTCACTAAAGATTAAAGTACTATAATATACTTAAATTAGTTGGATTTCTAAGCTTATTGCTTAGTTTCGAATAATAGGGTTTTAGTAAGATAATAATAATTGTATTTGTAGCGGCCGTAACACAGTTTGAGAACAAAATAAAATATACCTATGCAAAATTGTTATTACTTATTTATGAATAATGAATATCTACCAATCTAATTCAATAATAGATTTGCTATTTTTACATTATTTTATGTTCTTTCCATGTCACGTCAGAATAGAAAATGAATTTTGAATGTATCAAAATTTTCTTCTTTTTTAGGGTTCCGTACTCAAAAGGTGCTAATATGAGACCTTATTACTAAGCCTACGCCCCGTCCGTCCGTCCGTCCTAGCTCTAAAGGTCTATATCTTTTGAACCGTAATAGGTAGCGAGAAATATTTTCACGGAATTTGATTTTCTAACAAGTAACAGAAGAATCAAAAAGTAAGAAGTTAAGTTTGAAGGTACATGACTTACATGATAGACGTGCATGAGGATTTAAAATAATTTACATTATTTTTACTTATTTTTAATGTACCTATTATAGTACCTTAAAGGCCTCCGCACATTGCAGCGATATTTTCGAGCGATTTTATCCAGTGATATTATCGACAGCGATATCGCGACACCTTACACACTGCAGCGATTCCGCGATTCACGTCACGCATGCGCCTCACCACTGAATGTAGTCGAAAGAGTTGCGATAATATCGCGGCAGTGTGTAGGATCGCGCGCGTCCCCATACAAAATCTACTGGAAACAATTATCGCAAAATCACAGCGATATTATCGCTCGATAAAATCGATGCAATGAGCGGAGGCCTTAATTTGTGAATAAATAAATTATATAATTGATTTACATGTATTAGGAATGTATTATGTATTATCATAAAAACGGAAATACATATCATTATTTTATTTTTATTTTATTTATTTATTTTGTAACATAACTTACACTTTGCTTACAACTAATTAATGTCATTAAACCATTTTGGTTGGTCTTGGAAAGACCACGCTCATTACTTAAAATAATATGTTAGGTAGGTACTTCAGTTTCCGATTCCTCCAATATAATCTATTCTCTTTAGAGTGATCAAATATATTTTAATATGGATGGAGTGTATGGTATAAATATGGTAGTACGGAACCCTTGTTGCACGAGTCCAACTTGCTCTTGACCGGTTTTTTATAAATACAATTTTATTTAGCACCCTTTTAGTAAACGCGTGCGCGTGCGTTTCGGTACTACTGGTGAAACGTGGATGTTCTGAGGTTTCAGAATATCTCTGACTACCCCCTCGGGGAATATAGTTGTGAGCATATGCTCATGCCTTTTAGTAAAAAATCCCAAAAACGAAGTGAGTAAAGTCAGCAATAGCAATAACAGTTTTGTCTGACCTACTGCAAGGCAACCCTTCGTAAATAATTTACTAAACACACATAAAATCACCTCAAACGGCCCCTGTAACAGAGTTGTTTATCATGAACGGGTTGAAGTCGTAAATAAATAATTTTAAAGGTAAACCTGACTGAAAATCATGGACCAAAGAGGACTGAAGGGAACGAACCAACGACACCTTACTCGATGTATTAGAAAAATCATCATCATCATCATCAGCCTATCATCGTCCACTGCTGGACATAGGCCTCTCCCAAGGCGCGCCACAAATCTCTGTCCTCGGCCTTCCTCATCCAGTCGCTCCCCGCTACTTTTTTTAGGAACATAAAAAGGTTTTTTAATCCCCTTTTCGTTGTAGGCACCTTTGCCCGATTGAAAAACAATTGCTTCTTCTACCACATTTCTATGTTTGGGCATATGAATAGATTATAATAGTTCACTATAGAAACGAAACTCCCACTTTAAGAGGATATAATTCGGAGGCCGCTCCATACAAACGTACTATGGTGATATTTTCAATACTATGCAATTAAAGTCAATGAAATTTTGCAGAAACAATCCAAAAACAAGTTTGAGATTTTCGTTTAAATTTATAGTTTTAAAGTTACAGTGCCTCAAAGATTTCCATACAAATCTTAAATTAATCCTAGCATTGAAACTGTACATATGTACAAAAATCGGACTCTATACAAGCATAGACATTTGTTTCTAGATTGTTTTTGCAAAATTTCATTGACTTTAATTCGTTAGTATTGAAAATATCACCATAGTACGTTTGTATGCAGCGCGCATTTTCGCTCTCGGAATAAAATTCTCTTAAATGTCGAATTACGCATACAAAATTTCAAAAAACGCCTACCAATCTCGTGTTGGTTTAACCATACCATAGTTTCGCTTCTAAAGTGTAGGTACCTACTGTTAGTATCTAATCATATGGTTTGGGTTCGAATTATATCGGTTCGAATTTTGAATCAATAGGTGTGAAAATGAGGGAGAAATTGGGAGGCTTAACAGACAGAGAGACACACAGAATTGATGAAAGTAAAAGGGTTCTTCGTTTCACTACGAAACCCTTAAAAATAGAGTTTTCTACTTTTAGCATTTTAAGCTTTGTTTTCGTGTAAAGCATCAAATGTTCAGTGCGTTGTCATCTCTTTTTATTAAGTGAACTTTTTTAAATTGTTATTTAAAAAATTTAAAAGAAAAAAAAAGAAAAAGGTGGAGAGACAACATTGACGCCATCTTGGAGAGTTGGCCAGAAGTTGCACACAACAGAAAGGATTGGAGACTAAAAGGGGAGGCCTTTGCCCAGCAGTGGAACATTGAACAGACTTTAAAAAAAGTTGTTAAGTAAATAGCTTTTAACCATAGGGCTATATTATCATCATTTTCCCGAACTTGGCTATCACACAGCCGAGCCCCTAGATTAATTCCACACATTGAAATTACTGTGACCCAGATCTTATGAAAAAAACAAACATATTATTAAAAGCGTCTTCAGAATATGAATGGGGATGAAAATGAGGTTTCTATTGAAAAAGAACATGTTTTTTTCATTACAAGTATGTTGTGATAAAATGTTTGGAGGCGAAAAGGTATTTGATATTTTATTTCTTATCTTATCTTGTTGTGGGGGCTGACAAGCCAGCAACACTTCGACCCAGTGGGATCTTTTGTGTTAGCCCCACGGACCTGAAAAAAAGACGGACGTAATGTGACACTAAAAAGATGTGAAACATGCAAGGTCCAACATTTTCGTTTGTTCTACAAGGGACCTACACTCACACAGATGCACTAGCTCTAGGCGCAGGTCCTACATCCGTCACCATTATGTACCGCGTGACAGCACGCACACAAAAGAAATGGGTGCTTCACTCGTGATTAGACGAGATTACGTCCGTCTTTTTTTCAGGTCCGTGGTTAGCCCCAATACTTTTTGCCTTCTTCACCCTTCAAATACATGGTCAATGAAGGAGGCAATACCATTAAGCGGAAGAAATTTAAGATCTCCCGGTTTTGGATATCCATCTCCGAGGAGGCACATGCGTTTTGCCGCCAAGACATCACAGTCACAAAGGATATGTTTCATGGTCTCTTCATCCTCTCCGCATGCTCGGCTGCTGGGATCTTAGAGTGAGTTTAATTTTGTGGGATTAGGGTGTTTTATTTGGTCGGAATTCAAACTCAAGAAGACCACTGATTATTAGGGCTAGCATTCCAAGCACGATAAAGCGAAATAAAACCGGTTATGCGCGAGTCGGCCGAGGGTTCCGTACCACACCATAACACAAAATATTAAGGCGTATCAGCCGTGGACCACTCTCCTCTCACTCACTCTCCATACTAATCGATAAGAAAGAGCGCGAGGCTCCGGCACAGAGGATTATATTGTACAGAGTTACAGCTTCAAACAACCTCGCAAAAGCGGCGCATCACTACATGCGCAGTATGATTGTGTGCGCGTTCACCTACGGGGCTCACGAACGAGGCCGAGGGGACACTTTGGCTATGCTTCGGTTGGTTACGGCGTAACGAGGGTGTGAATTTAAGGTGTGAGATATTGTCCATTCTTCCTTTCGGAAAGAGATTGGAGCCACTGACCTCTGTTAATATTAATATGTCTATGGATTATTTTCTGTTTGATCGTCACTGTCATTGTAGAACGTCATGTCATGTGAATTTAAAGTGTGAGATATTATTATCGTTCATTTTACTCGAGCATGTTTAAAAGTAGTTTAATAATATTAAACGAAATGGTTAATAATTGCACCGTGTGCTTTAATAATACGAGGAGGAACACAAACAATCATCAAACATCTCCTTCTTCATATACGTAGGTATATGAAGAAGGAGATGTTTGATGATTGATTAATAATATTAAACGAAATGGTTAATAATTGCACCGTGTGCTTTAATAATACGAGGAGGAACACAAACAATCATCAAACATCTCCTTCTTCATATACCTACCCCAAAGATCGTGACAGGTAAGTCAATTTCTGAGTCACCCGCGTAAAGCGGCGGATCGGGCGGCAACGTTTTTTTTAATTTTAACTCATTTTATTCAACTAAATAACAAATAATAAATAACACAACAAACAACAACAACAAAAAAGAAAAACAATATACCTACATTATTATAAAACATTATCCTTCATACTGCAATTAAATTTATTTCCTTTTAGACAGCCCTACAAGAATAGGCTAATGTAATCGAAGCTCCTATGAAGCTGTTGCTCTGTACAATATAATCCTCTGTGGCTCCGGTCAGAATTTAGCTGTTTTCTTTGAAAAATTCGATGATTTTTTATTAATTACGAAAAAGTAAAAAAACCACATCATTCTAAATTGTATTGTGAACAATATAGTAAATTTTCATTTTGTTCCGATTAAAAATGTAAGAGTAAAATGGTTACAACTGGAAAAAAAAGGGTGACTTTAGAGTCCCTTTTCTTCGGTTTTATTCATTAAAATCGATTTCTAGAAAAACCACATCACTTCTCATATCCTGTAGATGGTTCAGTTTAAATTTCAGCTCAAAAAGTGCCATAGTTAATGAATAAAATGGTTACAAAATTACCCAAAACCGGCAGGTAGCCCCTTAACTTACAAAAAAGTTTGATTTTCTCCAGGATCTTTAGTGCGATACCGACTCACACTTGGCCGGTTTTTATTATTTGTTGTTATAATCATACCAAGTTTGACGCTCGCTTTTAAGTTCCGAAACGTAGTAGTTAATGCTATTGGTTTCACCCGATAGTTTCCTTCTCTGTCGAAAACGTTACCTTTTCGCCATGAATGATGGTGTCGGTTGTAGGTGGTCCTATAGAAGTTTCACTACCCCATCGTAATGGTACCTACTCACATGGACACTGGGCTAAAATGTATGGCCACTGGTCCAAGAGCCCTGGCAGGGCAAGCAAGAGCTATGGCACAGTTAGAGGATACCCAAACGTACATAGTACACAAGGGGCATCATCATATTTTCGTCTTATAAAATTTACATTCCAACCTTAGAAATAGTACAACCCCAGGTCAACCCGTGGTAAACAAGGTGTCCAAGCCCAAGGGAGGATCCCCTCGACCTTGACACATACCATTGCGCCCTCGGTTAACCTAATAGTGGCGAGAAACTACAACAATTGCATTCCCAAAGAGGGGTGGTAAGGGGTGTCATGCGGGCGGACGGCCGAAAAACTTTTACTAAAATCTATGCAAGCGCTCATTGGCGTAGTGGAGCTTCGGTATTGGAAACGATCACCGAAGTTAAGCAACGTCAGGTCCGGTCAGTCTTTGGATGGGTGACCGTTTAGTGGTATTTCATCTCGAGCGTTTCCGTGCTTCGGAAAGCACGTTAAGCAGTTGGTCTCGGATAGTTCCGTCAGATGGCGTTGTAATTATTCGTTAAGCCTAGTCAGAGGCCTATGGGCGGCTTGAAAATTCTCTGACAGCAAGTTGACCACTAACTTGCCTCCACCAACACGCACTGGGCCCGCGTGGTGTAGTATGGCCCAGTCCCTCTCACCCTTATTCGTGAGGGGAGGCCTTTGCCCTGCAGTGGGATTCTACAGGCTATAACTTACTTACTATGCAATATGATACATTTACCGAGCGTCAAAAACTACACGCTCCAACTTAATACGCAGATGGTTTCTTAGGAGAATGATCAGGCCTCTCTTGAAAATTTCAGACTTTAAAACACAGTTTAAAACACTTTCGTTCGTGTTCAAAAAACGGCCTCGACGGGATAACAGCGTCTTAAGTGAATTTCGAGTTCAAAATAAAAGTTGTGCAAAAAACTTTTTTCGATCTATAAAATATAAACAAAACCATACGAAACATATTTTTTAGTAGACCAAATTGGCAATAGGGTTTAGTGTCAGTAGCTGAATCAAAAGTTTATTCAGAACATAGAAATACTACGATCATGTAAACGATCGTTTTTTTTGATTCAGCTGTTAAAATCATTTAATTTTTGCTTATTTTCACTTATAAAAAACTAAATTATTGAGAAAAACAAAAAACCCGACTGCATAAAAAACTATTAACTGAAAAGATAAAAACAAGCTCCTTAAATCTGCTATAATAACTTTGTTTGAGCAAATTAATACAATTTGAATGTAATTACTTATTAGTTAGGTATCGCAAACGGGGACAAAGAAAAATTACCTATTTGTTGGTTATTGGTTTGTCCCCGCCTGCAATACCTACCTAATAAGTAATTACATTCAAATTGTATTAATTTGCTCAAACAAAGTTATTATAGCAGATTTAAGGAGCTTGTTTTTATCTTTTCAGTTAATAGTTTTTTATGCAGTCGGGTTTTTTGTTTTTCTCAATAATTTAGTTTATTTCATACTTTTTAGTCTAGTGTCAAAATGGTAGCATAAAAATACTATAATATATATATATATTTGGAGTCTGCTCTTCACCAGCTTTCATTTGATACCCATATTGTATTTTTTTACGAAATAAATTTGATTCTCCCCCCTCTCTTTTTTAATTCGCATACGCCATATTGAAATAATGTACCCTATGACACTCTCACGATTTTTACGAATCTAACGACACCTCATACGTTAAAATCCATCAAGCCGTTTAGGCTGTAGGGCGTGCCAAAGAAATAGACATACAAACATACATACATACATACATACATACATACGCTCGAAAAACATAACCCTCCTTCTGTCGCAGTCGGGTAAAAAGTAGGTCTTGTTTTTGACGTGTAACTTATATCGAAGCCTGTAACCCAAGCAGCAAAATCTGGTACTATAAAAGACCTGAGAACGTTTTAGAGCGTGCTAATTAGTGTTCATGATTAGCACTATAATGGTGTTGTAAACGTCTAGAGAACCCCAAAAAGGCCCTAGTTTTATCACTAATTTATTCTATAAACATTACATAAAGGCTCTCACGGTGATAAATCTACTACTATAACAGTAACCGATAAACGTATATAGTGCTATTTTGCACCGTAATCGATTCTGTTTCGCTATCCTAAGTGCTTAAGCGCTTAACTAACAAAACAAATTTCGGTATGTTAATAATATTATGCTTTATTTATGTCATTCGCCATTACTTAACGTAACATGTATTACCTAATAAAACGGACATACTACAAAACATCCATGGACCGTAACTCTGCCGTAACTTGCACTTGCGAAAATAATTGTATCGATAAAATCACTATGCTGATTTCAAATTTGACAATGCGCCCTTATAATTTTCGAGTTTTAATAAAATGTAAATTAATAAAATAAGGAATTGTCCCGACTATGGCTGTTATAGTACACATTGGCTACAGCCGTGCTGCTAATGTGCTATCATTGCAGAAAACAGCAGCCATGACAGTATGCCACCATTTATGAATTACCAGTGATATAATTGGTACTCAAAAGTTAGTTACAGATCTAATTAGTACATAAATCGTTAATTTTAGTACTTTTATGTCACGCTTTAGTCTCGTAGCAGTACCACAAACTCAATTATAAAGCAATTTAAGCCATTTATGTTCATTAGCAACGGCACCAGGAGTAGCTATGGTACTATTTAGTACTATAGAGGAGTTTTCGTGACTTTCACAGAACTGTCCCCATAACTGTGTGGAGGGAGCTTTTAAGAAGCTAAAACTTTACGTAATGGTCGTGTAAGGTACATTTATAGTGCAATTTGATCCTATAATAGGGTTTTCAATATAGCTTCAATACTAGTACTGTAATAACAATTTTGACTCATTATTAGTGCAATATAGATACATAAAAGTGTCAGTAAGGTTGTCTATAGTACTAAATAGTACCATATCCGCTTTTTTCATATCGATTACAGTGCAACACTTTAAAGGTTCTTTTGTATGGTCCTGTAAGCGTTCTAAGAGCTGAACTATAGAACTTAAATGCTCTTTAATCTTATAGAATCAAAACGCTCTTTTAAAAACCTTTATAGTACAAGCAGTCACAATGGTTACCATTATAGGCGTACTATATCACTATTTGGTGATAAAACGCCTAGGTTATACAGCCTTCTGCTACTTGGGAAGTACTTACTTAGCTTTTTGAAGTTTAGGATCAGAAATCGCGAAAACAAAAAACTGAATTCCTACTCGACTCGATTGTAAGGGACATTTGGGTCGCGGCGATCTTCGTACCGCCTTAGAATCTTCCCGACACACACTTGGCCGTTTTTTAGCCTATGTTCATCACGAATAATGTAGCATTCTAATGGTGAAAGAATTATTCAGATTGGTACAGCCTCATATTCAATACAAACAAACAAACAATAAATCAAATCTTACCTTTATACAGGGTGCAAGGAAAAGTATCATTAACCTTTAATCCACAGACTCTACCCATCAAACTGAACAACTTTTACTATGGGAGCAAAACAATCAGAACTAAAAAAAATCTAGGGTAGAGTAGGTATGTGGTTTAAAGGTTAATGAGACTTTTCCTAACACCCTGTATAGATTAGTAGACAGGACAAGGACAAGTGCGTAGCACCCTCAATCGACGGAAGTGCATGAAGAGATGTATGAATGTGAATGAGGCTAAAGAGGTGTGTCAGAGACGTAGCGTGTGGCGGTCCGTGGTCTCTGCCTACCCCCATGGGACAATGGCGTGAGCTTATGTATGTATGTGTAGATTACTAAAAATGCTGTAGAGTTTCTGGCCGCATCTTCTCTACAGCGAAAACACGTTTCGACGCGGTGGTAAAGATTTGACGTTTAAGAGAATATTATTCCGAGAGCGAAAATGCGCGCTGCATACAAACGTACTATGGTGATATTTTCAATACTAACCAATTAAAGTCAATGAAATTTTGCAGGAACGATCTAGAAACAAATCTCTATGCTTCATAGAGTCAGTTTTCGTTAAAATATACAGTTTCAATGCTAGGATTAATTTAAGATTTGTATGGAAATCTTTGAGGCACTATAACATGAAAACATACATTTTAACGAAACTCTGACTCCATACAAGCATAGAAATTTGTTTCTAGACCAACCAACCAACCAACCAACCAATAAAACAACCAATAACCAATTGGTTAGTATTGAAAATATCACCATAGTTCGTTTGTATGGAGCGCGCTCCGAATAATATACCCTTACTAAATGTTCTTCAAGCTCCTATATTGAATAAATTATATTGACTTTGACTTACTTTTTCTCCCCTCCAGCGTCAATTTTCGTCCCGCTGCGCTAAACGAAGTTGCCGCTTTCCACCTCCGTTGAGTAGAAAAATAGTATATCTACTAACCTCGTACAGTAAATAAGAAAGCCTGTGATAACATGTTTGTTGACCTCGGAGACCTTTCTTACTTTCCTGCCCTCGGTGTGTAATCCACTATTCCTATTGCTGCTTCTCGTTTGCAATAGAGGTAAGTCAGATATTTGTGTCCCTAGCCACCGAGGATTATATTGTACAGAGTTACAGCTTCAAACAACCTCGCAAAAGCGGCGCATCACTACATGCGCAGTATGATTGTGTGCGCTCACCTACGGGGCTCACGAACGAGGCCGAGGGGACACTTTGGCTATGCTTCGGGTGGTTACGGCGTAACGAGGGTGTGAATTTAAGGTGTGAGATATTGTCCATTCTTCCTTTCGGAAAGAGATTGGAGCCACTGACCTCTGTTAATATTAATATGTCTATGGATTATTTTCTGTTTGATCGTCACTGTCATTGTAGAACGTCATGACGTCATGTGAATTTAATGTGTGAGATATTATTATAGTTCATTTTACTAGAGCATGTTTAAAAGTTGTTTAATAATATTAAACGAAATGGTTAATAATTGCACTGTGTGCTTTAATAATACGAGGAGGAACACAAACAAAAACATCTCCTTCTTCATATATCTACCCCAAAGATCGTGACAGGTAAGTCAATTTTTGAGTCACCCGCGTAAAGCGGCGGATCGGGCGGCAACGTTTTTTTAATTTAAACTCATTTTATTCAACTAAATAACAAATAATAAATAACACAACAAACAACAACAACAAGACGAAAAACAATATACCTACATTTATAAAACATTATCCTTCATACTTCAATTAAATTTATTTCCTTTTAGACAGCCCTACAAGAATAGGCTAATGTAATCGAAGCTCCTATGAAGCTGTTGCTCTGTACAATATAATCCTCTGTGCCCTAGTCCTCCTATCTTCTTTGATTAAATTCATTGCGGGTTTCGCTACAGATTAAAGTCATCCCCGAGCTCGCTGGACTCCATTGCCTAGTGTTGTGAGGACCGCCGCTGTTGATCCCGGTTTACAGGAGTTACAGCCAGAGTTATAGTTATCATTGATTTCAAGTCACGGACCTGAAAAAAAGACGGACGTAATCTCGTCTAATCACGAGTGAAGCACCCATTTCTTTTGTGTGCGTGCTGTCACGCGGTACATAATGGTGACGGGTGTCGGACCTGCACCTAGAGCTAGTGCATCTGTGTGAGTGTAGGTAGTGTAGAACAAACGAAAATGTTGGACCTTGCATGCTTCACATCTTTTTAGTGTCACATTACGTCCGTCTTTTTTCAGGTCCGTGTTTCAAGTATAATTTTAATAATTCGCGTATTTCGTGATAGTTAAATTTAAATATTTGTAAACCGAAACCTCATGCTTCGCCTAGAATTAGAACAATGGCAGACTATTGTTTTTAACTACTAAAATTTTTGACAATTTCCGACTGCGAAAGAATATTGCGGATATGGTAGGTAGGTACCTACCTGAATATACAAGGTGAATTTGATATCATTAATATCCTTTTAAACTAAGAGTCTACCCATCAAACTGATCAACTTTCACTATGGGAGCAAACGGATCGGAGCAAAAAAAAATCTGCTGTTTCATACAAAATTGCAATTTGTATGAATTTATTTTTGCTCCGATCGGTTTGCTCAGTTTGATGGTTAGACTCTTAGTTTAAATGGATGCTATGCTAATGATATCAACTTCACCCTATATACTTCTATGCAAAACTAGCTGTTGCCCGCGACTCCGTCTGCGTGGACCTTAAAAAAGTATCCTATGTGTTAATTCAGAACATATTCTATCAGTGTGCCAAATTTCATCCAAATCCGTTCAGCCGTTTAAGCGTGATTGAGTCACAAACATCCAAACATCTAAACATCGTCACAAACATTCGCATTTATAATATAAGTGAGATATTACAATTTTATTAAGTACTAGTGTTTTCCCGCTACTTCGTCCGCACAAATTATATACCAGATTTTAAGTCAGATCATAAGCTATCAAACAAAAAAAGATTCATCAAAATCGGTTCAGTTGTTTTTGCGTGATGCGCGAACAAACAAACAAACAAACAAACAAACAAACACACAAACAAACAGACAAACAGACAGACAAAATTTCTAAAAAAGGTTGATTTCGATTCAGGGATACCTAAAAACCATATCGTAATCTTTTTTTTGTAAATATCTTAAATGTACAGACACACTTCTGTTACAGTTTTTTAATAGTTAAGATATTATGACTGTATACACCTAGTAGTGGTGTAGTTGTTCAGATTCACGGTATCAGATACACCCTTAAAGTTTCGTTAGTAATTAAAAACATGAAAACCGAACAAAAACACTTTATTTACATCTCATCCTATTACTAACAGAATTCTTGGAATTTATTTAATACGTTCTCTATTGTCACTCAAGTCTATGAGAAATTGAATTTATGTTTCTGTCAAGTGACAGATCACTGTCGACTTAGATGCCGACACAAAATAAAAATACTAGTAGTAAAGTAATGTATTAGTTTCACAAATGTTTTACTCATATTACAAAATATATACCTGACCTAAAAGATACCTAATTCATTCTTTTCATAGGTTGAGTTTGAGTACCTTTGTATCTATAGGGTGTAACAAAACACCCTTATAATACTTAAGGGGGTGCTTCAGCCCATGAAACTTAACAACTATTACTGTGGAGCCAACTTCGAAATCGCAAAACAAAACAGCTGTCCCCTACAAATCAGTTGTATTGTAACGACTTGACTAAAATGTATGGGACAGCCGTTTTTTTTTTCGCGATTTCCAAGTTGTCTCTAGCCGCTGAATTGCCCGGACGGGCTCTTGACGAACACCCTACACTGCCACGTCATTTGTTTTATCTGCCACCGCGCCGCGCCACGGCTCGGTTTTGTGATTGTGCCTACATGTCAAGTGGTACTTGACACGTGCAATTTGGAGTAAATTTTACAGAGAACCGAGATAGATAATACAAATAGACCTTAAACAAACAGAGACCGGCATATTTCAATAACATTGAGGATGGGAGCGAAGGCCCCATGTCAAGTGGTACTTGACAGGGGCAATTTGGAGTACAAAATCCATGTAAAGTGGTAGACGGGGCAAGCGAGCGGTTATAGAGAAAGATGTTCTGTTTGAAGGGCTGAAGCACCCTCTTAAGTATTACTAGGGTGTTTTGTTACACCCTGTATACTTATAAAACTCAGTGACGGATTGAGTGACAGAAAAGGCACACTAAACCACTGAACATAGAAAAATGGAACTAGGAATGAATATAACTAGGGGTGCACTAAGAAATAGTTTTTCGAAAATTTATACCTATTGGGGTTTTTCAAAGATTTTAATACTGAGGCGAAATCAGGCCATTATCAAACAATTCAATCCTCAAGAAGGCCCATAGAGAAAGCTGTTCAGTATCATGATCGGAGAACAAGAAGAACTATAAATTCGCTGCTGCCAGCTGCCCGACAGACGACCTGAAAAAGGTAGCGGGGAGCGACTGGATGAGGAAGGCCGAGGACAGAGTTTTGTGGCACGCCTTGGGAGAGGCCTATGTTCAGCAGTGGACGATGATAGGCTGATGATGATGATGATGATGATAATGAATCCAGAATCTTGCAGTTTTTGTTTTTACTAGAATGCAACTACATATCTAGCTCGTACCTAAGTTAAGGGTATATTATTCGGAGCGCGCTCCATACAAACGTACTATGGTGATATTTTCAATACTAACCAATTAAACTCAATGAAATTTTGCAGAAACTTCTATTCTACAAATTTCTATGCCTGTATGGAGTCAGATTTTCGTTAAAATGTATAGTTTTCAAGTTACAGTGCCTCAAAGATTTCCATACAAATCTTAAATTAATCCTAGCATTGAAACTGTATATTTTAACGAAAATCTGACGCTATAGAAGCATAGAAATTTGTTTCTAGATTGTTTCTGCAAAATTTCATTGAATTTAATTGGTTAGTATTGAAAATATCACCATAGTACGTTTGTATGCAGCGCGCATTGTCGCTCTCGGAATAATATTCTCTTAAATTGTACTAACGGTAATCGCAGAATGTCTACACACATCATAATATACAAACCCTCGTAGTTTAAGTGGTGTTTATATCGAATGTAAGTACTACATTAAAATTGTATTTTTGATCATAAATAAAAAAAAGAATATGATAAATTCGTTCAGTCCTAAACAAAAATCTAAATCGAGTTCACACAAAGCCAGCCTAGTCCTTTTCAACGGGTTCAGTGCATTTCTAAAAACCAGCGATCCACGGTTTCATGTCCTACGACCCCTATCATAGGTCGCGGCAATTAAGCACGTTCCACGGCTCGCATGGAAAAAAAACACTGGCCAAGTGTGAGTCAAACTTGGTTTAGAAGTGTTCCGTACTAAAAAACTACAAAAATGTACGAAGGAGCGTCGGTGGCACGTTGCGGGGAGGTATGGATCCGGGTTTGAATCCGCACGGACATAACCAATGAGTTTTAATAACTTTTGTTCGTAGTGTGTGCAAATCTTGATTGATATATCCGAAGTGTGTACCATTTTTTTGGACCTTGAAATTATAATCTGGAAGGAGGGGTATGGGGTTTAATAGCTCCATCAAAATCCCCAACACATTCAAAACTTACATTAAAAAGTTGATGAATCCATCTTTAAGTCGTAAAGACAAACTCAGCAAAAGGAAATATCCAACACTGGCAACTATAAGGACGAGATACATCTGTGAAAAATTCATAACAATAATCACAATCGGATGTTATAAGTATCCTGTTTTAGCATGTCTCACTTTTTGCATGCTTATAGAAATGTAATGTTACACTGATGATAAGGATATCCCTTTATAACCTCACATAACACCAATGGAAAGAAATGGGGTGGACTATTCTAATCACAAGTGGCTGTGGTAATCCATACAGAAATTTCTTGCTCAGAATCTTACTAAAATAAATCGGATTGTAAATGTTTTCGTACGGAACCCTAAAAAATGTGCCGGTTATAACTGACTGACGTAACAGGGGTTCCAGCAGTACATCCAAAAAATGAGAGTCGTGAATCAAGCTATTTTCAATTTTAAGTCTTTGAAATACGAGTTACAGCAAGGGTCTTTGTAGACTGATATTTTGGGGTTGCTGGCTGGCTGGAGCATTTTTATTGGAACGCAACGTCAACTAGTGACGATATGAAACAAGAACTATGCAACTTTTACTAGAGAAATCTATATTTATAAAAAAGTTCCGTGTCTGAATGACTGACTGACAAAGCACAGACTAAACAGCTGAAGATAGAAACATGAAATTTTGAATATTATTCCCACAGTGGAGAGGATGTGTGATAGCAGATGCACGAAAGAGATTATGGAGCTAAAGTGAGTGGAAGTATCGGCAGAGGGCGCCCTCGTAGGACGTATTCTGATCAAATCAGTTGCGTCCTACAAAAACAGAAGGTGCGGAGTACTCGAAGCCGACGGGCATGAATGAAGAGATGTATGGATGCGAATGAGGCAAAATAAGTATGCAAGGATCGTAGTAGTTGGCGCGCCCTGGTCTCTGCCTACCCCACTGGGAAAGAGGCGTGACGTTATAGATAGAGGATGTAGGAGTGCACTAAGGAAGGATTTTTCGAAAAACGACTCTGAAAGTCGCGGGAAAAAGCTCGTTATAAGTACATATTTGGATGAAAGGGGAAGATCAACAGATCTATGAGCTGTTTGAATGCCAGGTCCGATTGGAGTGCGATTTTTGAAAGTCACACATTCAAATCAGCATAAGCATAAGCATTTATGAAGAAAATGTCAAAATTACTATGGAGATTATACAACATTCGATCATGATTTTGAATCTCACGATTCAAAAATAGCGCTTTATTCTCTAATCTCTAAATAGTCCAATCATTTTAGGGTTTAACCCTAACAATAATTCATCTATCGCTGAAACGTTGCAGTGTGATAAAGTAAAGTATACAGATTACGGTTGACAAATAATCTAGGACCGGAAAAAATTTAACCTAGATTATTTGTCAACCGTAATCTGTATACTTTACTTTATCACACTGCAAAGTTTCAGCGATAGATGAATTATTGTTAGGGTGTCCATACAAGGAAACTCTAAAAAATGATTGGACTAAAATCTGTAAAATGTAATCTAATCGATAAAATGCGCAAATAAGTAAAGTCTAGGTCCTATTCTTCCAACAGTACTCAATCGCCGTCAAATTCTGATCGATCTTCTTCTTCTTATCGTGTGGGCAAGCCCTGGTGTCAGAGTTTATTCAAACCGACTTACGGCCTCTGACGTGGTTTTTATGTAATGACTACTACCACCAGTGATAGTAGCCGGGACCAACAGCTTAACGTGCCATCCGAAGCACGGAATCATCTTTCTTTTCAGACAATCAGGTGACTCAGCCTGCAATGTCCTAACCAACTGGGGAAAAACGCACAAAGTGACATTTCATTAGGTGCCCCCCGTGGGAATCGAACCCACGACCTCCGTGTCAAGAGCCCAATGCTCTAACCATTAGACCACGGAGGCAGTTAGATCGATGAGACATCATCATCTCAGCCGATGGACGTCCACTGCTGGACATAGGCCTCCCCCAAGGATCGCCATAACGACCGGTCCTGCACTGCCCCCATCCAACGGGTTCCCGCCGCCTTCACCAGGTTATCTGTCAAAACTCTTCGGCCCCGTCGCCCATCGTATGCCCCAACCATCTTTGCACATGGTCATGGTGTCCCATTCCATACAAATGCAATTTTTGTTAAAAAAATGGCAATATATGGCGTTATGGTATCGATTTGTAATTAATGTTTACGTAAAAGTGTAAATTGTTACTAAAAATACATGATCTGACTACAAAAAAATGTCATGAGCCTCGGAAAATCAAGCAATTTACTTTGCCCGAAGACTGCCCGCGTTACGGCCTTCGATCAAAATAAAATGAATGGATAGGCCAGAAAAATGAGGCAAAACAAATGTAATTTTTACTTGTCACTTGTATGAAAGTGCCCTAGATTTGACAGATAATGGCGCTAGTTTGTATGTACCAAGTGCACCAGTAGTTTGCTTCAACTTACCGCGCTTTAGGCCTATCCATTCATTTTATTTTGATCGAAGGTTACGGCAGTCGCGTTCCATTGTTTGACGTTGGGCATCTGTACTGTATAGTATTATATAATCTGTGCACATGGTTGTCTCGTGCCAGTTGCGTATTGACCAAAACTTGAATCTTGAGTGAAGTGAAATACTTGTGTCATTTTAAGGCCTCCGCTCATTGCAGCGATTTTATCTAGCGATAATATCGCTGCGATTTTGCGATAATTGTTTCCAGTACCTACCATTTGTATGGGGACGCGCGCGATCCTACACACTGCCGCGATATTATCGAGCGATAATATCGCTGCGATTTTGCGATAATTGTTCTCAGGTACATTTTATATGGGGACGCGCGATCCCACACACTGCCGCAATATTATAGCAACTCTTTCGACTACATTCAGTGGTGGGGCGCATGCGTGACGCGAATCGCGGAATCGCTGCAGTGTGTAAGGTGTCGCGATATCGCTGTCGATAATATCGCTCGATAAAATCGCTGCAATGTGCGGAGGCCTTCAGTAGATAGGTAGGTAGAAGATCTCAGTCAACAAACTTTAAAGGAAAAGTCTCAATTTTCTTAGATCAAGTCTTGCCCATGTCGTTGTCGTGTCGTATAAAACGACCAACTTTAGACGTTAGTTGAATATAACGATAATGGTCATTGGGGATATATTATTATGAAGACTGCACTGCAGATAGAATGCGGTTTCGGAAACTGTTAGATATATATATTACCACAAATACGTGTAGGTAAGAACTGACGTTTTATCTACGAATAAAGAAATAAATATGGGACGATAACTCCGAACAAAATCTCCTTAATTTTTGGCACCATGAGTTTTGACGGCAAACGCCGTAATTGGAGTCGCCATAATGATGAGTCTTGCGCGCTTGCGTGGTGTACACCAAAGTTCGTGGGGTCATTTTTTGACGTGAATTATATTTCCATATTTATTTCTTTATTCGTAGCGTTTTATACACTTTGCACCAAAAAGTATTTATAGTCCAATCATTTTAGTGTTTCCTTGTATGGACACCCTAACAATAATTCATCTATCGCTGAAACTTTGCAATGTGATAAAGTAAAGTATACAGATTACGGTTGACCGGAAAAAAATAAACCTACATTATTTTTCAACCGTAATCTGTATACTTTACTTTATCCCACTGCAAAGTTTCAGCGATAGATGAATTTATTGTTAGGGTCAAACCCTAAAATGGTTGAACTATTAGGCTTAAACATTCACTAAACACATTTAATGTGAGTATTAAATTAATAAATCAAATATTTGGTGCCCCGAGGAGGAAAACTCAGAACATCCACGTTTCACTAGTAATACCGAAACCCTGTTCAGTGTGACAGGGAGTGAGCCCGTCGCCACTTATAATGGACAATAGGTATAATACAAGCCTCGAAATTGAAGCATGCAGATTTCCTCACGATGTTTTCCTTCACAGAAAAGCCAGTGGTGTTACAAATCGTACATTAAATTCCGAAAAACTCATTGGTACGATTCGCTCTGGAGTGCGATTTTTGAATCTCATTCGGTGAGTTTAGCTGTTGAATATGTCAAAATTACTACGGTGATACGCATCTTTTTACTGTTGATTTATGTAAAAGTATGTGCTGTAATCACTTTTCCATACATATATTTGTGCCTTAGAAAAAGTATAAGTCTAGAATGAGCCTCACACTTGTTCCGTATAAAACAAAAGGGGCTAACTTTCTTAGGTTGGTGTGCGTGAGGCGCCATACTAATTATGTATGTGTGCGTGTATACCTATGTATAGGGTTTTGGAACCAGTACTGGTTCCTATTTTTTTCGACGCTTTCGTAGCTTTGACTGTCTATCTTGATAATCTAAGATTTGTGCAATTAAAGTTTGCTCCAGTCAAGTTGTTCAGTTTGATGGTCTGATCAACTTCTAAAAAAACCGTCTGAATATTTAGAAGAATCTTTGTTAGTATTACTTTTGCAAAATTCTGTTCCTTTTGTGCAAACCTACCATCGACCATTTTCATCCATGCCACGATATTTTTCTGCCTCGGAAAAGATTTTTTTCAGTTCTCATAAAAATTCACAGCTTCGGTTTCAAATTAGAAAAGTCCATTTGCGAATATTAAAAACTTTACTTTATATCAAATGTCGTCTGAAAAGGCCACATACAGCTGGGTCCACTATATTATAAACAATTTGTTTGAATAGTACCCAATTATTATAAAAGAACCTGATATCGATTGTTCAATGTAGGCCTTTTCACTTGTTGAATACCTTTTATAAAAACCGGTAAAACGAAATAAAGAATAATGTTTCATACACTTATTATTCTATCAACTGTAATGTTAAAGTAAATCACTTCAATAACAACTAACAATATTTTAGAAAAAATAAATATATTTAGTACTTATAATAAAAAATTAACTTGAGATATATGACCTCGTGAACCTATCAGCACCACAATCACATCCAAGCACCTAATCACAAAACGAATTCATTCCTGATATTACGTTTGGGCCTAGATACAAAAAAATAGGGTTATCACTCCCTGAATTTATAGAAATTTTGTTCTTTTGAAGAGACATATTGAAATGTCAATTGAAATTAAAAAATATCAATGTCATATTTTGTTACTGCTTGTGTGTATCAGAACATGACCGGTGTTTCAACAGTTAAGATATTTTAAATCTGTTTTTTTACCAAAATAAGCACAAAAAAAATTATTCAAGTGTCCATTCATGATAAATGTAATTTTACCTACATTTAAAAAATAATATACATCCGTATACAACCCTTGGAATTTTTTCTATGGCCGGGGCCGCATGTTCTTTATTACATATCTAAGTACATAAATTCTCGACTAAAATTCCAGAGTGACCATAATCTTTGCTACAACCAACTATAATCTTTTCAATCCTGCAGATTTTGCGTCGTTTTAGGACATAACGAAGTGTTTATTGGTCATAGGTGGCTAGTCTGTCACCCTCAAAATCACCGTAATCCCATTAATCCCCACTTTCCTGCCGTCGCCGCGGCCGTTTGGTCCCAGCAACACCCTATGCCAGGGTCAACACCTTTTCTGTGTGCTCTTAGGCCGGTTAAGTTCTTTCATTGGTCTGGTTGACCTACTAGTGGTGTGAGCCCTATAGCCCACAGTAATAAGGGCCCCCTGAGTAATGCTGTATCAATTTGTTTAGACGTATTTGTCAGTTCGAAAAAAATCGTAATATTAAAATGCCTCAAGTTGCTCTATGTAATTTTTAAAAGTTTAGTCCTATGTTACAATATTACGCAACACAATTTTAATGTACTTTCATGTTAAATTAATTAAGTACAATACTTTTCTAGTTCAAGATTAAAGTACTTCTAGCTTAATAAATATTTCAGTTATTAACAAACATTTTAATTACCTATTATAGTTTTTATGATATTATGTTTATAGTTGGTTATATTTTATATTGCATTAAATAGTGGTAATGTTAAATAGTTCATGTATTGTTTTTTTCAAAAACCGGTAATTGTAACGCTCTACAAAAACCGGTAAGCCTCTTGTGCCAGCCCTGCCAGAAATCAACGGTCCAAATTGCAACAATTTTGCTACAAAGACGCCTCACAAATATTGTTATTACATTTTGTTTTCGTGCGATTTTATGAATTCCTTTATTTTTCTCTCGCTCTATATAATAACGTCGCCTCTCGGCTCAATTACGCGAAAATTCTTTATATTGTGTACTTACTTACGATTTTTTTTCAACATATTTTTTTGGGTTCCGTAACCAATGGATGAAAATAGGACCATTACCACTCTTTGGACACTTACTTTGTTACATTTTCTGCCACGCTTCCTACCAAAAGGGGAAAGGTTAAAATTGGCAGGGGGCAGGGTAGTACTAGATACCTACTATTTCTTATACCTACCTGCTGTGCTTTACTAAGCCTTCGTTGTCCGTCCGTCTGTCTTAACTTCAGAGGACTGTCATTTCTAAACTGTTATACAGGGTGTCCCGTAAATCGAAGTCAACCCGGTGGATGTTGATAGGTTAATTCATGCCTAACCAGAATATACTAATATAAAAAAATAATAACTGGCCAAGAGCGAGGTGTGTACTCGCACATAGAGGGTTCCAAACCTAATGTTACCGTAAGAAAAGATGTTGTTGGGAAGGTAGAAAGTGGTATAGCGAGCACAACATAAAAGAAGTGCAACGATATAAGTAATAGAGAAATTATGTCATGATAATTTGATAGCTTACAGCCGTTTTAATATAATAATATTAAGTAAGTATATAAAGTTTTAATGTTTAAAGAACATGATGTATTGTGACCATGCTCAAAGAAGTGGCAATGGTCTCGCTACATGAACACTTACATCGGACAAGTTTGAGTACCTACTGCACGAAAAATTTTACGTAATATTTGAATTGATGAATTGTTTCCAGTGAAAGAAAGTGGATGGATAATAGCCAAGTATTTTTGTTAACAAATGGGTGGTACACCTAACACGGTAGAGAGTAGTATATTCCTTGCCTAACCTAACCTGTATTTAAAAGTTCACCAAGAAGTTTATGCGTTACAATGTCATTCAATCATTAGCAATCTTTATGAACTATGATTCTAGAACATGGATATAAACCATGGATTTAGAACGTAGAAAGAGAAGGTATAGAAGGAAGCACGTGTCTTGTATATTCACTCAAAAAGAGACGCACATAGCACATTCGCTCTAGTTAAAAAAGGAGATCGCTACTTATTACTGTCCTTATCGACGTAACCACTTTTTGTACTACAAAGGCTGTCTGACTCCAGAGTCAGTCATCTAGCTTCATATAAATTGAAAAGTAATTTTCACCGCCTGTACGGAAGTTTGCTCTCCTCTCCAGGTGCTTATAGACAATGCCATCTTTCTGTTCTAGAAGTTAAAATGTATTGTAATGAGGTGGGTTATTGACGAACAGAAGAACTAGGCTTATCATTTTCTCACATTAGTACTAGCAACCGAGTTGGATAGAAATACATTACTCCAGTTTGTCTTCTCGGTATGAAAGCCTAAAACCAAGAATTGTGATAATTCAATCTTCATGCCTAAAACACTAAAATGTGCATAAGCTAGCGTAAGCGAAATTTCATGATCAAGAAAGTTGTAATGTAAGGCACTGTCTCTAATTTCATTGCATGTTAATGATCAAGAAGCTTGGAAAGCGTTGATTGAGTATTTTATAGATTCGCAGACTGGAATGGTCATATTGGAAAGGGACAGAGATATGAAACAAAATGTATTAAATCTCGTACCTTAACCCGACTAAGTTGTATGATTTTAATAGCAATTTCAACTTCATCAGCATCAGCATAGCGTATACGCGTGTCTCGTTTTCGCGATTACTATTATTTTAATGCCTTTTCGAGTCATTGTATTTCTATGTTGGAAAGGTATTGTCCATGATCAAGAAGGTGGCATTGGTATTGTCTATACATTGGTTTATATCCATGTCTCACAGCTCACAAGAAGGATCTCTTAATTCTAAAGCATAAAGTCCGCATCAATTTAAGATTGTTTTCTGTTGATTTTTCTCTTATGACATACCTTTAATAGTAGAAAGAGATGGAACTTTAGATATTTTGTTTATGCGGCTGTCCACTTTCCACGTTTTTTGACACTTTTTGACATGCTAGTGTATGTAAAGTTATGTAAAGTAGTAACTTTTTGTGCCTTTTGTCCTACCACATGACACAAAACCAAGAATATTATATATTCCATAATTTTTGCACAAAACATAAAAAAACAAACTTCAAAAAAGTGGACTACCTTGCCAAAGTTATCTTCCATATGCAAGTATAATCTCTTTGATCCATGTCCATGATTCACTACTGACGTATGACTGACGTGGAAAGATTTTATTCCGATTTGACCTAATCATTATGATGATAAATATTTTATTTGTGAAAATCATTATTTCAATCCATCTTAATAACGTAGCTGTTGATATGGCTTAATATTTTGTTACTTTCCGTAATTCTCTTATACTATGTTAGGATTTTTTCAATAATGAAATACGGTTTACTGTAAAGTTATAAATTTTACGTTTCCTACATTGTGAATCGGACCTCACATCCTGTCATTCAAGCAAAGTTCAAATGTTCAAATTACTGTTACCTTCTCGAAAATATTTAAATACGTTTATTCCCAATAAAATAGTGATTTTTCACAAAAATCTTTACCTTTTATGCTATCTCTGGATACCTATAGGTACTCTAACTAGCTGTGTACCAAGTTTCACCGATACCGGTAGGTACACCCGTTCTTGCATGAAACCATACAAATCACAAATCAAAATATCGAAACAATTATTCATTTTGTACTTTTTTTAATGAGTAGGAATAATTGTAGGGTGTTATAGAATAGATTTAGTGGAATTTCACAGATTTACTGTCTTTTAAATTTTTTTTAAGCAAAAAACAGTGACGAAATATGGCTAACAACAAAACTTCACAACGGAGTTGGTAATTCATCGAAAAACTAGCATTTTTGTTATATTTGTTAATTTTTATGACTTAAACTGGTGTTAATTTATTGGATTTTATTTAAAATGTAATATAAAAAGTTTGTGTCTATGCTCATCAACGAAAAACATCAACTGCAACCCTAAGTTTGTTTGTACTGTATTTTTTCAAATTTCTCAAAAACTATTATCAATACAGACACCGCTATAATTTTCCTACAAAATTAAATAGTTCATCGACATCTAAGAATTATTTCAGATTTTTTGGCTTTATATGTTCGGAGATCAGGGGGGGGGAACCAAAATTTTTCGTGCAGTCGGGCTTATAAATGAATAACTACGCATCACTTAGTAAAACGAACTACCAATACAAAATCTACGTTCAAAGCCCTTTCAAATGATACCCAACTTGGCTAGGTTGGAAAACTTTTTTTTTAAAAGTCATCAGTTTTTGGACCTTAAAAATTTGTAGAAAAATTATTTTCTAAATTTTTAGTCTCGCTTTACGTTTGCGTTAGCATGATTGACCACTATGCCGAATTTCAAGTCGCTAGCTTCTATAGTTGCTGAGAAAAGTGGCTGTGACAGACGGACGGACGGACACGAGAGTGATCTTATAAGGGTTCCGTTTTTCCTCTTTGAGGTTCGGAACCCTAAAAAATGAAAACAGTCAATCAATCAATCAATCTGTCAACATTTTACTTTAGGAAAAGGTTCTTAGTTTTCTAGTTATGGACGGTTTGAATGAATTAATGACATAAAATTTAAAAAAAAGGTAAAAAAGGAGATTTGTTGTAATGAGACATACTCGTACAAGAAATTAGTTTTTACACCCTTTTTTTTCGCACTTATCGTAAAAACAGTAAGTGGAATTACACACGATGACGCATTGAAATGAAATGAAATGAAATAATTTATTTGCTATGAATAGGTACATAAAATTGATCTTAGGGTCTAGGATAGTATCATCTATTCAGCTAAAATACAATAGCATGCAAATATTTATTGATAGTTATTATTTAAAAATTCTGAAACACTATAAAAATTATATTGTGAAAGCCATGCGTACTATTTATTTAGCATCAGTTTCATGGGTGACACCTTAAATCTATCAGGTATTTTATTATAAACTTTAATACACATGTTAGAACAATTTCTTTGAAACAGCGTAGTCCTTGGGCAGTACCAGTCATTGAGTACAAGTCGATTTGGGTTTCTGGTGTTTCTATTGACGGAGCGGCAGACGTCAGTCCGTCATTTGTGAAGCAAGGAGTTGTAAGAAACCGCACGTAGAACCCTCTGTGCGCGAGTATTCCGACTCACACTTAGCCGATTTTTTGTTCACGGTGCTTTCCATTTTTGTTTTTCCTTGTTAATGTCATTGTTTGATATTTCGTAAGTAAATCTTTTGATTTGTTTAAGGAAATGGAATAAGAATTGGCAAGCTAATGATTTTTTTAAGAAAACATTAAAAATCCTGTTAACAATGAAGCAAAGACATTTTATAGACTAGTGTTTATCCGCGACTTCGTCCGCACAAATTATATACCAGATTTTAAGTCAGATCATAAGTTATCAAACAAAAAAAGTTTCATCAAAATCGGTTCAGTAGTTTTTGCGTGGTGTAGCGAGCTTACCCAGAAGTACACTGGCACTCCTGCACACTGACAGAACGCAGCAAGCTGCTTGGCGCCAGACTCCGGCAGGAGGGTGGTCGCGAGCTAGGCGGCTCCTTGCGGAGCCTATCTCACCGCTGTGGGGATAGTTCAGCCGCCACCACAAACTTGGTAGCTTGTGATGCCGTTGCCCGGGGTGGACCGCTAGGAGGTAGATCCCCAACCAATCTTTCTTATTTACTGCCCGAGGTTAGTACCTACTATTTTTCTCCGCGACGGAGGTGGAAAGCGAGAACTTTGTTTAGCGCAGCGGGACGAGAATTGACGCTTTCCGTTTGAGGGGAGAAAAAATATTATTTATAGGATTTTATCGTTTATTTCCAGTAGTTCCGTGGTACAAGTTCCATTATGGAAGTAGTAATGCTCGCTTTCTTAGTACGATTAGTGATTAGTTAGACTATTAGAAAAAAAAAACGGCCAAGTGTGAGTCGGACTCGCTCACGGAGAGTTCCGTACCACCATACAATGTTACCTACCAAAAATTTGTTTTCTCCATAATCCTTAGCGCGACACACACTTGGCCGATTTTGAATATTCTTTTACTAGAGATAGGTAGTATTTTACAGCTGGTTCGGAATTTCGATGGTACCATAGTAAAAGTTGTTCGGTTTGTTGATCCAACCAACCCAAACTTTGGTATGTTTTGAAAATGATTTTTATTTTTATTTGAAACACGTGACTGAATTTAGAATCGGCTCATAAAGCCCTTTCATTTGATACCACACACGATAGGTTTCAATACAAAAACAATTTTTTTCCCATCCAAAAAGAGATGACGTCATAACTCCTCTCCTTCTTCATTTTTTTTTTTGGTGCTACGGGTCAAATTGATTTATATGGCCTAAAGATCAATCGTTCCGATCTTCCAGACCATTTGCAGGATTTTTTTGACTACCGCTATAACTATTAGGAACAACCTGTATATTTAACCCTAGGGAAAATAGTGATTTATTCTAAGCCGCTTCTATATTTTAATCAATTAAAAAAATAAAATTTTATAGCTAAATTCACTTAACTTAATCAGGATAAATCCCACTGAAATTCAAATAATGTTTTTACTTGATTAAAAAGTAAATCAAATTAGCTTAGAGCAAGAACACATCCCCAAGGATTATCGGAGGTTCTCTGAATGTCAAATGTTACTTTGGTACTTATGTACAGTTAACTTAAGGTCGATTTTAATCTAATATGTGATTTAGAGCGTGAAATTGATTACACTAACTTTGGTAAAGGTGATTATTTAAACTTACAGCACAGAATAAATATTAGTAGGTACCTGCAGAGAATTTACTTCCATACAATGCGTGCTAAACTTGATGAAAACTTACCAATTGTATTAGGACCAAAGAGATTTAATTATTACTACTTATAGAGAGGACATTGGACAGGTTTTCATAAAAAAATATTCATCCCGTTGTTTTGCAATATTGAATGCATCATGTCAGTGCGACGTGTCAAATTAGAACGACTTGTTACCCCGAGGCATAGGCGAAGTATTTTTCGCTTACGCTGATAGACGTAACATCAGTGTAACCGCGTATGAGACAGCGATAGTCATAAAATCCTACACAATTTGTATGAAAATAGATGTCTGACTCCGGAGTCAGACAGCCGTCGTAGAACAAAAAAGTGGCTACGTCGATAAGGACAGCAATAAGTAGCGATCTCCTTTTTTAACTAGATCAAATTTGCTATGTGCATCTCTTACTGAGTGATATGAAAAGACACGTGCTTTCTTCTAGTTCCTTCTCTTTCTACGCCCCGAGGTAACAAGTTATGGATTACGATTTGGTTCGCGATGTCCTCTCTATAGTAATAAGTTTAAACCTCTTTGATTAGGACAGCTGATTTTTTTTGTGTTTTCATGTTGGCCCATAGAGAAAGTTGTTCAGTTTGGTGAGATCTCCTCATCTCGGAGATGGTCAGGATGATCCTTGTATTACTTTAGCAACATTCAGTTTCTTTCGTGTCATATTTTTGTGAAACTTAAATCACAATTTTCATACATGCCGCGTGTTCTGCCTGCAAAAACTACGAATAAGAGAATAAATATGGACAATTTTTTTGGTGCCACTTTTTGAGCTTCATTTGTACTTCTATAGGTACATTCTCTTATTCGTAGTGCAAAAAGGATTTTGCCGGCAAAAGTGTCATTGCAGCATATTTAGAAGGACCCATCTAACCTCGCAGACTGAACTGTCTTGTCTGACTGACCGAAATGTGAACTCCAACTGTCTTCTAAACTGTACTGTCTCACTCTGCCCTAACTGCCTCCCGTCGTGTGAAAGAGCCAGAATAATATGTGACTGTGACCAAAACCAAGAGGTAGGAAGGTACCTAATAATTATTGTGGTCATGAATCAGGAACAAAATAGAAAACAAACACATTTCCTGAAACATAAAATAACACTTTTGCATGCTCCAAATATTCGTAATAAATAACAAATTAATGACTGTCAAAAAACCGGTAATAAATTATACCGATAATTTTAAAAATATTTCAACTTACTAATTATTTGTTTCCATTAAACACGGAATCCTCAACGGCAAAAGTTGGGGAAAGCCAAGTGGAAATTAGCGATGCAGGAAAAACCGTTTTTCCGGTAGAATTTCATTTGCTAATTGGATTTAAATTGCACGCTAGCTTTTTTTTAACTACTGCTTCTCTTTTTCGATTTTTGGAAATCCTTTTTGTTTACGATTTACAAACGTACCTACGTCTATGACATCTTACAACATGGTAAGGTGGTTGCAGAGTTGTCAATTTCAAAAACATGAAAACTTTGTCGTAGAACACGCGTAGACGGTGTTAATAAAAGTAATGTTTCATTATATGGAAAAATAGCTTAGAAAATCTAGTTTGCGCGTATCAAATAATATTTATAATTTATAATATTAAGGTTTTAATAAAATTAAAACCGTCTACGAGTGTTCTACGACAAAGTTTTGTATGGACTGAAACCACTTTCTTAAACAACTTTCACACTGGAGGCCACATCAAAAATTGTTCAGTTTGATGGTCTGAGTTCACCGTTTCAGTTTGCGGAGGGCTGATCACATACTGTATCGGTTGGTGTGCGTGAGGCGTCATAAAAATTATGTATGTGTGCGTATATACAGGGTGTTAGGAAAAGTGTAATTAACCTGTTAACCATACCTACATACTCTACCCATCAAACTGAACAACTTTTACCACAGGAGCAAAACGATCAGAACAAAAAAAAAGTCAATGTGTTCCATACAAAACTACAATACCTACTCGACGAAAACTTATAGAACAGTCGAATTTTTTTTGTCTGGTGGTTTTGTTCCCATAGTAAAAGTTGTTCAGTTTGATGGGTAGAGTAGGTATGGGTTTAAAGATTAAGGGTTGAGCTACACCCATAGAGAAATTACACGCTCCCCTAGGTAGAGATGGTGTAACAAAGTTGCACTGTAGCCACCAATTGTGCACTAGTTTGTACTGCGACCATAGAGAAATGACACGCTCCCCTAAGCTTTTTGTCTCCCCTCGCCCGTCCCTCACCCCCTTTGTCGGCGACATAATTTTCTATAGAAACAAGCCGATATGCCATCTCCTCTTACTCCATGGCTACACCACACAGCACAGCATCGCATTTTTTCGTCGCTCCATCCTTTTCTGTCACTCAGGGACGCCATTTGCTAGAGCAATATTAAGATAGATAGACTCATTATCAGTAATGAATACAAAAATAGTATTCAAGCTAATAGACTTAGAAAATGTGATATTAGTTTTCTAATGTTTTTATTATTACTAAGAAGATAAAAGTAAAATATATTGGATGCTGTCAACTCCTCTATTGGTAATTCCGTATGTCAAGTTTTTTTTTGGTCTATTGGTCTACATAATATTTATTTTATATTTTTACGGATAGAAGAAATATTTTTTCACCTCACAAGCTCGGAAAGATTCTGTTTATCATTCAAAATCTGAGTGCAAAAGTACATTTTATCCGCTAGCGTGGAAAGAGTTTTTAAGTTGAAAAGTTGTGTGTTTCGCTCGGCTGCAAAATTATTCTGCGTCTAGTACCTTTGAAAACTTCGCTACGCTCAGGATTCTATATTTGATCCACTCGCTTCGCTCGTGGTTCAATCCTAGAATCCTTCGCTTGCTCAGGTTTCAATATAAGTACTCGCGCCAAAAAACAACTTTGCAGCCTAGCATAACAAATAACTATTATAGTAGATTACACACCGAGGACAGGAATGGTAAGAAAGGTCTCAGATGTCATGTAACAAGCATATAATCTGAGGCTTTCTTATTTACCGTCCGAGGTTAGTAAGTGTATACTATTTTTCTCCTCGACAGAGGTGGAAAGCGGCAACTTCGTTTAGCGCAATGGGACGACATAATTTATGTCAAATTCTGACAATATATTGATTTTTTTTCTGGCCAGTTCTTTTAAGTTGATTTTTACTTTACCAAGGAGTTTGCAGGTCCAACGAGTAACGTCACGACGTTGGACTGAAAAACTACGATATTTTAATATAACCGTAATCCAATTTCAGAATATCTCTGACTACCCCCTCGGGGTATATAGTCGTGAGCATATGCATGTATGCATGCATGCATGCATGTAATCCAATTTTTGAGAGTTACGCGGTTATTAATTAAGCTAAAGTTAATCAGAACCCGCGGTTAGAACCCGTTATAATTATTAACTTTAGCATAATAATCCTTTCATTTTAAAATGTCTGACATAGAAAATATTGTTAGTGAGACAATTATCTCGAAATAGGGATGCGCCGATCCGATCCGATTTTTCCGAAGATCGGATCGCGAGCATACGATCCGGCGATTTTTCGGATCGATACAAAGCCATTCGATTTTCTAGCGGATCGATACAAAACGTCAGAAATCGGATCGCGAATATCGAATCACAAACAACACTAAATACTGTTACTTTTTAACTTAACTCGTAGGTACATTTAAGTAATAATAATATTTATTTGCCGGCCAAAAATACATTGTTATTATTACTTGTATCACTGCACTAGACAACTCCTGTTTCGCGGGAATAAAACAAAATAGCACTTAAATAAAACAAAGTTATCTCGTACATGGTTATTTCATCGCTGCCAAGGTCAATTTTCGAAAATCATTTGGTGATTATGTCATTCAAAGCTTTTATAAATATTATCTGAAGGCGTAGCATGTTGCACGTGATACGGCCATATCACGCCTTTTATCTCGTTCTTTTGCGCGCAAATAGAAAGAGAGCGAAGGTATGTTAGCGCTTTATTACGCTGCCATGCTAGCCATGCAGATTTTTCTATCCGTTATTTTTCGAGTTGTTTGAAAAATACTACTAAATTTAAAAAAGGTTGAATGAGGTTTTAATCCTTTGCATGCTTGTCTTTGTATTGAATTTGACAGTTTTAATTTCTAATTTCACTGCGGCCAAAACATAGCGATTCATCCATTTTTTTTTCAGAAAATTCAAAAGTTGATAAAAATAGAAATATCGATCAAAAATGAATTCGGAAAAAATACTTATCTCATAGTTTTCAGTGGCGGATACAGGGGGGGGGGGGGGGGGCAGGGGGCCATGGCCCCCCCACGAACCTCTGAATTTTGAGGCCGAGTAAAGAAATGAGCTCTCTTAATTTCTTTTAATCTTAATACGTGGCCCGAGTTGGCCGATGGGCCCCCCCCAACATGAAATCCTGGATCCGCCCCTGATAGTTTTTAACCTATTTTATAAATATTTCAGTAAAAATGCAATGATTTCGCAAGTTAAAAATCACCATGAGACAATGGCGTGAAATTATGTCTGTATGTTTGTACAAATTAAATAATAAAATTATTGTCTGTTTTTCATTCGATCTTTTGAATATCAATATCATCCACAATATCCCTATCTCAAAACTTCAAAAGTTCAAAAAAAAACTGACATATTATCGAAATGGTTCCAATCTACACGCACGCTTCTACCAGGAAACGGTAATAGAGTACTATCTCCCTACAATGAAACGTGCCTACAAAAATTCATACACTATGAGTCTGACGTCGAATCGTCATCGTAGTTCTAATTTCACCAACCATTTGTTTCAGTTTCTGTTATTAGATTTGCAGTTACCAAGTGATAGCGAGATTTAAAATCGAACAGCGCCATCTGTTGAAACTTGAAAGTTTGATTATTACCTGTAGATTGTTTTTACCGTTGCGAAACTTTCAGGGGTGGTTCAGACCATCAAACTGAACAACTTTTACTGTGAGAGCAAACCTGTAAAAAAATCAAATTAAAATCATACAAATTAAAGTTAAAAATTAAATTTGTATTGTTAAACTCGATGTATTACAAAAAAAAAGAAATTAGTTTCATAAAACGATGCCTTCTATCAATTCTATTAAATTTTCTCTATGGGGCAACATCGAAATTGCAAAAAAACAAACAAACATACTCGAGCCAAATGTATGGGACAGCTGATATTTTTTTCGTGATTTCTATGTTGTCCCATAGAGAAAGTAGGTACATTTTAAGGGTATATTTTCGTTTGTGACGTCATCACTTGCTGTCAATTTTCAATAAAAAATGTTGATAATGTTTTGTAAGTTTTCCGTGACCTTTTGTTTGAGCTCCCACCATCGATAAGAAAAGTGTTAAGTATTTTTTGAAATTTGTTTGAATGAAGAATACCTATATAGTTAGTAGGTAATAATTTTTTTTCACACAATAAGAAATTCATTACTTAACTAAAACATTTTAAATTAACCAAAGTGGGAAGTTTCGGTTAATTTAAAGTGAAACCTACATACATACCACTTTTTTCAAATTAAATACGATCATCACTGAGGGTAAAAAAATTTACTATAGAGATACAAAAATTATGCTTTCACAATATGTAGAGTAACGGAATATGCCTTAAATTTATTTTATAAGTACCTACAGATTGTTTTTAAATATTTCGAGAGTTTCAAAATTACACATGTGATATTTTTTACTAACAGACTTCAAAAAAGGAGGAGATCATATGACCGGCGGTAACTATTCTAATTTTGAACACAATGAAAAAAAAAATCACCGACATTTTCGTCAATTCGGTAGGTAGGTCAAGTGTCAAGTTTTTTTTGGAGGGCTGAATCGAAAACCATTTCGAGACAATTGTCTCATAAACAATATTTTATTTGTCAGAGAATTTAAAATGAAAGGATTACTCACAGATATTTTTAATAAAAATAACGTCTTTTTCGGTTCAACGAAAGACGTTGGACCTGTAAACTCTTTGGTAAACTAAATATCAACTTAAAATATTCTATTCTATTTTTATTTAATGGCGTTTCCTTGTTAGATTTCGCCAGTGTCAAGTTATTTGAGGGAGTGTCTATCCAATCTCGAGGATTGTTTTTGAGTAAGAACAACTGAGAAGGATTTAGGAGCCTCGTGGCAGGCTGAGACGCGAACCGCGCGAACACCACGCGAGAGACAAGTGTTCGAGGCAAACCCTGCAACGTGACTCCCAACTCCCAAATAACTGGCCATTCAGAAAAAATATATTCAATGTGTCAGAATTTGACATTTCATGTTGCCGTTTCTGTTTCTGCCATGGAGTTAGAAAGAGAAGGCGGATAATTTTTAATTTTAAATTAAATTTTTAAACAACAACGTGAATAATGTGGAGTTCGAATGATTTTTTCGCGCCCACGTTTGCCATTTATAGAATAAAGTAAAAATTAAATTTGTATTGTTAAAAATCCATGAATTGCAAAAAAATTAAATTAGTTTCTAATAATATCTTCTATCTGTAAAAATAAAAATAAAGACAACATAAAAAAATCTTGACATAAGTACCGAATTGTCTGAATAACAATATTTTCTGTTAGAGATTTTAAAATGAAAGAATTATTAGGGTTCCGAACCTCAAAGAGGAAAAACGGAACCCTTATAAGATCACTCTCGTGTCCGTCCGTCCGTCTGTCACAGCCACTTTTCTCAGCAACTATAGAAGCTAGCGACTTGAAATTCGGCATAGTGGTCAATCATGCTAACCCAAACGTAAAGCGAGACAAAATATTTAGAAAATAATATTTCTACAAATTTTTAAGGTCCAAAAACTGATGACTTTTAAAAAAAAAGTTTTCCAATCTAGCCGAATTTGGTATCATTTGAAAGGGCTTTGAACGTAGATTTCGTATTGGTAGTTCGTTTTACTAAGTGATGCGTAGTTATTCATTTATAAGCCCGACTGCACGAAAAATTTTGGTTCCCCCCCCCCTGATCTCCGAACTTATAAAGCCAAAAAATCTGAAATAATTCTTACACGTCAATGAACTATTGAATTTTGTAGGAAAATTATAGCGGTGTCTGTATTGATAATAGTTTTTGAGAAAATTGAAAAAATACAGTACAAACAAACTTAAGGTTGCAATTGATGTTTTTCGTTGATGAGCATAGACACAAACTTTATATATTACATTTTAAATAAAATCCAATAAATTAACACCAGTTTAAGTCATAAAAATGAACAAAGATAACAAAAATGCTAGTTTTTCGATGAATTACCAACTCCGTTGTGAAGTTTTGTTGTTAGCCATATTTCGTCATTGTTTTTTGCTTAAAACATTTTTAAAAGACGGTAAATCTGTTAAATTCCACTAAATCTATTCCATAACACCCTACAATTATTCCTACTCATTAAAAAAAGTACAAAATGAATAATTGTTTCGATATTATGATTTGTGATTTGTATGGTTTCATGCAAGAACGGGTGTACCTACCGGTATCGTTGAAACTTGGTAAACAGCTAGTTAGAGTAACTATATCCAGAGATAGCATAAATGGTAGGTGCTTAAGATTTTTGTGAAAAATCACAATTTCGTTGGGAATAAACTGTATTTAAATATTTTCTTGAAGGTAACAGTAATTTGAACATTTGAACTTTGCTTGAATGACAGGATGTGAGGTCCGATTCACAATGCAGGAAACTTAAAAATTAGAACTTTACAGCAAACCGTATTTCATTATTGAAAAAATCCTATCATAATATAAGATAATTACGGAAAGTAACAAAATATGAAGCCATATCAACAGCTACGTTATTAAGATGGATTGAAAGAATGATTTTCACAAATGAAATATTTATCATCATAATGATTAGGAAAAATCGGAATAAAATCTTTACATGTCAGTCATACGTCAGTAGTGAATCATGGACATGGATCAAAGAGATTATACTTGCATAGAGGGAGGATAACTTTTGCAAGGCGGTCCACTTTTTTTAAGTTTGCTTTTTTATGTTTTGTGTCATGTGGTAGGACAAAAGGCACAAAAAGTTACTACTTTACACAACTTTACTTACACTAGCATGTCAAAAAGTGTCAAAAAACGTGGAAAGTGGACAGCCGCATTAACAAAATATCTAAAGTTCCATCTCTTTCTACTATTAAAGGTATGTCATAAGAGAAAAGAGACTAACTACAATCATAAATTGATGCCGTGGTGGTCCAGTGGCGAGTAACCTTACCTGCCGTGCAGGAGGCGATGGTTCGATCCCCGTCCAAGCCGACTCGTAACAATGAGTTTTTCGGAATTTATGTACGATTTGTAACACCACTGGCTTTTCGGTGAAGGAAAACATCGTGAGGAAACCTGCATGCTTCAATTTCGAGGCATGTATTGTACCCACTGTCCATTACAAGTGGCGACGGGCTCACCCCCCGTCACACTGGACAGAGTTTCGGTACTACTGGTGAAACGTGGATGTTCTGAGGTTTCAGAATATCTCTGACTACCCCCTCGGGGAATATAGTCGTGAGCATATGCATGCATGCATAAATTGATGCGGACTTTATGCTTTAGAATTAAGAGATCCTTCTTGTGAGCTGTGAGACATGGATATAAACCAATGTATAGACAATACCAATGCCACCTTGCTGATCATGGACAATACCTTTCCAACGTAGAAATACAATGACTCGAAAAGGCATTAAAATAATAGTAATCGCGAAAACGAGACACGCGTATACGCTATGCTGATGCTGATGAAGTTGAAATTGCTATCAAAATCGTACAACTTAGTCGGGCTAAGGAACGAGATTTAATACATTTTTTTCATATCTCCGTCCCTTTCCAGTATGACCATTCCAGTCTGCGAATCTATAAAATACTCAATCAACGCTTTCCAAGCTTCTTGATCATTAACATGCAATGAAATTAGAGACAGTGCCTTACATTACAACCTTCTTGATCATAGACTTTCGCTTACGCTAGCTTAAGCACCTTTTAGTGTTTTAGGCATGAAGATTGAACTATCAAAATTCTTGGTTTTAGGCTTTCATACCGAGAAGACAAACTGGAGTAATGTATTTCTATCCAACTCGGGTGCTAATACTAATGTGAGAAAATGATAAACCTAGTTCTTCTGTTCGTCAATAACCCGCCTCATTACAATACATTTTAACTTCTAGAACAGAAAGATGGCATTGACTATAAGCACCTGGAGAGGAGAGCATGCTCCGTACAGGCGGTGAAAATGACTTTTCAATTTATATGAAGCTAGATGACTGACTCTGGAGTCAGACAGCCTTTGTAGTACAAAAAGTGGTTACGTCGATAAGGACAGTAATAAGTAGCGATCTCCTTTTTTAACCAGAGCGAATTTGCTATGTGCGTCTCTTTTTGAGTGAATATACAAGACGCGTGCTTCCTTCTATACCTTCTCTTTCTACGTTCTAAATCCATGGTTTATATCCATGTTCTAGAATCATAGTTCAAAAAGATTGCTAATGATTGAATGAGATTGCAACGCATAAACTTCTTGGTGAACTTAAAATACAGGTGGTAGTAGAGCAAGGAATATACTACTCTCTACCGAGAGTAGTAGAGCATTCCAATCTTCTTGGGTGCTAGTCATTAGAGGGTGTTAGGCAAGGAATATACTCTCTACCGTGTTAGGTGTACCCACCCATTTGTTAACAAAAATACTTGGCTATCATCCATCCACTTTCTTTCACTGGAAACAATTCATGACCCACGCAGACGCTTGAAAAATAAATATGTTAAAGAAAATTGATGTCTTACCTACATTTGCATTAAGACTCCCTACCTATTCTCTAATTGGGATATTCAGGGATTTTCTTAGTAATCATATTGAATTCCAAATATTACGTAAAATTTTTCGTGCAGTAGGTACTCAAACTTGTCCGATGTAAGTGTTCATGTAGCGAGACCATTGCCACTTCTTTGAGCATGGTCACAATACATCATGTTCTTTAAACATTAAAACTTTAAATACTTACGTAATATTATAATATTAAAACGGCTGTAAGCTATCATGATATAATTTCTCTATTATATCGTTGCACTTTTTTATGTTGTGCTCGCTATACCACTTTGTACCTTCCGAACAACGGCGGTTTTCGTTAACACTGTTCTCATCTTTTCTTTCGGTAACATTAGGTTTGGAACCCTCTATGTGCGAGTACACACCTCGCTCTTGGCCAGTTATTTTAAACTAGGTACCCAAGGTCGTTTTCGACCAGGAGAGCGATTTTTGAATCTCATTCGGTGAGCTCAGCAGTTGAAAATGTCTAAATTTCTATGGAGATATGCTTCTTTCTACTGCTGATTTTACTTTCAATTTGACTTTCAAATATTATACTTTAGGAGAGCGATTTTTGAAAGTCAAATCAGCAGTAGAAAGTTGCATATCTCCATAGTAATTTTGACATTTTCAATTGCTGACCTCAGCGAATGAGTTTCAAAAATAGCAGGACCCTATTAAAAAAACGCGACAATGATAGGTGACAGGCAACCATTCGACAATTTACTGTTCAATAAAAATTTACATTGACAATATTGTCATGTTGGAAAATTGACAAATTTGTCGGATTGTTGCGTCAATTTGACATAATATTTCTGTTCAATAAACATTTTCTCCTGACAGGCGATATGTGACAATTTGTCGTGAAAAACTTGACATGTTTGTTTTATTGAACAATAAATTGTCGCGACTAGTGTTGACATAATTAAAATATAAAATCGCGACAGGAGACTATGGTCTATGTCAAAAGTTTTAAGAATTTAATATGTTAAGTAAAACGATGTTATTTCTTTTGGTTATGAAAATCGTGTGCTTGCCTTGTGCTTGCAAGTCTGTTTTACTTAGTGAATCATAAGTACTATTATTGGAGTGGAAGCACCTACGATTTTATAACCAAAATACATTAATTGCAAGTTTTTAATACAATAATAAAAAAAAATGAAATAAATGCGTCTTACTTAAAATGTTTTTGATTATAAAGTATTTTTTTAACTAAATTAAATATCCAGTTTCCAAGACAGTGAGACTAAAAAGTTCTCGTTGAGTGATGATAAGTGAGACCAAACAGTGTTTTCTTACAGTGAGTTGTTTTCCTAAAAAGATACAAATTTTAGTTAGATAGCTTCGAAGTTGAATAAAACTGTTTTAACTGATTTTTAATCTCAAGAATAATGTAACGCTTATAAGGAATTTTAATCCATTGGAAACATATCATAATGTACTTCACATTATTTATTTTTAATTGTATCCTTGCACTCTTTAATAATCATCGAGATAATTAATGTAATTGTCAATCACCACGACAAATTTGTCGATCTCCACCACGAAAAATATGTCAACTACTTATTTTTGAGACTGACAATTGTCAAGTTTTATTAAACACGGTCGACAAGTGTGACAAATTTACCATGACAATTGTGTCGCTGTCTGACTTATTTGTCGCCTTTATTGAATAGCACTTGTCGCGACAATGCGTCAATTATGTCGACGAGCAGACTTAATTGATAAATAAGTCGACTTGTCACGCTTATTGAACAGGGCCCTGGGCTTCTGCTCACGTAGGTCGTCGGTTGGATTCGCACGGGGGACACCTAGTGACATGTCACTTTGTGAGTTTTTCCCTAGTTGGTTAGGATATTACAGGCTGAATCACCTTTGACGATTGTCATCTGCAAAGAAAGATGATTCCATGCTTCGGATGGCATATTAAGCCGTTTGTCCCGGTTACTATCTTTGGTGGTAGTAGTCGTTACATAAAAACCACGCCCGTAAGGCGGTCCGACAAAAACTCTGATACCAGGGGCTTGCTGCCCACACGATAAGAAGAAGGTGTTTAATAAAACAAATATGTCAAGTTTTTCAGGACAAATTGTCACATGTCATGTGACAATAAATTTTTCAGAAAAAATGTATTGAACAGAAATAATCGGCCAAATTTTTTTTTTTTTTTTTTGTCAAATTTTTTTTAAGAAATAACATGTAATTTTTTTTAAATTTTCCACCATGACATTTTTACGACTGTCATCTGTAATTGTCACGTTTATTAAACAGTGTTTAATAAACGTGACATTTACACCACTGTCGTGGTTTAGCGGCCAAATAAATTACATGAATAGTAAACTCATATCTGTCGTGTTATTTAAAAATGGAACGATCTTTTACTCCGAAACATGGCAACCAAGGAGGGAACTTATCAAAGGTTTTATTTAAATTTCGAACTGGTTTGCAAATAGACAGCTTTATAATGAAAAAAAAAACCGAATGGACACTTTAACCACAGATTAATAATAAGTTACTAGCTTCAACGAAGGAAAAAATATTTTTGTTCGTCATTGATTTTGAAAAGTTGATTGATTTTTAATTTCCGCGCATTAGTAGAGAAAAGTACTATGCAAGCCTTGGCCACAACTAGGCATTGATGAACATACGTATGTGTGCCTCGGCTTCGCCTCGGCCCACATTTACACGTTCGTCCATCAATGCCTCTTTTGCTGGCCGCTGCAGTAATGTAGGTAGGTACTATTAAGACTAGTGGAGAAAAATTTGCCGTGGAATTTCAATATTCCCATTGTTTTGATGTCATTCGAAAGCAATTTAAAAGAAATTTATTCCGAGAGCGCAAATGCGCGCTGCATACAAACGTACTATGGTGATATTTTCAATACTAACCAATTAAAGTCAATGAAATTGTTCAGAAACAATCTAGAAACGAATCTCTATGCTTTTATGAAGTCCGATTTTCGTTAAAATATACAGTTTTAATTTTAGGATTAATTTAAGATTTGTATGGAAATCTTTGAGGCACTGTAACTTTAAAACTATAAATTTTAACGAAAATCTGTACCCATACAAGCATAGAGATTTGTTTTTAGATTGTTTCTGCAAAATTTAATTGACTTTAATTGGTTAGTATTGAGAATAGATCTTTTTTAAACCTGTAGTTATGCAATAAATGAACTTTGAACTTTGAAAATATCACCATAGTACGTTTGTATGGAGCGCGTACCATTCGCGAACGCCGCTAGTACACCTACTAGGTACCTTAGTAATAAAATATTTTCTATTCAATTATTCATTGAAATTGGTAGGAAGTAAGTTTTTAGTTGTTTTGATATTATTTGCCGTGATTTCATTTAATAAAATAAAAACTAAGATTTTCTTGTCAAGAATTTTATACTACGTACTTAGGTAATTTAATCTTCTTGCTTAGTATTTATTTGAAACTGTGCGCGACTGTATTGGTAATTCTATATTGAAACGCCAACCAAAGAGAATGGTAATAGATTCGTATACGCTACTGACATAATTGAAGTCATTTCAATTTGATTGAACAATATGACAAAAATTATCCTAAAATTCGTAATTTTTTTTTGGAATATAACATAATTTTAGCTTTAGAAAAACACAAATAATGAATTATTCCATTCAATTACCTTTGTGTTTCAGTCATCCACAGACGGATCGAGAAAAAAATTGTCGCAAATTATTTTAAAAACATTTGACGCGGACGTGCTCCAGTAACGGCATTTCGCAGTACAATGAAAAAATTCATAAACAAGGATAGTTTTGCAGTTGTCAGAGGATGTCAAAAGATTGAATTTGTTCGCCATTTTGTATGGTAATCACAATATTTGATTTTAAATAAAATGTTTTCAAAAATATTAGTGTTTTAGACTGGTATATGAAAAAATCGATTCATTATGTTTTTTAAATTTATATAAACTTTCTTTCTACGTAAACTGTAAATTCAACCGTGTAACGTAACCCTTCTAAAAATGTTCCTAAAGTAACCCCATTTTTAGCAATATTTCGACGAACAGTGTCCGGATTTTATGCGATTACTAAAATAAATTATATTTGAAACATACAAAAAAACGATTCATTACATTTTTAAGTAAAGGCAGTTCTTTCATAATAAATATAAAACACTGGATATGCAATAGCATATCACTGAAAACAATGTTCCTAAAAGTAGGGGTTTTAGAAAATATACCCTTAATGGTCTGATCATCCGCAACCGCATAAAAATATATGTATGTATTTATGTATATGTTATAGATTATTTTATTTGATTTATTTATAAGGATATTTATACACTCAAGTCATTGAAAGAAATCGCTTTTTAGCGATAAGACCGCCTTATTTGTACCTACTTGTAATTCTTTATCTGTGTTCAAATGTATGTTCTGTTTTGGTGTGCAATAAAGTATAATTGAATTGAATTGAATTGAAAAAGGCGCTTCGACCGCCATCGAAACCGCAGTTTCGTAACTAGTTACGTTCAAGGAATTTTTTTTACTTGGACGAAACCAGTTGCGAACAAGGCTTATTTTTTACTTGTACGTAACTGGTTTCGATGGAGGAATTATTTTTACTTGTACGGAACTAACTACACTAGGGTTATTGTGGCATTTTAAAGCGCTGGTAGTCAGGTTTTTAATTTCTTCATAGCAAATGACTAGCTACTAGTTTTTCCCATAACGTAATAATTAATAATAAAAGAGACTGGGCAACTTTGTATGGAGAGTGGCCTATGAACCAATAGAGATGGGAGTGTGGTATATTTGTTGACAGACCTTTCCTCATGACTCACTGAAAGGCGCATCAAAATCGGCACCGAGGATTTTGAGAAAATCATGATTCAAGTTACTATGAGATTTTAGTTACCCTCAGTGTATTTTTTGAAAAGAGACTGCATTTACTCCACCACGGAGATGCTTCATCTCCATGGTCTCCTCGCAAGCTGTCAAAAACGTCACACTATACGTTTGTCATGACATGACAGTTGTCATAACAACTGTGTGGTGTGACGTGTGCGACGGTTAGCGACGGGGCCATGGAGATGAAGAATCTCCGTGGTCGAGTAAATGCAGTCTCTTTTCAAAAAATACACTGAGGGTAACTAAAATCTCATAGTAACTTGAATCATGATTTTCTCAAAATCCTCGGTGCCGATTTTGATGCGCCTTTCAGTGAGTCATGAGGAAAGGTCTGTCAACAAATATACCACACTCCCATCTCTATTGGTTCATAGGCCACTCTCCATACAAAGTTGCCCAGTCTCTTTTATTATTAATTATTACGTTATGGGAAAAACTAGTAGCTAGTCATTTGCTATGAAGAAATTAAAAACCTGACTACCAGCGCTTTAAAATGCCACAATAACCCTAGTGTAGTTAGTTCCGTACAAGTAAAAATAATTCCTCCATCGAAACCAGTTACGTACATGTAGAAATAATTCCTCTATCGAAACCAGTTACGTACAAGTAAAAAATAAGCCTTGTTCGCAACTGGTTTCGTCCAAGTAAAAAAAATTCCTTGAACGTAACTAGTTACGAAACTGCGGTTTCGATGGCGGCCGAAGCGGAAAAAGGACCCTGTGAAGGCTGATGAGTGATGAGAGGCTATGTGAAAAAAAATATGATTCTTCAAAGCATCAGATATCATGAAGTACTAATAGTAGGAGTATGATTTGTGGATATATGTGTAAATTGAACCACAGACTTTAGGAAGTCTGTGGTTTCTAGATTGTTTCTGCAAATTTTCATTGAATTTTTGACTTAGGTATTGGTTAGTATTGAAAATATCGACATAGTAGGGTAGACCCGGGTTAATTGTAACACGGGTTAATAGTAACATTGACAATATCTCGGTAACTAAACAAGGCAAGGATGTGTGTGTGCAAAGAGACGATGGCTCTTGCATGTCCGGACCTACTCACCAATTGCCGCGCGTGCTACGTGGAGGTGTTTTGTGTTACGGAGGAATGAATTTTATGGGCGGTCGATGTAATTATTTTCGATCATTTCATTACGTTGTAACTTCTGAAATAATCCATGTTTTAGACAGATATTACTACCATACGTTGTAATATAAACTAGAGAATGCTACAGATGAGGAGAAGTTCATTATTTTCGTTTGTATCATAGCTTTTTTATTATTTCTTTCTAAAATGGACACCTAAGGATAATTGTAACACTTTTGACGGGGTTGATTGTAACGTTACAATTAACACTGTGTTACAATTGACCCATGATCAAATTTTTATAATTAAGATGGTTCGAGCATACTCTGACAGCAATTTGACCACTAACTTGCCTCCACCAACCTGCACCAACCACAGCGTTTGATGGAGTACGATCGCTCCCTCTAATTTTTATATTAGATTGATTTTATAGTATGTTATGTGGAATATTATTTGGTAGGTTTAATTCCTAATTTTACTTCTAATTAAAAGAGTACACAATTAAATTGCAGTCGTTATTTTGACAGAATTATATTATTTTTGATTACACTTTAATCGTAAATAACTCCACGTGGCCAGGTATAATAGTAACACTTGGTTAATTGTAACATGCCTAGTTAGTATGCAAACACTTATGGTTGATTAAGATAAACGAGAGTTACGTTTTTTAGTTTATTTAACTGCTATTATGTATAGTTAACCAAAGTGATTACAAATCTATAGGAATTGTTTAAAATTTTTAGTTTTAAGCAATAATACGTTAAGTAGTTTTTCCGTTAAAATTTTACAAAAACTGTTGATAATATTCTATTGCGATAAAAAGATTACTAATAAAGAAGAGGTTAGTTACCTAATGACAAATAAATAAGACCGATTTATTGAATATTTTGGGTATTATTTAGATTTAAAAAACTGTTACAAATGACCCGGGGTAAGGATTAATTGTAACATTGGTCACTGCTCACATCAAGAACAAATTACGAATGGTTCTATAAGACTTCAGAACACTTCAAATGCAAAATCTAGTACGTTAAGAAATTTCCTTTCTTAATGTATATGTAACGTTTCTTAGAAATGAATAGTTTCCCCGCAATCGAGGTAGAAGTAAAAACTGTTACTATTAACCCGGGTCTACCCTACGTTTGCGTGGAGCGCGCTCCGAATTATATCCCCTAAAGGCTACGAATAAAAAAATAAATCCTAAAGGGCTCTAAAAATTTATCCGTTGAAATCGGTATTGATCTGTTAAAATCGGTAGGTTTAGCCTTAGATCAAAATAAAATGAATGGATATAGGCCTTACGCGATCATTTCAAACCAGAAAAATGAGGCAAAACAAATGAAAGGTTTACTTCAAATTTGTATGCAAGTGCCCTAGATTTGACAGATAATGGCGCTAGTTTGTATGGACCAAGTGCACCAGAGTAGTTTGCTTCAACTTACCGCGCGTTAGGCCTATCCATTAATTGTATTTTGATCTAAGGGTTTAGTTAGCAAGTAAAGTTGTTTTAAGTAAGGCACGCACGCACGCTTCTTTCATGAAGCGTGCTTCAAAAATTATATCTTAATGTATAGACACACACTTGCGATTGGAATTAGTTCAATGTTATTGTATTGGTAGGAACGAAATTATAGCGCGATTTAAAAACGAACAGCGCCATCTGTTGGCAGGGTCGAGTAATTAACAGGATAGCCGTCACGGAGCGCTGCACGTATAAGGTTTTTAAACGATTTTATTTAACTTCGAACCGGTCTAACTATCTATCTAACTAACTAACTAACTAACAATGGATTCTTGTAATCGAATTTTCACCCACTTCCTGTCAACCAATTCAGTTGAAACTTTACACACAAGTATAGTTCTGATGACAATGCAATATTATGGTAACATGGAGGTGATCTGATGATAATTGTTTCGATGAGAACTTTATGGTACCGGTAAGATTGAGGGTCTGATGATGGAGAATGAAGGTGGTCAAGGGATCTACTCGATGACACATAGTAGAGCACTCGTGTTTGGTATCATTTAAATTGTTTCAATGAGAATTTTGTGGCACTTGTAAGACTGAGGGTCTGAAGATGGAGACGGAAGGTGGTTAAGGGATCTCCTCGATGAATTATAGCAAAACACTCGTGTTTGGTCTCATTCCAATTGTTGCGATGAAAACTTTGTGGTACCATTAAGATTGAGGGTCTGATAATGAAAATGAAAATGAAAATGAAAATGAAAATGAAAATATGTTTATTGTGGAGCATAGGTATAAATGTTGTTACATCGTCGTCGGTCCAGCTATGTCCCGCCGCAAGGGCATACAATTAAAATTCTTACGTCTATCTATACAGAGTCATTCAAATACTCACTTAAAGTGTAATAACATTTACTTATTAGCAGTTTCGAAAGTCCTTGTTTAAAAGTGGTCATGTTTGTACTCTCTCGCAGTGATTTTGGAAGTTTGTTATAAATGAGCGGGATTCTGCAGTAAACATTTTTATGCATTAGCTTAGTTTTACAAGGTACCAACTTCATTTGATCTTTTATACGTTCCCTAGTGTGGAACTTAAATAGGTCTAGGTTAGATTTTGCGAAAACACTACATTCATATATGTACATGTAGAGTTAAAAGGTTCAGATCTTTAAAATATGGTTTACAAGATTCAGTCATTTTCAAGTGGCACAATGGAGACGGAAGGTGGTCAAGCGATCTTCTCGATGAATTATAGCAGAGCACTCGTGTTTGGTAAAATTTAAATTGCTCGATGAGAACTTTGTGGCACCAGTAAGATTGAGGGTCTGATGATAGAGATTGAGGGTGGTTAAGGGATTTCTTCAGTTGATTGAAGTAGAACACTCGTGACGGATCACATTTAATTGATTTTGATGAGGATTCTATAGTCTCGGTAAAATTGAAGGTCTGTTACTGGAGACGAAAGGTGTTTAAGGGATCACATTTAATTGTAGCAGATCACTCGCATTCGATCTCATTTAATTCGTTTCTATGAATGTTTTCAGTTTTTACATTGACTGGGAAACTAAAAAGTAAAAAATAAAATAGGTAAAAAAACTTTTTAAGTTAAACGATTTTATTTGAATGAAAACTGCACTAAACGGTAAAAAATAATTTTCTACATTTTCGTATTATGTTGTACACTACCGTCAGCTGGAAATTTGTGAGTATAACCTATGTCAACCTATCTTCAAAATAGTTATGACGAATAAAGGTATTTCAATAGGCATTCATATTTTAGATTAATACTTTGTTAATTAATTTTGATTATAAAATCGTGGGCGCTTGCTAGTAAAATATCAAACTTTCCTAAAAAATTTGCTTTCATCCGTAGGTAGTGCAGGTACAGGTCTTCATAGCTCGATGACATACAACAATGAAAACCACATCGATATCACCTTAGCCGTACTATTTACTTTCAAAATGTTTTGATGTATTTTTTTATTTTGTAAGATAAATAGTAATGTAACATTTGAGTTATACCTATTACTATGCAAGCGCCCACGATTTTATAATCAAAATTAATTAACAAAGTATTAATCTAAAATATGAATGCCTATTGAAATACCTTTATTCGTCATAACTATTTTGAAGATAGGTTGACATAGGTTATACTCACAAATTTCCAGCTGACGGTAGTGTACAACATAATACGAAAATGTAGAAAATTATTTTTTACCGTTTAGTGCAGTTTTCATTCAAATAAAATCGTTTAACTTAAAAAGTTTTTTTACCTATTTTATTTGAAGATAAAATAGATATTTGACACATGAATACAATTTATAGGTATCTCACGGTGAATATATAAAATACAAATAAATAATATAAAATGGAAATAGATAAATTATAACCTGTGAATATACTTTTATTGGAATGATAATTGTGTTGTTTTTTTTTTTTTTTTACGTAGCCTCTTCAATGTCCCACTGCTGGGCTAAGGCCTCCCCTTTTTCTCTGTTGTGTGCAACTTCTGGCCAACTCTCCAAGAAGGCATCCATGTGTTGTTAAATAGAGTTTAATTGTTATTTTAATTTAAACAGTCTATTTCTATTCTATTTTTAAGGTCATGGCATCCATCTTGGTGTAGATGATTTTGCCAATGTCGAGTTTTTGTAGCAAAAGTGCTTGACGTTGTACGGTTATATTGATATTTTGGTGACTTCAAGGGTTGTCCTTATAAAAGAAAAATATCCTGAGCCACCACTGGAATTCCGCTGTAGGCCGGGGATGGGGCAACCGACAAGCGACCGCCCAATAGCAGACCCACAACGCAACTCTCAATTTAAACAGTCAATATTTAAGTGAAATGTAATATTTATATTATGTACCTAATTTAATTTTAATGTCAATTTTAATTCTACTGTTACCGTTGTAATAATTTCTTTTTATCTATATTGTTATCCCTTACTATGTACTACAATGTAGCAAAGCAATAAATATTTGAATGATTGATTGAAGGTCTAACAAAATTAGGTAAAACAATTTTAAGGGGATGATCAGACCATCAAACTGAACAACTTTCTCTATGGAACCAATATCTAAATCGAGAAAAAAAATCTGCCGTCTCATACATTTAGGTCGAGTAGGTTTGTATGGAACAGTTTTTTTTTTCGCAATTTCGATATTGGTCCCATAGAGAAAGTTGTTCAGTTTGATGGTCTGATCATAGTGATCATCCCCTTAAAATAGTTTCAGCTACTTTTGTTAGACCTAATAGTATACGGAATGTTAGGGTAAACAGTAACATTACTTTATGGAGTGATTTTACTAATGAAACTGAACAACTTTTCCTGAGAAACCTATTGGAAAAAAGAAAAAAAAAATCTTGCTCTTCCTATACCAAATGCAATCAGGTGATCTAACTTTTGTATGAAAGGTTGAATTTTTTTATTGTGAATTTCCTATAGGTTTCTTAGGTAAAGTTGTTCAGTATCATGGGTTCTATCACCCCTTAAAGTAATGCAACAGTTTACCCTAACACCCTGTATATAGTTTACGCGCGACTTTGTCCATACAAATTATACAGGGTAAAATTTATATCACTAGCATCCTTTCAAACTAAGAGTCCACCCATCAAACTGAACAAATTTTACTATAGAAGCAAACCGATCGTAGCAAAAAAATGTGCTGTTCCATACTAAACTGATAGTTCCAACTCATCCATCTGGTTCCCGCCGTCTTCACCAGGTCCTCGGTCTATCTTGTGGCCTAAAAGTGACTTTTTCAGTGTAGTCCCCTATATTTTGGTCTAATTTAATTTGTTTCGATGTAAGTTTAAAGTTATTTCTTCGACTGTGAAACTAAAAAGTATAAAATAAAATACTTGACTTATTAAAAAAGTTTTTAAGTAAAATGATATTATTTTAATGAAAACTGCACTAAACGGTACACAATAATGTGGTTAAATCCGAAGCTTATAAAAAGCCTCTCTCAGCTTCATAAATCAATCCACATACAAATTACTACATCAAAAGTACTACAATCCCCGTTATGACCCAACTTACAACATTTTACGACGGAAAAATTGATCGTAAATAAAAAAAGAGAGATCCAGAGACGAAACTGGAGGTAGTTTAAAAAAGTAGAGCAGTAAGGGTGGCGTTTTAAAATTTATGATTAAATCCTCCAGCATCAATTTACGTTGTTACCTTAGAATGTAATTTTCGTAAATGTACGTACCTACACACGGCGACAGGTCAGGTTACCCTGTTTGGACTTTGAACTATTAGAAGTTGAACGCTGCGAATCGTGCGAGAGGGTGCGGTATGTTGTTGTTGTTTCGTCTCACGGCACGCTGCGCCCGCGCCGGCAGCCGCGTCTATGCAGGCTCTCTACCGCACTACTTTGTGTTTTGTACGTAGTATAGTTATGGGTATAACTAACGATGGGGTATCAGAGTTCTAGAGTGGAGACCGCGAACTTTTAGGCGTAGTGTGGGACACCCTGCTGACCGCTGGACAGATGACCTAAAAAAGTAGCGGGGAGTGACTGGATGAGGAAGGCCGAGGACAGAGTTTTGTGGCGCGCCTTGGGAGAGGACTATGTTTAGCAGTGGACGATCATAGAGATAGATCTTACGACAGAAGAGGCCGGCATAGCCATTGATAATGCCTACACAAACGGTACCTACATTGCTCGCAGCACAGATGACTGATGAAAGAATGAAAGCTCCAAATAGGGACGCGTAAAGAGGACTGACGACCTGGTGAAGGCGTCGGGAAACCGTTGGATGAGAGCAGCGCTGGACCGGTCGTTGTGTAGATCCTTGGGGGAGGCCTATGTCCAGCAGTGGACGTCTATCGGCTGAGAAAAGAATGATTCAGATCTACCATCTAGTAATTGTATACAAGACTTATTCTGACAATCCTAGGATCGGAGATCACGAGAAGCGGTACACGAAAACAAATACAAGCTTATAATAAAACCAAAACCACTTTATCACAAGTCAAATTTAAATGCTCAAAAGAGGAAACAGAAGATTTCATTGGATTAAGTTTCAAGATGGCGGCTTAAGAAGAGATTAACTTCACAATGTTATAAACCACGGTTGTTTTGTTATGGTTAAGTTGATCATTATCCTAAATCTGAATAAATAAATAAATAAATAAATAAATAAATTATTATTTGGGGAAGACCTATTGAGCAGGCCGTAACTGGAAAATTCTGTAACTATTAAGGATATTTTTTTTTAGTTTAGCGATTCTACAGGGTGAAATCGATATCGTTTATAGCATCCTTTTAAACTAAGAGTCTACCCATCAAACTGAACAACTTTTACTATGGGAGCAAACCAATCGGAGCAAAAAAAAATCTGGATGTCCCATACATTTGAGTCGTGTCGGCAGCGGCGGCGGGTGCAATTTAGTATGGGACAGCGGTTTTTTTTTGCTCCGATTGGTTTGCTCCCATAATAAAAGTTAAAATGGATGCTAATGATATCGATTTCACCCTGTATAGGCTATGTCAGCTACTCTGGTTCACATTGGAGCATATAACTCGCAGAACCGATATGGCCAATGTGGCCGAAGAGTTATCAAGTGATGACCGCGTACAGGAACGCGTAGCGTGGGTCGGAGTCGGTGCTTCCACAAGGTGGACCGACGACATGGTGAAGGCGGTGGGAACCCGTTGGATGAGGGCAGCGCAGGACCGGTCCTTATGGCGATCAGCGTGGGAGGTCGATGTCCAGCTGTCGTCTATCGGCTGAGATGATGATGATAATATTTATCTGAAAAGGCTTTTAGAACAAAATGCTCTTGTCTCTGTAACTTTTTACATACGTTTCAAGCCTATAATTCCATTGCAGGTGAAGGAAATATCGTGAGAAAACTTGTATACGCTGTAGATGAAATGTGAAGTCTACCAATCCACATTGGGCACGCGTGGTGGACTGACGCCCATCCATTCCTTGAGGGTAGGCCTGGTGCCCTGCAGTAGGACCTATACAGGGTGAAATTGATATCATTAGCATCCTTTTAAACTAAGAGTCTACCCATCAAACTGAACCACTTTTACTGTTGAAGCAAATAGATCGGAGCTAAAAAATCAGCTGTTGCAGTTAAGAGAATTTTATTCCGAGAGCGAAAATGCGCGCTGCATATTCTCTAGAAACAAATCTCTATGCTTCTATGGAGTCATATTTTCGTTAAAATATACAGATTCAATGCTAAGATTAATTTAAGATTTGTATGGAAATCTTTGAGGCACTGTAACTTGAAAACTAAGTATACATTTTAACGAAAATCTGACTCCATACAAGCATAGAAATTTGTTTTTAGATTGTTTCTGCAAAATTTCATTGACTTTAATTGATTAGTATTGAAAATATCACCATAGTACGTTTGTATGGAGCGCGCTCCGAATAATATACCCTTAAGTATGGAACAGCTATATTTTCCGCTCCTATCGGTTTGCTACCATAGTAAAAGTTTCTCAGTTTGATGGGTAGGTATACTCTTAGTTTAAAAGGATGCTAAGCATTTGATAGCAAATTGTTTACTGAAACGTAACACGTTACGTAGTAGAGTGTCAGCTGAGACACAAGGTACAAATTAAGTATTTATGCAAGTATATCCATTAACGTTGAATTATGCACAAAGTTAAACATTGAACTAAAATTTAAGAGGTAAAGTGCCTCTGAGATTGATGGAGGACCCTGTATGATGTAAAATAAATGAGAGCTAAAATATCCCAGGGGTCAAACAGGTTGCTGTTTTGTATGGGACAGCTGGTTTTTCACGTTTTCGTTGTTAAGAGGCCATAGGTCCTGACGAATATTTTCTATGAGAAACGCGATTGCCGAGCGCTCCGAAAAGTGTGTGCGTGAGCCGTATTTTCGATTAAAAACAACTAACCAAAGTACTTTTTCTAGATTTTATTTATGATTGCACTAGTTAAACTAATGGTGAATATGTGAGTATAAATACCAACAATCGGAAACTATTTTAAGTTCTTCTAAACCGAGAAAAATGTTTAAAAATGCATGAAAATACGTCATCTTTGTGACGATTTTCTATCGAGTGAAGTAATTCCAATCGTGTGTTCAGTTGATGATTGCACTAGATGAAATATCCAAAAATACTGAGGTATGACTTTAGTTTCGGTAAATGGTATAAATCTAGTCGTAAAATGAAAAATAAAAGATGCCTCCGAGGTATTTCCACCTACTATTACGTCTTAATGAGGGATTTTCAGAAAAACATTAAAAAAGAAAAAGATGTTCTTAATGGCTCGATAGATGGTGTTGATGAGACAGGGGTGAGCGACCTTGCAGATAATAAAATACAAATAAAATAATAAGAACTCTTGTTTTTAAGTAAGCAGCAAAATATGAACATACCTTTCTTCAACGGATGCGTCTGACTCAGTGTCATGCATTTTTGTTCACTTTTAGCCTAAAATTTTCGTATTCGATCCCCTGTCTGGTCAACGCCATCTAGGGTTGCCAACTTTTTTAAGCGAACATAAAGTATATTTCGTTACAGGGATGGTAAATAAAAAGTACAGTCTTAAAAAATAAAGTACATTTATTTAAATAATAAAAAAATTTGAAACTGTATTTTTGGAGCTTTTTGCTCATACAAGTAATAACAAAGATTTATCATTTATAAAGGTTTGGTGGGATGCACTGCATTCAAAATCAAGATTTTAACATATTAAGAGCCCGTTTCTGATTTTAATGATATCCTGTTTTTCTCGTCCCTCCACTTCACATTCTTCACTGAAAACACCCTGAAAGCCGGAGTGGCAGGGACAGACAAAATATAACTTATAATTTTCTTCAAATTATAGAATTCGTTTGGGCATTCTTTAAAAATTTACTGCCATTTCTCGCCAGTATTTTTTTGTAGACCTAGCTGAAATAAAGTATTTTTGCGTACTTTATTGTTTTTCAAAAATATAAAGTACATTGACTGAAAATAACGTACAATACTTTATATAAAGTACAGTTGGCAACCCTAACGCCATCTGACCTCTGGTCGTGGTAGTAGGGCCTCCTATGTATTGTGCAAGTGTAAAATACAGGGAGCAAATATCATTAGCATCCATTTAAACTAAGAGTCTGCCTAACGAAAACGGAGCAAAAAAATCAGCTGTTGCATACTAAACTGCAATACCTACTCGACTCAAACGTATGGAACAGGATTTTTTTTGTTCTCACAGGTTTGCTCCCAAAAGTTGTACCTACAGTATATAGTTTCAATTAATTTATGATATATTTAGGATACATTGCCATCTTCCCTTGCTATGAATGATTTGTTGTCAAAGCCGTAAATAGTACATGGGATGCAGTGGCCAGCAAAAGAGGCATTGATGGACGAACGTGTAAATGTGGGCCGAGGCGAAGCCGTGGCACACATACGTATGTCCATCAATGCCTAGTTGTGGCCAAGGCTTGTATAGTGCTTTTCTCAAACAATGCGCGGAAATTAAAATCAATCAACTTTTCAAAATCAATGACGATTGGTTGCATGTTTCGGAGTAAAAGATCGTTCCATTTTTAAATAACACGACAGATATGAGTTTACTATGCCATTTATTTGGCCGCTACACCATGACAGATAATATGGATTTTCATACAACTTTTGCCGGCCGCTGCTCGCATAGTGCAGCAATTTCGATTTATTCGATTAGAAGGTTGTCAAAATAATGCTCAAATTTCCAAGTATGTTGGAGAAAATTATAATAACAGATTGACATTTTACATAAGACCTCTAGATATTTAGTTAAAGCTAACCACGAACATCGGTCGAAATTAAGATAAAGGTCAATTTAGTTAAACTTTTTAACGACCGCGATAAACCCGACCCCAGCCGACCCGATTTGACGAAAGCCATTTTTATTAAAGTTTTATGGCAAAGGATATCGGTTGAGATTTTAGATAAGTTTTCATTTTTAGGTGGACGATACGATTTTATTTCACCGATTTGGAAAAAAAAATATAATTTACCCTACTCAAATTTTAGTAGGTATACAGGGCCCCTACCCGGACATTCGAACGTCGCGATTGCGTGAATGGATCAGTTTTTAATATGCTGACCAATGACATTCTAGATACAAGGACTTCCTTCAGTGCGCTGCTTTCAACGGGACCACTAAGGTATGCCTACTTGTTTTACATTCTTTGATTGATTTGACCTTCCTCATCCAATCGCTCCCGCGGCTCCCCGCTACTTTTTTTTAGGTCGTCTGTCCTGCGGGCAGCAGGGCGTCCCACACTACGCCTGCCTGTTCGTTGTCACTGACACCCCATCGGTTGTAAGTTCTTCGACAGATATGATTATTGCCACTTCAGCTTGCTAATTTTCAGAGCTATGTCAACAGCTTTAGTTCTCTGATATTATCGTCTTATTCCTGATGTGATCTCTCAGAGAAACACCGAGCATAGCTCTGTCCATAGTTCGCTGAGCTACTTTTAATTTGATGAACTACTAGTCCTATCGTCAGGGTCCACGTTTCCGCCGCATTGCCTAGTGAGTAGTGACCATATTAATAATCAACTGGCCATATTAATATCACCCCTAGGTTATCATCATCATCATTCATTAAAAATCCGTTTACAATATTTAATATCGTCGTAAAAACTGTTTTCAAACAGACTCGAAAATTCCCTTTTTTTCTCCGTCTTGAGACAGGGCAAAGGCGTCATAACTGAAATTTTGTTTTGCTAAATACACTCTTGGCGCAAAAATTTCCTGTTACGACCTTTTTACGATTCTTTTATTCGTCCGTGAAGCTATAAAGCTTCAATTACGTTTGCATTTGCACATTTTGATAAACTTTTTACAATGAAAGCTGATATGATTTTCTCCTAATCAAAAATGTTAAAAACCTCGGTTGTAAAAATACAAGCCTTTTAATGAGCTATGGTTGCCTGGAAGACGTCGTTGTTAGAGATAAGACTTCCATTTAAGGGTTTAAATGGTACGAGTCGGCCTGGACGGGGATCGAACCATCTCCTCCTGCACGGCAGGCAAGGTATCTCGCCATTGGACTACCACGGCTTTTATTAAGCTATCTTCTTCTTATCGAGTGGGATGCAAAGCCCTGCGCCCGCGGCATGATCGCGCGATAAAGCGCTATCGCGCCCTAGCTCCCTTTCTTTTTGCGCGCGAACGAACGAGTTAGCAGGCGCGATAAAACGTTTATCGAGGCACCATGCCGCGGGCGCTGGTGTCAGAGTTTATTCAAACCGCCTTACGCCTTTATTAAGCTATAGAACTATTTAAATTAATTGACGATTTAATATAAAAGTTACCTTTTAACGGAATTATTTGTACGAGGTGCAAATTAATGACTGATTGTAATTAAGACCGATAATTATTTTACACAGAAATGCAGATTTGGTATTTGTGAATAATTTTATTGATTAAGTAATTATATTTCCACCCAGTGCTGCTGATTTAATGCAACAGAATATTACTCAATTAAATAAACCTATAGTATTATTAAAATACTGAATTTATACCAGCAACGCCATCTATAACAATACGATCGAACTAGTACGTTATCTACCTACCAATCGATCTGCTAACTAATCAATGCATGCAACCTTTCATTGTAGTTTTCGGAATTAATCAAAGATGGCGCTGTAACAGTCAAAACGCCGAGAGAAATAACAACAGAGAAATAAAATAAGGCGGTCTTATCGGAATCGGTCAACAATATGCTGACACTTTTTTTAGGGGATCAAAATCGCTAGAAAAAAAACAGCTGTCCTACAAAGGCTCAAAGCAAGTTTGCAGTAGTTACAGTGACAGACTAGCAAATACTGAAACGGTGAATTCAGTCAGACCATCAAACTGAACAACTTTCACGATGGAGCCACCCTCAGGAAACGCGAAAAAAATCAGCTGCTCAACACAAAACAGCTGTAACTTCTCGACTTGACTCAAATGTAAGTATGAAACAGCGGATTTTTTTCAAGATTTCCGAGTGTGGCTCGATAGTGTAAGTTGTTCAGTTTGATGGAGTGAATTCACCATTTTAGTAGTTGCTAGGCTGTCACCAACTATAGCCTGTATCTAATCACTGTTCCATACAAATATTCCGGTTTCGGGGGGTGATAAATCCCACCTATGGATACGTGCTTGGCCTGTAGCCTTTATAGAACAGTACCTACTTCTCTCGTATGTTTATAACCCGCAATCAATCCCCTGGCGGTGGGCTGTTAACAAAAATAAAATAAAGGTTACTTCCTCTGCCAAACGCTGGTTATTACTAGGCAATTACAACTTGTGGTCAAGTAAATTAACATTTTATACTTAAACTGCGTAGTGAATGAAATTCTGTTCACTTTGTAGTCAGCTTTTTTAGGGTTCCGTGCCCAAAGGTTGCCAATGGGCGGACCTTATTATGCTGTCCGTCTGTCGTAACGTAACTTAACAACAGCAAAACATACTGGTACTACAAGCGTCAAACTTGGTCTCATATGATATCAATTTCACCCTGTATAATCACCCTGTATAGTAGTCTACCCATCAAACTGAACAACTTTTACTATGGGAGCAAATCAATCGTTTAGTACGGAACAGCAGGTTTTTCTTTGCTCCGATTGGTTTACTCCTATAGTAAAAGTTGTTCAGTTTGATGGGTAGACTCTTAGTTTAAAAAAAAGCTAATGATATTATCAATTTCACCCTGCATAGACAAGACCATACTTAAAATAGTCTATCTAGATTCTAGACATTGCAGAAGTCAATGTTCATTCACCGGTTTAATAAAAATTCATTCATCCGACCACAGGCTGCAGTCAATTACTTTATGGAGAGGCATCAGTAGTAGTAGGGTACTTAATTCCTACGTACTGGTGGAAGTGGTCTTAGTTTTATTAACATTACGGTTTTGATGCTTACTACCATACATTGTTTGGTGCAAGTTATAAAATGGGGTATTTAATCGCTCTGCTAAACCTGAACTCCAACCGAGGATCTCTAGTCTATCCTGTTGGTTTGTTATAAAGTTTGACTAAGGCGCCATAAGAGAGCTCGGTGGCGCGTTGCGGAGAGTTGTTCAGTTTGAAGCACTGAGAAAAAATTCTACATTATACGAAGCCCGTCGCAGCTTTTTTCCTCAGTGTGGTCATATCAGTATTTGCCGGGCTGTCACTTACAACCTGTATTACTAACGGAAATTTGACAAACCCATAAAATTATTATACCTGACGGAAAAACCACCAAAAGAGATTAATTTCAAGTTCTTGTTTAAAAATAACATTAACCATGATTGGTTAATATTGAAAATAGGACGGAACTTTGTATGCAGCGCTCTGCTTGAACCTGAGATCAAAGTAAAATTAATAGATAGGTATAAAGCGTGTTAAGTTGAAGCACACAACTAGGGCAATTGGTCCATACAAACTAGCACAAATTGTTTGTCACAACTAGGGCACAAATTTGAAGTAAACCATTCCTTTGTTTTGCCTCATTTTTCTGGTTTGAAATGTACGCGTAAGGCCTATCCATGCTAGAACCACGGACCTGAAAAAAAGACGGACGTAATGTGACACTAAAAAGATGTGAAACATGCAAGGTCCTACATTTTCGTTTGTTCTACAAGGAACCTACACTCACACAGATGCACTAGCTCTAGGCGCAGGTCCGACACCCGTCACCATTATGAGCTGCGTGACAGCACGCACACAAAAGAAATGGGTGCTTCACTCGTGATTAGACGAGATTACGTCCGTCTTTTTTTCAGGTCCGTGGCTAGAACTATCATTTTCTGAAAACATCTGCAAAGCTAGCATGCCGCAGTGATACAGCGCTATCACACCTTAGCTCTCTTTCTATTTGCGTGCGAACGAACGAGATAATAAAAGACGTGATACAGCCGTATCACGTGTAGCATACTACGAGTGCTGATCTATTTCTACCTAATAAGTGACCATAAGGTATTTTGCAGAGGACCTCAACTCCTCAATTACCTAAACCATTGGTCAAAAAAATTTCACATAATATATTCAAAACGAAGCCTACCTATTTGCATTTTATAGCAGTAGTCAGTAGCTAAAATCGATTGGTACTCAAAAGCTATAAATAAACTAAGCTTTAGATTCAAGTTCATAACTTGACCCAAACTGAATGAAAACCGGTTAGGAATGATACGAGAACGAAATTATGAATGAGAGGAAACGAGTCATAGGGTGGCTGTTACACCAAAGTGCATACACGAATCGTGTGTGCAATTGTGTATTTATTTGTAATTTCTTTATCAAATCCACTGCAAGGCACAGGACTTCCCTCAGGGAGAGTGTAGCAGGCACGTATCCACGTGAAAGCCGAATATTTGTATGGAAAAGTGATTACAGCACTAAGTTTTTCTTTTCCCGAAAATTAAATGTCTCCCCCCCCAAACAAAAGTCTGGATACGTTCTTGAGTGTATGAGTGTAAGGCTGCGTTTCCACCAGAAATGTGCGAGGAAACAATCCGCCAATAGTACGCTCGCTCGATCGCGTCATTGGGAAATTGATGGACTCCCATTGGCCGATTTTTTCCTCGCTCACCCAAACTCAAACTCAAAATTACCTCGCTGCCTCGCTACTTCGTACATCTCCGTTGGAAAAGCAGCGCGTGCCCAATGTGGATTGGTAGATTTTACATAAGCATCAGAATTTCTCTCAGATCAGTTTTGCGTAGGAAAAGTTAGAAAGACTCATTAGTACATAATGCACTTGTAGGTACTAATGTGTTGTGAATATGTGAATGTATTTGAAAACAGACATTAATGATTTTAAAGTCTCGTCACAACGTCACAACGTCATACAATATTTAAATTTTTCGTACAGATATAAATATACAAATAAGTTATATTTATTCTTTCTCCTGCCCGCTGCCCGCTGCCCGCTGGACAGACGACCTAAAAAAAGTAGCGGGGAGCGACTGGATGAGGAAGGCCGAGGACAGAGTTTTGTGGCGCGCCTTGGTAGAGGCCTATGTTCAGCAGTGGACGATGATAGGCTGATGATGATGATTCTTTCTCCGCCTTATAAACGCTAGACCATTTCGTCATCATCATCTCATTTTGAACGTCCACAGCTGGACACATGCCTCCCCCAAGGATCGACACAACGGCCGGTCCTGCGCTGCCCTCATCCAACGGGTTTCCGCCGCCTTCACCAGGTAGTCGGTCTACCTTGCAGGGGCCTCCAACACGCTGCGCTTTCCGGTATGCGGTCGCCACTCGAGAACTTTTCGGCCCCATCGGCCATCGGTTCCGAGAGCAATGTGCCCCGCCCATTGCCACTTAGTTTAGCTATTCTTTTGGCTAAGTAGGCAAGTCTGGTTCTTCTGCTTCTCTCTTCATTTCTGATTCGATCTCGCAGGGCAACTCCAAGCATAGCTCTCTCCTTTTGCCCTTTTGTTGACTTTCAGCCTTTTTACGAGGCCTTGAGTGACCTAGATGGCTACACCATTCAATAAAAAGAATTCGATCGAGGTTCGTCGAATATAACATTATGCAAATATTTGTAACGGTGTAAATGAATCCATTGTGAGACCATTCATAAACCATTGAGTAATAAATCATAGTATATCGTGTAATCATTATTTTTCTTATAACCTTTTTTTTATCGACTACTTTTAACAAATTGATGGACAGGTTACTTTGGGTTACGATATACATTTTAAAAGTAAGTTATACGGTAGCCTTACGCTCAGTTGCAGAAACACTCATTAGAGTTAATCCTCCATTAAATCTCTTGCTAGCTTCTATTCTATTCTATTTTTATTTAATGGCGTTTCCTTGTTAGATTTCGCCAATGTCAAGTGTTGAAGATATATTTATTCGATATTGTACGGTAATAGGATATGGCGATCTCAAAGCCCCGTTTTTAAACAAAAACACACACTCGAAACCGCCATAAAACGGCGGAGCCACGTGGCCAATTAAATTGCAAGCCAACACGTCCACTCTTTACCCACATAGCCACGCGACTCTCTTGCTAGTTTTTTCTACGGTAACAAGACAAAAAGTGACAGTTAGAGATTTAATGGAGGATTAACTTTAATGAGTGTTTCTGCAACTGAGCGTTATTTAATTTATGAGTGAATAAGAGAAATGAAATAAAAGACTGACAAGATACAGGGAGTACTCACATTTATCAGAGGCGAACGAGCCGAAGGAGGTGAAAGAATTGAATTTTAGAATTGGTTGTATGAAATTCTATGACACCTCGCACACTTATCCGCGGCGGATCGGCCGAATCGTCAGAAGAATTAAAAGGAAATTCGTTTCGTTCGCTTCCTTCGGCTCCTTCGCTGCGGATAGATATGCGTAGTCTACCCTTACCGATCTCATTCTTCTTATCGTGTGGGCAAGCTCTGTTGTCAGAGTTTATTCAAACCGCCTTACAGCCTCTGACGTGGTTTTTTATGTAACGACTACTACCAGCAGAGATATTAGCCGGGACCAACGGCTTAACGTGCCATCCGAAGCACGGAATCATTTTCCTTTTCAGACAATCAGGTTATTCAGCCTGCAATGTTCTAGCCAACTGGGGAAAAACGCACAAAGTTATATATCACTAGGTACCTACGTGTCCCCAGTGGGAATCGAACCCACGACCTCCGTGTCAAGAGCCCAATGCTCTTAACCATTAGACCACGGAGGCAGTATATCTCATTATCGATCGAATATGTTTGTGAGTGTGTCTACTTGCGCCAAATAGTTTCCTTCCAGGCTAGACAAGAAAAAGAAGTAGTAAGACGCACCGAAAATGCCTGGAAGAGCTTTTGGTCCATTAAAGAACACATGAAAGGAGATATCCCATTGGCACTCAAACGCAAGCTCATGAACATGTGCATTCTTCCCATTCTCACCTACGGTGCTCAAACGTGGTCTTTGACAAAGGATCAGAAGTCGAGCCTCAAAGTTTGTCAAAGGGCTATGGAGCGCACCATCCTTGGCTTAAAACTGATCGACCGGGTCAGAAATGAGGTCATTCGAACCAGAACCAAAGTGACAGACGTCGCCACCACCGCTGCCAATCTAAACTGGGATTGGGTTGGACATGTCTGCCGCATGCCTGATGACCACTATCTAGTCCTCAGGACAAAGATGGGGTCGAAGACGTAGCGAGCTTACCCAGAAGTGCACTGGCACTCCTGCACACTGACGGAACGCTGCAAGCTGCTTGGCGGCAGACTCGTCGTTCGTCGATCGTTCAGCCGCCACCACAAACTTGGTAGCTTATGATGCTGTTGCCCGGGGTGGACCGCTAGAGGTCGCCCAACCTATGAGCCAAAATCACTACTAACTGGCTCCCAGCACAAAATCTGCGTCGAGGCAGACCTAGAAGAAGGTGGCGGGACGAAAACGATAGCTTCTTGAAGAACTGGCCTAACGAAGCGCAAAACCGGGACTCAAGGAGAAAACGGAAGGAGGCCTTTGCACAACAATAGGACACCGACGGCTGATATAAATAAATAAATAAATAAATCATCTTTTTAAAAACCGTATTAAGTTCCCTTATTTGGGATTTTTTCTTCTTTTTATTTTGTACTGATCGAACGTTTGTATGAAAAGTATATATTATTTCGCTGCCTTCTTGTCGCTTAAGCTGTAACAACAAATAACTCATGCAGTTATGACAACTTGACGACATGAGATGGACATACGTCGAGCACTGCAATGTCACCACATTGTTTATGGCTGTTTGATCTAGCTGCCTGCTTAATTTGCTATTGAGTTATGGCCAAGATCCTAATGAAACTCGAACACTGACCAAAATCTCATAGTCGGTAATTCTACACAACAAAACCGCAAATTGATCTTCAGGATAGCCGTTGAGCACACATGTACTTTACATCAGGACAATAATTTTGACCGGCAGTTCTTACAAATATTTCCCTTAGGTATGACGTCAACAATTTTTTGTATGGGAATTAAAAAAAATGTTTTACAAACCTATCATGTGGGGAATCAAATGAAAGGGCTTCATGAGCCGGTTCTAAAAATATACTACACAATTACCTTCCAATCACTTGTTAAAAAAAATCCGAAAAGTATTTTCAAAACATAGGGTACCAAGTTTGGGCTCCTCCAATTAGGAAACTGCTGAGTAAATTCTTGTAAAGCATACGCCAAATGTCTTGTAATATCCTCATATCTAACGTCAATAAAGCAATTACAAAAAAATTTTTTTTTCATCCCACTGCTGGGCAAAGGCTTCCCCTTTAATCCTCCAACCATCTCTGTCCTGGGCATGCTCTGGCCACGCGTCATCGAAAGCATCTAGATCGTCCCGCCACCTCTTCCTAGGACGACCTGGACGCCGATGACCGTTTTCTGGGATCCAGGGCGTTACAATTCTTGCCCACCTTTCCTGATGCATCCGACATGCATGGCCGGCCCAATCCCACTTTAATCTGGCGGTTTTTCCCCCCACATCGGTCAAAATATTTAGTAGCCCAAAAAAGAAGCTAGCTAGAGTAGCTAAGTAAACTCTAAAACCTCCACTATTCCGTCCCAGTAGACTCAAACCACATCTTAAGGAACAAAACCCGTTATGTCTTAAATAATAATTGCTTCCACAATCTCGCAGAGTGTAAATCAATACTCCTACCGCAGCACGGCCATTCCGCAGAATGCCCGATCCGATCCGCTCCTAATGATCCACGCAGGAACAATTAAAATAGTCGGTTTCCCCTTGATTCACTGCAACATCGGAGTAATGAGGCGTGAGCTGCGGCGTTGGATTTGTGTGGATGTGCCGATTGACGCGACAATGAGCGTTTTTCTTTTCTTTTTAAATGAACCGTGGTGGTCCAGTGGCGAGTAACCTTGCCTGCCGTGCAGGAGGCGATGGTTCGATCCCCGTCCAAGCCGACTCGTACTAATGAGATTTTCGGAATTTATGTACGATTTGTTACACCACTGGCTTTTCGGTGAAGGAAAACATCGTGAGGAAACCTGCAAGCTTCCATTTCCAGGCATGTATTATACCCACTGTCCATTATAAGTGGCGACGGGCTCAGCCCCCGTCACACTGGACAGAGTTTCGGTACTACTGGTGAAAGGTGGATGTTCTGAGGTTTCAGAATATCTCTGACTACCCCCTCGGGGAATATAGTCGTGAGCATTGCAAAAAAAAAACTCAACAGAGTGTGTGTGCATGTGCATCGCTGTGTGCGAGATCATGTCAAGACAATGACAGCCTTTTTTCAAAAGCCAATTAATCGAGCCCATGTAGCCATGTTACGCATTTTTTATTCCATTTAATATTATTTCTATAAACAAATTTTACCTTTTTATTGTGTGTTTCTGTAATACTTAATAATATATTAAGATATTATGAATAGAATAATTCGATTTATTTTCCACTGTTCTCGTTTCAGTCATCACTCTTTTAACTTTAACTTTTGTTTTGTAAGACCTTGATTAAACTTATTGCTACTGATTCCGTTAGTCTACGAAGGCAACGTCCCTAAATTCCATGGGTTAGCCGCGAGATTGAGCTTCAAAAACTAGGCCAAGGCAACCTTTGGGTGTTGTGGTCAGATCATAGAGCTTAAAGTTTAAAGGGGCTCATTAAAATAGCTTTATTTAAGTTTTATATGGTTTGTTTTGTATTTGCGATGGTATTAATAGTCTTATTACCGTTCAATAGCGCCTTCATGACAATATTTCATATTTCTAAATGAAGAAAGCCAAAATTAAAATATTGCTGCTCAATCGTACTACAAAAGCCTTAAAGCAATTTTCACAATAATTTAGATGTTTTAACTTTTAAGTACTTTTAACCTACCCACCGGATGTTTTCTTTACCGTGTTAAAATTTCAGGTTTACTATGGGAGCATTGGGAGCAAACCTATAATCGCAAGAAAAATCTGCTGTGTGCAGCAGATTTTTATCTTGCAGCATTTATGTCGAGTAGTCTTTGCAGTTTAGTATGGAACAGCTGATATTTTTTGCTCCGATCGGTTTGCTCCTTGTGTAAAAGTTGTTTAAAGTTAAATGATAATTTTTCATACACCCTAGAGTCATTGAATGAGTCATAAAAAAAAGAATTGACGTTTAATAAGATGACGTTGAATAATTGAATAAATGATTTTGAATTGAATTGAATTGAATTTGAATTGAATTGAATTGAATTGCAGTTTAGTATGGAACAGCTGATATTTTTTGGGATTTCAGGTTTGCTCCCATAGTAAAAGTTGGTCAGTTTGATGGTCTGAACCACCCCTAAAAATTTCGACACGGTAAAAAAATCATCCGGTATTTATAAATGGAATGTCCACACAAATCTCACTAATGGTTCAAGCAATACCTTCACATGTATAAATCGTCGGTCTGTTTGTCTGTATGATAAACTTGGTTCCGATGAAGTCCTGAATTGATTAATGTAGACAAATTTATTAATCCTGGCTTTGAGTGGGTATGTCTACGTGACTGATGGACAGGTTTTATGGTGTTACTAGAGAATATTATTTCAATACTAGAGTTTACCCTCGACTTCGAACCAGATTTTAAGTCAGATGATAAGCTATCGAACAAAAAAAGTTTAATCAAAAGTGGTTCTTTAGTCGAATTTATTATTTTACATGTATGCCATGTTGGCTTAATCAAATTAAAGATTGAAAAAAGTAGGACGGCGAGCGGGATTCGAACCCACGACCTGCCTATTGACATATATAGATTGAAAATATCGTCGTGGCTTGCGTGGCAACGACAGCTCTGTTCTGTTGGAGTGGAGCATGCCCCGGATAGGCAGGTCGTGGGTTCGAATCCCGCTCGCCGCCCGACTTTTTCAATCTTTAATTTGGTTTTGTAGTTTTCGCGTGATGCTTGAACAAACAAACAAACAGCCAGACAAAAATTGCAAACAAGGTTGATTTGGAGACAGGGATACGTATAAACCATATCGTAATCGTTTCCTTATAATTATCTTCAATGTACAGGCACTCTTCTGTTACAGTTTCATAATAGTTTAGATTCAATTTAGAGTAGCTGACATAGCACAAAGAATTGCTAAACTAAAGTGGCGGTGGGCGGGGCACATTGCTAGCAGAACCAATGGTCGAAAGGCCGAAGAGTATTAGAGTGGCCACCGCGTACTGAAAAGCGCAGCGTGGGTAGACTCCACGAGGTGGACCGACGACCTGGTGTAGGCGGCGGGAACCCATTGGATAAGGGCAGCGCAGGACCAGTCGTTGTAGCGATCGTCATGACCTAATATAATGGCGACAGACCTAATTGCTTTACGACACCTCCGCTCCTTTCTTTCCTCCGTGATCCTACCATACTATCCTATCCTATATAGCTCTCCACACCGGTTGCGATCTTGGGCAGCACTGTAGATATCCTCCCAGGTCATGTTGAGGCTTTCAGCCTCTGCTTCCACCGAGCGGCGCCAGGTTATTTTAGGGCGTCCCCTCTTTCGTTTGCCTGGGCCATAGACATATTACTCTAGCGATAGACAAGCTCGTTCAAACAAACAACATGTCACACAAAACAACACAAAATGATCCATTGCTGTCTGTCATTGCCATAGTGACGAAGTGAACTCGGGAACATCAATCAGGTGCGGACACCTCATTCAAGTGGAACATGTTGCTTCTAAGAAAAGTCAAGTCTATCGCTAGAGTTTAAGTCTATGGCCTGGGCCCTGTTTAATAAACGCGACAAGTGACAATTGACAATGACAATTCAGTGAATATTGCTGAGAATGTTAGGACACTGCAAGTTTAGCGTCTAAACCGGGAATGTACTCTGAATTGTCATTGTCAATTGTCACTCGTCGCGTTTATTAAGGAGGGACCTGGTGGGTGCTAATTCTAAGGCTGTCTTAAATTGGTGATCGTCAGGCCTGCTTAATCTTAACAAGCTCTTCTTCTTCTTATCGTGTGGACAAGACCTGCGGTCAGAGTTTTTCCAGACCGCCTCGTGGTTTTTATGAAACGACTACTGCCACCAGAGATAGTAGCCCGGGACCAACGGCTTAACATGCCATCCGAAGTACGGAATCATCTTTCTTTTCATACAATCAGGTGATTCAGCCTGAATGTCCTAACCAACTAAGGAGAAACGCACAAAGTGACATAATTATTATCACTAGGTGTCCCCCTTGGGAATCGAACCAATTCTCTTAACCATTAGACCACGGAGCCACTCTCTTAACAAGTGAAACCGCGAGATTATCAACAAAGTATAGATTTTAATTAAAACTTAGTTTGACTTTATCAATGTTGGCATGAAAGCCTTGACTTGATTGATTGTCGATTAGTAGGTAAGTACTTATTAGAATTTCGTATCGATTAAAATTAATAATTTAATTAAATCGACAACTTGTTGAAACTCTTGTTTATTTTGAGTTTCTCAGTACACTTCGCCTTATGTTTTTGAAAATTGTTATCAAGTGTATCCAGCAGAAATACAGGGTGTAAGGAAAAGTATCATAAACCTTTAAACCACATACTCTACCCATCAAACTGAACAACTTTTACTATCTATCTATCTATAACGTCACGCCTCTTTCCCAACGGGGTAGGCAGAGACCAGAGCGCGCCATCTACTACGATCCTTACAAATCTCTTTTGCTTCATTCACATCCATACATCTCTTCATACATGCCCGTCGGTTTCGAGTACTCCGCACCTCCCCTTTTTGTAGGACGCAACTGATTTGATCAGAATACGTCCTACGAGGGCGCCCTCTGCCGACACTTCCACTCACTTTAGCTCCATATATCTCTTTCGTACATCTGCTATCACTCATCCTCTCCACATGACCAAACCAACGAAGCATACCCTGAACAACTTTTACTACGGGAACAAAACGGTCAGAACAAAAAAAACAACTTTACTATAATTATGTTTTCATAGTTTTTTGTTTTTGCTCCATTGTTAAAACGGTAAAACATAAAGCGTCAAACTTGGTGTGATTTGATTACTGATTGTAGTGCATAACAACAAATAGGTAAGCACAACAATTTCGTGGGACCACCTCGGAATTATGACCTACCAAACAAAATAAGAATCATCAAAATCAATTCACAATTGGCGGTGCAATCGCGTAACAAACATACAAAAAAAAAAAAAAAAAACAACATACGGGTCGAATTGAGAACCTCCTCCTTTTGTTGAAGTCGGTTAAAAAACCGGTCAATTCTCTGTCAGGCTCACAATTAGGATCCCGGAAAAAAAACCCTCCATGTCCAAATCCGACTCGCACTTGGTCGGTTTTTTAAGCCATTTCCATAGAGAAAGAATTTCAGTTCTACAATCTGATCATCTCCTTAAAGGAGGACGCCTATTTATCCGCGGCGAACGAGTCGAAGGAGGCGAAAGAACCGAATTTTACAATTCTTTGTTTGACGGCCCGACAGCACTGTCGACAGTCTGTAGTGAACCTGCCTGCTGTGCCGGGGGTCGCGGGTTCGAATCCCGTAAGGGACAAATATTTGTATGACGAATATGAATATTTGTACCCGAGTCATGGATGTTTGTATCTATATAATATGTATTCTATATCGTTGTCTAGTTATCATAATACAAGTCCAAGCTAGAGTCTGGAACTTTAAATGTGACTAGATAATTTGTGTGACACAGTCCAAAATATTTATTTATTATTTATTTATTTATTTATTTGTATGAAATTCTATGACACCTCGCACACTTATCCGCGGCGAATCGGACGAATCGTCAGAAGAATTTAAAGAAAATTCGTTTGCGGATAGATATGCGTCCACCCTTACAAAACCGTCAGCATATTAAGAAACATACAGACATACATACATATTCTCACGCCTGTCTCTTGGGGTCGGCAGAGACAACGGAACGCCATCTGCTACGATCCTGACAAACCTCCCTAGCTTCCTCCACATCCCGTCCTTTCATGCATGCTCGTCGGTTTCGGGTAGATCTGACCTGGCCCTTTTTAAGCACGTCAGAAAAAACTCTGACACCAGGGCTTGCCCACAGGCTTGCCGCCAATTAATTTGGTCCGTATATGTACGTCTAGGCAGTCTTCGTCCAACATTTCCACTTATACTTGCCTTATAGATTGAACTCGTCAATCTGCTCTCATCCATTGTTTCCGTGTGACCAAACCATCTCAACATACCTTTCTCTATCTTTGTCACCTCTTATAACACTTATAATGTAAACTCAATTACGATCTGACCCCAATAACCTAAAACAAAGTTCAGTAACACCTTATAATTATTCAAAACTACCTTAAAGTTATCAAATTACATTCTAGGACAAATTAAAGGCCTCTCAGTAGTTTAGTATAAATTTTGGTACAGCTAATAAATAATGTATGGGCAATAGTTGGACTATCAACTCGGTCGCTCTGAAACTTTGTGCTATCACCATAGACTTAAACTCTAGCGATAGACTTGCCCTTGCAATAGAAGCAACATGTTCCACTTGAATGAGGTGTCCGCACCTAATTGATGTTCCAGAGTTCACTTCGTCAGAATGGTAATGACAGACCGCAATGTGTCGTTTTGTGTTGTTTTGTGTGACATCTTGTTTGTTTGAACGAGCTTGTCTATCGCTAGAGTAATATGTTTATCACAGATTTAGGACGTGCCATACATTTATGAGAGGCGAATGTGGCGCGTTTCGGAGAGGTATGGACACTCTCGGTTTAAATCCAGTGAAGCGAAGTGAAGTGAAGTGAAGTGAAGTGAAGTGAAGTGAAGTGAAGTGAAGTGAAGTGAAGTGAAGAGAAGTGAAGTGAAATAAAGTGAAGCGAAATGAAGTGGGCGACGGAAAACATCGTGATGAAAGCTGCATTACCAAAAAGCATATTGTTGCATTTGTATCGATTCAAACAACTCCACCATCGTACTTTTTAGGAGTCTGAATAAAACGCAGAGTTGAATAGTGACTCTGTATCGACATAACAGCCTGGCCACAGAGGATTATATTGTACAGAGTTACAGCTTCAAACAAGCTCGCAAAAGCGGCGCATCACTACATGCGCAGTATGATTGTGTGCGCGTTCACCTACGGGGCTCACGAACGAGGCCGAGGGGACACTTTGGCTGTGCTTCGGGTGGTTACGGCGTAACGAGGGTGTGAATTTAATGTGTGAGATATTGTCCATTCTTCCTTTCGGAAAGAGATTGGAGCCACTGACCTCTGTTAATATTAATATGTCTATGGATTATTTTCTGTTTGATCGTCACTGTCATTGTAGAACGTCATGTCATGTGAATTTTATGTGTGAGATATTATTATCGTTAATTTTTAGTATTCACTCACTTTAATAATATTTAATTATTGCACTGTGTGCTTTAATAATACGAGGAGGAACACAAACATCTTCTTCATATACCTACCACAAAGATCGTGTCAATTTTTGACATTGAGGTACTAACTCAATGATTTTTGAGTCACCCGCGTAAAGCGGCGGATCGGGCGGCAACGTTTTTTTTAATTTAAACTCATTTTATTCAACTAAATAACACAACAAACAACAACAACAAAAAAGAAAAACAATACGAGTATACCTACATATTATAAAACATTAACCTTCATACTTCATCGTGAGGAAACCTGCATGCTTCAATTTCGAGGCATGTATTGTACCCACTGTCCATTACAAGTGGCGACGGGCTCACCCCCCGTCACACTGGACAGAGTTTCGGTACTACTGGTGAAACGTGGATGTTCTGCGATTTCAGAATATCTCTGACTACCCCCTCGGGGAATATAGTCGTGAGCATATGCTTATGCTTATGCTTCATACTTCAATTAAATTTATTTCCTTTTAGACAGCCCTACAAGAATAGGCTAATGTAATCGAAGCTCCTATGAAGCTGTTGTTGCTCTGTACAATATAATCCTCTGTGGCCTGGCTACGGGACATCGCGAGTTGCTGAACGAAAATCAATTTTTCAATACTTTGTTTACGCGCCCAGCACTGGTAGCATGCTACACGTGATACGGCTGCATCACGTCTATTATCCCGTTCGTTCACGTGCAAATAGAAAGAGAGCGAAGGTGCGATAGCGCTTTATCACGATGTTATGCTACCTATGCAGGCGTGCTTGCGAAAACCACAACGCTCAGTGTATTGAAAAATTGCTTTTCGCGCCGCAGTTCGCCCTGTCCCGTGGCCAGGCCGCAAAGGCGCGACCACACCGCGTCTCCATAAACAAAAACGTGTCTCATTTTTCTGCCATTTTTTGCGAGGGGGGGGGGGGGGGAATTATGCGTAAGCCTGCTCCTCTCCTCTCAAGGAGTATGTGTTTCTTTATGCGCGTCTCAATCGACGTAGATAGATACATCATTCTAACTATCTAGATTATCCCATTAGTTTTAGCCAGACACATCTTTTTTTCTTTGGTTTCGGTATTACTGGTGAAACGTGGATGTTATGAGGTTTCAGAATATCTCTGACTACCCCCTCGGGGAATATAGTCGTGAGCATAAATGCTGATGCACCTTTTAAATTTTCCCCGGAATGTAACACTGAACTTTCATTATCTATTTAGTTTTTTGAAATTGGGTAAACGCGCTACCGAATTTTCAATACATACGCAAAGAAAATATCCGTATTCCGATTGGACCAGGCCAAAAAATGTTTGCTGCTCCTCCTATTCTTTTTAATCAAGTTTGTTGCGGGTCTGCTACAGATTAGACCGTTGATTCTGGTTAACATAAGTTGTGGAAATGACTGTGTGTTTGGCTTAAAACCGAATAAAAGAAATAAACAAATAAAAAATTTAGGTGCCTTGTTTGATCGGTATAGAATTTGTATTTTGCTCTACCTATAGTGTTGTCTAACAATAGTGAATCTATCGATAGACTGTCGGTACTATCGTAACCTCGAAAAATAGTATCTAACAATATCTAGTGATATCGATACTATTGCATCTCAATACTATGTATAAATTGTTTTAAAGCTATTAATACTATTGTAAATGTCGATAATGTAAATAAAACAAAAAAACGTTTATTAACATGGTTTATTCCAAGCCAGAACCACAGCCACGATTCCTTTTTGCTTAAGAGAAAAAAAAAGGAATGATAATTTTCAATCCAGAAAGTCTAATGTAAGTTTTCTCATTATAATCTTAGTCTTAGTACTAACATGTCGCGTAGATAAGCGAGGCTAGTAAGTTGACTTAGGCCCAAGTTGGCAGTAAGTCGGGACCCGCAAACACTGCCTGCCAACTTATCCGAGTTTAATTAATTACTTTGCCCGGGAGTGTGCGGACAATGTTAGTTGGTTACTTGTTTTTGGAGTTTACGACAACAACATAAAAGTCAAATAGTGTGGCAAAATATGGTTTCATATTTTCTTCTTCGAGTTCCTTTCCATTTACTGGAGGTTGGCAGTCAACTCTGCATCCCTGTATCTAACAAATCAAAACAGCTCTTCGACGCTGTCCATGCCTGTCCACTCTTTCAGGTTCGCGAGTCACGACATTCGTGGCTTACCGATGTTTCTTTTCCCATTATTAGTACTACTGTAGAGTTTCTGGCCGCATCTTCTCTTCAGCGACAACACGTTCCGATGAGGTGGTAGCATCACAAAAAGATTTGACGTAGTGCTTCATGCTCCTTTATTGAATACATTATTTCGAATTGGAATATCGATAGAATATAATAATATAGTATTAATTGTTTTAAAGCAAACTATCGAACATATCGATAGGTACTATCGAATATATCGACACTAACTTTTAGTTGGCAATGTTGTTTTATAAAAATTTTGATATCTTACTATCCTGTAATTAGTCCGTAACTTTTCCTAAAATGAATAAAAAAAAAAACGACGAAATAATCAATAATATCGATAAAGCACCGTCGATATTTCTCGAAGTCAACCTATCGATAGCAAGGCAAGACTCTGACTTCTCTACACAAAGAAATAAAAGTAAGATTAAAAATAAAACAATGTGTACAGAATACTCTTGCACTACAGTGTACAAAGTAACCAATTTCTGTGTTAAACTTGTAGGGTATTGTCTCCGCATACTTGTGAGGGTGTTTAATTGTTTTTACAAGTACATAGAACACACATTACATTGCCACGTGACGGGAGTAACGCTTGAGAAGCCGTACGGAATGGGTTAAGAAGGGCAAGCAATAATGGACCTTATTGTTTTAAGTGCTTCGCTAATTATTTTGGGGCTTACGGTACGGGAACGTCTCAGTTTATTTGTGGAAATTCAAAACAATCAAGTGTTTCGGTAATTTTTAGCCGATTAGAGTATAAAAGGGTATTTTAGAACTATGAAAATAATCTTATTTATCCTAATCCATGTCCTATGCTATAGTACAGAGTCTGTCAGACCCTTGTTAAGGGGATCATCAGACCATCAAACTGAACACTTTCTCTATGGCACCAACATTGAAATCGAGAAAAAAATCGACTTGAGCCAAATGTATGGGATGGGACAGCACATTTTTCTTCGCGATTTCGATGTTGGTCCCGTAGAGAAAGTTGTCCAGTTTGACGGTCTGATCATTAATTTAATTGTGAGCACCTAGATGCCAATACAAACTATCATGCAAAATTTAAAGTTAATGTTCGTTACTTAAGGGGCTACCTCCTGGTTTTACCATGAAATCGGGTAACTTTGTAACCATTTAATTCATTAAATACGGCACTTTTGGAGCTGAAAAATAAACTGAACCATCTACACAATGAGAATAGATGTGGTTTTTCTAGAAATAGATTTAAATGAATAAAACCGAAGAAAAAGGGAATCTAAAGTCACCCCTTTTCTTCAGGTGTAATAACCATTTTACTCTTACATTTTTAATCGGAATAAAATGATTTACAGTATTGTTCACAATCACAACACAATTTAGCATGATGTGGTTTTCACATTTTTCGAAAATAATAAAAAATCATTTAACTTTTCAAAGAAAACAGCTTAATTCTGACCGGAGTCATGTGCTCGTTCGCATCGATTAGTATGGAGAGTCGTGGTCCGGGGATGATACGCCTTAAATGTAACGGATACCCTAAGTTACTGCAAAAGTCATCACTTGGATTATCGTTTCATCGAACACTGTTCATCGAATGTCTGCCACCCCGGGCGCTGAGATCGTTTTGACAGTACCCATCTCTTCTCACATTGCCAAGAGCTAGTTCAATTACTTTAATACCTATCTACCTACTTAGGCCTAAGTTAATCAACACTAAATTAACCAAGATCAAACGGCCGTAAACAATTAGTATTCTGACAGCCAGTGACGTATGTCCACCGTCACGGGTCTCTGGGACGTCATCAGTTGTCGTAACTACACAATTGATTTGTTAGTTAGGGCGCAAGCGACAGGCCGTAGCGGTTCGGTTAAATGTTAAAATGGATATTGCCACTCAAACAGATTATATTTAGGAATAATCTCTTTGTTGCCACTCAAATAAAATTATAGTAAAGGACAAACCTATACGTGAAAAAGAGAAGACAATAAACGAAAATATGCAAAGTTCGCTAAGTTAGCAACATTTTTTTTTCTTTCTCGCACGTATAATTTTTAAAAATTATCTGGACTGGCAGTATAGACAAATATTGAATAGAAAGATTCGAATTTTAAAGACTCTTTCCATGCAAGCGGATAAAATGCACTTTTGCACTCATATTTTGAATGATAAACATAATCTTTCCGAGGTTGTGAGGTGAAAAAAGTTTTTATGCAATGACTGCTATGCCTACCACCAGAGATAGTAGTCGGGAACTACGGCTTAACGTGCCATCCGATGCACAGAATCATCAATTTTTCAGACAATCAGGTGACCTTTCTGTAACATCCTGTAAACTTAAGACTTTAATCTCTTTTGGGCTAGTCAGAATCTTTACTACAATTACTAGCTTTATTTTACATAGCAAAAGATTTAAATACACAATTCGCTATCAAAAACAAGTTTAGCTAATTACAAAAAAAGAAACCACGGTTCCGCCCACGTCTGTTTGTCTGTCTGTCAACATAACATTCAACAAATTGGCAAAATAATATAGTTTGACACAATGATATTAATGACTAGATTAGTAGTATAGGGCACTAAAGCGTTGCCACTTCGTCGAAGTCCGCAGACTTCTTTGACTTCAGTCCGTCGCTTATCTATGGTGAGTACAGACATATCCGTGACGTTTAAATTAAGCTACCAAAATGTGGAAATGCGCCGTAAAAATTTGTAAATCACGGTCGGAAAAGAATAGTAAAGGAAGTGGTGTTACTTTTCACAAGTAAGTTTACTATATTTTGTTATGATTATTCAAGATAACATTGAAAAACTAAATAAAATTTTCACGCATTGTTTTTGCCATCAGTGTTGCAAGTAAATACGATTTTGATTTTCCCACATTGTTGGGAGTTTCGGTACCCTCTTCGTTATTTCATAGGAACAGGGTTAAGTTTTAATCAGTCCGGATAACTTCACCATTCATTCCCCTAACCAAACTGTACAACTTTCACTATAGAGCCAACATAGAAATCGCGAAAACCAAATCAGCTGTTTCATACAAAACTGCAGTACCAACTCGACTCAAATGTATGGGACAGCTGATTCCTTTCTTCGCGACTTCGAAGCCGGCACCATAGTAAATAAAATAAATAAATAAATAATCAAAATCTTTATTTGCATAGTGAAAGTGAAGAGAATGAATGGTGATGTTATCCGATCTGGGCTGATTAAATATCAACCCTGTATAATACGATATATTTAGGGCCTGTTTCACAACTTCCGAATGAGTTCTTGTTACTTGTTGCTTGTCCGACAGCTCATTTGACATATTTTTCATAAAAAATATGTCAAATGAGCTGTCCGATGGGCTGACAAGAACTGGTTCGGAAGTGTTGAAACGGGCCCTTAAAGTTTAATTATAAATCTGATCAGAAAACACAGACTATATATTCAAGTTTAGAATTCAGGTAATAAATTAATTAAATTCAGTAATTAATTCTGGGGAAATTATTTCTAACCACTGGCAACAGTGGCCGTTTGTACTGACGTTTTTAAAATAATAACGTCTTTCTCATTTCATCGTAATTTTTTTGACGGCAGAAGAAGCGAGACAAACATAGTTTACTTTGGCGTATGTATCGATTTCCAAGCTACGTCTTTGAAACTCTGAAGTGGTTACGCATTTTTGAGAATTGTTTGTAAGAAGCTATCCCTCTAGTTGTATAAGCTCATTGGTTTGACATAATTAAACTTGTGTAGGTATTTATACGCGTGGGCGATCCGCTAAACTCTGTTGACATAGTCGTGATGATTGGGCGAGGAGATATATGAATGTATTTATGGATATCGCAATTTATAGTTTACCATAAGCCACGTATCCAATCCACAAGGCAACAATTGACGCGCAACACGTGACGCTCAACATGTTCGGCAACGTTGCAAAATAACGCGCGACGTTGCTTCTTTTGCAAAAAGAAGAAACTTTGAAAGAAGCAACGTCGCGCGTCGTTTTATCGGCAACGTTGCAAAACAACGCGCGACGTTGCTTCTTTTGCAAAAAGAAGAAACTTTGAAAGAAGCAACGTCGCGCGTCGTTTTATCGGCAACGTTGCAAAACAACGCGCGACGTTGCTTCTTTTGCAAAAAGAAGAAACTTTGAAAGAAGCAACGTCGCGCGTTGTTTTGCAACGTTGCCGAACATGTTGATCGTCACGTGTTGCGCGTCAATTGTTGCCTAGTGGATACGAAGCTATGCAGAGAACTACGCTGCTAGGAGTTTCTCTGCCAGATCAAATCAGAAATGAAGTGATTCACAGAAGAACCAGAGTAACCGACGTACCTCAAAGAATTGCTAACCTAAAATGGCCGATGGGGTCGAAGAATTCTCGAGTGGCGACCGCGTACCGGTAAGCGTAGTGGATAGGCCTTGTGGTGGACCGACGAACTGTTGAAGGCGGCAGGAATCTGGATGAGGGCAGCGCAGGACCGGTCGTGGTGGCGATCCTTGGGGTAGGCCTTTGTCCAGCAGTGGACGTCTATCGGTTTATATGAGTTTGTGATGATACTAAAGTGCTTGGGCTGTGCTTTGTTACGGAACTCTAGAAATATAGAAACAACAAAAATGCCGCATCCAAAAAATATACAGTCAGTCTGTACGTGACATAACACTTAAAAAAACATGCAAATCTATGTAAATATATCTATATAAAACTTGTTTATCTTTTATGTTATATCGTTAATTCATTGTCCAACCATTCATGATGATTATTTTCATTCATAAAAATATCTTTATTGATATAATGTTAGGCGAAACCTAATATGCGATATCTGTCCTGTTTGAAATAAATTGTCGAAGTACCAACATTATTTCTTCTTTCAACTTATACGATGAAAAAAGGTAATACGAGCTTTGAAATGGGCTTGCGCTTGGCTTCAGCTCACCTGATGGAAAGAGAAGATGAAGCCGAGGATGTAACGCGCTCACCCAGAAAAAGCCTATTAAAAATGTCCTGATTGTATTCGCTTGGAAAGACAGACGCAGGGAGAGAGTTCCATACCTTGCCGGTTCTCATTATAAAAGAGGATGCGAACCTTTTTGTACGGATTGTTGGAATCATGGATCTAGAATCATAAAGGATGCCACTCCTCCTTACAAGCATTGAAACAAGAAAATTGGCAATGGCGTCGTAGATATTTACAATTTAGGTGTGTCCATGGATCTAGAATCATAAAGGATCCCACTCTTCCTTAGAAGCATTGATACAAGAAAATTGACGTTCGACTCCGTCGTCGATATTTCCAATTTTACGTGTGTCCCTTTCTATCCAATGACGTCACAACGAAAATTTAATGACGTCAATTTTTGACGTTGGATTAGAAAGGGACAGAGCTGGGACAAAGTTCGTAAAAAACGTCACTAAAAAAAAACTACGGAGAAGAACGATCCTTACCGACCACAAAGGAGTATTATCATGTTTCCCGTCTTGTTAGGCAGTCTGCACTCCACTATAGAGGATTCCAAACTTCTTGGTTGGAATATTTACCACGTATGGATGCAGTCTCGCACTACGTCTTGTCGTAAGTTGGTGAACTCAAACAATCAAAATTCTGTGATTTACCTATAGTTAGTCAATCTACCTGAGGTTTGGCCTTTGCTATGTTGTACTAAATCATCATCATCACAGCCTATATACAAGGTCCTTCTAAATATGCTGACACTTTTTTAAGGAAATGATCTGACCATCAAACTGAACAACTTTCTCTATTGGACCAATGTTGAAATTGCGAAAAAAATATCACCTGTCTCCTATACATTTGGCTCGAGTAGTTTTTTTTTAGTTGTTGTTTGTTGTTCAGTTTGATGGTCTGATCGTCCCCTAAAAAAAGTGTCAGCATATTAAGAAGGACTCTATATACGTCCCACTGCAGGGCACAGTCCTACCCTCAGGAAGGGAGTATGGGCGTTAGGCTACCCCGCGTGTCCAATGCAGATTGGTAGACTTCACATACGCATCGGAATTTTTTCTTCAGCGTATGCAGGTTTCCTCGCGATGTTTTCCTATACTCTTACTTATACTGTGCCTATGCCCTGCAGTGGGACATATGCTTACGGTTTAAACATAAATGCGTTATATATTGAACGGGTGCTATAGACTAAAAAAACTGATCAACTTTTACTATGGGACCAACTAAAAACGCAAAAAAAATCTGCTGTTTCAAATATTTTTGTCGAGTAGCTATTGATATTATCTATGGAACAACTGTTTTATTTTCGCGATTTCGATGTTCAATAGGTATGTAATATAATTGGCAACCTTTTAAACTAAGACTCTACCCACCATCACGACACCACACCACGTCACCACACCACGTCACCACTTCACGTCACGTCATCTACGACTCTCTATTTCGTTCTCTGGTTAGTGGGCTCGGTAGCGAAATTAGATAACGCACTTCCCCGGATTGGAAGAGTGCGGGTTCAAGTCCCGCCCGAGACAAATTTTCCAATCTTTAATTCGATAAGTCTCTATCTCTGTTATGTTGTAGAGTTTCTGGCCGCATCTTCTCTACAGCGACCACACGTTCCGACGCGGTGGTTGCTTCAAAAAAGAATTGACGTTTAATAAGTTTGCTTCAAGCTCCTATAGTGAATAAATTATTTGATTCAAGGTCCTATATCGATTATATAATTATTTTGACTTTGACCCATCAAACTAAACAACTTTTACTAAGAACGGAGCAACAAAAAAAATCTGCTGGGTAGGCATTGCAGTTTAGTGTGGGCCAGCTGATTGATTTTGTTCCCATTGTAAAAGTGGTTCAGTTTAATGGATAGACTTTTAAAAGGATGCTAATGAAATCAATTTCACCCTGTAAAGGCTGATGATGACCACTAAGTTGCCATTGCATGGTACTATTTCTCTATTATAAATTTATAAACCACTAGTGTTTTCCCGCGACTTCGTCCGCACAAATTATATACCAGATTTTAAGTCAGATCATAAGCTATCAAACAAAAAAAGTTTCATCAAAATCGGTTCAGTAGTTTTTGCGTGATGCGCGAACAAACAAACAAACTAACAATTTTGTCAATAGATGGCGCTGCACGTTTTTAAATCGCGCTATCGAATGTTATTTGAATTTATATGAAGAGAACCGCTACTTTAATGTTCCTCATGATTTTACGGTTTTATAATAGTTAAGATCAGCATACAGGCTGTAAGGAAAAGTATCAATTAACCTTAAACCACATAACTCAAACTGAACAATTTTTAATATGTGAGCAAACCGATATAATTCGAGAAGGAATTGCAGTTTAGTACGGAACAGCCGATTTGTTTTTCTCTGATAGTTTTGCTCCCATAGTAAAAGTTGTTCAGTTTGATGGGTACTCTACGGTTTAAAGTTAAATTATACTTTTCCTTACACCCCGTATAAAGAAGAGCTCTATATATACATAATATACACAATAGCGCTCTTCTTTATACAGGGTGTAAGGAAAAGTTAAAGTTAAATAATACTTTTCCTTACACCCTGTATAAAGAAGAGCTCTATATACCTATTTATAATATACAATAATATACATAATATGTATATATAGAGCTCTTCTTTATACAGGGTATAAGGAAAAGTATCATTTAACTTTAAACCGTAGAGTACCCATCAAACTAAACAACATTTACTATGGGAGCAAAACAATCAGAGAAAAAAAATGTACACTGTTATAATGATGGCGAAGGCAGTAACTAAAAACGGATTAAACAGCCATTTTAGGTCGAATAAAAGGTTAGAACAAAATTTAATTTCATGCAAACTAAACCGAAGCTGCCCAAATTAGCCGTACATTGTGTTTTGAACGTGCCGTGGATGTAAAATAGCGGTGGAAGAGACAATGGCGTGCGGTATCAAAGGGGAAACGAAATCACTAACGAATTCATACATCCAGGCATCCAGCAGAATTTTATTTTATGTTGGGGAGAAAAACAGATTTTACAATGCAATATCGTCCAACTTAATATGCTGGACGGTTTTAAAAGGATAATCAGACTGTGGGGACTTACCATAGATGTCAACACCCACAAGTTACAGCAAAGAAGCTAACAGATGGCGATACCGTCGCGCTCAGAAATATGATCCATACAAAGACAACGTTCACCGTAAATACGTAACTCGTAACCTACTACAAATAAGGTTCACAATCGAATGCGAGACATAAATCGCGCAAGAGAAATAATCACAGATACCTACCAAACAATCACAGACCATCAAACTGAACAACTTTCTCTTGGGACTTAATTTAAGTTAAGGGATAAACGACTTAATCGCGAAAAAAAGATCTGCCGTCCGATACATTTGGATCAAGTAGAAACATTTTGTATGGAAAAGTTTTTGTTTTGACATTTAGACAAATCCGTAAAAAATAGGAAATGTTTTAGTGTGTGTACCTTTTAGTGTATCTACCAGTTTGGTAGTCTTACTGAGACACCCTGTTTAAATTGTTTACACCCTGTATAATTGGCATGTTTAAATTAAATAAAAAATTAAATTAAAAAGTCATTTATTGCCTCAATTTTTTTACATTCTAAGTACAAAAAAAAGTAGTATTACACAATTGGGACAAAAGCTTCTGCTGGCACGGGGCTGAACTCCTCATTTGAACCCCTGAAATTTTCAGCCTCTCCCTTCTCCCCAAGGTCTTGAGTGGGAGATGAGTAAATGAAGGCAGATGAATAATACCTACAGATTTTTAAGGCCAGGTTATCTGAGAGCAGGATCGCAAAAAAACGTGTTTTTCATCAATATCTTTGCTCATGGGTGTTTCTAAGCTCAAAATTTTACGGAGTTCACTAGAAATAAGTACAAGAATAAAAAGTTAACTATCAGCAGTTTAATCATAGTATTGAAAAAACCTAACAAAAGGGGTAACTTTGGGATTTTTTTCTATCTATTAAACTTAATCTAATCGTGTAATGAGAACGTTCGCCTATCAGTCAGATCCTTATAATTGGTTTTCAGACTTTAAAACACAGTTTAAAACACTTTCGTTCGTGTTCAAAAAACGGCCTCGACCAGATAACAGCGTCTTAATGTCAGATCCATAATCTAAACATCTCTGTAGCCGAAAGGTTTAGGTATGACATTAATACAGGGTGGTGCGGTCGGCCGGGCTGCGGTGTCCATACGTTAAAGAGAAGACCGAGGATATTTTGTACCAGGCCAGATTAGGTAGGGTAGGAATTTAATTGTCTTATTGTATTGTACATTTAGCTTCTAGTTTTTGTTTATTTTAATTTGAATTGATTTCTAATACATTTTACACGAATCTTTTTAAGTGGAAAGACGGGTTCCGTTTAGTTCATACAAACGTATTCCCCCGTTTCCTAGGCTTGTATTTGCTAGGCTGTCACTTACAACCTTTTTAGGTACGTGCGAGAATATTTTATCAATATATTGATTTACACTCCTCTGGGCCTGAATCCAGCGTCCCTTTTTATTATTTCGAGGCAAAAAATTCTTATCACACTTCCAGTTACCCAAAAAATACAAATATAAAATAAAAAAAATACGACAAAAAATTAAAACTCTCCCATTAAAAAGCGCAGTAAAAGTTGCAACGGTCATAAAACAATATGCCATAAAAGACAAAGGTTATTCGATATCTTGGGACACATAAAAACTGATTAATGACTATACTCGACCATTAATGAGGAGTTTATGGCGATTTTAGGCAATTTTCTAATGCCATTTTAAAAATTTTACTGACACTAGACTAGATTGATGGCGTTTCCACTGATTCGTCGACGTTGATTAGAATAGTAGCGAAATTCGACCCTTTTACTGAAACTAAAAACCGACCAAGAGCGTGTAGGAATCGCCCATGATAGGGTTCCGTAGCCATTGCATAAGTAGAAAAAGTAATACCGATTCTTTTACCTTATTTCAGACGTTTTTGTCCATATTATGTGTTAGTAACAAAGTTCACATTTAAATATTATTGTTTATATACATGTTACAGCCATATTTAGAATAAAAAAAAATCATCATAGTCATCCCGCTTCGCTCACTCTGCTTTACATTTTTATTATTGTAGGTACTGCATGCATTAGTTAGACCAATGGAGAGGTACAATCATAGCCAATTTGTTTTGCGAAAAAATTTAAAGTTCGCTTCGCTCGCTTTGTCACTATTTTTACGATTGCACTGCATAAATAGATTGATGGAGTTCTAGCACAACCAGTCGTATAACGGAAAAAACTCGAGCTCGCTTCGCTCGCTCCATTTTTAAATGTTGCTACTGCTTGTCTGCTTTCACGAAATACAATTTGGGTGTAACTCGTGGCAGTACTGTTATAAAATAACCGACATTACTTTTCGGTCAATTCTTAAATATCTCAAAAGCTTAGAACTTTTGCTGGCACAAATCTTGGGTACGGGCTCGCTCGCTGCCGGCAAATTGCAGTTAGGGAGGGGGCGGCCAAATATATTTGCTCTGGGGCGCAATATTTGTAAATACATCCCTGAGTTTCGGAGCCTATTCATTAGAAACAAACAAAAAATCAAATCATTCCTCTTTATAATATAAGAATAGATTATTTATTATTCATTAGTATATTAGTATTAGTATAGAAAACGTTGGAGTCAGGTAGGTAATGCATTGCAGTGTACTGACAGGTTTGGTCTCATAGTAAGTTGTTCAGTTTGATGGGTAGAGTATGTGGTTTAAAAGCGATGATTGCCCATACGGAAGAGAGCTAGCGCCTCAATCATGAGGCCGCGGTTCGATTCCTGGCCTGCACAATTTAGTTCTTGGGAATTTATGTACGGTTGTATTTACTAGCTCGGCGGAGAATGAAAAGAAAACACCACAAGTTCGGAGGTATGCGTAAACATGGTGAGCTTGGGGCGAACACAATAGACCAGCGACGATGGTCGACGTGTTACATCACGACCCTTGCTTACAATAGCCCAAACACAAATCAATCAATCAATGTGGTTCAAAGGTTAATTATACTTTTTCTTACACCTGTATACATACAGGGTGCTAGTTGCATTACTTAAAGGGGTGATTGTACCCATGATACTGAACAATTTTCCTTATGAAACCTATAGGAAATAGGCAAAAAAAAAAAGTCATCTTCTCGTACAAAAACGTTCGATCAGCTGATTGTATTTAGTATGGAAAGTCCAAAAGATTTTTGCGAATTTCCTATAGAATTTATTGAAACAGGCGTTACTTTGCGGAAATCCATGATTAACAGGTAGATGACACGATTGTGTCGATACCTCCGCTTTTAAAAGCGGAGGTCTCGACACAATCGTGTCATCTACCTGTTAATTTCCTATAGGTTTCTTAGAGAAAGTTGTTCAGTATAATGGGTACAATCACCCCATAAAGTAATGCAACTGTTTACCATAACACCCTGTAGATAAAATCAAAAACCAAATATGTTTCAATTTCCAAGAAAATAAAACCATAATATGCATTGAGACCACCCGTAATATTTATTTATATTAAACAGTTATTAATATAAAAGTAACGCCTTTTTCAGTCTGTTCGTCCGTCATTCGTGAGCTATAAAACGACATCTGCTTTTGTTTATTAGTTTTTTTGGGGATTATTTTTGAATGTATCCTTGTTGTTAAGTTTTAAAAATAAAAAAATGTTTAGGGCTCTGTACCCAAAGGGTCCGTGTGGTGTCGGCTAAGAGTAGCACCATCCCATTTCCTCCCATGGGTGTCTTAAAAGGCGACTAAGGGATCTACCGGAGGATGGACAACAGCATTCTCTGAGTACACACATTCAATCCAACTGCGATCGCCAACCCGCCTGCCAAGCGTGGCGATTATGGCAAATCCCCCCATTTTTGGTGAGGCCTATGTCCAGCAGTGGACGTTTATCGGCTGATATATATGATGATGATGATGACCCAAAGGGTGAAAATGGGATCCTGTTACTAAGCAAGCCTACGTTGTCCGTCCGTCCGTCCGTCCTACCTATAATATTTAGGGCTGTAACTTTTGAACCGTAATATCTATACAAGGTGTTACAAAACTACAAATAAACATTTAAGGGGTGGTGTAGACCATCAAACTGAACAACTTTCTCTATGAGACCAATATCGAAATCGCGAAAAAAAAAATGTATGTTCTATACTCTACAAATCGACTAGAGCTAAAATATGTATGGGATATAAAATTATTTTTTTCGCGATTTCGATGTTGGTCCCATAGAGAAAGTTGTTCAGTTTGGCGGTCTAAACAACCCCCTTATGAGTTTTAAAAATTTATTGTTACTTATGAAACACCCTGTATAGTTAAAATTTTCACAGAATAAGCTTTTCTAACAAATAATAAAAATGTTTAAAGTTAAAAATTAAGGAGTGTTCTCAACAAGAACCTAGTTTATTTTCAATGTTTTTTCTTTATCGTAAAAACGATAATACAGGAAAGTTACCAAGTTGTAGCAATGTTTCTATCTATCCCGAAAAGGGACGAAGAGTTTTTAAATAATTCGTTATCACATTTTTGAAAACAATTCAATGTTTCTATCTATTCCGAAAAGGAACGAAGAGTTTTTAAATTATGCGTTATCACATTTTTGACAACAATAATTCAGCAACTCGACACTGTTTCTAAATAAAATTAATAAAATAAAAAATAATGTCAAAAAATAAAATGAAGCATAACATTGATTCATGTTTTAATATCAAATGTGGTAGAAGAGTAGTGGTCAATATTTAAATAGATAAAAGTCTTCGAAGAACAAAATTTTTTATCTTTATTTTGAAAACAACTAATTTACTAATGAATCTCATCAACACAATAAGAAACAAATCACCAATTCCTATCGACCACCTGTTTTAATACTAATAACTTCAAATTAAATATTCATGTATTTAGATTTTAGCCCATAATCTAACTTTTAATTTCTTTGAGAACCTCGTAAGAGATTGTGGTTACCGTTAAAGATGGCATAAAATTCACGCGTGGGTGTCAACGTGGGCGAACTAGCTTAGAGCAAGAAATTTTGAGTCAATGTTTGTAAGGCTACTAAGGCTATAACGCCTGGAAGAGCTACTGGTCCATAAAGGAACTGATGAAGGGCGACGTTCCACTCTCATTCAAGAGCAAACTCATCGACATGACGTGTATTCTGCCCATCCTAACTTAACATAAGCGTAGGCATATGCTCACGACTGCACTCCCCGAGGGGGTAGTCAATCTATTCTGAAACCTCAGAACATCCACGTTTCACTAGTAGTAGGTACCGAAACTCTGTCCATTGTGACGGGGGTGAGCCTGTCGCCACTTATAATGGACAGTGGGTACAATACATGCCTCGAAATTGAAACATGTAGGTTTCCTTACGATGTTTAATATTCCCATCCTAACTTATGGTGCTCAAACTTGGTCAATAACGAAGGTTCAAAAGTCCAAACTGCAAGTCTGTCAGAGAGCTATGGAGCGCAGTAGGTGTAAAACGAACAGACCGTATCTGGAACACAACATTGCGCAACATTGCGCTCCAAAACTCAAATAGCAGACGTATGGGAAAAGTCAGCAAAACTAAAGTGGAACAGAGCATGTTTGCAGAATGCACAACCGACCGGTGGGCAACAATCGTTACGCAATGGGTGCCTCAGGACAGAAGCCGAGGTCGAGGCAAACCCCAGAAAAGGTGGCGAGACGTGCTGGATGCCTACTGTAATGAGTGGCGGGATGTAGCGACGAACAGAGAGATGTGGTAGAGTTTAGGGGAGACCTTTGCCTAGCAGTGGGACAAAGTAAGTAAGTAAGTAAGTAAGTAAGTTATAGCCTATAGAATCTAACTGCAGGGCAAAGGCCTCCTCTCACGAATAAGGGTGAGAGGGAGTGGGCCATACTCCACCACGCGGGCCCAGTGCGTGTTGGTGGAGGCAAGATAAGATAAGATAAGATAAATATTCTTTATTTGCACACCAAGAAGGCAAGGTAGTGGTCAACTTGAATAGGGGACAAAACAGGTTAAAAAAAGTTTGTAAGGCTATGGTTTGTGACAACACAAATCCCAAAGTTCGTACTGAACAACAGCATTAAGGGTCGGCACTACCCTGATCGGGCCAAACAGGGTTCGGCGTTCCGACTTTTGAGGATAGTAAATAGCTATATTTCGAAACAAAATTAATACCATCGCTTCTTTAAAAGATGAAGTACAAGATGAACAAAAAAAATTTCAGTAAAATTTTATAGTTACATCAGAAAGTAATCGAGAATTTCATGAAAAACTCTAGAATAGCACTGCCGCGTTCCGAGTCCTGTGATTTAGTTAAACAAAATAAAACAACAAAATATATTTCAAATCAATGGCAAAGCATCAAAGAACACTTTAAACAAATCAGTTTTTCGATGTGACTTCTAGTTTTTTTGCAATTTGTTACCAAAAATCACATATTTTTTTGGACGTTTTCTTCATACAAATTACTATGGGCCGTCAATCGTTCGAAATCATTGCGAATAGACCGGTGACCGGCAACACCCAACCCTGTCTTAGAAGATTAATGAACAGAACCATTTTGTACACATTATTACTTATAAAAAACCGGGCAAGTGGGTGTCGGGCCACACGCAGTGTAAGGTTCCGTAGTTGCCCGTCACGATATGTGGACTTAGAAGTACATTTTATAAATTGGTCGCTATTACTCGTTAATTTTTGTCACCATTATTATAACAGAATAATTATAAGTTTATTATTATTTGTAGGTACTAGCAAACTTACGATTGATATTCTGTTATCATCATCATCATCGTCAGATATGTTATACAGGGTGAATTTGATATCATTAGCATCCTTTTAAACTAAGAGTCTACCCATCAAACTGAACAACTTTTAATATGGGAGCAAACCGATCGGAGCAAAAAATTATGATGATAAAAAAATTATGTTCCATAGTAAACTGCAGTGCCTACTCGATTCAAATGTATGCAACAGCAGATTTTTTTTTATCCGATCGGTTTGGTTTCAGTTTGATGGGTAGACTTTTAGTTTAAAAGGATGCTAATAATATCAATTTCACCCTGTACATAAGTCTGGAATAAGAGTGAATTCTGTGCCGTAGCAGTAACTCAAACGATTGCCTTCAAAAGACATTTGCACGACACAAGACAACACAAAGGAATTTCAAAAAGTTACTTTCCGGGCAATGTTTGGTAGTTTTTGGTTATTATGGTAGTTTTGGTAATTAATGGTAGTTTTTGGTTCTTTCAGTAATTTTTGGTAATTTTCATAGTTTTTGGTTATTTTGGTAGATTTTCGTACTTTTTGGTAGATTATTGTTATTTCGGTAATTTATCGTATTTTTTGTAGTTTATGGTTATTTTGGTACTTTTTCGTACTTTTTGATAGTTTATGGTTATTTCGGTACTTTTTGTTTTGGTTCATTTCATTTCATTTATTTACCTTAAATTGTAGGTAGTTACTTACATAAGTTTCAGATGGTAAGTACAGAGTATTAGTCACACTACAATATAATTTATGAACATAAAGAAAAAAAAAACAGATTTAAACAATAGGTTCTATCACCTTTCACTACTACAATCAAATTAAATGTCGCATAAAATCAGTTTAATGTTATTAAAACACGGTTCGATTAATTATACCTTCTTCAGAAATCTTTTGTCGGGTAGGGCTTTAATGTCATCTGGTATTTTATTATACACAAAAACAGCATTCGACTTTGTAGTTCTTTGCATCGATGCTAGTCGGTAATTAGGTACCAGTAGCTCATTTTTGCGAGTTAAATTTAGTCTTTTGCTACGGAATGGGGTTTTACTTGGGAATTTGTCGGGGTATCGTCTCACGATTTTGCACAGCTTGAGGATATACAAAGCTGTCACAGTGAGCAATTTAAAGTCGGTGAACAAGGATCGGCATGACACCCTGTTGGACTGAATTCCGCTTACGATTCGAATGCACCTCTTTTGCAAAACAAATATTTTATATTTTATGTCAACAGACTCACCCCGTAGCCAAGCCGTAAAGAACTCTTTTGTTTATTATGTTAGTTTTTGGTAATTTTCATACTTCTATCAAATAATAACAAAATGTATAAAAATCTACCAAAATAACCAGAAACAACGAAAAAGTACCAAAATCTACCAAAATAATCAAAAACTACGAATAATACTAAACTCTACCAAAAACTACCAATAGTACCAAAACCTACCAAAAGAACCAAAAACTACCAAAATCTACCACAAGAACCTAACTGTTGACATTGTAATAATTATTTTCTTTGAAATACTTCTTGTTAATATTGCTGTGCCCTTTCAGGGTTCATGGTTACATGACTTTAGCTACTAAGTAACACCTATGCTGTAACTGTACATGAATGCAAATAAATTAATATGAATATGAACCAAAAACTACCAAACAGTGCCCTTTGTAAGTAACATTTTAGTTTTTAAAATAACTTTGTGCAATTCTTTTGTGTGTTTTTTTGTCGCGCAATGTCCTTCAGCTTGACCACTTTTTTCAGAGAATCTATCTACCAAAATCTACCAAGTCCTGTTTCAATTTCTACCAAATAATATTTATGTCGTTCCAGATGGTTAAAATTTAATATTAAACACGTTTTTGAACAACATTTATTATAAATTTTATTGAACGCTCATCATGTTATTTCCGCATTTTTGTATAATTTTTATTGGTTTTCATCACTTTGTAACATGGATTCAAAGGTACCCTATGACAAAAGTGCAAAGAACTTGTTTTGTAGAAAATTTTATCCGATATAATTTGTCTTTACAAAACTTTTCGATAAAACGTTAAAAACTGAAAAAGTCACCTTTAGAGCCCTCCTTCCTTGAACTCGCAAAATCGGGAGTTCCAACATCGAAATTCGTGTTCAGCAAGTCCGAATTAGTAAAAAAGTGTTACCCAAAATGCCTCTAGAATTTAAATCCGTCTTAAAGTGAACCAGTCATTAAAGCTTTACTAGAAGTTCCGGAAAACTTGCAAACCCTGCAATGGATGTTTTTTTTGTTTAATTGTTTTACAGCCATTTTAGACCGGCGGCCAGCTACAGTCAACTATACCTTATAAAATTAGCGAACTAACTCATTATGCACCTAAAGTAGACTAAAAATAAGTTATAAAAAACTTGGTCTGCCAGGGCGCAGCTTGGCACGTTTTCCGGTGTGATGAAAAACGTGGACCCCAAAAACACCCCATTTTACCTCATCGAATTAAAGGATGGAACTTGTCTGTTGGTCTGGAGGCCGATTAGTAAAGCCTAAAAAACCTGGTCTGCCGCCGCCTATCCTGGCACGTTCATGGGTCCGACTGAATTTAGGGTGCCCCTCGGAGGGTGGATTTTACCTCATCGAATTAATGAATGAAATCAATGCCAATTTATAGTCCTATCAACTATGTTTACATATGCCTTGGTTTGCCTAGGCTCAGCCTGGCAGGTTTCCGGGTCCGACTGATTTTACTTTCAAAAAATTGTTTTGCCAAACTTTAATAACCGGTATAAATCTACAGAATCTGCGGAAAATTTTAGTGAAATTCGCTTGTATAAATTAACCAAGATATATGTACTCATACAAATATCCCTGAAGGTGGAATTTTAATAGACAAGATCAACGGCCCGCGGAAACTAAAAGAGATAGGTATGTGGTCCCGAAGGAAAAAATGTCAAAAACCCTGGGCAATTTGACGTCCCGATGAAAAAATCCAAAATAGGAGATCCAAGATGGTCGTCTTACATTTTCAAAGTCCTCATAACTTTGTAACCATTGACGGTCGGCGCGCTGTGTGTGTACAAATCAAATTAGTAGTAAAGCCCGGCTTACGATGTTTACCTTTCGGTTCTATCAGAAGGCATATTTTAGTGTCGAAAAAAATGGTAGCCCAGAATCGTTAATCTATGTAACAAATAAATTGATAGATAGATAGATAACTCATTTATTTCACTTGAACAATACAGGAAAAACAGTGTCTGACAAAGGTAGACAATTACCTACCTACCTACACGATAAATTAAAATGCCTAATTAGGATATTCGGACATCGTAGGTTTTTTTTTATTAAGGGTTCATTCCTGATGTTTTACACTGCGATTCTGCCAATATCACGATGACTGGAAGTATCGAAATCTCAATCTCCTTATTTTATTTAATAGTAAGAATACGTGTCCAATCAAGCCTCCGTACACATGACGGGAATCAAGATTAGTCATTAAGTGCCATTAAATAAGTAGTTCCTAAATAGTGCCTCTGTAGTTTGCGAAACACATAACTATAAGTGTATATTTTTCCCTGTTAGTGCTTTTGTCCACCAGAAGCCGTGGTGGTCCAGTGGCGAGTAACCTTGCCTGCCGTGCAGGAGGCGATGGTTCGATCCCCGTCAAGGCCAACTCGTACCAATGAGTTTTTCGGAATTTATGTACGATTTGTAACACCACTGGCTTTTCGGTGAAGGAAAACATCGTGAGGAAACCTGCATGCTTCAATTTCGAGGCATGTATTGTACCCACTGTCCATTATAAGTGGCGACGGGCTCACCCCCTGTCACACTGGACAGAGTTTTGGTACTACTGGTGAAACGTGGATGTTCTGAGGTTTCAGAATATCCCTGACTACCCCCTCGGGGAATATAGTCGTGATCATATGCAAATGCATAGTGCTTTTGTGTTTATTACTCTCTGAAATTCAAAATTTCATAATTCCAGACTCTCTATTTCCGGAACAATTTATTTTGATACTAGAGTTTTGAACTATCGTGTGAATTCGTATGTACGCCTATACTCTAGCTCGATATTCTAATATATGAAAGACGAAAAAAACTTGTTTATTTCTATGTCATTTTCTTGAAGTCCTGTCATTATGAATGTCCTGTCATTGGAAGTCAGAGAGTAATAAACACAAAAGCACTAACAGGGAAAAATATGTATTAATATTTAGCAAACTACAGAGGCACTATTATTAAATGGCACTAAATGATTAATCTTGATTCCCGTCATGTGTACGCTAGCTTGATGGACACGTATTTTTTTACTATTTTGGCCTAATCACCGGTTTCGAAGCCATTTCATGTCAACGCCATATTATATCGAGACTCATGTTGAACTAAGTGTTTTACTCGTTTTTTACTATTTAAACTAGCTTAGTCGCTTGGCGAGTCTATTGACGGGAGGTCGTCTCGGTTGGTGTCTCTGGACTTGCCACGCAGTTCCGCTATTTGGTGTCCTCAAATATGTTTTTGTTAATAAAACAATTCTGGAGATTGAGATTTCGATACTTCCAGTCATCATGATATTGGCAGAATTGCAGTGTAAAACATCAGGAAAGAGCCCTTAATAAAAAAAAATACCTGAGATGTCCGAATATCCTAATTAGGCATTTTAATTTATCGTGTAGTAATTGTCTACCTTTGTCAGTCACTGTTTTTTCCTGTATTGTTCAGGTGAAATAATAAATGAGTTATCTATCTATCTATCAATTTATTTGTTACATAGATTAACAATTCTGCGCCACCATTTTTTTTCGTTACTAAAATATGCCTTCTGATAGAACCGAAAGGTAAATATCGTAAGCCGGGCTTTGCTACTAATTTGATTTGTACACACACAGCGCGCCGACCGTCAAAGGTTACAAAGTTATGAGGACTTTGAAAATGTAAGACGACCATCTTGGATCTCCTATTTTGGATTTTTTCATCGGGACGTCAAATTGCCCAGGGTTTTTGACATTTTTTCCTTCGGGACCACATACCTATCTCTTTTAGTTTCCGCGGGCCGTTGACCTTGTCTATTAAAATTCCACCTTCAGGGATATTTGTATGAGTACATATATCTTGGTTAATTTATACAAGCGAATTACAGTAAAATTTTCCGCAGTTTCTGTAGATTTATACCGGATTTTAAAGTTTGGCTAAACAATTTTTTGAAAGTAAAATCAGTCGGACCCGGAAACCTGCCAGGCTGAGCCTAGGCAAACCAAGGCATATGTAAACATAGTTGATAGGACTATAAATTGGCATTGATTTCATTCATTAATTCGATGAGGTAAAATCCACCCTCCGAGGGGCACCCTAAATTCAGTCGGACCCATGAACGTGCCAGGATAGGCGGCGGCAGACCAGGTTTTTTAGGCTTTACTAATCGGCCTCCAGACCAACAGACAAGTTCCATCCTTTAATTCGATGAGGTAAAATGGGGTGTTTTTGGGGTCCACGTTTTTCATCACACCGGAAAACGTGCCAAGCTGCGCCCTGGCAGACCAAGTTTTTTATGACTTATTTTTAGTCTACTTTAGGTGCATAATGAGTTAGTTCGCTAATTTTATAAGGTATAGTTGACTGTAGCTGGCCGCCGGTCTATTTGTATTGCAAGCTTAGATTTTTTTTAGACTGAATCCTTTCATTTTTGATAAAAGTTTCGAATACCGAATTTCTATTATGCTAAAGAATTTCCCACTACTAAATTATCGTTCTCTTTGCCCTAAATCCACCAATAAAGTAGAAATCTACTAAAAGTGGTCACACTGATGTCCTTTTGCGTAAATGTTTTTGAAGGCAATCACTCCAGTAACTGCTGCAAAATTAACTTTTATTCCGTGCTAAAAACATATCTGACGATGATGATGATGATAAAAGATTACAAACCCTTAGTTTGCTAATACCAATTATATTAAACTTAGGCCCGATTCGACCAAACACGAGTAAATTTAATTCTTAGATTAAGTCGCTTTGTTACTATAGAGTAAACTGATTTTGCGTTTTGCCAACCCTTATCTAAATGAAATGTCAATGTCACATAATAAAAAAAATTATAATAAAAAGAAACCTAACAAATTAAAACTGTATAACCTCACATTGCAATAAGTACGGATACAACGACTTCTTTCCTTAGGTGAATTATACATTCGTTCTTTTATTACGGGGTTTGTAAACAATAAAAGTAAAATTGCTCCTTGTATTGTTACTCTTCTATAAATCTAAGTTTGGTCGAATCCGGCCTTATAATAATAATATTATTCTGTTATAAGTTTTAGTTTGCTATGTTATAATAATTTTAAGTTTTTTAAGCCTTAGTAATACTGTATATATGGTTGGGACCCACCAGGGGTGATCTTTGATCAGTCACATTTTGTGTCCGTCACGGTACTGTACTGTTACTGTAAATGTCAATTTCGACCTACGGCCCTCAAATCCAGATGCTGCAGGTGCAGGGGTATTGCCACGTACGACCAAACATTCAACATTAATTTAATGAGGTAAAATCTGCCTTCCGGGTAGTAGGTACCCTAAATTCGGTCGGACCTATGAACCTGCCAGGATAGGGTGCGGCCTACCAGACTTTTTAGGCCTTACTAATTGGCCTCTAGACCAACAGACTAGTCCGTCCTTTAATTCAACGAGGTAAAATGTTGTGTCACCAGGATTCACTTTTTCCTTCACACCAGTAAACGTGCCATGCCAGCCAAGCTGCGCCGCGGCCGACCAAGTTTTTTGCAAGTAACTTATTGCCAAATGTAGCTATAAAATTTATTTGTTCATTAATCTTATAAGATTGGGTTGAGTGTTGTCGGCCACCGGTCTTTTTCTTTTGACAGATATGTCAAACGGGCCGTAGGTAGTGCCGACCCTTAAAGCTCGTGCCATCATCGGAGCCCTCGCCGGGCACTACGCCACAGGCACGATGATACACAAAAAAAATTGTTATCACAATCTAGACATCAATGTTGGTTTCAGATCTCCTTTTAAATATTTAGTAAGCATAAGCATATGCTCACGACTATATTCCCCGAGGGGGTCAGTCAGAGATATTCTGAGACCTCAGAACATAAATATTTAGTGCTCAAAGCAAAATCTTTAAAGACAATGCGGGTTTTTGTATTGAAGGTGTCGCCTTTTTTTTTTTGCCTATTTTTTTGTGCAGCAATCAACCAAGCTTGAATATTTAAGTACAAAATGAAGAAATTGACCAAACTATTGTTAAAACATGGCTATCTCTCTATACTCCGTCCGAACGGGGATAATTTATAAAAGCTTGAAGTTGAAAATGTATTCAATACGTTTATCTACTTCAAGCCTTTATATCTCGGACTGAGTTTACACATAATATATTCTAATTGGTTAAAAAAATTGTTTGAAACTTTTTTTTATTTATTTATAATTAATTGACTTCTTGCTTGTGTGTTAGCACCGCATTTCCGCCAATGTCAAGTGTTTTGAGGGAGTATCTATCCAATCTCGAGGATTGTTTTTTTTGAGTAAGAACACAACTGAGATGGATTGCGGAGCCTCGTGGCAGGCCGAAAAGCGAACCGCGCGAACACCACGTGAAAGACGAGTGTTCGGGGCAAACCCTGCAACGTGACTCCGTTTGTAACTTTATTCTGAACTACAATATTGAAGTTTGATTGATGGCCAAGCTAAAAAATAGGCGAAAAGAAAAAAGGCGCCATTTTTAGGCATTGCCTTTTATCCTAGCATTGAAACTAAAATATTTAAACGGAAATCCGGCAGGGTATCGATCGACACAAATATTGGTTTCTAAATTGAGTTTTTACTTTAATTAAATAATATTGAAAATATTGTGCTTCAAGCTCTTATATTGAATAAATTATTTTGAGTTTTGAATAGAACTAAACTTCGCTTGTATGCAGCGCGTTTGGGACTCTGACGAGTGTATTCTCTTAAGGCTTGGTTCTCCATGAGATTCATCATCATCATCATATCAGCCGATAAACGTCCACTGCTTGACATAGACCTCACCAAAAATGGGGGGATTTGCCATTATCGCCACGCTTGGCAGGCGGGTTGGCGATCGCAGTTGGATTGAATGTGTGTACTCAGAAGATGCTGCTGCCCATCCTCCGGTAGATCCCTTAGAGAGGCCACACTCCATTGAGATGAAATAACTTTTAATTCTGTTGAGAATTATGAATTGTTTTTGTTTGAATGTATTGAATTGAATTGTATCCTTGATCGGATTCAGAATATTCAAATCAAGCAGTTGCCTTATCTGAAATCAGCTATGAAAATCATCATCATCACTGAGTTAATGTAAACGATTCGCGATAAACATTTAAACATACAAAATGTATCGTCGACTCTTTCTTTTTTGTCTTTATCAGTTACAGACGTGGGAATCTTAAGTCTTTCTATATTTAGAAATGTTTTTCATACAACGTTATTTGCTGTAATAACAGTTCTTGTTTCAATGGGTTTAAGGTAGTGTTTGAATTATTGGTTTGACGATGTAAGTTTGTAAAGTAATGCTTGCGTATATGGGCACAAAATCCAGTAGACGCAAAGGTTTAACTTATGAAATTGATTTTTGAGAACATTTTCAAAGAACGTATCACTAACATGCCGCCACAAATATTGTGCATGGGCCCCGCATGTTAGAGCTTGATCAAAGTGAAATTAAGGGATGGGCCTTACGCTAAATATTTCAAACCAGATAAATGAGGTAAAACAAATAATATATACATACCTATACTTCAAATATGTACCGAGATGACAGACAATTGTTTTAATTTGTATGGACCAAGTGTACTAGTTATGTGATTTAACTTAACGCGCTTTTAACCTATCCATTAATTTTACATGGATCTAAGTGTTAGAGTAAGTACCTATATATCACTTCCTTCTCCATTTTCACTACCCCACGCTGTTGATGATTGAGAAAATTATATTAAAATCTCGAATATCTTCTAGATACCTATAATAAATATTTAGAAAATCAAAATATTATTTTTTGTAGTTTTTACCAGAGGATTTCAATCATTGAGAACTGCTCTAAAATCCTATATCTTAATTAATTGGTGCGTGGCAGGGATTTTCCGTACTTATGTAGTACTAAATACTCTATTTCAACAATTTTTCATCCAATTCAGTTAAGTGTGTGATTGAGTTATAAACCTCCAAACTTTAAAAGTAATATAAAGTTGAATAAAAACATAAAATTGTGAGTTATCAAAGTTTAGCTCACCGCCGACAACCAGTTTAGGATTTATTAAATGTGTTTCGCTAAAATTGAAAATAAAGATAAAATAATCGTGGGTAAGTAACATGTATGAGAACTCGTGTGTTTAACCTTTATTACCGTCGCATAAAGTGCATTTTATTATAATTTAATCATGCAGAAACACGTGTATTCTTTGATCTTCTTTTTAAATACTGTGTGAGAAAGTTTTTAACGAATTCGCATTATATTTTGTTTGTCAAATATAAGTAATTTTGAATTACATGGTACTGTATTTAAGAAGTAAATTAGCTTGGGGGATAGTTACTAAAAAAGAACTATTAAAAATTATAACTTCTGGAAATGAATGACCACTTCAGAAGGCGGGACTTCTGAAAATGTCACTTTTCGAACTATATATAAAATTATTTAAAAAATTATAAATTTTAAACATCGGATGTTTTATAATGGTTTTATAACACCATTGGCTTTTCGGTGAATGAAAACATCGAAAGCTTCAATTTCGAGGCATGTATTGTACTTACTGTCCATTGACCCTATTGTCATGTGACAAGTGGCAACGGGATCACTCCCCATCACACTGGACAGAGTTTCGGTGCCTGAGGTTTCAGAATATGCCTGACTATACCCTCGGGGAATATAGACGTGAGCATTATGCTATGACATGTTCTATAAAACATTTATGCTCAATTATTTTAACTAAACTTAAACATTTCCTGGAAAGGTTTCTTACCGGGTTTAAAATTATTTGATTTCCGGGGAAATCACTTCAATCAAAGTAATGGATAGGCCCAAAGCGCGTTAAGTTGATGCACACTACTGGTGCACTTGGTTCATACAAACTGGCACAATTGTCTGTCATCTCGGTGCATATTTGAAGTATATACTTACCTGTCAATTGTTTTGCTTCATTTTTCTGGTATGAAATGTTCGCGTAAGGGCCTATCCATTAATTTTACTTTGATCGAAGGGAAAACATTGGGCGTGGGTAGGCCTCTTGTACTGACGATCTGGTGAAGGCGGCAGGAACCCGTTGGATGAGGGCAGCGCAGGACCGGTCGTTGTGGTGATCCTTGGGGGAGGCCTATGTCCAGCAGTGGACATCCATCGGCTGAGTCCGCAATATTATTGTATGTCGCCACGAAGTTTCAGACTTATGCTGAAAAATGACTACAAAATCATTTGCCTGGTTATTCATCAACAAGTCAAGACCTATCAAAGCTGCTTTAGTAATCAAAATGACACTGCTGTGTTGTACTCCATTCAAAACCAGTTTCCTAACCGCCGATGCCCTAACGATTCTCACGCAAGACACGCGACCAATCTTCGTGTGTTTCCGTCGCTGTTCGGCTATCTCCGTACCACGATCCTCGCACGCGCCAGTCCTTCGGATGACTTCGGGTAACATCGGGAACGGTCGGGAGTTGTGATACCAGAGTCTTTGGAGCTTTTGGCGTCGCGCGTTTGGCGTCGTATTGGTGTAATAAAGCGCTGTTATAGAGACCATTAGAAGCCGATAACACAGTTGAAATTATTTATGTTTATTATGGCGGTAGAGTTCAAATTCTTGTTTTCGAAATTATGTATTTTCCTTTATTAACAAATGTATAGATTCAATATTTACTTACGTAAATATTACAATAGCTAGTAGCTATTGGTCACTGACCAAGCACTTACTTACTTAAAGAGAGACAAAGCAAACGATACTTTGTCTTCTGTCTGTGTCTTATGCTTCTGTTCGTTTCAAACAACATTAATTATGTACAACGAATACATATACATAAATTATACACTTTTTACTTCCCATGCAATGAGAGATTTCCGAAAGCCAAGAAAAATTTAACAATGTTTTAAATGGCTCGATAGATGGCGTTGACTCGAGATGAATGAGCCACCTTGCATGTAATAATAAAACACAAATAAATTTAGTATATATTCATGTTTTTAAATGTAATTAGAAAAATATAATAGAATTCGTCAACGGATGCGTCTGACTCAGTGTCATGCATTTTTTTTCTCCTAAATTACAGTCCAACTCGTCAACGCCATCTATCGAACGTTTTACTAGCAGTCAGACAACTAATCATTGATAAAATTAAATAATATCATGGACGGAGAATCTAGCCTGGACTTGTAGGTATTATGAAGACAACGATACATAATACAATACAGGGTGAAATTGATATCATTAGCATCCTTTTATACTAAGAGTCTACCCATCAAACTGAACCACTTTCACTATGGGAGCAAACTGATCGGAGCAAAAAAAAATCCGATGTCCCATACATTTGAGTCGTGTATGCAGCGGCGGCGGATGCAGTTTAGTATGGGACAGCTGATTTTTTTTTGATCCGATCGGTTTGCTCCCATAGTAAAAGTTGTTCAGTTTGATGTGTAGATTCTTAGTTTAAATTAAACGATGCTAATGATATCAATTTAACCCTGTATAGATACAAACATTCATGACTCGGATACAAAATTATTCACATGCATCATACAAATATTTGTCCCTTACGGGATTCGAACCCGCGACCTCCACAGCAGGCAAGTTCACTTAACGACTGTGCTAGCGGGCTGTCATTGATAATCTAGGTTAACACTTAGGTATTCTGAACGTCACCTACTTCGCCTCATGTTTATAATAATCATGACCCTAACTAAATGGTCTTCTCTATTTTATTGTTACTCAATAAGTATAAACGATTTAAAAAAAAAAACACTATTTAGTGAAAAAGGCTCTACAAGAGCGCAACATTTATAGCTCGTAGCACTAATATGGCAACACTACAGGAACGATTACCAACCTGTTTCTGCTACCGGTCGCTGCGCTGGGATCTTGACCTACCATTTCTTTTTTTAAACAGTTGATTTACTTTTTTCTTTTGAATTTGGAATTCGAAGTTTTTTTGTGTTTTTTTGCGGTCTTTTAATAAAATGTAACTAGTGTATCAGATATCGATTTACTTTGTTCAATTTTATTGATTTTGTTTACAAATGTTTTTTAAAAATATCATTAGTTTTAATTTGTCCATTAATAAAGGTTAAGTACATGAGTTCTCATACATGTTATGTACTTACCCACGATAAGTTTTATCATTATTGATTACTGAGATGTTACAGCCATGGTATTCAAATTAACTCAAATTACAGATTGACAAATTTTGTCTCTGACAGGACTTAAACCCGCAACGCAACGCCGCCGTGTGCTTTAAAATAAAAAAATAAAAATTATTTTTCAACATAGTTATTGTATTTATTTATTTACAAGACACATGAATTGACACGACTTAAATAATACATCACATAAACCAAAAGTTATTTTTAGGTGGCATAAAAAAAATCTGCAGGTTCTATAATATTCAAATAGTACCTACATTACATGCTCAGTTACAAATTATTCGAAACAAGAAAAACAAAAATAAATTAAAATCCTTTTTTTTGGTTATTAGTAAATAATATTAGTAGAAACATGGCAAAAGCTTCCTTCTATTTAACTTAGTTGGGGTTTTTAATTTGTGATGAATGTTAGTTTTTTAGTTTTATACATCACTACCATAGAGGTAGGAATAGAGGAACATACAGCTGAGAGAGCGAGATGTACCTAGCGGCACCACTGTATAATAGAAAGAGATACGTGAGGCGAATCAATAGAACCGTTTTTTAGTCACCAATCAATTTTTACAATTCGGTTTTCGTGAATAATTGGGAATCTAAAGTGAAATCGTAGATAATTTTGTGAAATATACTGACACTACTTCATTAATTTATCCACGATTTTACGTTAGACTCAGAATTATAGACAGTATTATAATTTTTGCCTGCGAATAGTCTCCAAAAAACATCCAAAAACTGTTTCATTTGACAACTCATGTCACTGACTCTATTCCTGTAAGGTATAATAACTTTATGATCACTACATAGTTATTCAACATAATAATTATCACATGGATAGCTTACTGGCGTCATTTATGCCACCGCGTTGTTCCGTTGTAGAGAAGATGCGGCCAGAATCTAATACCGAGCCGGTTGAAGATTGGATTGATCGGAACTTTATTTATACCTAGTCATAATAATAAAAAAAAAAACTAATCGTTACAGTTTCATTCATGCGCTTGCATCGTTATGCGATCAGTGACCTAGACTTACACGTTACACAGGGTGTCCTAATTACTACAAACATTCATACTTGCGAGGCCGTGGTGGTCCAGTGGCGAGTAACCTTGCCTGCCGTGCAGGAGGCGATGGTTCGATCCCCGTCCAAGCCGACTCGTACCAATGAGTTTTTCGGAATTTATGTACGATTTGTTACACCACTGGCTTTTCGGTGAAGGAAAACATAGTGAGGAAACCTGCATGCTTCCATTTCGAGGCGTGTGCCAATGTCCATTATAAGTGGCGACGGGCTCACCCCCCGTCACACTGGACAGTGTTTCGGTACTTCTGGTGAAACGTGGATGTTCTGAGGTTTCAGAATATCTCTGACTACCCCCTCGGGGAATATAGTCGTGAGCATATGCTTATGCTTATGCATTCATACTTCCTAGACATTATTCATTTTAGACATTAGTCGACTGATATACTGATGCACTAGTACATACTTAATAGTCAGTTTTCTGACAACTACTAAAACGCAACGCCAACAACGTCATCTATCGAGTCATTTGGAACTATTTTATTCTTTTTTAATTTCTTCTTCGGAAAAATGTTCAATTAAACCGACCAGAATTAAACTTAAGTAAGTAAGCTGGTTTTAGGACTAGTAAAACAACAAATTAATCTTCTTAAAAAAATATAAAACTCGTCACATTGAAGGTAAAATCTGGTTTTCATGGTTTGTTTCATTCTGCTGATCTGAATGACATTTAAACTATCTCGTCTTGCCAATGAATAAACTTTTCACTGCCACGAAATAAAACCGAAAATGTTAGTAACCATACCAACATTAACTGCATAAAAAAAAGTAGATCACTTCAAAGTTGGTATCAAAACTTCTTTCATATTGTAACCATCATATCATAATATTCATAATCCTTCTTATGCATCAGTATCGGCATATGCTCACGACTATATTCCCCGACGGGGTAGTAAAACATATTCTGAACCCTCAGAACATCCACGTTTCACTATTACCAAAACTCTGTCCAGTGTGACGGGAGTGACGGGTCGTTTTTATGAATACGGAGACCCAGTGTCACTGAATTTTTTTTTTTATTTCATCCACGGGAATTTTTCTGAAAAAACTGCTTTATAATTTACTAGCGTAGTTTTAGTTAAGTACCCGCTGTATAACATTGCAAAAACCAGTTCGAATTCATTATAATAAGTAACTAAAAAAAGTAAAAGATAACAGATAGGATGTGGGAACGATTTTCTGATGAAATTTATGATATCTCTAGTTATTGGCAGGCTTTATCAATTAGATTTATGAACGTTTGAGGATTCAAATAATTTGAAATGTGCCTGGGAATATGAGCTTAATTATTGAACATAATTTTATGATTTGAAAGTTAGAAAAAAAATAATTGGGTGTTAAAAAACGTTTAGGTTGTAGCTTCGACTTTTTTGAAAGAGCTGGTTTATTGGGAGTTTCGGTTTTCGATATTTCGTGAACGTTTTCGTTCCAAATTCAACTCTATTCCAATGAAGTTCGGACAAAAACGGCCATGATAATATATCGAAAATCGGAAATCCTTGCCTGGCCATGTACCCTTTCGATTTTCGATATATCGACACCGTTTCGGTCCTAACTTCATTGTAATAGAGTTGTCATTGGAACGAAAACGTTCACGCAATTGCGAAGTTCGAATGTCCGGGTAGAGAAGAGTACAAATGAGTTTTTAGACACAATATAGGTACATAGTCTGTACAATATATGTCCTTCTTAATATGCTGACACTTTTTTAAGAGGAGGATCAGACCGTCAAACTGAACAACTTTCGCTACGGGACCTGATATTTTTTTCGTGATTTCGATGTCGGTCCCATAGAGAAAGTTGTTTAGTTTGATGGTCTGAGCATCCCCTTAAAAAAGTGTCAGCATATTAAGGAGGACCCTGTATTATTATTCCGTTCTGTTAGACCAAACGGACAATAAATAAAATTTGGTACTAAAAACATTCAGAAAGAAATGTAATAGGACTAAACAGATAAAAAGCTAATTTAAGTCCAAAAATTTTCAGTACGAAATTTAATAGGAGTAAACGGACCACAAAGTAGTATTAACGGTTTTCTGGTATTTCATCCAACCGTTGACACGACATCCTAGCATTTATATAAATTTATATTTAACCTATATTCTACTAAACTAAATTAGTAGCAGAGACAATGAAGTTTAAGCCTAAACCGGCACAGTGGGCAGCTGCCAAAAACGACTGATAATAAATCAAGCCAGTCCGTGCGGTCGTAGAGTACCGATAGCAGAACAAGTACGAGTATTGTCAGTTTATTTATTATGGTATTGATGCCACAGCACTGCAAAAGCACATGATTAAATATCCCTACACATCGGAAGCTTCATACAAGCGGCCGTTATCGGTAGTTTGTGTGAGTGCACACAAAGGGTGCATCCAGTATTTTTTTTTCTAAATTAGTCAACGTTTTGAGTAGGTACCTACTTTGAGTAAAACAAGTTTAAGTACCTAAATAGGATTCAGATTTAGGATTACTAACAAGGTTAACACGGATAAAATCACAGTTCTAAAGCTATTACAATAGGCATGTGTATTGTAAGCATATGTATTGTATATAAAAAATCATCTAGTATTGTAAGCATTTTTACAAAATTTAAGTGACAATTTGCAATTAGGTGTCATAATAATATCGATTAATATTAAGTAAACATTAAAATAATTGATTAATAATTTATATAATTATAATTGAACAAAACGTAAGAGTAGCACCATCCCATTTCCTCCCGTGGGTGTCGTAAAAGGCGACTAAGGGATCTACCGGAAGATGGGCAGCAGCATCCTCTGAGTACACACATTCAATCCAACTGCGATCGCCAACCCGCCTGCCAAGCGTGGCGATTATGGCAAATCCCCCCATTTTTGGGGAGGTCTATGTCCAGCAGTGGACGTTTATCGGCTGATATGATGAATTGAACAAAAGGCAAGTGAATTTTTTTTTGTACGCACGTTTAATTTTGTGGTTTTTCAACACCACTTACAGATTTGTAACAGAATTAAATTGCACAAAACACACATAGAAAAATAGTTAAAAGTTTAAAACGAGAACAAAACAGTAACTTTTTCTTCTGTCGCTACAAAGATTATCTTCATCCTTATAATCTGGTATCTTCGCACACATTAGGTCGTGTGTTACATCGACATAGTATGCATAGTGCACAAAGAGATACCCCTGATACATACAGAACCCTTAACTTTATAGGGTTAATTTTATATCACTGCGGATAACTTCAGCATGTATTCTACTTTCACTAAGGAGCCAACTTCAAAATCGCGAAAAAAAATCATCTTTCCCATTCGTTTGAGTCTTTGATTATTTATTATAAGGACTCGCCTTGCGGTATCATTTCCCCTCTGCCACGGTATAAGATCAATTGATCATGTGTATTAACATTAAATTTTATACCTTGTCACTAAACGAGACACCCTATAATCGCGAAACAATAATTTCGAACATAGAACGTTTGGGGTTCACACGAGACTACTTTTCATGATTTTTAACATTCTAAATTAGAATCTAAAGTTATGGGGAATAAAATCCAAAGTTGCGGATTGCATGTTACCTCACCCCCCGCAAAAAGTGGCAGAAATGTTTGTTAGTAGAATTACAGGCGTTAATAGTCCTCATATAAGTAGTCAAAGGTTTTGAGTCGAATAGGTAGGTAATGCAGTTTTGTATGGGACAGCAGATTTTTTTCTTCGTGCAAGTTGTTCAGTTTGATGAGTAGAAGATGATGATGATGCATGCTGAAGTTATCCGCAGTGATATAAAATTTACCCTGTATACAAATACATTATACAAGGTGTTACAAAAATACAAATAAACATTTAGGGGTGGTTTAGACCATCAAACTGAACAACTTTCACTGTGGGACCAATATCAAAATCGCGAAAAAAAATGATGTTCCATACTCTACAAAATCGACTAGAGCTAAAACATGTATGGGATATGAGATTTTTTTTTTCGCGATTCCGATGTTGGTCCCATAGATAAAGTTGTTCAGTTTGACGGTCTTAACAAAACCCTTACATAAGAGTTTTAAATATTTATTTTTACTTATGAAACACTTTGTATATTCAAAATTTATACAAAAGTTTTAATTGTTAATTACAACACACTTTGTTGACAATAAAAATGTTAATTTCTCATGGTACTCAAACTAGTAAAGTTTGTAATATGAGGGCTCGGCCTTTTATACAGCATAAGCATAAGCATATGCATATGCTATGCAGAGATATTCTGAAACCTCAGAACATCCACGTTTCACCAGTTGTACCGAAACTCTGTCCAGTGTGACAGGGGGTGAGCCCGTCGCCACTTATAATGGACAGTGGGTACAACACATGCCTCGAAATTGAAGCATGCAGGTTTCCTCACGATGTGTTCCTTCACCGAAAAGACAGTGGTGTAACAAATCGTACATAAATTCCAAAAAACTCATTGGTACTCAACACAGATTTCAAATAATATTATGAATGGATAAAGAACAATTATCAAAAGTATGTAAATATAAATCCCGTTATCAATAGTCTTTGGCTACGAACAATTCGACAATTGGCATTGTTTTGTATTTTTTGTATAGAATTACAGAAATTGCTCAGTTGGGTTTAGGATTTTGAGGGAAACGCTTTCGGTCCTATACCTACAGATGAAAATCAGGTTGAAAAATGTTTTCTTACGTGTAAGTTTTTTCAATTAAATTACTATAAATTTTTTACTGTAAAGGTGTAAGAAAAATAACCATCTCTACCCATCAAACTTAACAACTTTGACTATGGGAGCAAATCAGTCAGAACGAAAAAAAATCTAGGTATTGCAGTTTAGTAATGGGACAGCTGTCTTTTTTTGCGCTGACAGGTTTGGTCCCAGAGTTGTTCAGTTTGATGGGTAGAGTATGTGTTTTAACGGTTAATGACACTTTTCCTTATACCCTGTATAACATTAATAATAATAATAAACCCGCAGCGCACCTTATAGAGAGCTGTTGGTGAGTGGCGACACCACGGACCCGATTCTCCAGAGGGCCCGGATTGATTTGGCCCTCACCTCCTGGTCGGCCAGGAGTGGAGTCGCAAGAGCGGAACCTATGCTCCAGGTTGGAAGTGTAAAATGTCATAACGCCGGGACCTGCTGACTGGTGCGCTTAGCACCGGGCACTGGCGCCCGCAGACTCACCTCTCTACCCCATCCCATGCCCATCAAATGAGTTGTCAAGTCACCGTCTGCCATTTTGGACAAACCTGAGACATTTTTTACAGCAGGCGTCCCGAGTCTCTCCGCAATAACCCAGATTTCCCGGCCTACCCAGTTCACCCCCATGTCCTTTCTCACAATAGTCTTTGCGCCAAGCGTGGTCTGTCTATGAGTGTATTTGCATATTGCATTCAGCGCCCGCGGCATGATCGCGCGATAAAGCGCTATCGCGCCCTAGCTCCCTTTCTTTTTGCGCGCGAACGAACGAGTTAGCAGGCGCGATAAAACGTTTATCGATGTACCATGCCGCGGGCGCAGGGATAGATTCACGATTGGTGCATCCCATTGCATTTAGATAAATGTGTCTCAAAGGGGCCTCTACGTGTTGGACCTGTGTCCCCACGCAAGCCTTCCAAAGGTCCGGGCTACGGCCCGTGAAATACCAGCTGAGATACATTATAATAATGATGAAATTCTTGCAGATTCTTCATAGCACTATTAGCTACGTATGGAACTTACAGACTGATCGATGTTGCAGTGAGGGCAATATTTAACATAACAACCGAAAGGCCTACCCAAAGAACCACTACTACAACGACGTAAGTCAATTTTATTGTTTTTGGTGGCGCATCAAGAGAGCCTCTCTAAACTTAATAGTACTGTAGCCGCGGAACTTTTTAATTACCAAAAAGATTACCGATTGCCTCGAAATTTAAAAATTTCTGTCAATTTTGATGATTTTTTTCTGTTACGACCGCTTGTGATCTGTAAGACTTAGGTTTTTATTATTAGTCATTTTGTACCTACACCCGAAAATTTCACGTCATTAATATTTATAATTTCGGGAAATCCCCTCGTTCAGTGCCCCAGTAGAAGAAGAACCTATAAACAGTTTTTAGGGTTCCGTACCCAAAGGGTGAAAACGGGACCATATTACTAAGCCTACGTTGTCCGTCCGTCCGTCCGTCTGTCCTACCTATTTAGGGCTGTAACTACTGAACCGTAATAGCTAGACAATTGAAATTTTCACAGAATATGCATTATTATAGTGAATTTGTTGAAAAGTAATAAAAATGTCAAAAAAATTTAAATTAAAGTGGGTCCGTATACAAGAAACTAGTTTTCTTCAACGTTTTTTCTTCTCGCTCTATCGTAAAAACGGTAATACATACAAGCTTCGAACTCAGTGTGATTATAGACCAAGCTCTACAGTATAACAACAAATAATAAAAACCGGCCAAGTGTGAGTCGGTCTCGCGCTAAAGGTCCCGGAGAAAACAAAACTTTTTTCTAAGTTGATAAATATTTTGTGTAGTGGTGTGGTACGGAACCCTCGGTACGCGAGTAGCCCGACTTGCACTTGACCTATTTTTATTTAAACATTTATCTTTTTCAGTACACCACCTCCGACGACCAGAATGACTAGGCCGAAACCAAGACATCTAAGGAACAGAAGACCAAGGCCTACAACAGCTTCTACCATTTCTACTACCATAAAGAGAAGAAAGAAAATTCATAAAAATACAAGGTAAAAATCATGGAGTAGGTAATCGTATAATTTCTCAATGTATGGAATAGATAGGTATGCATGTAGCATGTAGTAGGTACTACACACAGAATAAGCTTTATACAGGGTGTAAAATTAAACTAAAATAAATAAAAGTAAATTTTTGTTGCAGACATCCAGACTGGCATCACTTAACACATCCTCATTACCACCCTCATCTGTTGGACATACAACTCAGAAAACATCTGCATAACACCACAACTGTTACTAGAAATCCATTCTTTTGGACAACGTCCAGGTAAAAAATGCATTTTCAAGTTTTTTGCCTAAAAATAAAAATGTCTCCAAGTGGGATCACACTCAATGACGCATTGACGGAGCGGCAGACGTCAGTCCGTCATTTGTGAAGCAAGGAGTTGTATGAAACCGCACGTAGAAGCACACACGGTGACGTATTGACGGTTTCGTCTGCCGTTCCGTCAATACGTCATCGTGTGTGAAAGCGCTAAGTGTAAGGACACACCTACGGAATGTTTCGCGCCGAACGTTCAGTTGAATTCGCGTTAACTAGGAAATATGGCACGTCATGGGGCGTACTGGTGTGTCGCCGGTATAGGGAAAAGCGTTGCGCGGGTATTAAACCGAACGATTGGCGTGGAACGTTTCGCAGGTGTATCCCTACACTTACACTCAGTGGTAGAAGCGTGTGGACGCATTATCTAGCCGTGGCGAAGGAGCAGAAGGCGGCGAACTTTTAATTCATCATCATCATCAGCCAATATACGTACCACTGCACAGGGCACAGGCCTACCCTCAGGGAGGGTATATGAGCGTTAGTCCACCACGCGTGCACAATGCGGATTGGTAGACTTCACATCCGCATTCGAATTTCTTCTTCAGCGTATGCAGGTTTCCTCACGATGTTTTCCTTCACCGTTTGAAAGCAGTTGGTATTATCTTCGTCTTCTTCGGGTTCCTCTCCATTACTGGAGGTTGGCAGTCAGCTCTGCATATCCCTGTCTATCTCTCGCCAAAGGAAACAGCTCTTCGTCGCTAGCGATGTCTGTCCACTCTTTCAGGTTCGCGAGCCATAGCATGACGTGAGTTGGTATTATCACGGATTATAATTATGTGTGGAAGATATTTATACGTTTAAAATTGGTGTTTTCTTTGCAGTTCAACGACAACTCGTAAAAAACGGTATCCAACCCGACGTACAATATTTCGACTCAAGAAAAGATCAACGTAAGTGTAACCGTAAACGAACTTTAAAAAAGTAAGGTTCTCTACATTAATTATACAGGGTGAAATTCCAGTTTAAAGATATTTATTATTTCTCAAAAGAACAATACAGTTCACTTATAGAGAATACATAGTTAATTAAGTAAAGTTTAATTTTAGATCGAGTTGGCTTAAGATAGAATGGTTAACAATAATTATTTTTAAATATATAGTAGGTATACGTAGATAGGTAGGTAAATTTTTTTCACAGATTAATACATGCTAGAGATATATGTTTTCAACTTGTTCTTAAAAATATTGAGAGATTGAGCGGTTTTAACATCATTTGGAAGGTCATTGAACAGTGTCACTCCCTCAAAAAGTATAAAAGTAAATTAATAATATCATTAGCATCCTTTTAAACTAAAAGTCTACCCATCAAACTCAACCAGACCAACTATGAGAACATAAAACTGTGCGTGCATAGTGATAGGCCTTCAATCATAGGCACTGATGATAGGGTTTATCAGCCTTGACTGGCTGATACTATCTCATATTTAGACTTATCAAAGTGTGAATCATACAATTTTTAACCCCCGACGCAAAAAGAGGGGTGTTATAAGTTTGACGCTTATATCGGTCTGTCTGTTTGTCTGTCGGTCTGTCTGTGGCATCGTAGCTCCCAAACGGGTTGACCTATTTCGATTCTGTTTTTTTTAATAGAAAGCTAATTTTTACCTATTTATAACTTTATACCTATTTATAAACACTTACAAGTTACCTACTTTATTTAGCTTGAACCGCGCGATAGTTGTTAGATACATACTATTTTTAGATTTAATGAGGAAACCTGTAATTGGTCATATTTTTAAGTTGACTGTTACTATGTTAAGATTGATATGTAACACTGTTGGTTTCCCAATAAAGAAATTAAATTAAATTAAATTTTTGCGAGTGTTCTTAGCTTTGTTTCATGAAAATCGGTTCAATGAATGTGTCGGAGACCGCAAATGATTGTGGAGGCCTCCGCTTATTGCAGCGATTTTATCGAGCGATAATATCGCTGCGATTTTGCAATAATTGTTTCCAGTACATTTTGTATGGGGACGCGCGCGATCCTACACACTGCCGCGATATTATCGCTATAATATCGCTGCGATTTTGCGATAATTGTTCTCAGTACATTTTGTATGGGGACGCGCTCGATCCCACATACTGCCGCGATATTATCGCAACTCTTTCGACTACATTCAGTGGTGGGGCGCATGCGTGACGCGAATCGCAGAATCGCTGCAGTGTGTAAGGTGTCGCGATATCGCTGTCGATAATATCGCTGTTTAAAATCGCTCGATAATATCGCTGCAATGTGCGGAGGCCTTAAAAAAATCAATGGTCATTTCATAGTGGTCCCCCATTAATTGACACAAAATATCAAGAGAGAAAACCTAAAGGAGATGCGGCCCCGGCCATAGAAAAAATGCCAACGGTTGTATACAGCTGTATATTATTTTATAATGTATGTAATATTACATTTAGGTATCATGTATGGACCCTAAAATAATTTTTATGACGCATATTTTGGTAAAAAACACATAAAAATATCTAAATTGTGGAAACACCGGTCACCGGTAATTTCAATTGACATTGTCTGATATTTTTCTATTGCCTTAGTATTGCCGCTTTATCATTTTTCTTTTTGAAGTATACAATATCTGGCATTTATCGCCGGATGTCCTTTGCTTACATAAAAAATAATAGGTGACCGAATTATTTTTTAATTTTTAAAGTTTGTTTTTGTGTTGGGGGTTTTTTAAATTTAAATTTAATTTTTCTAATATTTTTAGGTCTACAACAACGACTATTACAACTACTATGCCTACGTTTGAGACTACCAAGGTATGTTAACTTTTTTGAAATACTTGTACCTTCGGACCATGTTCCTGAGGATATGCATTAACTTTGGCCTACTTTTCAGACCATTAAACTGGTCATTTTTAGGTTTCCGTCGTCACACAAGGAACCTTTACTACTTTCGTATTTCGTATTTCGTTGTTTTATACTTTCGTCCATTTTATCTGTCTGTCTGTCTGTATGCCCCGCCTAAATAACACGCTCATTTTTGCAACTAATAAAGATTTGATTTGATATGGAGATGACATTTTAAATGACGTCGGCTTAAGTAAGTAATCAAAAATGTTTATTCACATTTTTTTTTTATTTTAGTACCCAGGTGACGCCGACTACTCTGAGACTACGGTAACCGAGGTACTTTTACTTTTTTAAATACTTGTACCCTAAATACAAATACAAATACAAAATACTAAAAAATACATAAATTTATTTTTTAGGACCCCGAGACTACGCCTGGCCCTACGGAAGTAGGTATTTTAAGTGCGTTCACACACGATGACGCATTGACGCAGCGGCAGACGTCAGTCCGTCATATGTGAAGCAAGGAGTTGTATAAAACCGCGCGTAGAAGCACACACGGTGACGCATTGACGCACCGGGTGTAGTTCTATGGACTGACATCTGCCGCTCCGTCAGTGCGTCATCGTGTGTGAACGCTCTAACTTTTCTGAAATACTCGTACCTTATGGCGTATCCCTCACTGAACGACCTTGACGCTTTCAGAGCCGCCTCACCTCACTAAACTACGTAATTTTAATAGGTATACCTATTTTTGTGCAGTGGGCAGCCAGTCCCCACAAGGTGGATCGACCGGAGATAGATATCCAAAACCGGGAGATCCTAAGTTTCTTCCCCTCATTGGTGTTACCTCCTTCATTGGACCATGTATTTGAAGGGTGAAGAAAGCAAAAAAAAGTATCGGGGCTAACACGAAAAATCCCACTGGGTCAAAGTGTTACTGGCTTGCCAGCCCCCACAACAAGATAAGATAAGGTGGACCGACGACCTGGTGAAGGCGGCGGGAATCCGTTGGATGAGGGCAGCGCAGGACCGGTCGTTGTGGCAATCCTTAGGGGAGGCCTATGTCCAGCAGTGGACGTCCATAAGCTGAGATGATGATGATGACCTATTTGCGACTGGCTTGTCCTCCAATATGTCACTGTAGTGCCTTCTATTCTAGTCCAAGGAAATCAAATTCGAAAATCATAAGAATTCGCACCAAATTGTGATATTATCTAATTACTTAACTCATAAATACCTAAAAAAATTGAAATTTTAGATCACAATCTTGCCTATACAAGGTGTGTCGCAAGTAATGACTTCGACAGTACATGCAGGCAATGCAGTTTCTTTTTTGAAATATTTAGGTTTTCTTTGACACAGGTTGTGTTAGGTTTAATATGTATCTATTATAAAACTATTATAAAACTGTAAGTGAAGTATGTCTGTACATTGAAAATATTTACAAAAAAAAAGATTATGATATGGTTTTTTAGGTATCCCTGACTCGAAATCAACCTTTTTTAGAAATGTTGTGTGTGTCTGTTTGTTTGTTTGTTTGTTCGCACATCACCCAAAAACTACTGAACCGATTTTTATGAAACTTTTATTGTTTGATAGATGATCTGACTTAAAATCTGGTTAATTATTTGTGCGGACGAAGTCGCTGGTAAACACTAGTTTTACATAAAAATAATAAATTTATGCCATTGATCTTATCAATGGCATAAAGCCGAGATGGTGAAGAATATTGCTATATGTGTCATTAGTTTGTATGTCTTTCAAAAACCAGCAAAATATGGCCCTGCGTTTACATAGAGACGGGAGCTTCATGGATGACATTTTAGAATTACTATTGTGTATGTTATCAATAATTTTTAGTCATACAATTTTATTTATGTTTTAGGACCCGTCACCCGATGAATAAGGCGCCCCCCCCCCCCCCCCCCCCCTCCCTTTTGTAGTATCTGTAATAAAGTATTTTAAACTTCATTCATCAGTTTTTATTTTTGTTCATCATCTTTCATAAACTACAGGGTGAAATTGATATCATTAGCATCCTTTTAAACTAAGAGTCACCCATCAAAATGAACAACTTTTAACAAAGGAGCAAACCGATTAGAGCATTGAAAAAAGTCCTCTGTTGCATTTGAGTCGAGTAGACATTGCAGCTTAGTATGGAAAAGCAGTTTTTTTTTGTTCCGATCGGTTTGCTCCCATAGTAAAAGTTATTCAGTTTGATGGGTAGTTAAGGGAGTGGTTTAGACCATCAAACTGAACGACTTTCACTAAGGATCCAACAACGAGAAAAAAAATCTACCGTCCCATACATTTTAGTCGAGTCTGTACCTACTGCAGTTTTGTATGGAAAAGTTAATTTTTTTCACAATTTCTAATTTGGCTCCATAGTGAAAGTTGTCCAGTTTGAAGGTCTGAAGCCCCTTAAGTATTACTAGGGTGATTTGTTACACCCTGTATAGAAGGTCCAACTCACAGCCGTTAGACCACCGCCGCAGGCTTCACACCTTGTCTGGCGGAAGATCTTCCCTTTTCAATGGAGGATCCTCCCACGTAGTTCTTTCATATGGGTGTAGAAAACTTGTAACAGGATCTTATAATAATAATATCCTTATTATATTAGCTAATATTATCGGATACATTATAAAGGCTTGCCTCCCATAGCTTATTAAAAAGTAACATAACACTTCTGTTCTATAGCGTTGCCGTTGTCCTTTTTACGACGTTGAGATATGAAAAGGGATTTTAAGAATATAGAGTCCCATACAGGGTGATAAAAAAGTAACTTATAAACATTTAAAACTTTTTAGGGGGTTGTTTAGACCATCAAATTGAAAACCTTTCACAATGGGACCAATATCGAAATCGCCAAAAAAAATTCAGTTGTTCCATTCTAAACTACAAATCTACTCGAGCTAAATGTATGGGATAGCTGTTTTTTTTTCGCTATTTGCGATGTTGGCCCCTGAGTGAAAGTTGTTCAGTTTGATGGTCTAAACAACCCCCATAAAAGTTTTAATTGTTTATTTTTACTTTTGCAACATCCTGTATAATTTGTACTTACGGAAGAAGTCGCGGGTGATCTTAAGCACTATTTAATTATAAAAATGTTTTTTTGTAACAGCATCACGCAAAATCTACGGAACCGATTTTGATAAACCTTTTTTTTCACCTCACAAGCTCGGAAAGGTTCTGTTTATCATTCGAAATCTGAGTGCAAAAGAGCATTTTATCCGCTAGCGTGGAAAGAGTTTTTGAAATTCGAATCTGTCAATTCAATATTTTTATATACCGCCATTCCACTGAAAATGCTTAGTAACTATTTCGTGACACTGGCCAGCACAAAAATAAAAACTTTTTGAAATGTTCTTTTTAGCAATTCACTTTTTTTCCTCGCTGTTGTGAGGTGAAAAATTGTGTGTTTCGCTCGGCTGCAAAGTTATTCTGCGTCTCGTACCTTTGAAACCTTCGCTAGACGCTCAGGATTATATTATTTGAACCACTCGCTTCGCTTGTGGTTCAATCCTAGAATCCTTCGCTTGCTCAGGTTTTAATAAAAGTACTCGCGCCAAAAAGCAACTTTGCAGCCTAGCATAACAAATAACTATAGTTTGTAAGCTTCAAAATCTGGATTTAAAAGGTAGTAATTTGTGCGGGCGAAGTTGCGGATAAACTCTAGTTTACAATAAAGTCAGCTGCCTCTAAATTTCGTAAATCTATTCCGATATCAACACGCTAAGGATAGTATATTGTACTTTTAACGCTGGCCTCACATGTATAGTGTTACCTATAGTATCTGATGCTGATATTAGTTTATTAGCTTTGTTAGACGATAATGTTTACATTTTAACTTTTTGCGATATTAACTATGATATTTAAAGACTGGGCTTGAGCCTGACGTTAACTTTAGAACTTCCGTAGTATCGCTAAGGTTCCGTAGTCAAACAAAAGGAACTCTTATACTTTCGTCCTTTCTGACTGTTAGCCCCGCCTCAATATTGCTCTTATTGAATCGGAATTTAGCGTGAAGTCATATAAAATGTGGTAGTTGAGTAGAAACAATATTAATTTTTTTTACAACGGAAAAGAGGTTGGAAAAATTTGTTTTTCTTGTGATTCACTGGTGTCATTGGATATTATTTATTTTTTTATTATTTAACTTCGATCTTATACTTAACTGCTATACATAAAATAGAAATTCGCCAAACTGCAGAACAGTTTGTTGGCGATACGCTCTTAGCTATAATTACATATAAACAATTTGTACATGCGAGCGATGCACTATACACTCATAGTTATTTATTTTTAATTTTTTTTCTTCTCTAATATTTAACGTTTCTGTATCTTAATGTTATTATTACATATTCGCTTTAGGTGAAGTTCTAATACCGTAACACTTTCTCATATTAAATTTATACATAAACTCACGACCATAATCCCTTGCGGGGTGGTCAAGCTAGAGTTGCCAGGTGTCCCGATTTGCGCGGGACGTCCCGATTTTCAGGGGGTAGGGGACGCGTCCCGATTTGCACCTGATCGGGACACTAAATGTCCCGATAAATCAATTGCCTCAGGCGACACTTTAATACGGGCGGCAAATTCGGGAAAAATATCGATTGATGTATCTCTCTGTTTATCTCAATTCGTAGAGCGGAGAAAAGTAGAGCTCGCTTCGCTCGCACTAATTATCTGTTTTAATGACTGTGCCTATACACATAATCCTAAAGAGTTCTGACCACAGCTAAAAGATGTGGTGGTGTAAAATTTTCGAGCATGTGTCGCTCAATCCATATAGCTATTACTTAGGTTACTTTGAACATATTTTGTACGTAAAAAGCTCTGGCTCTAACCGATTTGTATTAAGAGGAAAAGTCGAGCTCGCTTCGCTCGCTCTACGTTTCTATTTTTGCATGAATAAATCAAAAGATGTCTGACCACAAAGCGAAAAGATGTGCAAAAAAAATTTCGAGCTCGCTTCGCTCGCACCGTTATTTTTTAGACAATTAAGATTAATTGTCTAAGATTTTCGGTTATGTTAGTGAGTTGGTTTTTGTTGGTTTACTGTTATGAATGTAAGTGCGTGCTTGAATTTAAATATTAGAATCTTATTCTATTGTTCAAACTGTGTACAAAAAGATGTTACAATAAGATGGAATCAACGCAATTAACCGCGTCAATAATTAATACTTAAACTAAAATTTTATTGTAATACCTGTTTTATTCTGCTAGTCCAGTAACTCTGACTAGTTATTATTATGTAGGATTACATTCAGATGTACGCACTAGTAATTTAAGTTGCAAAACGCAGTTAATTTTAAAATACCTTGTTTTTTGTGTGTCCCGATCTACAACCCTAAATCCCGATTTTTTTTACCTTCTGCCCCGATTTAAAACAAATCGGACCTGGCAACCCTCAAGAACCTACATGATTTTAAATGTATATTTATAACAATATTACTTATTATATAGATGTGGTCCTGTGATCGATGTTGGTCCGATAGAGAAAGTTGTTCAGAGTGATGGTCTGATCATTCTCTTAAAAAACTGTCAGTGTATACCTACTATTAAGTTGGACGATGTACACGTCAATAATCACTCACACAATGAAAATAGTCAAGATAGCTTAATCATAATATTCTAAGTATTCACCTCGCCATAACTATTAATAAAACATGAATAAATATCCCTACAGAACGAAAGCTTCGTGCAAGCGGCCGCTGTGTCGGTGCACTCACACATAGCGCGCGTTAGAGGACGTACGAACAGAAGCGCACATACACCCGGGATATGTTGGGGTAGGGCCGAGGAGAATATTATATGACTCCGTATGGCCATACAATGAAAACATGTGAGTAATGGCCATATATTACCGAGGAGAATATACATATGGGCCCTACCGCAATGCCACAAAACAAAGGTGTTCAATAATCTGTCAGTGATAACCTAGGGTGCGGAAACGTAGACCCTGACGATAGGACTAGATCTTAAATTCAATGTCGCTCGTAGCGAGCTATGGAGAGAGCTATGCTTGGTGTTTCTCTGAGAGATCACATCAGAAATGAAGTGATACGTCAGAGAACTAAAGTGATTGACATAGCTCAGAAAATTAGCAAGCTGTGGCAATGGGCTGGTCATATTATCTGCTGAAGGACTGACAACCGATGGGGTGTCAGAGTTCTAGAGTAGAGACCGCGAACTGGCAGGTTTGGCAGGCGCTTTGCTGCCCGCTGGACAGTCGACCTAAAAAAAGTAGCGGGCAGCGACTGGATGAGGAAAGCCGGGACAGAGTTTTGTGGCGCGCCTTGGGAGAGGCCTGATGATGATGAACGAGATACAAGGCGTGATATAGCCGTATCACGTGCAAGATGCTACGGCTTATGTTCGTACGTCATCTACCGCGCGATGTGTGATTGAACCGACAGCGTCCGTTTATACGAAGCTTTCGCTCTGTAGGGATATTTACTCACGTGCTAATAACAAATCGTGTAGGCGAAATGTCTGTCTATATGTCACTGTGTACTCCCACGCCCCTGTCAACCGGTTCCCAATCTAATCGATTTGTATTTCTTGTTGTCACTACAAGATTGCTAAAATCTGCTATCGAATATTGTATTGCAACGGCAAATAGGAAGTACAGTCAGCTAAGAAAGTGGTCCGTTAATTTTTTAAAAGCTTCTTAGCTTATGAAAATATTGAGATTGGAAATGCTCTAGATTTAAATTCAAAATAATACCACAGAATATCTAAAATACCAACATAAAAACGTTCAAGTTTCACGCTCTATCAAGTCCTATTCTTTTCCAAAATTGCTGTCCCCTAACAGCTGTTAGGTTTACCCCTAGGGTTTATAAATCTAAACCTTAATATTCTGACAAACTACCAATGTTATGCTTGTGTATGGGACCTTATTTCCTGAAATAATAATTTTTTTTAATGTTGTAAGTATATTATAATATGATTACAACTACAGCTATTTAATACGGTAGTAATAATAGTACCTACTCTGTGATACTATATAACATTAAATTCCGATCGCGCAAAATGTATGGAGAAGCTGATCTCGTTGTTGGTCCCATCGTAAAAGTTGTCTTGATGGGTAGTATGGGTAGGTACTTTCTCACCCCTTTGAGTTTTCGGAAGCGGTTCCCTTACACCCTGTGGGGACTTGCCATAGATGTCAACACCCACAAGTTATAGCAAAGAAGCTAACAGATGGCGATAACGTCGCTCTCCGAAATATGCTCCATACAAAGACAACGTTCACCGTAAATACGTAACTCGTAACCTACTACGAATAAGATTCACAATCGAATGCGAGACATAAATCGCGCAAGAGAAATAATCACAGAGATTCGATATAAATACAAGGTCCAACTAAGAACTGTTGGACCACGGCCGGTCCTGGCTGGTGGAAGATCTTCCCTTTTCGATGGAGCAACATTTCCAAGTAGCACCTCCATACTTATTTATGTTCTGATATCAACTCAACAAAACAAAAGAAGCATAGAGGCTGCTGCTAAAGATTTCACAAATTCACAAAGTTTTTTTTCCGCTACAGAATTTTTAAAGCACTTTCAAAACTATTCAAAGCCGCAAAGGACTTAACTTTTGAAAAACAAAATGTCCGCAAACGCTTTTGTAGAGCCGAGACGGGTAGAAAGTATTTTGTACAACGACTAAAAGTTGACATTGTTGAAGAAAAACTTACTTTAAGCTATGGAAGTATAGCGTAGATTTAGCTGAAACATTTTTTGTTTTTATTTACGGTGTAGCAATATTTTGAACTTGCTTCAACCGGATATAAAGGCCTCCGCTCATTGCAGCGATTTTATCGAGTGATAATATCGCTGCGATTTTGCGATAATTGTTTCCAGTACATTTTGTATGGGGACGCGCGCGATCCTACACACTGCCGCGATATTATCGAGCGATAATATCGCTGCGATTTTGCGATAATTGTTTCCAGTACATTTTGTATGGGGACGCGCGCGATCCTACACACTGCGGCGATATTATCGAGCGATAATATCGCTGCGACTTTTCGATAATTGTTCTCAGTACATTTTGTATCGGGACGAGCTCGATCCCACAAACTGCCGCGATATTATCGCAACTCTTTCGACTACATTCAGTGGTGGGGCGCATGCGTGACGCGAATCGCGGAATCGCTGCAGTGTGTAAGGTGTCGCGATATCGCTTTCGATAATATCGCTCGATAAAATTGCTCGATAATATCGCTGCAATGTGCGGAAGCCTTAAGTATTTTTATAGTAAGAGCTAGTCGATCATTATGTATATCTTGGACAGTGTCCTATTATGTAAAGAATGTCAAGTAAAGGTCTCAAGACGTTAGTAGACATTAGTGTAAGCTGCTTTCGATAAGCTGGACGACATGCACCGATACAGAAAAATGTCACAATATTTAAAAACTAAGCTTTTTAATCAATGTGTCTTGCAGGTAGATGACACGATTGTGTCGAGACCTCCGCTTCTAAATACCTAGTAGACAAAGTTGTTTTACGTTATGCAATACAACCTGCCCACCAAATAATTTCTACTCTACACGTGTTGTTGTTTGTTCTGACACAATCGTGTCATCTACCTGTTAGTCATGGATTTCCGCAAAGTAACGCCTGATTCAATCAATTTCAATCTGTCTTTCCCAACATGATGACATTATGGTGCCAAAACATGGACGCTCTCTGAGGAAACTATACACAAAATCAAAGTAGCACAGAGAGCCATGGAGCGCGACATGCTATCATCACCCGTCATGACCACGTCTCACAAACGTAGATCTGACATCTAACTAAGGTTCAGGAATTCCTGGAGCGAATAGCCAGGTGGGTTGACGACATCTGGAAAAGTGTAGGTAAGACCTGGATGCGACTGGTACAGGACCGAGAGGGATGGCAAAATGGGGAGGTGGCTTATGCCCTGCAGTAGGTAGATCACTGACTATGATGATGATGATGAACCCAATGGGAGCCAGCTGGACCCCCCACCGATGACCACTGAATAGATAATTACTATTCCGATCTAAAGGGCTGTATATTTTGAAATGTAATACGATGCTAATTGACGCAAATTTGATGGCGTCTCATTTACCCAAATTGCTATACAGGGTGAAATCGATATCATTAGCATCCTTTTAAACTAAGAGTCTACCCATCAAACTGAACAACTTTTACTACGGGACTAGAATTTTCAAAATTTAGTACCGTAGGGTAGGGTAGTAGGAAATAAATCGGAGCAAAAAAAAAAACAGCTGTCCCACTAAACTGCACCCGCCGCCGCTGCCGACACGACTCAAATGTATGGGACAGCAGATTTTTTTTTGCTCCGATTGGTTTGCTCCCATGTAAAAGTTGTTCAGTTTGATGGGTAGACTCTTAGTTTAAAAGGATGCTAATGCTTCTTAAAACACATGAAAATAAACCATAAGCATAAGCATAAGCATATGCTCACGACTATATTCCCCGAGGGGGTAGTCAGAGATATTCTGAAACCTCAGAACATCCACGTTTCACCAGTAGTACCGAAACTCTGTCCAGTGTGACGGGGAGTGAGCCCGTCGCCACTTTTAATGGACAGTGGGGACAATACATGCCTCGAAATTGAAGCATGCATGCATTCCTCACGATGTTTTCCTTCACCGAAAAGCCAGTGGTGTTACAAATCGTACATAAATTCCGAAAAACTCATTGGTACGAGTCGGCTTGGACGGGGATCGAACCATCGCCTCCTGCACGGCAGGCAAGGTTACTCGCCACTGGACCACTAATGTTCGTCCTTCTTTTGTACGTGTCCATCGTCAATGTTTCCGTCTATACGTTTGTCCCTTTCTATAAGTTTTTGTCGTTGGATTAGAAAGAAACAAAGTTGACGTCGGAAAAATCAACGGAAACCTCCAAGGAGTATTTTCATGTTTCACCGCTTGTAAGGCAGTCTGCCCTCCACTTATAGTAACCTATTTCCAGCTTCCTGATAATTCAAAACTCATCATGATTACAGCCCATATACGTTCCACTGCAGGGCACAAGCCTACTCTAAGGGAGGTTGTATGGGCGTTAGTCCACCACGCGTGCCCAATGCGGATTCGTAGCTATCCGCATCGGAATTTCTTCTCCAGCGTATGCATGTTTCCTCACGATGTTTTCCTTCACCGTTTGAGAGCAGTCGACATTACGTACATAAGTTAGAAAAACTCATTGGTACATTGAATGTGGTCCGTTCGGATTCGATCCCGGATATCAAGATTGATTTTCCATAGCTGTCCGCAACGCGTCACCGACGCTTTTAATTCAAAACGAAGTCCGGTAAAAAACTTGGTAAATTCAACAAAACATAGATTATTTACAGCTCTATGTCTCTTAACGAAACCTTAAGGGTATATTATTCGGAGCGCGCTCCATACAAACGTACTATGGTGATATTTTCAATACTAACAAATTAAAGTCAATGAAATTTTGCAGAAACAATCTAGAAACAAATTTTTATGCTTGTATGGAGTCAGATTTTCGTTGAAATGTATAGTTTTCAAGTTACAGTGCCTCAAAGATTTTCATACAAATCTTAAATTAATCCTAGCATTGAAACTGTATATTTTAACGAAAATCGGACTCTATAGAAGCATAGAAATTTGTTTCTAGGATGTTTCTGCAAAATTTCATTGAATTATTAATTTGTTAGTATAGAAAATATCACTATACTATCACTAGTACGTTTGTATGCAGCGCGCATTTTCGCTCTCGGAATAATATTCTCTTAACAAGTTCACACTGACACCCTGGAGAATTGACTACCAAAAGTAATCCTCAAAGGGTAATCGACCAGGGTCGACACCTGTTAACACCCCGTACAATTAAGTCAATTTGTTGCGTTCACAAAGTTATCTTGGTAACCCTTGAAGACTTATCCATTTGGGTTACCTTCATGAGTTTTAAAGGGTTTAGCTGGTCATTTTCTTGAGGGTAAAGCTTAAGGTACCTAGATAGTTTCTTGCTTGACAAATTCCTTATAAGAAGAATTGTTCTTCTAATTCTAATACTTGTCTTAATATTGTGGCTCCAACGTAGTGGTGATGATTTTGCTTATATGGAAGCCGACCCCAAGTAATGGACTAAGAATAAATAAAGATATCTTATACACAATTACAGACATCACAAAATCATCATCAGTTCGGACAGAAACAGTCACGATATATATACCGAAAATCGGAATTCCGAGTAAAGGGCCTGATCTTGTATTTGCACGGAACAAATTCCATACATTTAGTCTGTAATGACAAGTAAATAATATTCATAATGAAGCGCTTAATAAATTAATGCACTCATGACCTAGTTAAGTCAGTCATTTTACAACAAAACTAAGCGGCTCAAGAAACCAACTACAAATTACTTCAACAATAAACTTACGTCAACTAGTTTCGGCGTCTTTAAGCATAGCATATGCTAACGACTATATTTCCCGAGGATATAGGTACCGAAACTCTGTCCAGTGTGACGGGGAGTGAGCCACTCGCCACTTATAATGGATAGTGAAAACAATACATGCCTCGAAATTGAAGCATATAGTTTTCCTCACGATGTTTTCCTTCACCGAAAAGCCAGTGGTGTTATAAATCGTACATATTATATTCTGAAAAACTCATTGGTACGAGTCGGCTTGGATGGGGATCGAACCATCACTTCCTGCACGGCAGGCAAGGTTACTCGCCACTGGACCACTACGGCTTCGGCTTGGTCTTTACAACTTACACAATTCTTCTGCATACATCATACCTACATACTTAACTACGAGGCATTTGTGAACCACGGAATACCCCTACAGTATTAAAAATTAAAAAATATGGTGACAAAAATATCATGGTTTATAGCCACCTCCGCGTTTCTTTCCTAGTATTATTATAGTTGTGCAGAATTAACAGAATGCCAACGACATTTACAAAAAGGAGTGTAGTTGTGTAGGAAGGAAGGCGAGCGGAGAGTCGGGGTTCAGTTCCGGTGACTTGCTAACGTAGGGTTGGTACGAAGAGAAAATAAAAAGATTTTTTTTATTTACGTTTAAGAATCGTGCTGGCAAGTAGCCTTGGCCTTCCATGCAGGAAGCGATGGTTCGATCCCCGCCCATGTCGCCTTGTTCCAATGGGTTTTTAGAAATATCTGTACCATTTGCGTATTTTTACCCGACTGCGACAGAAGGAGGGTTATGTTTTTCGAGCGTATGTATGTATGTATGTATGTATGTATGTATGTATGTATGTATGTATGTATGTATGTATGTATGTATGTATGTTTGTATGTCTATTTCTTTGGCACGCGCTACAGCCTAAACGGCTTGATGGATTTTAACGTATAAGGTGTCGTTAGATTCGTAAAAATCGTGAGAGTGTCATAGGGTACATTATTTTAATATGGCGTATGCGAATTAGAAAAGAGAGGGGGGAGAATCCAATTTTTTTCGTAAAAAAATACAATATGGGTATCAAATGAAAGCTGGTGAAGAGCAGATTCCAAATATATATATATTATATTATATTTATGCAACCATTTTGACACAAGACTAAAAAGTATGAAATAAACTAAATTATTTAGAAAAACAAAAAACCCGACTGCATAAAAAACTATTAACTGAAAAGATAAAAACAAGCACCTTAAATCAGCTATAATAACTTTGTTTAAGCAAATTAATACAATTTGAATGTTATTACTTATTAGGTAGGTAGGTATTGCAGGCGCACAGTGTTTTAAGAAGTGGGATTTGGTGACGTCCACGTTTTATTCAAGAAATCGATAGTTTTTCTAATTCTGAGTGCAAGAGTAAAACTCCGGCTTCGATACGACTTATAGTTTTTTTTATAAATAATGTCAAAGTTTCCCAAAATCTGGGTCATAAAAAGAGGAAAAAATTCATAAAAAAAGAACTGAAATACTTTTTTTTGTTTTGATTAAACCTTATAATTGGACCTAGTTATGCTTAAACGTTCCAATCCACAGAGACCTCTCTGTGGATTGGAACGTTTAAGCATAACTAGGTCCAATTGTGTACAAGACAATACACCTTTCCACAAATTTTTAACATTTTACTGCGAATAGGTAACGAAATATGAGCATTTTTCGTGTTTCAGTTTTCATGTTTTTACTCGACCATAAGACCGTATTAGGATGAGATTTCTACACCGAAAAATTGTTTATACCCTCCTTTATAGGTTCTAATAAAATCACAGCCTAGTTCCGTTTTATGTAGAAGTTATTGTTAATTTTAGGTTTGTCCGGAATTTCCGGGCTTAGGGTTGTCATGTAACTTCAAATTAAATATTAAAATTTTTAGGTTTTGTATGAAACACTAATTCAACATTCTTGCTTGCTTCTTAGAAGTGTCTGATTATACAATATTTTAATCATCTTTTCTATAAGTTTATGTTGTAATTTCTACTTTTTTTTTGTTAACATTTTTATTAATAGCTGTATTCTACATAAGCAAATTATACTCTGTTAGTGCCGTAAAAACAGACAATGTTTATGTATGTATGTATGTATATGTTGTAATACTATTAAATTGAGAAGAAAATAAACTTGGATTGTTAAGACGTGAAAATTTTATTTTAGAGTGATGTTCCTATTGACATAGAATTAGAACGAAAAAAAGTTTAAATAAATATAATTAAAGAGTTTAAATTGACTAAAAAGGTTATAATACAACATCCCCCCTCAATTAAAACTCTCCAAAACACATTAGGAACAATAAAAAGACATAAAAAATACTCAACTATACACAAGAAAAGCCTAGTCCAGCAGTGCACTTTATATGTGCAACTGTTCCTAAAGGTTTCGTCAATATATCGGCATAGTTGCATATAGATGAAACAAACTGAATATCAACTGTCCCATCTATCACTTTGTCTCTGATAAAGTGATAACGTGTATCTATATGTTTCGTCCTTTCGTGATGGACTGGGTTGTGGATTAAACTCTGTGCACTCTGACTGTCGTTATATACTACAACTGTATCTACCATACCTATTATTTCAAACAGAAATCTTCGGAGATAACATGCTTCCTTAGCAGCAGCAGTAAGTGCCATGTACTCTGCTTCGGTTGACGACAATGCCACAGTTGGCTGCTTCTTTGCCTGCCACGCAACAGGACTTCCAGCCATTGTGAAATAGTATCCAGTATACGATCTTCTGTCCATACTACAATTCGCCCAATCGGCATCGGTATAACCCTTTAGGTATTCTCCACATTCACTGTAACTAAGAGCATAATCAATAGTACCTTTCAAATACTGTAGTACTCTCTTCGCTGCAATCCAATGTTCTTTACTGTACTTTGTATTGAACTGACTTAAATAGCTTGTAACAAAAGCTATATCAGGACGGGTGTTTACTGATAAGAACATAAGACACCCGATAAGATTTTGGTATGGGAAAGATTCATCTTGACCAGTTCCATCGGTCAACTTTTTTAGACTTGATGGAGTATTAACAGTCTTGCAATTTTCCATACCAAATCGTTTTAAGAGGTTTAGGATAAATGTTCGTTGATTTACCTTGATTTCGCCGTCTTTTCTGGTAATATTTAAACCTAAATAATATTTCAATTCCCCAAGATCTTTCAACGAAAACATTTTTTCCAAATCACATTTCACCTTTTGAAATGTCATGTCACAGCTATGAAAAACAATAATGTCATCTACATAGACAGCTATAATGACCAGTTCATTACCAAAAAGTTTTTTATAGACGCATGGTTCTGAAGGAGTTTTTATAAAACCCAACTCTACCAATGTTTTGTCTAACATTGTATTCCAAGCTCGAGGCGCCTGTTTCAATCCATATAAGGATTTCTGTAACAGACAAACTTGATTTTCGTGACCCTTCTTAACAAAACCTTGAGGTTGATGCATGTATACTTCCTCTTCGAGGTTTCCGTTTAGGAAAGCTGTGTCAACGTCCAAGTGTCTCATCTTCAGATTCAATTCCGCTGCCAAAGCAAACAATGTACGGAGTGAAGAATGCCGAATAACAGGAGCAAAGGTCTCATTGTAGTCTACACCTTCTACTTGCTTAAAACCCTTCACAACTAGTCTAGCCTTATACTTCATAATATTTCCGTCTGCATCTCTCTTTATTTTGTAGACCCATTTACAAGGTATAACCTTTTTCTTTGTATCAGGCCTATCAACAAGCTTCCAAGTATTCAACTTGATCAGCGAATCGTACTCCTTTTGCATTGCTGTTTGCCATTTATCAGCATCATCAGCATTTACTGCCTCTGTATAAGATTTTGGCTCATCCATGTCTTCAACAGATACCATATTGGTATAAAAATCTGGCTGTCTACGAGTCCTAGTAGGGTATCTTCTTATTTGTTCTACAACTGACTCTTCTTGCTCTGGACTTGCAACATCTTCTGATTCTGCTGAATTATAATCAAGTTCTTCATCATCACTGCACCCAGAATTTTCTTGAAGCACATTTTCGTCATTCTTCTGCTCAACATCATCCATAAAAATAATGGCTTCTGGTTTTGCATTTTCAACGACATTACCTTTTAACTGTGTGAAACAATCTTCAAAAAATGTCACATCTCTTGACTTCTGCAGTTGCCTTGGATTTGAAGAATCTCGGAAAAAATATCCATTAGGATCTTCTGAATATCCTACAAATATCACTTCTTTTGCCTTTACATCCAGCTTCTTCCTATGACAAGCAGGAATTTGTATCAACGCACGACACCCAAACACACGCAAATGGCTCAGATCTTCCTTTTGTCCGTTCCATCTTTCTATTGGTGTCTGACGTATTAACGCTCGATGCGGAGATCGATTCTTCAAGTACACCGCTGTCTTGAATGCATCCTGCCAATATGCCTTCGATAGTGAGCTCTCAGCTAGCATAGAGCGTGCTTTCTCCACTATGGAGCGATTGGTGCGCTCTGCCACGCCGTTGGACTGTGGACTGTATCCAACAGTCGTTTCATGTATCACTCCTTTCGATGTTAAATAATCGGTAAACTCTTTATTAACATATTCCTTACCACAATCTGTTCGCAGCGTTTTTATTTTAATACCAGTCTGCGTTTCCATAAATGCTTCGAAAGCACAAAACTTTTCCTTCACCTGCGACTTTGATGCAATAAAATACGCATAAACCATCCGCGAATAGTCATCAACAAAGAGTAAAACATACTTATTACCCTGAAATGACGTTTCAGACATCGGTCCACATAAGTCTGAATGGACCAATTCAAGCTTAGAGGTAGCTTTCTTATATGCAATGGTTTTAAAAGGCTTCCTTGATTGCTTTCCTTCAACACAAGGAATACAACTGACTTTATCTACTGTTGTGTAATCTACACCTACATGTGAGTTTTTCAACTGATTCATACCTATGCGGCACAGGTGACCTAATCGTTTATGCCAAAGTTGGTACTTGCTTAACGAGTCAGAATGCACATCGTATGCCACGTTCGGGTAGGAATTTGTAGTACAATCCAGAGTGTACAGCCCACCACTGACAGAACCATGTAGAATCACCTCACCTTGAACAGAAAAATCAGTACCTTTATAAAAATTACAACCATTTTTATCAAAAAGAACTACAAAACCTTTATCAACTACCTTTTTCACAGAAATTAAATTACTAGTCAGATCAGGTACATACGCAACGTCTTTGATACTATCTACCACTCCACACGCCGAGTTGATAGATATATCTCCAATGCCTCCGCATTTAACTTTTTCACCATTGGCAACAGTTACGGTGCTGCCATCCTGAGCCTTCAAGTCTTTAAACCAATCTCGCCTTGACGACATATGTTTTGATGCACCCGAGTCAATGTACCATTTGTCACTCTCTGAAAATGAAGTCCCCAGTGCGCTGAAGGAGGTAGAATCTTCCTTCTCTTCTTTTGAGGAACCTCTTTTCTTTTCTGCCTTCCGCAATGGACAGTCAGGTCGTTTGTGACCAGGTTTATGGCATTCATAGCATACTATTGACTTTGGTTTAGAATTTGTGCCCCTTAAATTCTTGGATTTAAATGCTGTACCTGTATCAACAGTATCACTCTTTGACATTTCATTTAATAACTTCTTCTTTACTAAATCAGTAGTTACCACAAAGTTCCCGTTTTCTAAAGCCATTATCAGAGGTTCATATTTGTCTGTAAGTCCACCCAACAAAATTGCAGCAATCGACGAATCATCAATAACTTTTCCGATATCCGCCAAGTCTTGAGCAGTACTCATTACAGCATTTATGTACATTTCAATGCTTTGAAAATCGCTTAACGAAAGTCTATATAACTTTCTCTCTAGTGCTAATCTCCTGCCCATACCTTTATCTTCATAGGCTTCTTGAAGAGCTGTCCAAGCCTCTCGAGCAGTATTGGCACTTCTTATATGTGTAATCGCCGAGCCATCGACTGCCAAGCATATTTTCGCTAAAGCTCGCTGATCGTTTCTAATTACTGTGGCGGCTGGTAAGGTGTCTAAACCTATACCCTCTATTAATGCCCACAAGTCCTCATGGATGAGATAATTCCTCATTTTAAATTTCCAAATGGGATACCCTTCTCGGGAAGATAGCAGCGGTATCTGTCCAGATCCAGATAGACATCTATTAACCGTGCCGTCTCCAAAGCTCATCATAAATTTCAGAAACGATATTTTCTCCGACTCACAAAATAAAATATCTAGGTATTCTCACGTGATCCTTGTATTTAATTTTCTCCTCTTCGTGCTGATAACGTGTTGTAATACTATTAAATTGAGAAGAAAATAAACTTGGATTGTTAAGACGTGAAAATTTTATTTTAGAGTGATGTTCCTATTGACATAGAATTAGAACGAAAAAAAGTTTAAATAAATATAATTAAAGAGTTTAAATTGACTAAAAAGGTTATAATACAACAGTATATCCATCGGTTTCCTCGTAACTTCTAAACTACTTATCATAATTTGACAAATGAGGTATCGTTGGAAGCGTCTTATCGTCCACTGGTTATAGGATATTATTATGTGACTTTCAAAGATGTATATTGTAATAAACCAAAATACCCAAAATAATTTAAATAAAAAGTAAGATCAAAAACTAAAACTCGAATACTGAAAAATATCGCTCTAAAAATTATGAAACATGAAAACATTCTGATCTGAAATTGTTATAATAATAATATGTAGGTATACAAAATACACAACAAAATTTCAGATGATAATATTTTCTTGTTTCATACTTTTTAGAGCGTGATTTTTCAGTAGCTGGGTTTTAGTTATTTATTATTTGTTTATTTCCTCTTTGGAGAACTAACAGCTAAATAACAGTTATATTTCAACATAGACAAATTGATGGTCAGATGCTGACAACAAGTTATTAAACTAATTTTTAATAACGAAGTCTTAATAATAGTTTTGTTCAAGGGTCGTCGTTCTGCTTCTGCGGTTACTACAATTCGACATTAATAGTTAATAATATTCTAGTTAATAGATATAAAATTTTCGAGAGTACGATAGACAAGATTAATGGCAATAAATTATTATGATTATGATTATGATTTAAATCTACACTAAATTTTTGGGCGTAAAAATGATTGATTTTGAGTTAGCAACAAATATCTGCTAAATCATTATATAAGCGTTAGTCGGGGAAATCTACGGATTTTTGTATGGAGTAGGTTGCATTAATGGCACTTTAGATGATAATTTGAAATATAGCTAGGAATAGAAATAATCCCTGATTTTGTATTGTGTATTATTAGATAATTAAGACATTTACAAAACATTAAATTAAACAAAAATATTGTAACTGGTGATTTTGTACAGGACTGCTTTGTTCAATTCGTTTTACGTATAAAAATAATAATCCCCGTTTAATATAGTAAATTAAGAGGCCGTAAGGTGGTATGAAAAAACTCTGACACCAGGGCTTGCCCACACGATAAGATGAAGATAGTAAAAAGTAGACAAAAGTATTATAAATTAACAGCAATACTAGTTCAAACACAATGTAATAAAGTGTCTATAATGCAATCTCAAACCGTATTTTTCCTAGACTACGTGTCAATGGCGATGATATAACACAAAATTGGTTTTTGTAACTCGCAATTATTTATCTGGATAAAAATATAAACGACTTCGGTATTCAAAAATATAACGTATTACCGGATATGAGTAAGTGACAACCCTGAAGGAAATAGAAAATTATTAATAACTTCTACATAAAACGGAATTAGGTTGTGATTTACATACTACCTATAAAGGAGGGTATGAACAAGCGTTCGGTGTAGAAATCTCATCCTAATACGGTCTTATGGTCGAGTAAAAACATGAAAACTGAAATACGAAAAATGGTCATATTTCGTTACCTATTAGCAGTAAAATGTCCAAAATTTGTGGAAAGGTGTATTGTCTTGTACACAACTATAAGATTTAATCAAAACAAAAAAAAGTATTTCAGTTCTTTTTTAATAATTCGTTATATGTTTTACGGAATCCGGATTTCGGATTTTTTGTCATTTATTATAAAAAAAACTATAAGTCGTATCGAAGCCGGAGTTTTACTCTTGCACTCAGAATTAGAAAAACTATCGATTTCTTGAATAAAACGTGGACGTCACCAAAACCCACTTCTTAAAACACTGTGAGGCGGGGACAAACCAATAACCAACAAATAGGTCATTTTTCTTTGTCCCCGTTTGCGATACCTACCTACCTAATAAGTAATAACATTCAAATTGTATTAATTTGCTTAAACAAAGTTATTATAGCTGATTTAAGGTGCTTGTTTTTATCTTTTCAGTTAATAGTTTTTTATGAAGTCGGGTTTTTTGTTTTTCTAAATAATTTAGTTTTTTACTACTGCCATTGCGGTGAAAGAAATCATATTGAGAAAACCTGCATGCTATTCATTTACTATCCAGCCTATATTAAACGTTCCACTGCAAAGCACAGTCCTAACCTCAAAGAGGGTGTATGGGCGTTGCCGAGACTTCTCATACACATCAGAATTTCTTCTACAGCGTATGCAGGTTTCCTCACGATGATCTCTTCCACCTTTTGAGAGCAATCGGTATTACGTACATCATTTCGAAAAACTCAATAGTACATGGCATGTCGTCCGTGCGGATTCGAACCCGGATCATCATGATTGAGTGTCCATACCTCTCACCAACGCACCACAGACGCACCAATTTTTTTTTTTTTTTTATAAAGCTTAGTAATTAATGTTTTTAAATAAAAACTCCGCATCGCCAACCCTACTAGAAGACGGTGCACTTATCTCACAAAGCAACCGAAGTGAGGCTCACTGCACGTAAATAACACCCTTTATATGCTGTATTTTGTACTCCCTGTACACTCTACTGCATAATAGTGGTATCGTAAGCAAATATTTGGTTAATGCTTTGCCCACGACTTTGTTTTGTCCATTTAGACATTAGAAGTGGTTTCAGACTATACTTTAGGGTATAACAATTACTAAGCCAATAATATATAATAACATTTAATACATAATTCTGAAACTCTGTTGCAGAAACGCTCATTAACATTAATCCTCTATGAAATCTCTTGCTGTTGCGTGGAAGAGAATGAAACGGTTGAAAGGGGTCGCCCTAGGTGCACGTACGCTGACCAAATCGGATGTGTACTGAAGAAGGGCCAAATAAAATGTACCCGGAACCGACGAGCTTGTATGAAGAGACTTATGAATGTTGAGGAGGCGAAAGATGTGTGTCAGAATCGTAGCATGTGGCGATCTATTGTCTCTGCCTACCCCAGTAGTGGGACATAGGCGTCAGCATATGTATGTATGTATGTACCTTCATAAAATTTGACCTGCAATTAGAAGAGCCCCAAGCCATGGGGCCTCGCGAAAACTTGCCCACATAAAATTTTTGTCGTGTGCCGCATCTGCCTACGGGAGTAAATCTATTTAGTCGACTGTACATAAGTAGCTACTTTGTTCCTTGTACTTATAGAATAGATACTATCCACTCCAACTACACATTTCACGCATGAATTTTTCAGCTTCAGCCTTAAGTGGTACAGGATTTAGGGGTGACAATTGCAACCCCTTTCGTATGTTACCGCTGGCTTAATATACAGGGTGTAACAAAAAATCTGCTGTCCCATTCATTTTAGCCGAGTTGGTACAGCGATTTTGAATGGGAAAGCCGATTTTTTTTCGCGATTTCGAAGTTGGCTCCATAGTGAAAGTTGTTCAGTTACAGCACCCCCTTAAGTATTACTAGGGTGTTTTGTTACACCCTGTAGAGTCTTTCTACGTATGAAGTGCTAACAGAACGTAACCCGGGGATGAATAACATACGAAATCGAGCACAAAAAATCTGCTGTTTCATACAAAACAAATATACTCGGCCCAAATGTACATTATGGGACAGCTGATAATTTTTCCGCGTTTTTTCATTTTGGGCCCATAGAGCTTTTTCTATATGCTGACTGTTTTTCAGGGGATGATTAGACCATCAAACTAAACCACTTTCTGTATGGGACCAACATAGAAATCACGTCGAAAAAATCAGCTGTCCAATTTTGGGTTAAGAAGGTTTGCAGTTTAGTATGGAACAGCTGATTCGATATTGATCACGTAGTAAAAGTTATTCAGTTTGATGGTCTGAAGTATCCCATAAAACTATGTATCGCATTTAAGTTTATACCTTGTATTTACCCTATTTTACACCACAATTTAGTTGGTGCATTTTGTATCTGTTATTAAGTTCAATAGCGTGGTCGTGGACCCGCGTCGCCCGAACATACGATTCTGAGGTCAATGTCCGCCCGCGTCCTGCGTACTGCACGCAATGCGCGTACCTTAAGCACGATAATAATAATGTTGTTAATCATAAAATCAAATAAAATCAATCAAATCATTAACAATATCATTAACAAGTGCCCGCTGGTTCAGTTTTGCCAACTAATCTATATAGGGTCACACACAAGGTACGCGCAGTGCGTGCAGTATGCGGGCGCGGGCGGACATTTGCCAGGCCATTGCCACGCAATTGTACTCAGTAACAGATACAAAATGCGTTTCTTAAGTTTCGTCGAGTAATTAAATTTAACCTTATACAGGGTGAAATTGATATCATCAGCATCCTTTTAAACTAAGAGTCTACACATCAAACTGAACAACGTTTACTATGGAAGCAAACAAATCGGAGCAACAAAAAAATCAGCTGTCCCATACTAAACTGCACCAGCCGCCGCTGCCTACATGACTCAAATGTATGGGACAGATGATTTTTTAGTTGCTCCGATTCGTTTGCTCCCACAGTAAAAGTTGTTCGGGTTGATGGGTAGACTCTTAGTTTAAAAGGATGCTAATGATATCAATTTCACCCTGTATAAGTAAATGTAGTAAGGGTTGAACTACACATGGCCGCACGCGATCGCCTTTTTCCGTCGCTCCATCCTTTTCTGTCACTCAGGCGTTCCTTTGCTAGAGCATATAAGATAGACGGAACGCGATCGCACGCGGCGTGCTGTTCCGTGCTGTTCCGTTCCGTCTATCTTATATGCTCTGGCAAATGATGTTCCTGAGTGACAGAAAAGGATGGAGCGACGGAAAAAGGCGATCGCGTGCGGCCATGTGTAGTTCAACCCTAACACGACGCTACTAAATATGCGTACGTTCGTATATAAATCATTATAAATCTAAAACGTCGTCGCAATTTACACGCATGGTTACCATTACCTGACTCAAATCACAAAGCAAGGTCCATGCAGTCTCACAGTAATAAATAAGCTCGTTTGTTCGTATGCTGCGTCGACACAAAGGCATCCTAACTTCGCTAACTTATTAATACAACTTTGCCTTAAAGCAGGCAGCGGCTAATCATTGAATTAGACAGTTATTGCTATAGTTAGACGGAGTTAGACAGAAGCTTTGATGTATAAAGGTAAGCGCATATTACGACGCGCCGCATCCGATCTGGCTGCAGCGTAAAAATTAGCCCAAATCGCTTCTGCAGGGTGATCACTAGCATCCTTTTAAGACGCTGTTATACCGTCGAGGCCGTTTTTTGAACAAGAACGAAAGTGTTTTAAACTGTGTTTTAAAGTCTGAAATTAAATTATGTCTTATTTAAGGATCGGGCGGATGGGCGACTGTTCTCAATTACACGATTAGATTAAGTTTACTAGATAGAAAAAAATCCCAAAGTTACCCCTTTTTGTTATGTTTTTTCAATACCATGATTAAACTGCTGATATTTAACTTTTTATTCTTGTACTTAACTAAATAGGTACATTAAATATTTCTAGTGAACTCAGGAGAAGTTTTAGCTTAGAAACTCCCATGAGCAAAGAAATTGACGAAAAACACGTTTTTTTGCGATCCTGCTTTCAATTGGAGCGGGATGGCTAATTGTAAACTTATGCTTGCAAGAAAGAGACGCTTGCACTGGGATAACCTAGCCTTAAACGAAGAGTCTACCCATCAAACTAGACAACTTTTACGGATGGGAGCAAACCGATCAGAGCAAAAAAAACGGATGTTGCATACAATTGAGTCAAGTAGGTATTGGAGTTTAGTATGGGATAGTAGATTTTTTTTTTGCCGTATTGAATTAGGAAAGTGTCAAAATTTGATTAATTAATGATCGTGTCATCAAAAGTCTATCGATCATTTTACATTTCGAAAATGGTCCTTCCAATTTAGTATCGATCATTGATTACTTCTAATGGTAGTGTATGAGTACAAGGATTGGTAGGTAGGTGGATGGTAGGTACTTGGATTAAATCTTTACCGGTTGATTTTTTTTATCGTTCAGAAACATTCAGGGGTGGTTCAGACCATCAAAATGAACAACTTTAACAGTAGAAGCAAATTTAAAATCGTAAAAAAAAATCGGCTGTTTCATACGTATTTTGATTCTAGTAGGCATTCAGTTTAGTACGGAACAGCAGATTTTTTTTGCGAGGTTTGGTCCGATAATAAAAGGGGTTCAGTTTGATTGTCTGAACCACCCCTGAAAGTTTCGGAACAGTAAAAAAAATCTAAAGTGCGGATCTGCCGATCGATTTTCTAATGGGAGGTTCCAAAATAATCTCGTTTTTCGACCCATGTTCCTTATGGAAAGATTCACGGTCTGAATACACCCTTAAAGTTTCGTTACTAATTAAAAACTAGTGTTGTTTCAGCTACCCCCCTTGGCGATGGCCTTAAAAACGGAATAAATCTATCATAAAATTATAACTCTCAACTTACATAAATAGTTAAGTAATTAACTAAATCCTAAAGCTTATAAACACAACACCCACCAATGTTCCACAGTTGGCTAAAACAATAAAGACTAGGTATCTCTGAATCGAGTTTGCGCTAAACACAATGTATTGTGACCGTAATATGTGTAAATCGTTGGCATCAGACGAAATGCTTCGCTGTTTGGCCGTTGTAAGCGATCGGTGTTTCCCTTCTGCGCCATTTTTTATTTGGTTTGGTAAAATTTTATTTGTTTTAACGAACAGTTGCAGAAACGTATGTAATCTCTTGCTAGCTTGCTATACTCCATTCGAAATAGCAACGATTTATAGTACTGTAGCCGGGGGACTTTTTAATTAACAAAAAGATTGCCGATTGCCGTTTAGAAATTGTTGTAAGGTACTAAATGACTAATATAAAAACCTGATCACAACCGCGAGTAAAAAACCGCGAGAATTATTTTCCTTGCGAGTTCGCACAAATTATACCAGATTGTAAGTCAGATCATATGCTATCAAACAAAAAAAGTTTCATCAAAATCGGTTCAGTAGTTTTTGCGTGATGCGCGAACAAACAAACAAACTTGTCAATAGATTGCGCTATACGTCATTTAAATAAATAAATAAATAATAAATAAATATTATTCCTAATTTTTATTCCTCACGATTTTTACGGTTTTATAATAGTTAAGATTTTAACATTGCCATCTAGCGATTTTTCGATTTACAAGTCTTGGAAAACGCCTTATTTGTAATAATAACCGAAGAGTGTAAACAGGAATAGCCCTAACGAAATAGGCGTACCCCACACGAGGTCGCCGTTAATATAATGTTTTCCATTTTCTCTATATTTGTGCAGGCCTACCGGCAATGTCTTTAGTTATAACTTACTTATACAGGGTGTTAAATTAAATACGTTACAAATTAAAGGGGGTTCTTGACCAATTTTCAATATGGAGCCTAAAAACTTTAGAAACCTAAAAACTTTAGGCTTACCTAGTTTCGACTAGGCCGAACTGATTTTGAATTATTATTTTCATACACCCAAAACCCACCCACCTATAATAGGTACCTGGTGTAAGAGTTTTTTCAGACCGCCTTATGGCCTCTGACGTGGTTTTTATGTAGGTAACGAGTACTCCCACCAGAGGTAGTAGCCGGGACCGACGGCTTAACGTGCCATCCCAAGCACGGAATCATCTTTCTTTTCAGACAATCTGGTGATTCAGCCTGCAAAGTCCTAATCAACAGGGGAAAAACGCACAAAATGAAATATCACTAGGTGTGCGTGGGAATCGAACCCACGACCTCCGTGTCAAGAGCCCAATGCTCTTAACCATTAGACCACGGAGGGAGTTGATGAAAATAAAAAATAAAAACTTGGATGCATGAACTTTAAAATACTTTATTAGGGATACATAACAAACGTGGGTGTTGTAGTCGGAGTCTTATTTGTAGTTGTAGTCTTATTTGTAGTCGAAGTCTTATTTGTAGTCGTAGTCTTATTTGTAGTCGTAATCTTATTTGTAGTCGGAGTCTTATTTGTATTCGTAGTCTTATTTGTAGTCGAAGTCTTATTTGTAGTCGTAGTCTTATTTGTAGTCGTAGTCTTATTTGTAGTCGTAGTCTTATTTGTAGTCGTAATCTTATTTGTAGTCGTAGTCTTATTTGTAGTCGTAGTCTTATTTGTAGTCGTAATCTTATTTGTAGTCGTAGTCTTATTTGTAGTCGTAATCTTATTTGTAGTCGTAGTCTTATTTGTAGTCGGATTCTTATTTGTAGTCGGAGTCTTATTTGTTGTCGTAGTCTTATTTGTAGTCGTAGTCTTATTTGTAGTCGGATTCTTATTTGTAGTCGAAGTCTTATTTGTTGTCGTAGTCTTATTTGTAGTCGTAGTCTTATTTGTTGTCGTAGTCTTTTTGTAGTTGTAGTCTTATTTGTAGTCGGAGTCTTAGTCGCCCGCGCCAGTTTCGTAGGAGTCCTAAAAAATAAATAAAATTATATGACTCAAAATTCTTAATTACTTACTCAATACTTTTAGTGAAGCGTACTAAAATTGGCAAAACGGAACAATTATGAAATCATCTCGGTATCTTTCTCAGTCTGTCCGTCCGTCCGTATGACACGGGCATTTTTCTCAGAGACCGTAAGACTTAGAAAGCTGAAACTTGGCTTAGATATAGCAGTTTTTGATCCAATATCATAAATGAAGTCAAAAAAGCTTAATTAGGTGGCAATTTACCGTTTTTACCTCCCTAAATTGCCACCTAATTAAGCTTTTTTGACTTGATAGTGAACTTGTTCTGTTTGGTGGTCTGAGTTCACCGTTTCAGTTTTGCGGAGAACTGTCCCTACCTACATACAGGGTGAAATTAATATCATTAGCATCCCTTTAAACTAAGAGTCTACTCATCAAACAGAACAACTTTTACTATGGGAGCAAACCGATCGGAGCAAAATAAAAATCAGCTGTTGCATACATTTGAGTCGAGTAGGCATCGCAGTTTTGTATGGGACAGCAGATTTTTTTTTTGCTCTGATTGCTTTGCTCCCATAGTAAATTTTGTTCAGTTTGATAGTTAGATTTAAAGGATGCTAATGATATCAATTTCTCCCTGTATAAGGTACGAACCGTGGTGGTCCAGTGGCGAGTAACCTACTTGCCTGCCGTGCAGCAGGAGGCGATGGTTCGATCCCAGCCCAGGCCGACTCGTACCAATGAGTTTTTCGGAATTTATGTACGATTTGTAACACCACTGGCTTTTCGGTGAAGGAAAACATCGTAAGGAAACCTGCATGCTTCAATTTCGAGTCATGTTTTGTACCCACTATCCATTATAAGTGGCGACGGGCTCACCCCCTGTCACACTGGACAGAATTTCGGTACTACTGGTGAAACGTGGATGTTCTGAGGTTTCAGGATATCTCTGACTACCCCCTCGGGGAATATAGTCTTGAGCATATGCTTATGCTAAGGTACGAGTATTTTAAACAAAAGCAAAATAAAATTACCGGGGAAGTCGGAGACAGAATCGTAGTCGAAGCCTCAGTGTCATCGGACTCCTAAAAATATATTGTATGTGACTAAAAATTCTTCTTTTCATAATTAAGTCTTGTGTCAATAATCGGAGACTCCCTCCGAAGCTATGACTAGCTTCGGAGTCTCCGAAGTAGTCGAGAACCCAAAAAATAAATAAAAATGTTTGAATAAATATTTTTGATTACTTCTTTTATGTAAAGCCTGACCAGGAATATAAAAAACCTGGTTTGGGGGCGCTGCAATAGACGACCTTTAATGACAGAGTTCCAAGTACAAAAATTAGTTCCAATGATTTCCCGCAACATGGCGATGTATTTTATTTTCCTGGTCGGACTTTAATTATTTATTAACATAATTTGCTGTACATAACATACCATTAAAAAAGTAAAAAAAAAAACAACGAATAAAGAAAATAAAAATCCTTGAGAGGTGTTTTGTACACCTCATTTAAGGCCTCGCCTTGGGGCGCCGTACCCAGGAAGCTGGCAGCATTCCCCCTCTAGATTGCTAGCCTTACTTCTTTTATTATTACTATTCTGCCGTTTTGGTGAAGGAAAACGTCGTGAGGAAACCTGCATGCTTCAATTTCGAGGCATGTATTTTATAAGTGGCGACGGTGGTGGTAGCTTTAAAAAAGATTTGACGTTTAATAAGTGTGCTTCAAGCTCCTATATTGAATAAATGATATTGACTTTGACTTTGAAAGGCTCACTCCCCGTCACACTGGACAGAGTTCGGTACTACTAGTGAAACGTGGATATTCTGAGGTTTCACAATATCTCTGACCCTCTCCGGGAATATAGTCGTGAGCATATGCTATGCTATGCATGCATGCCACAAATACAATAATAAAATACAGTACAATGTTTTATTACCAACAAGAGGTAATTTCAAATCAAATCAAATGTTTATTTTGCATAGGTACTAAGTGTACAATTATGATCTTTTTTATGTGTTTTTTTTTTCTTCTTTTCTTATTTGTCATTGTGTAATGTCATCCAGATATAAGGTACGAGAAGAAAGTTTGAATAGGTACCTACCATGGTAGTCTCAAACGTAGAAATGGTAGTTGTAGTAGTCATTGCTGTAGACCTAAAAAATAAATATAATTGTGTTACTAACAATTTTTGATTACACAAGGCGTTTTAAAATGTCAAATAATTTAAACAAAGAAAAGTTATATGGCAGGCGTAACACTTACGTTGATCTCTTCTTGAGTCGTATTATTGTACGGCGGGTTGGATACCGTTTTTTACGAGTTGTACTTGAACTGTAATGAAAAAAAGAATTGTATGCTACACACCATAAACGTCATATTACTACGTATAAACTAAATACAAAGTAACTTTAAACAAATTCCAAAGTTTCTGGGAAGGCTTACGCCATTACAGAAACCAAAAAAATCACGTTGCTAAAAACTGATCCTGTCCTGAGATTGAACCGCTGCCTTGCCCTTAGACGTTAGGAAGAAGGCTAGGCTTCTAACCAATACCTACCACGACCGGTAACCTATCTTACTTTCGAAATTTCACTGACCGAATTTCAGTTGTTCGAAAACGGTTTATAGAAGTTTCTAGTGACAGATATTTTGTTACACATACATTTGTTACTCCTTATAAAGACTTGACAGAAGTATCATTTTCCAGAAAATTTAAAATCAGAATTTCATAATCATTTTTTTTCTTTTGACAACGGTCTTCTGGGTTCGAAGTTTTAAAATGTAGAAGCAACTTCTTCCATAGTATGACAAGGACACAAAACAGTAAAGTTTTCTGTAATAATTACCTAGTAGATACATGATACCAGGATTATAGCACCAACATGCTTGCTAGCATGCTGCTTGCTTGCCTGCTGCATGCTTGCTTGCTTGTTGCTTGCTAGCTTGTATGCATGTTGGGGGGTGCGGAAGGCGGAAACCCCCTGCCTGAGAAATACAAACTGGTGGTTTTAAAATTGTAGTTTAGGTTAGGTTAGAACATGTAAAACACTTAGCGGGCGAAGCGAGCAGAACATCAAAATGCTTGCTGCATGCTTACTTGCTTGCTGCATGCATGCTTGCTTGCTGCATGTTTGCTTGCATGTTGCTTGCTTGCTTGTATGCATGTTGGGGGGTGCAGGGGGGCTGCGCCCCCCGCGAGGGGGGTTCGGGGGGCGGAAGCCCCCTGACTGAGAAAAACAAACTGGTGGTTTTAAAATTGTAGGTTAGGTTAGGTTAGAACATGTAAGACACTTAGATGTAAGACACACATCAAAATGCTTGCTGCATGCTTGCTTGCTTGCTTGCTTGCTGCATGTTTGCTTGCTCGCTGCATGCTTGCTTGCTTGCTGCATGCTAGCTTGCTTGCTGCATGCTTGCTTGTTTGCTTATATGTATGTTGAAGGTGCAGTGGGGTGGACGCCCCCTGCCTGAGAAAAACAATCTGGTTTTTTTAAAATTCTAGGAAAGGTTAGGTTAAATATTTCTGCGGAAAAGTGACTGTACGGAAAAACAAATATTCGAAAAAGTAAATTATCTGACTTACATTACTTTGGAAAACTGTGTTACAGAATTTTGATTCATTGGTTAAAAGAAAAAAAGGACAATAAAAAATCTGGCTCCTCAAAATATGGCGAATAATATTTCGGGGAAACAAAAAAAAAGGGAAACAATAAAAAGTGTAACGATTTCGGAGAACTAAAATTCGGAAAACTCTTTTTCGAAAGTACGATAGGTAACCACCACGACCACGACTCTCCATACTAATCGATGTGAACGAGCGCGTGCCACCGGTCAGAATTTCGCCGTTTTCTTTTAAAAATGAGAAGAACTTTAAGAATTTTGGAAAAATTAGAAAACCGCATCATTCTATGTAGTATTGTGAAGTATATTGTAAATTTTCATTTTCTTCCGATCAACAATGTAAGAGTAAAGTGGTTACAACTGGAAAAAAAAAGGGGGTGACTAAGAATCCTTTTTCTTTAGTTTTATTAATTAAAATAGATTTAGAGAAAAACCAAATCTCTTCTCGTGTCCTGTAGATTGTTCAGTTTTGTTTTCTGCTTAAAAAGTGCCATAGTTAATGTATAAAATGGTTACAAAGTTACCCAATATCACGGTAAAACCGGGCGGTGTCGGTGGAGTATTCGCCAATCCTGTTTCTTCTCCGCGAGTGTCTTGAGTCTTTGGTATACGACACGACATCAACCTTTCCCTTCACTTGGGCTAGATAACTCTGTCTTCCTACTTATTTTAGAAGGAATAGTGGATTACACATCGAGAGCAGGAAATTAAGAAAGACCTGTGATCTGAGGCTTCCTTATTTACTGCCCGAGGTTAGTATACTATTTTTCTCCTCGGAGGAGGCGGAAAGCGGCAACTTCGTTAAGCGCAGCAGGACGAAAATGTACGCTTTCCGCCAGGAGGGGAAAAATAGTAGATTACACACCGAGGGCAGGAAAGTAAGAAAGGTCACAGATCTCATGTTGTTGACCGAGGCGACGCCGAGGTCAACTGCAAACATGTGATCTGAGGCTTTCTTACTTTCCTGCCCGACGTCAGTATACTATTTTTCTCCTCGACGGAGGTGGAAAGCGGCAAAATCGTTTAGCGCAGTGGGGCGAAATTGGACGCTTTCCATCCGAAGGGGAGAATAATACATTTCTCACCTGGACGTTGTCCAAAAGTATGGATTTCTAGTTGTAGTAGTGGTGTTATGTAGATGCTTTCTAAGTTGTATGTCCAACAGATGAGGGTGGTAATGAGGAGGTGTTAAGTGATGCCAGTCCGGATGTCTGCAACAAAAATAGACTTTTATTAGTTTACCTTCACAGGGTATGTAAACTTAACCATAACCATAGAATAGATACTAGGTTTCCCTGCCCGAACGACCTTGACCGTTACAGAGCTGCCTCATCTCTACTAAACTACGTTATTTTAGGAGGTACTCATACGTATACCTATTTTTGACTGGCTTGTCCTTCATTATGTCGCTGTGGTACCTTCTAATCCAAAGAAATTAAATTGGAATACCATAAGGATTCGCACCAAATTTTACAGTTATCTAAATTCACTCATAAAATATTGGTCTTAAAAAAACTTGTTTCGGAGCATTTATATCATTATAGATCTTAATATTGTCTACTATACACAATGTTGCGTGTCGCAACATTGCAACTAGTAAAAGTGACTTGAACTTATAAAGTAGATGCACATTATACAGATTTTTTCCAATATTTAGGTTTTTCAAATTCAAATACAAATACAAATCATTTATTGCAACCATGGGTTATTAAGATGTTACATAGTGTTCCAGTACCTACACATGGACCATTCATAGCAATAAAGCTGAGATGTTAATGATCATTGCTATATTTTTCATTAATTTGTAGGTATGTCTTTCGAATAACGAGAAGCTTCTAAAAACCAACAAAAAATTAAAAATTTTGAAAAAACCCGCGACGGTAATCGAAAAAGGATTAAATAATTTTTTTGCAAATCCCTCGACTAAAAGAAAATAGGTAAGTAACGAAAGATAATAAACCAAACCCTAGAAAATCCGTCGGGGCTGCCATTTCATGCCTATTTCATTTTTGATTTGATTCATGAACTAAATTTTTTCAGTTTTATGACTATAAGCATATTATGCTCACGACTACATTCCCCGAGGGGGTAGTCAGAGATATTCTGACACCTAAGAACATCCACGTTTCACCAGTAGTAACGTAAATCAGTTTTATGAGTTTGTGTCTAATTGAAATTGGGAACAGATGGCAATGGCAGCCCTCGACGGATTTTCTAGGCTTTGGTTTATTATCTTTCGTTACTTACCTATTTTCTTTTAGTCGAGGGATTTGCAAAAAAATTATTTAATCCTTTTTCGATTACCGTCGCGGGTTTTTTCAAAATTTTTAATTTTGCTTTTTATTTTAAACTTTTTAGAGAATTCCTACATAACCGTCTGCAAACACACAAACAAACAACCTTTCACCCTAAACGTATATAATTTCTCCATCCAGTCGTGGTTAAAAAAGAGCCTAAATATTACCTACTTACTACGTGCCTCCACATAGTTTCCGACGATGTTCTTCTGGTCCATCGTCAGACCATCAGCAGTTTATGTTCAGAAGCTACTCACCAAATGCTATCAAACGAGCCCAAATATGGTCTCCTAGCTATTCGCCTTCACAGAGTTCTCCACGATGTTGTTCTGCTGCATCACACTCTCAGAACTTTATGTACAGAAGCTACTCACTAAACGCTATTAAAAGAGCCCAAACACGGTCTACTAGCTGTGTGCCTTCGCAGAGTTCCCCAAAATGTTGTTCTGCTGCATCACCAGACCCTAAGACGTTCATGTACTGAAGCTACTCACCAAACTGTATCAAAACAGCCCAAATACTGTATACTAGCTATGTGCCTTCACAGAGTTCCCCGCGATGTTGTCCTGCTACATCATAAGACCCTCAGACGTTCATGTCCAGAAGCTACTCACCAAACTCTATAAAAAGACCCCAAACACGGTCTCCTAGCTATGTGCCTTCACAGAGTTCCCCACGTTGCTCTTCTGCTGCATCATAAGACCCTCTGACATTTACGTCCAGAAGCTACTCACCAAACGCTATCAAAAGACATCAAACACGGTCTCCTAGTGATGTGCCTTCACAGAGTTCCCCACGTTGTTGTTCTGCTACATCATCAGACCCTGAGATGTTCATGTACAGAAGCTACTCACCAAACGCTATCAAAAGACCCCAAACACAGTCTCTTAGCTATGTGCCTTCACAGAGTTCCCCACGATGCTTTTCTGCTCCATCACCAGACCCTCAGCAGTTCATGTACAGAAGCTTCTCACCAAACGCTATCAAAAGAGCCCAAACACGTTCTACTAGCTACGTGCCTTCACAGAGTTCCCATCAAAGTTGTCCTGCTACTATCATCTGACCCTCAGACCCTCAGACCTTCATGTACAGAAGCTACTCACCAAACGCTATTAAAAGAGCCCAAACACGGTCTACTAACATGCACTTGATAAAAAACCGGATCAGCGCCCCCTGGTGGTTTGTCATTATCAAACCTATCTAAGAATAATTGCGGAGTCGCGTTGTGGATCTGCTAGTGGGTGGTCGCGTATCGCGTGTCGCTCGTCGGTTGCCCCCTCCCAGCTCGACAGCGGGGCTCCAGTGGTGGCTCAAGATAGTGTTCTTTTTTAAGAACAACCCTTGAAGTCACCAAAATATCTTCATAACCGTACAACGTCAAGCACTTTTGCTACAAAAACTCGACATTGGCAAAATCATCACAAACCAAGATGGCAGCCATATTTTAAAAATAGAATAGAAGAATAATTGCAAATAAACCTCAAGCACTTTAAAAAAAAACGCATCTAAATCGGTTAAGCCGTTTCGGCGTAAATGCGCAAAAACTCATTTTGACGTTAGAAAAATGGTTACTGCAGCGCCCCCTGGCGAGTTAATATCGTATCACCTATCTAAGAACCATCGCTAATTAATTACGAACCCTTTACAGAAAACCGTATCTAAATCGGTCTAGCCGTTTTGGAGATAAATGGGAACATTGGATTTGCACAAACAAACACACAAACAAACAAACAAACAAACAACCTCTCACCCTAAACGCATACACGTTCTCCGTTCCGTCGCGGGTAAAAATGGGCTGGTCCAGCGTTTACCTATGGGGAGCGTCTTAATCGGATACTTTCTCACCTTGTATTCTTACGAGTTCTTCTCAGTCTTGATATTCTTGTATTAACAGTAGTGGTTGGTCGTTTTCTTGTATTTTTATGAGGTTTGTGGGAAGGCTTGGTGGTCAGGGGTGGAAAACTCGTTCTGGAAATTTTTCGAACCAAAATAAAACCAAGACAGCTTTGGTGCCATAATAATAAATGTTTAGACGGAAAAGTCCTAACAGCATAAGCATATGCTCACGACTATATTCCCCGAGGGGGTAGTAAGAGATATTCTGAAACCTCAGAACATCCACGTTTCACCAGTAGTACCGAAACTCTGTCCAGTGTGCTGGGGGTAGTCCTAACAGAATATCGCATTATTTCTTTTTGGACCAAATCCGATGATGTCTTTTCTAGTTGTCAATTGTGATTAAGATTGAATGGTATTATTGATTATGATAACATAAGTTACATACGTGGTACGAGGTCTCGGCCGAGGCGTTGAAGTAGGAAATGTTTCTGGAAACAAAACCTGGGCAGTCTTTTGCAAAGCTTTATACGTTCCATACGTTATTAGAAGAGCTATCATAAATCTATGAAAATAATTAACACATCGATATTAGTTGGTTTATTTCATTCATTAGATTTCATCCCTGAGAAAAGAAATTTTTACACGTAAAAGAAAATTTGAGTAAATTCAGGTTAAGAGGAAAGGCGGCCTGCAAGAAATTTAAAATAGTTTTAACAGATATCTATTGCTTTTTCTTCTTATCGTGTGGGCAAGCCCTGGTGTCAGAGTTTATTAAAACCGCCTTCCGGCCTCTGACGTTATTTTGTCTGTTGGGACCAACGGCTTAACGTGCCATCCGAAGTACGGAATCATCGTTCTTTTTTCCAGACTATCAGGTGATTCAGTCTGCAATGTCCTAACCAACTGGAGAAAAACACACAAAGTGACATATCAATAGGTGTTCCCCGTGGGAATCGAGCCCACGACCTCCGTGTCAAGAGCCCAATGCTCTTCACCATTAGACGGTAGAGACAGTCTATTGCTGTCGCGCTATTCCGGAGCAACCGAGCTACCGGTACGAAAGTGACAACTGCAGCTGGGACTGATTTTACCTATTATTTACCTATACAACTAATATTGAACTTCGATCAAAGTGAAATTAATGGATAGGCCCAAAGCGCGCAATACTGGTGCACTTGGTCCATCCATACAAACTGGCACACTATTGGTCTGTCATCTCGGTACATATTTTATTATTTGAAGCATACCTCATTGAGTTATTATGTTCGACGTATACCTGTCATTTGTTTTGCCTTATTTTTCTGGTTTTAAATGGTCGCGTAAAACAATAATCCATTAATTTAACTTTGATCGAAGATACTAAACCGTACTTACAGATTCATAAACATTTTGATATCATAATCTCACAATTTTATTCAAAATCTACTGAACCTATTACTATTGTGACACTTTCGTTTGAACTTCAAAATAGTACTAAAAATATTTTTGACTCACGTTGATAAAACTTGACAAAAATTATTGTTTTACTAAAATAATAGGTTTCGTATTTGATTATTTAATAACATTAAAGTACATGAAAGACCTAATCATTGTTAAGGTATTGTTTAGAATTTCAATTGATTATGAAATCATACTTTGGTGAAATCAATTCAGTTCGTAGAGAACCTACATAGCACATACGTACATCTGGTGATATTTTAAATACCTACTAACCAATTCAATGACATTTTTCAGAATCAATCTAGGAATAGTTCTGAAAACACAATTCGAATTGATTCAGTAATAGTTTTCATTTGTACATTTTCATTTTATTTCATTTATTCATTAACAATTAACATTGTATTCGAAATCTATCACTTGTACCTACACTGATTCTAATTATATGGTTAATTACAAGCACAGATTACAAGTAAGTATTTACATTTACAACACTCAGAACATAATAAGCATTGTAAAATTTTAACACTCAAAAAAACAATACAATAACTAATCTAAGTATAGATTTTCGTTAAAACATACAGTTTTAACGCTCGCTCGATCACGTCATTGGAAAATTAAAGCACTCGGATTGGCGGATTTATTCATCGCTCACCACCTCGCTACCTCGCACATCTCTGGTAGAAACGCAGCCTTATGACACAGGTCAAATTTGGCGCGGCGCGCTACGCACGTAGCTCGGCCTTTCGGAACGGGCGCGGCGGCGGTGCCAATTATAGCATAGCATAGCATATGCTGGCTGACGACTATATTTCCCGAAGGGGTAGTCAGAGATATTCTGAAACCTCATAACATCCACGTTTCACCAGTAGTACCGAAACTCTGTCCAGTGAGACGGGGGGGGGGGTGAGCCCGTCGCCACTTATAATGGACAGTGGGTAGAATACACGCCCGAAAAACTCATTGGTACGAGTCGGTTTAGACGGGGATCGAACCATCGTCTCCTGCACGGCAGGCAAGGTTACTCGCCACTGGACCACCACGGCTACGCCAATTATAAACGTTTATAATAACATCTGTTATTGCCCTGGTTCAGTTTCGCCAACTAATTAGAAATAACCTTATAGATAGGTGTACTTCTAAGAAGTACTCTGTCAATAATCCCTTCCCCGGTTTATTCCCACTTGAAATATCCTAACAATTTCCGCCCTAATCCTTCCCGATTAGAATCCGTTTGGTAAACACAACCCTCTGTGTACTAAGTCGGTATAATGGGAATAAACAATAGATTTGTAAGGAAACAAATAACCGTCCGTGACATAATTGAAGTTTGCTTTTACATTGTTAGGTAGTTATAGACCGGGAGCTTTATACGAAAACAGTTAGTTTTTAGATTAATTGTAAAGATTTTCGTACAGGCGAATTTAGGATATTCATCTTTTTTTTAAGTCGGTTAAAAAACTGATCGTATTTGGCTATCTAAAAATACAAACTAGGTATGCTTACCTACCTATACAAGGAGGTAACAAAACACCCCTGTAATATTTTAAACGGTTTGTTTAACCCATCAAACTGAACAATTATATTCAATGTGAAGCCAACATGGAGGAAAATTTAAACAGTCTGCTATTTCATATAAAACTGCAGTGCCTACTCGACTCAAATATTATGGGACAGCGGCTTTATTTTCTTATCTTACCATGTTTTCGTATTGAAAATTGTTCAGTTTGGTGGTCTTAATGGCCCCCTTCAAATATTACTAGGGTATTTTTACACTTTGTATAAAAAATTAATAATTTGGACACTGTCTCACAGACTATGTAGATTGTAGTCTCATTTAAAGTACTAGAATCTAAGGCTGGAATTACAATTACTAAATTAAATTAATACACCACTAGTTTTTAATTAGAAACGAAACTTTAGGGGTGTATTCAGACCGTGAATCTGAACAACTTTCCCTGAGGAATATGGGTCGAAAAACGATAAAAATTTTTGGACCTCCCATACAAAAGTGCGGATCGGCCGATCGATTTTCTCTATGGGACGTCCAAAAAAGATCTCGTTTTTCGACCTATGTTTCTTAGGGAAAGTTGTTCAGATTCACGGTCTGAATACATCTTTAAAGTTTCGTTACTATGTAAAAATTAGTGGTGTTTATTGATGACTAGACAACGATAAAGAACGCCTACATAATAATATAGATACAAACATCCACGACTCAGAAACAAACATTCATCATAAAAATATTTGGCCCTAACGGGATTCATTACCGACAGAGCTATCGAGTCGTCTGTATTTGTCTGATAACAAAGTAATTTAAACTGCAGCTCCCGGTCTATACAAAGAATAAATAGAGTAAACTTCACGCCATGCGTAAACCAGACCCCATAAAAACGTTTATTGAGGAAATCTATAACAATCATAAGGTTTGATTGATTTATATGACGTTTCATTGTTTTGCCACGGCTTAATGACCCGTTTAGTTCCGTAGAAATGTTTAAGATAAGACTCAGTCTTTAACTGACTATTATAGAACTAATGACTCTTTACATGCCTTTCGGGTTTAAGAATCTTTATTATCCTCATAAGAATTACAATAATTCACTTACATGAGAACTTAGAAAAAGTATACAGGGTCCTTCTTAATATGCTGACACTTTTTTAAGGGGATGTTCAGACCATCAAACTGAACAACTTTCTCTATGGGACCAACATCGAAATCGCGAAAAAAAAATCAGCTGTCCCATACATTTTTCTCGAGTAGGTTTGCAGTTTTGTATGGAAGAGCAGATTTTTTTTTCGCGATTTCTATGTTGGTCCCATAGAGAAAGTTGTTCAGTTTGACGGTCTGATCATCCTCTTAAAAAAGTGTCAGCATATTAAGTTGGACCCTATATAGATATAAACTATATTTAAAAGTACTTAATTAACGAAGTAATGAGCATGCTTAGCTAGTAAAACTTAATTTTAAACTAGGTACATAAAAATGTGAGTAGTTTGGAAAATATCGCACGATGACAAAAACATTGTAGTCAAGTATGCACCAAGTTAAGAAAAACACAGATCAATTACAACTAGATATGTCTAATACAAATGGTAAGCAAATATTTTTTGATTTTCCTTTCTCAAGTGGTACAAACAAAGAATCACAAATTCACGACTGCCATCCCTCTTGAGGTGGTCAGAAACATTGGTATAATACAAACATGAACTTATAGGTATTGTATTAATTAATTGATATGTTAAATATTACGCTTAATGAAAAGATTTAATTTTCGTTTTCATTATCCAAGTGACTTCTTAATAAATTTTTGAAAATTTTTGTATTTTTAGCTTCTTTAATATTATTTGGTAAATTGTTATACAGTGTTGCACCTTCATATGTGATATTCTTTTTACCATAGTTGGTCCTTGGGGGGCGCAAGACAATATCATTTGAACATCGCAACCTTCTTAGCTGTACATATTCATTTTTTGTATTGAACTTAATGTTGGTATGTATTTCTTTTAATAATATTTTCCGAACAAGGATGCAAGTGTAATATCTGTATGTATGGTCTATGTTTAATAGTTTAGTCTTTTTGTATACTTTTTTTGTTGGTGTTAGGTAATCGAAATGAAATAATGTTTTAATTAGCCTATTTTGCGATGTTTGTATTAGATCAAGATTTGTTTTGGCTGCTGAACCCCATACTTCAATCAAATAATCTATGTGCGGTTTAACTAACGAGTTATATATGGTATAACGAACTTTTAAGGGAAGGCAGCCCACAATGCTGCGGAGAACTCCAGTAAGAGATACTAATTTGGACCTTAGCTTCCCAATGTGTGGCTTCCAGGTCAATTGATCATCTAATATAAGACCTAGATATTTTTCACTATCTGACCTGCTAATAGTTACATTATTAATTTTTAGTGGTTCAAAGTCATTAATTGTTTTGTTTTTTGCTGCAAATATTACATAGTGTGTTTTAGCCACATTAAGGGTCAGAAGGTTACACTGAAACCAGATATTAAGCATGTTTAGGTCGTCCTGCGCATCTTGGATGATTGATTCAATTTTATCGGCAAAGTAAAATAAGCAGGTGTCATCAGCATATAGTGATAACTCTCCCTTAAGATTAAGTTTACAAATATTATTGACATAGATTAAGAACAATATGGGTCCTAGTATCGATCCTTGCGGGACGCCATATGTGATTGGTTTTTGATTACTTTGATATTCAGCAGTCTTAACTACTTGAAAACGATCTGTGAGGTAAGATTTAAATATTTTATGAGCATTCCCAGTGATACCGACGTCTTCTAATTTGTTTAAAAGTATATCATGGCTCACTGTATCAAATGCTTTCTTTAGATCGATAAATATACCAAGGACAATTTTTTTATCATCTATATTGTTTTTTATTTTTGTAACTAGGTTTGCCTTTGCTTAAGACTAAATTCGCCTGGGGAATAGAATAAGCACACACGGCGACACATCAAGCTACGCAAAACCAATATAAGCTGGCCGCGCCGCGCGACGTTATACATTACTCAAAATTTCTGTTTTAATTAAATTGCAATCCAGTTACTATTCAACTGTGCTGAATTCCATATCGCGCCAAACTTGACTTATTTACTATGTGACTGACAACCTTTACCGTCTGAGCGATCTGTCAAAACGGCTCTAACGGCTGTTATATGATTAGCACGATCCCTAATGTGTAAAAAGTTGTGATTCGCACGTGAACCAATCTCAGTTCAGTGGAGTTTTATTTATCGCGATTAGTCTCCTGGTGGAAGCGCTCGTTGGCGTAGTGGAGCTTCGGTATTGGAAACGATCACCGAAGTTAAGCAATGTCAGGTCCGGTCAGTCTTTGGATGGGTGACCGTTTAGTGGTATTTCATCTCGAGCGTTTCCGTGCTTCAGAAGGCACGTTAAGCAGTTGGTCTCGGATAGTTCCGTCAGATGGCGTTGTGACTATTCGTTAAGCCAGGTCAGGGGCCTATTGAGGCGGCTTGAAAATTCTCTGACAGCAAATTGACCACTAACTTGCCTCCACCAACACGCACTGGGCCCGCGTGGTGGAGTATGGCCCACTCCCTCTCACCCTTATTCGTGAGAGGAGGCCTTTGCCCTGCAGTGGGATTCTACAGGCTATAACTTACTTACTTACTTTTTTAGTCTCCTGGTCTCCTCCACAATTGAATGTCATCTGCCTAGAAATAATAAAAAAGAAAATTAAGATGAGTCCCCAAAAAATAAACGTGTTTTTTTCCAATTTATTTTTATTTTTGCTCTATCGTTAAAACTGCAATACATACAAGCTTCAAACTTTATGGGATTGATTATACAGTCTGAAATTGATATCATAAGCATCCTTTTAAACTAACAGTCTATTCATCAAACTGAACAACATTTACAAAGGAAGCAAAACGATCGGAGCAAAAAAAACGGTTGTTCCATTATTAAACTGCAATGCCTACTCGACTAAATGTATGCAACAGATTTTTTTTTGCTTCGATCAGTTTGCTCCCATAGTAAAAGTTGTTCAGTTTGATGGATAGGCTCCACAGATTACCCCCAATAGATACCGCATACAAGGCCGCCGACGCGCACCACACATCTATGATTTTGCATTAATAGAGCGAGATCGGAGTAGAGCGACCTTGAAATGGCCAATCATGTTGCATTGTTTTGTACCCCGCTACCCGCACCTACCGCCAAAAATGGCGACTTCGGACATGTACGAAATTTTCATCATGCGGTATCTATTGGGGGTAATCTGTGGTAGTCTCTAATGATATTAATATCACCCTGTAGGTTATAACCTAAGATAAAACATTAAATAATAAAACCGTACAAGCGTGTGTTGGGCTAGCGCTAAGGATTTCGGAGAAAACAATAGTTATTTGTTATGCTAGGCTGCAAAGTTGTTTTTTGGTGCGAGTATTTGTATTGAAACCTGAGCAAGCGAAGGATTCTAGGATTGAGCCACGAGCGAAGCGAGTGGTTCAAATAATAGAATCCTGAGCTTATAGCGAAGGTTTCAAAGGTACGAGACGCAGAATAACTTTGCAGCCGAGCGAAACACACAACTTTTCACCTCACAACAGCGAGGAAAAAAAGTGAATTGCTAAAGAGAACAACATTTTAAAAAGTTTTTTTTTTCGTGCTGGCCAGTGACATGAAATAGTTATTAATGCATTTTCAGTGGACTGACGCTATAGAAATATATTGAATAGACAGATTCGAATTTCAAAAACTCTTTCCACGCTAGCGGATAAAATGCACTTTTGCACTCAGATTTCGAATGATAAACAGATTCTTTCCGAGCTTGTGAGGTGAAAAATGTTTTTATATTAGGTATTGTATGAAACCCTTCATTGCGTGAGTCCGACTCGCACTTGACCGATTTTTTATTAGGATTGACACAATAATAACATTAATAACAGTAAGTTTGTCAGTCTAGTTGATAAGACAGAAAGTTATCTAAAAAGTTACCTAATTAAATTAGAACGTACTCCATAATTTAACTTTTGACGTGTTTCGAAACAAAAAAGTTTTTAATTATTCATAACAAGAAATTGCCTACAACAATACTTCGATGCTTATCGTTAGACTAGGGATGTGAAGGATATTTGATTTCGGATACGGATATAATGAACTGACACGGAAGAAAATGATAAAGTATGGCTATAAAGAGATGAATGGAGAAACATACCAATTTTTTACTGACTCAAAATAATGGAATATGGACAATTTTCCATCAAAAACTAAAGGTATTCCTTATAACGAGAAGCTTTTATTCCCTGCAAGGGTTTTTAGATTACGTGCAATATACTGGGTAAAATTGATATCATTAGCATCCTTTTAAACTAAGAGTCTACCCATCAAACTGAACAACTTTTACTATGGGAGCAAACGGAGCAAAAAAAAAATCTGCTGTCCCATATACATTTGAGTGGAGTAGGCAGCGGCAGCGGGTGCCGTTTAGTATTGGACAGCAGTTTTTTTTTTGGCTCCGACTGCTTTGCTCCTATAGTAAAAGTTTTTTAGTTTGATGGGTAGACTCTTAGTTTAAAAGAATGCTAATGATATCAATTTCACCCTGTATAGTATGGAATACCTACCTATATAATTTCGGATATTCAATTTTTTTCGGACACGGGGATCCCAAGAATCTCTAGTATAGACGCAAGATTGTAATTAAGCTGGTCATTTCGATAATTACACGTATTCTTACATTCCCAGTGGCAGGCTGAGGTTACTGGGAACTTTGAGGAATGACCGACTCATTGTTTTCCATGTGGATTTCGCAGGGTTAAAGGTTATGTTGCAGTGGAAGCGATATTTCTCCTTACAGCTTCGTAGTTACAACGACAATAGTTATAATTGCTTGAACCTGCTGACTCCAAATCACAGATTTATTTGTACTTTTTGTGGGTCAATTTGTTTTTTCAAGCTTCACGTAAAAAATACTAGACCGATATAGATAAAACTGTTTGTGTTTAAAAGCTAAGATTAGACTAAACAACTGGTATATCCTTGGGGGAGGCCTAATATGTCCAGCAGTGGTGGATTTCCATCGGCTGAGATGATGATGATGATGAACTGGTATATTTTTTAGCTAGCTATAATGACGTGAGCCGGTGCAGACGAAGTCGGGGGTAAAATCTAACACCTCATCCTCATAACCATAATCTCAGCCGATGGATGTCCAATGCTGGACATAGGCCTCACTTCGACCGGTCCTGCACTGCCCTCATCCAATGGCTTCCTGCCGCCTTCATCAGGTCGTCGGTCAGCCTGTCGGTAGGTCAGCTAGCTTTAGTTTGCCTTGCCTGCCCATGCTCGCTTTCCAGTTCGCAGTCGCCACTCGAGAAGCGATGAGCTCCGCCCATTGCCAATTTATTTTATCAATTATTTTGTGAAATCCTAAGTCCGCTTAATTCAACTTTATGCAGTACCTTATGTCATATTATTATAGCATCAACTTCACCGAGAAAACTAGTATTTTTACCAGAGAAATTATTTAAATTTTTGGTATGTACCTATGTATATTTTATCGACAGCTCTTCACATAGCAGGCAATGGACGAGAATCGCGACTATTTTCTATTATAACCTCAACTTGTATACATACATACCTACATGGGAACCGTGTTGTATTCAAAGCAACATTTCCTTTCATTTGTGAAACAATGACTTATACTTATTGTTTACTTGCCTTACCTTTAACTACTGAACCGATTCTAGATTTTTTCTTAGAACTTAGGTATTTTCTCTTACTATGTAAGTAACAAGCAACTGTGAGATGGTTTACATGGGTTGTGCTTTAATATTTCTGATCTAAAGATTAGGGGAAAATGACGTTTCGCTATTTTCTAGTTTCACGCAAATAAACATTTCATATTTCATTTGACGGCCCGACAGCACAGTTTGTAGTGAACCTGCCTGTTGTGCCGAGGGTCGCGGGTTCGAATCCCATAAGGGACAAATATTTGTATGATGAATATGAATATTTGTACCCGAGTCATGGATGTTTGTATCTATAGGGTCCTTCTTAATATTCTGACACTTTTTTAAGGGGATGATCAGACCGTCAAACTGAACAACTTTCTCTATGGGACCAACATCGAAACTGCAAACCTACTCGAGCCAAATGTATGGGAATACAGATTTTTCTTCGCGATTTCAATGTGTTGGTCCCATAGAGAAAGTTGTTCAGTTTGATGGTCTGATCATCCCCTTAAAAAAGTGTCAGCATATTAAGTTGGACCCTGTATATCTATTCTGTATCGTTGTCTAGTTATCATAATACAAGTCCAGGCTAGATTCTGTGACTTTAAATGTGACTAGATAATTTGTGTGACAATGTCACGAAAGCGTTAGGACTCCGCCAACAAGATGTCTACCAAAGGCCTGAATGGCGTCGCATGATTGGGAAAGCCGACCCCGTGTAACGGGACAAGGCGAGGCAGAAGAATCTCCAAGACAAATATATTTATTATATTATTTTTTTTTACCTGTTTTGTCCCACTGCTGGGCAAAGGACTCCCCTAAACTCTTATTTATTTAGCATAGCATAGCATATGCTCACGACTTTATTCCCCGAGGGGGTAGTCAGAGATATTCTGAAACCTCAGAACATCCACGTTTCACCAGTAGTACCGAAACTCTGTCCAGTGTGACGGGGGGTGAGCCCGTCGCCACTTATAATGGACAGTGGGTACAATACACGCCTCGAAATATTTATAATATTTATTTAGAGTTTATTATTATTATCATTTCATATTTCAATTCATATTATAGCCCAAGATCTGACAGTAAATGTATGCTCCTATTTGTTCGGTGAACCACATAGATTCAAGTTATACAAGGGTTTTACAATGCCGTCGGGGTGCCTAGCAAAATCTTGCTGCAAGTACCTTTACCATGATGATTTATGGTACCATTTTTTCCACCGATCTGTTTAGGAAGTAAATGAAATGCCATCTGAAGGATACAAATCTTAAGAACTGGAAAGACTAGGGTTGCCACCTCTCAGTCTGCCACAACTTCACAACTGTAGGGTTAAAAAATACGTCTTTAAACCTGGCAACCCTTAGAGTTGCGGAAGACTGAGAAGTGGCAACCCTATTTTTTCCAGTTCTTTACATTGTTCTCCTTCAGATGGCACCAAAATTACTTCCCAAACAGATCGGTGGAAAAAATGGTACCATAAATCATCATGGTAAAGGTACTTGCGGCAAGATTTTTCTAGGCAACCCGTCGGCGTTATAAAACCCCTGTATAAACTTTCACTTGAATCAATTTCGTTCATCAAACCAATAGAAGCATAATTTTGCGGTCGGATATTGGTATATTAGGTCGAAATGATCTTGTGTCATTTTGCGCGATAAAAAACAGACGTTCCATACAAAACTGCAAACCGACCAAAGCCTATGCTGCCTGAGCCAAATGGGATAGACTGATATTTTTTTTGTGATTTCGTTATTGTTTCCATAGAGAAAGATGTTCAGTTTGATGGTCTGATCATCTCTAAAAAACAGTCAGCATAGGACCCTTTTTAAGAGAAAAATATGGTTTTGTCTGGTTTGGTTTTGTTTGTTGTTTTATGTGTACCATAAACCCTTTTTTCCTTCTATCGAGTCGATGGCATGTCCTCTTTTTTCCTGTCCATTAAAATATAAAAAAAAAGAATGACATTTGATACTCCATACAACTGTATCAAAGATAAGTACTTTGCTCAAAGTCTTTTAACTAACGGTTACTTTGTCTGTAACTAGTAATCTGGGACTGAACTGTTATTTGGTCTCATGTAAACCGCAGTACGTTAAGTTACGTGCAACACTCGAGGCAAGGAAGGAAGTTAGTATTTATGTGTACCGGATGTTCAATCTAGTAGCTTTTTAATGTTTCAAGTTAACCAAAGAAATGGCTTTATCTTGAGCTGGTTTTCTTTTGAAAATTGTAGAGATGATAATTATTGTAAGGAGACTTTTGTTTTCTATTTACAAACCTTATCTTCTTATCGTGTGGGCAGTGAGCCCTGGTGTCAGATTTTGAAAACAGCCTTACAGTGTCTGACTTGGTTTGTGACGAATACTACCACCAGAGATAGTAGCCGGGACCAACGGCTTAACGTTCCATCATTCAGCCTGCAATGTCCTAAAAAAAAATTAATTTATGTACCATACGTTCCGCTATAAGATTTTAGGCTTCCGCACATTGCAGCGATTTTATCGAGCGATAATATCGCTGCGATTTTGCGATAATTGTTTCCAGTACATTTTGTATGGGGACGCGCGCGGATCCTACACACTGCCGCGATATTATCGAGCGATATTATCGCTGCGATTTTGCGATAATTGTTCTCAGTACATTTTGTATGGGGACGCGCTCGATCCCACACACTGCCGCGATATTATCGCAACCTGGCGCAATCTCTTTCAACTACATTCAGTGGTGGGCGCATGCGTGACGCGAATCGCGGAATCGCTGCAGTGTGTAAGGTGTCGCGATATCGCTGTCGATAATATCGCTCGATAAAATCGCTCGATAATATCGCTGCAATATGCGGAGGCCTTTTACCTTCCTCCAAATATGTAAAATGTTGTAGTTTGCTCTCAAAAAACTTTAACAGACTTGTAAAAGTTTTCTTTTTATGAAAATCCTTGGAGCATAATGTCAACTAGTGAAAAGTTGCAAACAACATTGTTGATATAAACACGAGAGCTCAAACTGCACTGAAAATTCTTAACATAAAGAAATTTTAACCTTATTTCTTCTCTTACATGCCTTATTTTGTAACCACCACAAAAATATCTTATTTGTAGCTTTAGGATTTTCGGTTTTAATCCTCGTAAAATAAAGTTGATTTTAACGAATGCAATATGAGACTAAAGGCTTTTAGATTTCGAAGACGACCAAGTAACCCCTTTAGCACTTTACGGGAAAGTTAACAAATTTAACTTTGTAGTTATCTCGCTGGTGTTAAGGTTTATATTGTTTGAGAATTTCTTTTTCTTGACAGCAAAGTTAAGTTTGTTACGTAAGTTTCGTTTTTATTCATAGTTAATGTTTTAAATAACTTAAAAGATGTTATGGAAAGGTTATGGGGTCAATAAAGATGATTCTGTTTATAGATTAAGTACCTACATAATTTTTTGGATTTGATTTTTCAGTAGTAACCTTACGAATTATTCGTAGTTTTTTACCGTATAACATTAAGTTAAGTTTAGAGAATCCTTTTAAGGGGTTCAGTATGTAACGCATTTAAGTGAAGATTGATTGAGGTGGAATTATTAATTTAAAAAAATGTAGATTTCCTGTCAATCTCTAAAATAAAATGGTCTGCTTAAAAACAAAAGCGTGTAACGAGAACAATAAATAGGTAAGAATAAGACAGACAAAAGCGAGGTACCTGCGCTCATCTCGCCAAGTTTCCAACAGGAACGGAACTTTACTGAAATTTACGCGTTAAACTGTACTCGGCGGATTTTTGTACAAAGATCTTACTTGACAGGTAAATAGGTACTAGAAGTGTTGGCATTTATGAACATTAAAGTTTTGAAACCACACCGAAGTGCAAACTTGGATGACCAGATAGATGAAGAGTCAAAATTTTTTTCCTTTGCTGGCCGATAGCTAGAAGGGAACAATTTACTTAGATAAGACCTTATTAAATACCTCAGGATAGTTAAATGTTTGAAATAATTGCCTTGTAAAATAAAAGCACGCTATAAATCGTTCCCAAAAAAGGCTCAGTCCAGTTTATAAAACTTGTCTATTAGCTAACTTGAGGCTAAACCCGTTGGATGAGGGCAGCGCCGGACTTTGTGGCCTATGTCCAGGAGTGGACGTCTATCTGCTGAGATGCTGATGAGCTGTCTCGAGACACCATCCCAAGAACGGCAACAATGCCGCCGCGAAGACAGTGCAATCCGTGGCACTACGACTGACTAAAGTGACACTGACGTCAGAGCTATAACACGACCTTGAAAGAAAACATGAATATTCAAAGCAACTGATTCCACCAAATAGCTCGCAACGGTTTCAGGATCACACCGACCGACCGCGACAATGGCAATCCAGACAGGCGACAATGGCAAGTGGCCCTGTCGATCGCGTAGACGACGCGATACCGAAGCCTGTCTCATATTGCCGACTGACAGCTGCCTTCAGACGGTGGCGCATTACTTACCGCGTTTTTAATGTGTTCTCATTCCCTTGTCACCTGGTTTGGAATAAAAGGGAAGATCTTACCTTCCACAGGCTAGTTGGAATGCGCGGGACCGCGGTCCGACAGTTCTTAGTCGGATCTTGTATTGTCTCTTGATAACTTCGATAGTGCGATTTAGGACTCGCCATAATGATTGGTTGTTATTCGTAATGAGCTGTGTTGTCTCCGATATCTTATTGGCTTATTACTTGAAACGTGCTATGATGCGTTGGACAGATCCATCGTGTGATTGGCCGTCATATTCTGTGTGACGTGTTAGGTCGCATGCTCTGGCCTAGATCTGTTTGTTTACATCGACTCGACCGATGTGTTCGGCATTGTTACTTAGTCAGCTCTCTCGTAGCTCCCCTACACCTGGCAAGAGGTGCGCATCCCTGGTCCACAGGGTCCGGTCCAGCCCCAACAGCATCCTGAATATGATACTGTTCGACTGCCCCTAAATGCTTCCCTGCTGTAGACTACATATTCCCAAGAGCATTTAAATTATTCCTAGCATTCTTTGGGCAAATTTGAATCGAATGTGGAATCCCTTATGACCTACAAAACTCGACTCATTTCAATCCTGGCCTTGAATCCTCGTAAGGAAACAATTGACGCGCAACATTTGACGCTCAACATGTTCGGCAACGTTGCGAAACAACGCGCGACGACGTTGCTTCTTTCAAAGTGCTTGTGAAGGCTTCCGCACATTGCAGCGATATTATCGAGCGATTTTATCGAGCGATATTATCGACAGCGATATCGCGACACCTTACACACTGCAGCGATTCCGCGATTCGCGTCACGCATGCGCCCTTCACTGAATGTAGTAGAAAGAGATTGCGTCAGGTTGCGATAATATCGCGGCAGTGTGTGGGATCGATCGCGTCCCCATACAAAATGTACTGAGAACAATTATCGCAAAATCGCGGCGATATTATCGCTCGATAATATCGCGGCAGTGTGTAGGATCGCGCGCGTCCCCATACAAAATGTACTAAGAACAATTATCGCAAAATCGCAGCGATAATATCGCTCGATATTATCGCTGCAATGAGCGGAGGCCTCTTTTCACGAAGGACACTTCTAGTAACTTTTAATTGCAATCTTTCGACATCATAGTACCAACAGAGCTCTACTAATTTAAGAAAACAAAGTTTCAAATACCGCAACAAAAGTTGCAGCATTGCATTATTAAATCGCTTTAAAATTAGCTAAATGGGGGTCGAATTAATGGATTTATGGTAGTAAGGAATTGTTCTCGTTGAGTTTTGTTCTTCGTTTCTACGAGTTTAAAGAACCGTATAATAAACAGCCTGCATACAATTTCTGTCGTATTGTGTACGTAAATGAATGAATAAATGAATTCTTATTCTCAACTAGGATTGAGAGAGCTATCAATTCAATTCAATTCAAAATAATTTATTCAATATAGGAGCCTGAAGCACACTTATTAAATGTATGACTAGATGGTAGTGCGAAACACCCTCAAATTATGAAAGAGCGTGAAAGAATGTAGGTTAAAGAGGTGTGTCATTATCGTAGCGTGTGCCCCCTTCGGCGTAAGCTTATCTATGTCTGAATTATCACAGTAGATTTGGACTTCAGCGACCGCTTTTTAAAAAAAGTGGTGACCTTTTTGGTATTCCCTCTCGAGTGCCTCCGTGCTTTGAAAGGCAGAAATTGGCAAATCAAGTCGTAAGCAAATGCTTGTAGGTACCTTTCCGGATATAGTCGAAAAACTAAGTATTCGTTCATACACCCACACCACGAGGATATATCTATGCCGTATAGATAATAGAGATTAGGATCAAATCTTTAGGACAAAAATATTACATAAAACTATTTTCGTACTATCGAAAATTCGGACAGAATAATTTGAAAGAAAAAGTTGTTACCAATTTTCTCTTTTTTTAACTCACCCGCCACGGCACCTACACCAATTTCTGCATTTCCAATGCTACTATCATGGTAATGTTTAGTCGGTGACAGGCACATAGTTAAAAAAAATTTTTATAACATCTACAGAAGAATCTTAATATGGATTTATAAGGATCTTAATATGCTGACACTTTTTTAAGGGGATGATCAGATCGTCAAACTGAACAACTTTCTCTATGGCACCAACATCGAAATAGCTAAAAAATCGGCTCTTCCTTACAATTCCTACTAAACTATGTATAGACACAGCTAAATTATGTACCTATAGAAGCACAGCAGATTTTTTTTGGATTTCGATTTTGGTCTCATAAGAGAAAATTTTTCAGTATGATGGTCTGATTTATTACCTTAAAAAAGTATCAGCATATTGTAAGAAGGACCCTGTGTACCCATGATAGTATAATGTCATGGGTAAAGATGGGACAATAATTGTTTTTTCACCTCACAAGCTCGGAAAGATTATGTTTATCATTCGAAATCTAAGTGCAAAAGTGCATTTTATCCGCTAGCGTGGAAAGAGTTTTAGAAATTCGAATCTGTCTATTAAATATTTTTATATACCGCCAATCCACTGAAAATTCTTAATAACTATTTCATGACACTGGTCAACACGAAGAAAAAACTTTTTAAAATATTCTTTTTAGCAATTAACTTTTTTTCCTCGCTGTTGTCAGGTGAAAAGTTGTGTGTTTCGCTCGGCTGCAAAGTTATTCTGCGTCTCGTACCTTTGAAACCTTCGCTAAGTTCAGGTTTCAATACAAGTACTCGCGCCAAAAAGCAACTTTGCAGCCTAGCATAACAAATAACTGTTTAACATTCAATACAAAGACGTTACGATATAACACACTCGCGCAATGGAAACACGGAAACCCACAAAATTCCCAGCAATAATATCCATTCGAATATGGCCGACGAAGACAAACTATGCAGAAATTGCCACTTTTCAAGTTTCTCGCACAATTCAAACTTAGATAAGTGCTCTCGTCGAAATGGAACTATTTGAAATATGGCTGCATTTGTATGCTCTCTTAGATGTCTGATAGCTCTGAGGTGAGGTTGGTAGTCAACCTGACTGACACTTAATAATCTGACTTAAAGGAAAGGCGGGTACTGTTAAGTCCATACAAACGTATTCCCCTGTTTCATCCCTGGATAATGACACAAGATCAAACAATGTTTTACTACACAATCTATATCGACTTGGCCAATGGCCATGTCCCGATGCTTTATTTTGTTCGATAAATTAATTATTATAAATAATTAATGATAGAAAAATCGATCAGGATCTTGCTACAACAAATCCAAACAGCTTCACTGGAAACAAATTTCTGGGCGTCCGTAAGCATTCTGGGCACCCAGCGTGCGGAGACTTTTTTTATGACCAGGTGGTCGTGCATAATATTATAGAAACTCATAGGAATCTTAATTTCTTCAGCTATAAAACAAACTGTACGCGACAAACGTACCATTATCAAATGATAGTAGAAAACTTTTTAATTATTATTATAACAAATGTCTAGGCTTTGCTTGCCATTATCAAGGAGAATTTATTTCATTCTCACTGTTTATTGAACTCTCCTATTGGTTTCTTGATAGAGTTTTTAAATTGCATTGAATTAAATTGGTCAATATTAAAAATCGAATTAAATTCGTTTCTATAGAGCGCTCTAAAGGACATAATCCTCTTAAGTTTTCATACAGTTTCCCTATCGTCGTCCGCAGCATCTTAAAACTTAATCGACGTCCAATAACAAAGGGAGTTAGTTAAATAAATCCTTTCAATGAAGGCTATTCAACGGTTTGATTACTTTAGTTTCCCGTTAATTACCTACCAGTTAATAGTTACCAAGTTTTCTTCGAAACGGTTAAATAGAATCAAATTAAAGATTGAAAAATTTGTCTCGGGCGGGACTTGAACCCACGCTCTTCCAAACCGGGGAAACGTGCTAACCAATTACACCACCGAGTCCACAACCCAGAGAACGAAATTTTCAATCTGTTGCGTCTTAAGACGCACGTCCCCGTTCTCTGGGTTGTGGACTCGGTGGTGTAATTGGTTAGCACGTTTCCCCGGTTTGGAAGAGCGTGGGTTCAAGTCCCGCCCGACACAAAACATTTTTCAATCTTTAATTTGATTCGAAATAGCACAACATGGCTGTAACATGTTTATAATCGGTTAAATAGAAGTTTTTTAAAGTTTAATTAATCAGCTTATTGATAAGAATTAATAAATCTTCGAATAAATAAATAAAACCGGTCAAGTTCGAGTCGTGCTACTCGCGCATCGAGGGTTCCTTACCACACCACCACACAACCAACATATTAACTTGCAAAACAACTGTTTTTCCGGGACCATTAGCGCAAGAACGACTCACACTTGGCCAGTTTTTATTATTTGTTGTTATACTGTGAAGTTTGCTCTATAATCACACCAAGTTTGACGCTTGTATGTGTTACCGTTTTTACGATAGAGCGAGAAGAAAAAACGTTGATAAAAACTAGTTTCTTGTATGAAGACCCCCCTTAATTTTTAACTTTTTGACAATTTTATTATTTTTTAACAAATCACATAACGCATATTCTGTGAAAGTTTCAACCAAAAGTTACAGCCCTAAATAGGTAGGACGGACGGACAGGCTGACAGACGGACAGACTTGATGGTCTGATACTCCCCTTAAAATAGTTTCAGCTAATTTTGTTAGACCTTACATAGATACCAACATCCATGACTCGGGTACAAATATTCATATTCACCATACAAATATTTATCCCTCCGGGATTCGAAACCGCGACCCTCGCACAGCATGCAGTTTTAAGCTTCACTACGGACTGTGCTATCGGGCCGTCAATAATAACGGGTGATTATCCTACAGAAACGGGCAATTCGAGCAATATATGGTTTGCGCTGTCGTGATTCGCTTCGCGACCTTTTTAAGGAAATTAATATTTTAACAGTTTATGGACAGTTTATTTATGAAAACATTTTATATGTAAGAAAAAATTTGTCTTTGTTTCCAAAAAATTGTGATGTCCATAATTACAACACTCGAAACAAAAATAAACTGATATCTCCGCACTTTCGGCTTAGTAGGGTCAACACGTCTTTCATGGGTCACTGTATACGTTGTTATAATAAAATCCCCGAGTCCATTTTGAATCTTTCCGAAAACATGTTTAAAACTAAGATCAAAAATGTTATCTGTAAGAAAGCGTATTATAAACTGGATGATTATTTAAATGATCAAAATGCTTGGGTCTGAGGTCACTAACTTATAGTTTATTTACATTACTGTAAAGTATCAACTATTTTATTAGATAGACTATGTATTATTGTATACATAACAGTAGCTTAAGAATTTATATTGTAATAGTTTTAAGTCGTGTTATGTTGTAGAGTTTCTGGCCGCATCTTCTCTACAGCGACAACACGTTCCGACGCGGTGGTAGCTTAAAAAAGATTTGACGTTTAATAAGTGTGCTTCAAGCTCCTATATTGAATAAATTATATTGACTTTGACTTTGACCTAGTTTTGTATGAAAATGACGAGTCAAATTCCCAAAATAATCATAAACCATTTCAAAGAAATGTTCCTTTTACCAAAACCCAACATTTTCCATACATTACAACATTTACAGCTGTCAGAACAAACACCGAATATTGCACTATCGGGAGTACGCGTTAACTTCACGAAGTCCCATAGTTTCCTTGTATTTGTATGAGAGTAGTGGGACTTTACGTGAAAAGTGAAATGTTTCGACCAATAAATTTGTTCTAATCTATTTGATAGATGGAATAGGTGACTCGGGAACTGTAAATATGAAATATGCTGCATACGCGTCATTTGTATGGATTTAGACGCTTAACGCATATGTACAGAATGATACGAATCCGTTAAGACGCTGTTATCCGGTCGAGGCCGTTTTTTGAACACGAACGAAAGTGTTTTAAACTGTGTTTTAAAGTCTGAAAACCAATTATGTCTTATTTAAGGATAGGCGACCGTTCTCAATTACACGATTAGATTAAGTTTGATAGATAGAAAAAAATCCCAAAGTTACCCCTTTTTGTTATGTTTTTTCAATACTATGATTTAGTGTAGCGGCCACGCGGGGAAAAGTCGTCTCTAAACCAAATCTCGTATGTAAGTTCTGTATATACCTACAACAGGTATGGGTGTGTTCAGGGTACTCTCTGGATCACGAAACTGCTTGTTGTATAATTCTAAAGTGGTGGAGGGGGTAGCAGTGACGTCATAAAGATGGCCGCCGACGGTTTTAGTTTTTCTTCAATTGTAGCGCACCTATGAGGTCAATCTGGTTGTGCAAGGTGTCATTTGAAAGCTTATTCAATTTGCTTTAACCATTTCATAGACACCTAACGTGAAAAATTTGTATTTACTGAAATATTTTCAATTTATTGCATATTTCCTTACCTACCAGCAATCATTCCTCCAGTTTTCTCGGAAACGGGTAACTTTATTGTGATTATAGCCATTACATAAAACATAGAGAATTTTATTAGCTATCTTACAACATCAATTGTATAAAAATACAACTTCAAACGACTGAGCTGTGTCAAATTTTCTGGTGCACTGTAACTATGAGTCCAAGCGTGCGGCGGTGTGCGGGCGGGGCGGACGGACTGCAAATAACATTATGATTTATAGATTATATAAAATTAAGGTTTCCATTGTAATATTGATTCGAAAAATATACATTTTTATATTATTTGCACATGCGTTTACATAAATTGTAGATGTACAGGGTGTAATATTAAATGCGTTACATACTTAAGGGATGCTTTAGACCATAAAACTGAACAACTTTTACAATGGGACCAACTTTGAAATCACGAGAAAAGTTAGCTGCTGTTTCATACATTTTGGTCCAGAAGAGACATGTTCCACGTAAAATCTGATTTAATTCGCTATATTTATATTGGCTCCAAGGTGAAAGTGGTTCAGCTTGATGGTCTGATGTAGGTACCCCATTCGATATAATAATGTACCTACTTAACGCATTACATTTTACACTATGTAAGAATGAGGCTGCCTTGGAAAAGTAAATAAAAGAATGAGAAATCTAAAACAATTTAGTTAACAAGTTTATAAATATTTATTATTGTTATAAAAAAAACAATTGTTAGTTGCAAGTATGCAATGTCTAGAGTGATTCATCAACATCACCAAAATTATACCTACTGATTTAAGCATACCTCCTCACTGATATTTTATGGCAAACACCCTGCATGCATTTTTGAATTTTACTAACAAATCTGCATCTCGCACTACGGCAGCCTGTTTTGCATTGGCAAGACATTAATTCCAAATCTTTTACGAAATACATGGTTTTAACGTTGTTACTAGTTTCGGTGAAAATTTTTCGGTTTCCAATGTTCAACCATGGTTTGTAGGTGGTGGTAAATTATGACATGCTACATCTACAGTGGCCCAATCGTACATTTGGTAATTTGCTCTTTTTATATGTTGTTTCAGAGCTTCTTAAGACGGTAGAAGTTTATCCACGTTACCAATATTATAACAGTAAATAGCCATATTAAACTTCTCACCTTTTTGCTTTAAATCTTCTGTTAAGTCAACGACCGTTCCAAATCCTTCCAGAAGATCGTAATTTTCTGTGAAGACTTTCCTTGTGCTTTTCTTCTAAAAACCTGACAATGAGCTTGTGCTATCGCATACTGTAAGAGCGTGGAACGTCAATAAACAGTTTATTTCTGGTCCAAGTGCTTGAACAATTTTATTGACTAAAACGTATTTTGATTTACTCGCGCTCATTCCTCATTGAATCCAGACCTTCGCTGTTAACCTCGAAGAAATGAATGAGCAACAGTAAAACTTCAGTGTCTGTTTACCATTAGGGTCTCAAACCCACTTTAGGCAGCATCAATTACATGTAAAACAAAACGGGTGTCAGCTTGTTCGTGATTGCTTTTTAAGTGATCGACAGGTCTGTTTTTATTTGTTGCTACAGTTAGTGGATTTTCTAATCCACCAGCGGTTAATAATTCTATGCCTCCCTCAAGTTGTGTGGCTTGCTCTTGAAATAATCGACCAGAAATACACTGTTTATTGACATTCCACGCTCTTTCAGTATGCGCTAGTACAAGCTCATTGTCAAGTTTTTCATTGAAAAGCAGAAGCAGTCTTCATAGAAAATTACGGTCTTCTGGAAGGATTTGGAACGGTCGTTGCTAACAGAAGATCTAAAACAAAAAGGTGAGAAGTTTGATATGGCTATTTACTGTCATAGTATTAGTAAAGTGGATAAACTTCTACCGTCTTAAGAAGCTCTGATACAACATCTAAAAAGAGCAAATTACCAAATGTACGTTTGGGCTACTACAGATGTGGCATTTCATAATTTACCACCACCTACAAACCATGGTTGAACATTGGAAAACGAAAAGTTGTCACCGATAACAACGTTAAAACCATGTACCTACCTATTTCGTAAAAGATTTGAAATTAATGTCTTGCCAATGCAAAACAGGCTGCCGTAGTGCGAGATGCAGATTTGTTAGTAAAATTCAAAAATGCATGCAGGGTGTTTGCCATTAAATATCAGTGAGGAGGTATGCTTAAATCAATAGGTATAATTTTGGTGATGTTGATGAATCACTCTAGACATTGCATGCTTGCAACTAACAATTGTTTTTTTTATAACAATAATAAATATTTATAAACTTGTTAACTAAATTGTTTTAGATTTCTCATTCTTTTATTTACTTTTCCAAGGCAGCCTCATTCTTACATAGTGTAAAATGTAATGCGTTAAGTAGGTACATTATTATATCGAATGGGGGTACCTACATCAGACCATCAAGCTGAACAACTTTCACCTTGGAGCCAATATAAATATAGCGAATTAAATCAGATTTTACGTGGAACATGTCTCTTCTGGACCAAAATGTATGAAACAGCAGCTAACTTTTCTCGTGATTTCAAAGTTGGTCCCATTGTAAAAGTTGTTCAGTTTTATGGTCTAAAGCATCCCTTAAGTATGTAACGCATTTAATATTACACCCTGTACATCTACAATTTATGTAAACGCATGTGCAAATAATATAAAAATGTATATTTTTCGAATCAATATTACAATGGAAACCTTAATTTTATATAATCTATAAATCATAATGTTATTTGCAGTCCGTCCGCCCCGCCCGCACACCGCCGCACGCTTGGACTCATAGTTACAGTGCACCAGAAAATTTGACACAGCTCAGTCGTTTGAAGTTGTATTTTTATACAATTGATGTTGTAAGATAGCTAATAAAATTCTCTATGTTTTATGTAATGGCTATAATCACAATAAAGTTACCCGTTTCCGAGAAAACTGGAGGAATGATTGCTGGTAGGTAAGGAAATATGCAATAAATTGAAAATATTTCAGTAAATACAAATTTTTCACGTTAGGTGTCTATGAAATGGTTAAAGCAAATTGAATAAGCTTTCAAATGACACCTTGCACAACCAGATTGACCTCATAGGTGCGCTACAATTGAAGAAAAACTAAAACCGTCGGCGGCCATCTTTATGACGTCACTGCTACCCCCTCCACCACTTTAGAATTATACAACAAGCAGTTTCGTGATCCAGAGAGTACCCTGAACACACCCATACCTGTTGGAGGTATATACAGAACTTACATACGAGATTTTTTTTTCTCTGGTCCTGGCCGCTAGTCTAATTAAACTGCTGATATTTAACTTTTTATTCTTGTACTTAACTAAAAACATTAAATATTTCTAGTGAACTCCGTAGAATTTTGAGCTTAGAAACACCCATGAGCAAACATATTGATGAAAAACACCTTTTTTTGCGATCCTGCTTTCAATTGGAGCGGGATGGCTAATTGCAAACTTATGCTTGCAAGAAAGAGACGTTTGCACTTGGATAACCTGGCCTTAATACAATAGGTCAAGGACAATTTGCACCAAATGTCGTCATAATGTCATAATGTCAAATCCAAAACGTAGTTCGAAGTGCCAGACCTGTGCTAAGAGTCTACCCATCAAATTGAACAACTTATACTGTGGAAGCAAACCGATCAGAGCAAACAAAAATCTATTGTTGCATACATTTCGTCGCTAGCCTTACTAAACGACGTATCTGACATTTTTGGCGTAACTGACTTATTAATTGGGGGTGAATCCAGTTTCCAAGACTCATCGATCGGTCTAATTAACTATCTGTATCTTCGAGCGTTACCGAGAAAACACATTTTGAATGGTGACGTAACTGACAATTTTGAACATAGCGCTCAACCGAAAAAAGCTTGTCCTGTAAAACCACCCCGATGCTAGTTACGCCGTTTAGTAAGGCTAGCGACGATTTGAGTCGAGTAGCCATTGCAGTTTAGTATAGAACAGCAGATTTTTTTTCTCAGATCGGTTTGTTCCCATAGTAAAAGTTGTTCAGTTTGATGGGTAGACTCTTAGTTTAAAAGGATGCTAATGATATTAAAATCACCCTGTATATTTCACTTTAAATAAACATATAGCAATAACAACATCCTCATTGTACCCCTTGCGAATATTGGGGGGCAAAAGTGCTAGTCTGTTAGATGTGACAAACGGACCGGTATAGAGCGGTTTGCGCAAGTTAGAAACGACGGTGACCACACGCTCACCGAGTCCTGGATAACTTACTTTTTATTATTAATACTACCTGGAGTTAGGTTTCATGCCTGAGAAAATCTAGGGGGAAGGTACAAAAATCGCCTTCAATTTCAGCAACAGGGAAATAGAGTTTTAATCAATGATCGGAATAGGCGATGCAATTTAGGTTAAAGGCGCAAATATTTGTGTGATGAATATGTATAATATTAAACGGGGTGCACGCTCTGTATAGATGACAAACGCCCATGAATTGAATACAAATATTCATATTCATCACACAAATATTTGCGCCTTTACCCTAAATTATACCGCCCATTCCGATCACTAGTTATAATGTAGCAAAATATCGAGCTCGCTTCGCTCGCTCCATGTTTGCGGCCTAATCTTCTTATAGTAATATCTCGAGCTCACTTCGCTCGCTCTAAGTTTTAGGTCCTATTTATTTTAACAACCGCTTTGCTTGCTCCAGGTTTTAAATAGTTTAAAACTTGAGCTAACTTCGCTCCCTCTAGGTTTTTGATTTTTTTGCACCGCCCTTACTTAGACCTGGTCATGTTTTGACTCGAGAATTTTGTTTGCCTGGCCTGCACCCTGCGTTCTAAGAACGTGCATTTTTTGCGCTTTATGGCGTAAAAGCAATCAATAACCTATGTCCAGCAGTGACTTAACTCCATACTGTATTCTATGTTTCTAATCGGAGATTATAGCCATAAGCATAAATGCTAAGCTGTAATCAGCGTGTTTCCAACTAGTCAAATTAACAACTCTTTATCAAACGTCAAAACGCGTGCTTTGTATGAAATATTGTGCTAAAAATTGAGTAGTGACGTCATTGTTTTCCGTCATCGTTTTTATACTTTTTACAGTTTATCCAGTTATTAAAAATAGTATTCAAGCAACAAAATCACAGAAAATTTGAGTTTGGCATTATTTTCAAACGGTTTATTTACTGAGCAGTTTTTTTTTTTACTTTAGATGGGTTTGCTCTTGACCTCAATCTCAGGACAAAGATGGGGTCGAAGATGTAGCGAGCTTACCCAGAATGGCACTGGCACTCCTGCACACCGATGGAATGCAGCAAGCTGCTTGGCGCCAGACTCCGGCAGGAGGGTGGTCGCGAGCCAGGCGGCTCCTTGCGGAGCCTACCACACCGCAGTGTGGGGGATCGTTCAGCCGCCACCACAAACTTGGTAGCTTGTGATGCCGTTGCCCGGGGTGGACCACTAGGAGGTAGATCAAACCCTAAGTTAAAACGAAAATATATTTGATGTAGTCAACTCCCCTATTGCCAATCCCTTTACACTACAAAATCATAGCCACTCTACTCCTAGACAAACTAGAGAGCGGAGATGGAAAAATAACGTAGTTTAAAATGTAGACGACCAAGCTGCAATGCTCTAAGGCAGTCTTTTGTTGGAAACTTTAAAGATGCCAGTACTTGTAGCCTGGTACAGTTTTATCAACAATGTCCTGTAAATAGCTGAAGGTATACGTGTTCTTGAGAATAAAGTGGATTAGGTTGAAGTAAATCTTTGATTGGGGCTTATTAACTCAGAAAGATTAGAAAAGCTCCTTCCCTACCTGTATTTAAAAGATTGCTCAAAGACCACTATCTCTCTCTTTGACAAGAATTTGTCTTTTTGACTACCTAACTATCAATGATATTCTTATTTTTATATTAACAGCATAATTATATTTGTATGTATATATTTATGTATTTATATATGTATGTATGTATGTATGTATACATTATATGTACTCTATATATGTAGATGGGTATATAGATACCTACTAGTGCACCGCCGCAGCATTTGTCTCTGTAAACAGTTCTTCCATTCAATAGTTGTCCGGAAGAAATCGCTTTTAGTGATAAGACCGCCCTTAGCCTTTTAGCGAGAAGGGTACAACCTTCTCATTCTTGTTTTAAATTGTATTTTTTCTATTCTTGGTGTGCAAATAAAGAATATTTATCTTGTCTTATCTTAACTCACTTGAAAAATAAAGCATGTTTAGTTGAAATACGAATTTAGAAAATTGAGTTAAATTAAGAATAACAAACTGTTATACAGGGTGAAATTGATATCATTAGCATCCTTTTAATCTCAGAGTCCCCATTAAACTGGACAAATTTTACTGCGGGAGGAAACCGATCTAAGCAAAATAAATCTGCTGTTCCTTCCTAAACTGCAATGCCTCTCGACTCAAATGTATGCAACAGCTTTTTTTTTTGCTCATATAGGTTTGCTCCTATAGTAAAAGTTGTTCAGTTTGATGGGTAGACTCTTAGTTTAAAAGGATGCTAATGACATCAATTTCACCCTGTATTGCTCTATTTCTATCATCGTAATCATAATCAGCCTATATACGTCCCACTGAAGCGCCCAAGCCTGTCCTTAAGTAGGGTGTTTGGGCATTAGTCCACCACGCGTGCACAATGCGCATTTGTAGACTTCACATACGCATCTGAATTTCTTCCCAGCGTATGCAGGTTTCCTCATAATGTTTTCCGTCACCGTTTGGGAGCACTCTTTGCAAAAATGTGATATATGGGGTCCTTCTTAATATGCTGACACTTTTTTAAGAGGATGATCAGACAATCAAACTGAACAACTTTCTCTATGGGACCAACATCGAAATCGCGAAAAAAAAATCTACTGCTCCATACAAAACTGCAAACCTACTCAAGCCAAATGTATGGGACAGCTGTTTTTTTTTCGCGATTTCGATGTTGGTCTCATAGAGAAAGTTGTTCAGTTGGATGGTCTGATCATCCCCTTAAAAAAGTGTCAGCATATTAAGTTGGACCCTGTATTTTCCTGTTATAACCTCGTTTTTCATCGGTACCTAGTTCAGTTTAGTAGATTCGTCGTAATTTGAACAAGGCTTGTGTATGAGGAGAAACTGCGATTACAGGCTATATGAATAACCAAAATTTCTGGTCTTGACAATGTTACGTTTGTAATTCAATGTTATATTTATTTTCTGTTGTACTTTGTATATTTTGTTTGTGTTTAGATGTCTTATCGTAGAGTTTCTGGTCGCATCTTCTCTACAACAGAACACCTTCCGACGCGGTGGTAGAGTAGAGACATAAAGCTATACAAGGTGTTACAAAAATACAAATTAACCTTTAAGGGGGTGGTGTAGACCATCAAACTGAACAACTTTTACTATGGGACCAATACCGAAATCGCGAAAAAAATAATTGATGTTCCATACTCTACAAATCGACTAGAGCTAAAATATGTATGAGATATCCAATTTTTTTTTTTCGCGATTTCGATGTTGGTCCCATAGAGAAAGTTGTTCAGTTTGACGGTCTAAACAACCCCCTTAAGAGTTTTAAAAATTTATTCTTACTTATGAAACACCTTGTACCTATACGGTAAATTTTATATCACTGCGGATAACTTCAGCGTGTATTCTACTCATGAAATTGAACAACTTTTACTATGGAGCCAACCTCTAAATCGCGAAAAAAATTCGCTATCCCATGCAAAACTGCAGCACCTATTCGACTCAAATGTATGGGACAGCTGTTTTTTTTTGCTATTTCGATTTTCGAGATAATATTTTGAAGTAATACATTTATGTTTAAGATATAAATCTAAACTCTTAGCTTCAATAATTTTATTTCAAAAATCTGAAATTGTCATTAGAACAAAATTAAAACAAAATATTTTTTTTAATACCTCATTAATTTCAGAACCAGCAATATCTGCTCAAACAATCAAAAGCGAAGCTAATTTCGTTTTTAATTAACCGACGATGGGGCATAATTCACTTGGGGCCAAAATTTTCAAATTAATTACGTCTCAGAAACGGTGCCACTTGGCAGCGCTGTTTGAATTCAGAGTTGGCAAGGATTTTACTATTATTTAATCCTAGTACCGGAGTTTCGGAAACACACGGTTTGGTATTGCAACGAATTGTTCAAATGCTCGTTGGCTTTTGACTATTTTTAACAGACTTCACCAAAAAAGGAGGAGGTTCTCGACCTGTATGTTTTTTTCTTTGTTACGCGATTACTCCGCCAATTATGAATTAATTTTGATGATTTTTTGTTTGTTTGATAGATTATACTTCAGAGGTGGTCCCACAATAATTTTATCGAAATGAAATCAGTGCTTATTGAAAAAAAATTATAAATCTACATCTACACTTCTACAGTAATATTATTGTTTGTGTGTATTGCATAGGCCGATCTGATTCGGACCGATCTGAATAATTCTTTCACCATTTGAAAGCTACATTATCAGTGTTTAACATAGGCTATATTTTTTATCAACAAACTATTAGGAATAGGTATGAAAAACAATTATGCGGTTTTTTTAACGTTATTGATATTTATTTTAATCATATTAAAGATATGATTTTATAAATTATACTTATGGATTTTAATGATTTTGTGTTTTCAGTGTTAAGGGTTTTCAATATAATAATATGAATTTTCAATTATGGATTCTAATATAAACCCCTTTATTCTAAAGCATGGAGCCTTAAACAATTTACGATTGTAGTTAGTCTCTTTTATCTTATGACGTACCTTTAATAGTAGAATGAGAAGGAACTATAGATATTTGTTTATGCGGCTGTCCACTTTTTCTGACACTTTTCGACGTGCTAGTGTGTGAAGTTGTGTAAAGTGGTCACTTTTTGTGCATTTTGTCTTACCACTTGACACAACACATACAAACACAAATGTTAAAATAGTGGACAGCCTTGCAATAGGTATGGCTCCCTCTATGCCTTTAGGTATAATCTATAAGCGAAAATAATTTTGTTGTCCGTTCCACGGAATTTTTTCCCGTACATCCCCTCCCACAAGTTCTAAGGAGAGAGCTATCCCGTGTTAGTCTCTTTCGCTAAATTTACTGTGACGTACAACAATCCCAAATGTACGGGATTTTATTTATTTATCTGCATCTTCCTTAGCCGGTTTAAATTTGTTTCCGGTCATTGTTTTTCGTTTATTAAAGTTTATGTTGTGTTTAGTCTTTGTTTAGTTTGTTCTAAGGTTTATTTTAGGTTCCTTTTTATAGCACTTTAGTATAGTGTTTACATTAGTATCAGTATATCTAGAATCATGATCACAGCTTATATAGGCTATGATGACAAAACACTCTAGTACGGTAATACTTAAGTGTGTGGTTTAGACCATCAAACTGAACAACTCTCACTATAGAGCCAACAACGAGAAAAAAAATAATCTGCTGTGCCATACAAAACAGCAGTACTGACTCGACTATCAATATAATGGGACAGCAGGTTTTTATATGTTGGCTCCATAGTGAAAGTTGTTCAGTTTGACGGTCTCAAGCACCCATTTAAGAATTGCTAGGGTGTTTTGTTACACCCTGTATACGTCCCACTGCAGGGCAAAGGCCTACCCTCAGGGAGGGTGAATGGGCGTTAGTCCACCACGCGGGCCCAATGCGCATTGGTAGACTTCACATACGCATCGGAATTTCTTCTTCAGCGTATGCAGGTTTCCTCACAATGTTTTCCTTCACCGTTTGAGAGCAGTCAGTAAGTATTACTTATATAAGAAAAACTCATTGGTACATTTGAAATCCAATAAACTTAGTTTGTTGTGAACAATTAAATGTAGAATAAGTGCGTAAAGAAAATTTTTTTTTTCATTTTCTACTATAATAACAAATGTAATATATCTGTAAATAAAAAATAAATATGTCTGTATGTATGTTTGTTGCCTTTTTTGGCTAAATTACTGAAAGGATCTTGGCCGAAGAACAATATCGAGTTTGGAACACAATATCGGAAACAAACAAAATGATTCCTACCCACTTGACTTCCTATACTAAAAACTAATTTCCCATAAACATACAAAAACATATTTTCTATACGACATTTAATACATTCACATAATAAATGTTGTAAGAGCAAGCGTATTCCCTATAAGTTATAGCTGATATTATTATGATTCATATTCCACTATATTTTCTATCGATGCCTTCCATATTGAAGATATATACTAATACGTATATGTGTGTAATATATTTTTATATTATGTTTTGTTTACGTGAATGTTATGGGTGTTTTTGTTGGTTTGATATTTTTTATTTTTGGCTCGCATAGAAAGGGTTTGACAAATCGGACAGGCAAAATGTGGTCATCGGTTCGAAGTCGGGGCAAACAGTATTACTTCACCACAGAATAAAACATACACAAGTACAACTACAGAGAAAAAACCAGCCAAGAGCGTGTCGGACTCGCCCATGGTACCTTAGCCATTGCATAAGTAGTACCTATGTATAAGAAAATAGTACTAATGCACGGACTTGAAAGAAATACGGACCGAACATTGCACTAAAAAGATGTGAAGCATGCAAGGTAATACAATCTCGTTTGTTCTACAAGGGACCTACGCTCACACAGATGCACTAGCTCTAGGCGCAGGTGCTACAACCCGTCACCTTATGTACCGCGTGACAGCACGCGCACAAAAGAAATGGATGCTTCACTCATGATTAGACTAGATTACGTCTGGTTCTTCTTTTAAGTCTGTGTACTAATGTTGATTCTTTTGGAATCTAACGATATGAGTAGCGCGATTTAATTTCGTGCAGCGCTAGGGGGGTACGCCCTATTTTTACTTTAGAGCGCAGATATCTCGAGACAGAAGCATTATAAATTCGTTTTCAACACACTTGCTCGTAAAATGGCTCTAATTTCACCGCAATTAGGCACATAATGACACCTGTAATCAAACTGTGACTTTTTTATTACTATTATTCACTAGTGAGTTATAGGGGTTTTCACTTTAATAAAGACAAGATTGACAGTCGAAGATACGAAAGGGTCGAAAAAATTTGGAACTAGTACTGGTTCCTAAACCCTATACATATACACGCACACATACATAATTTGTATGGCGTCTCACGCACACCAACCTATGAAACTGGGCTCCTTTGTTTTATACGGGATATTCGTGAGACTCATTCTAGATACATACTTTTTCTAAGGATTTCCATTACTATTATTCACAAGTGAGTAATAGGTTTTTTTATTGGTTGAGTTGCTTTGTTCTTAAAAAAGTTTCGACACCAAAAAGATCGTGTTCTATTAGTACAAAAATTGATCTACTAAATAAAATGATTTTTTAGTATTATTTTCTTCACAAGTGTGTTGAAAAACGTCGTAAAATACACGTGTGTATTGATGATTACCGTCCTCGGCTCTTTTAAGACCCTCGCCTGAAGGCTCGGGCCTCAATAGCGCCTCAGCGGTAATCACCACCATTACATAGTCTTGTACCGTAACGGACTATTCTATGGGAGTTTTCTTCACGACACATTTCTCAGTAGGTGTAGTCATCAGCATTACGATGTACTTTTATTTAATAGTTATTTGTTATGCTAGGCTGTAAAGTTGCTTTTTGGCGCGAGTACTTTTATTGAAACCTGAGCAAGCGAAGGATTCTAGGATTGAACCACGAGCGAAGCGTTCAAATAATAGAATCCTGAGCGCTTAGCGAAGGTTTCAAAGGTACGAGACGCAGAATAACTTTGCAGCCGAGCGAAACACACAATTTTTCACCTCACAACAGCGAGGAAAAAAAGTGAATTGCTAAAAAGTACATTTCAAAAAGTTTTTATTTTTGTGCTGGCCATCAGTGTCATGAAATAGTTACTAAGCATTTTCAGTGGATTGGCGGTATATAAAAATATTGAATTGACAGATTCGAATTTCAAAAACTCTTTCCACGCTAGCGGATAAAATGCACTTTTGCACTCAGATTTCGAATAATAAACAGAATCTTTCCGAGCTTGTGAGGTGAAAATTGATTTATTTATTAATTTACCTAATCCTTCTCTTTTATAGGGTTTCTGAGTAGAATATTAATAACACCTATCATTACACTGTCCGCTTTGACACTATATCTTATTTCGTCTGGTACCTAAACAGCGGTCACCTTTATGCCCTTGAAATAAGACTCAAAGTTGCACTAAGTTTCTTTACCTCTCGCAATGAATGGAACACTTATCTTGAGAGATATTACAAAAAGGTTCCAATATTTTAGAAGTCAAAATGAATTTTGTATAAAACTTTTGAGTGTAGTTCAAACTTAAAAGCTAATTACGCTCAAAGTCTTATTTATTGCTTATAATAATAAAATTCTTTGAATTACAATATTATTGGCCTTTTTGCCAGAGGGCCTGGTCAATGTGACTTCACTTTCAGAACTTTTTACACATACGAACTTTTGCTTTTGCCTGCGAATTCGTCCGCACCGGCTCCCTTCATCGTAGCTTCTTATTCAAAGATTTTTTTTTTTTTTTATTTATATGGGGGCTGTAGCGTGATTCTTATATTCTATGATTCTTTATGGTTTCTGACACAAAAACAAAATAACTATGAAAAAAAAAATTTTATTTACCCAAACTGAACAGAGATTTTTTCAAGATTTCAATAGGTATAAAGTTGTTTAATGTCATCCCCTTAAAAATACCGACAGCATTTAGAACCCATAATTAAAGGTATAATTATGTTTATTTCAATAAAAAGGTCTCATTGGGAACTTTCACAATCAATCATAAACCATTGCATTGTGGGGTAGCCAACACATTGTTGTTATTACTTCTACCAACTATCTACAGGGTCCTTCTTAATACGCTGACACTTTTTAAGGGGATGATCAGACCGTCAAACTGAACAACTTTCTCTATGTCACCAACCTCGTAATCGCGAAAAAAACAGCTGTTCCATACAAAACTGCAAACCTGCTTGAGCCAAATGTATGAGATAGCTGTTTTTTTTTCGCGATTTCTTATAGAAAGTTGTTCAGTTTGATGGTCTCATTATCCCCTTAAAAAAGTGACGCATATTAAGAAGTGTCTTGTATAGACATGCAGGGTTATAGTAAAATATTGACTCTCTATACAAGATAAAAGATAATGCCCAAAATTCTATGAAAGTTAGGCTGAACTTGCGTCTGGTCAAATTGTCTCCTAAAGGTAGGACATGAAATAAGCCTTATTTTAACAAGAAAATCGCTAAATAATTGATGGGTAAAAAAAAGATAGGTTATTAAAACAAAAGCATTATTTCCATACAAAAAAATACTATGAAAATTGCGTTTTATTTTTAAACCCCCATTCCCATAGGGCCAAATATACATTTAATGGGATTCATAACTCAGACCAAATATTCTTTTAAATAAATGATGATGAAGCATTGATGACGCATCTTTAGCCTGGTTTCGGGCATTATTCTTTTATATCACTGCGGGTAACTTCAGCATGTATTCTACTCATCAAACTGAACAACTTTTACTATGGAGCCAACATCGAAATCCCGAAAAAAAAAAACAGCTGTCCCATACAATATTTGAGTCGAATACGAACTGCAGTTTTTCATGGGACAGCTGATTATTTTTTCGCGATTTCGACATCGGTCCAATACAGAAAGTTGTTCAGTTTGATGTTCTGATCATCTCCTAAATAGTTTCAGCTAATTTTCTTAGACCTTATATTTTAAGCGGTACAACTTAGTCCATAATATCTTCACGGTTACCCGCAGTGGCGAGGTAGTTACAATAAAAGGAATTCTGCGCCATCTTAGTTTTATTTTCCGCTAGACCCTGTGTAAAGGATTTGTGCCGCTGCATTCTTGGAAATCCTTTGGGTTACAAAGGATTCGCTTGTGTGACATATTTGAGTCGAGATCTCAACAATAATAAGTTTTTCGTGTTATATACTTAAGGGGCCATAGGTCCAGACGAATATTTTCTATGAGAAACGCGATTGTCGAGCGCTCCGAAAAGTGTGTGCGTGAGCCGTATTTTCGATTAAAAACAACTAACCAAAGTACTTTTTCTAGATTTTAGTTATGATTGCACTAGTTAAACTAATGGTGAATATGTGAGTATAAATACCAACAATCGGAAACTATTTTAAGTTCTTCTAAACCGAGAAAAACGTTTAAAAATGCATGAAAATACGTAATCTTTGTGACGATTTTCTATCGAGTGAAGTAATTCCAATCGTGTATTCAGTTGATGATTGCACTTGATGAAATATCCAAAAAAGCAAAATTAAAAATTTTGAAAAAACCCGCGACGGTAATCGAAAAAGGATTAAATAATTTTTTTGCAAATCCCTCGACTAAAAGAAAATAGGTAAGTAACGAAAGATAATAAACCAAACCCTAGAAAATCCGACGGGGCTGCCATTTCATGCCTATTTCATTTTTGATTTGATTCATGAACTAAATGTTTTCAGTTTTATGACTATAAGCATATTATGCTCACGACTACATTCCCCGAGGGGGTAGTCAGAGATATTCTGACACCTAAGAACATCCACGTTTCACCAGTAGTAACGTAAATCAGTTTTATGAGTTTGTGTCTAATTGAAATTGGGAACAGATGGCAATGGCAGCCCTCGACGGATTTTCTAGGGTTTGGTTTGTTATCTTTCGTTACTTACCTATTTTCTTTTAGTCGAGGGATTTGCAAAAAAATTATTTAATCCTTTTTCGATTACCGTCGCGGGTTTTTTCAAAATTTTTAATTTTGCTTTTTATTTTAAACTTTTTAGAGAATTCCTACATAACCGTCTGCAAACACACAAACAAACAACCTCTCACCCTAAACGCATATAATTTCTCCATCCAGTCGTGGTTAAAAAAGAGCCTAAATATGGTTTACCTACTTACTACGTGCCTCCACATAGTTTCCGACGATGTTGTTCTGGTCCATCGTCAGACCATCAGCAGTTTATGTTCAGAAGCTACTCACCAAATGCTATCAAACGAGCCCAAGTATGGTCTCCTAGCTATTCGCCTTCACAGAGTTCTCCACGATGTTGTTCTGCTGCATCACACTCTCAGAACTTTATGTACAGAAGCTACTCACTAAACGCTATTAAAAGAGCCCAAACACGGTCTACTAGCTGTGTGCCTTCGCAGAGTTCCCCAAAATGTTGTTCTGCTGCATCACCAGACCCTAAGACGTTCATGTACTGAAGCTACTCACCAAACTGTATCAAAACAGCCCAAATACTGTATACTAGCTATGTGCCTTCACAGAGTTCCCCACGATGTTGTCCTGCTACATCATAAGACCCTCAGACGTTCATGTCCAGAAGCTACTCACCAAACGCTATCAAAAGACCCCAAACACGGTCTCCTAGCTATGTGCCTTCACAGAGATCCCCACGTTGTTCTTCTGCTGCATCATAAGACCCTCTGACATTTACGTCCAGAAGCTACTCACCAAACGCTATCAAAAGACATCAAACACGGTCTCCTAGTGATGTGCCTTCACAGAGTTCCCCACGTTGTTGTTCTGCTACATCATCAGACCCTGAGATGTTCATGTACAGAAGCTACTCACCAAACGCTATCAAAAGACCCCAAACACAGTCTCTTAGCTATGTGCCTTCACAGAGTTCTCCACGATGTTGTTCTGCTGCATCACACTCTCAGAACTTTATGTACAGAAGCTACTCACTAAACGCTATTAAAAGAGCCCAAACACGGTCTACTAGCTGTGTGCCTTCGCAGAGTTCCCCAAAATGTTGTTCTGCTGCATCACCAGACCCTAAGACGTTCATGTACTGAAGCTACTCACCAAACTGTATCAAAACAGCCCAAATACTGTATACTAGCTATGTGCCTTCACAGAGTTCCCCACGTTGTTGTTCTGCTACATCATCAGACCCTGAGATGTTCATGTACAGAAGCTACTCACCAAACGCTATCAAAAGACCCCAAACAAAGTCTCTTAGCTATGTGCCTTCACAGAGTTCCCCACGATGCTTTTCTGCTCCATCACCAGACCCTCAGCAGTTCATGTACAGAAGCTTCTCACCAAACGCTATCAAAAGAGCCCAAACACGCTCTACTAGCTACGTGCCTTCACAGAGTTCCCATCAAAGTTGTCCTGCTACTATCATCAGACCCTCAGACCTTCATGTACAGAAGCTACTCACCAAACGCTATTAAAAGAGCCCAAACACGGTCTACTAGCATGCACTTGATAAAAAACCGGATCAGCGCCCCCTGGTGGTTTGTCACAATCAAACCTATCTAAGAATAATTGCAAATAAACCTCAAGCACTTTAAAAAAAACCGCATCTAAATCGGTTAAGCCGTTTGGGCGTAATTGCGCAAAAACTCAATTTGACGTTAGAAAAATGGTAACTGCAGCGCCCCCTGGCGAGTTAATATCGTATCACCTATCTAAGAACCATCGCTAATTAATTACGAACCCTTTACAGAAAACTGTATCTAAATCGGTCTAGCCGTTTTGGAGATAAATGGGAACATTGGATTTGCACAAACAAACACACAAACAAACAAACAACCTCTCACCCTAAACGCATACACGTTCTCCGTTCCGTCGCGGGTAAAAATACTGAGGTATGACTTTAGTTTCGGTAAATGGTATAAATCTAGTCGTAAAATGGAAAATAAAAGAAGCCTCCGAGGTATTTCCACCTACTATTACGTCTTAAAGCTCCTTTACCGTTCAATGGTGCCCTTAAAACATACATTAAAAACCGGTCAAGTGCGAGTCGGGGTATTCGTGCACCGAGAGTTCCGTACCACACAACATATTAACTTACAAAAAAGTTTTGTTTTCTCCGGGACCTTTAGCGCGAGACCGACTCACACTTGGCCGGTTTTTATTATTTGTTGTTATACTGTAGAGTTTGCTTTAAAATCACACTAAGTTTGACGCTTGTATGTATTACCGTTTTTACGATAGAGCGAAAAGAAAAAACGTTGATAAAAACTAGTTTCATGTATGATAATTTCTTTTTTCAATTAAAATTATTTGTTAACAAATCCGCCATAATATCGCACATTCTGTGAAAATTTCAACTGTCTAGCTAGGTTCAAAAGTTACAGCCCTTAAGGCCAGGTTATCCAAGTGCAAGCGTCTTTTTCTTGCAAGCATAAGTTTGCAATTAGTCATCCCCTTCAATTGAAAGCAGGATCGCAAAAAAACGTGTTTTTCATCAATATCTATTTGCTCATGGGTGTTTCTAAGCTGAAAATTCTACGGAGTTCACTAGAAATATTTAATGTACTTAACGTACATGAATAAAAAGTTAAATATCAGCAGTTTAATCATAGTATTGAAAAAACATAACAAAAAGGGGTAACTTTGGGATTTTTTTCTATCTATTAAACTTAATCTAATCGTGTAATTGAGAACGGTCGCCTATCAGCCAGATCCTTAAATAAGACATTAATTGGTTTTCAGACTTTAAAACACAGTTTAAAACACTTTTGTTCGTGTTCAAAAAACGGCCTCGACTGTCTAGCTAGGTTCAAAAGTTACAGCCCTTAATATTTAGGACAGACATACGGACGGACAACATAGGCTTAGTAATGGGGTTCCGTTTTCACCCTTTGGGTACGGGACCCTAAAAAAAGGTAGCCCGAGGAAGGATTGGATGAGGAATGCCAACAGATTTTGGCTCGCCCTGGGAGAGCCTATTTTAAGCATTGGATCATAATGATAGGCTGATTATGATTATGATTCTATTATGATGCTGACGATGGTGAAATAGAAGGACCCTATATACAGGGTGAAATTAAGAATTGATCTGAGTTCTTGCCAAACGCTTTTCCGCCTATTCGATATAGCATCCTATTAAATTAAGAGTCTAGCCATCAAACTGAACAACTTTTACTATGGGAGCAAACCAATCGGAGCAAAAAAATCTGCTGTCCCATACTAAACTGCACCCGCCGTCGCTGCCTACACGACTAAAATGTAATGGGACAGCAGATTTTTTTTTTTGCTCCGATTGGTTTGCTCCCTTAGTAAAAGTTGTTCAATTTGATGGGTTGACTCTTAGTTTAAAAGGATGATAATGATATCAATTTCACCCTGTATAAGGTCTAACAAAATTAACTGAAACAGTTTTCCGTTCCCGTTAAAAAAGTGTCAGCTTATTATGTTGGACCCGTATAAAACTTTATTTTTAAACTATATTTTTATGAAGTCTGTTAGAAATCCATAATTAAAAAAAAGAACCAATCGGTCTAAACAACAGCCACGGGGTGCAATCCACTTTATTATCTGTGACTAATTTAAACAACACACACGTCTTCTAACATGACTCTTAATTATAATACCATAGATACTAGAATAGCTTGATTTGCGTGACTTGGAGATGCATAGTACGTTTGTTACCTGCTTATGTTCAACAAGTCTCCCAATATAGTTCCTAACGTTCATGAAATAAGGAAGAGAATGGCGTGACTCAATGGACTTCGGTAGTGTGTGTGTGAGAGGTAGGGTGAGCATATAAACAAAATTACTTTGAATACGGCAGCTGATTGCTGGCGCGTGTATTATTGTGTACGGTCAGACGGGTAGATTACTTGCACACGTGATAGTTCTAAGCTTAGACACTGGTTTGAAGACGTGATGAAGGCTCCCCTAAAGAGCCTACCGAGCCTATTGTGCTGCCGCCAATCGTATTTTTTTTATTTCTTAACAATTAAACAATATTTCCAAAAAACAAGAATATCACATTGTAGTCCTGATTGGTTTTCAGTTTATCGAAACATTATGGAATATTATGTTTTATGCTTGTAGCTATTATCGTTAAAACCGCCAAAAGTGGCCACTTTTGGCGGTTTTAAAGATAATAACTATATGCATTATAAAAACTAATCAGCAGTGACCCGATAAATTGAAAATAAGCAATGACTACCTACAATGTGACATTCTTGTTTTTTGGAAATATTGTTTAATTTTTAATAAATAAAAAAAATACGATTGGCGGCAGCACAATAGGCTCGGTGCAGCCTTAACTTGGATGTCCGTCATCTACAATAAACTCCACAAAAAAAAGACATGAAAAAAAAGAATAAAAAAAAAGTGTCGTATAAAAAGTCAAAGTTGCAAGTTTTTAATTCAAAAAATATCAGTTAAGTCGCTCCCTATAGGCACAGATTATATAATACCTATAGGTATGGGCAGGGCCGGGCCATATTTTGCAGGTTTTTAGAAGCTATCTTTATAATTTGAAAGACATACATATTATGGTCCCGGCTAGAGATAGTAATCTCTGGTGGTAGTATAGTTGTTACATAAAAAATAACGTCAGAGGCCGTAGCGCGGTTTGAATAAACTCTGACACCAGGGCTTGCCCACACGACTTATCGTGTGGGCAAGCCCTGGTGTCAGAGTTTTTCTTAAAAAAGAATAAAAAAATACAGCTATGATCTTCAACATCTCGACTTTATTTGGAGCTCGGCATGAGCTCGGCTTGTCGCGTTTTTTTTTTTCTTTAAAAGTTCCTGTGTTCAAAGGAAAACCTAAATATTGGAAAAATATGAATTATATGCATCTACTTTATAAGTTGAAGTCACTTTAAAGAAATGCTGTATTTTTACATCAATGACTGTACTTTAAACTCTTCAGCAAGTGTATGGATGCAAAAGTTGTGTACCTATTGTTATTGGATATTTCAATAAAAGTCGGACTTTTAAATTAGATTGAAAACAAACAAGATAAGTAAATTCAGTAGATAGGTATGGCATATGTATACTTATATCTTCATTCGATTGTTTATTCTGAAGTAAATATGTAAAGCAGCACCTATATGCTTAGATCAAAGCATTAAGGCCCTCTGCAATAATATTGCCATGCCCTAACAGGGCGTCACAATAATTCGTTTCAATTTTTCAAATTAGTAACCTTGGCTGCCGTGCAGGAGGCGGTGGTTCGATCCCCGTCCAGGCCGACTCGTACTAATGCGTTTTTCGGAAATTATGTACGATTTGTAACACCACTGGCTTTTCGGTGAAGGAAAACATCGTGAGGAAACCTGCATGCTTCAATTTCGAGGCATGTATTTGTACCCACTGTCCATTATAAGTGGCGACGGGCTCACCCCCCGTCACACTGGACAGAGTTTCTGTACTACTGATGAAACGTGGTTGTTCTGAGGTTTTAGAATATCTCTGACCCCTCGGGGAATATAGTCGTGAGCATATGCTATGCTATTTATTGGTAAATATAGAACAGTGACTGTAACATGTAATTCTTTGACAGATCGAAGCATTCCAGATCAGCAACGACAATCATCCAGTTTCTTTGCAATGGAATGCGAATCCAATTGTAATTGCTACCGAGACTGGCGACATCCTTTTCTTGAGGCTACGTTTGTAGAGTTCTGTAGTCAAAGGGTAAAAACGGGACCCTGTAAGTAAGCCTACGTCGCGTCGTCCGTCCGTTCTACCTATTTAGGGCTGTAACTTTTAAACCGTAATAGCTAGACAGTTAAAATTTTCACAGATTACCTATGAAAAATAATAAAAATGACAAAAAGCTAATAGTTAAGGGGGTCCTAATACATAAGAAACTAGTTTTGATCAACGTTTTTTCTTCTCGGTCTATCGTAAAAACGGTCAAACAAGCGTCAAACTTGGTGTGATTACAGAGAAAACTCTACAGTACAACAACAAATAATAAAAGAGAGAAGTAACATATTAATAAAACAAAAGCATAAAGCTAGTGATGCACTAAACCGTGCGATATCAAAGCTGTAGTTGGTTGAAGCGCAAATTATTCCATTCTCCACGCACCTCCCGCCTTACGTTGTGTTGGAAATAGTTGACATAGATTAACTATGATTAAATACGCAGAAATGGGAGGTTATCAATTCGTCCGTTTTTTTATGTGACCGATTTTGACGATTATTTTTCCGTCCAGAAATCGGATATCGCTCTTAGATATCGCCATGGAGATCTGATAAAGCGCTTTGCAAATGGACACACGGCGACAGATAGACCTACGCATAGTTGGACTCTATGTCCATGAAAATAGAGTTCAAATATTTGACCAACGGACCTGAAAAAAAAACGAACGTAATCTTGTCTAATCACGAGTGAAGCGCCCATTGTGTGCGTGCTGACGCACTGTCGCGCGTTATAAAATGGTGGCGGGTTGTAGGACCTACGCCTATAACTGGTGCATCTGCGTGAGTGTAGGTCCCTTGTAGGACAAACGAATATGTAGGACCTTGCATGCTTCACATCTTTTTAGTGTCACATTACGTCCGTCTTTTTTCAAGTCCGTGATTTGACCCTATTAATTGCCTATTATAGCCTTCATAAACATTCCAATTGCAATTTACAATAACCATAGCCTAGTTATTCTCATAAACTGGGCGTTTTTTGTTTAGTATTATTTTAGCAATAACAATTTCACATTCACATATAACCACATATTCCGACCTTTATCATAATCGAAACAGTTTCAATTACGTGCACTTCAAATATAATTATGAGAGCTTCTCTTTTATTCTTCGATCAACAATATACAACTAAATACATACAAAATCAAAGAGACATTCTGTCTTCGTGAATATACAACATTTTTTGTTAACGAACCGAGAAAACAGTCCGAATACATTATAATTTCGACCTCAAAGCAACCATAATTCCTAGTAATTTAAAAAAGGAACACTGCGGCATTGCGAGACGTGCTTACGTTGGCTTTGTTCGAACGCAACTAATTCAAAATAAGACCTCACTCCAATTAATAGTGAGGCGTTATTTGCCGGGACATGTTTTGAGCGCTGACGCGTTATATAGTTGGATATTGTTGATCGAAGCTTTTATTCAAACATGCCCATAAAATCCAATAAAAATTTCTGCGTTAGGTATAAATTAAGAACCCTCTTCGAAATCCAACCAAAACTTAGTCTATGACGTGGCACGCTCTCAAACAAAACGGAAATTCCGGTGCAGACGGGGCTAGTTTTAGTCTCTAAGAGAACACCCTGTACGTAGCAAGGGGTGGAATTAACCCCTTACTTTACTACAAGTTTTTTGCACCCTGTATACAAGGTAAAGTTTTGTACTTTTTAGACTGTATTATGAATGTTTGTAGAGATTTATTTTTTGTTTTAAATTGTTACATTTAGTTTTAAAAAGTTACAAGTAGAGTAGTTCTGGCATAGAATGGACAACTTTACTTCCCATTCCGTGTACGAGGCGACTAATGGATAAAGTTTATTAACTACTAGTGTTTTCCCGCGACTTCGTCCGCACAAATTATATACCAGATTTTAAGTCAGATCATAAGCTATCAAACAAAAAAAGTTTCATCAAAATCGGTTCAGTAGTTTTTGCGTGATGCGCGAACAAACAAACAAACTAACAATTTTGTCAATAGATGGCGCTGCACGTTTTTAAATCGCGCTATCGAATGTTATTTGAATTTATATGAAGTGAACCGCTACTTCTTAATTCCTCATGATTTTACGGTTTTATAATAGTTAAGATGTAGTGTTTTGTGGGTGAAAGGTAGCGTCGTCTGTCGTCCGGGGTACAGACTGATTTTGTCACCCACTTACCTTTATTAGAAGACCGTACATAAATAAAATCGGTCAAGTGCGTGTCGTGCTACTCGCACACGGAGGGTTCCGTACTAAGAACTAAGGTTCCGTACCACACCACCATACAACATCCTTCTTAATATGCTGACACTTTTTTAATGGGGTGATTGGGGATCTACCTCCTAGCGGTCCACCCCGGGCAACGGCATCACAAGCTACCAAGTTTGTGATGGCGGCTGAACAATCCTCCACAGTGGTGTGGTAGGCTCCGCAAGGAGCCGCCTGGCTCGCGACCACCCTCCTGCCGGAGTCTGGCGCCAAGCAGCTTGCTGCGTTCCGTCGGTGTGCAGGAGTGCCAGTGCACTTCTGGGTAAGATCGCTACATCTTCGACCCCATTACCTATTGTTCTGAGGACTAGATTGAGGTCAAGAGCAAACCCATCACTAATAAATTAGAGATATTATCAAGGCAGGCAATGTACCTACCTAATATGCCGAAATCAGTTTTTTTTGTGTGCACGACCCTATCTTAATAGACCTGCCATATCCCTGTAGTGGAGACACCGATGATGATGATCAATAATCATTAATTTATTAAAGAATATTAAATTCCACGATAAATTCCTAAAATATAGTGACGAAAAAGTAACACTATAGAAAGAAAAAGCAAACAAAAATTCCAACAATAATCAATGCGACGTTGCCAGATCTCCGCCGCTTTCACGTCACGGGCGACGTTGCCGCCGTTACCAACCGGATAGAACCGGCCCGGCGCGCCCGGCGAGCATCGTCCGACCAGTACCTTGTGAACGACAGACTGTGTTATACGGCATTTTTGTGCGAAAATATACAGAAAAAACACTGGAAATTAACGCTCAAATTGATTTTAATTATTGTATACTCAAATTACAATCGTTATGAGACGAAAGTTTGAATTTTAAAAGAAGAATAGTGAAGACGCCATATTGGAAACCGGGTCGACTCGGAAACTGTTGAAAAAGGTGAGCAATTCAAAATGTATTATGACACTGTTTCATTTTACGCCTTTTTCACCTTTATTTCAACTGTTATAAGGTTGATTTCTGTGTGCAAATATTTTGTTAGTTGTGTGAATTTGTATGAGCTATATCAGTTAGTGATAATTTTAACTTTTGTTTTAGTGAATTAGTAATTGCATTTAGCTGTCACGTTTTATCATTACGTCATTATTAAACATGAAATAAGGTCTTCATTAGCTTGACAAATTATACTAAGATCTTAAAAATGTTACCTACAATTTCTCAATTAAACCAAATGTTGTTTATTATTGGCAACAAGTTATTCAATTTTGATACCTGTATTGTTCAGAAATAGAGTTCAAAATCGTAAATATTATCTTAAGTGTAATCGTGAACGGAACGGAAGGTATAGAATTCTGAATGTTAGGTTTATTTACGGTTAGGTTCAGTTTGGTATGGCATGATGTTTGAATAGATGCCATGTGGGGTTTAAATTGAATTTGAATTTACATCGAATGTTTAGTGGGTAGCTAGTTTACCTGCCGTGTAGTATAAATGGCAGTGAGTTCGATTTTCGATTTTCGATGTTCGACCATCAAACTGGAAAACTTTCTCTATGGGCCTAACATCGAAATCGCGAAAAAAAAATCAGCTGTCCCATACATTTGGCTCGAGTAGCTAGGTTTGCGGTTTTGTATCGAAGATTTTTTTTTCGCGATTTCGATGTTGGTCCCATAGAGAAAGTTGTTCAGTTTGACGGTCTGATCATTCTCTTAAAAAAGTGTCAGCATAATTAAGTTGGACCCTATATGCATATTAAAATTTTCGTGGTTCTTTTTTTTTCAGACAAAATAACATCCACCTTTTAAACACCGTCGGATAACAATGTTATCGACTCGAGACCTAATTAGAATAATTCAACAGAAACCAGCGCTATGGAACCGACATTGTTTTGAATATAAAGACAGGACAGCTAAAGAACAGGCCTGGTCTGAAATATATAGAGAAATAGAACCTTCTTATGATAGCTGGAAACAGTCTATGCGGTTGCAGTTTGGTAAGTAATTATACAGAGTTTAAAATTAAACGAGCAATTTTATAAGTTATACAAGGACCTTCCTACGACAGCTGGAAACAGTCTATGTGGTTGCAGTTTGGTAAGTCATTCATTACACAGGGTGTAAAGTAAAATAAGTAAGTTAAACTGGATGTAACAAAACATTATATTGAATGGGGTTGTTTGGATTGGAACATTGAACTGAAAAATTGTCACTATGAAGCCAAATTCGATTTTGATGTATAAGTAAAAGTTGTTCAGTTTGATGAGTAGAATACAGTCATGCTGAAGTTATCCGCAGTGATATACGAATTATTTTTTGAGAATTTCCTATGGGTTTCTTAGGGAAAGTTGATCAGTATCAAGGGTACAATCATCCGTTAAAGTGATTTAAGTAATGCAACTGTTTACCCTATCACCCTGTAGGTAACAAAAGTAACAGATAAAGTAGGTACTTTGTTACTCAGTTTATACTATAATTTATAAACATTATACGTTTTGAGACTGGAGTCTGGGATAGCCATACAAAAATGTTAACCTGCAGCCCTAGTATGAATTCTCTAATAGCGCGCGACGCGCCTTCGCTGCATCGAAAATTACCCCTTCCCACGCTCTTCATCTCCAAAACAATAAATACTAGCTACTTCGTACACACGGCGACACATCAAGCTACGCAAAACCAAAATACGCTGGCCGCGCGTAGGTAGAGTAATGTATAACGTTGCGCGGCCAGCTTATGTTTGTTTTGCGTAGCTTGATGTCTCGCCATGTGTACGTACAGATCACTGAAATATGTACGTTTTCCTTACAGGTGCATCAATAACAAAAAAGTGGTACAACATCAGAGATTCATACGCAAAATCTAAAAGAAGCGGGGCATCAAAACGTTCCAGACCTTACATTTACGCAGATATGCTATCATTCCTAGACACAATCTACAATACAGAAGAAAAAGATGAAAATTGCTACAAAATGGACGAAACAGTCGAATCTGAACCATTCGAAACCGAAACATATTTTGAAGTCGACGAAAACGAAGACGCGAAAAGACCGAAGTTCGAAAGCGACAGTTTAAAAACGAAAGACGACGACATAGTTTCTGTCCTTGCAACTTTAATACAGAGAGAAGAGGACGAAGATAGGTCGTTCTTGAAGTCTCTTACGCCAGCTGTCAAAAGCCTGTCGGAAGATTCGAAATTAGAATTTAGAATAGAAGTTTTGAATTTGATAAAGCGGTTGAAAAAGAAAGATTCTCATCTAAGAATCAAAATAGAACGCGAGACCAAGGATTCGGATTCTGAATGATTTGAAATAATTTTACATTCTATAATCCTGTAAGGCTAACATGCGACAAAACGAGAAAAAGTCATGTGCGTGCTCATTTTGGCACGTACACACGGCGACAGGTCCGGTTACCCTGTTTGGACTTTGAACTATTTAGAAGTTGAGCGCTGCGAATCGTGCGAGAGGGTGCGGTATGTTGTTGTTGTTTCGTCTCACGGCACGCTGCGCCCACGCCGTCAACCGCGTCTATGCAGGCTCTCTACCGCACTATTTTGTGTTTTTTACGTAGTGTAGTTATGGGTATATAAGGTGCGTAGCATGATGTATCGCCGTGTGTACATAAAGTAACAAAGCCAAAGGCATGTTTCGATTTTCTCATATTTTCAGGGGCGGCATGCTAGGCTAACTGTATTGATTTAATTTAAGACACAGAAAATTGAATAGTAGATAGAAGTTACTTTCGAAGTACCCAACGCATTCTAAGGTGCATGAATAGTATGATGTCGAATGCTCACGACTATATTCCCCGACGGGGTAGTCAGAGATATTCTGAAACCTCAGAACATCCACGTTTCCTTCGTTTCTTCTTAAGTACCTTTGTCTATTATTCTCACGGACCTGAAAAAAAGACGGACGTAATCTCGTCTAATCACGAGTGAAGCACCAATTTCTTTTGTGTGCGTGCTGTCACGCGGTACATAATGGTGACGGGTGTCGGACCTGCGCCTAGAGCTAGTGCATCTGTGTCAGTGTAGGGACCTTGCATGCTTCACATCTTTTTAGTGTCACATTACGTCCGTCTTTTTTTCAGGTCCGTGATTATTCTGCGCAAAAACAACCCGTTGTTTTTTTTTACTAAGGTGGCATGGTATCAGCCCCTGTGATTTAAATTATGATAATGGTAACCAAACTTCAGTAATAAATAATGAATTTCCTTACGATATTTATCTTCATCATTTGAATGAAGCCTATATTTTGTTGTGTAAAGTATAAAACCCGAAAATAACAGGGAGTTCTCTTCACAAAACCAGATTGTACAATAATTACCACCCCAAGCCATAATTACAACAACACGTTCTTTGTAAAGGATGTTCAAGGAATTACACTTATTTCTTTAAAAATGTTTTTTTTATTTGCCGTGTAATTCATGGCTTAAAATAGACCGTCACAATTGTTCTCGTGGGTCTCGTACGAGATGACTAAAGCATATGGTGAAGGCCAAAATACAGTCTTATATTGAGATAGGGATGAAATACAGGATTCCAGTATACTTAAGGGGTGCTTCAGGCCATCAAAATGAACAACTTTCACAATGGGACCAACATTGAAAAGAGTCGAGTAGCTATTGACATTTTCTATGGAACAACCAAGTTTTTTTCGCGATTTAAATATTGATCCCATCAGCATAGTTACCTTAGTAAAAGTTGTTCAGTTTGATGGAACGCATTTAACATTTTACTATACCTACTTAGTTATATTTCGTAGGTAGGTACAGAAACTTTATGGTCACTGTTTACATTGTTTCAATAAGATAATACCTACCTACCTAAGAAAAGTATCATTAATCTTTACACCACATATACTCTACACATCAAACTGAACAACTTTTACTATAGAAGCATTTATGTCAGCGCAAAAAAAATCTGCTTTTTCGTACGTTTGAGTCGAGTAGGCATTGAAGATTAGTATGAAACAGCTGTATAGTTGCAATAGTACAAGTTGTTCAGTTTGAGGGTAGGTATGGATATACTCCTTACACCCTGTATAAGGAGACTAAAAAAATAAAACTTAATGCTGAACAGGGTTTGGACACAGCTCTAGAGGAACAGTATCATCATAATCTCAGCCGATGGACGTCCACTGCTGGACATAAGCCCCAAGGATTGCCACAACGACCGGTCCTGCGCTGCCCTCATCCGACGGGATCCTGCCGCCTTCACCAGGTCGTCGGTACACCTAGTGGGAGGCATACCGAAGGAGCTGATGCGGAGTTATCATCAGCCTATCATCGTCCACTGCTGAACATAGGCCAAGGCACGCCACAAAACTCTGTCCTCGGCCTTCCTCATCCAGTCGCTCCCCGCTACCTGTCTCAGGTCGTCTGTCTAGCGGGCAGCAGGGCGTCTCCCACACTACGCCTTCCAGTTCGTGGTCTCGACTATAGAACTCTAACCATCGGTTGTCAGTTCTTCGGCAGATATGACCGTCGTTGCCACTTCAGCTGTTAATTTACTATGGGTGCCATTTAGTTTTTAGTTGAATATTAGGCATAGGCATATGCTCTCGACTATATTCTCCGAGGGGGTAGTCAGAGACATTCTGAAACCTCAGAACATCCACGTTTCACCATTAGTACCGAAACTCTGTCCAGTGTGACGGGGGGTGAGCCCGTCGCCACTTATAATGAACGGTGGGTATAATACATCGAAATTGAAGCATGCAGGTTTCCTCACGATGTTTTCCTTCACCGAAAAGCCAGTGGTGTTACAAATCGTACATAAATTCCGAAAAACTCATTGGTACAAGTCGGCCTGGACGGGAATCGAACCACCGCCTCTTGTACGGTAGGCAGGTAAGTTGAATATTAATATTCATTATTCAATATTCAGACCAGCTACATTATTAGTCCAGCCTGTATCAACAGCAGATGTACTGGACTAAATGTCAGCATAATAATAGCAGTTGGGAGGTAATATGCTGGCACGCGACTAAAGATAATTCTTATGGTTATAATATGCATGCATATATAATTGTTACCAACTTAATAATTCTGACGATTTTTTAAAAGGCTGATCAGATACAAAGGACGAACTAGCGAAAATGTGTGTGTAATTTTGTGAAAAAACTTTCAAACAAATATCCACGATTTCGTGATATCCACGTTAGATTGACAACATATTCATAGAGCACGAATTTTCACCACGCCGACGAGTTGTCAAACAGTTTCAAAAAGGGTTCTATTGCCTCGCGTCACGTATCTCTTTATACAGTGGTGCCGCTAGGTACCGTACATATCGCTCTCCCAGCCGTCAGTTTATCTATAGTTCTTACTAGTTTCATGATTCCAGGGTATACTAACTTTATGGTCTTGACACTGACCTGAAAATAAGACAGACGTAATGTGACACTAGAAAGATGTGAAGCATGCAAGGTCCTACATTTTCGTTTTGTTCTACAAGGGACCTACACTCACACAGATGCGCACTAGCTCTAGGCACAGGTCCGACACCCGTCACCATTATGTACCGCGTGACAGCACGCACACAAAAGAAATGGGTGCTTCACTCGTGATTAGACGAGATTACGTCCGTCTTTTTTTCAGGTCCGTGGGTCTTGACATATTTTCGATTGATACTGGAACACTTCTACGGTTCGATGAATGACATCGAGTTATTGAAATAAATTTAAAAAAGAAACTTCTTAGGTAGGTAGTACATTACAAACAGGCAAGCCCAACAATTAACTAACTCCTAAACAAAAACGCATAGAGTTTAAAATAAACAGGGTAAACAGTACAATCATCGCCCGCATTGCGGGACATAGAACAAAGCGTCCACCGAGGGCCCATTAAAACTGGCCTAAACTATTCCACCACTGCGCTGAAAAGGTATACGCATAGGGTTGCCAGCTGCCGGACATTATGCATTGAAAAAGGCGGACATTCATGTCCAAGGCCGGACAGGCGGAGAACCATAGTTGGACATGAATACGGTCTTTGTCAAATATTATAAATATCTAAATAAAAAGCCGTGGTGGTCCAGTGGCGAGTAACCTTGCCTGCAGGAGTGCAGGAGGTGATAGTTCGATCTCCGTCCATGCCGACTCGTATCAATGAGTTTTTCGGAATTCATGTACGATTTGTAACACCATGGCTTTTCGCTGAAGGAAAACTTCGTGAGGAAAACTGCATGCTTCAATTTCGAGGCATATATTGTACCCACTGTCGGGACGGGCTCACCCCCCGTCACACTGGAGAGTTTTGGTATTACTAGTGAAACGTGGATGTGCTGAGTTTTCAAAATATCTCTGACTACCCTCTCGGGGAACATAGTCGTGACCATATGCACATGCATTTAAATAAATACTTGGACATTGTCACAAAGATTATCTAGTTAAATTTAGAGTAGGGTAGACCGGGGGAAATGGTACCAGTTTATAAATAATGACCCATAACTCAGAATTTAAGGCCACCACGTAAAAATCGCTTACGATATAACATTCTAGTCTAATTGGCTATCAGAATCTAGAAAATAATTTCTATTTGATCGCATCAGAATTGTGCAAATTGAGTTTTTGTTCATTAAGTCCTTTTGTTACAATTGACCCCTAGTACGGGTCAATTGTACCAGAAAAACAAAGCTAAATAAAATCCAAATTAATGCACTAATCAGTCTGTATTTATTGTTAATTTCTTAAGACGAATCAGTCTGTTACGTTACATCAGTCTTAACTATAGAGACTCGTATTTAGACTAGACAAAGCTAGCATTTCAGTTAAATTACACGTATTATAATATTCTCCAAGTTTTTGAAACATATAATGTCAACTTATTATAAAAAACACATAAGGGTGCTCATAGCACACCTTTCCAGTAATAACAACATCTTAATACAACAAAAACATCGAATTATTTAACAATTACTAATCCCATACAGTTACAATTGACCCCTGCTACAATCAACCCCATCCTTCACAGCAAATTATTTTTAAATAATACAGTACCTAGTATTATCCGATTCAGTAAAAACAGATAACATTGCGGGTATTATAATTTATATAGATCCCGGAAGTGTCGAAATGAATCGTCGGGATGAATCAAAGGTATAAACCTTGAAAACATTACACTAATTGTTTTGGCAGCCGAGTAAAAACTCGGGGTCAATTGTAGCACGGGGTCAATTGTAACGTTACAATTGACCCCGAGTGTTGTGGTACAATTGTCCTTTTTTACTCGCACCCACTAAACTTCACAAATCTCGATTTCTATGTCTAACTGACCCTCACACTGTGATATATTGCAAACTTTAATAACTAGTGAATCACACTTCAGTAAAACTTTCACACTACGACTATTTAATTATAAACACTGGTACAAAACGTAAATCGTAAATTCTTACCTTGGTCAGTCAAAAATACAAATCGTCTTCTATCACGTGGATCTCACGTGGCAGCGAGTCGCCGACTAGTGGACAGGTTGAGACACGCTCAAGGCACACTCGTGTATACACACACATGCATATTTCGATGTAGTTTTAGAGTTATAGGCGATGGTACTATTGACCCGTGGTACTATTGCCCCCGGTCTACCCTACCAAAATCTAGCCTAGACTTATATAATTATGATTACAACGATAACGGAGCTAAAATGAGTGGATGTGTCGGCAGAGGGAGCCCTCGTAGGACGTATTCTGATCAAATCAGTTGCGTTCTACAAAAAGGGGAGGTGCGGAGTACTCAAAACCGACGGGCATGTAAGAAGAGATGTATGGATGTGAATGAGGCAAAAGATGTATGTAAGGATCGTAGTAGACGGCGCGCTCTGGTCTCTGCCTACCCCATTGGGAAAGAGGCGTGACGTTATAGGTAGATAGAATCATTAGAAGTCTTTGTATAGAATTCATTTAATAGAAACAAACTTCCATGACTCGGGAAAAAACATTCACATTAGTCATACAAATATTTGCCCATTACGGGACTCGAACCCGAACCCGACTACACAGCTTCACTACCGACTGAGATATCGAGCCGTGGATTAAATATTCCGCCTGTGGTGTCCGTGGTGTCGTGTATACCCTATTAATTTCATCGAAATCCCTATCTCGCTTTCGCTGCATAATTGCATGCAAATCTAGTTCGAGATTATCATCATCAGCCCTGCATGGAGGTTGAAGAAACAGCTGCGCACGTGCTGCTGGAATGCAACGGGCTAGCACACTATCGGGCACAACACCTCGGATCTCCGGGGTCTCTTCCAGAGGCTTTCGGCAACATTAACAAGCTGGTGGGCTTCCTGGAGGAGCTGGGATGGCAAGAGTAGTTATTCTCACCTCACGAAAAATAGGCGCCTAAGTCGTCGAGTTACGGAAAATGAGCCCGCTCAACCAATACCAATAATCATCAGCCCGTATCTTCTCACTGCTGGGATAATCCTCCGATTCGATCCTGCACCACTCGTATCCGGCCTTGTCAGCGCTTTTATTGATGACATCAATCTACCTGGCCGCCGGACGACCTATGCCTAGTTCTAGATAGTTCTATTCTATTCTAATTTTAAAATAATGGCGTCCATCTTGGTTTTAGATGATTTTGGGGACATTAAGGATTGTTTTTAGAATACTATCCTGATCCTGAAACACCACTGGAGCTTCGTTGTAGGCCGGGGAGGGGGCAACCGACGACTGACACGCGACGTGACGCAATAGCAGAATTACAACGCTACTCTTCTAGATAGTTATTGCAATTTCAATGACAAAAAGCCGGACAGGACCGTAAAAGTCAAACAGGTCCGGTAAAAACGGACGCCTGACAACCCTATTACACGCATAGATAAATTAACTTAGAGCCAACTTTATATTTTGTTAGACTGGTAGTCCGTATTAAACCGACTCGGTGAAGCATTTGAAAAATGTTTTAGAGGTCATAGTAAGGTAGACCTGGAGGAAGAGGCAGTTTTGCCACCTCACCTCCGAAACAAGTAGCTTAGCCGTAGCCGTAGCTAGATATTAGAAATTGCAATGTCAATAAAGTGGCTAAAAATGGCTTAACAAAGTAAAACAAATAAACTCGTACAAAAGATGGATTTTCTGCATCAATTTCCGATTGTAGTTAGTCTCTTTTGTCTTATGATGACGTACCTTTGGTAGTAGAAATTTGTTTAAATGTGGTTGTCTAATTTTTTTTGTGCTGGTGCGTGTGTAAAGTGTGTGTGTAAACATTAAGGCAGTTGTCGCATTGTCTTACCACGTCTTGAAACAACTTAACATAGACACAAACGTCAAAAAAGTGGACAGCCTAGCAATTATTTACCTATTCAGGTGGACATCGGAACCAGCGGCCGATGCGACTGACGCGTGGTTGTGTCATATATGACATACGTTTTCATAGTAACTATCGGCTGTCCATCGCGGCTGGCATCGGAAGTCCACCTTTATTATACCACCTCCACCTTTAGTATGGCTCCATCTATGATTATACCTAAATAGGTATAATCTCTTTGGTCATTGCGAATATAAGCCTGTCTCGTTTTCGTGACTGTTATTATTTGAATGCCTTTTTTATTTCATTTCATCTCAGTCATTCTCTTTCTACGTTAAAATCAAACCACAATATAAAACCAACAGCGATAAGAAACACCCGTTTCCTGAAAGGTAAACGCCAACGATCCCAAACCGATGATCCGTCCCTAACAAGTAATTAAAAACAAAACTCCTGTCAAATTAAATCGATAGAACAACCGCAACACCGCCACTAATTCGAAAAAGGAAAAACTTCTTAAAGCTTTTTAAAACAAAAGAATTTTAAACGTTACGTATTTCAGCCAGCATTGCACCGCTTTAACTGGGAATGAGTTTTTAATTGTTTGAAATTCGAATGCGAACGGTTTTTTTGTTAACCGTTTTGAATTCTTTGAATGCCGTTCCGTGGACGCGGGCGACTTTAGCGTGCGGGCTTGCTAAGGTGCTTTTCCAAAAAGTGTATCTCTGTTTTTGGGTTACAGTTGTCTCATTGTCTGTCTTCATGCCAAATTGCGATTCGATAGAAGCAAAAACGAAGAAGTGATTGAGGCGGTCCAAAAATCCAAGATATTTTATTTATAAATTTATTTACATGCTGAAGTTATCCGTTGTGACATAAAATTTGATTTACCCTGTATGTATTACGTTCTCTTGTCATAACTTTACCTCTAAATACACATTACATTATAGCTTAAAATTTGCTTTCATAATTAGCAAACAAGTAGATATCAAAGATAGTAACTCTAACGAGCCTAATTGGGTTAAATCGAGGATTTATATAACATCAAAGCTGTGGTTTTATTGGAGATTAAGCACCAAGCCGAACTAAGCGTCTCGGTTGCTATGGCAACTGAGAAATTAGAAACTCAGTAGTAATAACATTGTAACTGAGTCGAATCAACTTGTTTCAACATTAAATACAGTCCTAAATAGAATCTTTCGATAACAGTATTAGTATGTTATCCATTTATTTAGTTTAAATGTGTTACACAGATACATACATAAACTCACGACCGTCATCCCATTCGGTGTGATCAGAAACTTTGCTACAAATAACAAACTTGAGTTTAGTTGTAGCAATGTTCACATTTATCAATTTAAGTTTCAGAATGAAATGACGCTTCGTGTGGTGAGAGGTACGCCCACATAAACACTGCAAAAGAAAACTTGAATCTCTTAGTCGCCTCGTACGGTAACGGTAAGAATAAAATCCATCATCATCTGCATTTATGATATGGGTTACGGCAAAATGGCCAGGAGTAATTTCCTTAAGTACCTACTTATAATTTTCCAAAAATCACCACTTGGATAATCCTTAGGTTCCACACTACACACACACACACAAACACATGTGTACGCATACACACGCATCATAATTACTTTACACTTACGTAAAGTTTTCAATTGTTCGCCAATTAACGGTGATTGGCGCAGTCGGTAGGATTCTTTATTATTAATCAATAAATAAACAAATTTGCTTTTGTACATCCTCTTCTATAACATGGCATCAGTCATAACATACCCCTCATCTCTTAGGACCTGCGCAATATGTCATCCTTGTTACAATCATCACATCTTATCAGAGGTTTCAATGCATAATAAATTATAAACAAGCATAGATTAATACTAACGAATAAATAATGTATTCATATTGAATAGGATGGAAATTATAGGTTTATCTGTTAGCTTCCGTTTGATAGGAGTAATGGATGGTTCAAGTTACGATCAGTTCGCGTTCGATGCAAAGCATTCAGCATTTAATAATTTTATTTGCTACTGAATGTGCTACAGCATCCGTTATAATTTACATTGAAAGGACTTCATCATCATCTTAGCCGATATACGTCCACTGTTGGATATAGGCCTCCCCCAAGGTTTGCCACAACGACCGATCCTGCGCTGCCCTCGTCCTCGGTTCCCGCCGGCCGCCTTCACCAGGTCGTCGGTCCACCTTGGGGGGCCTACTCACGCTGCGCTTTCCCGTACGCGGTCGCCACAAAGAACTCTTCTTAGAAAGGCCTTAGAGTTTAATTCTTACTTATTTCAGATTTTTAACAGTGTCGTATTCATATTTTTAACTCATTAAATATTTATTAGAGCTATTCTAATATCTATACATAGTATGTATTATAATTTATAATATTATATTCGTATTCGCCATACATACAGGCTGTACGTGACAGCCTTGTCGCGAATCAGATCGCGAATCCAAAAATATTAATGCTCTAATGTACACACGTATAGTGTGGATGTAGCTTAATTCATGTTGGGCGCTTATGTTACTGTCTAATGAAAAAATAGTTTTTATTCACTTACCTGCAATAAAGTTGTCTGGGGAGTGAGACGACAGAATGAGTCGATGCGTCGAACAGTGCGGACAAGTGTTTTTCTTGAATCCCTTTGGTGAGTGTTTGAGCTAATTTGTGCTTTTTACTTACCTGTGTGTTTACTCGTTATTCAATCCATGAAGTGTGGGAACAGTCCTGCCATTCAGTGCTTTGTCTGGAGCGTTGACTGTGAAATCAGATTCACGTGGTGGAATCAGATCCACGCGCGTGAATCAGTACCTATCAGCAGTGAGTGTGGTATATCAGAATACCTATGCGGCGAGGTGAAACAGGCGCCTCGTCGTCAGGTCAGAACAGCTGGCTAATTGTGTGGTGAGGGGTGGCTATAAGGGGTTGGTTGGAGGCCACTGCCGAGGGAACAACCCTCAACGAAATAATATTCCGAGGGAACAACCCTCAGCCCAGAGTTTGGGGTAAACAGATCAGATCAGACATGAGAGACGTGTACATGTAGGACGTGCAGCACGTACCTATGTAATATACAATATTCATATACCAATTAGTTTATGTTTATCAGTTTATCAGTTTGTGGATATTCTAAGGTTTCAGAATATCTCTGACTACCCCACTCGGGGAATACAGGCGTGAGCATATGCGTATGCAATCATTTTATTCGCTACCGCGAAAATATTGTGGTTTGCGACATGGTGGAGACTGATGCTGGGATCATTATAAATGTATGTTTTTTTTTAATCGTGGTCAAGTTCTTAATAAAACCAGTAATCAGTGTTGTAAAAGTGAATAAGATTCGGAAAATAAAAGTCGGTAAATGTATAACATATTTTGGTTCCTAACTGCTAAAGTCGATCAGCTTTTGCCATCAAATACGATGATGATTGTAATGAAACTGTGTCTTGGTGTGTTGTCACGATATCATGTTGTTCTGATACCGTGATAAGCAGGCACATACTAATAATTATACCTAATAAGTACCTAGAATAAAAACGGTATAATTCTGGTAAAATAATGAAAAAGTGAGCGAGTAAGCACCACTACCTACCTACCTACCTAGTGCCGTCATTGTTTTTAAGTCAAAAGTGGAAGATGTTTTTGATAAACGATAATAAGAACAATCAAATAATCTAAGTATCTAAGTACTATTGCAATATGAAGAGCGCACGCCGCCGTCGCCGGGTGCCGCCGCCAGCATGGCGCCAGCACATGCACCTGGCCAGATGGCCGGCTTACTGAGCCCGGTTCTGCTAGCGAAAATAGATCTTATTGATTCCCATTAAAGATTAAAATGTTATACGAATTCATTAAGTTGCTTATAACGTTGTAACAGTAAGTTAATAGAAAACAACTTTATAAACAAAAAATTTTTGCAAATTTTATTGAAAGAACAAATCGATTCTAAGAAATTAATACCTACTATCTTAGTACTTTATTTATTCATTTACAAAATTATTACAAACTACGTTTGTACTTAGATAAAGGATGGACTGATATGATATTATAATAGTATGTTTCGATTTCAGTGGAAATACGATGAGTACGATTTTCATTCATATGGCTTACGTAATAAGAGTGCATGCATTCTAAAATGGGTTAGATTTTTTTCTAGTGAGTTGCAGAACTTTGTTATTTTTCTTAATCATGTGGAGGAGTTTGGCATAACTTCTTATCAAATTACATCGTGTCGAATAAAACAACATTTATGTTATTTATAGATAATTTAACAGAAATTAAGTTTAACCGAATAAAACTTATATCCTTTCTTTGATACACTGAGCAAGTAATCATGCTTTGATACATAGGGTGTATCACCAACCCTGTTTAAACAGTATGTACCTACATAATTTTTTAAAGATTTGTGTGATTCTAAAGACAAATTCGTTGATACAGTTGAAGAGATATATAGTGCGTGAGTATCCGCTTCAATCAGTTCGTAGCCTTGTTAGTGCGTCCCTATTATTGGTCGGTCTGTGAGATTGAGTTGAGTCCAAAGAGATGGACATAATTAGAGCACGGTTAAAGTTAATACACGAATCAGGTTGTTTCATTAGTAGTGTCGCACGTGAAGTGAAACAATACCACGTTTATTAGAAAATAAAATCTTCTATGGTAGGTAGGTACCTACCTGATAGAAGAAAGAAAGTGAAGTTATATGAGTTAAATTAAAATCAATTAATGAACGTTTCGTTTCCGATATGTTTAATTATTACAAAATCATACAAGAACCTTGCGCGGATGAAACATCATATTATTATACTATGCTTCAAATGGAAGTAGAAGAATTAACTGCAGAGCTGAGTTTTGAGCTGAGATAAAAAAGAATGGTGATGTTATTAAATGGTACCAATTCTGGGACCAATTCTTATCTAATTTTGATAGCAGAAATATAAGCGATGTTGACAAACTCTTGTATCTTCAGTCCGTGTTGGAAGGTGACGCTAAACAAGCGAAAGACTTGATATCACGAGCAGAAACTATAATATAGCAGTGGAGACAAATGTATGTTCTGTTTTGGTGTGCAATAAAGTATAAGTGAATTGAATTGAGGCACTCAAAAAGAAATATGGCAAGCCTGGTGCTGTAATCAATGCACATTACGTTTCTTTGTATACTTAGAATCAAAACGGCCTGGAAATCAGTCAAAGGTAATCGCAACGTTCTTAATCAGATCGATCGACACCCGTTTAGAGTGTTAGGTGAAGATGTAAATCATAATCACCTCAGAGTGATACCTGTCCCTGTGGTCTAATGGTTAAGGGCATTGGACTCTTGACGAGGAGGTCGTGGGTTCAATTCCCACGGGGGACATCTAGTGATATGTCACTTTGTGCGTTTTTCCCCAGTTTGTTGGGACATTGCAGGCTGAATCACCTGATTTGTCTGAAAGGAAAGATGAGTCCATGCTTCGGATGGCATGTTAAGCCGTTGGTCCCGGCTACTATCTCTGGTGGTAGTAGTCGTTACATGTGAACCGCGTCAGAGGCCGTAAGGCGGTCTTAGGGAACTCTGACACCAGGGCTTGACCACACGATAAGAAGAAGACCACAGAGTTATGATTATGGAAAGTTTTAAATGACAATATAAGTTAATAAGAGACAGACTAAGACAAAAAGAAGTTAAAGTACCAATATTAGCCTACATGCTTCCAGCGGCACCAACCAAGACTAATCAAGTGAAATATGAATTGCACTGCTTCACGGACGTGTCAATACAAGCCTATGTAGCTGCTGAAGTGTACTGAAAGCGATCAGACGTCTGATGTTAATTTCATGATTGGAAAGTCTCGTTTGGTGCCGTTAAAAGATCAAGATAACTTTAAATTTCCGAAATTAGAGCTTTTGGGTGCCTTGTTTCATACGCACTACAATTCTTAACTCTACAAATAGAACGCCATTAGGTTATATGGACGGACAGCCAAACAGCTGTTGCGTAATTCAAATTAATTGTTACAGCCATTTATTGCGAGAATAGATTATGAAGTAAAAGAGAATAGAAATGTATGTACCTATACGCTACGTGCCGACAGATTAAAATCCAGTTGATGTGACAACGTGATCAGACAGCTTCTTCTTATGGTGTCGACTTCAAATTTTGAACAAAGTCGCTAAATAGTACCTTGCCAGAAGTGGGCAATTGCACCGTCGCTAGCGGTCATGAGCTCCTCCTGCGTGCAGGTGTTAGGGCACGCAGGGCACGATGTGAGATGGGCCATCGTTTGTGGAGCTCCACACCGGCAGCTCACATTTTGCGCACCCGAGAATCCCCGACCTGACCATGATGTCTTTACTGCGTCCTGCAATGCCTGGGTTCGAAGTCGGTTTAAGGACTTCCAGGTTGCCCAAGGCAAGACAGCTCAAATGCCGGCAATCAACGTTGGTTGTCAGGTTCAGACTGTTTGCTTCAATAGTCTGTCACTTCTTTGACTAATGTAGAAGATTTACAATTACCACTTTCTCTTCCGATTGAGGAGGATCTGTCGAACTCTGCATTTCAAATTAACGATACCCATCTTGAAGAGAACAATGAACAAGTACCTAATCCCTAAATATTATAAAATAAAAATAAAGAAAAATAAAAATAAAAAATAAAAACTTAATTGATGTGCGGACAATTTATTCTTGACGAGTACGCAAAAATGTTTATCAGTCAATATTTAACTAGTAGGTATGCGAAATAGAAAGAGCTCACATAATCCGCCTCGAGTTCTTGTAGACGCCAACGTTAGGTGTTGGTAAAATTGTTCAATTCAAAGGAGACCTGAATAGGGCTCACTGGAATGTAGGTAAGATAAATAACCAAATAAATAGCTGCGAAGCATTAGTAAGCTAAGGTTTAACACCAAAAGGAGAACTGTGGATGAGGTCCATATCTAACCATGTCCTAAGACTAGAGTTCAATGAAGGAAAAGAGAAACAATTACAACATTCTGTACCAGATATTCACAATGAAAACAATGCTCAAGTAGACTCACGATCGGTTAGGGACGCACAGGCTTCTACCACTCCGGAACCAGTAGGTACCACAACCTTCTGGCAGCAGACCTACCAGGATATCGGCACGGAGTGCGCGAGATAAATTAATCAAAGAGTGGACGGATCAGTTATTCAGCTAACAATTAAAATCAGTGTCATAATTAGTTAATAAACAGTAAATCAATCAGTATACCAGTACATAAGCAGTATTTCATGTCATGAAATTGTTAATAATTATACGTAATATCAGTAGAAGATAATTGAGTTTTCTTTCTGTGTTGGGGAATGTCGCGAATCAGATCGCGAATCCAAAAATATTAATGCTCTAATGTACACACGTATAGTGTGGATGTAGCTTAATTCATGTTGGGCGCTTATGTTACTGTCTAATGAAAAAATTGTTTTTATTCACTTACCTGCAATAAAGTTGTCTGGGGAGTGAGACGACAGAATGAGTCGATGCGTCGAACAGTGCGGACAAGTGTTTTTCTTGAATCCCTTTGGTGAGTGTTTGAGCTAATTTGTGCTTTTTACTTACCTGTGTGTTTACTCGTTATTCAATCCATGAAGTGTGGGAACAGTCCTGCCATTCAGTGCTTTGTCTGGAGCGTTGACTGTGAAATCAGATTCACGTGGTGGAATCAGATCCACGCGCGTGAATCAGTACCTATCAGCAGTGAGTGTGGTATATCAGAATACCTATGCGGCGAGGTGAAACAGGCGCCTCGTCGTCAGGTCAGAACAGCTGGCTAATTGTGTGGTGAGGGGTGGCTATAAGGGGTTGGTTGGAGGCCACTGCCGAGGGAACAACCCTCAACGAAATAATATTCCGAGGGAACAACCCTCAGCCCAGAGTTTGGGGTAAACAGATCAGATCAGACATGAGAGACGTGTACATGTAGGACGTGCAGCACGTACCTATGTAATATACAATATTCATATACCAATTAGTTTATGTTTATCAGTTTATCAGTTTGTGGATATTCTAAGGTTTCAGAATATCTCTGACTACCCCACTCGGGGAATACAGGCGTGAGCATATGCGTATGCAATCATTTTATTCGCTACCGCGAAAATATTGTGGTTTGCGACAAGCCTAGCAAATACTGAAACGGTGAACTCAGACCATCAAACTGAACAACTTTCACTATGGGCTTTTCTCAGTATTTGCCCCTTGCGGGATTCAAACACAATTCCATCTGCTCAGCCAGGCAAGTTCACAACCAAATGAGCGATAGTAGTATCTATCTATAATATTATTTGTAGTAGGTAGGTATCTAGTAGAATTTCAGGTATTTGTTAAATTCCCAGATTCTCCATAGTAAAACAGAGGCAAAAAGGTAGATACATTTTATCGAAACATCTCGTGTCAAACAAATTACCATCAAATATTGAAGTCTTATAACTTGTACCATTCAACGCTATAGCAGGAATAGTAATGATCTTCCAATTTACATATTATATATGTTTATACATCCATTGATTTAGTAATGATGCCTAATGAGCTCTCCTTTCGATTGAGATAGTTTATCTAATTAGCTTTGTATATAAGGTATTACTCCAGTAAAGTTACGGGTCGCTTGTATGGCGAATGTAAATAATTTATAATAGCCGGTTTTTTTCTTTCATATTTTAGATTATAATTCTAGTTATCATTTAGATTGAAAATCCCCCTAAAAATTTTATTAAATAATTAAACAAAGTGAAAAAAAATCATGTAAAATTGAAAAAAAATAGTATATGCAATTTTTTTATGACATTTGTTAAATTTATTTGTATTCTTTTATATTAGAAGTAAATCCAACGAAAAATCACCACGGAACCTTCGTTTTTAAATAAGTAGAAATTTTGAAAAAATCAATTTTTGTACAAAATTTACACAGTGTATGTAAACTCATAACCTAAAACAAACAATAAAAATGAAAAAAGTAAGAAATCTAACACTATAAATAAAAAAAATACATTTTAGTAATAAAAAATAAAAATTCGAAATTTAGTGGGATTCCTTAATAAAGTATCTTAATATCATTTTGTATAAACGATCTAGCAAAAAAATTGCTTAAATTATTTCCTTTCGACTCGTATTTTTACTGGACTTCTATTTGAATGAAATAATACTACAGGGTCCTTCTTGATATGCTGACACTCTTTAAAGAGGGTTTGGTCAGGGGGTTTGGAGGGTTTGCCTGACCAAACCCTCCAAACCCAATGTGGTAAATGAGTGCACCCTACGCCGTTTCCCCGGTGGTATTGAAGAACTCCATAGGTTAACCCCGGCAGCGGAAGACTGGCTAAAACATCTTGACCTCGAAATTTAAACCTCGCAGGATCGAAGCAGGAAGACAAAAAAAAATCCATACGATATGATGATGATGACTCTTTAAAGAGGATGATCAGACCATCAAACTGAACAACTTTCTCTCTGGCACCAACATCGAAATCGCAAAAACAATCTGCTGTTCTATACAAAACTGCAAACCTACTCGAGCCAATGTTTGGGACAGCTTATTTTTTTTCTCGTGATTTCGATGTTGGTCCCGTACAGAAAATTGTTCAGTATGATGGTCTGACCATCCCCTTAAAAAAGTGTTGTACCTCTGATATTACATCTCGCTCGAATGAATGACAGGGCCTAACTAACCACGCTTAGGCCCCATCGGCCATCGGTTCTGCGAGCAATGTGCCCCGCCCACTGCCACTTCACATCAGCTACTCTGGTTCTTCGGCGGATCTCTTCATTTCTGATTTGACCTCGCAGGGAAACTCCAAGCATGGCCCTCTGAATTGCCCTTTATGTGACTTTCAGCCTTTTTATGAGGCCTTGAGTGAGCGACCACGTCACTATTCCATTTCTGTCCAGTCTGAATACGATATAATGATATTACAGTTTTTACATTTTTTCACAAGACACCGTCTTAGCAAGCCCGCACGTTACGCCCTAGGCACCAGTATTCACACAAAAGGACGTCAGGAAATTTGCGTCCGCCGCTCATCCATAGAAATTAATTGGATCCCGTTTCTTTGGACCTACTTAGTAATAGCTTTTAACTAACTATTGTTACTAGACTTTTGATTTAATACTGACTCACTTTTGGATTTAAATGACGGGCCAAATTTTTGAAGTGGTTTAGCCTCGGCAATCAAATTGGGCAGTTTTTGCTCATTGAGGTGTATTTTACATAATTATTACTATTGTAAATTATTGATAGCGTTGGAAAAGTGCAGGATTAGACTTTTGAAATAGGTACGGGCTGGCTGCCTCGGTTTTCGAGGCTGTTTTAGCCATGCGAAAAACATAATTATCTGGCATTGACTTACCAACTACTATGGACGAAGGGTCCCCGCTCAAAAGTGTCCGAACCAAAAGAGACCTAAAATGTATAAAGAGACCTAATTACGCGACAGTAAAATGAAAAAGAATTTCGGCTTTTTCAATGACTATCTTACCATACACGTACTTAGGTTTGTGTAGGTTAGTCTCGGACACTTTTTTAGAGAATTCTGTACTAGGACCCAGCGTCCATAGTATTCTACGTCAATGTTATCTGGTAAAGCAGACGCACATGTCTGAGAGGGATGGCGCGTGTGACGACGTCCTCTGGTTTCTGTATATATTTAGGAATATGCTCACGACTATATTCCCCGAGTCAGAGATCCTCGTTTCACCAGTAGTACCGAAACTCTGTTCAGTGAGTCGGGACACAACTGTCTCAGCCACGCAAAATGGGTTTTGGCTTCCAAAATAAGAGAGCACCACTTTTCCCGACTGCCCGCCTTTTACAGCTTTACTTAAAATTGGTGGTAAAAAAGCCGTGTTGGTCCAGTGGCGAGTAACCTTGCCTGCCGTGCAGGAGGCGATGGTTCGATTCCCCGTCCAGGCCGACTCGTACCAATGAGTTTTTCGGAATTTATGTACGATTTGTAACACCACTGGCTTTTCGGTGAAGGAAAACATCGTGAGGAAACCTGCATGCTTCAATTTCGAGGCATGTATTGTACCCACTGTCCATTATAAGTGGCGACGGGCTCACCCCCTGTCACACTGGACAGAGTTTTCGGTACTACTGGTGAAACGTGGATGTTCTGAGGTTTCAGAATATCTCTGACTACCCCCTCGGGGAATATAGTCGTGAGCATATGCTTATGCTTATGCTTAAAATTGGTAAATCTTTAACCCATTATTAACGATTTAGTTTCATTGTAATCATACTCGATCAAAATCCAACTTTATCAGCATCCCTAAAAAAACATCTACTCTAGTAGGACATATCGTTAGGTCACTATCTAGATGACCTAGGTCTGAGATAAGGTCGATTCTCCCTTGTCTGCAGAACCCGTTTGTAATTTATCATTGGGACTACCTACGTCAAACTTGGAAGGGACAGATGGATATGGAATTTTGGGATTAAAATATTTGTGAAGTTTGGTTTTTGTGGTCGTTTTTGGAGTTTTGAATTTCAAATTACGTATTGGGTATTTCTTAATAACTATGCTGACGGTTCTTAAGACGCTGTTATCCCGTCGAGGCCGTTTTTTGAACACGAACGAAAGTGTTTTAAACTGTGTTTTAAAGTCTGAAATTAAATTATGTCTTATTTAAGGATCGGGCGAATGGGCGACTGTTCTCAATAACACGATTAGATTAAGTTTACTAGATAGAAAAAAATCCCAAAGTTACCCCTTTTTGTTATGTTTTTTCAATACTATGATTAAACTGCTGATATTTAACTTTTTATTCTTGTACTTAACTAAATACATTAAATATTTCTAGTGAACTCAGAAGAATTTTTAGCTTAGAAACTCCCATGAGCAAAGGTATTGATGAAAAACACGTTTTTTTGCGATCCTGCTTTCAATTGGAGCGGGATGGCTAATTGTAAACTTATGCTTGCAAGAAAGAGACGCTTGCAGTGGGATAACCTAGCCTTAAAAGAAGAACCAGACGTAATCTCGTGTAATCATGAGTGAAGCACCCATTTTTTTGTGTGCGTGCTGTCACGCGGTCGGCGGTGACGGGTTGTAGCACCTGCGCCTAGAGCTAGTGCATCTGTGTGAGTGTAGGTCCCTTGTAAAACAAACGAGATTGTATTACCTTGCATGCTTCACATCTTTTTAGTGCGATTATTCGGTCCGTATTTCTTTCAAGTCCGTGATGTTGAAAATAAAAAAAATCTCATGTTTCATACAGTACTGAGCTACTGACCCCTTTTGTGTAGGGACAACAGATTCTTTTATTTTTTCGACTACGTTTTCAGATCCATTCAATTTGATGGTCTTAATAACCCAACCTTAGCAACAGAAACCCCAACCAAAGAAAAATAAATCTATTTTTATTATGATTTAATTAGTACTTTAGCTTAGTTTCATTTTACTCATTTTACTTTTTTCATTTCATTTGACTCAAAATTGAGCTGTGGGATAAGCTAATAAGAACTTATTCGGAAGTGGTGAAACAGGCCCTTAATATTTCCATTTACAGGGGGTAACAAAACACCATAGTAATCGGTACTTAAGGTGGTGCTATAGACCATAAATCTGAACAAGTTTCACTATGGAGTCAACATCGAAATCGCCAAAAAATTACCTCTGCTGTCCCATACATTAAGGTCGAGTCGGTGCTGTCGTTTTGTATGAAACAGCAGATTATTTTTCTGAAATTTCGAAGTTGGCTCTATTGTGATAATTGTTTAGTTTGACGTACCTCCTTAAGTATTAATAGGGTGTTTTGTTACACCCTGTATACAGAGTGTAAGGAAAAGTATCATTAACCTTTAAACCACAAACCTACTCTACCCATCAAACTGAACAACTTTTGCTACGGACGCAAACCGATCGGAACAAAACAAAAATCTGCTTTCCCATACCACAGATTATATACAGATTATATAATAGGTACTATACAGTACAGATGCCCAACGTCAAACAATGGAACGCGACTGCCGATGCCGTAACGCGGGCAGTCTTCGGGCAAAGTAAATTGCTTGATTTTCCGAGGCTCATGAGATTTTTTTGTAGTCAGATCATGTATTTTTAATAACAATTTACACTTTTACGTAAACATTAATTACAAATCGATACCATAACGCTATATATTGCCATTTTTTAACAAAAAATTCATTTGTTTGGGATAGGACACCATGCCCAATATAAATTCCAATACTTACCTACTAGACTCGAATGTATACAACAGCAGATTTTTTTTTGCTCCGATCCGTTTGATCCCATAGTAAAAGTTGTTCAGTTTGATGGGTAGAGTATGTGGTTTAAAGGTTAATGATACTTTTCCTTACACTCTGTGTAAATGCAGAAACTCGTTTCTTTCTGCAAAGGATGCTAATTAAACGGACATTTAAAAAAACTTGAACAAAACAGAGTCAAAGGTCTGTAGGAATCTAATTCTAGAATCTAATTAATCCTTGCAAAGGGACAATTTTCTTGGTCCAATTCACGCCAGCTCCAGTTGTGAAAGAATTAGAAATACTCGATCGGTCCTCTTATACTTTTAGCTATTGGACTGATTCTGATGAATCAAATTCTTCGATTTGAATTTGGCTCTAGCTATACTAGTGTTTTCCCGCGACTTCGTCCGCACAAATTATATACCAGATTTTAAGTCAGATCATAAGCTATCAAACATAAAAAGTTTCATGAAAATCGGTTCAGTAGTTTTTGCTTGATACGCGAACAAACAAACTAACAATTTTGTCAATAGATGGCGCTGCACGTCATTTAAATCGCGCTATTGAGTGTTATTTGAGTTTATACGAAGTGAACCGCAACTTTTTTATTCCTCATGATTTTACGGTTTTATAATAGTTAAGATAAAGATTGTTCAGTTTGATGGCCTGAACTTATTACATTTATATTTGCTCTTGACCTTTATGTAGTCCTCAGGACAAAGATAGGGTCGAAGATGTAACGAGCTTACCCAGAAGTGCACTGGCACTCCTGCACACTGACGGAACGCAGCAAGCTGCTTGGCGCCAGACTCCGGAGGGAGGGTGGTCGCGAGCCAGGCAGCTCCTTGCGGAGCCTACCACACCTAGCCTAATGCCACCACAAACTTGGTAGCTTGTGATGCCGTTGCCCGGGGTGGACGGCTAGGAGGTAGATACCCAATCACCCCATCAATCGAATTGTGAATTGTGAATCATCATCTTTATCCTATACAGGGGTCTTCTTAATATGCTGACACTTTTTTAAGGGAAGTATCAGACCATCAAACTGAACAACTTTATTTATGGGACCAACATCGAAATCGCGATAAAAACAGAATTAAGCCAAATGTATGGGACATTTCGCTCAATTAGGCTTGCAGTTTTGTTTGTAGCAACTGGTCCCATAGAGAAAGTTGTTGCAGCATATTAAGCCCCTATATAGGGTCCAACTTAATATGCTGACACCTTTTTAAGGGGATGATCAGACCATCAAACTGAACAACTTTCTCTATGGGAACAACATCGAAATTTTCAGCTGTCCCATACATTTGGCTCGAATATTTTGCAGTTTTTGCATTTTAGTATGGAACGGCTGATTTTTTTTAGCGATTTCGATGTTTGTCCCATAGATAAAGTTGTTCAGTTTGACGGTCTGATCATCCCCTTAAAAAAGTGTCAGCATATTAAGAAGGACCCTATACAAGGTGTTTCATAAGTAACAATAAATTTTTTAAAATCTTAAGGGGGTTGTTAAGACCGTCAAACTGAACAACTTTCTCTATGGGACCAACATCGAATCACGAAAAAAAAAACTGATATCCCATACATATTTTAGCTCGAGTCGATTTGTAGAGTACTAGAACATTTTTTTTTTCGCGATTTCGATATTGGTCCCATAGTGAAAGTTGTTCAGTTTGATGGTCTTCACCACCCCCTTAAATGTTTATTTGTATTTTTGTAACACCTTGTATAATGCAAACGTTCATTGCACTAAGCACGTCGTTACGGGATTCAACCCGCAAACCAACAAGTTCACTACCTAGCCTTATCATTTAAAACAAGTCATTGAATAGATTATAATCGACTCTGGCAATAATAAACTCTTTAATATTAAACTAAAGGCAGGGATAAAGTTAATGAACGGGACAGATGTTGCAGGCCTATATTTGTGCAAAGTTCTCAGGTGATTGCAGAACTAATTAGGTTTTTGCTGGTCTTACGGTACTACGGTCTTGGGAAAGGGGTATGGTTTAAGAATTAAGCTCAATGCGATTCATATTTTTTATTAGAAACAAGTAGCCGGTAATGCCACAGCGGCCAAGCGCAAGTAACTGCAAATCTTACTATTTTAAAACCGTAAAATCTTGAGGAATAAAAAAGTAGCGGTTCACTTCATATAAACTCAAATAACACTCGATAACGCGATTTAAATCGAACGTGAAAGAAATAGAAATAGAAATCGATTTATTATGCGCATAATGTCAAGAAGTTGTTCACAAATATTATAACAGTTCAATATGCTCTGCCTTTAAAGGCGTATAATAAAATTCAGCGTGCAGCGCCATCTATTGACAAAATTGTTAGTTTGTTTGTTTGTTCGCGCATCACGCAAAAACTACTCAACTGATTTTGATGAAACTTTTTTTGTTTGATAGCTTATGATCTGACTTAAAATCTGGTATATAATTTGTGCGGACGAAGTCGCGGGAAAACACTAGTCAAGGTAATAAAATTCTTGTTACGCCTGGTTCCGCTCTCTCACATACTTTGCACCACATCTCCGACATAGTAGACAAAGATGCTGCAAGTGAGACAGGTGCATGACGCGTGCTAACTTAAGGAGACGACGCTTTGGCTCGTTATTTCTTTGTGATAAGGTTCACGAAATGTCAAATGTCATAGCTTTGTAGAGAGGTAGCTGAGAAGTCATGTTTGGAATAATGAGGTTGTATTTTTGTAGGAAACAAATATTAATAAGAAGGATGTTTATTTTAATAAGGCATTTGCTCACGACTATATTCTCCGAGGGGGTAGTCAGAGATATTCTGAAACCTCAGAACATCCGCGTTTCACCAGTAGTACCGAAACTCTGTCCAGTGTGACGTGGAGTGAGCCCGTCGCCACTTGTAATGGACAGTTGGTACAATACATGCATCGACATTGAAGCATGCAGGTTTCCTCACGATGTTTTCCTTCACCGAAAAGCCAGTGGTGTTACAAACCGTACATAAATTCCAAAAAATTCATTGGTACGAGTCGGCCTGGACGGGGATCGAACCATCGCCTCCTGCACGGCAGGCAATGTTACTCGCCACTGGACCACCACGGCTTACTTACGTACTTACGACTTACGGATACTAAATAATCGCTCGTGAATTGATGGTACCACAATGAGAAACGGACTGTAATAGACTAGCTTTTGTTGTCGGTATTTAGGTACCTTGCGGAGTCGATAAGAAACCCTATGCGATTTCAGTCCAATTTCATACTGTAACGGACTAGGTTTTTTCACGATTTTGTGCAAAAAACCCTAATCGATCCCTGAAGGACTGAAACGGTGTAGGGTTTGTAAAGACGCGCCCCGATGATATCCTTTGGCGCATTTTTGGCCGTTTGCCTGTTTTGAGGCGCTAGTGTGATTTCGTGTTTGAATCTCTTTTCTATGAATCCGTGTTTTTTATCCGTCAGGATATGTGTTCTTTTATTTATTTGGTTTCACTCAATGGCTGTAAGGGCTAGTTCCCATTGCCTTTCTAAAAGAAAATTTTATAAAAAAAAAAATCTGTCAAAATCATCGCAAAATCTCAGATATTTTTATCAACAATGTTTTCCTCATCCTCGAATCCTCGAGGAATCCAAATCCGCCCTTACGTACCGACCTGGGCTATTATAGTCTTCTTATTATTATTCGTTCTTATTCTCGGACTAGGCTACTATGTGTATACAATCCAACAGTCGAAATATCAAGCGGCATTAGCGAAAATTGTTATTTAGACAACAATTTGTGGTAAAACTCTTTTATTTAGGTAACTCACAAGTTGTTCATTTTAGCGCTAAACATCGAGAGAGCTGTCAAAAGCTACTTATTTAAAAAACAAACAAATATAGGCAAACGATTTGCACCATTATGCCAACACGTTATCCTTTTCGATAAAAGTTTTTAAATCAAAAATACAATCCGATCAACTTGATAATGTTGTCATAATAGTGCAAAGCAATCATGGATATTTATGTTACTTACATACTTAACTTTAAAATATTCAACTTAAAAACTGATTCACAAATCTTATTAATTATCTAATGTGCCTTCGCAAACATAATCATCTAAATACAAAGGTTTTTTAATTATTCTCTTAGGTCTGCTTGACACAGGACTACTGTATACGATAGACGGCGTATTTTTCGCAGATGGAGGAGAGTTAGAGTTTGGGAAAAGTTGCTGTGTTGTCGGAGTATCAGGGGTGTGTGACTGTTCCTGGCTACTCACGTTATTTTGTGAACAGGAATTGTGGGGTGTCGGAGAGAGCACCTGGGTCGAGGGAGTTTGTGTTATGTCTTGTAGCTGACTGTAATTATGTATGTTATCCTTTTGGTGAGTATTGTGATAAAGATTGAGTGTTTTGTGAGGAGGTAGGGCGAATATGAGACAAATCTCTTCTGTAGAGGGCATCATTTACCTTAACTAAATATGACCTGTCTGATAGAATGTCTGTAACCTCTCCTGGAGTCCAGTTTTTATTAATTGCTGGTTGCAGTTGTACTGAGACTGGTTGACCAATTTCTAAACTTACTGGGCTTCTTGCAGCTTTGTCATAAGAATATTTGATTCTTTCTTTGTTTCTTCTTATCGTGTCGTGAACATTTGCTATCACCTTTGGCTCAAACAATACAGGGATCATAGGGATGCAGCCACGTGTTCTTCTTGAAAATAGCCTTTGAACTGGACTACTGTTTATTTTGTTGGGTGTATTTCTTAAGCAGAGGAGATTGTACCAAAAGTCTTGTTGTCCTTCCGCAGACTTAAGGAGTAACTTCTTAGCAATTTTTACAGTGGCCTCTGCTTTTCCATTACCCTGAGGATGATGAGGTGAAGATGTAACGTGAATGAAATTCCAGTTTTTAGAAAACTTCACAAATTCTTGGTTTACAAAGTTAGTGCCTCCATCTGTGATAACTGTCTCTGGCACACCATGACGGGCAAAGTTTTTCTTACATACATCAATGACTGAGTTAGCCGATAAATCCTTTAACATATCAATCTCAAAGAAATCTGAATAATGATCGACAGTTATAAGGTATTTCAATTGTTTGCCTCTTTGCATGTAGAAGAATACATCCATTGAAACTATCTGAAATGGATACTTTGGAATCTCATGACTTTGCATGGGCAACCTTGTTACCATGTTACCTTAGCGGGATAAAGAAGAGAAAGTTCATACATCGTTCAGTATAGGAAACGTATAAATAATTAGATATTAGTGGAGGAACAGGAAACTGTTTTTGAGAAAGTTTGGTAGGTACCACGGACCTGAAAAAAAGACGGACGTAATCTCGTCTAATCACGAGTGAAGCACCCATTTCTTTTGTGTGCGTGCTGTCACGCGATACATAATGGTGACGGATGTAGGACCTGCGCCTAGAGCTAGTGCATCTGTGTGAGTGTAGGTCCCTTGTAGAACAAACGAAAATGTTGGACCTTGCATGCTTCACATCTTTTTAGTGTCACATTACGTCCGTCTTTTTTTCAGGTCCGTGGGTAGGTACCTATTTTAAAATGTGTATCTGGCATGAAATTTGGCTATCGAAAATATATTTTTATCAGAACTGATGTGAATAAAATTTAAAGTGATTGATTTTTTTTTCCTACCGCCAAACATGTTAAAGAAAGTTAGAAAAGCAGCTTTCCATGTCAGTATTTCGATAGTGAAGAACATCAAATATATCGTTATAAATACGTGTTTGAACTAAAGATTTGACGTAAGAATGATTAAAATCGGACCGCACGTTTTTGACGGAGAGCTGGCTACGAGTTTTCAAAATCATAAGGTAAAGTGTAAATTTTTATGTAGATTCCTTCCTTACTAACTGACGAGTAGGTACATTGCAGGAGTCACGTTGCAGGGTTTGCCCCGAACACCTGTCTTTCGCGTGGTGTTCGCGCGGTTCGCGTTTCAGCCTGCCACGAGGCTCCGCAATCCTCAGTTGTGTTCTTATCAAAAAGGTCCACACGCAGAATGTTCAATACGTAAAACGTTCTGTACGTAGAATGTTAAATGTGCAGAATGTTTCATACGCGGCTTGTACAAAACGTATAATGTTTAATACGCAGAATGTTCAATACGTAGAATGTTCAATACGTAGAATGTTCAATACCCAGAATGATCAATACGGTTAACTTAAAAACAAGAATTACAAAAAAATTAAAAATACTGGTTTGCTTTTCAAAAAATGTTTATATTTGCTTCAAATAACAGTTAGGTACAAGTCTAAAAAAATGGGTTTTGGACGTGCCTAGGTATGTCATCGTCTATATAATCTCACTGCAGGGCACAGGCCTACCCCCAGGGATAGTAATCCTGTGCTCGTGTATGGGCGTTAGTCCACAACGCGTGCACAATTAGGATTAGACTTCACATACGCATCAGAATTTCTTTTTCAGCGTATGCACGATGTTTTCCTTCACCGTTTGAGAGCAGTCGGTATTACGCACGTAAGTTAAGAAACTCTTTGGTACATGGCATGTCGTTCGTGCGGATTCAAACCCGCAACCTTATGATTGAGTGTCCATACCATTCTACAATGCCACAGACGATCTTTACATACTTACCTATATTGACTTACACTCTAGCGATAGACAGGCCCTTTCATAGAAGCAACATGTTCCACTTGAATGCGGTGCCCGCACCTGATTGATGTTCCCGAGTTCACTTCGTAACTATGGCAATGATAGACCGCAATGTGTAATTTTGTGTTGTTTGTTTGAACGAGCTTGTCTATCGCTAGAGTATATGTCAGTGCTTACCTACGAATTTTCATTCAATTTTGAGAGTGGATCGAAATGTCACGTAAAATAAAAATTGCTAGAAAGTCAGTGACATTTCTTACAAGGACAAAACAAACTTCTCCTTAAAATAGTTTCATAAACACCATAACATACACAGTAATTCCAAACATACTTAACGGGTGAACGTGAAAGAAATACATCTTTTTTTATCCCTTTCTGTTCCACCTGTCGCCGCAAGGTGCTATCTCACCTGCTTTTACCTAAGTGTTAATTTAGCATTGTCTGCGGTTAGTTTTTAATATGGAGAGCTTCTAGATTGTATGGTTATTTTAGAATACAGGAGTGCGATTTTTGAACATCACACACGATGTAAAAATCACTATGGAGATCGTAGAAAGAGAAGGAACTAGAAGAAAGCACGTGTCTTGTCATATCACTCAGTAAGAGATGCACATAGCAAATTCGCTCTAGTTAAAAAAGGAGATCGCTACTTATGGCTGGCCTTATCGACGTAGCCACATTTTTGTTCTACGACGGCTGTCTGACTCCGGAGTCAGACATCTATTTTCATACAAATTGTATAGGATTTTATGACTATCGCTGTCTCATACGCTGTTACACTGATGTTACGTCTATCAGCGTAAGCGAAAAATACTTCGCCTATGATGGAGATTATGCATCTTTCTACTGCTGATTTGAATGTGTGATGTTCAATAATCGCAAATCATGATAATTTTATCCTTCGTCTTACAGATCACAACCCGCCGTAACAAAAAAAAAAAAATACCTACTATTTCTATACTATCATCTTCTTCACCTAAGTTCAATACCCATACGTAATATAAGACTGTCTAAAGTTGTCACACAATTTTCAGGTCCGTGTAAGACCCTAAGATAAGACCAATCTTAGATCTATGAATTGGTTGACTCGAACATTGATGTTTTTAATTCATTCAACGGTTTCAAAAGATGCCTCAAGAATGTCCTCCACCGCCCCCTAGATGGTCCTAGATTTTAATTATTTTATGTTTGCTTTTGTAAGTAAGTAGGTACTGTTTTTTGTTTTTTGTTTTATGTAGCCTATTTTGTTAAATTCACTTTTTAATGTCAGGTTCATTAAAAAGGTCTAAATGTCAAAACAACATAGTATTGTGTTACTAATTACTACACCTATACTATAAGTTTTGTCTACAATGTAACCGATCATGCTGTGCACATTGTTTTGGTCTCGTCACGTCTAGAATTTGAACCTTTTCCTGTATTTTATAATCTTTATGACTGTGATCTGTTTATGTGCCTAATAAATAAATAAATAAATAAAACAAACTTGAGTTTTTCATCTGGTATTATAGCTTTGTATGGCAACTTTAGACTTTCGATGGTCTGATCATCCCCTTAAAAAGTGTCAGCATATTAAGAAGGTACATTACTGAACCACTCCTATTAACCTATAATTACAAAACCAAACAAACACCGAAAAAGGAGCTAAACAAAAACCCAACCATTGTCACTTTCCCCTCCTCTAGAACAATATATTCCGTTTCCTGTACAAGTATCGAATAACTATTGTCCATTTGACACAGCTTGATCGATTTCTGATTCTCAGGTCAAAGACCGACTTGAATGAGAATGGAAAGAGTCGTTCTTGTGATTGGTTTTGATTAAGTCATTTATGACTAACACCAGTATTCTTAGTTGTTTCCTTGACATTTCCTCACTCGAGTGGAGGACATTTTTGACATAATTTGTATGACAAAAATGTCAAAAACGTCCTCGACTCGAGTGAGGAAGCCTCAAGGAAACAACTAAGAATACTGGTGTAAGACTGTAAGATTTGTTTTTTTTACTATAGATGGGCTTGCTCTTGACCTTAATGTAGTCCTCAGGACAACGATGGGGTCGAAGATGAAGCGAGCTTACCCAGAATGGCACTCGCACTCCTGCACACCGACGGAACGCAGCAAGCTGTTGCCGCCAGACTCCGGCAGGAGGGTGGTCGCGAGCCAGGCGGCTCCTTGCAGAGCCTACCACACCGCTGAAAGATGTTAAAAATTAGGATATTTATAGGGAAAATAGAGAGGAAGAGAGCCAGAAGAAGACTTAGACAGAGAACGAAAAAGAACTGAAGGCACATGCAGAAAAACCAACCAAAATATTATATGAAATAGCTATTTTTCTTCTCGCGATTTCGAAGTTGGTCCCATAGTAAAAGTTGTTCAGTTTGATGGTCTGAAGCTCCACCTTTGTATACCCTGTATACAAATATCTGCACCATTATATTTTAGTTAAGTAAGTTACCTATATCATTGTTATTACCTATTATATAAAAGTTTACCTATGTATAAAACCTCCTATAGCTCTACCTGCTAAGGCCAGGACCCCGTATTATATATTGCTATTTTAACATGGTATTATCTATCTACAGGATGTTAACCACTTTAGAATGTACAAGTGAACAATGTGACTTTTAAACGAAGAATTCTAAAAATTTCAATCTCCCTCGGTTTCGGTGGGATGCATCGACTCTGGTCGGTAGAGCTACGAATGTACTGACACACTTAACATTATTTATAGTAGAACATTTCACATCATTATATCACCCAAAGAGTGACGGTGTGACGCGTTGCCATAGACATGTTACTCTAGCGATAGACAAGCTCGTTCAAACAAACAACATGTAACACAAAACAACACAAAATGACACATTGCGGTCTGTCATTGCCATTGTGACGAAGTGAACTCGGGAACATCAATCAGGTGCGTACACCTCATTCAAGTGGAACATGTTGCTTCTATGGAAGGGCAAGTCTATCGCTAGAGTTTAAGTCTATGCGCGTTGCGGAGAGCTATGGAAACTCAATCTTGAGGTCTAGGTTTGAATCCCCACGGAAGACATGCCGTACCAATGAGTATTTCTAACTTATTAAATTAATACAGACTGCTCTCAAACAGAACCCAAATCAGAACATCAAAGAGCTCGGTGGCGCGTTGCGGAGAAGTATGGACTTTCAATCATGAGGTCCTGGTTCGATTCCGCACGGACAACATACCACATACCAATGAGTATTTCTAACTTATTTACTTAATACAGAGTGCTCACAAACGGTGTAGAAAAACATCGTGAGGGAACCTGCATACGCTGAAGAAGAAACTCCGATGCGTATGTGAAGACTACCAAACCGCGTTGGACACGCGTGGTCAACTAACGCCCATACACTCGTTACTATTCTTGAGGGTAGGCCTGTGCCCTGCAGTGGGACGTATTTATTATTTATTTATTTATCACAAAAAAGACAGCAATATTACACCTTTTACTTGGATCCGAGCATGCGTTTAGACTTATCTAGATGTTGTCTGGAGGTAGCCCAGAGTGACCGAGGTCTGTGCGTATACAGGGTCCTTCATAATATGCTGACACTTTTTTAAGAGGATGTTCAGACCATCAAACTGAACAACTTTCTCTATGGGACCAACACCAAAATCGCGAAAAAAAAATCAGCTGTCATACGGCTCGAGTTGGTTTGCAGTTTTGTATGGAAGAGCAGATTTTTTTTTCGTGATTTCGATAGTGGTCCCATAGAGAAAGTTAATTGATTGAAATTTGATTGATTGAATTGAAAGTGAAAGAAAATTATGTGATGATGCTGATCATATGCCTAAATCGTTCCCACTACTGTGGCACAAACTTGGTATTATGGTAATTAGTTATGTTACAGTCAAAACTCATAACCGGTCAAAACCACCTTTGACTGCAAAAATCAGGCAAAAGTGGTATTTACCAGTTACCTCAGACTCCTCAGAGTCTGTTAGCTAAGCGTGGAGCGAAGCGACGAGCGTGTTAGGTTTCTTGAGAATTGCTACTGTATACCTACTTGAAAATATAATGATGACAAGGACATCGGTCAAAACCTCTCTTGCTTGATTTTTGCAATCAAAACTTGATTTTGATCGGTTTTGAATTTCGAATGTTTTTACAGGGTCCTTCTTAAATGGTGACACTTTATAAGGGGTTGATCAGACCATCAAACTGAACAACTTTCTCTATACAGCACCAAGATCGAAATCGCGAAAAAGAAATCTGCCGTCATACATTTGGCTCGCGTAGGTTTGCCGTTTTGTATGGAACAACAGATTTTTTTTCGCGTTTCGATGTTGTTGCCATAGAGAATTTGTTCAGTTTGACGGTCTGATCATCCCCTTAAAAAAGTCTCAGAATAATAAGAAGGACCCTTGACTTGATACAATGAATTGTAACATACCACCTGTATTATTTTAAACTCATGTTCTGACAAATAAATTATCTTTATCTTTATACATCACAATCCAGAAAACAATGAACATACAGACTTCCTGAACATCTGAGGAATGTAACCAATGACGAATCATTTTACCGCCAACTAAAAAGTCTTTTGCTGGATAGTGAATTTTATTCTGTAAACGAATTTCTTTTGTTTGACTTTAAGTAGACTTACAATAAGTAATTGTAGCGACATTTTATTTAAATTATTATTTAGAATTGTATTTTCTTATGTTTTACATATAATATTTATTTGACATTGTTACCCTCTAGATTAGTTATGTTGACATTTTATTGTTCTATTTTAAATTCTTGACGATCATATTATCCTTTGACATTTTTATTTTTATGTAATGTACTTCCTTACTTGTAATTATGAATTTGATAATATGAAATAAATGATTCTATTCTATTCTATTCTATTCAATTCAATTCAATTCAATTATACTTCATATTGACACTACAGAACAACGGATACAACAACGGGATACAATTTTTCTTGCTGCTCCATATGCAGGGTGAAATTGATATTATTAGCATCCTTTTAAACTAAGAGTCTACCCATCAAACTGAACAACTTTTACTATGGGAGCAAACCAATCGGAGCAAAAAAAATCTGCTGTCCCATACTAAACTGCACCCGCCGCCGCTGCCTACACGACGCAAATGTATGAGACAGCTGATTTTTTTTTGCTCCGATTGGTTTGCTCCCATAGTAAAAGTTGTTCAGTTTGATGGGTAGACTCTTAGTTTAAAAGGATGCTAATAATATCAATTTCACCCTGCATATGGAGCAGCAAGAAAAATTGTATCCCGTTGTTGTATCCGTTGTTCTGTAGTGTCAATATGAAGTATAATTGAATTGAATTGAATTTTTTTCTGGATTGTGATGTATAAAGATAAAGATAATTTATTTGTCAGAACATGAGTTTAAAATAATACAGGTGGTATGTTACAATTCATTGTATCAAGTCAAGGGTCCTTCTTATTATTCTGAGACTTTTTTAAGGGGCTTTTTTGCAAAAAAAAGTTGTGCTATTCAAAAGATGGAAACTCTGAGTAAAAAATCACTGAAATCAAAGGTTATGGTGATTTATACAAGGTGTTACAAAACTACAAATAAACCTTTAAGGGGGTGGTGTAGACCATCAAACTGAACAACTTTCACTATGGGACCAATATCGAAATCGCGAAAAAAAAAATGTTTATTTTCTATCTCTACAAATCGACTAGAGCTAAAATATGTATGGGATATGAGATTTTTTTTTTCGTGATTTCGATGTTGGTCCCATAGAGAAAGTTGTTCAGTTTGACGGTCCAAACAACCCCCTTAAGAGTTTTAAAAATTTATAGTTACTTATGAAACACCTTGTATAAAACTGCAGTGTTCTTAAGTTTCGTGATGTTTCGTAACTCCGCACCCTCAATCGGAATGGACACAGTTTAAAATTTCGCGTGCTTCGACCACTGGATATCCGGTCCGGAATCCGGATTGATATTCCAACCGGGTTACGATGTCCGATATTGTACTTTTAATGGATTTAACACCTTTTATGTTCAAGCTATTATTACATACTGTACTCTACAGGGTAAAATTATTGATATCATTAGCGTCCTTTTAAACCAAGAGTCTACCCATCAAACTGAACAACTTTTACTATGGGAGCAAACCGATCGCAGCAAAAAAATATCAGATGTTCCATACGAAACTACAATGACTACTCGACTCAAATGAATGCAACAGCAGAATTTTTTTTTGCTCCGGTCGGTTTGTTAGTAAAAGTTGTTCAGTTTGAAGGGTTGACTCTTAGTTTTAAAAAAAGGATGCTAATGATATCAATTTTATCCTGTATACATACAGATTAAATTGGGATTGGGCCGGCCATGTCTGTCGAATGCATCAGGAAAGGTGGGCAAGAAGTGTCACGCCCTGGATCCCAGAAATCGGTCATCGGCGTCCAGGTCGTCCTAGGAAGAGGTGGCGGGACGATCTGGATGCTTTCGATGACGCGTGGCCAGAGCATGCCCATGACAGAGATGGTTGGAGGATTAAAGGGGAGGACTTTGCCCAGCAGTGGGATGAAATTGGCTACTAAAAAAACTGCATACATTATTTTTGATTGTCTGGGAGAAATTACGCATATGCTTACCTATTTAGTAATAAGACCGCATGAAAGCTTCAGCTTCTACAACTATATCAAGCACAAGTCCGATAGTGTATGGAGTACTGCTGCCACCTCTGGGACGGGTCTGCCAAATACCAGTTGGCCGCGCTAGACTCGATTGACAGGCGTGCCAGGAAGCACATAGGTGATCCAACCTTGGCGGCGAAGCTGCAAAGTCTTGAACATCGTCCCAAGGTAGCCTGTCTGTCTGTTTTCCATAGGATACATTTCGGAGAGTGTGCGATGGAATTACACGAATACCTCCATCTCCCTTTCATCTGCAAGGGACGAGACGCAGACTGGGTTTCCATCCTTATGTCGTTGACCTACAAACCATTCGCACGAAGAAGTTTGCTTCTTCTTTCATAATGCGCACGGCTAAGGAGTGGAACGAACTGCCTGCGGACTTGTTTCCTGAGCAATACAACCTGGACCTCTTCAATGCGAGAGTGAATAGGTATTTTTCTAGTTAAGCATGCTACATCTTCGGCGTCATCATCACTTAACATCAGGTAAAAAATATTTGCTTAGTTACCAAAATAATAAAATTGATTCACACAAACACACACGCGATACCGAATGTTGTGAGATTCGCATGCGGTCCAATGACGTTTTATTGGAGATTTATTTAGCGCAAACGGTCCCCAGATCTGATGTCAAACTTATACACCTCTTTTTAGCGTCGGTGGTTAAGAAGTACGGGGTGACACTGCATACGTTCAGAATTGCCCTCATTGTAAAACTTCAGCAGTAAGATCGTGTTTAATGACGTCATAAATATCTGTAACTTTCCTACTATCAAGATTATTCGCTCCATAGTAAGAACTAAATAAATGGACGAAGGTTTTTCGAAAGAGAATCTGAAATAATGTGAATTGCTGAAAGTCGATTTGTGAGTCGACTTTTTGGTACTATAAAAGACATTGTAACTATCACTATTTTCCAGTTTTTGGGGCTCTGTTGCCTACAAGCAACCCTTAAGAGAATATTATTCAGAGAGCGAAAATGCGCGCTGCATACTCAAACTCAAACTCAAATTTTTTTATTCAAAATAATATCACATAGATAACTTTCTGACGTCATTTTTGATTCTACCACCGCTTCGGAAGGTGTTCCGTTGTAGAGAAGATGCGGCCGGAAACTCTACAACACACTTCTTTTAAACAAAACAAAATATACAAAGTACAAATATAACATTGTCAAGACCAGACATTTTGGTCATTCAAATAATCATCGAGTTTATAGTAACCTTTTTTACAGAGGACTTGTTTAACATGGGATTTAAACTTTTTGTCTGGCAGGTTTAGAATATCCTCTGGTATCTTATTATAATAGCGTATACAGTGCCCCATGAAAGATGTGTTGACCTTACTGAGTCGAAAATGTGGGAACACTAATTTATTTTTATTTCTTGTATTGTAATTATGAACGTCACCGTTTTTGGGAAAGAGAGACAAATTTTTGCGAACGTATAAAATATTTTCGTAAATATATTGACTGTAGAAAGTCAAAATACTGATATCTTTAAAAAGATCTCGTAATGAATCTCGACAACGCAGATTATAAATGGCTCGAATTGCCCGTTTTTGAAGGATAAAGACTGTCTCAACGTCTGTAGCACGGCCCCACAGCAAAATACCATAAGACATAATACTATGGAAGTAGCTGAAGTACACAAGTCTTGCAGTAGCTATATCGGTTAGCTGTCTGATTTTTCGAACTGCATAAGCTGCCGAGCTCAGCCTTCCCGCTAGGGTTTCTATATGAGGACCCCATTGCAGCTTCGAGTCAATCTTTATCCCTAATAATACAGTATTATTTGTGAAATGCAATATATCATTATCTAAAATTATTCGATTTTCATTATTAATAACATTTGGTAGAGTGAATTTAATACATTTAGTTTTCTTTGCATTTAATGCAAGATTATTAACACTGAACCAATTCAGAACTTGTCGAAGAGTATAATTTACATTCTCATTTATATCATCAACATCTTGTGCCTTTCTACTTGTTTTGAAAATAAGAGAAGTATCATCAGCAAATAACACTATGTTCGACAAGTTCTGTACCATGTAGGGTAAATCGTTTATATAAACCAGAAAGAGAAATGGACCCAATATAGATCCCTGTGGAACGCCCATTTTTACTTGTGAGCCAGACGAATTTGTTCCATTGATAGACACCCTTTGAATTCTATTTTCCAAGTAAGATTCTAAAAGATCCAGAGCTCTGCCTTGAATACCGTAGGTAGTGGTTTAATTTGATCAACATTGTTTTATGATCAACACAGTCAAATGCTTTGGATAAGTCACAAAAGACTCCGATTGCATTTTGGTGCTCTTCCCAAGCGCTAAAGATATGCTGAATCAGCTTAACTCCGGCGTCGGTTGTTGAGCGACCCTTGGTGAATCCAAACTGTTGCTCATGCAACAGCCTCTTGAGGTTAAAGTGGGAGAGCATTTGACTGAGTATAATCTTTTCAAAAACTTTGCTGAGAACGGGTAGGACTGACACAGGTCGAAAGTTACTAGGATCGCTTTTATTGCCCGATTTGAAAAGTGGTATTACTTTGCTGTGTTTCATTAAGTCAGGGAAATTTCCCGAGTCAATGCAGCAATTAAACAAAGATGCTAAATAAGGTGCTAAAGTTTTAATTACAGGGCTAAAAAGCTTGACTGACATACAAACGTACTATGGTGATATTTTCAATACTGACCAATTAAAGTCAATGACATTTTGCAGGAACAATCTAGAAACAAATCTCTATGCTTCTATAGAGTCAGATTTTCGTTGACTTTAATTGATTAGTATCGAATATATCACCATAGTACGTTTGTATGGAGCGCGCTCCGAATAATATACCCTTAAACTTTCGCCTATTCTGTATGTCTGTCTGCATGCCCCGCCTCAACAACTCGCTCATTTATGCACCTATTGAATCGAAATACAGAAAAATGAATACATGAATACAGATAAAAGTAATACAATAACAGAAATGTAGTATAAAGAAACAAATTAGGTCTTGTCCAATGGGAAAAAACTGTAATTTTAGTAAAAATCTGCTTTTCCATACAAAACTGCTAACCTACTTGAGCCAAATGTATGGAACAGCAAATTTTTTTTTGCCATTTTGATGTTGGTCCCATAGAGAAAGTTATTAAGACCGATGTTCTGATCAGCCTTCTAAAAAAGTTTCAGCATATTAAAAAGCACCCTAAAGTAATACCCTTTGTCCATTATAAGTCGACGTACTCACCCCCATCACACTGGACAGAGTTTCGGTACTACTGGTGAAACGTGGATGTTCTAGGTTTCAGAATATCTCTGACTACCCCCTCGGGAAATATAGTCGTGAGCATATGCTTATGCACAGCAATATTCTAGAGCGATCATTATTAAATTGATAAATTTCCAACAAAAAAACTAACAGTGACAAAATCATTAAATGGTTATGTAAGCAAAATGTATGCGAGTAAAAAACCGAGGCTAAACAAAACTGACATCATCATAATATCATAACAATTTTGACCAACACACGAGAAATAGCAAACATTTCCAAGTATTAATTAAAAAGGACATCTACAATTTCTAAGTAGTAAGTAGTAAGTACATCGCTATTTAAGCACAAATTGTTTCGGAATTCATTAAAAATTCCAGCTATTTCATTCCGAGAGGTTTTACCACGTTTCTCTGGAATTAACCCTTTTTTAAGATATAATAATTATATCTTATATCTTATTTATATTATACTTAATGTTGGTTACGCAAAAATTTGGCTTAGATTAGACCTTTATAACTATGAATGTGTAAGGTCCGTCACACATACGGAATTGCGATCCGAAATTCCGAATCAGAAGTGCGATTTTTGAACATCACACGTTCAAATCAGCAGTAGAAAAATGCATAATCTCCATAGTAATTTTGACATTTTCTACTGCTGATTTCAACGTGTGATGTTCAAAAATCACACTTCTGGATAACGATTTCGTATTGATTTCCGCCCTCTACAGTTTGGTTCGGTATTGCGGAGGTGTCAAATCCTATACAAAATCACAATTCTGATTCGGAATTCAGTCAACAAGATAGTAAGAGACGTAAAGTGCAACCATAATGTTTAACCTAACACCATGTATAAAATGAACAGAGATAAGTGAACGTTCTTTGTACAAAGTCAATGCCAGACAAAAGTAAACTCAATAAAATCTGTTTTGGAACTAATCCTTTAGCAGTAGGTAGGTAATGTAAAGATGGGTACAGACCGTGTTCATATACTACGGTTTTTTCGTCTAAAGATGACGCTTGGAAAAAAGGTAAGAGAGGTTCATCATCTCATCTGATAGAAGTCTACTGCTGGACATTGGCCTCCGCCAAGGATCGTCACAACGACCGGTCCTGCGCTGCCCTCATCCAACGGGTTTCCGCCGCCTTAACCAGGTCGTCGGTCCAACTTGTGGGGGCTACCCACGCTGCGCTTTCCGGTACGCGGTCGACACTCGAGAACTCATAAAGAAATTCTTACATATTCCGATGACTTACGATTGATGGTGAATCCAGTGTCCTTCTTAATATGCTGACACTTTTTTAAGGCGGTGTTCAGACCATCAAACTGAACAGCTTTCTCTATGGGACCAACATTGAAATCGCGAAAAAATATCATCAGTCCCATACATTTGGCTCAAGTAGTTTTGTAACTCACTTAGGTACGCTTTAACTTAGTACATTGATATCGTAGGCTTTAAAAGTCGGGAGTTCCATACTAAAACCTGGTCGTGACTGATATCCAGAACGTATGAAAAGTGCGCTAATATTCAAAGGAATTATCTATCTATAAAGGTGTAAATAAAGTATATTTCATACATTCATTCATCTATAACGTCACGACTCTTTTCGCAAGCAGAGTCCAGGGCGCGCCAACTACTACCATACTTACACACCTCTTTTGCCTCGTTCACATCCATGCATCTCTTCATACATGCCCGTCGGTTTCGAGTACTCCGCACCTCAAAGGAAACGGTTTGTAATTAATGCACTCTTCATTAATAATTTTGTATTAGAAAGTTCCGCGAGTCTATGGTTGATAATTTTTTTTTCGTTTTCAAGGTAAGTGAGAATGAATGATAAACAAAAATCATTCGTTCCACAAGTCTGTCTCGACTCGACCTTACACTCGTCTGCACAGTTTGAAGTACAAAGGCGAGGAATGCAATATCGTTGTCACTGTGAGAATGCCGTCTATTGGCTGTGTAGAGTTCGATCTAAGGTTAAATGACTTTAAAATGTAGTAGTTAGAGTTCAAAGTGAGTTTTGTAATATTTTTGTTTTATTCTTGTGAAGAGAGAGTAAGAGAGCGAATGATGAATAATGGCACTTAAAAATTCAGGGTAACTATTCACTATTCTATTCTAATCTTAAGACGCTGTTATACCGTCGAGGCCGTTTTTTGAACACAAACGAAAGTGTTTTAAACTGTGTTTTAAAGTCTGAAATTAAATTATGTCTTATTTAAGGATCGGGCGGATGGGCGACTGTTCTCAATAACACGATTAGATTAAGTTTACTCGATAAAAAAAAAATCCCAAAGTTACCCCTTTTTGTTATGTTTTTTCAATACTATGATTAAACTGCTGATATTTAACTTTTTATTCTTGTACTTAAGTAAATACATTAAATATTTCTAGTGAACTCAGGAGAAGTTTTAGCTTTGAAACTCCCATGAGCAAAGATATTGACGAAAAACACGTTTTTTTGCGATCCTGCTTTCAATTGGAGCGGGATGGCTAATTGTAAACTTATGCTTGTAAGAAAGAGACGCTTGCAGTGGGATAACCTAGCCTTAAAATTGTAGTTCCATAGTTGGTGTTAATGATTTTGCTTGTTTGACGTTGTATAAAACATTTTCTGATTTCAAAGGTTGTTTTAAAAAACACAGGCCAGGTGTGAATCGGGCTACTCGCGCACCGGGTTCCGCATAACCACACAATATATTATTAACTTTTATTTCAAGAAATAAATATGTTTTTCCCTGGACCCTTAGCGCAAGACCAACTCACACTTGGCCAGTATTTATTATTCGTTGTTATAGTATAAGACATTTTATTATAGGTAATTTTACTCTTTACAAGTAGCCGGCAAACAGTGGATGAGACTAACGGGGGACCGTTCTAGTTGGCGTGGAAATGAAGAGGCCTATACCCAGCAGTGGGGTTTACCGGGCTGATGATGATGATGATGAATTTTACTCACATTTCGATATTTTCGAGATATTTGCGATGCAAGTTAAAAAAACCGGCTAAGTGCGAGTCTAAACAATGTTCTATTAGGTATTTAAAGAGATCAACATCGAAATAGCAAAAAAAAAATTCGCTGTCCCATACATTTGGATCGAGTTGGTTTGCAGTTTTGTATGGAACAGCTGATTTATTTTCATCGTAAATAACTAATGTTCTTGCATAAAAAGTGTTTTTTTCTTGATAGGGCACATATCCCCTAGGCTGTTTTTACTGGTTAGGCAACTATCCGCTATGGGGCATATCGCACTCTTAATCGAATACTGACCTAATCCATATTTTCATTTTTTTGGGAATCGACAAAAATGTATTTTCGTCAGTCAACATTTTTTTTTAAACGGCTGTAAAATCTTAAGTGAGTGTCGTAGCCAAAAAGTAAAACCTACTGCAGAATCCTGGGAATACGTACTTTAAAGAAATACTATTACAAATTTGATATATATTTATATTTCCCTAAATAATACACATAAATTACACCCTTCAGAGATAAGCCTATGTTTGACAAAAAAGTTAAAAAAAACGTTGACCTAACTAAAAATAAGTCTTTATTTTTCAAAAAAAAAGTTTACATTCATTGACCTATTAGGAGTTACGTCGTTTTACGATCAAATTCTCGTTGAAAATGAGTGACTTAAAACACACGGTTTGGCTACATATTTTTTTTTAAAATGAAAAAAAATGATATAAAAGTAATGGAAAAGTACTTCTATTTGTAAAAAAATACAATCTTTTACAAACTTTTTTTAAGTGACAAAAATCTTAAAATAATCAAACGAATCTTAAACAAATTAATCCATTGTATTTTAGGCTTACATACTACACACTAATTTATTGTACAGTATTTTGATACGAGTTAAAATCTAGTTAAAGAATAGGAATTATCATATTCTTAATGTTTGTGTTTTATTACGAATGGTACAAAAGGTGCTGTAAATATACGTAGTATATTTAAGTTTCCTGCAACTCTTAACTTTACTTTAGTACTCGTTATTCGGTCTCAGTAGTATAGAGCCTCCAATAAGAGTGTAAGTGTAATGTACACTAATTATGAATATAAGCAATACCTACTTTGTCAACTACATGATTTTATTCACTATTAAACACGGAAAAACTTGCATCACTTTAGCCGATAAAAGTCCTCTGCTGAATATAGGCCTTCCCAGAGTATCACCTCATCGACCGGCCCTGCGCTGCCCTAATCCAATAGGTTCGCGCTACCTTCACCAGGTCGTCGGTCCACCTTGTGAAGAGCCTACCCATGCTGCGCTTTCCGGTACTTGATCGTCACTCGAGCCCCATCAGCCATCAACTTAGGAATAATTCTTCCACAGCTTTGTTCATTAAAAGTATTTACAGTTAAGAAATTACTAATAAGAAATTACCAGGGGAATAGGTATGATAACACAATAATATTATGTCCATTATGTATAGCAAAATTTTACTACATGTTTCGCCCCATGCTTTTTTGAAACATTATTTAAAATATCGAGTTAGTAGATTTTACATAATACAATGAAAATGCATGCGTGCGTACGCGTTCAAACATGTTGACCAGAAGACTGTATCAAATTATCGGATTGAAATAACATGAGTGGCTATACACTGCCAGCGAGTACGATAACGAACCGAGCACATGTAGATCAGGCTATTGTTCAACATTAACCGTGTCACAGGTAAAACTAGTAAAAATGATCAAGTTGACCACTAACTTGCCTCCACCAACACGTACTGGGCTCGCGAGGTGGAGTATGGTCCACTCCCTCTCACCCTTATTCATGAGAGGAGGCCTTTGCCCTGCAGTGGGATTCTATAGGCTATAACTTTTTTTTTATACAGGAAATAAAAATAGGAGTGGAATAAGGAAATATCTCGGATATTGATAAGCTTTTGCATCCTCTTTCCATGACGTTTTCATTCCTGAACCAAAGTTGACGTCTTATGAGTTAGTCATAACTTGTAAATGTCAACCATATTTATCTTCTTTCTCGTGTGAAGGTGATTACACTTTGTCCTTCCAATACTTGGCCACCTCTATTCCTCGAGAGGAAGCCTCTATTAGGTCCTGAAGGGATACACAGAGCACAGGCTACACTGCGATAGATATCGAGTGGTTTGCACCTGACCACATCTAGACGCAACCGCTGGCAATATGTCCCATCTTAGCAGATTATCTTTGGATCGGCCAACTCCCTTTCGCAATCTATCTAATAACTGCAATCTATCTACTAACCATGCGCTTTCAACCATGTTGTTATATTACAAGATTTACAAAGATAATGTAGTCGTGGGCCCATACGAGTAAAATAGCTGTTACACAGATACAAGCTGAGTGCAAAGTCTGAGAAATGTTATGTGTACTCAAAAACTGATGAGATTAATTTGTATGAGAAGCTAGTAAAGTGAACTGTCAAACACGGATCAGTCACACAACTTCTGATAACTTTCTATTCTCAATCACTTATAATTATTTTGTATATTTTTTAATATTGCTGATACAAAAATGCAATTACTTACGTCCTTACCCTTACTTTTGACAAACATTAAATGCAATGCTCTTTGTAAAAATATATAAAGACAAACATCCTCCTTTTTTGAAGTCTGTTAAAAATCATCTATAGATTAAGATTCCAAAATTTTGTACCTACTTGAGAAGCCTGTGTTGATTTATTGATTCACTTAAATCACAGTGACCTCCACAACTTTGTTGCTGGCGTTCATGTGCTCTTATGTGGATATCGTAGACATTTTATGCTACAGTTACTTAATGCAAGCACACCATTGTCATTTTGACATTTTAAAGCCGCTTCGAAGGTGGTCGAGCTTTTAATTTCTATATAGTAGAGGAGTAGCTGCTTGTTCTTCCCATAACGTATGCTATACGTTTTCATCTAGCGCTTCTGCATATTCTTATACCTGAAGCTGCTTCCGCTGTCTGCTTTGCTTTCGCTTGACTTCAATTATGTACGATTTGCCACTATTAGTACTTAGCTAAGAATATATTTTAGGTAGAATTTATTTTGCTAAGATCTTAAGAATAAGTTTGTACTATTGTATCTTTCGTTTAGTGAAATTATATAAAACAATGATTCGCAATCGTTCACAGGAGGTTACATGGTAATTTACAGCAAGATGAGTAAATTTTTCCATTTTGTTTCGGTTTTAAGCCAACCGAACTTCAGATATTTTTAGTAGTAGAGAGACCTATTCTTAGATGTAACGCGTTATTACAATTTATTTTTATAAAACAAAGGCTTAATTCAAAATCAGCCGCAAAAAATCAAGAAAATGTTATAAAATAACGACCGATTTGGAAATGAGACAACTTAATTTTGAATTCTTTTAAAGAATAAAGACTCATTTTGAAAACGGTCACGTGAACCGATAATTTTTTTTGTAGTATACTGACCTATTTCGTAATAAGTCAATCAAACAGTTTGAACTTTTAGTCAAATAATGACCTAAATCAAATTCGGTCGTTATTGCTTAAATTATTTTCTTAAGTTTTTTTTTATATTTGGTCGAATATGGACTTATCTCCAAATCAGTCGTTATTCGACATAGACCCAATCGGTTCTAGTTGACGCAATACTAAATCGGTCATTGTTCGGCTAAAAAAGGGCGCACGTAGCGCTGGAAGAATAAAGACCCAACTAATTTTTGACCCCATTTATTATACGAAATAGGTGTTTTTTTGGGGTCTAGGTTATAAAGCATGCTCTTTTAGGTCGTTCCGCTATCGTAACTCAAAACACCGAAATTTTGAGTTAGGTCAGTATTCGATTAAGAGTGCGATATATACTTCAAATTTAAGAGGTCAGGGAAAATTAACAAAGCATAAAAAGTATAAACAATGATGATATTTTTTTCGAATGAAATAGTAGACGAAGGACCAATGTATCTGTATCCTACCATCTTATTTGGTTCCTGTCATTGAACGGAGAAATATAACGATATTTCAAAAAGTGCGGCATCTATCCTAGAATTACCCTATAGAGAAATTTGTTCAGTTTGATGGTCTGGTCATCCCCTTATAAAAGTGTCAGCATATTAAGAAGGACCTTGTATATTATAGTATGCTGGTCCCAGGCAATTTTAGCAATGTACGCATAGACATATTACTCTAGCGATAGACAAGCTCGTTCAAACAAACAACATGTCACACAAAACAACACAAAATGACACATTGCGGTCTGTCATTACCATAGTGACGATGTGAACTCGGGAACATCAATCAGGTGCGTACACCTCATTCAAGTGGAAGATGTTGCTTATCTATGAAAGGGCAAGTCTATCGCTAGAGTTTAAGTCTATGAATGTACGTAATAAATTTTGTTATTTTATTTGTAATGTTATTGTCAATGAAACTTGTTATCTGCTTCACATGTCAAAGAGGAGAAAGTATAAATATAAGAGAAACTATTGTCAATCACACAACATTGCGTTTCCTTATTGTTTCCTGGTAAATTGTTTTATTGGAAAAGTATTGCAATATCCTTCTATTTATATTAAATTGCAGTGTAATGAATGCGATAGTTATGTAAGCTACGAATAAGAATGTATAGAAGTGTAAATGAAGCTCAAAAAGTGGCACCAAAAAAAAGTGTACCGTGTTCTAAATTTGTTCTATAAAAACTGTACCTAGCCGCCAAAACTCGTACAAAATGTAATTTTTCATTGGGTGCCAAAAATTATTTCGATTTTGTTTAGAGTTACTCTTCTATAGTTATTCTTATTCGTTATTCGTAGTATGTAAGTATGCTATTATTATTATTATTAGTGATTGGGCTGTTGTTGCAAGCAAGGGTCGTTATGTAACACTGCGACCATCGCTGGTCTATTGTGTTCGCCCCAAGCTCACCCATATTTACTCTTACCTCCGAACTTATGGTATTTTCTTTTCATTCTCGGGAATGCAGGTTTCCTCACGATGTTTTCCTTCACCGCCGAGCTAGTAAATGATAAATACAACCGTACATAAATTCCGAAGAACTTAGTGGTACAGGCCAGGAATTGATCCGCGGCCTCATGATTGAGGCGCTAGCTCTCTTCCGTATGGGCTATCATAGCTCTCTTATCTAAGTATCTCTAGGGTTCTTCCCATGACTGACTGGACAGCAGATTTTTTTCAAGGATTTTGATGTTGATCCTATTATAACTTATACAGGGTGAAATTGATATCATTAGCATCCTTTTAAACAAATAACTTTTACTATGAGAGCAAACCGATCGCACAAAAAAATAAATCTGCTGTTCCATACTAAACTGCAATGCCTGCTCCATACTCAAATGTATGCAGCAGCAGATTTTGTTTTTGCTCCGATCGGTTTGCTCCCATAGTAAAAGTTGTTCAGTTTGATGGGTAGACTCTTAATTTAAAAGGATGTTAGTGATATCAATTTCACCCTGTAGTATTTATTCTGCTGTTATTCCATCCTGAGTGTAAAACAACACCCTAGTACCTACTCTATTCAAATGTATGGGACTGCAGTTTTTTTCCATTATTTCTCGACGTTGGCTCCATAGTGAAAGTTGTTCAGTTTGATGGTCGAAACCACCCTGGGCAGCAATCGCGGTAAATATTCGGTGATTGAACCGTTATCGGACTACGTACGAACCATAACTTTTGACACATTTGGTATTGCGCTAATCGCGGTCGTAGAAAGAGAAGGCACTAGAAGGAAGCACGTGTCTTGTCATATCACTCATTAAGAGATGCACATAGCAAATTCGCTCTAGTTAAAAAAGGAGACCGCTACTTATTGCTGTCCTTATCGACGTATCCACTTTTTTGTACTTCGGCCATCTGACTCCAAAATGTCACTTCATATAAATTGTATGGGACAACCACCTGACTCCGAGATGTCACTTCATATAATTCGCTATCTCATACCCGGTTACACTGATATTCGGTCTACTAGCGTAAGCGAAACAAAATTTCGTCTATATCGCGGTACTGCTCTTGACAGATGGTAGCGCGATGTGGAATTCAACACAGTTGAATAGTAATTGGATTGCAATGTGATTAGAACTGAAATTGGATAAGAATAGAACTTTTTTTTTTATTTATAATTAATGGACTTCTTGCTTGAGCACCGCATTTCCGCCAATGTCAAGTGGTTTGAGGGAGTATCTTTCCAATCTCGAGGATTGTTTTTGAGTAAGAACACAACTGAGATGGATTGCGGAGCCTCGTGGCAGGCTGAAACGCGAACCACGCGAAGACGAGTGTTCGGGGCAAACCCTGCAACGTGACTCCGAATAGAACTTTTAGACGTTTTTTTCTGGCTCCTGTATAAGTACCTTATACAACACGTCAAAAGTCAACTCATAAATCGTCATGCATCTAACACTTAACATTCATTCTTTCAGGACCGCTTCCCGGAAACGGAAGTCGCTCGTTTCCCGCCAAAAACGCGCGTAATTTTTTTCTCCGACGCTTAAGCCGTTATGGCGGCGCTTCCGGTTGGATTTCCCGTGACGTCACGAGTCACGCGTGTTAATATGAAAGGGGATTTCGTTGACCTTTTTGAGAATTTCATCTATACACGTTTAAAAATGCTGCGTTTTTGGGAAATGGTTTTAGCAAATCTGAGGTTTCAGAATATCTCTGACTAGCCCCTCGGGGAATATAGTCGTGAGCATATGCTTATACTTATGTATAAGGGGTTATACAGGGTGTCCCAGAAGTGGTGGTCCAAAATAGACAAGGGGGTAGTGGAGATCATTTCCAATAACTTTGATCCTGTCACGTTGCAGGGTTTGCCCCGAACACTTGTCTATCGCGTGGTGTTCGCGCGGTTCGCGTTTCAGCCTGCCACGAGGCTCCATAATCCATCTCAGTTGTGTTCTTACTCAAAAACAATCCTCGAGATTGGATAGACCCTCAAACCACTTGACACTGGCGGAAATGCGGTGCTAACGGACAAGCAAGAAGTCCATTCATTATTTAAAAAAAAACTCATCCTTTACACTTAGGTCCGGAAATGAACGGTTCAAAAGCAACCCTGAACTTTCAACTTTTTGATAAAAAAATTGACTTGTCACTATAAAAATTACGAATTTAAAAAAAAACCTTGAAACATTTCTATCTTTTCCTTTTAATTTCATGTTCCTTAAAGGCGAGTGATTTCTTCCAGCTAACCGTTGAGTGAGAGAAAAACTAATGTGGTTGAGTACAAATCTGTGTGCACTAAAATAAAGATCGATTCAATAACAAATAAGTCAAAGTTCTAAAACACGCAACTACCCGCAGCAACTGTTATAATGCTATAGTTATACATATAATATGTTATAATAACATAATATGAGGTGTATGTTACACCGGTTAGAACAAAAACTAATGCTACCGGTGTCAGGAACTGGTTCCTTAGAAGGATATGGGGACGTATGTGTAGTGTCTATTCTATAATCTAAACTATTATAAAACTGTAACTGAAGTGTGTCTGTACATTGAAGACATTTACAAAAAAAAAGATAACGATATGGTTTTTACGTATCCCTGACTCGAAATCAACCTTTTTTAGAAATATTGTCTGTCTGTTTGTCTGTTTGTTTGTGTGTTTGTTTGTTTGTTTGTTTGTTCGCGCATCACGCAAAAACTACTGAACCGATTTTGATGAAATTTTTTTTGTTTCATAGCTTATGATCTGACTTAAAATCTGGTAGAGTTGCTCTGTGGCTCTGCTATTGGGTGGTCGTGTCGGTTGCCCCATCCCCGGTCCACAGTGGAACTCCAGTGGTGGCTCAGGATATTGTTCTTTTATAAGAACAACCCTTGAAGTCACCAAAATATCAATATAACCGTACAACGTCAAGCACTTTTGCTATAAAAACTCGACATTGGCAAAATCATCACATACCCAAGATGGCAGCCATTTTTTAAAATATAGAATAGAATAAAATCTGGTATATAATTTGTGCGGACGAAGTCGCGGGAAAACACTAGTTATTATCATAAAAGTCGTAGCCACTGGGCTCCAAAACCAATTGTTCTCAAAACTGAAAATTCTATTCCATTCCAGTCGGACTCCAAAACGATTTAAATACCTAGTAGGTACCATTAAATTTCATTTAATAAAATATTTTAGAGCTCAAGCTTCATAAAACTGTGAATAGGGAAAGACTATACTTCTCAAACTGAGCAATGAAACCAACATTGACATTGCAAAAGTGTAAAGTGCAGGACCGTTTCAAACTCAATAGAGAGAACTAAGAAGAGTCACGTTGCAGGAATTGACCCGAGCACACGTCTCGCGTGGTTTTCGCGCGTCGCGTTTTTGCCTGCCACGAGGCTCCGCAATCCTCAATCTCTTCTTGTTCTTGAACAAAAACAATCCCTGAGATTGGGATAGATACTCCCATAAATTACACTTGACACTGGCGGAAATGCGGTGCTACGCACAAGCAAAAAGCCATTAATTATAAATAAAAAAAGAGAGAACTAAGCTGGAAGTCGACACACGGCACCCAATGTACAAGTACCCTACAGTGTCCTAAAGCCTTAAGAGCCGTAACAATTTCTTGAAGTGTGTCGACCCAATTCAAAGTTAGGCTTCTCGGGCTAACCGCGGTCTTTAGCGGGAAGGCGACACACTTCCTGAACCGTTTGTCCCTCTCATAGAGAGCCTCCCCCCAGGACAGGAGCTGCCCAGGTCGATTTGGACATGCTTAAATAGACAATGACAACACGTTCCAACGCGGTGGTAGGTTTAAAAAAGCTTTGGCGTTCAATAAGTTGGCAGCATCACAGCCTATTTACGTCCCACACTGCAGGGCACAGGCGTACCCTCGGGGAGGTGGTGTATGGGCGTTAGTCCAACACACGTGCCCAATGCGGATTGGTAGACTTCACATACACATCGGAATTTCTTCTTCGGCGTATGCAGGTTTCCTCACGGTGTTTTCCTTCACCGTTTGAGAGCAGTCGGTATACATTTTCCTTCTACGTATCTTCAACGAGAGCAGTTAATATTACGTATATAAGTTAGAAAAACTCATTGGTACATAGCATGTCATTTATCAGGATTCGAACTTGGACCTCAAGATTGAGTTTCCATGCTCCACAACGCGTCACCGACGTTCTTTTTTAACCCCCGACGCAAAAAGAGGGGTGTTATAAGTTTGACGCCTATGTCGGTCTGTCTGTCTGTCGGTCTGTCTGTCTGTGGCATCGTAGCTCCCAAACGGGTAGACCGATTTCGATGCGGTTTTTTCAAGTAAAAAGCAAATTTTTGCGAGAGTGTTCTTAGCTTTATTTCATGAAAATCGGTTCAGCAGTTTTGAAGTAACTTTCAAAATTGCGACAAAAGAAAAGAGGGGTGTTAAAAGTTTCTGTCTGTCTGTGGCATCGTAGCTCCGAAACGGGTAGACCGATTTCGATGCGGTTTTTTTAACAGAAAGCTTATTTATGCGAGAGTGTTCTTAGCTTTATTTCATGAAAATCGGTTCAGCAGTTTTGAAGTAACTTTAAAAATTGCGACAAAATAAGACGGGTGTTATAAGTTTCTGTCCGTTCGTGGTTTCGTAGCTCCCAAACGGGAGGACCGATTTCGATGAGGTTTTTTTAAGTAGAAAGTTAATTTATGCGAAAATGTTTTTAGCTTTGTTTTATGAAAATCGGTTCAGTAGTTTTCATGTAACTTTAAAAATTATGAAATAACATTAAATTACAAATTTAAAAAACCCCCAACGCCAAAAACGAACATTTAAAAAGTAAAAAATAATGCGGTCACCTATTATTTTTGATGTAAGCAAATGTATGTTTTACTTCTTTACACAGAGTAAAGAAGTAAAAAACATACATTTGCTTACATCAAAAATAATATAATATTCTTTACAGAGAGTAAAGAAGTAAAAAACATACATTTGCTTACATCAAAAATAATATAATATTCTTTACAGAGAGTAAAGAAGTAAAAAACATACATTTGCTTACATCAAAAATAATAGGTGACCGCATTATTTTTTACTTTTTAAATGTTCGTTTTTGGCGTTGGGGGTTTTTTCGTACTTTCGTTTCGTTCTTACGTCTTTTCGTCAAGCTCCTATATTGAAAATAAATTATTTTGAGTTGAGTCGACAAAAGCTGTGTTTCGTATTATGATCTAAAAATATTTTACTTTCAAGCCCTCACTATGAATAAGAACCTATCTTCATAGTTAGATGATTTCTGTTAGGAAAGAGTAACAAGTTTGTCGTGTGAGTGTGCGTCTGCGCATGCGAACCACAATGTCATTAGTGCAGTATGAAACTGGTTAACTAATGGTTCTTCTTAACCTTTACCGATACTTGCTCGTGAAGTTATGGGGAGTGTATGTAAAAACGCAGAAAATTAGCTTAACATAACATGGCGCCTTAGAAAAAGTATATGTCTAGAATGAGCCTCAGATTATACCGTATAAAACAAAAGGGGCCAACTTTCACAGGTTAGTGTGCGTGCCATACAAATTATGTATGTGTGCGTGTATACAGGATAAATTTTATATCACTGCGGATAACTTCAGCATGTATTCTACTCATCAAACTGAACAACTTTCCCTATGGAGCCAACTTAGAAAACGCAAAAAAAAAAACAGCTTTCACTATGGAGCGAGCTAGCTTTCACACTGCAGTTCCTATTCGACTCAAATGTATGGGACATTTGAGTCGAATAGGAACTGCAGTTTTGTATGGGACAGCTGATTTTTTTTCCGCGATTTCGAAGTTAGCTCCAAGCTCCATAGTGAAAGTTGTTCTGTTTGATGATTAGAATACATGCTGAAGTTATCCGCAGTGATATAAAATTTACCCTGTATCCTATAGGGTTCGGGGCCAGTCTACGAATTATTTATTCTTATTCGTAGGGGCCAGTACTGGTTCCAATTTTTTTCAACGCTTTCGTATCTTCGACTGTCAATCTTGACATATTGTAGACAACGTGGCCTACAGGTTTTATATAGCTTCGCTGGAGAGACTTCAGTGGACTGTAGGTTTCCTCTGATGGCAGGAGTGTTGGATATAATGGAAAGTCTTGTTTGAGGCACTTGAGGTTTATTTTAGTGAATTTTACACCAAGCTTAGTTACACGCACAAGCACCGTCCCAATATGGAAGGAGGAAGCGGAAATACAACATTTTTAATTACTACATTTTATGTCGGTGTAACAACGACACATATAACTTTATCAAAGCATGGCGCATACTTACGAGTATTTTCTGCTAGATAGTGGATAGTAACAGATAGTCATATTCAGAACTAGCGGCGCGCGCGACTAAATAAGCGCGGACCACTGACTTTATAATCTAAAGGAAATTCTCAATAAAAATAAAATGCACTTCCCATACTAAATGTAATCAGCTGAACGAACGTTTGTATGGAAAATTTACTTTTTTTTTGCATTTGATCAGTATCATGGGTACAATCACCAGTTAAAGTAAGTCATCTGTATACCCTAACACCCTGTGAACAGGGCCCTTCTAGAACTCTCTCTTCTGACACTTTTTTAAGGGGATGATCAGACCATCAAACTGAACAACTTTCTCTACGGAACCAATATCGAAATCGCGAAAAAAGCAGCTGTCCCATACATTTGACTTGAGTAGGTGATTTTTTTTTCGAGATTTTGATGTTGGTGCCATATAGAAAGTTGTTCAGTTTGACGGTCTGATCATCCCCCTGAAAAAGTGTCATATTAAGTGGGACCCAATGGTTTTGGTACAGAACCCTCGGCGTGCGCTGATTCGCTCTTAGCCAATTTTTACTAAATTGGAACACTGACAATCTGAAAGTCCTCAACCCAACCTATATTTAATAAAAAAGAAACACAAAAGGCCAAAATCAGCGCCGTAAAACATGAAAGCAAGTAGGCACTTAAACAAAAAGGGACCTGAAATGAACCTCCTATCTGTGTTACGTGACGTCATCCCTTCATGAAAACGGCTCTAATTAATGAAGTAATTAGAGAGAGCCTTTGAATTAGGGGTCGGTAACCAAAGGGTGCCAACGGAACTGTTTTCAAAGAAAATAAAAAGAAAATAGAAGTTGTCTCAAAACTCATAAAATTATTCAAAAACATTTATTCAATATTGGAACTTGAAGCCCACTACGTCTTTTTTAGGGTTCCGTACCCAAATTGTGAAAACCTATACTAAGCCTACGTTGTCCATCCGTCCGTCTGTCTGTCTGTCCTACAAATTTAGGGCTGTATCTTTTGAACCGTAATAGCTAGACAGTGGAAATTTTCACAGAATATGCGTTGTTATGGCGGATTTGCATTTGCTAACAAGACGTGGTGATAAAAATATCAAAAAGTTAAAAATTAAGGGGGTTTTTACAAATTATATACATATAGGGTCCAACTAAATATGCTGTCACTTTTTTAAGGGGATGATCAGACCATCAAACTGAACAACATTTACTATGGGACCAACTTCGAAATCGCGAAAAAAAAAACAGTTGTCCCATACAAAACTGCAAACCTAGTCGAGCCAAATGTATGAGATAGCTGATTTTTTTTCGCGATTTCGATGTTGGTGCCATAGAGAAAGTTGTTCAGTTTGATGGTCTGATCATCCCCTTAAAAAAGAGTCAGCATATTAAGAAGGACCCTGTATAGCCTATTTAATTAAATATTGATTCTATACAGCAAACTATTAAGTTAGTGACACTCAGAATGTCTGTCTGTCTGTCTTATCTTTAAAGGGCTGTCTTTTAAAATCTTTGGAACTAGGTATGCATAATAGCTAGACGGTTAAAATTTTCACAAAAAAATAGTTATAATTGCATTTCTTTCATTTTCTAACAAATATTATATTTGATATTAATTTCATAATTATGAGATTTGATATTAAAAAAACAAAAAGGGAAAAAAATTGGGTACGTACGGTACAAGAATCGATTTTTTTTTGTTTTTCTCTATTTTAAAAACGATAATTAATACAAGCGCCAAACTTGATATGATCATAGAGCATACTTTAAAGTAAGAAAACCGGTCAAGTGTGTGTCGAGCTTGCGCTTAGGATCCCGGAGGAAACTTTTTTTTATATACCTACAAGGTGTTACAAAAATGCAAATAAACCTTTAGGGGGTGGATTAGACCATCAAACTGAACAACTTTCACTATGGGACCAATATCGAAATCGCGAAAAAAAAAATTGAAGTTCTATAAGGTCTAACAAAATTAGCTGAAACTATTTTAAGGGGATGATCAGACCATCAAACTGAACAACTTTCTCTATGGGACGAATAACGAAATCGTAAAAAAAAATATCAGCTGTTCCATACAAACCTACTCGACCTAAGTGTATAGGTCCGCAGAATTTTTTTTCGCGATTTCGTTATTGGTCTCATCGAGAAATTTATTCAGGTTGATGGTCTGATCATCCCCTTAAAATAGTTTTACCTAATTTTGTTAGACCTTATTACTCTACAAATCTACTAGAGCTAAAATTATGAATGGGATATCAGATTTTTGTTTTCGCGATTTTGATGTTGGTCCCATAGAGAAAGTTGTTCAGTTTGACGGTCTAAACAACCCCCTTATGAGTTTCAAAAATTTATTGTTACTTATGAAACACATTGTACAGTAATGTGGTATGGACGGAACCCTCCGTACGCGAGACCAATTCGCCCTTGGCAGGTTTTTAGAAAGTTTTTCTGTTAATTGTGTAGGTATTTATTTTAGGAGAGTTTTTTGAAGGGTTTTATGCCACAAAAGGTTGATCAATGTGGTTGTTTTGCCTTTGAATTAAAATGATGTTATCATTTTTAGAACAAAGAGCGAGCCACCCTTCGATGTCACATACAATATACAAAGGGTATCGAGAATTAAAGATAAAAATAGTGTTGCCAAACAATAGTGGAACTATCGATAGTAAATCGATAAAATAGTGACCTTGAAAAATAGTAACAATATCGATCTGTCGATATTTGTGATATTTTCGATAGTTATTGATATTGTCGATAGGCTTTATTTTAGGACAATCGATAAAATTAGATATCGATAAAAGTGATCTCAATGCATTGCAATGCAGTACCCTAAACGCCCCTACTCATATTCTGCAAATATCTTAAATACAGCATAAGCATATGCTCACGACTATATTCCCCGAGGGGGTAGTCAGAGATATTCTGAAACCTCAGAACATCCACGTTTCACCAGAAGTACCGAAACACTGTCCAGTGTGACGGGGGGTGAGCCCGTCGCCACTTATAATGGACAGTGGGTACAATACACGCCTCGAAATGGAAGCATGCAGGTTTCCCCACGATGTTTTCCTTCACCGAAAAGCCAGTGGTGTAACAAATCGTACATAAATTCCGAAAAACTCATTGGTACGAGTCGGCTTGGACGGGGATCGAACCATCGCCTCCTGCACGGCAGGCAAGGTTACTCGCCACTGGACCACCACGGCCTGTAATACAGGGTGTAAGGAAAATTAGTATCATTAACCTTTAAACCACATTACTCTCACATCAAGGTTGTCTGGAAGAAATCGCTTTTTAGCGATAAGACCGCCTTATTTGTACCATAATCAGTTTATTTCCTTTTGTGCATTGTAATTTATTGTTGGTGTAAATAAAGAATAATTCATTTCATTACTCTACCCATCAAACTGGACAACTTTTACTATATCAAACATGTCACACCAAAAAAATATCAGCTGTCCCATACTAAACTGCTGTACCTACCTACCTACTCGATTCAAACGTATGGGACACCAGATATTTTTTTGTTCTGACATGTTTGCTCCCATAGTAAAAGTTGTTCAGTTGATGGGTAGAGTCTGTGGTGTAAAGGTTTCTAAACCATATAATAAACAATTTTATTATATGGTTTACAAAAAGGAGATAGAATAGAAATAACTGAAGGTAATCTGTTCTATATGTTATGTAAGTATGCCTAATAAATAAATAAAAACAAAAAATTTTTTGATAAGGTTTTCTCTGTTTGAAACTGATAAATTTATTTTTAATATATAGGATGTTACAAAAGAAAAAATAAACATTTAATACTTTTTAGTGGGTTGTTTAGACCATCAAACTGAAGAACATTCACTATGGGAAAAAAATGTTTTCACGATTTCGATGTTAGTAGTCCCATAGTGAAAGTTGTTCAGTTTGATGGTCTAGCCCCCCCCTCCCCCCCTTTAAATGTTTACTTGTATTTTTGTAAAGCCTTGTATAAACGCAAAAAAAAATCAGCTGTCCCATACAATATTTGCTAGGCTGTCACTTCACCCTGCATTTTTTCTCGAAGTTGTCTCCATACTAAAAGTTGTTCAGTTTTATAGTCTAAAAAAAACACCCCTGTAAATTTGACTAGGGTGTTTTGTTACACCCTGTATACAATTTAACACTAACAAAACACTATTTAAACAATACGATCTCCAAAATTGAATATAGAGCACAATTTTCACAGTAAAACCTACCCAGTAGCCGGCCAAGGAAACGGCAGCCATAATTCCACAGCAGAATTCCGTAGTTTATTGTCTACCCCATAAATACTACATGCTTTTCCTTTTCTAATAAAGTAGCCATGGACTTTGTTCATTTGTTTAGTTTTCTGCTACGCCTTTGTGGACTCTATTTATAGAGGAATAAAGTTGTGGTTAGCGGCGAAACATCTATCTTATATAACGTATTTATTTGATATCAAATTGTAAGGGTGTATGACCAAATTGGTTGTGCAGAAGAAATAATTGGTTTGTGCAAAGAGACACATGAAATAAAAATGTGTTTGAAAATAGATACTTAAAATCTCGAGGATAACTTAATCCAAAAAGTACTAGAATACCTCACCCGATAGTTAAGAACATTGGGCTCTTGACACGGAGGTCGTGGGTTCGATTTCCACGGGGGATATTATGTCACTTTGTTCGTTTTTCACCTGTTGGTAAGGACATTGCAGGCTGAATCACCTGATTGTCTGAAAAGAAAAGATGGTTAGCACGTTAAACCGTTGGTGCCGGCTGCGTCTTTACAAACCCTATACTGTTTCAATCATCATCCCGACTATAATAGACTAGGTTTTGCTGTCGATAAATGCTTGAAAAACCCTATCCCATTTCAGTCCAAATTGGCACTATAATAGTATAGGGTTTGTACGCATTAATTCCGGTACATTTAGTAGTCATAAACCCTAACCCGGTTGACTCAAATAGATAAGCTTTTTTAAACGTCAAACGTCCGTCAAAACCTAGTCAAATATAGTACTTATCTGATGATTATTGCGCGTTCGTGATTGGATAAAACCTAATTGAATAAAGTGTCTGCGATCGTGATTGGTATTTAATCTTATCGCGACGATTGTGTGATTGACGGTTTAGTATAATATTTTTCCTATGGCTTACTTCATTTCTGTTGTGGTCTTGTAATACGCTGTGTTTTTAGGTTACGACTGTGCCAAAAAATGATATCGAAAATATTGAATAACATTTTGGGTGATAATGTTCATTATTTAAAATTAAAGGAGACGAGCATCGACAATTTTCATGCACAAGTTCAGTGTCAACTTACAAGTGGTGATACTTGCAAAGAAAAATGTGACAATTTTATCAAAGATTTTTCTCTTAGTACAAATACGTATAATAAATAGTATCGTAAGTATCAGTAGTGTACGAAATGCGTGCACAAACAGACAAAAAATATAATCATCTCTTCTCTATCACTTAAACTACCACCCCAAAATTATATTAGTTCCATATTTTTCTGTTTTAGAACTCTGTGTTGTGTGTTTAATTACAATATATAAATTCATATCATAAGGATAACAATATTTATTTGTACCTATGTAATACATACAACAGAACCTACACACATAAATGCTATGTTACAATATATTATCTACTCGCAGTTTTAATAATGGGAATCAAACCATAATAGACTAGCTTTTGCAGTCGTAATTTACCTAGCGGAGTTGATTAGAAACCCTATACGATTTCGGTCCGATTTCGTACTGTAACGGACTAGGTTTTTTCACGCTTTTGCGCAAAAAAACCCTAATCGATTATGGTACCGATCCGGACTGAAACGGTATAGGGTTTGTAAAGACGCGTCCCGGCTACGATCTCTGGTGGTAGTAGTCGTTACATAAAGACCACGTCAGAGGTCGTAAGGCAGTCTGAAAAAACTCTGACACCACGTTAGGTAGAAGAAGATCAGTCTTCATACGTCCCACTGCAGGGCATATGCCTACCCTTTTTCTTCAGCGTATGCAGGTTTCCTCAAGATGCTTTCTTTCAAAGTGCCGTGGTGGTCCAGTGGCGAGTAACCTTGCCTGCCGTGCAGGGGAAAAGGTTCGATCCCCGTCCAGGCCGACTCGTACCAATGAGTTTTTTAAATACGTGGAATTTATGTACGATTTGTAACACCACTGACTTTTCGGTGAAGGAAAACATCGTGCCTGCTTGCTTCAATTTCGAGGCATGCATTGTACCCACTGTCCATTATAAGTGGCGACGGGCTCACCCCCTGTCACACTGGACAGAGTTTTCGGTACTACTGGTGAAACGTGGATGTTCTGAGGTTTCAGAATATCTCTGACTACCCCCTCGGGGAATATAGTCGTGAGCATATGCTATGCTATGCTTTCCTTCACCGTTTGAGAGCAGTTGGTATTACGTACGTAAGCTAGAAATACTCATTGGTATATGTATATGGCATGTCCGTGCAGATTCGAACCCGGACCCATTATACTTGAGTATCCATACCTCTCTGCAACGCTCCACCGATGCTCTCTGTTGGAGGGATTTGTAGCATCTCATATCTCACAGGTTCCTTCTTTATATGCTGACACTTTTTTAAGGGGATGATCAGACCGTTATACTGAACAACTTTCTCTATGGGACAAACATCAAAATCGCGAAAAAAAATCAGCTGTCCCATACATTTGGCTTGAGTAGGTTTGCAGTTTTGTATGGATCAGATGATTTTTTTCGCGATCTCGATATTGGTGCTATAGCATAGCATCCCCTTAAAAAAGTGACAGCATATTTTTAAGAAGGACCCTGTATAAAATTTGCAACGCTAAACAAATTATTTTGTAGTTGTAACAAAGTTTCTGGTCACCCCTCTGTCCATTAAAACGATAACAAATAGACTCACAAGATGTACTGATAGCAGTGATGTCACAAAATGTAAAAAAAACTAGTTCGGGGCCGCGTCCGGTCGATCGCTGTAGTCTTGAACGGGGTTGGATGGCTTTATGCTACATCATGGCAAGATAAATTATAATAAATAGAATATTAAAATTTTCGGTTCCGGCTACAGTAGAGTTCGAATGTTATTATTTAACATGTATGCCATGTTAGCTTAATCAAATTAAATATTGAAAAAGTCGGGCGGCGAGCGGGATTCGAACCTTTCTCTGTCTACTCCAACAGAGCTGTCATCGCCCCGCAAGCCACGGCGAAATTTTCAATCTATGTATTACGTCTTAAAGGGACGTCATATATAGATTGAAAATTTCGCCGTGGCTTGCGGGGCGACGACAGCTCTGTTGGAGTAGAGCATGCCCCGGATAGGCAGGTCGTGGGTTCGAATCCCGCTCGCCGCCCGACTTTTTCAATCTTTAATTTGATTACAGTAGAGTTGTCTACCAAATTATATTTTAATCACAAATTGGAATGTATTATCACGGACCTGAAAAAAAGACGGACGTAATGTGACACTAAAAGATATGAAGCATGCAAGGTCCTGCAATTTCGTTTGTGCTACAAGGGACCTACACTCACACAGACAGCACGCACATACAGGATAAATTTTATATCACTGCTGATAACTCAGCATGTATTCTACACATCAAACTGAACAACTTTTACTATGGAGCCAACATCGAAATCGCGAAAACATGCTGAAGTTATCCGCAGTGATATAAAATTTACCCTGTATAAATGGGTGCTTCACTTATGATTGGACGAGATTACGTCCGTCTTTTTTTCAGATCCGTTTGTAAGATTTGATAATAATATGGTCAAGAAGTAGGTACTAATAATTCTGTGATTATGTTTGTCATACCAACTTCTCCAGATTATTCTGCAGGGGAAAATTTGAGGGAGACGAATGTATTGTGTATTAAGGACTTCCTGGCTTAAGAACTATGCGTGTGGTTTGATATGAACCCAGCTTCACTGTTCGGGGTACAGTCTCCAGGGTCCGGATAACACTAATGACAGCCAACCTTCTGGCAGGAGATGGTACCTACCAAAAGTAGAAGAAGAAGATCGTTATAGTCTAAAATCTATAAATAGGTATCTCTTTAACTATCGATGAATAAATCTCCTTCGGTTTTTAAATACATTTAATTATATCGTGTCGTTTTTGGAGAAATTTATTTGAAAATATTTCTTAACTTTTACTGCTCACATACGGTGTAACCACGACCAACATTATAGAGACCGGTTAGTGACTATAAAAAGCGACAGTAACAGGTCGATAGCCGCAGGTGCATGATACGTACAACGGACAGATGCACTTACGTGTCGCTGTCAATGTTAGTGGTTAGTCTTTTTGAGGAATACCTAGGTTTTTAAGTGCTTTCTCGAAAACAACTCTATCAATTTTTTTCGGAACTACTTACTAGTTAAACGTGGTTGTTCTGAGTTTTCAGAATATTTCTGACTACCCCCTGGGGGAATATTGTCCTGATTCTTATGCTTATTGTGGCAAATTGTGCGATTTATGTGAGCTCCAATTAGTTTTTCTGCACTTACATACATAACGACCGACTATATTCGATTTCGGGGTACATAGAAACAATATTTTTATAACTACGAACGACAGAAAAATCTGTTTCTTCTTTATGGTAGGATTTGAGGATGCAAATACAAGATAATATAACAATTATAATTAGAGGTGATTTAAGTTCAGTCTTTCACCTAAAAACACTCAATAAACAGGGTGTTAGGAATAGTATCATTAAACTTTTAAACCACATACTCTACACATCAAACTGAACAACTTACACTATGGGAGCAAACTACAAAAAAAATCTGCTGTTACATACTAAACTGCAATACCTACTCGACTCAAACGTAAGGAACAGCTGATTATTTTTATGTTCCGATCGTTTTGCTCCCATAGTAAAAGTTGTTCAGTTTGATGGGTAGAGTCAACCGATGGATCGATGGGTTGGGTGGGTGGGATGGGTTGGGTGGGTTTAAAGGTTAATGATATTTTTCCCTATCTTACTTGGTTTCGGTAAATTGTTTAGTCGAAAAATGCAAAATAAAAGATGCCTCCAAGGTATTTCGTCTGACTACTGCCCCTTTATTCCAGCGTAACAGGCAAAATGAGCCTTTCACCACTTATTAATAAGGATATAATAGGAGATATAATCACTACGTTTACAACTGTAACAGTTATGATACAAACAAATTGAATGAATACCAACCTAAATAAAATCCTAGAAGGTTCCCAAAAATTATTATCGACATGCCAGCTTACCAAGTATCGCTTTAACAGCGGAAGGTGCTGCTGGTGAAGCTTTTAAGTATTGTTTGTAATTATGATCTATAAGGAAGCGATGCTATGATTAATAACTCATATGTGGACATCACAGGTTTCTCTATGACTGAAAAAAAAGAAAGTTATAGCCCGTAGAATAAGGGTGAGAGGGAGTGGGTCATACTCCACTACGGGGGCCCAGTGCGTGTTGGTGGAGGCAAGTTAGTGGTCAACTTGCTGTCAGATAATTTTCAAGCCACCTATAACTTACAATAGTTACACAAACGCCATCTGAAGGAACTATCCGAGACCAACAGCTTAACGTGCCTTCCGAAGTACGGAGGTACGGTATCAAAAGACTGACCGGACCTAACGTTGCTTAACTTCGGTGATCGTTTCCAATAGCGAGGCTCCACTAGCTTTTGTTACAAACTATAAAGGGTGTAAGGAAAATCATTATCCTTTAAACCACATACTCTACCCATCAAACTGAAAAACTTTTACTATGGTAGCAAACCTGTCAGAACAAAAAAGAAACCTGCTGTCCCATACGTTTGCATCGAGTAGGTATTGCAGTTTAGTATGGGATACATAGACTTAAACTCTAGCGATAGACTTGCCCTTGCATAGAAGCAACATGTTCCACTTGAATGAGGTGTACGCACCTGATTGATGTTCCCGAGTTCACTTCGTCACTATGGCAATGACAGACCGCAATGTGTCATTTTGTGTGACATGTTCTTTGTTTGAACGAGCTGGTCTATCGCTAGAGTAATATGTCTATGATGGGACAGCTGTTTTTTTTCGTTCTGACAGATTTGCTCCCATAGTAAAAGTTGTTCAGTTTCATGGGTAAAGTATGTTAAAGATTAATTATACTTTTTCTTACACCCTGTATAGGTACAGCTATCGTAGAACTTATGTGCGACTGGGGAAGTCAAAGTTTGCAATAAAAAATTTGAGCATGGGGCTTAGGCTCTACCCTTCCTAAAAAAATCACCATCATCTCAGCCGATGGACGTCCACTGCTGGACATAGGCCTCCCCCAAGGATCGCCATAACGACCGGTCCTGCGCTGCCCTCATCTAACGGGTTCCCACCGCCTTCACCAGGTCCTCGGTCCTCGGGGTGCCTACCCACAAAAGCCAGGTTATCCTAGTGCATCTCTTTCTTACAAGCTTAAGTTTGCAATTAGCCATCCCGCTTCAATTGAAAGCAGGGTCGCAAAAAAACGTATTTTTCATCAATATCTTTTCTCTTGGGTTGCGTTTTTCTAAGCTCCAAATTTAACAAATTAGCCTATAAATATTTAATGTATTTAGTTAAGTACAAAAGTAAAAAGTTAATTATCAGCAGCTTAATCATAATATTGAAAAAAAAAACAGAACAAAAAGGGGTAATTTTTTTGGGATGTTTTTCTATCTAGTAAACTTAATCTAATCGTGTTATTGAGATCGCCTATCCGCTAGATCCTTAAATAATAAATAATTTGGAAATTAATTCAGACTTTAAAACACAACATCGTGAGGAAACCGGCATGCTTCAATTTCCAGGCATATATTGTACCCACTGTCCATTATAAGTGGCGACGGGCTCACCCCCTGTCACACTGAACAGATTTTCGGTACTACTGGTGAAACGTGGATGGTCTGAGGTTTCAGAATATCTCTGAATATAGTCGTGAGCATAATATGCTATGCTTATGCTTTAAAACACTGTTTTTCATGTTTCATTCGTGTTCCAAAATCATACCGCCAGAATAAACGTTCAATTCAGTGGGAATTAATAACACACCTTTACGGTTCTTAAGCCACATCTAAAAATAACCCCAAGAAAGGTGATCAATTTAACATTGTCCATACAAAATTAGCAGATGACAGACAATGTTCAACTCGTCCTAGCCTTGTAGAGTAATGCAGGTGGCTACAGCACGTGTGTTCACAAAAATTACTAACAGGTGGTTAAAAAACTTGAACTAGGTATCGAGTTTGAATTTTAAATTGGTCTCTAGGTTATTTTAGAACACCTGTCTTGAAAATAGTAATATTTAGGCTTGAAGCATGTGTACCTCTCACCTGGTTATTGGATTAAAAATAATGTTTTGTAGGTGACATGTGCCATGGACAACATTGAGCTATAATGTATACGGACTAGAAGACACGCTGCCACAGATTAGGTAATAAACAGAAAAGGTATATAGTTCTACATACAGAACGACCACTCTCCGCCACCCTCTGACTTTAGATACCCCACCTCCCCCACACTCTCTGGGAAACTTGAGAGAAGCCGAGCAAGGGAATGCAGTCAGGCAACATAAAATTTGACTACATAAAATTGAGTCTTTTCAGTGCATAAAAAACGGTGAAAAATAGCTCAGAAATAAAATTTTCGCTCAAATACTATTATTTCTCCCCTCCGGACGGAAAGCGTCAATTTTCGTCCCGCTGCGCTAAACGAAGTTGTCGCTTTCCGCCTCTGTCGAGGAGAAAAATAGTATACTAACCTCGGACAGTAATTAAGAAAGCCTCAGATCACCTGTTTGTTTCGCCTCGGTCAAACATGAGGTCTGAGACCTTTCGTACTTTCCTACTAAAAGTAGTTCGATTTGATGGGGACTCTCTTAGTTTAGAAGGATGCTAATGATATCAATTTTGTGTTGTCACCAGTTGGAACGTTTAACTTAGTTACGTCTACCTGCAATATTGCAACATTTGAATAAATTGCAACTATTGTTTAAATAGCATTACACTTTGTTTTGTACGCTCATAAAATCTAAAAATTATTATATTAGTAATAATTATAAGTATATTCTCATGTAAGTGAATTTGTATATTCTTAATTTTTTTTTTTTACTAGCCTATTTCATCCCACTGCTGGGCAAAGGCCTCCCCTTCAATCCTCCAACCATCTCTGTCCTGGGCATGCTCTGGCCACGCGTCATCGAAAGCATCCAGATCGTCCCGCCACCTCTTCCTAGGAGAGCCACCTCTTCCTTCCTTCCTAGTTTCCTTCCTTCCTATATTCTTAATGAGAAATAAAGATCTTAAACCATATCAATTTCACCCTGTAGTTCTACATAACCTTTCTACAACTACATAAAACTCTATTTAATAATTGAAGCAAACATTATGTCTGTTTAAAGCTTTTTGTCACCTCGTTTCTATTGTCTCACTATATATCATTTGCACATACTGCTGAGAAAGTGTTTCACGCGCGTGACTTAGCAGGTGTCTCTGTCTTCATACTTGTTTAAGTCATAAGAGAGAGCGAGAGCGATTACTCATCTTAAATCCTAATTCCCTACTACCGCCGCTCTGTTACATTTCGTAAGTTTATTTCAATTTCACTGAAAAAAATGTTTTGTGAAATACAACCAAAATTTAGTGACTACCGAACTGTTTTGTAAAACATAATCAAATATTTGGTTAAAACAGCTATACAATTGGCTATTTATAACCAAATGTTTATGTTTTACGAAACAGTTCGGTAGTCACTAAAGTTCAGTTACATTTATCAAACATTTAGTTAAAGATTTCTTTGAGTGTTTGTGAATTGGGTTATACATAAATCTCTAAAGTAATTAGGAGAATAATAACAATCAATAATTAGGCAAGAATAGTGTTTTTATCTGGCAACACCGTCCGATTCGTCAGAGTCATTTCTGACAGGTGTGCGAGAGGTGTAAAGAAAATTAGTTCCGTTCGCGTCCTTCGGCTCCTTTCGCCGCGGATATAAATACGTCCATCTTAAATCATCAGATTTCATTTATTTCGAAACAAGTTTATACGTTGGACCGATGATCTGTATCTTCCCGCATTCTCTTATCACTTGCACCACACCCTTAATAGCAATAATTTCCGCTCCACTATAATGTGGTTACTAGATTAATGTGTAATAGATATCACTTGATGACAAAATAGTATATTTATACATCTACCTATTATAGGTACCTACTATATATTATTTAACTTAACAATAAAATAACAAGCCCGACACCGATCGGTTTTTATTAGGTATTTGTTGTTTTACCATAAGCCAAAATAATCTCTCAAAATTGATTGCGAATGAAGTTGAAGGTTTATTTTGCTGAAGACACGGCCCTGAAAAAAAGACGGACGTTATCTTGTCTAATTAAAAGTGAAGCACCCATATATATGAGTGTGCGTGCCGTCGCCCTGTCGCACTGTGCATAATGGCGGCGGGTTGTAGGACCTGTGCCTAGAACCGGTGCGTCTGTGTGAGTGTAGGTCCCTTGTAGAACAAACGAAATTGTAGTACCTTGCATGCTTCACATAATTTAAGTATGACATTACGACGTTTGTGTGAGTGTAGGTCCCTTGTAGAACAAACAAAATTGTAGGACCATGCATGCTTCACATCATTTTAGTATAAGAATAAGAATCATTTATTGTTAGAGCTGGTGGTATACAAAGGTCTTATAGTAAAACAAAGTGAGCAAGCAGCTCTTACCATATCAGGCATTAGGAATATGAATAATATTCAACAATTTATAATCCATTTTACATGTATTGTGATGTCTGAATAAAATTTAACCTACTTATACACAATTTTCATGACATGTAAAAAGAAAGACTATTTTATAATACAGCCCAAACACAAATGGACAATACAACAATACAATAATACATCAATACAATAATCTATCCATGTCAAAGTACGCAGGTACAATAATTATGTCAAACAAAGATAACTATATGGTTTTTACTGCATTTACGTAAGTATTCGTTTTTGCATAAAATTCATCCAAGTTATAAAACACATTTTCAATTAACCATTAGTGTGACATTACGTCCGTCTTTTTTTCAAGTCCGTGGCTATACATTGTTCATTCATGTTTACGATTATTGCTATACATATTTTTCATTACCTTGTATGTATTTCAAATAACGATACGATAACTTCTGAAAACCAGCAAAATATGGCCCAGCGTTTACCTAGCGTCAAGAGATAGCCCAAACATTTTCATAGCCTACGTCTCTATTTGACCAATAGCAGGAGACATTTACTTAACACAATACAGGATCATTTATCGATGAGTCCCTAGGGAACATCAGTTTGCCACTAACTGCATTAAACACGATAATAATGTAAATTACAAGCAGTTAGCAACCGGTTTGCACCGGATCGCACCGGATCGCACCGGTATTTAGCATAATTATTATCCGCATAATTAAAAGTGTTTGCGTTTTCGATTATTAGGACCGATTGGCTTTTGTTTCAGTGTCGGGTTGATTAATTGTTTTGTCAGATTCAATTTGGATAAAACAGTAGCACTTACATTATTTTCGTGTTAAATTATGATTGTGGATGGCTGTGGTAGGAAAGCCGAAGAAAACATGAATGGTTTGTGTGAATTTTATATTAAGTACAGAAAGCTATTTTTGAGCGTAAGCGTTGCTGGAACAACATCATCGAGATATATTGCAATTATGTAGTAGGTAAAGACAGATTTACTCTACCTACGACAAATGCCTGAGCATACGTACTCCATTAAAGTCTTTGACAAACTACCTGTACGTATAAGAAATATAGAAAATGCATCATTGTTCCATAAAGCTTTAAAAGACTTTATAATAATAAATGTTTCTATAATCTTCAGGAATATTTTGAATACAAAGAATAGGATAGTTTTTGATGCAGAAAAGTATTCCTTCTTCTTATCGAGTGGGCTGCAAAGCCCTGGTGTCAGAGTTTATTCAAACCGCCTTTACGGTCTCTGACGTGGTTTTTATGTAACGACTACTACCACCAGTGATAGTAGCCAGGACCAACAGCTTAACGTGCCATCCGAAGCACGGAATCATCTTTCTGAAGAAAAGTGTTTAAATTTTAAAATAAACAAACGGTGCTTCAATCCGTCACCGTGTGTGCTTCTACGTGCGGTTTCTTACAACTCCTTGCTTCACAAATGACGGACTGACGTCAGCCGCTCCGTCAATGCATCATCGTGGATCCCAATATCTGCAATCAGTGCTGACACTATAAGCAGATCATATCTGTATGGATTTGTGGAATTATCCAGCTCTCAGCGAAGGGTATTTCTTCAAGGCACATTGCAGCGATATTATCGAGCGATTTTATCGAGCGATATTATCGACAGCGATATCGCGACACCTTACACACTGCAGCGATTCCGCGATTTGCGTCACGCAAGCGCCCACAACTGAATGTAGTCGAAAGAGATTGCGTCAGGTTGCGATAATATCGCGGCAGTATGTGGGATCGAGCTCGTTCCCATACAAAATGTACTGAGAACAATTATCGCAAAATCGCAGCGATATTATCTCTCGATAATATCGCGGCAGTGTGTAGGATCGCGCGCGTCCCCATACAAAATGTACTGGATACAATTATCGCAAAATCGCAGCGATATTATCGCTCGATAAAATCGCTGCAATGTGCGGAAGCCTTTATTGCCTTCTAGGAATATCTAGATCGTGTGTTTAGAGTCGCTTTAGCCTTTTTACGCCATTACTGTGATCTGTTAGCGAAATTGCTAGCTCATTAACATGATTGGATAGTCTATTCTTGTACCGTTTCAAAATACTTTGTCACTTCTTGTTTTTTAGTTTGCATTTCCAAATAAGTATTCACGGATTTTTGCTGTAAGGTCTTCAATTCTGCCAAAAATGGCATTCTAAAAGTCCCTTGTTTACTTTGTGTAAAAAGCCGTGATGGTCCAGTGGCGAGTAACCTTGTGTGCCGTGCAGGAGGCGATGGTTCGATCCCCGTCCAGGCTGACTCATACCAATGAGTTTTTCGGAATTCATGTACGATTTGTAACACCCCAGTGGTTTTACGTTTCCAATGAAGGAATACATCATGAAAAAGCCTGTGTGCTTAAATTTTGAGGCATGTATTGTACCCACTGTCCATTATAAGTGGCGACGGGCTCACTCCCCGTCACTCTGTACAGCGTTTCGGTACTACTAGTCAAACGTGGATGTTCTGAGGTTTCAGAATATCTCTGACTCCTTTGGAGAATATCGTCGTGAAGATATGCTTATGCTTATCTCCTTTTTTACGGGTCAAACATAGAATCTCCCTTTTTCTGAAGTCGGTTAAAAATACATAAAACTCCTCATCTCTCCCAACAAGTTCCCATCTGACGAAAATCCCCTAAACGGCAAACATTAATTAATGACCAAGTTAACGGCACTTTCGGCCATCTTGGACTAGCTCATAAATTTATTAATTAGTCGACTTTTTTCCCAGGTAGCCCATTTTTGTTAGTAAATTTATTGCTATATCTAACACGTTGTATTACGGTCACGGAGCCTATAATTTTTGACTTAATTATAGCTATACTTTACCCACGGCTTTGTTTGGCTTATTTAGGGTCGAAATAGACGAGCTATTAAGTTGTTGGTCAGTTTATATAAATAATGGCTTTATTTTTCATACATCTAGATAATATTAAGATAGTATTTTGATTTGATTGTACACTTAGACTATTTATATATGGACAAGTTACGCGTGTAATTCTACTAATAAACTTTTCTGACACTTTTTGCGTGGGGCGAAGTTGCATGAAATCCACAACATTATAGAATTGAATAGAATTGAATATAATTGATTTGCTTTGAAACAGGTATATATTACAAGATGGTATACAATATGAAATAAGTTTCTTCTGTTCAGCTGTAGTGCGCGTATTTTATAGTGAAAGTTGTTCAGTTTAATGGCCTGAAGCACCCCTATTAATATTTAACGCATTTCAATTTACAACCTGTAAGTATTGTATTGCAAAAACCACAAGCGAAATCCTCAAAATAGATGAACAAACAAACAATTATGATAATATCAAAAAGCTATAAATAATTCAGGGCCCGTATCATAAAACATACGTTTCCGTAGATGTGGCGTTAAATTAATTAGAATCGAATGAAATATGCTTCACACAACATTTTGGAGCTCGTAGCGTTTGCGTCAAGCTATTGTTAGGCTTAGTGCACACACGAATGCTTGGGTTTTAATCAAAGTTTAATAAATTTATTGAAAACATTCTAATAATTTCTTAATATTATTCATAATATTAACATAGGTAAAGAGTCACGTTGCAGGAATTGACCCGAGCACACGTCTCGCGTGGTTTTCGCGCGTCGCGTTTTTGCCTGCCACGAGGCTCCGCAATCCTCAATCTCTTCTTGTTCAACAATCCCTGAGATTGGGATAGATACTCCCATAAAATACACTTGACACTGGTGGAAATGCGGTGCTACGCACAAGCAAAAATTAATTATAAATAAAAAAATAAAAAAAACATAGGTAAAAAAACAACGAATATAGTAAATAAAAAACCTATAAACAAAACACGTCATTTACGGCCTCGCTTTGGGGCACCGTACCCAGGAGGCTGGCAACATTCCCCCTCTGGATTGCTAGGCTTATCCGCTGTCGGAGGCTGCCAGCTCTCCTGTCGCCGTACTCTCGACCAGGCGTGCGGACAGCTCTTTAATGACCAGTTTTGCTTGCGATCCCCATGGACCTAGGGTTTCTACCCCACAAGATTTGAATATATATCCCTTTCCGAAAACGTCTTTTGAGGTGTTTCGCAGCAGCTGCAGCGGCACCCGCGCCTGAGAAAGTGGCGTTGATATGGACGCTGCCAATGTGTCCACACAGGTGGCGTGCCATTCAAGAGATCTGCCCACCTTCCACGGTCCCAACGTCATACAGTAAGGAAGTTTTCTGTCAGTGCGGAGAATACCAGACGGTTCGAGCACGGCTGACACTCCAGCTGTTGTCAACGCCCTGCAGATAGTTTAATAAATAAATTAGAATCGAATGAAATATGCTTAACACAACATTTTGGAGCTCGTAGCGTTTGGGCGTCAAGCTATTGTTAGGCTTAGTGCACTCATGAATGCTTGGGTTTTAATCAAAGTTTAATCAATTAAATAGAATCGAAAGAAATATACTTCAGACACAATTTTGAAGCTCGTAGAGTTGGCGTCAAGCTATTCTTAGACTTAGTGCAGACATGGATGTTTGGGTTTTAATAAAAGTTTAATAAAAATAGAATCGAATGAAATAAATTATGCTTTCACACAACATTTTAGAGCTCGTAGCGTTTGGGCGTCAAGCTTTTGTTAGGCTTAGTGCAGACACTATTAAATATTATGTTTTTTGCACATACACCTGAAACGTACTTAATAAAATGTATACATACTGGATATAAATGAAAAAATGCATTCCAATGTATTTTTTTATGTTGGCACTAATTCTTGCATTCATTGTAATATTGTATCTTTATCTTTGTAAAACCTGAGGTGAAAAAACTATTTAATAAAATATGTAACATAAGGTTTTAATCAAATTTTTTTTCTGCTAAATCCGGAAGATTCTCCATTATCTTCAATAAAAAAATATGTTTTATAATGTTCTAATCAAATATTGTTTTGTGTTAAATCTGGAAGATTCTCCCTTACTCTCAATCGTACCTACACACAAAAAGATGCGTTACTCATGCAAGTAGAGCACCACCAGGGTCCAGGAGCAAGCAAAAAGATACCATCGAGCGCGTCAAGATTCGAGAGAGCGTTCCATACGCTTTTCAAGTTTAGTTTTTGCTTTTCAATATAAATAAATTAACACAAACACAATATGCATATTTACATTTTTCGAAACCAATTTAGATTCGATTAACAAAATATGTTGTTTTTCTGTCCTGTTAACTCCCGTTCGGATACACGGTGCATTATAATTAATGTTATTCTCAATCGTTCTTCAAAACAAATTAGTCCACATTGACCCACTACTGGGCATATGCCTCCTTTTTATTGCGCCATTCCTCAAGATCATGACTTATCTGATCCGCAACCTTTACAATAATCAAATCGTTCTTAAATGTCAAAAATACCAAGTTAAGCGTTTTTAAAAATTGTGCCTCATTTTTGTACCCCTGCCCTTACAGAGTGTATATCAAGGCAATGATTTATGGTCACCGCACGAAGCACACAATATGTTGTCGCGAATGTGTCGCCAGCTTTACTTTTATAAAGTGCCGCCGCAATTATTATGGATATTACAAAATTTAAGCTTTATTGCAAAATTTTCGTTAAAGTTTGAGCGAAATATTGTTATTCTGACGTTTTGTTTGAGAGCAGAGATTTTGAAAATGATTACAGTATTAAATTATTGAATGTAAACTTGACACCTACCAATACATGGTTCCATACAAGAATAAAAGGATATTCCGATTCCTAGCTTGCTTTTAGAAATATTCTCATTAGAAATTACTATTCGATATAATATCTTGGAAATTACTGAAGCTGTTCTAATAACAAAGTGTTGCTGTGTGGTTGATTTTCGTTAATTTATATTTTTAAAGTAGTCATTACATAGACATATTACTCTAGCGATAGACAAGCTCGTTCAAACAAACAACACATCACACAAAACCATTGAGGTTGAGGTTAACTAGAGAAGCTACCGAGAAGTAATGTTTTGTAACACGCGTTAGGGTGCACGCGCTCTAACCCACTTAGCCTGTGCCAGGCGCTCGTCGCAGCCTGACGCTCCCAGCACGCGCCCCACACTGCTGATCATGGTGCACAGATTTTGTTCGCGTTGTCTGCTCTATACATAATTACTCAATGCACAAAACAACACAAAATGACACATTGCGGACTGTCATTGCCATAGTGACGAAGTGAATTCGGGAACATCAATCAGGTGCGTACACCTCATTCAAGTGGAACATGTTGCTTCTATGAAAGGGCAAGTCTATCGCTAGAGTTTAAGTCTATGAGTCATTATAAAAATTTTTATGTTACTTAGTAAATATTACACCCCTAGTTAGTAACTACTGAAATGTTTATAATGAAACTTCACAACTTTCCCTAAAGAACATGGCTTGAAAAACAAAAAAAATTTGAACCTATAGAAAATCGATCGGCTGATGATCAATTTTGTAATGGGAAGTTCAAAATTTTATCTCATGATCCCTAGGGAAAGTTGTTTTGGTTTCATTGACTGAACACACACATACAATTTTGTTAGTAATTAAAAACTAGTGGTGAATACAGGCTGTAACAAAACACCCTTGTAATACTTAAGAGGGTGCTTCTGACCATGAAACTGAACAACTTTCACTACGGAGAAAACTTCGAAATCGGGAAAAAAAATCAGCTGTCCCATACAGTTTAGTCGAGTCGGTACTGCAGTTTTGTATTTGACAGCAGATTCTTTTTTCGCAATTCGGTATGTCAAGTTTTTTTTTGGAGGGCTGAATTGAAAACCATTTCGAGATAATTGTCTCAATAATCATATTTTCTATGTCAGAGATTTTAAAATGAAAGGATTACCTACAGATAATTTTAATAAAATAACGTCGTTTTTCGGTCCGTGCAGTGACGTCACTGGCATACCTTTGAACTCCTTGGTAAACATAAAATCAACTTAAAATAACCGGCCATTAAGAAAAAAAAATACTATCACAATGAACAATGAATTTGACATTTGATGTTGCCGTATCTTTTTCCAGCATAGAGTTAGAAAGAGGAGGCAGGTTTAAATTTTTTTAAATACAGCTGTATGTAGTTTTTCTCCATGGAGTTCGAATTATTTTCTCTCCACCATTTTTGCACTTAGAGATTACAGATCAAAATAATTTAAAAATTAAATTTATATTGATAAACTCGATGAATCGCAATAAGAATGAAATAGGTATCTTAAAATTATGTCTTCTGTCCGTAAAAAATATAAAAATGAAGACAAAAAAAAACTTGACATACCGAATTTCGTAGTTGGCTCCATTGAGAACCTTGTTAAGTTTCATGTTAAGTATTACTAGGATGATTTGTTACACCCTGTATATAAATTGAAAAATAAAGCATTAGGTAGCATCATTTTGTTGTTGTTGTGGTTTGTTGAAAACGGCAGAAAAATGTAGGTAGGTACGAAGGAAACCATCTAGGTGAATTTATAAAACCATGTTACAAATATCCTACCTACCGATGTTTTCAAAATCTCACCCTCGAAGTATGTATGTGTAGGTAGGTATATATAGGTACCTATATAAAATACGGCATTCAGTATAACATCGTATCTTTGACATTTAATATCGTGTGAATATTTTATGTCTAATAAATATTGTAGGTTTTATGACAGATTAGAAATTTCGTCATCGTCGACTTGAACGACAAATTGCGTGATAAATTATTGGAAGTGTCATACTTATTTCAAATGTTCTAAATGTCAGATGGATGATATAATTTATTAATGTTCATAGTATAACCAGTCATCATCATCATCATCATCATCATCGCAGCCAATTGAGTCCACTGATGGATATAGACCTCCAATGATCGCCACAACGACCGGTCCTGCGCTGCCCTCATCCAACGGTTTCCCGCCGCCTTCACCAGGTCGTCGGTCCACCTTGTGGGGTCCAACTAACCCACGCTGCGCTTTCTGGTACGCGGTCGCCACTCGAGGACTCTTCGGCCCCATCAGCCATCGTGACTCACTGCCTACTCACGCTGTGCCTACCGGTACGCGGTCGCCTCTCGAGAACTTTCCGGCCCCATCGGCCATCGGTTCTACGATACATTTAGTATGTACAAAGCTTCTTGTGTACAAAGCTTGGCTATAGCAACGCTGAAACCGCTGTATCGGAAGGCTCTACAGGGTGTTAAGAAAAGTATCATTCAACTTTTAAACCACATACTCTACCCAACATCATACTGAACAACTTTTAGTATGGGAGCAAAAGGATCAGAGCAAAAAATATGACGACCCGGTTGGTGTAATGGTTACCACGCCGGACTGCCAAACCAGGGTCCTGGGTTCGAATCCCAGTTCGGTCATGGATGTTATATGTTCGTGCCGTTGTTGTATGGTTTCCATAATAAAAGCGTTTAGTGCTAGTTTGGGATCATTACAATGTATGTGCCTGTGAGCGTTATTCATTCATTCATTCATTCAATAAAACATAACCTCATGGTTAAAAGCCCCCATATAAATAATAACTGGCCAAGAGCGAGGTGTGTACTCGCACATAGAGGGTTCCAAACCTAATGTTACCGTAAGAAAAGATGAGGACAGTGTTAACGAAAACCGCCGTTGTTCGGAAGGTACAAAATGGTATAGCGAGCACAACATAAAAAAAGTGCAACGATATAATAGAGAAATTATGTCATGATAATTTGATAGCTTACAGCCGTTTTAATATTATAATATTAAGTAAGTATTTAAAGTTTTAATGTTTAAAAAAACATGACGTATTGTGACCATGCTTAAAGAAGTGGCAATGGTCTCGCTACATGAACACTTACATCGGATAAGTTTAAGTACCTACTGCACGAAAAATTTTACGTAATATTTGGAATTCAATATGATTACTAAGAAAATCTCTGAATATCCCAAGGGAGTCTTAATGCAAATGTAGGTAAGACATCAATTTACTTTAACATACTTATTTATTTTTCAAGCGTCTGCGTGGGTCATGAATTGTTTCCAGTGAAAGGAAGTGGATGGATAATAGCCAAGTATTTTTGTAAACAAATGGGTGGGTACACCTAACACGGTAGAGAGTAGTATATTCCTTGCTTAACACCCTCTATTGACTACCACCAAGAAGTTTGGAATTTAGATCCATGACTACCACCTGTATTTTAAGTTCACCAAGCAGTTTATGCGTTGCAATCTCATTCAATCATTAGCAATATTTTTGAACTATGATTCTAGAACATGGATATAAACCACAGACTTAGGTATTACTGTGATATAAACCATGGATTTAGAACGTAGAAAGAGAAGGTATAGAAGGAAGCACGTGTCTTGTATATTCACTCAAAAAGAGACGCACATAGCAAATTCGCTCTAGTTAAAAAAGGAGATCGCTACTTATTACTGTCCTTATCGACGTAACCACTTTTTGTACTACAAAGGCTGTTGTCTGACTCCAGAGTCAGTCATCTAGCTTCATATAAATTGAAAAGTCATTTTCACCGCCCGTACGGAAGTTTGCTCTCCTCTCCAGGTGCTTATAGACAATGCCATCTTTCTGTTCTAGAAGTTAAAATGTATTGTAATGAGGCGGGTTATTGACGAACAGAAGAACTTGGTTTATCATTTTCTCACATTAGTACTAGCACCCGAGTTGTATAGAAATACATTACTCCAGTTTGTCTTCTCGATATGAAAGCCTAAAACCAAGAATTTTGATAATTCAATCTTAATGCCTAAAACACTAAAAGATGCATAAGCTATCGTAAGCGAAAGTTCATGATCAAGAAGGTTGTAATGTAAGGGACTGTCTCTAATTTCATTGCATGTTAATGATCAAGAAGCTTGGAAAGCGTTGATTGAGTATTTTATAGATTCGCAGACTGGAATGGTCATACTGGAAAGGGACGGAGATATGAAAAAAAAAGTATTAAATCTCGTACTTAGCCCGACTAAGTTGTATGATTTTGATAGCAATTTCAACTTTATCAGCATCAACATAGCGTATACGCGTGTCTCGTTTTCGCGATTACTATTATTTTAATGCCATTTCGAGTCATTGTATTTCGACGTTGGAAAGGTATTGTCCATGATCAGGAAGGTGGCATTGGTATTGTCTATACATTGGTTTATATCCATATCTCACAGCTCACAAGAAGGATCTCTTAATTCTAAAGCAAACAGTCCGCATCAATTTAAGATTGTAGTTAGTCTCTTTTCTTTTATGCCATAACTTTAATAGTAGAAAGAGATGGAACTTTAGATATTTTGTTTATGCGGCTGTCCACTTTCCACGTTTTTTGACATGCTAGTGTATGTAAAGTTGTGTAAAGTAGTAACTTTTTGTGCCTTTTGTCCTACCACATGACACAAAACATAAAAAAAACACACTTCAAAAAAAGTGGACCGCCTTGCAAAAGTTATCCTCCCTCTATGCAAGTATAATCTCTTAGATCCATGTCCATGATTCACTACTGACGTATGACTGACGTGTTAAGATTTTATTCCGATTTGTCCTAGTCATTATGATGTTAAATATTTCATTTGTGAAAATAATTATTTCAATCCATCTTAATAACGTAGCTGTTGATATGGCTTAATATTTTTTTACTTTCCGTAATTCTCTTATATTATTATGTTAGGATTTTTTCAATAATGAAATACGGTTTGCTGTAAAGTCATAATTTTTAAGTTTCCTGCTTTGTGAATCGGACCTCACATCCTGTCATTCAAGCAAAGTTCAAATGTTCAAATTACTATTACCTTCACGAAAATATTTAAATACAGTTTATTCTACAATGAAATAGTGATTTTTCACAAAAATCTTAAGCACCTACCTTTTATGCTATCTCTGGATATAGGTACTCTAACTAGCTGTTTACCAAGTTTCACCGGTACCGGTAGGTACACCCGTTCTTGCATGAAACCATACAAATCACAAATCAAAATATCGAAACAATTATTCATTTTGTACTTTTATTAATGAGTAGGAATAATTGTAAGGTGTTATAGAATAGATTTAGTGGAATTTAACAGATTTACCGTCTTTTAAAAATGTTTTAAGCAAAAAACAGTGACCAAATATGGCTAACAACAAAACTTCACAACGGAGTTGGTAATTCATCGAAAAACTAGCATTTTTGTTATCTTTGTTCATTTTTATGACTGAAACTGGTGTTAATTTATTGGATTTTATTTAAAATGCAATATAAAAAGGTTGTGTCTATGCTCATCAACGAAAAACATCAACTGCAACCGTAAGTTTGTATGTACTGTATTTTTTCAAATTTCTCAAAAACTATTATCAATACAGACACCGCTATAATTTTCCTACAAAATTCAATAGTTCATCGACATGTAAGAATTATTTCAGATTTTTTGGCTTTATATGTTCGGAGATCAGGGGGGGGGAACCAAAATTTTTCGTGCAGTCGGGCTTATAAATGAATAACTACGCATCACTTAGTAAAACTAACTACCAATACGAAATCTACGTTCAAAGCCCTTTTAAATGATACCAAACTCGGCTAGGTTGAAAAACTTTTTTTTTAAAAGTCATCAGTTTTTGGACCTTAAAAATTTGTAGAAAAATTATTTTCAAATTTTTTAGTATCGCTTTACGTTTGGGTTAGCATGATTGACCACTATGCCGAATTTCAAGTCGCTAGCTTCTATAGTTGCTGAGAAAAGTGGCTGTGACAGACGGACGGACGGACACGAGAGTGATCTTATAAGGGTTCCGTTTTTCCTCTTTGAGGTTCGGAACCCTAAAAATGAATAAAAAAAAAAAAAAAAAGTCAGCTGTCCCATACTAAACTGCAATACCTACTCGACGCAATCGTATGGGACAGCTGATTTTTTTTTGTTCAGGAGTGCGATTTATGAATCTCATTCGGTGAATTCAGCAGTTGAAAATGTCAAAATTACTATGGAGATATGCATATTTCTACTGAAGATTTGACTTCAAAAAATCGCATTCCTGAAGTAGTATAATTTTTGAGAGTCAAATCAGCATTGAGAGCTCGGTGGCGCGTTGCGGAGAGGTATGGACTCTCAATCATGAGGTCCGGGTTCGAATCCGCACGGACAACATGCCACGTAACAATGAGTTTTTCTAACTTATGTACGTATTACCGACTGCTCTCAAACGGTGAAGGAAAACATCGTGAGGAAACCTGCATACGCTGAAGAAGAAATTCCGATGCGGATGTGAAGTCTACCAATCCGCATTGGGCACGCGTGGTGGACTAACGCCCAAACACCCTCTTAGAGGGTAGGCCTGTGCCCTGCAGTGGGACGTATATAGGCTGATGATGAAATCAGCATTAGAAAGATGAATAACTCCATAGTAATTTTGACATTTCCAACTCTCACCGAATGAGATTCAAAAATCGCACGCCTGATCGTTTTGCTCCCATAGTAAAAGTTGTTCAGTTTGATGGGTAGAGTATATGGTTTAAAGGTTAATGATACTTTTCCTTACACCCTGTATAAGATTAACCCATAATTTAAATTACACCACCAAATTATCAATACCAAACATGACACTTACAGAATGTAAAATAAATCCAAAGATTAATATAACAAATTAAAAACCGATAAATATAAGGATTAAGTTTTATTGCCAAAAACAGCTGCGCAGTTTCATTCATAAATTAGTTTTTTGAATGAAAAACTGGATTTATGTCGTGCGACGTGAGAAGTAGCCAATTATAGTGTTTATTATTCGTATTAAATCATGAATTAACTATGTAGTTTGACAGATTTGATTTATTAAACTAGGCATTTAATGAAAAGGCGATCGCTTCCTTGCAAAACCGTTCAGGTTTTTTTTTTCCTCAGTTGATGAAGCGAGCTTGCCCAGAAGTGCACTGGCACTCCTGCACACTGACGGAACGCAGTAAGCTGCTTGGCGCCAGACTCCGGCAGGAGGGTGGTCGAGAGCCAGGCGGCTCCTTGCGGAGCCTACCACACCTGCTGTGGGGGATCGTTCAGCCGCCACCACAAACTTGGTAGCTTGTAGCTCAGGTAGACCGAAGATGTTTTAAAAAATCAGTACAGTACGAAAACTGTACCCAAGACCAACTGCTAAGCGAGCCGTTCGAAGTACGGAGATGCTCAAGATGATATAAAAATATCAGCTATCTAATACATTTTAGTCGAGCAAGCATTGCAGTTCAGTATGGAATAGCAGATTTTTTTTGGCTCTGACACGTTTGCTCCCATTGTAAAAGTTGTTCAGTTTGATGGTCTGAAGCACCCCCTTAAGTATTACTAGTATGTTTTGTTATACGCTAGTAGAGTTAGTATTGAGATACAATACAACAATATATAAGTAGTGACGAGTCGGGCAACGGTTCAGGGGTCGAAAGAAACAGCCGGCATCGCAGGTGCCGACAATGGCCCCGTGTGTACACTGGCTGGCAGGGTCAGGGGTACAACTTGCTCTTTTACCGTTCAGTGGCGCCCTCATCTCAATATTTAAGATTTATCAATCAAGAAAGCCTACATTAAGAAAACCGGTCAATCGCGAGGCTACTCGCGCATCGAGGGTTCCGTACCACACCACCACATAATATTAACTTAGAAAAAAGTTGTATTTTCTCTGGGACCTTTAGCGCAAGACCGACTCACACTTGACCGTTTTTATTATTTGTTGTTACACTGTAGAATTTGATCTATAAAGACACCAAGTTTGACGATTGCATTATTACAGTTTTATATGATGGAGTGAAAAAAAAAAACGTTGATAAAACCTAGTTTTTAGTTTTAGGGACCCCTTAATATATAAAAAGATTATTTTTGAAATTTTTATTATTTGTTGACAAATACATATTCTGTGAAAAATTTACCTGTCTTGCTATTACGGTTCAAAAGTTACTTATAACCATATCTCGCGCAACTTTACAGGTCTTAAAAATAGGTATAGTAATAATAAATTAAGGTAGGATAAATGTCATATTAATAAGTATTAAAAGGCTTCGTGTAGTGGCATATAAAATAATAGCAAAGTGTTATCAAAAAATATTAACCCACTTTTTGTTGTACACTTAAGTTGACCGCCAGTGTAAACGCCACCTGTTCTGCCAATGGGTGTTTTCGACACAAAACGTCTGCATTTTATGTCTGTCTTAACCACATCTTACGTATAAAATCGTACAACCTTATTTACATTACCCGTTTTCTATAGAAACGATTTATATTCAAGTAGCGCAAGAAGCAATGGTTTGGGAAGTAAAAGATTAAATTTTGAGGCTACAAAATTATTTTTCGTGGGTGGGTTTTGGGTTGACGAATATTTTTTTTAATTATTTTTAAATATAAATTGTTGAGTTATTTATAGGTAGCATGTGGTCTTTCTTTTATTTTTTGATCTCTAGTTGATTATGTTTTAATAAGTCGGTCGAATGATTGGATACGATGCATACAGGGTCCTTCTTAAGAGGATAGACAGACGAGTACAGTTTTCTCCATACAAACGTATTCCCCTGTTTTCTCCCTGGATAATAACACTAAAGCAAATATTTTTTTTAACATACAATCTATGTCACCTCTGCCATGTCCCTATGTTTTGCTTTTTTGCATTAATTAATTACTGTAAGAACTAGGGACTTTTTAAAATGACCCATTTTACCACCCGTTTTCTGACATCCAGTAAACAAATTTGATGAATATAAACAAAAAAAGCAAAACGTACGGACATAGCCAAAGTCTTTCTCATATTATTTTTGAAAGAATTATTAAAATCGGTTTAGTTTTGGAGAAGAAAACAGGGGAATACGAAATGCTGATTTCGTCGATTTTATGTAGATAAAATCGGTCCTAGCTGCAGTTGTCTCTTTCGCACTCCAGTCGGTGGGTTGTATGTGTGGGGTGGATCGGACAAATATGTATACGGTTGGAAAAGTGACCTATTCTCCAAATTAGCATTTCAGCCCGTCTATCCTATATTGTTTATATTCGTCAAATTTGTTTACTGGATGTCTGAAAACAGGCGGTAAAATGGGTCATTTTCGAAGGTCTTACAGTAATTAAATAATGCAAAACATAGGGACATGGCAGAGGTGACATAGATTGTATGGTAAAAATATATTTTCTCCAGTGTTATTATCCAGAGAGAAAACAGGGGAAAACGTTTGTATGGAGAAAACTGTACTCGTCTATCCTCTTAACAGATACAAGAAACTTTTCTTTACGTTTTTTCTTTTCGCTCTTTCGTATAAAAACGGTAATACATACAAGCGTCAAACTTGGTGTTATTATAGAACATACTCTATACTATAGAGTCTATAGTAAATAACTAGTAATAAAAAACGGCCAAGCCAAACGGGCTTGCGATAAGGAACCTAAATTTTTTTGTTTTTTTTTGTCTTTGTAGTTTGTCGTGCGGAAACCTCCGCGCTCAAATCCAACTCGCACTTGACCGGTTTTTCCTTTTCTAATCGAACGTAGAAAACGTCATACTTACACATCCAATCAAAGAAAATAAATTAACACTACAACAAGAAAGAAAACAATCAAACCCAGTGACTTAAGCCACCAAATACATCGTGAGACGCTCACACAGTAACCACAGACCATGACGGGGCGTAGGGTTACCGATAACACCACGCTCCGTCTACAGGGGGGTTAAGTTCTATATTAATGATAGTTTTAATTGTCCAGTGCCTTTAGAAATGAATTAACAAAGTACACCGACTTGGTAATTGGTTGTCGTAATTGGAAGAGGTGCGGTTTTCGAAAAGACGCAACATTCTACAGTTCTACGCATAAAGTTACTAATAGAGAGACTGACAGCTGAGAGATCGAGATGTACACACGGCGACAGGTCAGGTTACCCAGTTTAGACTTTGAATTTGAACTATTAGAAGTTGAACGCTGCGAATCGTGCGAGAGGGTGCGGTATGTTGTTGTTCTTTTGTCTCACTGCACGCTGCGCCCGCGGTGGCAGCCGCGTCTGTGCAGGCTCTCTACCGCACTATTTTGTGTTTTGTACGTAGTGTAATTATGGATATTTATAGGGTGCGTAACATGATATGTCACCGTTTGTACCTAGTGGCACCATACAATACATGCCTCGAAATTGAAGCATGCAGGTTTCTTCACGATGTTTTCCTTCACCGAAAAGCCAGTGGTGTTACAAATCGTACATAAATTTCGAAAAACTCGTTAGTACTAGTCGGCCTGGATGGGGATCGAACCATCGCCTCCTGCACGGCATGCAAGGTGTCCACTCTGAAATGCCAACGTGACGTTATGCTACGGGCGTAAGTAGGTGCCTACGTATGAAGGTAAATTTATTATGTCGATTATTAGTATCGATGGTCTTTCTTAATAGCTAACCTTCTTTATCTAAGTAAGTAAGTTAGTAAGTTATAGCCTATAGAATCCCACTGCAGGGCAAAGGCCTCCTCTCACGAATAAGGGTGAGAGGGAGCGGGCCATACTCCACCACGCGGGCCCAGTGCGTGTTGGTGGAGGCAAGGTAGTGATCAACTTGCTGTCAGATAATTTTCAAGCCGCCTTAATAGGCTACAACGCCATTTGACGGAACTATCCGAGACCAACTGTTTAACATGCCTTCCGAAGCACGGAAACGCTCGTGATGTAATACCACTAAAGGGTCACCCATCCAAAGACTGACCGGACCTGACGTTGCTTAACTTCGGTCATCATTTCCAATACCGAAGCTCCACTACCCCAACGAGCGCTTCTTTCTTCTTCTTAATACCTAAACTACTTTATCTAAGTTCCTAATATAGAAGTCGCGAAATATCTTTGACTAAAGAACTTTTTGAAATTGTTATTATTTGTTAGCAAATCCACCGTCGTAACGCACATTCTGTGTAAATTTCAGCTGTCTAGCTACCGTTCAAAAGTTACAGCCCTAAATAGATAGGACAGACGGACGGACGGACAACGTAGGCTTATTAATAGGGTCCCGTCTTCATCTTTTCGGTACGGAACCCTAAAAAAGAAATATTTCCTAAATGGGCTGCATTTACGTAATTTTCAAAAGCATAGTCCGTAAATGTATTTCCACGTGTAAATACAAAAAGGTTACAACCATTCGTTAGGAAAATGACCGAATTGGGGATTCGATCCTTGAACAAGGATTAATTTGTGTAAATGTGTAAATGGTCGAGGGTTCGAACTCTGGTAGGGACATTTGTTTTGACACCAACCCTCATTTGAATGCAACTGAATAGTTTTAGCAATTCCGGGAAATGTGAAGGTACATTTACTGAGTAAAATAACAGGTTGCATAGTGAATAGTTTATATGTAAAGCTATTTTTAAGCCCCGACGCAAAAAGAAGGGTGTCATAAGTTTGATGCCTATGTTGGTCTGTCTGTCTGTCTGTCGGTCTATCTGTGGCATCGTAACTTCCAAACAGGTAGACCGATTTCGATACGGTTTTTTCTAATAGAAAGCTGATTTTTGCGAGAGTGTTCTTAGCCTTGTTTCATGAAAATCAATTCAGTAGTTTTCATGTAACTATAAAAATTATGAAATAACATTAAATTACAAATTTAAAAAACCTTCAACGACGAGGAAGCGCGACAGAATTATTTGTCCTTTTTAATTTCTTATAAATCAGATTTCGACTACAATCTATACAAGGTGTAAGGACATCCCTTCGCAGACTGAAACGGTGAACTCCGACCATCAAACTCCATATAGTCTGAGTTCAGCGATTCAGTCTGTGGAGGGCTTAGCTGTCCCTTACACCACGTATAATAGAATGGATTAGAATAAGATACTCGTAAAATAGAGCAGAGCAGAAAAGAATAGAATACATTTAATTGCCACTGATAAGAGATTTAACGCCGTCGGCGGACACCAGCCAGTTTGTTTTGCGTTAGCAGACGCCATGCCAAAATTTGACGCCGCTCTAGTCATGTGGGAATATATCTATCTATCTATAACGTCACGCCTCTTTCCCAGTGGGGTAGGCAGAGACCAGAGCGCGCCATCTACTACGATCCATACATACCTCTTTTAATATGAATATAATACATATAAATGTGCGAATATACCTATTGCAGTGCGACGCTGCACCGTTATCCGTATCACGTGACTTGGCTCTTAAAAAACAATAATTAAAACTTTCGAAACATCCTGTATTACTCAAGTGAAGCCGACACATAACCTCACTAATAACGCCGCAGATTTGAGCCCGTGAATAAATCCCATTCATTCACTCGTTCACCGTGGGACCCTCGTATAATTACTCTCTATAAGAACTAGTTAAACTGATGTATGTTGGCTTTCTTCCACGGTGTGATGTTATTTGGATATGCGGTGATGATTTGGTTCGTAATAATTATATCACTTTAAACACTACACCGGTCAGTCTTTGGATGGGCGGCAGTTTTAGAGGGATCACACACGAGGACGCATTGACGGAACGGCAGACGTCAGTCCGTCATTTTTTAAGCTAGGAGTTGTATGAAACCGCACGTAGAAGCACACACGGTGCATCAATCCGTCTCCGTGTGGACTTCTACGTGCAGTTTCATACAACTCCATGCTTCAAAAATGACGGACTGATGTCTACCGCTCCGCCAATGCGTCATTGTGTGAGATCCCACTTAGTCGTCATCTAAGATAAAATCTTATTTAAGAGCTACGCTCTTGTCGGTGGTGTATTCGCCAATCATGTCTCTTTTCCGCTGGTCTCTTGAGTTCTTTATACGACACGACATCAACCTTTTCTTTTTTCTCTTGGGCTAGATAACTCTGTCTGGGTCTTCCTCTACCTCTCTTACCCTGTGCCTTCCCGTATGGTTTTAAAGACATTGTCATTTCGTATTAAGTGTCAGATCATTTCCACCTCCGGTTTTCTATTGTTTTACAATATTTCTTTAACCATTCTTAACAACTCTTAATTTTTTATTCGAACTGTTCAACTTATCCCCTCCATTCTCCCTCAACACCACATCTCAAAAGCTTCTACAGCCTATCTCGATCTCGTTTAGTCAATGACCATATCTCGCAACCGTACAAAGCAATGCTCCAGATGTTACACTTAAATTCGGCGTTTTCTGATTTTGCTCTATATGTTTGCATTCAAAAGATGTTTTTTGTCGTCGAAAGTTCTTTTTGCCATGGCAATCCTTGTAACGACGTCTGAGGTTTTAGTGATTATGTAAAAATGACACTGGTTCCCGGGTCCCATGCAAAACCTATCGCCGCAACCTGCGTTGACACTCTGGCTCCGTCCCATTTCCAGAGATCATCCACGGGAGCCCGTGCAGCGGCGGCCTTCGCTGAAAACTTGAAAAAACGCGAATATGCAGTCCTTGGTAAAAACTACATACTGGGTCCTTCTTAATATGCTGACACTTTTTTAAGGGGATGCTCAGACTGTTAAACTGAAAAAACTTTCTCTATGGCACTAACATCGAAATCTACTGTTCCATACAAAACTGCAAACCTACTTGAGTTAAATGTGTGGGACAGTTTTTTTTCGCGATTTCCATGTTGGTCCCATAGAGAAAGTTATTCAGTTTGATGGCCTGATCATCCCCTTAAAAAAGTGTCAGCATGTTAAGAAGGACCCTGTATTTAGGCCATTTTTGGAGCAGAGACCATTAATGGAAACCTGGTGTCCAGACTCCTAAATAGCTCGGAAATTATGTTATTGATTAATAAGTAACTATAACTAATCATTTTACAATTATAATATCAAATAATTTATTGGTGCAATAAATTACATCTATAGATAAGGAATTTCCTATTCGTTATTCGGAATTATAATTATAGAGTGTTAGGGTAAACATTTGTATTACTTTAAGGAGTGATTGTACCCATGATACTGAAAAACTTTCCCTAAGAGACCCAAAGGAAATTCGCAAACATATTTTCGGTCTTTCCATACTAAATGTAATCAGCTGATCGATAACTTTGCGAATTTCCGTATGATCCTTTGCGAAAGTTGTTCAGTATCATGAGAACAATCTGAGGTCGTGGGTTCAATTCCCACAGGGGGACACCTAGTGATGTGATATGTCACTTTGTGCGTTCTTCCCCAGTTGGTTAGGATTGCAGGCTGAATCACCTGATTGTCTGAAAAGAAAGATGATTCCGTGCTTCGGATGGCACGTTAAGCTGTTGGTCCCGGCTATTACTAATCTCTGATGGTAGTAGTAGTTATATAAAAACCACGTCAGAGGCCGTAAAGCGGTCTGAAAAAACTCTGACACCAGGGCTTGCCCACACGATAAGAAAAAGAAAAACAATCACCCATTATTTATTTATTAAAGTAATGCAACTGTTTATTCTAACACCCTGTATAAACTTTCCAAAAAGAGCAAAATACTACAATATTTACGTAACTCCCCGACGTAATGGTCTGAATAAAAACGTCATAACTACAAATTGGCATGCAAATACGAATATTTTCCATGTTAATGTATGGAAAATGGTATTAAATGAAGCTTTTATAATAGCGCACTCATTTAAATATTATTAGTCATGGGAAATGGAAGGGTTCGTTTGGAAAAAAGCTGTAAATTGTAGTCTGAGGAAAATGGTTACTATTTTCACTGCAATCAACAGATGTTTTAGTATAAGAAAATCTATTTGAGACGAGTATTAATGAACAGGGTCCTTTTTAATATGTTCACGGTTTTTAAGGAGATGATCAGACCATCAAACTAAACAACTTTCTCTATGGGACGAACATCGAAATCACGAAAGAAAAACAGGTGTACCATACATTTTTTGTATACATCTACATTACATACGGTTACATATCAAAAAGTCAAAAGTTCATTGATCAAATTTTAAAAGAACTACGTACGAAATACCTAATTTTAAAAGACCAAATGGTTATTTGATCAAAAGTACGAAAAGCCAGAAGTTGAAACATCGAAATTGAAAAGGTCAAAAATACTATTGGCCGAATTGTTCAAAGGCCAAATGGACGAAAGATCATGTTTTATTTCATCAAAAATGTATGAAGAGGCAGATTTTTCAAACTTTAATAAATTCAAAGAAAATGGTCCTACAGTAGTTTTAGACTCAGTCGGTTAGGTTAGCGAGGAGCGAAACCAGAAACGAATTGCTACTGTTTACCTGGTCCACCCAAAAGTATAAGTTTTCTCACCCCCTTCATTTGTATGTTTATTAATTTTATGCTATTCATTAAACTAACTTATAAATAAAAATAGTAATTCTTGTTTACCCTCATTCAAACGCATATTACGATTGTTTCTGGTTCGGGTGGACAAGGTAAACAGTAGCAATTCGGTTCTCGTCGCTTCGCTCCTCGCTAAAACTACTGTAGGGCCATTTTCTTTGCTTTTATTAAGGTTCGAAAAATCTGCCTTTTTGTAAATTTTTTATGAAATAAAACTTTTGATATTTCAACCTTTTGATCTTTCGTTCATTTGGCCTTTGAACGATTCGGCCAATCGTCTTTTTGACCTTTAAAACTTTTGGCATTTCGTTCGTAGTTCTTTTAAAATTTGATCAATGAATTTTTGGCTTTCTGGTATGTCATGGAGGTCCAGTGGCGAGTAACCTTGCCTGCCGTGCAGGAGGCGATGCATCGATCCCCGTCCAGGCCGACTCGTACCAATGAGTTTTTCGGAATTTATGTACGATTTGTAATACCACTACTGGCTTTTCGGTGAAGAAAACATCATGAGGAAACCTGCATGCTTTAATTTCGAGGCATGTATCCACTGTTTATTATAAGTGGCGACGGGCGCACGTCACACTGGAGTTGGACAGACTTACAGTACTACTGGTGAATCGTGGATATTCTGAGTTTTCAGAATATCTCTGACTACCCCCTCGGGGAATATAGTCGTGAGCATATGCTTTACTAGGAAGTTTCCCGTCCTCTCATTTTAAAGTCGGTTAAATAAGCAACAAAATTTTCTAGAAACAAAGCATCCTAAATTCTAAAACATCAAAATTTAAGCACCGAAATGTTCTAGTTTGAATAAATTTCTTCAATTCTTTAATTCACAGGCAACTCGTAAACTTGGGTCCGATCTTTGAAACTGAAAGGCGAAGTTTCACTTAGGCCTTAACTAAGTTATAAACTTTAAACGTTGACTAACCTTTGAGAAATTCACATTCCAAAGGCGCCCGAGCCGCGATGTATAGAAAAATGAGTGAAAGTATAATTTTGATCCTTATTAAAGAAAGCATGATCAGAAAAATTAATAACCTGGGCCTATAGACAAAGTAATTATTATATTTTTATTTTTAAGGTTATGGCATCCATCTTGGTGTAGATGATTTTGCCAATGTCGAGTTTTTGTAGCAAAAGTGCTTGACGTTGTACGGTTATATAGATATTTTGGTGACTTCAAGGGTTGTTCTTATAAAAGAACAATATCCTGAGCCACCACTGGAATTCCGCTGTAGGCCGAGAATGGGACAACCGACAAGCGACCGCCCAATAGCAGACCCACAACGCAACTCTCGACAAAGTAATTTCTATTGGCGTCATAGGCGAAGTATTTTTCGCTTACGCTGATAGACGAAACATCAGTGTAACCGCGTATGAGACAGCGATAGTCATAAAATCCTATACAATTTGTATGAAAATAGCTGTCTGACTCCGGAGTCAGACAGCCGTCGTAGAACAAAAAAGTGGCTACGTCGATAAGGACAGCAATAAGTAGCGATCTCCTTTTTTAACTAGAGCGAATTTGCTATGTGCATCTCTTACTGAGTGATATGACAAGACACGTGCTTCATTCTAGTTCCTTCTCTTTCTACGATTGGCGTAGACGCTAATAGAAATGACAGAATGAATGGATTTGACATTAGCGATCGAACATTTTGACGTTTGCTTTCGTCACCATACGTAAAGTCTATACATTTTTATGTTTTCTTGTGTCGTTAACGCAAATCGAAAGATATTTTGCCTAGGGGACTTGCTGTCGTTGCGTAAAATCGACTAATGTTAAGTTTATGCAATTTAGATACGATGACGTTACGACTATAAACATCCCTTTCTATTACAAAAACACTGACACATTTGCACATGTTCCTAATAATGACATTAATGAAAAAAAAACTCTTCAGTTACAAACAAAACTAAGAATAATATAAGAACTTCGAAAGGTCGCCGATAACATATTGCGTGAATTTACATAACAGCAAATTCCCAAGTATTCAAATTAACCAAAAACATACCTCAAGACTTAATAATAAGGTGCATTTTTCGAATCACACGTGCTTAAGCAAGTGTTAAGTCTATTAAAGCCCTACTGAATATTCTTCGACATAAGTATGTATTTACACTTTTTTTCTAAGAATTCTTTTGCCTGTTTATTGATAGGGAAATGTGTCGTTTTTGCATTGGAATTATTGAACTGGAATTATTATAATGACTGAAGTAAAAACTACTGTCTTGCTCCCGACTTCAACATAGCTTAGAACTGGAAGGTATCTGTAGAGAATATAATACAATATCATCAACATCACATTATGATGCCTAGACAACGATATACTCGTAGAATACAAATATACAGGGTCCAACTTAATATTCTGACACTTTTTTGAGGGGATGATCAGACCATCAAACTGAAAAACTATATCTATGGGACCATCATCGCGAAAAAAAATCAGCTGTCCCATACATTTAGCTCGAGTAGGTTTGCAGTTTTGTATGGAGGGGCAGATTTTTTTTTCGTCATTTCATATTGTTCCCATAGCGAAAGTTGTTCAGTTTGATGGTCTGATCATCCCCTTAAAAAAGTGTCAGCATATTAAGAAAGACCCTTATAGATACAAACATCCATGACAAATATTCATATTCATTATACGAATATTTGTCCCTTACGGGAACGAACCCGCGACCCTCGCTACAGCAGGCAAGTTCACTACAGACTGTGCTATCGTGCATTCAACAAGTAATACGCAACTTTCTTCCATCCTAATTACACCCTCACCACATTATCCAGGCAATCAGTGTCCTGCGTCCCTATCATTTAGCGGTCATTTCACCGTTTCCGACTCAGCAGGAATGCGGTAGTGGACATGCCATTATAAACCTGATACAAAGGTTTATATATTACAGCGCTTTGTCATTAAGGAGGTAGGTAGAATTGATGAAATTAGTTCTAATTGGGTCTGTGATTAACGTATCAGAGGACTCAATTGTTTATGTGATAAATGGTTTTGTTTTAATCATTTGTTACTGTTGATGTTGGTGAGAAAATTTGCATTACTTTCACTTAGTTCCAGAAACGCTCATTAAAGTTAATCTTCCATTAAATCTCTTGCTGTCACTTTTTTTCTTGTTGACGTAGTAAAATCTAGCTGGAGATTTTATGGAGGATTAACTTTAATGAGCATTTTTGCAATTGAGTGTTTAAGGGTATTCCCCACTTTGTGCGTTTTTCCTCAGTTGGTTAGGACATTGCAGGCTGAAACTCCTGATTATCTAAAAAAAAAATGATTCTGTGCTTCATGGCATGTTAAGCCGTTTGTCCTGGATACTATCTCTGGTGGTAGTAGTCGTTACATAAAAAACCACGTCAGAGGCCGTAAGGCGGTTTGAATAAACTCTGACACCAGGGCTTGCCCACACGATAAGAAGAAGAAAGGGTTATTGTACCCATGATAATGACTAATTTTCCTTAAGAAAACAATAGGAAATTAGCAATAAAAAAATTGAGAACTTTGCATACAAAATGCCATCAGCTGAACGAACGTTTGTATGAAGAGTATGGACATTTTTTTTGAGCGCGTTCGCACACGATGACGCACTGACGGAGCAGCAAACGTCAGTCCGTCATTTGTGAAGCAAGGAGTTGTATGAAACCGCACGTAGAAGCACACACGGTGACGCATTGACGCACCGGGTGTGGTTTTATGGACTAACATCTGCCGCACCGTCAGTGCGTCATCGTGTGTGAACGCACTTTTGTATCATGGGTACAATCACCCCTTAATTTAATGAGACTGTTTACAATAACGCCCTGTATACTTCGGAAGGCACATTAAAGCAGTGAAGGTTTAAGATTTAGTTTCACTATACAAGCGTTAACCATCTTAGTTAATCACAGTTTACGACCAACTTTTAACTTTAAATATTTATGACCATTTTAACTAATTATTCGTCCATAACCGTATTTCTTGTTTAACGTAAGTTATTAATTTTTAATATTGTATGTTAATGCGTTTTTAACTGTGTACGTAATTTTACGAACTCTCTAGGATTCTGAACAGCTGTTTTAAATAAGTCCCATCGCGTGTAACATGTAGATATTATGTTGTTTTATTAAGATGTTAACTAATAACATAGCGTAATTTAATTACACTATGCTAATAAATAGCATAGGTAAAGACTTTATTTCTTTTTATTAAAAAGTTAATTAAGTTAAGGTATCTTTAGAGATAAGTTTGCTTTTTGTACCTTGGTCGCGTTGCAGAGAGCTATGGAAACTCAACCTTGAGGTCCGGGTTCGAATCCTCACGCGCCATATGCCATGTACCAATGAGTTTTCTATCTTATGTACGTAATACTGGTGGTTGACTAACGCCCATACACCTGCTGATGGTACGCCTGTGCCCTGCAATGGGACGTATACAGGGTGTAAGGAAAAGTATAATTAACCTTTAAACCACAGACTCTACCCAGCAAACTGAACAACTTTTACAATGGGAGCAAAAAGATCAGAGCAAAAAAAAAATCTGCTGTCCTATATTATTGCATCGAGTAGGTATTGCAGTTTAGTATGGGACAGCATACTTTTTTTTGAGCTGACAGGTTTACTCCCGTAGTACTCCCGTAGTAAAAGATGCGTAGAGTATGTGGTTTAAAGGTTTATGATACTTTTCCTAACACTCTGTATAGGCTGTGATGATTATGATTATGATACAGTTCATTACGAAACTCGATGATAAAACGTCGACATATGGCGGGGTCTTCTCCAATTACTCATACATAACAGTCCTAGGATGCGTCACCGCGCAATAGACACAAATTACGACAAAAATCTTGGGTTCTGTTCACCTGCCTTATATTCGCTGTCTCCTGAACCATGTCGTGAGTCAGTCCACGGGTCAGTGGTCACATGACTGCCGTGGGAGTCGTTTTATCGTCTTTTGTTTAGCATCCGAGGGGGCCAGTTGTCCTCGGTTTTGGACACGTGTGTTCTTGAGATAGAAGCTTGGGGGGTATGAATGATTTTGTTGTATTTGTAAGTTGATCTTGTGGTTTTCAGGTAAGGATAGATTACCCGTGATTGTTAGTAGAAAGGATTTGTATTTTTTTCATTGGATTGGATTTGACATTGTCCAAAACAGGAACGAGTGGAAGAGGAGGGGAGAGGCCTTTTCCCAGCAGTGGGATGAAATCGGCTGATAAAAATAATGGATGAGAGAAACAAAGTGGATTAGAGAAACATACAGAGACATTTTACGATGAAACTCAAGACTTCCTCAAGGACGTAGCTTAACTTACAATACATACATACACACACCTTCACCCCCCCCCCCCCACACACACACACATTCATTTTACTTTGTTTATTGTTAAAGATACCCAATCGTAGACCTCGCGTATCAGGCTAGCCTCGTTTTTGATTAGTTTTAAGCAAAAGTTTATAAGTAAACATTTATCTAATTCTAAACAAATCAATATTAGTTAGGTAGGTAACCTTTTTGACCATGGAAAAGCAGAAGTTTTTTTTGCGATTTCGATATTAGCTCCATATAGTGAAAGTTAGTAACACCCCCTAAAGTAAGTATGTAAACCGTTTAAGTTTTTACCCTGTAAATGCAAAGAAATTGCAAATCAATGAAATCACTGGCTTATGCCTGTTGGCGATATCGAAAGTGTGAACATTGATTTTTGACCAAATGTAAATTATCTTATGTCCTATTCCAGGTTGTACTCTATCTGTGTAGCAAGTTTCATTATAATCGGTACAGCTGTTTTAGCATGAATCCGGAACAAAATATTTAAAAATCCATTCACGATATTATTCGTAGCCTTTGACTACTTAAATGTGGACTAGTTACGCGTGTAATTCTACTGACAATCATTTCTGCCGCTTTTTGCGGGGGGTGAGGTAACATGAAATCCGCAACTTTGGATTTTATTCCCCATTCCTTTAGATTCTAATTTTGAATGTTAAACATCATGAAAAGTAGTCTCGTTTGGACACCAAACGTTCTAAGTTCGAATTTATTGTTTGTCTCGTTTAGTGATAAGGTAAAAAATTTAATGTAAATCACATCATGATCAATTGTTCTTATACCGTGGCAGAGGGGAAATGCTACCGCAAGGCTAGTCCTTATACTAAATAGTCAAAGTTCGTAGCAAAGGATGTCCACAAATCTACGGTAGTACAAAAGACATAAACGAGACCACGTTGCTATTTCTATAAAAGTTTGACATATTACAAATTTTGTGCTTCTTTTTAGGGTTTCGTGCCCAAAGGGCCACCCTGGGTTGGTAAGGAACCCAAAAAAATGACAAGACCAAAAAAAAATATCGTTTTCGACCCAAGTTCCTTAGGGAAATTTTCGTTTCATTATCTGAATTCACCCTTAACCTTTTGTCTGGTAGGTAATTAAAAGATGTATTATTATTATTGTTGGCTTGGCTATTGCAAGCAAAGATCGTTATGTAACACTGCGAACATTTCTGGTCTATTTTGTTCGCCCCAAGCTCACCCATGTCTTACACGGGTCCACATACATCATAACTTTTTTTTTTTCCTTTCTCGGGTACCCATGCAGGTTTCCTCACGATGTTTTCCTTCACTGGCGAGCTAGTGATAATGATAAATACAGCCGTACATAAATTCCGTAGAACATAGTGGTACAGGCCAGGAATCGAACCGCCCGCGCCGCCTCATGATTGAGTCGCTAGCTCTCTTCCGTAATGACTTAGGTCTCATCGCTTCCGGGGTGTCTAGTATACCACCTAAAAATGAATCTGGAATAAAAGAGTTTTTCAGAATTTATGTACCATTTGTAACACCACTGGCTTTTCGGTGAAAGAAAACATTGTGAGGAAACCTGCATTTTTACATTTCGAGGCATGTATTGTACCCACTGCCCATTATAAGTGGCGACGGGCTCACCCCCCGTCACACTGGACAGAGTTTCGGTACTACTGGTGTAACGTGGATGTTCTGAGGTTTCAGAATATCTTGACTACCCCCTCTGAGAATATTGTCGTGGGTATATGCTATGCTAAAAAGGGATTGTTTCCCTTGGTCAAGCCATAACTTGAGAACGACTGGACAGATTTCACAATTTTTTGTGAAACCGTTCGTAATGGACTGACTTAGGTTTTTAGGAAAAATGGCCAAGTGTGTGTCGAAAAAAAGGGGCATTGTAACGAATGCCGGGCACAGCATAGTCTCTTATAATATTATCCCTTAAAGCTCGATAAAAATACGATAGAAAGACACCTGTTTTCTTCATTCAAAAAATTACAAATGCCTACCTACCCTACCAGTACAAAATTCTCAATAAAAATTGAATCAAGATAGTATTGAGCGTAAATTCAATAAAATGGTGATACTTATCAACCACTACTTCCATTCAACACGGAAAGTAGGTCTGAGGGCTTTTTTCAGATCCGGTGTACAAGCGAGATGGAAGACAGTTGCTCTTACTCGTACAAGGACTTGTGGTCTAAGATCCTGGTGCAAGTGTTTTACACCCATATGTTTAGGCAGTGATGCTTAAACTAGTGTGAATGCCATAGTTTTAGGATAAAAAATTTTGTTACCACTCTTAGGCCTATCGCAGTAATCTTCTGATAGTCAATTGCGAAAATATTGTTCATGTTATGCTAATATTATATAGATAGACTACACCTCATGTGAAAAAATCATCAAAGTCAGTGCAATAGTGCTCGAGTAAATCTACATCATTCGCACGACCGAACACCCGTTAATAGTTTTTATTAATTTTATTAATTTACTTATTTCCTTTTTAGAGAAAGTACAGCTAAGAGCTGTTACATACGATGACGCAGTGACGGAGCAGCAGACGTCAGTCCGTCAATCCGCACCGTGTGAGTTTCTACGTGCGGTTTCTTACAACTCCTTGCTACACAAATGACGGACTGACGTCTGCCGCTCCGTCAGTGCGTCATCGTGTGTGATCCCACTAAATAACAGTTTGAATTAGGGATAAGTATAAAGAAAAATTGATAGTCAGATGCTGACAATAAGTTCCCACATGTTTTCCTCACAGTTTCTTTTTCATTTATATGAAGTGACTATAATAGTGTTCAGGGTGTACTAAGGATGGCAACCCTATTTTTCAGGCTTCTCGACCTGTCATTTCCGATGGAATATTGTATGTTTACCTACACATATGAGCGCAGAAAACTTTTACCTGGATCTTGTAATATCGTCGCGCGCGCAAATTACTCCCGCCATCGCCATTTTGTTCTTTTTTTGGCGGTTAATTTTATGTGTTTGAGTAAAAAGTGATGTATCCTCTAGCCTGCATGAGAAAGGATGTGTGGATGTATTATTTTCTTAATAGGTAGGTGGGTGGATGTAAATTAGTTGTTTTTAGTACCTTTGTCATTGTGAAGATAATTTATTACGCTAGGTTTGTCGGCCGTATAGGTACCTCAGTGATAGTGAAAGCAAATATTTGTACCCAAGTCATGAATGTAAAAAAAAAACAATTGCATCCTAAAGGGTGGTTGTTAAAGATTCTGCCCACCCTGGGAATAGCAACGTAAGTTAATGCACCCCTATTTTTTAAGTAACAATTAAATTTTGTACCTATACAGATAATGAAACTTTTGGGTCTAAGAACGATAAAAAAATGTAATTGATACCTTTAATTGGTTCCGTACAAACGGTATAAAAGTGCGATCATTCGTTTGATTTTCTATGGGAGATTAAAAAATATACACTGACATATTTCTACACTCAGAAATATGTCAGTGTATATTTTTTAACTTAACACTTGATGTTGTGAGTGTAGAAATATGTCAGTGTATATTTTTTAATCTCCCATAGAAAATCAAACGAATGATCGCACTTTTATACCGTTTGTACGGAACCAATTAAAGGTATCAATTACATTTTTTTATCGTTCTTAGACCCAAAAGTTTCATTATCTGTATAGGTACAAAATTTAATTGTTACTTAAAAAATAGGGGTGCATTAACTTACGTTGCTATTCCCAGGGTGGGCAGAATCTTTAACAACCACCCTTTAGGATGCAATTGTTTTTTTTTTTACATCCATGACTTGGGTACAAATATTTGCTTTCACTATCACTGAGGTACCTATACGGCCGACAAACCTAGCGTAATAAATTATCTTCACAATGACAAAGGTACTAAAAACAACTAATTTACATCCACCCACCTACCTATTAAGAAAATAATACATCCACACATCCTTTCTCATGCAGGCTAGAGGATACATCACTTTTTACTCAAACACATAAAATTAACCGCCAAAAAAAGAACAAAATGGCGATGGCGGGAGTAAAAAGGTATTTCCTAGATTTTGGTTCTCCTATAGGTACCAAATAATCTGACAATGTTCAAGTAATCGTTTTCAAGATAATCTTTGATTTATTTTATTGTTTACAAAACAAAACACGTCAAAAATTGCTCAATAATCAATTCTATTAACATGATATTAAGGTTCCAAGTCCAAAATTTTAAAGGTTGTAGTAAAACAAGAAATATATAAACAGTCCACGCATCTCAATAAAGGACGCAATAGCCCGGAGACAGACTCGACTTTTAGCTTGAGCACACAAAAACAACAGACCAAGTTACGCACCTGTCTAATTTATGTTTTGTGTCTGAATCGATTCACTATAGACATACTAACTTGTAGACGTATAAAGGCCTCCGCTCATTGCAGCGATTTTATCGAGCGATAATTGTTTCCAGTACATTTTGTATGGGGACGCGCGCGATCCTACACACTGCCGCGATATTATCGAGCGATAAGCGATAATATCGCTGCGATTTTGCGATAATTGTTTTCAGTACATTTTGTATGGGGACGCGCTCGATTCTACACACTGCCGCGATATTATCGCAACTCTTTCGACTACATTCAGTGGTGGGACGCATGCGTGACGCGAATCGCGGAATCGCTGCAGTGTGTAAGGTGTCGCGATATCGCTGTCGATAATATCGCTCGATAAAATCGCTCGATAATATCGCTGCAACGTGCGGAGGCCTTTATTTATTGAATCAAGCACCATTTTGCGGAAATCCATGACCTGGTCAGATCCACGATATGCCATGCTCCAACCGCTAATATTTGCTTCCTGTAAGTAACAACATTGCAAACTCATTTACGCAGGAGATTCTAACAAACAATATAACTGTATGAAAAATGTTACCAGTTCTGACACTAAATATTTTCCACCCTAATCTACAAAAGGGTACAAAAAAAAGTTAAAGAAGTCCATAGGGCAGTTGGTCTATGCGGTGAATGGTTAGATTGTACTGGCATTTACAAAGTAGGTTTAAAGTAACATGAACGCACGATTATGTCCTTCGTTACATTCTAAGTTATTGATAATTTTGTTGTGTGTTTCACTTATTATTAGTATCCGGATCTGCGTCAGTTTGTTAATGGTTCAGCCCTACGATCATTAGATAAACTTGTCAATGGTTAGTTTATGTCTTGCAGTGATCTAATTGGTACCTAACACACTTAAATGAGTATGAAAAATTGTAATTTTCTTTGTAGAGTGGACGTAATAAAACTAACATAGGGTTTAGAAGACCTTTCAACTAGGGTTGGCAGCTCCCATTTTAGATTTTAAAGGATTTGATAAGATTAAAAATAAAGGACATAGGATGAAAATAAAGGATATCGTAATATGTTTAGTAAAATATGCTGTTATGGTATCAGTAGCGACATTTATTAATAAATCAAATTTAATACGCAGTGTAACGTAGGTTGTCGTCAATCGAAAACAAGTAGGTAGTACGACATAATTAATATTTTTTGTATTTATAAGTAGGTATACTTGGTATTTCTTTTGGCAGCTCTAAGAGCTTCTGCGTTTTCTATAATGAAATGATGAAAATGTTTGCATTGCATATTGAAGTTCAATTTTATGCTGATGCAACTCATGGGTACGTATGCATTCTTTTCATACAAATCTTAAATTAATCCTAGCATTAAAACTGTACATTTGAACGAAAATCTGACTTCACACAAACATAGAGATAGTTTCTAGATTGTTCCTGAAAATTGTCATTGGCTTTAAAAAATGCGCGCTGCATACAAACGTACTATGGTGATATTTTCAATACTAACCAATTAAAGTCAATGAAATTTTGCAGGAATGATCTAGAAACAAATATCTATGCTTGTATGGAGTCCGATTTTCGTTAAAACATACAGTTTTAATTCTAGGATTAATTTAAGATTTGTATGGAAATCTTTGAGGCACTGTTACTTGAAAACTATACATTTTAACGAAAATCTGACTCCATACAAGCATAGAGATTTGTTTCTAGATCGTTCCTGCAAAATTTCATTGACTTTAATTGGTTAGTATCTGTGGTTAGTATTGAAAATATCACCATAGTACGTTTGTATGGAGCGCGTCAACAGTAATATACCCTTAATTGAAAATATCACCAGACTTCGTTTGTATGCAGCGCGCATTTGTGCTCTCTTAAAAACTCGAAGGCTTAATTTTGAACCTGTCTGGTATCGAAGCAGCTTCGTTTGCATGAAAGATGCTCCTCCACGGCTTGTTTGTATGTACAAAATAAAGACAGATGTAAAACACATCTTGTGTCCATAATACAATATATTTAAAGGTTATTTCTGATGGACAGGTATTGACAGGTGACTTACTCTATTGTTTTATCCATCTGCCTCAGAAGCTGTTCTTAATTATCTGTACTATAGATATCCTATAATAGATACTATAGGACTAATAAATAGTTATTTGTTATGCTAGGCTGCAAAGTTGTTTTTTGGCGCGAGTACTTGTATTGAAACCTGAGCTTATTCTTCTTTCTTATTTCTTATTTACTGCCCGAGGTTAGTAGCTATACTATTTTTCTCCTCTACGGAGGTGGAAAGCGGCAATTTCGTTTAGCGCAGCATTACGAATATAATATTATCCTAAAACTAAAATAAACTATAGGTAACTAAAATATAACTAGAACAAAATAACTAACATAAGGATAAAAACCGGAATATACAGGATACAGGGTGAATACAGGGTGTAAATACTGAAACCATGAAATCAGACCATCAAACTGAACAACTTTCACTATGGAGCCTACTTCAGGAAACGCGAAAAATATCAGCTGTCCCATACAAAACTGCTGTACCTACCCGACGCAAATGTATGGAACAGCTGATTTTTTTTCGTTTCCTGAGGAAAGTCCATAGTGAAAGTTGTTCAGTTTGATGGTCTGAGTTCACCGTTTCGGTATTTGCTAGGCTGTCACTTACACCCTGTATATTTGTTAAAGTATTGGGTTTTTATTTACTTTATTCGTTGTTTTTTATGTTAATATTATGTAAATTGTTCCTCACATTTCTAGCATGAAATGTCTTGGAAATGAAGCGCTCGATGGCGTAGTGGAGCTTCGGTATTGGAAACGATCACCGAAGTTAAGCAACGTCAGGTCCGGTCAGTCTTTGGATGGGTAACCGTTTAGTGGTATTTCATCTCGAGCGTTTCCGTGCTTCGGAAGGCACGTTAAGCAGTTGGTCTCGGATAGTACCGTCAGATGGCGTTGTGACTATTCGTTAAGCCAGGTCAGAGGCCTATTGGCGGTTTGAAAATTCTCTAAAAGCAAGGTGACCACTAACTTGCCTCCACCAACACGCACTGGGCCCGCGTGGTGGAGTATGGCCCACTCCCTCTCACCCTTATTTGTGAGTGGAGGCCTTTGCTCTGCAGTGGGATTCTACAGGCTATAACTTAGTAACTTTTAGTACAGGCTTTATCTTATCTAACCTAGAATACCTAGATATCTACAGCATTAAGTTAAAAGTTGACTTAGGTCTCTTGAAACTAAAAGGTCAAATGAGAGATGCGGGGTGTGTAACAGGGTTACTATTATTTACTTACAAAAGTAATTGCCTGAGAGGTCCGAATTTAATTTAATTAAACTATTCGAAAGGGTAGCTAAATAAACAAGTTTAGAGTAAGAGATAATAATGAACCTTGAATTCTCATACTCTATTTCAAATTGGGCTCGAAGAAAATAGAAGAATGTGGAGAAAAATAATAAGAGATAGTCTGACTACTCATGAAGCCTGGTTCGCACATCTGGCAAAGAATCGTGACAGAAGCTTATATAATGCTGCCCATTGACTTCTAAAATAATGGACGCCGGGTCTAGAACAAAATTCTCGAACATAAGCACAAACATAAGTACGTTGTCTGTAGTAATATAAACATTGAAAAATTGTAGTAGAGGAGAAAAATAGTATACCTACCTACTAACCTCGGGCAGTAAATAAAAAAGCAAACAATTACATGAGATGTGAGACCTTTCTTACTTTCCTGTCCTCGGTGTGTAATAATCTACTATTGCTTTATAGTAGATATAATCGATCGAATCTACTATTGCTTTCTTATTTACTGTCCGAGGTTAGTATACTATTTTTCTCCTCGACAGAGGTGGAAAGAAACAACTGCGTTTAGCGCAGCGGGACGACAATTGACGCTTTCCATCCCGAGGGGAGAAATAATTTATAACTGTTTTACTAAATAAATAAATTATATGACGTGAGTGCTTCTGTAAATAAGCAGCTAGTCAGTCAAGCTAGCTAGTTTTATCAGGTAATGATAAAATGGTCGTTACCTTTTGAAAGTAAATTCACTCTTTGCCAGAGGCTTGTTTTTTTCAAATAACAGATTTATTGGGATGTTTTTAAATGGAGAAAAGAATAGTAGAGACTACATTGCTCGTTTATTTTGATAGGGATGTAAGATTTTATTGGTTCTCACACCTTTTATTTTGACGCCAAAACTTTTGCTGTAAATGGCCAAAAATGAGTACCTATTATCATTTGCATTTTTGGAACTTTTCTAAATTGACCGTTCACGTAAAGACATTTTAATTCGCTGGTGGCCAAAACTGCCTCCGTGGTCTAATGGTTAGAGCATTGGGCTCTTGACACGGAGGTCGTGGGTTCGATTCCCACGGGGGGCACCTAGTGAAATGTCACTTTGTGCGTTTTTCCCCAGTTGGTTAGGACATTGCAGGCTGAGTCACCTGATTGACTGAAAAGAAAGATGATTCCGTGCTTCGGATGGCACGTTTAGCTGTTGGTCCCGGCTACTATCACCGGTGGTAGTAGTCGTTACATAAAAACCACGTCAGAGGCCGTAAGGCGGTTTGAATAAACTCTGACACCAGGGCTTTGCAGCCCACTCGATAAGAAGAAGTGGCCAAACATTTTTTCTCTCTCAAAAGTTTTTGAAACTTGGTTGAAATCCCTGTTATGATGTCAAATTAATTTTAATTTTCCGCTAAAAACTCAATTCTAATCAGAGTTGATTGACTAATGTTATGAATGACTGATAATTTTGTCCCATTTACATCATCACTACATTATGATGTCTGTCTCCTCACTATTAATAGATAAGATAAAATAACAGAAATAAAGAAAAAAAAATGTCTATACCTAGTAGGTACTTGTTAAAACTTTTTGTAATTTTTAAACTGTTAACTTTCAAATCTTGTTTTACGATAAAGTAGATACCTAAGTCAATTACTTAAACTATCGAAACCTATTATTAGCTTAAGAAGTTTTATAAGGGTCCTTCATAATAATGTTATGAAAAAAGACACTTTTTTAAGGGGATGATCTGACCGTCAAACTGAACAACTTTCTCTATGGCACTATAATCGAAATCGCGAAAAACATCTGCGGTTCCATACGTAGGTATACAAAATTTCGAGCTTTCGATGTTGGTCCCATAGAGAAAGATGTTCAGTTCGATAAGGTCTGACCTTAATACCATTAAAAAAGTGTCAGCATATCAAGAAGGACCCTGTGTACAGACAGGGCGTAACAAAACACCCTAGTTAGTTAGACCATCAAATTGAACAACTTTTACTATGAGGCCAACATCGAGAAAACAATAAAGAAAATCTGCTGTTTCATACAAAATTGAATATAGCTACCTACAAAACCCAAATGCAACTTCTCTACAGCAACAACACGTTCCGACACGACGCGGTTAAAAAAGAATTGACGTTAAAAGTGTGCTTCAGGCTCCTATATTGAATAAATAATTTTGAGTTCGAGTTCGAGTTTGAGTTTGCAACTTTTTCTAGGGCACTAACATCGAAATCACGAAAAAAAATACAAGTTAGACCCCGTATTATCCATGTTTATATTTTTTGTAAAGCTGTTTGATTTGTCAATAAATAAAAAATAAATAAATTTCAGTTAGGATTTCTAGAACTATGAAAGCCAAAAAAAAAAAATCGTAGTATTTTTCCCATTAATGCCTATCCACTTTTTTTTAATAAATATTTTCTCAGGGCAGTAAAAATAGTCAAAAAAGCGATAACGCGACGATATTTAAAAAAAAACAGGCCAACCAATAAATACCAAAGAATGTTTATATTACCAAACTACTGATAAATTACGACGTTACAAACGGGCAATAAAAAAAACTCCATGAGGTAGCATCTTGCCCCGATTTTTTGTTTCACACGCAACCCGTTTCGATTTTTTCGGTACCCGTTTTTTTTGGTATCCTATACAAACTTATGATTTCACTCCAAAATTATCTTACGCATCTTTCTCAAGCAACAATTAAGGTTCAAAATTGATAATCAAGTGTAAAATTTGCAGGCAAAATACTACAGATTTTTGTACTGACATCTGATTTGAAGAGGTCGCTCTTGTTTTGAATTCTTTTTTTAATGCCGGGTTTTGATGCACAGGTGTTTTGTGTCTGGTCTCCCTTTATTGGTTTCGGTATTTTTGACCTTTTTGCTAATTTGTTCGGATTTTATTAGACTGAAGGTGGAAATAACTCAGTAATTACTTACAAAAAAAAAAAACTCAAAACTCAAAATAATTTATTCAATATAGGAGCCTGAAGCACACTTATTAAACGTCAATATAAAATACCGTCATTGGTTTCACAACCTAGAAACGACAATTCAAGTTAACGCCATGTATATCTAACATTTTGAATTATAAAGTTAAGGCTGCAAATGTGACTACAATGTGTCATTCTTGTTTTTTGGAAATATTGTTTAATTGTTAAGAAACAAAAAAAATACGATTGGGGGCAGCACAATATGCTCGGTAGGCTCTTAACCAATAGATGGTGTCGTCTATCTGACCTAATTGCAACTATGCCGTGACCTTTTAAAACGATCTTCTAGACTAGAACTACATCAATACATAAAACTAACTGGAGTTAAAGTTAAATGTCGGAAGAGGATTTCTATCCATTGCATTTCTTTACCAATGTGCATACATAAGTAATGATGATGATGATGTTGGATTCCTAGTAGATTTCGACTACGGTGACTACTAATCTTTTAAGAAAGAAAAGTAGTACGCAGGATATATAAAAGTAATTAAGTGTAAAGTTTGAAGCGCTCGTTGGCGTAGTGGAGCTTCGGTATTGGAAAGATCACCGAAGTTAAGCAACGTCAGGTCCGGTCAGTGTTTGGATGGGTGACCGTTTAGTGGTATTTCATTTAGAGCGTTTCCGTGCTTCGGAAGGCACGTTAAGCAGTTGGTCTCGGATAGTTCCGTCAGATGGCGTTGTAACTATTCGTTAAGCCAAGTCAGAGGCCTATTGGCGGCTTGAAAATTCTCTGACAGCAAGGTGACCACTAACTTGCCTCCACCAACACGCACTGGGCCCGCGTGGTGGAGTATGGCCCACTCCCTCTCACCCTTATTCGTGAGAGGAGGCCTTTGCCCTGCAGTGGGATTCTACAGGCCGATGGCCGGCCGAAGAGTTCTTGAGTGGCAGCAACATACCGTAAAGCTCAGCGTTGGTAAGCCCCTCACAATTTAGACCGACGACCTGGTGAAGGCTGCGGGAACCCATTGGATGAGGGCAGCGCAGGACCGGTCGTTGTGGCGATCCATGTCCAGCATAGGACGTCTATCGGCTGATATGATGATGATGATGTTCTGTTTGTACCATGTAATGCCCTGCTTCTAATAGCATCACACACCTGATGAAGATTACTAAATCTCATTGTGAATACTTTGGTGCAATTGAGGATGTCTTCCATGGAAGACACGTCCTGAGGGAGTTTTTGCGGAGCGAGACCCTCAGGAGACAGGTTGTTTGACGGCTTGCTGTCTTTTAGCGCTTTCACATACGATGACGCATTGGGGGAGCGGCAGACGTCAGTCCGTCATTTGTAAAGCAAGGAGTCGTAAGCAACCGCACGTAGAAGCACACACGGTGACGCATTGACGCACCGGGTGTGGTTCTATGGACTGACATCTGCCGCTCCGTCAGTGCGTCATCGTGTGTGATCCCACTTAAGTGCGTTCACACATAATGACGCACTGCGTGACCGTGTGTGCTTCTACGTGCGGTTTCATACAACTCCTTGCTTCACAGATGACGGACTGACGTCTGCCCCTACATCAATGCGTCATCGTGTGTGATCCCACTTAAGTGCGTTCACACACGATGACGCACTGCGTCACCGTGTGTGCTTCTACGTGCGGTTTCATACAACTCCTTGCTTCACAAATGACGGACTGACGTCTGCCCCTACATCAATGCGTCATCGTGTGTGATCCCACTTAAGTGCGTTCACACACGATGACGCACTGCGTCACCGTGTGTGCTTCTACGTGCGGTTTCATACAACTCCTTGCTTCACAAATGACGGACTGACGTCTGCCCCTCCGTCAATGCGTCATCGTGTGTGATCCCACTTAAGTGCGTTCACACACGATGACGCACTGCGTCACCGTGTGTGCTTCTACGTGCGGTTTCATACAACTCCTTGCTTCACAAATGACGGACTGACGTCTGCCGCTCCGTCAATGCGTCATCGTGCGTGATCCTCTTAATAACGGATGTTGCAATTGTTCCTTGGCTACACCTACTTCGGCTGCAACCAAGGCAAGTTATCACTTTTACAGGAAAACGATCCATTTTGGAACTTTTGAACGAGAACGATATCTTTCTGTTGTTCTTGTCTGTTGAAATGAAAAATCAAACAAAATACGATTCCGAAAACTCAAATTATCTAAAGAAATACGACGTCGGTTCAAACGTTTTCACAAGCCCGAATTCATGAACATTCCAATTTGCTTCGAAAATAAGGAAAATCATGTTGGTTATTTAAAATAATTTTGAGCCAAACCAGGGTAATTTTGATGATTGCTGGTAACATTTTTAGGGTAAGATTCAGATGATCAAATTGAACAACATTGACTATGTGAGCAACATGGAAATCATGTAAAAAACAGTGTTGTTCGCTGACTTCTATATTTACAGGATATTCGACTAGTAATATTTCAGCTATCCATAATTGCTCCCTTAGTTAATGTTGTTCAGTTTGATCATCTGAACAAGGGCCTGAAAAAAAGACGGACGTAATGTGTCACTAAAAAGATGTGAAGCATGCAAGGTCCTACATTTTCGTTTGTTCTACAAGGGAGCTACACTCACACATATGCATTAGCTCTATGCTTAAGGTGTTATTACACTTGGCTAAATTTAGATTCTAACAAGAGGGACAGAGCTATAGGTTAGAACGAGCCGTTGTAAGTACCTCCTTTTTAACCGATAGCTCTGTCCCTCTTCTTAGAATCTAAATTTAGCCAAGTGTAATAAGCCTTTTAGATCCTACAACCCGCCCGCGCGACAGTACCTCAGCACGCACACAAATATAAATGGGTGCTTCACTCGTGATTAGACGAGATTACGTCCGTCTTTTTTTCAGGTCCGTGCAACTAAACAATTCCTGAAAATTTGGCTAGTGATCCAAAAATAAACCCGTATTGAGTAGGTAGTTAAGTATGAAATGACAAAGTTTCCAATAAATTAAAAAACAGATAAGTTCTTAGTTGCATCAAAGTTTCTACGCACTCTGAAAAAGAATGGAGATCGTGAATATTATGTCGAATTGAAGATATTTAAAGAAAATGTTTCTTTTTGATTATTGTTTTGCTTGCCAATGTTAAGCAAAACAATAGTTATTTGTTATGCTAGGCTGCAAAGTTGTTTTGTGGCGCATCCTGAGCTTATAGCGAAGGTTTCAAAGGTACGAGACGCAGAATAACTTTGCAGCCGAGCGAAACACACAACTTTTCACCTCACAACAGCGAGGAAAAAAGTGAATTGCTAAAGAGAACATCATTTTAAAAAGTTTTTTTTTTCGTACTGGCCAGTGACATGACATAGTTATTAATGCATTTTCAGTAGACTGGCGGTATAGAAAAATATTGAATAGACAGATTCGAATTTCAAAAACTCTTTCCACGCTAGCGGATAAAATGCACTTTTGCACTCAGATTTCGAATGATAAACAGAATCTTTTCGAGCTTGTGAGGTGAAAATGTTTCTTTTTATAAAATTCGAAACAAAAGGTATTCTATTTATAAATTGGTCGGAGGTTCGATCGATTTATAAATAGAAAACCACCCCGTTGCACCGAAAAAAAAAACAGCAACAAGACAACAGGAATTCAAATTCAGAAGGCATCGTACCAACCACATAGCCCTTGTCAGTTCAACGGTACGAGCCTCACGCAGGCTCTGCTACCCGGGCCGTTTTACTGATCAGCTACCTCCCCCTCACCCCTCTCCGCTTTTCCCCCGCGCAGCTTCTACCCCCACCCTCGCCTTGCCAGGCAGATCGCTCGACGCGCTCACGGACGTCGGACGTGCGTCGAAAGCGCGCGCGAAAAAGCACACCTGTAGAGTTTTCGGGCTTAGAGAAAAGGACAACAACAGTGCGTAAAAACAGTCTGTCCTCTTTCCTTTGGTGTGCGTTCGATTTTGTATATTTTGTTTTCCGCGAAGTGCTTTTGAAGGATTACAGTGATTTTTCAGTGTTACATGTATTGTGAATGGTGTGTGGATTGTTTTATTTTCTTGGTACAACGAAAATTTTTATGAATGAACGGTGGACCGGTTTGAGACCGGATGGTTTAAATTAAAACGCGAACCAGTCTGGACGGGCCCAATCGCCGATTTCCGCCGATACAAGTTTGCCGTGGGAGTAAATACAGCCTCTTTTTTTTTATTCGTTGTTAATGATGTTTTTTGAGTGGGAACGGATTAAGGAGTTTTGAATTTAGAATCCTCTTTCGATAGCGTCTTTTTTAATTAGATTCGAATTTTAAAATCGACTAGGATGTTTGTCTTTATGGCTTTTTTCGTATCTCTTTTAACGTGGAATCGTATTAGGCGGGGGAAAGCTTTTAACTGGAAATAGGTTTTGCTGGAAAATGGGGCGGTTTTGTAGATTTAATTATCGGAAAACCTCATTGAGTTATCCTGTTCCGTGCTTCCAATCAATGTTTTCTCCTCGTGTGTCGCGTAGGGTATTAAGATAATTGATTTTTTCTTACGTTAATGGAGAAAAAAAAAAGGTTTTTTAAAGATTTTTATTTAAATTCTCGGGTGTGTAGAAAAAGTTTGGATTTGGTTTTCGTCATTTTTGTAGGTTGGTATAGAATTCCTGAAGTTTTTTTTTTTTCGAAATTTTGAGGGTAGGAAAATGTTTGATTAGGTAGGTACCTATTTATACGTACCTTAATTAGTCTAATTGGACGTTATAAAGTTAAGTTCATGAATTAATAGGTAGGTATCTAAAATGACAGTTTACTCTATAAACAATAACCAATTGTAAACCGGAACTAAGTGGGAATTGGTTATACATATAATATAGGTAGGTACCTACATCTTTACAATTCAGTTTCAGCTATGAAGGTATATTTAGTCTTATAATGTTACCGTTAAAAACTGTCAAAAGTTAACTTAACAAAAACTTTGTACAGTTAACTACATTTTCATAACTTTTATTCAAATTGCATTCTAAAGAACTTCGATAATTTTTTTTAAATTTCATCCTTCGAAAATTTCTTCAAAAAACAAGCAGCACATGCTTCGTCATTCATCATCATCATCAGCCTTTATAGTCCTATGCTGATAAGAACTCTTTACTTTATCTCTTCTACAACTTTCAATTTAAGAAAAAAACTTTTTTTTAATTATTTAAAAAAACATGCTGTAGCATCTAAATCATAATTATCATCCAATCAGAAATCATCAGAGGTATGGACACTAAATCATGACAGTCCGGGTTCGAATCCGCACAGACCACATGCCATGTACCAATGAGTTTTTCTAACTAATGTACCTACATAATACCGACTGCTCTCAAACGGTGAAGGAAAACATCTTGAGGAAACCTGCATGTATACGCTGAAGAAGAAATTCCGATGCGTATGTGAAGTCTACCAATCCGCATTGGGCACGCGTGGTGGACTAACGCCCATACACCCTCCCTGAGGGTAGTCCTGTGCCCTGCAGTGGAACGTATATAGGTTGATGATGATGATGTCCTCGTGCCCTTATTCGGGGTCGCTGCAATTATGTCCTGCTTTTATTAATTTCGATGTCTCTCAAATATCAAAATAGGAAGGCAATAAAGAAATAAGTCCTGACAAATTCAAATGAAAAACCATTTAATTTAAATGGCTATTTTAGAAATTTCTTCACGATAAAAAAAAGTTTTACCGAACATTAATAAAAAGTTTTTGGTGGATGTACGAAAACGGATAGCAATAAAAAAAAAATAGGGATCTAATAACACTCATTCTATCCGGCATCGTTGAAATTTCAAAAATGTCGCCCAAGTTCATTTTTGAGAAGAGCTGACGACTTGTAGGTAAATGAGTAGATTTTTCTGACTAATTAATGTCTAAGTTCCATAAATATGATATGTAATTTGATATACCTTACACGGAGAAAAAAATAGTTAACCATGTTGACTTGGATAATAATTAACATACATTCTAGCTTAAAGACAAGAGATTTTAGTAAAATTTTCTAGAATTAGACTTACAAAGACTTGTATTCAATCAGAATATTAGTACCTAAATTAAAGTTATCGAAAATTAGACATTATGAGATCAGTAAATTATTTAGTTAGTATCTGTAAAAGTCACGGGCAAATATAGCACATACATAGGTACATAAAATCAAAATAAATATAAATAAATGTTTACACATAGTCACACAGTCTATTTAGTCCCATTTAAAGTACCAGAATAGTCTGGACTTATATTATTATGATGATTAGAGAACAACACATAAATATCTGATCACCATACACATATTTGATGCTATTGAACTTAAACAAAATGTTGTTACAATCTCTAAGCCCCACTTGCGTCAACCACGGGTTAGCAATTAACTCCGGATAAAATTCTCTTTCAGTTGTTTTTCTATACAAAAAATGATGGGTTACCAAATTAACCTGGAGTTTATTGCTAACCCAGGTTGGCTCAAGTGGGGCTAATTCTGTTAGATTTATCTAAAAACTGTTGTCTAAAAAATAATAAAACTATGCGAACTGCGACTGATGATTCTATTATGCGAATTCTTTTTTATTTATTTCTTTTTCTTTCTTAACATATTTTTTTATTCTTAACATTTCTTTTTCTTCTTTTCTTTCTCTTAATATTATTAAGAGCTTCTGCGCGTACGAAGTAGCGGACACAGCTAGTAAATTAATTTTATAATTAGTTACTGTTTTTTTTCTCTGTGTCAAAAACATAGCTACAGTCACACAAAACTAATTTCACTTAAGTAACATAGAATCTAACTGCGACTTCAAATGACATCGTTGGAACTAAACCGTGCGGAAACACGAATGACTTTAATCTCATTTTAAAAGGATAGTAGTTCAAGCACCATTAGAACTGGAGCTCACATTAGAATGATAAAAGCTTTGTGACTGCTGCAGTCATAATCTCACGACCACTTACTTTTCGGGGTAGTAAGAGACTTTGCTCCAACTATACCACAAGCCTATTGTGACTGATAATAAAATGTCTATTTAATGTTCGCGTTTTACTTGAAAACGATTGCACCGAAATTGATGATTCCTTTAGATATGAGATAACGATTTTTTTTGTAAAGCTTTTAGTAGAATATAAAACTGCCACGTTGCTTAGGGCTTTAGGACGTAGACATTAAAAAAAACAAAAAATATATTTCTATAGGTACATGTAAAGTTCCGTGACCAACAGACAAGACAGCCTAAACCACTGAAAATAGAAAGAAGAAATTTGAAATGCAAAGGTTTTGGGTTTCTACAAATGATTTTTCGAAAATCCACTCCAAATGGGGTGCAACGGGCTGGTAAAGTTTTTGGTATCGCGTAGTCGTTGGGCATAAATATTAGATGAAATGTATTTATGGATAATCCACTTATTTAAGTTATTCAAAGTTTGTTGATAACAGATAATATATAGGTACATATTATGTACACATAACCTAAAGAAAAGACAAAAGAAAAACAAAACTTATACCTACTATAAATAAAAAACATCCTCTAAATTAGAGCCGCTTACCGATAAGGGTGCCAGCGTTGTCTCTTTGTATGGCCAGACCGATTCGCTGGCCGATGTAGTTTGTTTGAATTGTGAAACATGGATGTTCTAAGGTTTCAGAATATGACTACCCCCTCGGGGAATATAGTCGTGAGCATATGCTACGCTTGAATTATCCAAATAGGTGGCAAAATTTATTCATTTTACAATTAAAGACACTAAAAAGGCAGAAATAACAAATTACAAGTTAATAACATCAAATTTCTAAACAATATTGTACATAACCAGTTAGCAATAACGTAGGACGTCAACCTACACAAATGATTACATAGTCAAGGTAATATACGAAGTTTAGAGAAAGAATTGAAACGTTTTTAATCAACTCAAATGAGATACTGGAAAACATTTGTTAAAGGATGTAGAACTATTAGTAACTAATGTTTATTAAATGCTGTACGTAATAGCAGGGAAAGAGGTGTGATATTATAGATCTATATATGATTATATTATTTTTACTCCTATACATAAAAACTAAATACCACTTACACACATATAGAAATCATTATTTTATTTTATATCATCCATCGCTGTCCCATTGTTGGGCAAAGGCCTCCCTCCGTTGTCTCCATGCGTCCCGGTTTTACACTTCGTTAGGCCAGTTCTTCAAGAAGCCATCGCTTTCGTCCCGCCACCTTCTTCTACCTACTCGTAGGTCTGCCTCGGCGCCGATTTTATTTTACTGTGGACCAGTTAAAGAAATTATAAAATATAATAATAAGACTAAAAAAATAAAATGAACTTACCATAATTATAATAAAATGTCTTGAAATTAAGAATTAAGAAATAGGTAAACATTAGGTAGGTATGCCTTAAAGTTTCTGAACACTCCAAAAAAGGGTCCTAGACTTGAGTTTAATTAAACAGGATACAAATATAAATAAGTTATATACTTGAGTGCTTCAGCCCATCAAAAAAGTTTACTTATATTGGGACGAATAATCGGTTGTTCCATAGAAAATGTCAAGTATATAAGTAAGTAATATAGTTTGATCGAATCGGGCGCTGCAATCGACTATAACCTTTAATGTCAGTGTTCCAAGTACAAATATTAGTTCCAATGATTTTCCGCAACATGGCGAGGTTTTTTATTTTTTCTGATCGGGCTTTACCAAAACAATTGGTTTAACTAAAACATTGGCTATACAATTCTGTTCCAAATTGGCTGGTACAAATTAAAGGGGCGTTTCCGCTATCAGCCTTTTACTGTACAATCTGGCTTTTGTCATTCGGATAGATTTTATTGACTCGTACAATGTTGCTATATCGAATTACTTACGAGGTCAAATCGAATTTGGAACATTGATTAGATAAAAAAAAATTATACCTAACTGTAATTTTCTTCCTCTATGTAGTCTGTGCTGTTGTTAATATTTAAGAGCCTTTTTACGCTCCTTGGCACCCTGATCACAACTTACTACCCGACTGCGCGGCGCAAAGGAAGGGTAATGTGTTTAACAGTTTATGGTTCTATGTTTATACACACGTATAACAGAAAATAAGAGCGTAAATTATGTAAAAGTCACTCATTAATCAATTCCAAGTTCGTCCTTAATCAATATAAAATACTTTGCTTTCTAAACAAAATTGATTACACTTGTACTTATTCCCTACCCAAGTACCCCATTCATTACCTTGAAGATACAATCAAGTACTGATTGAGTACGAACAGTTAGACCGGTCTTGTGATAATTTTCTAGATGTATCGGTAGCAATTTCTTATGAATGCCGTTGATTATTAGTTTTGTATTTCTCTCGCTTGTTACCTTACTTTGTATGGAAATTATTATGTAATCAGTATTTTTCTTCTCTGCTACTAGTTACATTATATTATACTCGAGTATTGTATACTCGAGATATCTAAAAGCTATCGTGATATATTTAGTTTACATTACTTATAAAGAAGAAAGAGAATAAATTCTGATACGTATGTGAAGTCTACCAACATAAAAATGGTAGGAAATCTGATATTGACAATAAAATTAGCTGTTCCATATAATCTGCAATATTCTACATCTACCTTAATATGCTGACAGTTTTTTAAGAGGATGATCAGACCGTCAAACTGAACAAATTTCTCTATGGAACCAACATCAAAATCGCGAAAAAAAAAATCAGCCTTTCTATACAAAACTGCAAACGGCTGATTTTTTCTTCGCGATTTCGATAATGGTCCCATAGAGAAAGTTGTTCAGTTTGATGGTCTGATCATCCCCTTAAAAAAGTTTCAGCATATTAAGAAGGACCGTGTATAACTGTTTACTAAAATTAAAACTAAATGCTCACGACTATATACCCCAAAGGGGTCATCATCATCATCATCAAATCATTAAAATCCAAGGGGGTAGTCAGAGATATTCTGAAACCTCAGACCTCCGCGTTTCACTAGAAAATAAAATTTGCTGTTCCATATAATCTGCAATCTGCAATATCCTACATAATCATACTTAATATAAGTCTGAACTAGATTCTGGAGTACGATTTTTGAAACTCATTTGGTGAGCTCAGAAGTTGAAAATTTCAAAATTACTATGGAGATATGCGTCATTCTACTGCTTATTTGACTCTCTTAAATCATACTTCAGGAGTGCGATTTTTGAATGTCAAATCAGCAGTAGAAAGATGCGTACCTATGTCCATAGTAATTTTGACATTTTCAACCGCTGAGCACGGACTTGAAAAAAAGACGGACGTAATGTGCCACTAAAAAGATGTGAAGCATGCAAGGTCCTACATATTCGTTTGTTCTACAAGGGACCAACACTCACACAGATGCACCAGTTCTAGGCGTAGGTCCTACAACCCGCCACCATTTTGTACCGCGCGACAGTTGATCTGATCAGCACGCACACAAATATAAATGGGTGCTTCACTCGTGATTAGACTAGATTACGTCCGTCTTTTTTTCAGGTCCGTGCTGCTGAGCTCACCGAATGAGATTCAAAAATCGCAATAGTACTTTAAATGGTACCAGATAATTTGTGTGACAATGTCAAAAATATTTAATTTATTATTTCTAGACTGATATATTATCTCAAACTTTTTCTTAAAGTATCTGTTTTATTAGAGTAAAACAAAGTCTTGTCGTATTCCATACGTTTGAATTACGCAAGGATTAAGTAGTTTGTCTGCGCCCTGGTGGCCAAATCTGTGGGGGGATTATTTATTTTAGTAGTGACACAGATAAAACATATGTGTCAAAATGTTGAAACTTTAACCACTTGTTAATTATCGTTTAGGTTTACAAAGTTTTTTTATCGTTGTAAAATTTCCAGCTGTCACATCCCTAGTTTTTTTCATTGGTCATATCATGTTTTAGCTTTCTGTGAATGTTGTTATCTCTTTTAAGGGTATATTATTCGGAGCGCGCTTCATACAAACGTACTATGGTGATATTTTCAATACTAACCAATTTAAGTCAATGAAATTTTGCAGAATAAATGAGATTTTACTTGTATGGAGTCAGGTTTTCGTTTAAATGTATAGTTTTTAAGTTACAGTGCCTCAAATATTTCAATACAAATCTTAAATTAATCCTAGCATTGAAACAGTATATTTTAACGAAAATCTGACTCCTTACAAGCATAGAGATTTGTTTCTAGATTGTTTCGGCAAAATTTCATTGACTTTAATTGGTTAGTATTGAAAATATCACCATAGTACGTTTGTATGCAGCGCGCATTTTTGCTCTCGGAATAAAATTCTCTTAAAAAAACATCCTAGGGAACTAATACAATTTCTTCAGAATGTTGACTTATATCAGTTTTATGTAGGTATTAACTTAGATCTTAGAAAACAGTTCCATAACTGACTGACAGAGATAACGCACAGTCTTCCAACGTTTTTATAAAAATTAAAAAGGAATTTTCTAAAATTATATCGTGCAACGGATGTTGAAATTTTTCAAAATCCACGCGGGCGAAGTTGCGGGAAAAAGTTAGCATTAAAGAAAAATGTAGATTGCTGTAAAATATAGGGTTCTCCTTAATAAATATTGAAACCGTCAAAAAAAATCAGCTGTCCCATACAAAACTGCTGCGTATGGGACAGCTGTATTTTTTTCGCGATTTCGATGTTGGTCCCATAGAGAAAGTTGTTCAGTTTGATGGTCTGGTACTCCCCTTAAAATAGTTTCAGCTAACTTTGTTACACCTTATACATCCATTACTATCATTATCACTGACATATACTCTAGCGATAGAGAAGCTCGTTCAAACAAAACACCATGTCACACAAAACAACACAAAATGACACATTGCCGTCTGTCAATGCCGTAGTGACGAAGTTAACTCAGGAACATCAATGCGGTGCGCCCACCGCATTCAAGTGGAACATGTTGCTTCTATGAAAGGGCCTGTCTATCGCTAGAGTATGTGTCATTGATCATTATGAATAGATATTAGAAATAATTCATAGTTACTTTTCTACATTTTATTAGAGCAATCAAGTCAAATTGAACAGACAAATTCGATGCAGACAGAATCACGTGCTGACATAAAAACCACCATATATTAAACAATCGATCCAACTAAACAACTTGCTTAGGTCAGTCACTTATGCAAATAAGCAAAGCCTTCGAGCTAAAAAGGCTTGGGCTGGCTCAATTTACCTAATCGTCTTTTGCAAGTAAGTTGACGACTTGTTCGTTTATAAATAGCTGTTTTTTTTTCGCTACAGGGTGTTAGAGTAGACCATAAAGGTATATACTACAGGAATAGAGCAACAAACATCAGTTGTCAAATGAAACCTTTTTTGGATGTTTTTTGGCGACTATTCGCAGGCAAAAATTCTAATGCATAAGCATATGCTCACGACTATATTCCCCGAGGGGGTAGTCAGAGATATTCTGAAACCTCAGAACATCCACGTTTCACCAGTAGTACCGAAACTTTGTCCAGTGTGACGGGGGCTGAACCCGTCGCCACTTCTAATGGACAGTGGATACAATACATGCCTCGAAATTGAAGCATGCAGGTTTCCTCACGATGTTTTCCTTCACCGAAAAGCCAGTGGTGTTACAAATCGTACATAAATTCCGAAAACTCATTGGTACGAGTCGACATAGACGGGGATCGAACCATCGCCTCCTGCACGGCAGGCAAGGTTACTCGCCACTGGACCACCACGGCGTACAAATTCTAATATTGTCTATAATTATGAGTCTAACGTGAAATTGTGGATAAATTAATGAAGTAGTGTGAGTATATTTCATAAAATTATCTACGATTTCACTTTAGTCACGGAAACCGAATTGTAAAAATTTATTAGTGACTAATAACGGTTCTATTGCCTCGCGTCACGTATCTCTTTCTATTATACAGTGGTGCTGCTAGGTACATCTCGCTCACTCAGCTGTATTGTTCCTCTATTCCTGGTATAATACCTGTATGGAGTAGATAGTTAAACTACTTTAATGGAAGATTGTACTCATGATTGTGTACAACTTTCCCAAAGGAACATAACGATGGAAGAATCAGGGGCGGATCCAGGATTTCATGTTGGGGGGGGGGCCCATCGGCCAACTCGGGCCACGTATTAAGATTAAAAGAAATTAAGAGAGCTCATTTCTTTACTCGGCCTCAAAATTCAGAGGTTCGTGGGGGGGGGCCATGGCCCCCTGCCCCCCCCCCCCCCCTGTATCCGCCACTGGGAAGAATCAAAACAATCTATAACAAGAATACTATTTTTCACCCCTCCGGGCTAAAAGCGACAACTTTCGTCGCGCTGCGCTAAACGAAGTTTTCGCTTTCCGCCTCTGTCGAGGAGAACAATAGTATACTATAACCTCGGGCAGTAAATAAGAAAGCCTCAGATCACATATTTGTTTGTGATGACATATTACATAAGATCTGAAACCTTTCTTACCTTCCTGCCCTCAGCGTGCAATCTACTTTTACAGGACGTAAAAAAGGCGTTTCAAAATTGAGGCATTATCTGCTTGGGATGATTCGTGATGTAGGTAAAATTACCCTAAAAAAGGTGTTCTTCTTGTAGTGCCATGTCTTATCGGAGGTTATGAGGCTATTCGGACTCTGGCGACTGCAGCTCTGTAGGGCTATTGTGTAAGCTTCCGATTATATCGTTTACGAAATCGATAACGTTTTATGACTGTCCTAGCCAATTTTTAAATAATATTTTGTTTCTGTGATCATCGTGTTCATTATCTGAGATAAATTAACTAAATATTACGAAGCAAAATCGCCAAGAACTGCTAAAACACCGTGTCGATTTGATACCGATTGAATCGGGTATAGTTACACGATAACCCCCCTGAACAGTGAGGTGGGTATCGAACCATTCACACAGATTCTTAAGCCAGGAATTTCTTCTTCTACATGGTCGTCTTCCCAAAAAAGATGCAACCGTCACTAAGGGACTAATATTTAAAAAGGGAGAGAAAAAAATCTCATTTTCCATACATCCTTTTTAATATGCTGACATTTTTTAAGTGGATGATCTGACCGTCAAACTGAACAACTTTCTCTATGGCACCAAATTCGAAATCGCTGTTCTATACAAAAGCTGATTATTATCGCGATTTCGATGATGGTCCCATAGTAAAACCCAAACATCAAATAAATACATTGTATATTAAACATGATTCACTTTCTATTATGTTTTCTTTTAATTTACAAAACCTAATAGAAGTTTTAGTTCTTTTACTAAAAAGGTAGAACTTTAAATTAAATAAGAAATAAGTATTTTTGCTTTAGAATAGAGCTTTTCAGAATAATTTATTCACATGGTTTGGTCCTTTTCTAGTGCTTGAATAAACGGTCAAGATTTTCATTTGTTGGTTTTTGAAATTATTTCTCTTTTAGTTTGTGTTTTAATAAATTTCTGTTGGTAAGTGTATAAATAATGTAAATGCATATTGTACTGCTATAAAAACAATTGGAGAGTTGATACAAATATACAGAGTGAAATTGATATCATTAGCATTCTTTTAAACTAAGAGTCTACACATCAAATTGAACAACTTTTACTATAGGAGCAAACCGATCGAAACAACAAAAAAATCTGCTGTTGCATACATTTGAGTCGGTTGGTTGTCCGGTTGGTTTGCTCCCGTAGTAAAAGTTGTTCAGTTTGATGGGTAGACTCTCAGTTTAAAAGGATGCTAATGATATCAATTTCACCCTGTATAGTAGTGACGCGAGGGACTTGTCGTAGGAAATATTAAATGTTAACATGTATAAATACATCATACATGTTTTATACAGGTAAAATTTAAAATAAAATAAAAAAGTCACAGCCCTTAACTACGTACGATCTATAAACAAGTTCTCTAGCAACGATTTGTATTAAAAATAAAAGTGCGTTGCCACAGAGCACCGTATACAAATTCCGCTCGGTGATTAGACTACTAACACTCAGTTGCAGAAACATTTATTAAAGTTCTTCCTTTTAGAAACATTTAGAAACATTTATTAATCCTCTTGCTAGCTTTTTCTAAGTCAACAAGACAAAAAGTGACAGCAAGACTATGCTTTTCTAGCGTATGAGAGCTTTACGAGATAAGGTAAGGATACGAAAGAGTCGTTTTTAGCGACAAAATTAAACATTGCCTGCAATTTTATTTTTTTTAATTGCCAAGGCTAAGGTTTACCTTCATTAAATTTCCTAGGAGGCCTAATTTAATAAAGCCCCAACGTAATGAAAATGTGAAATAATCACTTACTTTAAAACCTTAATAAATTGTATGTCTCTTGTCAGTTGATAAATAACTTTACATTACACCAGCAAACCATAGTTCAAATCTATTAAGCCGTTTGGTTGTGATAACCTCTCAAACGAATTTAAAAACTAGTAAATATCTCGTAAATTTATCACAAAGGTTGTATTTGTCATATCAACAGCAGCCTATGAACGTCCCATTGTAGGCCTCATGCATGTCTACCCTCAGGGAAGGTGTATGGGCGTTAATCCACTACGCGTTCTCAATCCCGATTCGGGACCTTTACATAACGCAAAAGAATTTCATCAGGATGTTTTTCTATACCGTTTGAGCTTCGCGTAGCTTTTTTCATACTTAAGGTGGTTGCAGAGTGGTCAATTTCATACAAAACTTTGTCGTAGAACACTCGTAGACAGTTTTAATAAAAGTAATGTATTATATATGGAAAAATATCAAATAATATTTACAATTTATAATAAAATTACGAAGATATCAAGCTTTAAAATTATTAATACAAAATTTCAAAGTCTTATATCTTCGTAATTCTATTATAAATCTTAAATGTTATTTGAGACGCGCAATCTAGATTTTCTACCCTACTTTTCCATATATAAAACATTACTTTTATTAATACCGTCTACGAGTGTTCTACAACAAAGTTTTGTATGCAATTGAAAACTCTGCAACTACCTTAACCTTATCATTTTGTATCTATAAAACGCCGTGCGTAGTATTCGTTGCTCTGTGTACTTATCCAACCTGTTTCAAAGCCTTATAAAGTAACATCCGGTGACTTCGCTCGCCTTAACCCTTTCTTTTTAAGTTTGTTTTTATAAGTTTATTGATTGCCGTTCGCTTTCGTGGGAATTTGTTGTTTTATAGGTAAACGTGTTTAGATCATTCGTTTTTATTTATGCTGAGTTAACGATTTGTCTCTTTTATTTACGTATTTGCTCTGTGATATACATGTTTGTCTCTCTTTGATGTGATATTGTGAACATAAATATATTGTATCTACATACTTTTCCTCGCAAATAGCTTTTAGTTGTACCAATGTTTCTAATTTCCTCCAAAGTACCTTGCAGTTGTTGAAATGTTTTTGTTATCCTCCAAAGTAGCTTTAAGTTGCACCAATTTTTCAGATTTCCTCCAAAGTAGCTTAAAGTTGTACCATTTTTTCTGATTTCCTCCAAAGTAGCTTTTAAATGTAGCTATGTTTTTGATTTCCTCTAAAGTAGCTTTTAGTTTGACCAATGTTTCTGATTTTGTCCAAATTAGCTTGTAGTTGTAGCAAGCAATGTTTCTGATTTCCTCCAAACCTACCTTGTAGTTGTAGAAATGTTTCTGATTTCCTCCAAAGTAGCTTTTAGTTGTACCACTAGTACTAATGTTTCTGATTTCCTCCAAATTTGCTTTTAATTGTAGCAATGTCTTTTACGTAAGACGTGGTGGTCCAGTCCGAGTAACCTTGTCAGCCACGTATTGTACCCACTGTCCATTACAAGTGGCGACGGGCTCACTCCCCGTCACACGGACACTAGTTTCGGTACTCGTGAAACGTGGATGTTCTGAGATTTCAGAATATCTATGACTACCCCCTCGGGGAATATAGTCGTGAGCGTATGCTATGCTATTCTAATGTTTTTTTATTTCCTCTAAAGTAGCTTGTAGTTTCACCAATGTTTCTGATTTCCTCCAAAGTAGCTTTTAATTGTAGCAATGTTTTTTATATCCTCCAAATTAGCTTATAATTATATCAATGTTACGCTTGCAATTCCCCCCAGAAATATATTCAATTTATTTATTTTTGATTACTTCCTTACCTCAACCCATTATTCAAATTCGACATGACATTCGTTGTCTCCCTCGCACTACGAAGTGGGTCGCACGTGCTTATTTTTATTTGTATTTTTCGCGTTGGTCTTAAATAATATTTTTAATATGGCATACGTATGGAAATTTAATGTTCTTAGGATATCATGTACAGGGTGTGTTTTCTTATTTTTGGATTGTAGTTATCATATCCATTGCTTCTGTTCTGGGGTCTTACCTCCTGTGTGTACCTAACAAATACCACCCGATTTGTGCTAAGTTTCAGAAACGCTCATTAGAGTTAATCCTCTATTAACCTCTCGTTTGCTGGAATTCCAGACACCATAGAAAATGAATTGTTCTTGGAGCAGATCTGCACCAAAGCATACGAGGGGTTAAATCTCTTGCTGTCTCTTTTTGTCTTGTTGACTTAGTAAAAGCTAGCAAGAGGTTTAATGGAGGATTAACTCCAATGAGCGTTTCTGCAGCTGAGTGTCAATCGGGTATCAAATCGACATTTTATTTACTTATTTATTTAGTTCCGATAGATTCTGCGTCAATTTCAGACAATGTTGATCCTGGTTTACAAGAGTTACAGCGGTGGCAATGTGTGGCAACAGTGGGGCACATGCCCAAAAAATGTATATATTTTTTAATTTTAAAATAAAAAAATCCCTATTAAAATCAGACAATGCATTAAAAGTGGGTTTAAAGGTGTTAGAGCTTTTTCATCATGACAGTTTAATAGTTAATTAGGTACACCGGTTAGTATGATCGGCCTGTAAACGCCCCACTGCAGGGCACAGGCCTACCCTCAGGAAGGGTGTATTGGCGTTAGTCCACCACGCGTGCCCAATGCGGATTGTAGACTTCACAAATGCATAAGTGTTTCTCCCTCGGCGTAAGGCTATATAGCTTTTTAGAATGTGTAAATAATTATGTTGTTCAAAAACCAATTTCCAAAACAAGTTTATTTTCAAAATAAAAATACGAAAATTAACAGTTCTATTCTATAGTAATGTGTAATACATCGGAATCTACCATAAACAATACACGTTATTTCCAACCACACAGGGTGCATTTTACAACAACAATTCCCAATACAAACAAAACGCCCTGTATATTTTACCCAGCAACCATCTCCCACGTAGTCACAATGTGTTGTCCATATTTAACGTTCATTGCACGTAAAATAACGCCTTCAAGAGTTCCAAAATACAAGGCTGTAAGGTTGCATATGGCTTGGTTTTTGAGACATCATAGAACGAACGTGGTTCGCAGATGTGACTTCTATTATTGCACGTAGTACCTCGCCTACAAGAATTCTAAATACATGGAAGTATGGTTGAAATTCGCTTGGTTTTTGGGACTTCATAAAAAGAATGTGGATTGCAGATGTGGCTATAAAGTATAAACATATATTTGTGATATGTATTTTATGATTAAATGTTGTTGCTTAGACTTTATTTCAGAGGCCAATTAAGGCGGCTTGAAAATTCTCTAACATCAAATTGACCACTAACTTGCCTCCACGAATATAGATTTTTGAAGGGGATGTTTAGTTAGACCACCATTCTGAACATTTCTCTACATTGAAATCGCAAAAAATATTGGCAGTTTCATACAAAACTGCAATCCATCGAGCCAAATGTATGGGATAGCAGATTTTTTTGTCCCATATGTATGTTGGTCCCATAGAGAAAGTTGTTCAGTTTGATGGTCTGATCATCCTCTTAAAAAACTGTCAGTATAATTAAGTTGAATCCTATATATTTTCTAGTTTCAAATTACAATTAGACGGGATACTGTAAAATCAATACCTTTTTTTATCTTCTCCGTAGACGGGTAAAAAGATATAAATATCATAACAGACTAGAATGTTACGATGAAGTTACAATGTAACAAATTAGTTTACAAACAAACAGTAGTTCTGAAATTGTGTTTGTTTGTTTGTTTGTTTGTTAGCATTAAGCTTGCACGTGTAACAATGTGTCTTAAAGGGGATTGGAGTTTTTTGTATGGGAAGTATGTACTGTGCCACATGGTAGTTAGTGTATTTTATTAGATTCTTTAGCATATGCTCACGACTATACTCCCGAGGGGGTAGTCAGAGATATTCTGAAACCTCAGAACATCCACGTTTCACCAGTAGTACCGAAACTCTGTCCAGTGTGGCGGGGGGTGAGCCCGTCACCACTTATAATGGACAGTGGGTACAATACACGCCTCGAAATTGAAGCATGCAGGTTTCCTCACGATGTTTTCCTTCACCGAAAAGCCAGTGGTGTATCAAATCGTACATAAATTCCGAAAAACTCATTGGTACGAGTTAGCTTGGACGGGGATCGAACCATCGCCTCCTGCACTGCAGGCAAGGTTACTCGCCACTGGACCACCACGGCTTTTTCTTAGATTCTTTAATTGTACACCAAACAACATAATTATGAAAAATTACAATAAATCATGATGTTAAAAGTCGAGCTTAACTCTAACAGAGTTTTCTTCCAGCAAACCGTTGAGTGAGAGGAAAACTAATGTGTTTGGGTAAAAATAGTGTGCGCACAAATAAAGATCTACTTAATTATTAGATAGATTTATTAGTTGCGCCATAGGCTTTTGAACAGCGTATAAGCTGCATCGAAATCGGTATAGCAGTTATGGTGTGATGCTCGTATTATGTTTGGGTTCAGAAACGTCAAAATTTCCTATGTTGTAATATTCCTTGACACCCTAACAATAATAATTCATCTATCGCTGAAACTTTGCAGTGTGATAAAGTAAAGTATACAGGATTACGGTTGACAAATAATCTAGGACCTGAAAAAATTAAACCTAGATTATTTGTCAACCGTAATCTGTATACTTTACTTTATCACACTGCAAAGTTTCAGCGATAGATGAATTATTGTAAGGGTCAAACCCTAAAATGATTGGACTACTACGGTTTTTGTAATTCCCGGGACTCGGGTGGGGTTTTTTTTTTATTTCCTGAAATTCCCGATTACCCAGACTACCCGGGAATTTTCAACTGAGATTTTTTTCGCAGTTGGTCTAGTTGTAACAATTGTTCAGTTTGATATCCAATTAAGTTTACAATCCTGTAAAATATAAGATACATAGAAAACTATATTAAATAGATAGAAACTACATTAGAACTTTATAAACTCATTTTAAAGACTATATTAGTATAATGGCTATAAAGTAAGTACATACTAAAATATGATTGTAATTTTATACCCGAAAAGTCAATGAACGTCATTGAAAAGACCAAAAGGATCAAGCAAAACTATCGTAAAATAACTTTACAATTACAACCCTTATTCCAACTGCCATAAAGTTTATAACTGTTGAAAACCGTTGCGTGTATTACAGTTCAAATATGAAGTCTCACGTATTATGCCATTTTGATGCTAAAAACTTTGAGATAAGAGCTTTGAATGGGTCTTGTTAATTAAATGAACCGTTAAAAACATTTGTATCGCATATGGGTCCGATTCTCACGCATATTTTATAAGTAATAAGAATTATTTTGCAATTTATTTGCTTCATTAATTGGCTTTGGTCCCGTTCAAAGGTTTCGAACGGATAAAAAGTAAATAAATTCGTTCATAAACATTTTTTGGCATTCTTAAATCCCGTAAATCCATGAGTAAGTTAGCTTCAAAAAAGCAATAGGGTTATAGAGAAATACTTCAGGCTTTAATGCCATATTACCAAGTCACTTCTACAAATTATATACTAAAATAGACCTATGTTTTGTATTACTAACCCTCTGGATCATGTTGTCAGATTTTTTTTTTTTTTTAATTTTTTTTTTTTTTTTATTTTCTTTTTTTTTCTTTTTATTTATTTATTTAATCACTACAAAGCACTTATCAACGCACCTCTCTCACGAATATTTTCTTTAGTAACCTATTTCGTCCCACTGCTGGGCAAAGGTCTCCCCTAAACTTCCACCTATCTCTATCCAACGTGGTATCCCTCCATTCGCTACAATAGGCATCCAACATCTCACGAATGATGTAAATCCAAAATTATAATTTTCAAAACAAGTTATTTTTCCATTTCAATCTTTTGCTTCCAGAATGGATAAACACACGGATTTTCAATTACTTTTCTCCCTTTCGCCTTCCTTTTGTGTATATATGAGTATGTATGAGGCAATCGTTACATTTCAATATTTTATTTCAATTTGTTATGTCGAAAATATACAGTCTTGTTTGTTTTGGATACATTTTAACTGCTTTGGGATGTATTCCTGGAATAAACGAGCTATGAAAGTATTCCTGGAATAAATTCGAATTAAATGTTGCCGTACCCAAAGTGAGTGGGAGAGGTATGGACTCTCAATCATGAGGTCCGGGTTCGAATCCGCACGGACGACATGCCACGTACTAATGAGTTTTTCTAAATTATGTTCGTATTACCGACTGCTCTCAAACGGTGAAGGAAAACATCGCGAGGAAACCTACCTGCACATGCAGAAGAAAAAATTCTGATGCGTATGTGAAGTCTAACAATCCGCATTGGGCACACGTGGTGGACTAATGCCCTATACCCTCCTAGAGGGTAGGCCTGTGCCCTGCAGTGGGACGTATATAGGCTGATGATGATGATGATGATGATGTACCCAAAGTGTACCAAAATGGGTAGGACCCTATTATTAAGCCTATGCCATCGTCCATCCGTCCGTCCGTCTGTCCTAACATTAAAGATTATCTTTTGAATCGTAATAGGTATAACTTGTTGAATTTTTCACAAAACATTAAACCATAAGAATTTTTTTTTAGTCCTTGCTTATAAAAAAAAAATCTTACGGTATATCTACTAATTTTACTGTTGTGAGTGCTTTAAAACTATAATTTTGTAAAAAAATAGCACGAATCGTAACTCATGCTCTTAATACAATATTTGACCATACCACGTATAATTAATATGATCAACAATGAAATTGAAACAACCACAAAAGAAACAAAGGTTTGAACAAACGGACGCACAGACAGAAAGACAAAATAATTGCCTCTTACAAACATTTTGACGCCTACATACAGTTTCAATGTTTTTTGGTACAAGTCAAAAGAGATAGGCATAAAAAATGTGTTATGTGTGTTAGAATTTATTCATAGCCATCTTCATTGATAGCCAACGATTTTCTTGTATTTTTCTGTTTCTTAAGGGGGCGCCGAGCCTATTGTGCTGCCTTCAATCGTATTTTTTTATTTCTAAACAATTAAAAAACAATATTTCCAAAAAACAAGAATGTCACATTGTAGTCGGTTTGTTTATATAATTTTTGAATTATTATCTTTTAACGATAATAACTGCAAGCACATTATAATTCGTAATGTTTCGATAAATTCAAAGCCAATCAGGACTACAATGTGACATTCTTCTTTTTTGGAAATGTTGTTTAATTTAGAAATAAAATAATACGATTGGGGGCAGCACAATCGGCTCTTAATATACGGCTCTCTCAAAAACAGACAAAATCCAGCTAAGAAATCGTGGTATAGAATTGTTACAGAACAGTGTGGTCGTATTCAAAGAGGTGCTTCAGATTAAGTCCATTAAACTGGATGACTTTTCATAATGCAGCCAACATCCAAATCTTTGCAGTTTTATTGCATGGAACGGCATATTTTGTTGGATTGAGTGTTTGTTACCAAGAAAATAAAGAGAAAGTAAGGAATATTCAAAAAATAAAATTAGAACTGTTAATTATTATTAAATTTTACCCTTATGTACAGCCAAATTTATTTTTTTATTCCACATTGCATAATTATAATTTTTTTTTTTCATTCAGGTGAACGTTTTAGAATGTTATCTTTTTCTTGACATGACAATTTCTGAGTAGGTCATGCGTTAGTACAGTAGTTCTCTATACAATATTCAAACGCACCCGCTTTTCACTCAAAACTTAAACCACACTACACCCAACTAGGCTAAGCGTGGGTTAAAAAGATAGTATGTCGTAATAGGTACCGAATCAAGTTTTTAAAAGAAATACTTAATGACATGTTCGAGTGGGTTTCGGCTACTAGTTTGTCGAAACTTTTCGGTCATAGGTTGGTGATTATGTTCGTAAGGGTCTATTTTAACTAGCGTTTTAAACGTAGCTTTGATGCAGTGGGCGGGCATTGACACAGACACAAAACAGACGCCACATGCAATCATATCACAAAGTACGATACGACGCCTACGATTTGCGATAAAAAAACGCCAATGTAGTTTGAAGTCACAGGTGAAATCTACGCTCATTCTATTCTATTCTATATTTAAAAAAATGGCTGCCATCTTGGGTATGTGATGATGTTGCCAATGTCTAGTTTTTGTAGCAAGAGTGCTTGACGTTGTACGGTAACTTAAGTATTTTGGTGACTTCAAGGATTGTTTTTCGAAAAGAACACTATCTTGAGCCACCACTGGAGCTTCGTTGTAGGCCGGGGAGGGGGCAACCAACAATCGACTCGCGATGCGACTACCCTATAGCAGACCTACAACGCGACTCCCTACGCTCGTTAATAAATAAAATGAGGTGGGGCATACAGACAGACAGAATGACGAAAGTACAAGGGTTCCTTGTTTGACTACGGAACCCTTTGATTTATTTTATTAAGGTTTTTTAGATTTCATTCTTCCACGCTGATCTGCATGGGTAGCATGCCACCGTGATACAGCGCTATGACACCTTCACTGTCTTTCTATTTGCACGCGAACGAACGAGATAAAAGACGTGATACAGCCGTATCACGTGTAGCATGCTACGGCTTCTGGAAGTAAAAGATAAATGTTGTCCCGTGTACAGCTTGGCAAAAATGAGGGCGCTGCCTCCACGCAAGAACAACGTCAAAATCACGCACAACCTGGCAACACCACGATACTAAAACCTTTCACCACGATCATGACTTTTTTGCCAAGCTTGAATTGGCAATATAGTGTTCCAAATTACAGAGTGACAACGTATCACTACTAAAATTCATAATACGAAAAACTTTGACGTAACATGAATGGATTCATTCATACACAACTATGAATGAACTCATTCAATACTTACGTCAAAGTTCGTCGTATTATACAGACTTTAGAACATGCAGAATTAATAATTACACTTAGCCCCACTTGCGCACTCCTAGGCTAGCAATAAATGCATGATTAATTTGTCGAAAAAATATCTGTTTATTAAACCCGAAGATAACTGCTAAGTGCTAACACATGTTGACGTAAGTGGGGTTAAAATTATAAAAAACATAAATAAAACAACTATGACGTAACTTATAAATGAGGTTCAATTTACCAAAATTGAACCGCCTGAACCATCAGGCGTGCGATTTTTGAATGGTTTTTAAATCTCATACAAAAGCCTTCTCATGCATCTTTCTACTGCTGATTTGACTTTCAAAAATCTCCTGAAGTATGATTTTTGAGAGTCAAATCTGCAGTAGAAAGATGCGTATCTCCTTAGTAATTTTGACATTTTCAACTGCTGAGCTCACCGAATTAGATTCAAAAATCGCACTCCAGTTAGATAAAAAAATAGGTGACTTTCTTCCCCCAAAAGCTATTCTATCGTGTGTAAATAGTAATAAATATTAATGCACGCCTCTAAGCGAAGGGCGTAAATTTACAAATGTAACTTTTACGATTTCCGAGAAAAACCACATCGCCTGTTAATGCCGGTTAGCGTTATCTTTAATTCAACCAATACCGCACCGAGTTCATATGAATTTTTCATTCATTACAGCCTGATGGAGGTATTAAATGAAAAATTCATACGTTTGCCGATTCTGTCATCATTAATTTCATGTTATCTTTGGTAGAGTTTTCCGATACGCTGTATGTTTTTATTTCATGTTTACGTACCTAATTGAGTACCATGTATCTACCATGTTTTTTTAGGTAAAAGTCTCACTTATATTAAATTTATCGTAATTCGACCCTACCATCTTCCTCTCGATTTCTTCTTCTAGCACAGAAAGAGAATCTAGTACTAGATATTTCTGGCAAGTAAATATAATAATTATCCCTATAAAACCTGTAAATGAATAAGCACAAAACCTTATACACCTAATTTTTTAACGAAATAATTTGATTGAAACAATAATTTCACTATTTTAATAATTAAAATTTAAAGTTTATGTTTTCATTTATTATTTCAGCAATAAATAAAAGCGCTGGGTGTACCTGTGCGATGGGTTGACATTGAGTTCAGTAAATTTTAAATTCTGCAAAGAAATTATTTAATATTTTAAATGTAACCTATGTTGAAACCGTGATAATTCGATTTTGCTCTCGATTCTAAACAAACTGCTTTCTAGTTTTGCGTTTATTCAAGTCAATTATAAATGTTCTTCTCCGTTCTTTCATAAAAACAAACTCTTTACTAAAATATTTATTTTGGCGTAAACGAAAAAATTTTACGACCGAGTCGAGACCTCGTATTATGTCAGTTTATAACCATGCCACCGTATAGCACAGGTTTTTATCTAGGAAATTAAAATGTCACAATTTTTTTGTTACGGGTTTTTAACGATAATTTTTAGGAAACATTTTGTTTTTTGTAACTTTACGTATTGATTATGCTGGTTGTTTTTCGACGTCGTGTTTGTTTGGGACTAGATAAAAATGTTTTAAAATCCAAACGTTCAATGTTTTTTCTGGTTTTGTTTTTCTTTCAGGCGTGGGGTTGTCCATACTGGTACTGAGTTTAAAAATTATAATAGGTGTTTTTCCACGGCTCAGTCATGTGATGATTATAAAAATATGTCGTATAAATACAATCCTTCATTTATTCTTCCTTATTTTCTTACACATTTTTTATTAAAAGAATAAAATTTTAATTATCTAAGTAATTGTGACCTTTTTTTTCAGAACGCCTTCAAAACACAAAAATACTTGTAAAGTCAACAACAAACTGAAAATGACTCCGGCACAGTGACAAAAACGGGTAACTCTTTAAAGTGACTAAGTTAAGTGACTCTAATATTTATCTAATAGTGCAGTGTTTAGTGTAACTTTAGTGACTAATAATGAGGTGATTATAAAAACTGTAGATAGACAAACTATGTGCCGTGTAGTTATTGTGAATAGATATCGAAATGTGTGCCAAAATGAGGAATGCCTTCGCCGTTTTGTGTGGTAAGTTGAAAAATTTTTTTTACTATTGACAGTAAATAGTCCAATTGATCACAAAAGTAAAGAATTATTTTGTTCACTTCTAAGAAGCTTTGTCTCTGTGTGAAATTATTTTATTTTATTCATTAGTGTTCTAGTCCTTTCATACCTAAATTCAGATGAGAAGGTACAGACCGAGATACACTACACAACTAGGGAAGAGGTTATGATACAATGACTCGAAATGACTGTGTTAAATTGGTAACAGTCTAGATCGTCTCAATCAAAGTTCTATCAGTGTGATAAAAAAACTTTAATTTTTACGTTAGGCGGACTGATTATAAGTTATTTAATTAGTGTTTTTCCAATTTTCTTTATTCGGAACACATATTTTTGAACGAATTGCAGAGTTATAGTCAATTATAGGCAGAGTTATCAGAAAATTTTCAACAAACATTTATCATAGATGCAAAATACGCTATGACATAATTTTCATAACAGATGGCTAAACAAACATAATATTGCTCTGAACTAAACCGTGGCTTGTTCTCTAAAACAATACACATTTGTTTATTTGTTTTACCGCTAGTTCACAGCGTCTAAACTTTTCTATTGTGACGCTAATTGTTTACTGCAGGGGAACCAAGAGGGTAATATAAATGCTTGTTTTGATTTAATTAAATATGAAACTCTTGATTTTGAAGTATCTAGAAGTTCTCTTTTGTTTTTATTGGTAGCTTAACTTTTAATATTGTGTTGCGAAATTTATAATTCGTAAGTTACAATGTTGTGGATTTGACCTTTGTTTTGTAACGGATTGTGAGGTTATTGAATTTTACATTACATTCTAGTAACCTGTTTTTGTATTATGGTTTCCATTCAATTTTAAAGGAATAGGGAATGGAAATTTCGTCGATAAAATGTTAAGTATTTACATGATGACACAAGAGATCTAAGTTGGTCATTAAAGTCGCGCCTTTATTGCAAGCTAGAGCCGAAGGCGAGAGTGGTAAACAGCCGAGACTGTAACGAGATGATTTAAGCTGAATTATGCACCTAACAGCAACAAGATCCACTGTACCAGCAAGTGTGTTGAAAAATTAATATTAGGCCTAGTCTAGATTTTATCCTAGCCTAGTATCATTCCACAGTAGGTACAACCCGGTCACATTTTCTCTGCACCTCGCTGGAATACGATGTTCCTCTCGCTTTCCCCTCGCGTCAGTACGGTTCGCATCATCGTTGCCTATACGCGTCTCGATAATTTGAAACACACGGTTTCAGACCGTACCAGAGCGCCGATGTAACGTATCGACGCCATGCCAGGTGCACAGATAATGGTACGGTTGTAGGTCAAATGTATCCCTGCTATCCCATTGACTAAAGTTGACCCAGAATAGTATATTAGTAGATTCGAAACTGATTTCTGTATAGTGTATTGTTTTCACTGTTTGTCAATGTGTGGAGATGGTCTTATACTTTATGGTGCAGAGTTTAGGCTAGGCTTCTAGTGAAATGTGAATATTCTCAATAATTATAATACTTAAAGAATCGCGAGGAAACTTTCATACGCTGAAGAAGATATTCTGATGCGTATGTGTAGTCTAATAATCAGCATTGGACACGCGTGGTGGACTAATTCAGGCCATCAAACAGAACAACTTTCACTATGGAGTCACCCTCAGGAAACACGAATAAATATCTGCTGTTTCATTAATTTAAGTCGAGTAGGTACAGCTGTTTTGTATGAAGCTGCTGATTTTATTTCGCGTTTCCCGATGGTGGCTCCATAGTGAAAGATGTTTAGTTTATCGGTCTGAATTCAACGTTTCAGTATTTGCTAGGCTGTCAATAACACCATGTATAAGTTTAGTATTAAAGATAATGAGCGAAAGAAGACTTACGAATAAAAATATCAAGCGAAGGTGAGCGGAAGTGTTGAGAGCGGCCGTCGGAGGAAAACATATACCATGATGAAAATTAAGACGTAATAGTAGGTGGAAATGTCTCGGAGGCATCTTTTATTTTTCATTTTACGACTAGATTTATACCATTTACCGAAACTAAAGTCATACCTCAGTATTTTTGGATATTTCATCTAGTGCAATCATCAACTGAATACACGATTGGAATTACTTCACTCGATAGAAAATCGTCACAAAGATGACGTATTTTCATGTATTTTAAAACATTTTTCTCGGTTTAGAAGAACTTAAAATAGTTTCCGATTGTTGGTATTTATACTCACATATTCACCATTAGTTTAACTAGTGCAATCATAAATAAAATCTAGAAAAAGTACTTTGGTTAGTTGTTTTTAATCGAAAATACGGCTCACGCACACACTTTTCGGAGCGCTCGGCAATCGCGTTTCTCATAGAAAATATTCGTCAGGACCTACGGCCCCTTAATGCTCTTTTCCGAAAAAGACAAGTGCATAGTATCTTCCATCGACGGATGTGCATGAAAAGATGAATGAGTGTGAGTGAGGCTAAAGAGGTGTGTCAGAAGAGAGAGTGTGTGGCTATCCGTAGTCTTTGCCTACTCTCATAGGATAGTAGCGTGAGTAATTTAATGGAATTTCAGTAGACAACATCAGGACACAAAAATTAAATTAAAAGTGCGAATTCTGCGGCGCCTAAAAAAAGCACGGCACGCGGTCGTTTACACGGTGCAAATTATTAGCGCCAATCTTTTCGCATGCGAATGGATTTGCTTGAGAAACCCGTGCCAGCGATTAGCACGACGTGTTTACACGAGTCGAAAAATTGGCACGGGGGTTGCGAGGGACGCGGGCGGAGGTCACTAGGACCGAAATATAGACGCTTGCTCTATTTCATGCTAACGTTCGCATGCCGTGAAAAAGTCGTGCGTAAAGTGTTTATACGCTGCTTTTTTTAGGCGCCGCAAAATTCGCACCGCAAAATTTTTATCTTATAAACCTGCCTTAGTGTGATTAAAATAAAAATATGCGAAACAAAAAACATCAAAGAACAATTTAATTAGGAGGAAAGTAATTAACGATTCATAAATCAGAAACAGAAACCAGGCCGCAAAGAAAAGGCAGAAAGCAAATAAAATGTGTATGAAAACACCCTTGGAGATTATATGAGAAATTAATTTAATATTTTAAGGGATGAAAAAGCTTATCGCTAGTGAAGTAGGGAGGTATCTCGATTATTAACGCTATTTAATTAGGGTTGACAAAATGAGTAAATAAATTTAAGCCTTTAAGGTAGGAACTGTTTAAAAATATCTGTTTCATTAAAAACATGCTACGTAATACTTTTTTTGTTTACAAAGTTCTTTTTTTTTGTCTGTGCTTTTATGGATATTTTTTAAATTTTTAATAGATATTCTTTGCAAGCCAAGCCTAGGGTTGATGTGGGCTAATTTAATTTTTTGATTTATTCTTTGCAAGTCCTGAACTGGCTTCCACCACAGAGTAAAGGAAACAAGAAGAGTGCTATTCTCCATACAAAGTGGCGTACACCGCAATTTAGTACTGGATATTGTTATGAGTATAATTTCGCTTTTTTTGCATGAACAATTTCGAATCTACTATACTCTTATTAGTTACCTAAGCTGTTCCATACTAAACTGCAATGCCTACTCGACTCAAATGTATGCAACAGTTGCTTTTTTTGCTCCTGTCGGTTTGCTCCCATACTAAAAGTTGTTCAGGATATACTTACTTTAAAAGGATGCTAATGATATCAATTTCACCAGGTATTTCCTAATTTATTGTTAAGTATTATGTATCACAACCCTACATACAAGGTCAAAATGGACCGGCCAATTTTAATTACATGCTTTAATTCGTGAACCCTTTTGCTAATCAAACAGATATTTACCCTCTTTTGAAAACGAATTTTGTATGGAATTAAACAAAGCTACTTTGTCCTTTTTTACAAAGCCGAGAACAAAGATCGTGGATTATTTAATCGTATTTACGGAATTTATACTTTCGCCTTTTTAATTAAAATTTTTGAGTTACAAGCCTTTGGATTTGGCGAGCTAAGATCTAAGATTTGACTAATATCGAAATCGCGAAAAACATCAGCTGTCCCATACATTTAATAGAGTGATTTTTGAAAGTCACACGTTTAAAATCAGCAGCAGAAATTGTCAAAATTTCTATGCAGATTACGCGTCATTATGATTTTGAACGTGTGACTTTCAAAAATCACACTCCCGGTTGATTTGTCGATTTGCCGATCACGGCTAATGCCATCATTTTTCGTCCTTTTCCACTTATACAGGGTGTTAGGGTAAACAGTTGCATCACTTTAAGGGGTAATTGTACCAAAATACTGGTGAACTTTCCCTAAAAACCCTATTCGCTTTATTATTATATCCACAAAAAAAACTGTACTTTTCATAAAATCATTTTTTTGTTGTTGAGAATTTCCTTTCTTAGAGAAATTTGGTCAGTTTCAGGGGTACAATCACCCCTTAAAGTAATGCAACTGTTTGCCCTAACACCGTGTATGTATAGGGTCCTTCTTTATTATGCTGACACTTTTTTAAGGGTGTGATCAGATCGTCAAACTGAACAAAACTCAAAAAAAAAAATCTGCTGTCCACACAAAACTGAAAACCTACTCGAGCCAAATGTATGGGACGGTTGATTTTTTATCGCGATTTCAATGTTGGTCCCATCGAGAAATTTGTTCAGTTTGACGGTCTGATCATCTCCTTAAAAAATGTCAGCATATTAAGAAGGACCCTGTATATTATAATAAATTGGTTTTATCCTCATCGACTTAGTCTATCTATCTATCTATCTATCTATCTATCTATAACGTCACGCCTCTTTCCCAGTGGGGTAGGCAGAGACCAGAGCGCGCCATCTACTACGATCCTTACATACCTCTTTTGCCTCATTCATATCCATACATCTCTTCATTACATGTCCCTCGGTTTCGAGTACTCCGCACCTCTCCTTTTTGTAAGACGCAACTGATTTGATCAGAATACGTCCTACGAGGGCGCCCTCTGCCGACACTTCGACTCACTTTAGCTCCATATATCTCTTTCGTACATCTGCTATCACTCATCCTCTCCACATGACCAAACCAACGAAGCATTCCCTTCTCTATTCTTGTCACAACATCTTCTTTCAATTCACATCGATCTCTAATTACACAATTTCTCACTCTATCTCTCAGCGTAACACCACAAATACTTCGCAAAGAACGCATTTCAACAGCATTAATTTTACTATCATGCTTTTTCTGCCATACCCAGCACTCACTGCCATACATAAGTGTAGGCACCAACACACCATTGTGTATAGCAAGTGTGTACCCTATACCTATATTGATAGCTCTATTTTATTACAAGTCCAATATCATCATCGTATTCAATCATATCTTGTCCTAGATTCGGATACTCGAAATATAACATTCGTTCACTAATTCCCGTATTAATGTTTGCCCCGTTTGGACGTAATACAATGACAGATCGGCCCCTACCATTGATAAATCTGCCTTCAGACTGTTAATTAAATACTTGCAAGACTTATTGCCTGTTTCACCACTTCTGGGCAAGCTCTTGTTAGCTTATCCGACAGATAGTTTGACATATTTTGTATGAAATTATGTCAAAATATCTGTCGGATAAGCTAACAAGAACTGATTCAGAAGTGGTGAAACAGGCCCTTACTATACTCACCCTTCTTCTTCGGGTTCCTCTTCATAACTGGAGGTTGGCAGTCAGCTATGCATATCCCTGTCTATCTCTCGTCAAACGAAACAGCTCTCTTTCACATCCGTGGTCTACCGACGTTTCTCTTGCCCTCTAAACTGCAATACCAACTGCTCTTATTATTAGAGCAGTTTGTATTGCTCATTCCTCAAATACGAGCAAGGTAGGCGACTTTTCTCCTTTTAATGGTTTGCAACAGCTCCCAGGACTTCTAGACACGTCGTAGAACTTCCAGATTGGTGACTCTTTGAGCCCAACTAATTCGCAGCATTCTTCGGTAGAACCACATTTCCAAAGCCTCTAGTTTCTGGCGAGTAGCTTCCTTAATGGTCCATGCCTCGCAACCGTATATAACTGTTGGACATTGTAACACTCGAGCATTCTTACTCGGAGTCATACCTACTTACCTTTAACAAGTACAAACACAATAGACTCGATGTCTCTTCCGTCCATGCGCCATGGGACCATCGATTTCACCCAAAAAAGCTTGCGCAGACACTAGTTTAACTTTAAACGTACACAACATACAACATTCTTTTATAATTAGAGTGTTAACTTAAATGCGTAACATAGTTAAGGGGGTGCTTCAGACCAACAAACTGAACAACTTTTACTATGGTACCAACGTCGAAATGGTGAAAAAAAAAATTGGTTCCAAAATTTAAAAAAAATCGATCCAAATGTATGGTGTAGGTAAGTTGGTCTGTTTAATGGTCTGAAGCACCCCCTTCAGTATGCGAACACACCTCAGTGTACACCTACGTATGCTTTACGGCTACGTAGATGTAACGTTATGTATTGAGTTACGTAAAGTTTACGCTATCATAGTATAAGGAAAAAATCTTAAAAACAATTTGGAAAAAGAAACTGTTCTGTTGTTTGTTTTACTATCGGTCCCTACGCTATCAATTTTGTCTAAAAAACACCAAAATTTAATGATATATTTATACGAATCACTAGAATTTCTAACAAAATTATTATTGCTCTTTGTCGAAATCGAGTCGAGTTTTTTGCGTCTGATACTCGAATGAAACCATTGGTACCTCAGTCTATCCGTCATTTTGGTCCCGTCGTACAGTCCTAATTGATCACGATATTTTTCTTGTTGTTATTAATTGTCCCTTTTCCAACCGTTTTATCAGGGTGCCATATTAAACGGGGAAGCAATATTTTTTGGACTTACGGCTTTTTGTCTTCTTGGTTGCATAAAATTAGTGTTGTACCTTTTCTGATACCGGGAATGACCAGGATTTTCAAATCCTGATGCCTGACCAGAAATATAAAAAACCTGGTTTGGGGGCGCTGCAATCGATTATAATGACCAATGGTTTCATAACCTTTAATGTCAGTGTTCCAAGTACAAATATTAGTTCCAATGATTTTCCGCAACATGGCGAGGTTTTTTATTTTTCCGGTCGGGCTTTAAATGTGTATTAAATTTCTATACAGGGTGTTTAATAAGTAACAATAAATTTTTAAAACTCTTAAGGGGGTTGTTTAGACCGTCAAACTGAACAACTTTCTCTGTGGGACCAATATCGAAATCGCGAAAAAAATATTTTATACTTATCCCATACATATTTTAGCTTTAGTCGATTTGTAGAGTATAAGATAGAACATTTTTTTTTTTTTCGCGATTTCGATATTGGTCCCATAGTGAAAGTTGTTCAGTTTGATGGTCTACACCACCCTCTTAAAGGTTTATTTGTATTTTTGTAACACCTTGTATAGATATAAAATAAGAATGAAGTCCATATTAGGTACCTATAACCGCTTTTACGAAATGTAAAAACGTAATAGAAAGAAATAGTCGGTATTACTGATATAATCGCCAAAATTGGAAAAGAACACACATAACGAATAAACATAAATCATCGATATATTTATCCAAAACAAAAATGTTTTACGATGGTCCTGAATAATGGTCACCATTGACATGTCGGTATGTGGTCATCGGCGCCCACACCTCGAAGACAACGCTATAAATTTGTCAGTTTGTTCAAAAAAAAGTATCAATATTTAGGTAAAATACAAAAGATTTTGACGATTTTAATGTTTGAAGCTTACGTTTTGAATTTATTTAATAACATTTATTTTTTATTTTAACAATAATTTTATATTGTTGACTAGTGATGTAACTCAATATGCCTGCTATCGTATTTTTTGAATAGATTCTTGATTTCATTTACCAGAATAAAATTGCTAAAAATAGGATTACAAAAGATTACACATACAGGCTGTAAACAAATGCGTTACATACTTGGAGGCACATGGCCAGGCCGAGGCACGAGGCCAGGAGGCACATGCGTTTAGCCTCCAAGTCATCACAGTCACACATGTTCCATGGGTTCCTCCTCTCCGTACGCTTGGCAGCTGGGCTCTAGGGTGGCTTCATCTTGTACATCATTACTGAAAGTTATTCAATTTGACCATCAAACTGAACAACATCTTTACTACAACCAACATAGAAATAGTTAAAAAAAATCTGCTATTTCATAGAAAATGACAAATAGCTGAAGTTTTTTTTTTCGATTTCAAAGTTGGTCCCATACTAAAAGTTGTTTAAGCACCTTATAAAGTATGGAACCATTTACATCCTATACAGGGTGTAACAAAACACCCTAGTAATACTTAAGGGGATGCTTCAGCCCATGAAACTGAACAACTTTTACTATGGAGCCAACATCGAATCGCAAAAAAACAAACAGCTGTTCCATACAAAACTGCTGTACCGACTCGACTAAAATGTATGGGACAGCTGTTTTTTTTTTCGCGATTTCGAAGTTGGCTCAATAGTGAAAGTTGTTCAGTTTGATCTGAAGCATCCCTTTAAGTATTACGAGGGTGTTTTGTTACACCCTGTATAACATAATTCATGCATGAGATACCATTATCATTGGATACCGGAAACACGATGAGCAGAGCAGATTTTCGGAAATATCCCGCACTTAAGAGCTACTTCAGTCAAACTGCTACACTGGGCATTACCCGGGAATATGAGCCAATTTCCCCTACGCGAGTTTAATTAAAATCCTTTTAGAAACTGTGACTTTGAAGTTTGAATGAAACTGATTAGAGTTTTCGGACGGTTTTTCGGTTAACGGTTTTGAAATTTGAATCGAATATCGTTTTATTCGATACTCAATTTGGCCTATAATCGGATTAGCTTGTTTGGTTGATTCGGTGACAGATTTTGAGTTATGATGTTTGAGTTTAATGAGCGAATTTACAGAAAACTAACTATTAGACGACCCGGTTGGTGTGTGAGAGGGCACTGCTACATGATGCCCTAAAACGCCTGAAATGAGTCAAACATTTTCAGGGGTGTTCAGGCCATCAAACTGAACAACTTTTTCAGTGGGAGCAAACATTCATTTATGACAAAGTGAGGGTCTTCAACCCTAACGCAAAAGCACCAAAAAATTTAATAAATGCAAATTTATTTAAAAAAATACAACAAAGTAACCTAACATTGATTGTACTGAAACTATGACTTATTTTGTGCATTATCTGTCTGTCCTCTTGTTATCTCAACTAGTCCCTTCCTCAGAATGTTTCAATAACAAAGGTCTTGTGACTTGATCGAGACTGTAGTAATATATATAATTAGGTACGTTCCCGAGAGCGTCACTTAGGTAGACTAGCTACTCATATTTTTTATAAGAAAATTTTCTATCAAAGTAATCAGAATCCAATTAACTGCAAACTGTCATGCGCACGTCTCTAAAAGAATTTCTTGTTAAGGGGCTACCTGCCAGTTTTGGGTAACTTTGTAACCATTTTATTCATTAACTATGGCACTTTTTGAGCTGAAAAATAAACTGAACCATCTACAGGATATGAGAAGTGATATGGTTTTTCTAGAAATCGATTGTAATGAATAAAACCAAAGAAAAGGGAATCTAAAGTCACCCCTTTTTTTCCAGTTGTAACCATTTTACTCTTACATTTTGAATCGGAAGAAAACGAAAATTTACAATATTGTTCACAATACAATTTAGAATGATGTGGTTTTCTTACTTTTTCTTAATTAATAAAAAATCATCTAATTTTTCAAAGAAAACAGCTTAATTCTGACCGGAGCCACGCGCTCGTTCGCATCGATTAGTATGGAGAGTCGTGGTCCAGGGCAGATACGCCTTAAAAGTCGTCTCGCCTTTTCTTACAGGGTTCCGCAACATATTATTAGCTTTTATATTTTTATTTCGTCTGTTCAAGGGTCCAATGTATTATTGTTATTGAATGAATAAATGAAATGAAATGTCCAACATACATGGTTCAATATAGGATAAGGATGATCAGACCACCAAATTGAACAGCTTTCTCTATGGGACCAACATCGAAATAGCGAAATAAATCAGCCGTCCCATACATTCTCGAGTAGGTTTGCAGTTTTGTATGGAACAGCTTTTCGATGTTGGTGCCATAGAGAAAGATGTTCAGTTTCACCGTCTGATCATCCAAAAAAAGAGTCAGCCAAGGAGCCTATATATTTTTTTTTAAATGTAATATTTATTTTCTCACAAAACACAGTACATTACACTTACATGAATTTCGACTTCTCTGCATTCATAATCTTTCCATATTTTTAGCTGTTTTTGACTGTTAAACATAAATATATTCTTTATTTGCACACCAACAATAGACAAGAAGTAATTTTGCATGTTTTTCCGCAAGCGGTTATCGCGTGTTGGCGTGGTGTTCGCGCGATTCGCGTTCGAGCTAACTACTTTGTCTGCGCTCAAAAACTACCCTTGAGATTAGGATAGATACTTCCACAAACAAACGACTTGACTCTGGAGGAAATGCAGTGCTAAGGCACAAGCAAGAGTCAATTAATTTATAAATAAAAATATACAAATACAATTAATAAAATAATGAGAAGGGATATAATGAATAAATGACATAACTTCCATTACGATTGTATGAAAAGATTTGTATTCATTGAATTGACCATAATTATACTTAACAATGTAATCTTGACAGGAATGATTAGAATAGTTAAATTGTATATAATAACAATATTTTTGCATGCCAAAATGTTAGAATATGATTTAAACTTTATTGATTATTTTATTGTAAGATCTGTTATTAATATTATAATATTAATTGTACTCATATTCGCAAATAAATGATGTCTATGTCTATGTCTATTCTATGTCTAAGGGAAACACCTATGCTGGATAATAATCAAAACCCGTGAAATAATGTGAGCTCGTAATTTTTTAAACAGTATTTTATTATATATTTGACACGTTATAATATCGCTAGATATTTTGCTAGATTTCATATATACGAAATATTTTCAAGTAATAATTTTACTTAAACGACAAAAGTGTTCAGTTCAACTGTATCCGATCACGATCCCTCCGGATACAATGACTTTCTGACAAACCTTTCCTTTCAAATAGTAATCTTTGAAAATCCCAAATGGAAGCGATCTTTCTTTCGTTTCTCAATATCGAAGGACATCTCAGTTATTGGTTTTCATTTTTCAAATCTTGTTGTATTAGTGACGTAGTGTCAATCTCGCTTGGGAATTTAGAATACCAATTTGAGATTTGATGAAAATTTATTTCGACTTAATCTCGTTTGATTTTTCGTGGATTATTTTGCGTCAATTGTCGTCCCACTGCGCTAAACGAAGTTGTCGCTTTCCACCCCCGTCGAGGAGAAAAATAGTATACTAACCTCGGACAGTAAATAAGAAAGCTTCAGATCACATGTTTGTTAACCTCGGCTCCGCCTCGGTCAACAATTACAAGAGATCTGAGACCTTTCTTACTTTCCTGTCCTCGGTGTGTAATCTACTAATTAATTAATGTGTAATTATTTAATGTTTTCGTTCGAAAAAATTTAACTAAAAATTAAATCCGACTTCAAAACCAATAAGTACAAAATAATAAAACGGAAACTTCTATTAAAACGTGTATAAGAACATAATTATCAAGCTGGTATGATACACAACTATGAATAGAGTAATTATTTGGGTGCATCGACAAGAAAAAATTCCATAAGTAAATAATTATATAAATCCTGCGCACCTGACTGCTTTCGCAACCCAACAGTCCTATACAGGGTGTAAATCTAAATGCGATGCATTTTTTAAAGACCGCATCCTGTCCTGTTTCAGACCATTACCTGTGCCATTACACTTAACAACGTTTACTATTTGTGGGTGTCCACATAAGAAAATTCAAGTTGTGGGCATTTTAACCCACCTTCTTTATAATTCCATATGACCATGTGACTGATCTAGATACCGAATCTAACCTTAACTCAAAACCAGATATTTTTTTGCGGGGACGCCCACATTTAAGTAAATAACGCATTTTAGTTTAAAACACCTTGTATATAAAATCTACTACAAGCAAACATAAGTATAATACAAGACTAATACTGTTATCCTAACCCATAACCTGATAATCATCTACGCATAATCCCACTAACTCCATTTCAAAAACGCGTCCAGCTCATCCTTCCCCATAATCAATATCGGAGGGATGTCAACGTAATTGACTCAGAAAACTTTCCCGGGACTAAATACTCAAAAAGTTGGGACTCCCCGATATTCCTAACTTCATTCGAAAGTTTGTCAAGTCTTTTTTTGGTGACGCGTCTGTGAAAAGTTTAGGGCTGTTTTATATTGGGTGCCTTTGCTGTTTTTTTTGGACTTTATTGTTTTTAATTGGTTTTTGTTTGCTGGGTGATTTTGGAATGTATCACCTCTTAAAGATGGTTTATATTATGCTTCCGGTCGCGTGCAATCTGGAGTATATCAGACAGTTTGTAATAAATCGAATTTTAAACCGAATAAGGTTTGTAGTAGGAAGGTTTTAGTTGGTAAAGATATGTATCTGTTTTCTTTGTAAATAAAAAAAAATAAAAAATAGAAACTAAAATCGATGACGCAGTAATGTCCTTCAGATTGCATCCGATCAGCACAATAAAAAGAGGTTTTACGAATGGACAATACACAGTCTTTCTTATTACGCTGACAGTTTTTTAAGAGGATGATCAGACCATCAAACGAAACAACTTTCTCTATGGGACCAACATTGAAATCGCAAAAAAAATTAACTGTCTCGTACAGTTGGGTTGAGTTGTTGTTGTTTCTGTTTGATGGTCTGATCATACTGATCATACCCTTAAAAAGCCGTCAGCATTTAAGAAGGACCCCTATATTTTTAGAAATATCTTAACTACGTAATTTATTATAAAAAAAATATTATTTATTAGAAATCGCTTCTTAGCGATAAGACCGCCTTATTTTTGTGCCTACTGTTTTTTCTTTCTGTATTTTACTGTTTGTATTTTGGTGTAAAATAAAGTATATTTGATTTGATTTGATTTGATTATAATCCGTTTTTTTCCAGATAAGAATGAAGTTATAGAAATAACCTTATAAAATTATGAATACAGATAAACTGAAAACCAATTAGCGACAAACTAGAAGCAACTATCGATGTAAATCCAGCAGATTCCCACCCCTATTCTAATGAAATTTCTAATAACTTTCTATGAGTTTGAACGAAGCTTCGACCGCTAAGCGTTCTAAATTCAAATGTAATAAGCGCTTATCCCGATCCCGTTTGTAACTATCGACGTTTTGCTAGGGTTGACACTGTAATGCGGACTTAAGAGTTCCCGGACTATCGGAAAACCGGGAACGTATCTCATTTCCTAATTGAAAAGTTTTTGGTGTTTTTAACCTAGTTGTTTATCCTTATAATTGGGTGTCTTTTTTTATTTTCGTCTTTTAAACTTATTGTAATATTAATGTAACGCAGTGTAAATTAGTAAATATGATAGCAAAATTAAGTCAGGATTACGGTTACATATTCCCCAGGACATCACATATTCACCATTGAGTTTTTCTATGGAACTGCATATTTTTTTTCGCAATTTTAATGTTGGTCACAGAATGAAAATTGTTCAGTTTAATGGTCTGAAGCACCCCCTTAAAGTATTTAATGCATTTAAGTGTACACCCTGTATAACACGATGACGGTTAAGAGGGTGATCATACCCTCAAACTGAACAACTTTCTCTATGAGACCTAAATAGAAATCGAGAAAAAAAATTGCTGTTCCGTACAAAACTGCAATTCTACTCGACTGAAATAATTTACAGGCTCCTTCTTTAAACTCATTTATTTATAAGTAATTTATATTTATTTTCTGCGTAGCGAATGGCAATAAACCCATTTAAATTCATTACAAATATATTTTACCGGTTTTTTTTAATCCGGAAATATTATATTTTTCTCCAACTCCCAACCCTATACAAAACTATCACTATTATCTTTATTTAAACTTAAACTTTGTAGCACTTCTTTTACGGTCTACTTTCCTTTACGGCTAGAATACGTGCACCGTATAATTTTTCCTACACCATAATAATTGTCAGGATTCCATTCTATAATTACTATAGTTATTTTATCTTTGTGGGTGTAGTTACGATAGTGTGTGTTTTACAGGTTTGTTTAATTATTGGGTTTGTTATTCTTACTTCGAAACAAGACTATTTTAGTAAGACCTCTCATGGATTTATAAATTTCATTTGATGTCGATTGATTTGAGGATCTTTACTGACTGGTTATTTTTTGAAATGTCTTTGACTTATCTAGGATTAATGTTGAGATGGAAAAAAGGTACCGGGATTATTTGATAAGTTATTACTTTTAACGTCTTATGTCGGTGGGTGAAGATTAAAGGATGGTTTTAATTTGGTATTGCGTTTTTACCTTTATGGAAGAGAGATGACGTTTTGCCTTACAATGGGAGTCTTTCTGATTGTTTATGTTTTTCACGTCGTTAATTTCTTCTCATGTCAGACCATCCTATCAGACCCCAGCCCCTTTAGCATGCCACCGCCGAGAAAACGACAAAAATCGAGACGTGCCTCCATCTTTATTATTTTACGTATGCCAAAAAGAGCGCGCATGACGTTTTTCTCGTTTAAACGCTTTGTCGTGGGTGGCATGCTAGCCGTGCAGGAGAATACATGGGAACATAGTAGTACAGGGTGTAACAAAACACCCTAGTAATACTTAAGGGGGTGTTTCAGACTATCAAAATGAACAATTTTGACTATGGAACCAACATCGAAATCGCGAAAAAAAACATCTGTCCCATACATTTGAGTCGAGTTGGTATTGCAGTTTTGTATGAAGCAGTAGATTTTTTTAATGTTTTCTCGATGTTGACTCCATAGTGAAAGTTGTTCAGTTTGATGGTCTCAAGCAACTCCTTAATTACTAGGGTGCTTTTAAACACTTTATACATTTGTTTCTCGTTGTTTTCGGATGATGCTTAAACAGTAAAAATGTTCAAATCCTCTTTTTTTGGGTCATCATCATCATCAGCCCCTTCACCTCCTCACCAGCAGCCAGGGTGTATCCATATGGGCGTCAGGTGGGTGGGTGTTTTGTTGGGTGAATACATTTAATTTAAAGTAGCCCAAGAAGTTAATTGAGCAACCTAAGTTAAAAACAAGTTAAGTAATAGCCTCTAGTATCCCACTGCAGAGCAAAGGCTTCCTCTAACTAATAACTCACCCAGCGAGAGATTATAGTCTTGAGTTTATTGGATGCACATAAGTATAACTAGTATCTCCAAATACGTCACCAGCACATCAAGCTATAACACGACAACTCCACCGGGAGCGTTCACCTCTCAAGGGTATGTCTCGACGCGTTGTAAGAGACCACTAGACGCCTACTTAGTTCGGTATCATATTAGCTACCGATGAGGGTTCTTTTGTTTTTTCTTTTTAGGGATCCGTTGGTTGAATTTCGTATTTTATGAGCGACATTACAAAAACGAAAAAAATCTTTATTTAACAGTAAGACGGAGTAAGATTAGTCCAAAATTTTATATCTATGGAAATATTTTAAAACATTAGGTATGTGCTTTGGGTGAGCCACCAAAACAAAAGGCTATTTAGAATGGCTACAATATTATCAACCATTAATATTTTGTATTAATAATGAATAACACAATTGTATAGCCCCAAATACGTATCAAGTAACAACAAACAAAATCATCATCAAAATCAATTCCCAATTGGCGGTGCAATCGCGTAACAAACATACAAAAAAAAAAAACATACGGGTCGAATTGAGAACCTCCTCCTTTTGTTGAAGTCGGTTAAAAAGTCAATTGGATTTGCAGAATATTTTATGAAATTCTCTGCTACATGGATTTTCGAATAAAAGTTTGAGCTCTTCTTATTTCGTATTACTGGGTGTTACAAAAGTAAAATAAACATTTAAAACTTTTGAGGGGTTGTTTAGACCATCAAACTGAACAACTTTCACTATGGGACTAACATCTAAATCGCGAAGAAAATAATCTGCTGTCCCATACATTTAGCTCGAGTAGATTTAATTTTGTAGTTTAAATATGGATTTTTTTTTTCCGCAATTTTTATGTTGGTAGTTTGGTACCATCTTAGATCAAAATAAAATTAATGGATAGGCCTAAAGCACGGTAAGTTGAAGAAAACTACTGGTGCACTTGGTCCATACAAACTAGCGCCATTATCTGTCAAATCTAGGGCACTTGCATACAAATTTGAAGTAAACCTTTCATTTGTTTTGCCTCATTTTTCTGGTTTGAAATGTTCGCGTAAGGCCTATCCATTCATTTTATTTTGATCTAAGGGTACCATATAGTGAAAGTTGTTCAATTTGATGTAGACTACCCCTAGACTAAATGTTTATTTGTATTTTTGTAACACCTTGTAGAATTATAATTGAACTTCTAACTAAACTAACGTCAAGTATGCAATACTTCGAACACAATATTTCGAAATTCAATTACCCCAAATGGTAACCAATAAACCAAGAAACATTTTTTTCTGAGCTAACTTCGTCTGACCTCTAGACTGGCCTCCCCGTTTTTTTAACCCTTTTTCTGGACAAGATCTGAAGTCTATTTTTACATTCATCGCAGCCACTTAATATTTGCCAAGTGAGAAATAAATTGCCCATCTTGAAAGCAGTATATGACACTAATGTTTGTTTTTCTTTTTGAGACCATTTCGATCGACCATTTCTTTATACGTTCGATAATCAATCAATTGAAACTGAACTTTACAATGCTCATATTGACATTAATAAGATATGACTTTGCGGTATGGACTTGCAATCATTTTAATGCATTTCAAGTGGTACTTACCATGAAATGCACTCTGATTTATTAAGAGAATTTTATTCCGAGAGCGAAAATGCGCGCTGCATACAAACGTACAATGGTGATATTTTCAATACTAACCAATTAAAGTCACTGAAATTTTGCAGAAACAATATAGAAACAAATCTCTATGCTTGTATGGAGTCCGATTTTCGTTAAAATATACAGTTTCAATGCTAGGATTAATTTAAGTTTTGTATGGAAATCTTTGAGGCACAGCAACTTTAAAACTATACATTTTAACGAAAATCTGACTCCATACTAGCATAGAAATGTGTTTCTAGATTGTTTCTGCAAAATTTCATTGACTTTAATTGGTTAGTATTGAAAATATCACCATAGTACGTTTGTATGGAGCGCGCTCCGAATTATATCCCCTTAAACAAATATTGACTCTTATTAAAGTTTTTTTTTAATTCATCTTTGTAAAGGTAGTCATGAAAAAGGGACTATGACTGGGACACTATTTGATTACATTTTGACTTTCACGTTTTTATAAAATCTTCTTTAAATTCTGACGTAGTATGGATCGATTTTTAATTATTTGGCAATGTTTTTTTTTAATATCTAACAAAAAAAAGAGTTTTCAACAATTCGTTAATAAAACATTTTCCCTTTTCAGTGAAAAATATACAATGATCGATTGAAAGGAAAATGGGTATGACAGAATCCGGTACAATTTTTAATTTAATTATCGGCAGAAACGAAATTCGAAAGTTTAACAGTTGATCGATTGTTGTAATCACAGTTTTTTAAAACCTTTTTTTTTGTTTTGATTGATTAGGATAACTGTTTAAAAAAAAGAAAAAGATACGAATACAAATTAAAAAACTTAAAACTAATCAAACAATATGATTATATTCACATTCTATTCTTATTATAACATAAAAAGTTATATAAAAGCTAGTAATTGGTTAATACCTAAATAAATATATTATTGAAAGATTGTAAATTATTTTGTAACGGCATATGAAGTTATTATCATATTTAAAAATATATTATCTTAGTAAGTAGGGGTAGGGTAGTTTCATTAACCGGGATTTTTTCAGGTCGTATGATATAAATCTAATACGATTCCTTATTATTATCAATACATTTTGAAAATATATTTTAACGGACGGATATTTTTGTCATATGGCGGTGAGAGGCCTATCTGCGGCTTGAAAATTCTCTAACAGCAAGTTGACCACTAACTTGCCTCCACCAACACGCACTGGGCCCGCGTGGTGGAGTATGGCCCACTCCCTCTCACCATTCTTTCTTGAGAAGAAACCTTTGCCCTGCAGTGGGATCCTACAGGCTACAACAAACTTTTTTTTTACATTTTTAAAAAGATTTGAAACTATGATGCAAATAAACTCCTAACACTGATTGCACAAAATTCTACCTGCTCATTGTACTAAAATCCCAATGTTCTTTGTCCACAGTACTGGTCTGCGCTGCTGGTTTCCAACAGCAATACTTCAGGGTGGTACCCAGAAGCCTGCGAGTTCAGGAGGGATCTGAAGCTGTACTGGAATGCGCTGTCGCCAACTTGGCTGGACAGGTGCAATGGGCTAAAGATGGATTTGCTCTCGGTAAGTAATTTTCTGACTATGGACCACCTCAATTCTTTATGTGGGTATAAGGCGACTAAGGGATTAAAGGTTACTTATGCAGTGTCTATGTGGGCGAAAGGGTCCTTTTTTAAAGATTTTTTTGATGATTTCAGTAGATGAACTAATGGTGAATATGTGAAAATCCAGTAATTATAAACCGTTGCAAGTTATTCTAGTTTCAGAAAATGTTGATTATTTTCTTAACTTTTCGAAAAGAAATTCTATCGAGTGAAGTAATTTCAATCGTGTAGGTATCCAATTTATGATTTAGGTACCTAGACAAACTATGAAAGAATACTGTGTATTTTTTCGTTTTGGTTCGTATAAATCTTGCAGAAAAAAAAAAAGAGACCCCTTCCCTGGTAATTCTGGGATTTATGGCCCCTTAATTGAAGACACTAGAACACTTTGCTATAACTACGAAATTATTAATTAACAAAGTAGCAGTAGTAAACTTAACTTTTAGCTTACTTACATTATGATGAGTTAATCAAAACTATATTTATACAACTAAGTGTGTGTTCTAACCCTTTAAGATAAACACAGTACCCCATCTTACGAAGTCTGGTTAAGTCAGTGCGGTGGTAACTGGGTCAAAGTATCTGTTCTCAACACAATACAGCGGTCCAGACTCAAAGTTATAAGTTATTACTTGAGAGCAAGACAAATTGTTGAGGAACATGACCATTTTAATAGTTGTTGCTTTGTTTTGCTGCGATGATGGTTAAATTAACTTGCAGTTATTAAAGTTCTGTATTTTTAGTAGATTACACACCGAGGACAGGAAAGTAAGAAAGGTCTCAGAAGCCGAGGTCAACAAGCATGTGATCTGAGGCTTTCTTATTTACTGACCGAGGTTAGTTTACTATTTTTGGACAATGGACATACAGCAAATGTAAAAGACGGACAAGTCCTAACAGACAGTATACCGCATTTTTTTGGCCAGCACTTTCGCATTTTGGACCAAATCCGATGATGTCGTTTAAGTGAGCGTATAATATCAACTCGAGTGAGGAAACCTTAAGGAAACAACTAAGAATACGGGTGTTAAATCTAAGTGGTAATGAATAGATAACATTAGTAACATTTGACAGTCATCAATGGGAACGGGTCAGTCACAAGTGAACTGACAAATGTCATGTTCAGTTCACGCGCGTTAACCATTAGGATCGACTGTGTTATGTGACTGTTAACGAGAATGTGGGTTAAGTTATAGGAAGTGCGAATAATTTATACATGGACGTAAATTATGATACCTACACAAGGAAACGGACGCAGGATTTAGGCAGGAGTGTACATCAAGTAAGATTTAATAAGAATTGCTTGACGCGACCTATTGAAAGAAAATTCAATTTGGATCTTTTTCGAGTCTTTACTTTGCGCGCGGGTGTAGACGCTCAATTCTACGTCTTTAATTCATGTAATTTGCGTATATGTCGTTTCACGTATGTGCCATTTCGCGTATGTGTCGTTTCACGTATGTGTCATTTGGCGTATGTGTCATATCGCGTATGTCAGTTCGCGTATGTGTCATATCGCATATGCGTCATTTCGCGTAATCAAAATGTGTCATGTGTATTATCCCTTGTAACTTATCAGCATTATTTTTAAAAAAAATCATTGGACAAAGTTTATTCAATCATCATCAACATCTTATTATGAACAACGTTCTTGTCTGTCTGGATTATTTGCCAATTCCGTCTCTTTTCCGCAAGTGCCTTGAGTTCTTGATACGACACAACATCAACCTTTTCTGTTTTTTGGTGACCACGGTATACATTGATAAATACTTTGACTGTTCCAGTCACAATTTAAGTTTCTAGTCTTCTTATAACTGTTTACGATAAACGTCCACTGCCGGACGTATGCCTCCCTCAAAGATCGCCACAGCGACCAGTCCTGCGCTGCCCTCATCCAACGGGTTTCCGCCGCCTTCACCAGGTCGTGTCTCAATAATAAATACAATTGATGACCTCTCTCTTGTGACTTGAAGCACCAACCACAGCAATTTGACCAGTGACGTGGATTCGTGGAATGTCTCTATCTATTGTAGGTCTGCACAATCAATTCAATCGGTCGAGAATCCTTTGTTTTGTTTCTCTGATATCATTAACTGTTGGTGTTGTAAGGTCTCATCGTAATTCTAACCTTGTTTGGTTTTGGAAATGTATGATGGGCAATTTCTGAATTATACAGGGTCCAACTTAATATGTTGACCGTTTGTGAATGGATGATCAAACCATCAAACTGAACATCTTTCTCTATGGGGCCAACATCGAAAACGCAAAAAAATTTGTCCCATACATTTAGGTCGAGTAGGATTGCAGTTTTGTATGGAACAGCGGTTTTTATTTCCACCATTTCGATGTGGGTCCCATGGAGAAAGTTGCTCAGTTTTATGGTCTGATCATCCCCTGAAAAAGCAGTCAGCATATTAAGAAAGCCATATGTTCTATGTTGATGAAAGCTCTATGTTGACAATAGGAAATGACCCAAAAGTCTCTACTGCAAAAGGCATGAACATGGTATCCTTCCATTATGTTCTAATATTTTTGCCTCTTGAAGCATTGAGCTGCTGCCGCTGCGGCATCCGCATTGTCCAAAGTTCCACGGATATATGAAATACAGCCATAGTATCCACGCAAGGGGCATCCCAAACTAAGCACCTTCCTGGCTTCCACGATTCTGAATTACATTCATGTTAGGAAATAAAAAAAGTAAATGTATCAGCGACTTGTAACACTTCAAAAGAAATCTTATCCCTTAGTAGCCTCACATGATACCTCTATTTTTAAGCTGGAATCACATGGCATAGTAACAAGCATGATTCACACTGGCAAAGTCCATTGTAGTCCATTCCAAAACAAAAATGAAAAAGAATTAATCCACGAGCCAATAAAACCAAATTGAAATTCAATTTTGTTACAAAATGGATCGTGACAAAAAATTCAATTTATTTTAATTAGAAAACGTCGAAGATTTAATCTTTGGATGCATATTAATTATTTAGTTACAGTTTTGTAAAATCGCTGTATTGTTTCCAAGTATTAGATGTAAGATAACATTAGCTAATACAGACAGTGTTGTCACATTCGAAAATAGTTTCCTAAATTAAAGGTTTCTTTTTGGGGTAGACAATTTTTTGAAATATTTTTTTTGGTATAATGTTCTGGACAAAAAGGAATGTTTAAAATGTAAGCTACCATCTTTACCTTAAGCCTGAAAAAAAAAAGCTGGCCCATACATATGGCTCGAGTAGATTTGCAGTTATGTGTGGAACAGCTGATTTTTTTTCGATATTTCGATGTCGGTGCCATAGAGAAAGTTGTTCAGTATGAGGGTCTGATCATCGCAAAGTGTCAGGTTAAAAAAGTGTCAGCATTTAAATGCTAAACGGCCACCATGCGTGCCGTGTCTGAACAATGATATTATTTTTACTACCGTGTCTGAATTCCTCGATTCATTATTTACCTGGCCTAACATGATGTTATATTGATGGCTGGATTACAGGATGAAATTACGAGCAGTTAAACAGTTTTAAATAATAATAGCATGTTACAATTTCATTGCGCCATGGATATTTAAAATTCAAGTGTAAAATTGCGTTGCGTGTATAGTCGAAAGCGGTATTTTAAAAATGCAGTACTGCAGTCAGATGACTGACACGATACCGGTCATGATTGTTTCAAATTAAAAAATTTAACAAAACTTTGTGATTGCTTTTTTTTAGCAATTGTTATGAAATTTATGACGTAGCACTAAGCGGTTTATGTTGGATTTATATTTATTCTCATTGTGTATTGTTTACCTCAAAAATGACAATCGAATTTTTAGGATAAAAATTTGTAGCGTGATGGAATATTTGCATTTTTCAGTTAAGCTGATTTTTTATGCGAACAAAATAAAATAAAATCGTTGATTCAAAGGTTTAAATAATTTTATGATATCATTTTTTTCGGTTCGTATTCATTAAAAATGAATATAAATACTTTCGTATCTTTTTCTTACTAGTTAAAATAAAAGGGTATCAGACTATCAAACTTCAAAATCAGTCTTTCTATTATACTTATTTATACCCTGTATAGTCGTCTCTTACTGGGATTTTTATTCATTTATTCTAGTTTTTTATGAATTTTAAATTTTTCTGTATTATCTGATATCATGGCCATTGGTGCATTGCCTGGAGAGCTGAAAAAATAGAAATGTTAAATGATGATTAAATTCAGTTTCAGAATTGCTATTTTTGAATCGTGTTCGAATGATGCATAATCTGTAGGTACTGCTGATTTTAACGTGTTACTTTCATAAATCGCACTCCTGGCAAAAGAGCATCCCATCCCATCAGTAATCGTAATTTTTAAAATAACTCTAGAAATAATGAAAAAAAAATCTGTTAAGTTTTATGGACTGGACAGAGTTTCGGGACTACTGGTGAAACGTGGATGTTCTGAGGTTTAAGAATATCTGACTACCCCCTCGGGGAATAGAGTCGTGCGCATATGCTATGCTAGTTTTATGTAAGTTTTCAATGGCATAATCTCCAAACAGTTTTCGAATGTTCGAATCCTCTATAGTGGAGCACAGACTGCCTAACAAGCGGTGAAACATGATAATAATCCTTGGTGGTCGGTAATGATCGTTCTTCTCCGTAGTTGTTTTTGTGACGTTAACTTTGTCCCTTTCTAATCCAACGTCATAAATCAACGTCACTCAATTTTCGTTGTTACGACATTGGATAGAAAGGGACACACCTAAAATTGGAAATATTGATGTCGGTAAATTTTCTTTGACGAAGGAGAAGTACGAAAGAAGGTTGAATATTACCGACCGCCATGGCCAATTTTCTTGTTTCAATGCTCGTAAGGGGGAGTGGCATCCTTTATGATTTAAATCCATGGTTGGCACCTTACCAATCGTATTCTTGTCAGAAGTGTCCAGAACGTGCAAAAACTAATCCCCAATTTTCTCCCCCCAGGATTCTCCTCCGTCATCCCCGGGTACCCTCGCTACACAATGTTCGGTGACCGTCGTCACGGCGTCTACAATCTTCGTATAGTCAACGCTTCGTTGGAGGACGATGCTGAATACCAGTGTCAAGTCGGCCCAGCCCAGATGCATAAGGTCATAAGGGCTAATGCCTCGCTGACTGTTATAGGTAAGTGTTTTATGGACTTTATTTAGTTAATAGATTAAAAATTGGTTTTTGGACGGTTTACGGACGATAGTTTTTACGTGATAACGTCATAAAGAAACATTGATGAGAACTGCGCTAGCTCTGACGTCACGCGGAACGTGACACTTTTTCGTGCGTGTTTTTTATAAGACGTCACGTCATAAGATTGTATCGAGACGTCCGTTTCTAAATACCTAGTAGTCAAAGTTGTATTACGTTATGCAATAATAACCTGCCCAAATACCAGTGTCAAGTCGGCCCAGCTCAGATGCATAAGGTCATAAGGGCTAATGCCTCGCTGACTGTTATAGGTGTTATTGTAGACTTTATTTAGTTAATAGATAAAAAAATGGTTTCTGTAAAGTCGGTTTACGGACGATAGTTTTACGTGATAACGTCATAAAGATACATTGATGAGAACTGCTAGCTCTGACGTCACGCGCAACGTGACACTTTTTCATGAGTGCAGCCAGTGTTCATTAATTTATAAGACGTTATCACGTCAAAAGTTTGTATCGAGAGATCCGCTTTTAAATACCTAGTAGAAAAAATGGTATTTCTTTATGCATTTCAACCTGCCTGAATACAAGTGTCAAGTCGGCCCAGCTCAGATGCATAAGGTCATAAGGGCTAATGCCTCGCTGACTCGATGATAGGTGGGTGTTATTGGACTTTATTTAGTTGGTTATAGAAGTATGTTGTTTCATATACTTAGACGATAGACAGGTGGGAAAAAATAGTTTTTAAGGCGTTTTGACAGACTCGCTAAACTGCATACATTTTTTTTATTTTTTTTTTATTTATAAACTTGTAAATTTGCAATTTTATAAATTTATAAATTTATAAAATTGCATTTGTAAACTAAACATTTCATGTTTGAGCTAAAATACAGGATGTTAGGCAGTCAGTTGGACAAGTAGCGGGTAGGGGAGATAATTTAAAACTGATTTGGGCGAATAATCGAATATGCAAAGCATCCTCTAAGGTAATAATTTTTTATTTGAACGCCGAAAACAATTTATAAGAAAAAATTAGAAGGGTAACAAATCTGGCCTCAAAGGTCGTAAACGCCACTTTTGGCCAAAATGCAGTTTTGTTTATTTTTTTTCGCTCTATCGATCGGTGTATTCCCCTGTAAAAAGTCATTTTTGGCGTTTACGACAATTGAGGCCAGAGGGGTCGAAATGGCGACTTTACCTATCTCTTAAAGAAATTGGTTTAACAATCGTTTATTTCACACACTGATTTATAATGCTAGTTAAAAAACTAATTTATCATAAAAGACATCGATAACTTTTCTTATTTCCCTATTAATATAATTCAGTTAATACCAACCACTTCATTTCATCCACTATATTATTTTTACGACAGTTTCACACAAGATATTATTATTTTGCCTCCAAAATTCCGGTAGTAGTAAAACATAATAGGCTCCCCTTTCACTTTTGTGACCCCATAAATTTTCTAATAACATTTATTTTCGGACGAAAATATTCATCTTGAATCGAGAAGTTTTTCACGTGAAGTTTTTATCAAACTTGGGATGATAATATCTTTGTTGATAACAGTTTAAATGAATGGTTATTGGATGAAATGATTATAAGAGGAAGCACTTCTTATACAAGGTGTAGGTAACAAAACACCCTTGTGTTTACCATCAAACTTTTTGTATGGAGACAATGACGAAATAAAAAAACTCAGCTGTCCCATAATACAGGTTGTTACAAAAGTAAAAACAAACATTTCAAACTTGTTTAGACCATCAAACTGAACAACTTTCACTATGGGACCAACATCGAAATCGTGAAAAAAAATCAGCTATCCCATACATTTTGATCGAGTCGATTTTTAGTTTAGTATGGAACGTTAGATTTTTTTTTCGCGATTTCGATATTGGTCCCATAGTGAAAGTTGTTCAGTCTGATGCTCTAAACCTTAAATGTTTATTTGTAGTTTTGTAACACCTTGTATATTTGAGTCGCGTAAGTATACTGTAGTATATGAAATATTTATACAGGGTCCAACTTAATATGCTGACACTTTTTTAAGAGGATGATCAGACCATCAAACTGAACAACTTTCTCTATGGGACCAACATCGAAATCGCGAAAAAAAAATCAGCTGTCCCATACATTTGGCTCGAGTAGGTTTGCAGTTTTGTATGGAGAGGCTGTTTTTTTTTTTCGCGATTTCGATGTTGGTTCCATAGAAAAAGTTGTTCAGTATGATGGTCTGATCATCCCCTTATAAAAGTGTCAGCATATTAAGAAGGACCCTATATATACAGGCTGTAATAATAAATGCTTTGATTATGGAGAAAACATCGAAGTCACCGAAAAAATCAGCTGTGTCACTCATGTCACTTTGGTGGATTTTTTCGGTGATTTTGGCTGATTTTTTCGGTGACTTTAAAGTTTTTTCCGTAATCAAAGTGGTGCAGTTGGATCGTTTGAAGTGCCCCGTTTAAATAAATAAATAAAATAAATAAATATCTTGGACAGTGTCACACAAATTATCTATCTAGTCACATTAAAAGTACCAGAAACTAGCCTGGACTAAATTCTTAATGCTAGCCTGGGTTTAATATGTAGGTAATGCATTTAATTTAACAGCCTGTATAACAGTAATTTTGGATGATCTGAACCACCTCTTTAAATATTACTAACCGGTGTATTTTGTTACACCCCGTATAATTTTATATTTTTTCAATCAAACCATTCCATTCTACTTTGTCATTTTTTATAATGATATGAAATAATTTCTCAATAACTTCCATTTAAAAAAAAAATCAGGTAAGAAAATAAAAATGTAAAATAACAAAAGAGGCTAAGCGAAAAACCTTGTAACTTAGTCGAATGAGAAAAGAGGTAGTAAAGATGGTTTTTATATGAAAAGCTTAACCCTTTCGAATCAAGAGCGTGGGTCAGATACGGCCGAGACCCCGTTTTATGGGCGCAGTTGGAGGGTTAAGATGATAGGTTTCGAATAGTGTTGGCTTTTGTTTTTTGGTTCAGCAGATAACTGGTTGTCATAAAAATAGATACAAGATTAATTAAATAGGTAGAAATCGTAAACAAGATTAGATTTACTTTTAACTTAGAAATACAGTTTTTGAGAGTTACGCGGTTATTATTTAATCTAGAATTAAACATTTAACGGGTTCTTACCGCGTTTTGGTATATAGTATTAGTATAGTATGTAGAGTTTCCAATATCCGGCTCGAAGGACCATAAGATGTATGGTGTATTACCGTACAACGTTAGAAGATAATGGTTAATAAATGATAAAACCGAGTAAAGTCAATATAAAAGTTTAATAAGACAAAACTACGGCTAAAATGGTTATGAGAGCACACGCGGATTGAATGGTGACCGAACGTGAACTAAAGCTAATTACAATCAAAAGTGAAATAATAAGTTACTGCTGACGGCGCGCGATGTATGTTGCTTACACCATACAACCTACGTGATATTTTCGACCCAGTCATCCCGTGATCATGGCAGTGGTAACACTGCACAAATATGGGAAACTCAAATATACAAAAACACGGTAAGACCCCGTTGTTTACTCGCGACTTCGTTCGCACAAATAATATACCAGATTTTAAGTCAGATCATAAGCTATCAAACAAAAAAAGTCTCATCAAAATCGGTTCAGTAGTTTTTGCGCGATGCGCGAACAAACAAACAAACAAACAAACTTGTCAATATATGGCGCTACACGTCATTTAAATCGCGCAATCGAGTGTTATTTGAGTTTATATGAAGTGAACCGCAACTTTTTTATTCCTCACGATTTTTACGGTTTTATAATAGTTAAGCTAAACTTGGCTCGAAAATATAATTTTTTGTCTTTATTTATTGTAGTATTTTTGTATTCCAATGTTTAGGATTTTTTTAAATAAATAATGGTTCTTAAACTCTGGTCTATGTCATAAAAATATTCATATCTGTCATTTCGTTTTAGTAAAGTTGACGAATCGAGAAGCAAGCATGTTGTCAAATTGGTTCATTACAAAAGTGGACGAAATGGTAAACAGTACTCCATTACTTATTCGTGAAAGTGAACCTGGAACGTTAGATAAAAGCGGTCAAGTGCGAGTGTGAAAGCAACCAGTGCAAGTGCGAGACCGACTCACACTTGGCCGGTTTACTGTAGAGTTTTTTCTATAATCACACCAAGTTTGACGCTTGTATGTATTACCGTTTTTACGATAGAGCGAGAAGAAAAAACGTTGATAAAACTAGTTTCTTGTGTGAGGGTCCCCTTAATTTTTCACTGTTTGACATAGTAACGCATATTCTGTGAAAACATCAACTGTCTAGCTATTACGGTTCAAAATTAGGTAGTACAGACAGACAGACGGATGGACGGACAACGTAGGCTTCGTAACAGGGTCCCGTTTTCACCCTTTAGGTGCGGCACCCTAAACAGTGGTAAAACCTTTGGGTACAGAACCCTAAACACACCACAGTTGGTGTGGTTTTCTTTTCAAGTCCAAGAAACGAAGCTTTTTGGTTACGATATCATACAAGATATCATCATATAAATGTATATCGATACACATACCAACACTAGGTATAGCAACAATAATAGGACTGTGACTATTTTACGAGTGCCCTTTTATTCAAATTTGCAAGATCCGGATCCAATATGCAATAGTGGGCCCGCTATATATCTTGGACCCTTAGGGTTGTCACCCGGCTTAAATTTATTTTGAATTTCGTTAGTTTTCCGGCCGCATTATTTTTGAATACGCAGTTGAATATTAAAATTATTGATTTAGTCATACCAAAATTTAAATAAATAATATATTAATAAAATTTATTCCAGATTACAAAATAGTCGATTTTTAAAATTATGTAGGCATTGGACTTTTTCTGTTTTCAAACGACGGAAGTCCATGAAAATATGTAAGTATGTGGATAATGCGATATAAATATGTCGCAATCATGGCATGTGACGAACCGTAGTTTTTGTCTTTTCCTATAAGCGTGGGCATATTGTTGTAGGTACAATTTAATATTGAATCGAAATAGAACAACTGTTAACATTTACGATTTTTGAAATAATTAGAAAATCCATTAGGTTTCAATTACTTTACGAAACTAATTTATTGTATTCGAAAATGAAAATTTTTGTTTTTTTAGACGAAAAGCCTAATCACCACTTGACACGTCATTCCATCATAAAGCTTTTAATAAAGTGCATGCCGATGACCGATAGTTATAGCTTAGAGTTTTCATTACCCTGAATGCGAATACTGTCGTGAATTTATGTATGTACCGGTGTATTAAAAGGAAGATGTCAAAATTTTATAAATGTATGTGACAATTTCACAGGACCAGTCGTTGTGGCGATCCTTGGGCGTTGCCTAAGTCCAGCAGTGGATTTCCATCGGCTAAGATGATGATGATGATATAACAATTTGGATCTTATTATTTATTGAATACTAGCTTTTGCCCGCAACGTTGTCAGTGTGGATTCCGGTTTTTGAAAAACCTTTCTTAGCGCCTCCTACTTGCTCTGTAGAATATGTATTCCCAATTTTATGTTTCTATCTTCAGTGGTTTAGGCTGTTCATCGTCTATCAGTCAGTCAGTTACGGAACTATTTTATAAGTATAAATACTGTATTGTATTGCAAATTAAAAACGCCGGACCTTTTCTCAGGTCCGGCGTTTCGGAATTCACCTGGCAGGTGACAACCCTGATCTCAAAGAAAAGGGTCCACAAAATATATGTTCACGGCTTACATTACGTTTAACGACGTAGATAGTTTCTAATTTTCTAGAATCACCTGCACCCTTTTTGGGATTCGAAAGACTTAGATGAAATTGTCTTTTATCTTTTTTAACAGGCGTCCTAGGAGCGTTTGATTTTAAGTCTTTTAGGTCATATTATAAGTCATAAAGTAATTTATTAATATCATTTAACTTTATTAATATCATTTTTGAGGCTTAGACTGCTTAGTAATCATCATCATACAATACAATGTAAGTAAGTAAGTTATAGCCTGTAGAATCCCACTGCAGGGCAAAGGCCTCCTCTCACGAATAATGGTGAGAGGGAGCGGGCCATACTCCAACCACGCCGGCCCATATGGTGGAGGCAAGGTAGTGGTCAACTTGCTGTCAGAGAATTTTCAAGCCGCCAATAGGCCTCTGACCTGGCTTAACGAATAGTTACAAACGCCATCTGGCGGAACTATCCGAGACCAACTGCTTAACGTGCCTAACGTAACAATACAATGTAATACTCTTTATTTGAACAACAAAGACATAAAAGAACGATATGCCTACATCTTCTATATGGGTGGTAATTTATTATTAACAACAGAAATAATACCTATACATTATTATATAACATTTAAGGCCTGTTTCACCACTTCTGGGTAAGTTCTTGTTAGCTTATCCGACAGATAGTTTGACGTATTTTGTATAAAAATATGTCAAAATATCTGTCGGATAAACTAGCAAGCACTTACTCAGAAGTGGTGAAACAGGCCCTTAACCTAAAGAAAAAACAAAAGAATAACAAAACTTGTACCTACTATTAATAAAGAACAAAATTAATTTAAAAGCAACCTATAACCCTCCTTTTGGCGCAGTCGGGTAAAAAGGGGTACAAATGGCGGCCTAATCAAAAACAGCGATAGGTCATACATCGGACCGATGCAATGACGCAAATTAATGCAATAGTAAATGGTTCAATAGGTATATCATACGTAATACGTCCACTGCTGGAAGAACGACACAAATGAAAACATTGGACAGTAATGTCATTGTTGCACCAGATGTTCGATATCATTAGCTTATAATATCCCAATGCATGACACAAGCCTCTATTCAATTTACACTTTGACAGCATCAGTGAAGACAATCCCTGCCCCCACTAATTTTACCCTCTGGCAGGAAGCGTAGCGAAAAATGTAGGCAAAAGCGTATTCCTGTCTCGCATGCACTCACTCAGTATTGCACATACTTACCTCTTCTTTACTGCCTCCGTGGTCTAATGGTTAAGAGCATTGGGCTCTTGACACGGAGGTCGTGGGTTCGATTCCTACGGAGGATTCCTCGTGATATGCAACTTTGTGCGCTTTTCCCCAGTTGGATAGGACACTGCAGGCTGAATCACCTGATTGTCTGAAAAGAAAGTTGATTCCGAAATATGGCACGTTAAGCCGTTTGGTCCCGGCTACTATCTCTGGTGGCAGTAGGCGTTACATAAAAACCACGTCAGAGGCCGTAAGGCGGTCTGGAAAAACTCTGACACCAGGGCTTGCTGCCCACACGATAAGAAGAAGACCTCTTCTTTAAACATTTTCCATTTGTATGAAATGACAGCTAAGTGTCAAAAGTGTGACGTAAGTCACTGTTAACACCCCTTATGGAATTTGATCCTGCGACTATCAGTTTAGCTGGCAGGTTCACCATTCACCACCCATGTTACACTTAAGTGGATTATGGGTACTTACTACGGCAGTAGAAACACAGTGTAATTGCAATTTTGCAAGAAATGTGTGCTTAGGGAGCGCTTCTTTCTTCAGGTCTTCTTAACATCTTTCTATATTACCTCTCCTTGCCACTTTAGAAACAAACTCGCAGTTTTCGAGTGGTAAGTCTAAAATATTCAATGAGCTTACTAGGGGTGTGACGACACTTGTTTATTCTGGTACGATATCGATACCGATTTTTGTAATAAATAATCACGATGAAGGAAAACATCGTGAGGAAACGCTGAAGAAATAATTCTGATGCGTATGTGAAGTCTACAAATCCACATTGGGCACGCATGGTGGACTAACGCCCATACCCCTTCCCTTAGGGCAGGCCTGTGCACTGAAGTGATACGTATACCGGATGCTTTTTAAGGGTTGCTATTTTCATGGGTGGTTATGGTAAACTAAAAATCGCAAAAAAAAAACATCTGTTCCATACTAAACTGCAAAGCCAACTCGACTCAAATTTATGAGACAGCTGATTGTTTTTGCGAGGTCAAGTTTGCTCCCATAGTTAAAGTTGTTCAGTTTGATGGTCTTATCCACCCCTGATGATATTTTTTACCGTCTATATCACAGGCTGTGATGACGATGATGATGAGATAGATGACTATTTGATATGCATATCGTAGCATAGCATATTAAGCTAACAAATATATTCCCCGAAGACCAAGTCATTGATAATAATTATGCTAAATCTGGTATTTAGGTTTTTTTAGATAAATAGGAGGATAATTTTGTTCTGAGGTTTCAGAATATCTCTGACTACCCCCTTGGGGTATATAGTCGTAAGCATATGCGTGCAATATTCAGTAAAGCTTCATTTTGAACAGGAGCTATTTTATTTTACATTTAATTCAGTTAATCACGATGTTAAATCGGCAACGTCGATTCAGATTATAAGTATCGGCCTAGCCACGATATATCGCATCGGTATCGTTCTATCGTTACAACCCTAGTTCTTACTGCATGTTGCCTTAAGTTTCGAAGTGTGAAATTCGGCCCATTTACACAAGTTAGACAAAGTTTGAATATTTTGCTAGCAGTTTTTATTATGTTATGCTGTTTTAAGTTTGACTTTTGTCTTAACAATATCTTTTAATGTTTTTTGGCAGATGTTGTTCACGTATAGTGTTTTTGGCAAAGATATTTGGTTGTTTGTGTCAATTGGGTTGTAACAGTTACGTGATTCTTAAACTTAGTATGCATAACATTTTTAAGAAAATATACCATGGGAGTAACTTTTTTTTTTAATGAGAATACATCTTAATGTTAACCGACTACCTCAATTAATGGACATAAAAGTCATAGTTAACTTTGTAAAGCTCTATCTACCTACCTATATTGTAAAGCCTGACCAGAAAAATAAAAAACCTCTCGATGTTGCGGAAAATCATTAGAACTAATTTTTGTACTTGGAACACTGACATTAAAGGTTATAGTCGATTGTAGCGCCCCCAAATCAGGTTTTTTATATTTCTGGTCAGGCTTTAGTTCTCATATTTTCCTAAACAATTCCTATTTCTTACTTAATACGTCATGTTTTTACGTTTTGATTTGAATATACAGTGTGTAAAATTAATGCGTTACCTACGTCATATTAAAGAGGGTGTGGTTCAGACAATCACACTGGAAAACTTCCACAAAATATAAATTGCGGAAAACAAATCACCTGTTCCATAGAAAACGTCAATGGCTACTTGAACCAAATGTATGAAACATAGTGAATATTTTTCAGTTTGTTGAAATACCCCGTTCAATATGTAATGCATTTAATTTGACACCCTACAAAAACGCAATGAGCGTTTTTCTTTTTGTTTTCTAGGGGATCGATAGATGGCGCTACGGTCTGTGCGAAGAAACGTCAACATTTCAAAAAGTGTTTCTTTAAAATAGTAAAGAGTGAAAAGATGATCAAGAAGATGCCAACGCATCTTTTAATGACATATTTCATTATTTACTAATCATTTTAATCGAAAACTCTAAATTTTTACGCCTGATATGGCTGTATGGGCTCGATCCCTTGGCATTAAAAAAAAAGGCAGGCACAGACTTGACCAGATTTTGACAGGATCTCGCTTACGGCTCTATGGGGCGATAATCATGTCATCTGTCGAGTTTTTTAGGAACTAAATTTAAAAAAGAAATGAAAAACGCTCATTACAAAAAGTTTGAAAAAAAGTAAGTACCAAGTTTACATATTAAAACAAAAAGGTCCCTTGTAAAACAGGCAAGACTTAACCCCTTCGACGGCGACCTCAGCTGTTTTTATTACAACCATTTTGACCCCAGTCGACTTATCAATAACTTTTTGTAAAGATTTTAACCCTTGCCCCGTTGTATATCTTTTTTATCGTCCAAGATACCCGCTGAGGGCGTTCTATCAATATTTTAGAGGGTTCCGGACGAAAAACATTACTTCTTCTATACGGTTTGCAAATTTTATATCAGGGGGCGAGATTGCGTTCGTGCGTGTGAAAGAGACGGGAGATGTACTCATGGGGTGGAAAGTGTATGCTTTGTGCTCTGATTATTAATGGATGCTTTTAATGGAAGATACAGATATGTGGGAGATATAGGTCCACAATACAGGCTCAACCTATTTTTATGTACGTATATGTAAGGTTTATTGCTAAAGTGACATTATCATTGACCTTAAATACTACAGGGTGTTAGGGTAAACAGTTGCATTACTTTAAGGGATCAACTTTTCCTTAAAATCCTATAGGAAGTTGGCAAAGCAATTTTTTACTTTTCATACAAACGTTCGATCAACTGATTGCATTTAGTATGTTTTTTTAAAGATTTTCCCATATGTTTCTTAGGGAAAGTTGATCAGTATAATGGGTACAATCACCCCTTAAAGTGATGCAACTATTTACCCTAACTCCATTTATACAGGGTGTTTCATAAGTAACAATAAATTTTTAAAACTATTAAGGGGGTTGTTTAGACCGTCAAACTGAACTGAACTGAACTTTCTCTATGGGACCAACATCGAAATCGCGAAAAAAAAATTTTTATATCCCATACATAATTTAAGCTCTAGTCGATTTGTAGAGTATGGAACATCAATTTTTTTTTCGCGATTTCGATATTGGTCCCATAGTAAAAGTTGTTCAGTTTGATGGTCTACACCACCCCCTTAAAGGTTTATTTGTATTTTTGTAACACCTTGTATAGACTCAAAGTCTCATACAAAATCTTAGCAAATTTTTGTCCTAATCTGACACAATAACCCACACAAATCAAGTAGGCATGCTGTTGGGTGGCATGAATATGTTGTTTTTGAGTCATAAACTTAATCGTTTTTTGTATGATTGATTACTATCAGCTAGTAGGTACAAAAAAGAGCTATGTAGTAGCTCTTTGGAATCTGCCATTTTTGGACCGTTGATTGTGTATCTATGTAGTTCAGTTCTTAGTATAAAATAGGTATATAAAAATTTTATAAAATAAATTCTACGAAATAAAACAATAAGTAACCTAATCTAAACAATACAATTGACAATAATAATCGTTAAATTAAAAACTAAACTATAACCTAATAAATAAAGGTATAAAGTCATTTCGAAACCAATAATATGTTATACGTACTTAAATAAAAGTTTTATTGCTAAAGTGACATTATTATCAAAAAATTAATAACTTTTCTTATGATTATATTTCACGTATAAGGCTAGATTTTGATTTGATGATAACATAATCTATTTTATTTCAAAATGAGGCTTCTTTTATTAATATTTTGATACAGTGAAACCGTATTTGAAAATAAGATTAACTTGTATAATAAATATCTTAGGACATTGTCACACGGATCATTATCTAGTCTCAATGTAGGTACTAGAATGTAGTCTAGACTAGTATTATGATGAATCTGTAGATAATACTGGATTTACAGTTACTTATTCCGTTAAGGTTTGATCGATATTCTACTTTCATATACAGGGTGTAACAAAACCCCCTAGTAATACTTGTGGTGGTACTTCAGACCATCAAACTGAACAACTTTCACTATAGAGCCAACTTTGAAATCACGAAAAAAAATCATCCCTCCCATAAATTTAGTCGAATCGGTATAGGTACCTACTGCAGTTTTGTATGAAACATGTGATTTATTTTTTCACCATTTCGCTGTTGGCTCCATAGTGAAAGTTGTTCAGTTTTATGGTCTGAAGCACCCCCATAAGTATTTCACCCTGTATAGTTTGAGTGACAATGTCAGATCTTCCATAGGCTGTTGTCCCTCCATATTCATGGTTATCAGCCTATATACCTACGTCTATATGCCTACCTTCAGGGATAGTGTATTGGGCTCCACGCGTGCCCAATGTGGGATTGGTAGACTTCACATACGCATCAGAATTTCTTCTTTAGCGTAAACAGTTTTCCTCACAATGTTTTCCTTCCATATTAACCTCAAAACAATATTTTTTGAACATTTCTATAATTGCGGCCTTAAAGAGTTATAACAATAATTCTGACCACTACGAAAGAGTGTGGTCATGTATTTAGAGAAATTACACGTGTGTTTATTTCGATATAATATCGATAAATGAGATTAGCGTAGGGGACCGTTCTAGGTGGCGTGAAAATGAAGAGGTAATTCCTAGATAATACACATCAAACTGAACAACTTTTACTATAGGAAAAAACCGACCGGAGCAAAAAAACACCTGTTCCATACTAAACTGCAATGCCTACAGCTGAATTTTACCCTTTTAGTATTTCGCCGCAATCGAGCAATAACTTAAAACTATTTGACTACTAACTGTTTCGTTAACTGTACACAGGCAACACTAAAACCTAGATTGTTATAGTAAAAGTCTAGTGCTAAAAAGGTGTACCAAACCCTGTTTGTATTATGGACATTTTATTCATAGAAATAACATTTTATACGGATCCCTTAGGTCATAAAGACGTAAAAATATCAAGGGACTGATCGGAAAGGGTTGAAAATAATGTCGGCATTTGAAGTGTTAGAAATATAAAAGGTTCGAGTGAATTATTGGAATTATTATTTTTATGATTTTTTTGTGTAAGAATTGGAGGTCATGAATTTTAATAAATAGCTTTCATCGGCTTTGGATGGTGGTTTCCTGTATGCAGGTTTCCTCACAATGTTTTCCTTCACCGTTTGAGACCAGTCAGTGTTACGTATACCTACATAAGTAGGAAAAACTCATTGGTACATGGCATGTACTTTTACAGTAAATTTGGCTTGAGATATATACAATGTTCTTTGGCTTGAGCTACTTGTAAACCATTATCTTCATACTCAAGTCTTCCAGCAGATGTCCCTCCCCTCTACTTAATTTTTCTCTTTATGTATGTTTAACTATGTTTTACTATCAAATAAAGTATAATTTATTAATTGATTGATATTAACAAAAAAAATCGCGATAAAGTGTTAAGGTGTCCCTGAATACAAATCTAATCTGTTTGTTAGTTTGTTCGAGCATCACACAAAAACTACAGGACCTATTTTGATTAATATTATTATGTTTGAATTCTTATGATTAGACTGAAAAAACTGTTCAATATTTATCTCGCTACAATGACGGGAAGTCGGGAACCGATGCTGACGAAGTCAGCAAAAACTCGTAAATTTTCATCTTATATTTGTGTACCATAATAGTTACCAGAAAAATGAATAAATAAATCTAAGTCATAATTATTATAAATTCCAAGCAACAGGTTAGATTAACACTATTCAGAATCACATAAAAAAAATTGAGAAAAAAGTACAGATTTGTAGCAAAAGGAGCTAAAAAGCCATCACAGGATTAAAAAATCCTATAATTAAAAAAAATCATGACTCAGATTTATTTTTTTATTTTTCTGGTAACTATTATGATTTCTCCTATAACCTGATTCCAGCTTGACGTTGATTTACGGGACACCCTGTATAGCTCCTTATGGGATGCCTAATTTTCTTATTTCATTGAACCATGAAATCGAATCCATCTTGTTATATCCAATTTTATTCAACACCGATTTTCTTTATAAGCTTGATAAATAGATTCCTAAGAATTAGATTGCATTCCCGAGAGTACCTAAGTCTAGACTGAACAACTAGATTGAAAGCCTTAAACTGAGAATCCTTTGTTAGGGCAAGTATTTTATTGTTCACGTATAGATTTTGTTCGGGCATTGCTCTGCAACTCATGTAATTGAAGTGACTTGGAGGAGTTGGAGGCCAGATTTACTTGAATGCTTTGGCGACTTGATTAGCTGAAAGTTCTCCTTTGACAGATAGGTAGAGATTTTCTTATTTTGTTACTGAATACTTCACATAAAAGCGTAGTATTGCTGTGTACTCCTAATATAATAACTTTCTCATAAAAGTAGAAGAAACGCTTGAGGAGACTTATATACATATTACAACCACTTTAGAGGTACGTAATATAAGCCTGAAACTTTTGAAAATGCTCAGACCACTGCTCTTCCTACAACTGATAATTATGAATGTCGAGTGTTTATTAGTCTTTAGAATTAGGTACGTACCAATTTTCGAACAAACAAATAAACATATGGTTCCTACTTATAGACATATATTTACAATATATAAAACATGAATACCATAAATGATTGAATGAAATATACTGGATTGAAATTTTATTGATCTTGGTCTTCTCCGAAAAGTACAAGTGCGCAGTACCTACCCTCTCAACCGACGAAAGTGTATGAAGAGATGTATGGAAGTGGATGAGGCGAGAGAAGTATGTCAGTATCGTAGTGTGTGACGATCGGAGTATCTATCTAACCCTGTGGGATTATGGCATGAGTATATGTGTGTATGAATCTGATCTTAGTTAAAAGCCTGTAGTTTCAAATTGCGAAGACATTTGTTTGTAAAAATGCAGTGTCTGATTTCCAGTTCTGTCAAATTTTTTTTAATATAAGGGCTCGTCCGCATAGCGATATTTATTCGCGCGAATGATGTGACATAGGATGACTTCTGACAGGACACTTATGTCAAGACAATAAGTACGAAAATTGCTTGTTGCACGCGTCTTCCTATGTGAAAGTAGGATGTGGGAGGTCGTTTTAGAGTAAACAGCATAGGAAGACGCGTGAAACAAACAATTTTGGTACTTAGTGTCTTGACACAAGAGTCTTGTCAGAAGTCATCCTATGTTATAACATTCACATCATTCGCGCGAATAAAAATCGCTGTGCGGACAAGCCCTAATAGTTCGTTTTGTTTTATAGAAAAATATACGACTTTCTACCTACTAAGTAAAAAATTTCACATCTCATACGTTTTAATATGTCTTAAACACAATACATTCCTTACTATAGGTACACATACGAGTTCTTCAAAAATCTAACATCGAAATTGAAAATTTTATTGCAACAATAAAACGTTCAGAAGTAAAGCAAAATATCAAAACAGAGAACAGACATTTGCAAATATCATTTTCGAAACTGCTACCAAACTGGATTACGATCAAAATATGTATGATATAGGAGGGGAACTATAGGGAAGGTAGATCCTTTTAAAGTAAAGCAAACTTTGAACCCCAATATTGCAAAAATGCGGAAAACACTTTTTAAGTTACAGATGGGTTGCGATATTGCAAATGTAATTTAGATTCGAAATACTGAAGGGGTTGGTTTTATTATATGTGAAAAATCTCAGCGATGCCAATGACTGTGTTTAAATAAATATAGAAATGGTATGGTTTATGGTGTAGTTTTGAAATGCATTTTGGGTTAAAATCTTTGTTGAAATTATGAAACAATTGTAGACATTATGAAAAGCTGAATATAAATAATCTTATTTACTGTTAAACTCAAAAACACTGCTTCGAAATAATCTGGTAAATATCACAATACTTAACATTTTAAGTACTTGTTGTTTTTTATCTCCTATAAATGTTATAAATTTAAACCACATTTTAAATTATATTTTAAAGCGTGGTGGTACACGGAATAATTTTGCATATTCTGTGTGGATGACATGCATAATTGGCCAAAAATTTACAAATTAGGATGTAATGTTGAATCCAAAACCTAACATAACTAAACATAATGCAAAGACAACCTCATACGTATAAATGTTAAGCATACGTTTGGGTCATTTTAAAATGTAGAAATATACATATTTTTCACATAAAGATAATCGCATTTAACCCACTCAGAAACACCCCTTCTTCAAAAACTTTCAACGTCAGTTTTGTTAAAGTTTTAACGTTAAAAAGCACTGCTTTTATATCTCTATGAGAACATGAAAACTTGTCCTGTAGTTTGAAATTAACTCCGTGAGCCAGTTGTGCGAGGTTTCCAGGCTGTTGTGATTTTATATTACGACTTTAGCTTAAGTTGTTAAAAATCCTGCTAGAGCAATTCATGTTTTATTATCAAGTGCTATAGGGCTTTCATTTAAAATATGAATGACGTCATGTGGAAGATTTTATCATTTAACTAAATGCGTTCTGCTCTTAGATCATAAATGTTCTGCTAAATAGGTATTACTACTTTTGTTCCAGAAAAAAAAACGTTCCGTCAGTCTATAGTACCTTGTACGGTCTTTCTTTCACATTAGTGTTCATCGCAAAATCAGCGCTCAATTCAAATATCTTTCGAACTATCTTTCTTCATTTTTAGATTAGCGCTTTCACACACGCTGTCCCATTAATGGAGTGGCAGACGTCAGTCCATCATTTTTTCCGTCGTCCGTGAAGCAAGGAGTTTTATAAAACCGCACGTAGAAGCATACACAGTGCGTCAATCCGTCACCATCTGTGCTTCTACGTGCGGTTTCTTACAACTCCTTGCTTCACAAATGACGGACTGACGTCTGCCGCTCCGTCAATGCCGCTACTGGAAATTTATGATTAGACTAATACATGACGATTCCACACGACAAGAAGAATTATCTAATCAAAGTTAATTTTGACTATCGTAATCTTTTGGGTTTTACATTTATTATAATTATTTGGATTCTTATGCAATTTTGATCTGAGTTTATGAATGTCATCAACTCATCACTAAAAATATTATTAACATTGGATTATACTTTTAAATAATATCGGACTCGATATAATCGATTTGGCAATTTTTAATTAATTCCCAGTAGACTTTATTTCAGGGAAAAGGTTTTATATATTTAAAAACCGAATGAAATAATTATATCCTCTCCTGGAGTGCGATTTTTGAATCTCATTCGGTGAGCTCAGCAGTTGAAAATGTCAAAATTACTATGGAGATACGCATCTTTCTACTGCTAATTTGACTTTAAAAAATCACACTTTGGGAGTGCAAATTTTCAAAGTCAAATCAGCAATAGAAAGATGCGTATCTCCATAGTAACTTTGACATTTTCAACTGGCTACAACTCTTGGCTTTGTATTAAGGTTTAAATTCCTACGCAATAGCATCCGGTTTCACAGTATTATAAAATACATTCTTGCTTTGATCCTTTAATTAAACCTTTCCCAAAACGCTATCAGTGTCAAAGGCTATTTTAGTTTGAAAAAAAAATGGAAAGTCCTTTGTTTTCAGTTACAAATTCTACTGAAAACTATGCTAATTAAATTTGAATGAAAACATGACTCCTGAAATATTTCAACAAAAATGTCAAAAATTTGTTTGTGTGTGTGTTTTTTGTATTAAGAGTACAAATCGCTTCTATATTCAGTATTAATTTAATGGAAATTAATATATAAAGTTACTAAAGCAGTAATTAATATAACTTTCTACATTTCAGCGAAAGTTTAATTAAGTTTTGGGCAGTGTTTGACAAATTTTATTATTAGCAACACAGACTTTAATAATATTCGTTCAATATTTGTCAGTAATCAGTACGGGGGCTTCAAAAGACTTATTACTTCTTGTGAGTCACTTTCCCTGTAAGAATTTACTTGGTAGTTGTTTGCTTAGTAAATCGTATTATTGCTCTGTTGCTATTTTCTTCTTGTCTTAATATTTTTCATTATTAGTTTTTAGTACATATTCGGACCAAATTGGCGACGTGCTTAAGAAGGGCCAGGTCAGATCTACCCGAAACCGACGAGCATGCATGAAAGGACTAATGAATGTGGAGGAAGCTAGGGAGGTTTGTCAGGATCGTAGCAAGTGGCGTTCCGTTGTTTCTGCCTACCCCAGTGGGAGACAGGCGTGAGAATATGTATGTATTTGTATGTATGTAGTTTTTAGTTGACTAAGTTGGCTTACTTGTTTTTTGCGTTCGTTGGAATCGCCAGAAATATTCATTTGTTTGTGTTGCATAGAACAATAAAGGATTATTTTTATTTGAATGGTGTAGTTACCATTCTAAGTTTGACTTACACCAACAATATACCTACATGAAAAATTGTCGTGTCGTATCAACTATGGCCATGGATTTATAACCAATGGATCCATAACAAAGCATGGAAACACAAAAATTGGCCATGGCGGTCGGTAATGTTCAACCTTCTTTCGTACGTCGATGTTCTAACTTAAGTTGACCCTTTCCATCAGAACGAAAATTAAATAAAAACTATATTTTTAGTCATTGGATTAGAAAGGGACAAATCAAACATCGACGATGGAAACGTACAAAAGAAGGTAGAATATTACCGACCGCCAAGGAATATTTTAATTTTTCACCGCTTGTAAGGAGATCTGCTCTAAAGGTATAGACAATACCCAACTTCCTGCAACTATCAAATCATTTTGCCTCTCTGCTTGTCTATTATTTTAAACGAATCTCCCTCTTCATCTGTTTCTCTATCTAACAGACATAATTATCCTTTCCATTCTCCTAATGCTATTTGAATCGACAAAACATCAAAAAATTTACTTTAATCAGTAGAAAAAGTGAAATATCATTTCTTACTATAAAAGTCTATCATACCATAGGTATGATTATCTCCATTTACAGTGTTAATATTTGTTTGTCGACATAATCGTAGACAAGACTTATTTTCGTTAGATAAAATCCAAAACACAATACCCCCTAACCATGAACACTGCAGTTGTAAACAACATCTAAACAAACAACGAGAAAAAAGAAATAAACCAGAAAAATAAACAAATCAACACGAAAAACCAACTAATAATGATAACAACGCACTAAATCCCACCGAATGTAGCGTACATGTCGCGGAAAGAAATATAATACGTAGGATAGTAAGGGTAGTTTCATATATTCGTTTATGTGACGCGACTCGACTAAAGCGTTCCTACAAATCCTTCTCTTGTTAGTATCAAGAGTACATTTTTTTTTAAATTGAGTGAACCCTCTAAACTACTATTAAGTATAACTGATATTAGGTAAACATTTTTAATTTGTATGCTTATTGATTTAGTTTTTTATACAAAAATTTATTTCGGTATTTAGTAAACTAAGCGCCAGTGTCAAGGTTCTTTCCACATAATGGTTACACTATGAAGAATATTTTTATCTGGATGATATTTTAATGCGCAAAATAATAAATAAATATAACTAAATTTATATACTGGCTTTTCGGTGAAGGAAAACATCGTGAGGAAACCTGCATGCTTCAATTTCGAGGCGTGTATTGTACCCACTGTCCATTATAAGTGGCGACGGGCTCACCCCCCGTCACACTGGACAGAGTTTCGGTACTACTGGTGAAACGTGGATGTTCTGAGGTTTCAGAATATCTCTGACTACCCCTTCGGGGAATATAGTCGTGAGCATATGCTATGCTATGCTAAATTTATATATTTGCACAAATGAAAATCAGTACAGAATAAATACACAGTATAGGTAAATACCCAGATATTAATTTATTTTGTTATAATGTATTATATATTTTAGGTTACCACAAATATTCTACACCTATATTAAATTCTTTTTTAAATATATTTGAAGAATTTTGAAGTAGTGAAACGTGAAATTTCATTACAAGTAAAATCATAAGGCGTTATTTTATCCTTTTTGTGCTTTGAAGCACAAAATATAATTCTGAATCCTTTAGTAATTCATGAAAATTAATAACTCCCAAATACTTCAGACTTTAATATTATAATTCACAATCTATTCTCGCCTTACCTCCTTATTCAAAGTAATAAACATCATGTTGGAAACCACATTCTCGCTCGAGTATGTCGACGCCTTTACAAGATTAATGTAGTAAGAGATATGGCGAAACATATATATAAACATATTATATAATATTTGCGTCATAACTGAACAAAATAACCCTACTAACATTCGTTGTAAGATTGCTTGAAAATGCTAATATTATGGTCTATGATATTTTTTGGTGAATTATAATAACATGATAAAAGCAGTTAGTTTTTAGATTGTCTAGTTTCTTGTTGGCACAGGCCCAGTGCTGGTCTTGTATAGCTTGAATTTTACTATATAACATTTATATTTTCTTCCCAGATTAGATTCTATATCAGTCTAATCTTTTCCCCAATCTTAGGATGCAAAAACCTAGATATATGAATTAATTTGACATTAATCAAATCCATTGTTTAATTAAAAATGTGGTTTGTTTCATATGCTAAATCTAACCGGAAGGCACCCATTTTATATATGAGATAATGATGATGATGATGATGATGATTTTTTTAATTTTTTTTTATGAGCGAACCCACCCTTAAAAAAAATTAGTGAATGAAGAAAGGTGGGTGGTGGTTGTGTTTGGGTGGTGGGTGTGTGAAAGGTAAATGGCGCACCTTAGTATATGCCTACCTCACTGGAAAAAAATGAGACATTATTGAGGTACGCACAGGATGTTAACTAAAATGCGTTATGAGGCAGTGTTTCAAGTCATCAAAATGAACAACTTTACAATGGGACTAACATTAAAACCACATATCGGCTGTTCCATACAATACTGTGTCGAGTAGTGTTATATCTATACAATACAGAGATAAAAAATTACAAAACACAGTATATTAGAGTCATCATCATCATCACAGCCTATAACGTCCCACTGCAGGGCACAGGCCTACCCTCAGGGAGGATGTATGGGCGTTAGTCCACCACGCGTGCCCAATGCGGATTGGTAGACTTCACATACGCATCGGAATTTCTCCTTCAGCGTATGCAGGTTTCCTCATGATTTTTCCTTCAACGTTTGAGAGCAGTCGGTATTACGTACCTACATAAGTTAGAAAATCTTTACATGGCATGTGGTCCGTGCGGATTCGAACCCGGACCTACAGATTGGATTGGACGCTCAGAGTATGATAGAGTACCTATAACGTGATAAATACAAAAAATGTGTCAAAATATCAGCTTTCTTGAGGCTATTTTTATTCTCCTCTATGTTAGTCTTTTGTTATCCAATACCTAACTGTTATTATGAATGCCATCTGGACATAATTACCAATTCTCAAAATACCATGACTGCCTCAGATAAAACCCAATTATTCCTTCAATCTTCATAATCAATTGACGACAAAATTAGTATCGGAAAATTGGAAGACGATTACGATCCAAATGGAAATCTAATTGACTGATTCCATAAGTTGATTAAAAATCAATTACCAAAGCGAATCAGCTGATTGAAAATTACTAATTCAAAATTACTAATTGAATTTAGAATGTTAGGTACTACAATTGCGGAATACAAATTCAATATGGAACGATTGGTAAATATAGAAATGCAATCAGATTGGTAAACACCTTGTTAATTGGAATCAGATTTTGAAATATTGTTGATTAGAAATTATTATTTGGGAAATTCACTTTACAATCAATTAGTCGCTAAAATATTGTTTAAAATATACATACATACTACTTAACACCTTAGTGCGTTCACACACGATGACGCACTGACGGAGCAGCAAACTTCAGTCCGTAATTTGTGAAGCAAGGAGTTGTAAGAAACCGCACGTAGAAGCACACACGGTGACGGATTGACGCACCGTTGTGCTTCTACGGACTGACGTCTGCCACTCCGTCAATGCGTCATCGTATGTGATCCCACTTATACATCATCAGAGAGTTGTAACGTTGTCAAACCGGTATTTTGAAACCCATTTCAACTGTATTTGGCAGAAGCTTACCTCTCATACTAAGCTTTAATACAAGGCATGTACTTATTCTATCTCGTAAACGAATAAAATCTACGTTAGCGAAGCCGCACGAAATGTGAATAAATACTGATTTGTCAAGCCTATACAAAAAAGAAGCGTTACTTTAGTAAAATTGGAATATCAATTTTTGGATTTAATACTCCAATAAGTATGTAAATTAATATTTATTTCTTTAAAGTATCACATAATGAGTTTGTAGTCAAAACAAACTACTAAATACATTGTTAATTTTATTTTTAGATTTACCAAAATAATGCCTTTTGAGACTATTAAAATGTTTTTAAAAAAATTCTACAATAACTTGAATTTGAAAATGATAACAATGACCTTTGTTTCACGCGCTTCAAAACATTTGATAGTTATAGTCATGGCCTAGGATTTCCATCTCTTTCTTATTCATGGTTGTACAGTGCGACAAAAAAGAGTAGAAAATAAATGAGGTCGCTGCCTCCACGCAAGAACGTCAAAATCACGCATAAGGTGGCAAGACCGACCTACAATTTGTACTAAAATATTTAGTTCCTGCTGAAACCGTTTACTACTCTTTTATGTCGCACTGTACAACCATGAATAAGAAAGAGATGGAAATCCTAGGCCATGACTATAACTATCAAATGTTTTGAAGCGCGTGAAACAAAGGTCATTGTTATCATTTTCAAATTCAAGTTATTGTATAATATCATACAATACATTCCTTATTTTATCTGCTGCTAAGAAACGTTTACGATTTCAAAGGAACGTTTTATCAAATACTTACGAAGAAAATAGGGAAAAAAACATATAGGTTATACCAAAATAACTATCGCAATGGGCTCAGATCTCAGAAATGAGGAAGATTAATGTACACAAAGATACGAGGAGCATACGTTAGATAAAATTCTCTGGAGACCTCCCCGAAACGCCATCGGCACTGTTACAAATTAGTGTTGGGCGAAAGACGAGAAATATCCGTTAAAATATCCGTACTTAATCGTTTTATACTAGTTTGTAATTTGAATGTACTGTGATAAGCTAGTAAAATTATACTGGGTGGCACTGAACGAGGGGTTTTCCGGAAAATTTCACAATCTATAGCATTAGTACAAAATTCAGTTCCAAGGAACTATGTTAAAATTTTCAACCGTTTTAAAGTTACAGGTTATCAAAGTTTCACGTTAATAGTTACAATGCTCGACCCTAACGTTATTTTGCTTGCGTCGCCGGCGGTCGGACGACGGAGTTGCGCCTTAGGGTTGGCAGCATGATCAAAAACGATTAATTTGATAGTTAAAATAGTATGTAAGTAGCCAATAGCAATCATTGCAAAACGATTACACGTCATTAATATTTTGCTATATTTTCGGGAAAGTTCCTCGTTCAGTGCCAACAAGTATAATGTTTGATAATACAGTTATAGTCAGAAGATATATTATATAGTATTGTTCTTAGTCACTTCTTAGATTGCTTTCGAAACTCACTATCTATCCTGTAATAGCCCATTCCAATCTTAATTTTTTTTTTCTAAATACCTACCAAGAAAAATCACAACTGTATCTATAACTGTTCATGCAACAGTAATGTCAGTTAAATTTTTTTTCTCCAGTCGCCTTCAATATAAGACAAAACTTGTCTAATATTGAAGGTCTAATACTAATTCTTAAACCCTTTGCGGCATTAAAATCTGTATTTTTACAACTATAAAGCCTGATTCGCCTTTCATATTATAAGCTAGATACCGTTACCATTCACACGATGGTACCAGCGTTGAAACATCATGAGAACGGATCGCAATTAGTATGTAAATCAACGATTTTCCATACTAATTGCTATATAACACCAGCAAAAAATGCTAATACTACTTGCTTTATAATAATTACAATATAGGTAAAACGACCCACCATATTATAATTTATGCAGATAAGTTGTAAAGACAACGGTATCAATTGACAGTTAATAGTTTAGATTGAATAATACTTAAAAAGTATTCGTAGATCAACTGTACTATAATACTATCATCAATCGTATTGCAAGAGAGAATTTAAAATAATTAATGATTTCCTTTTCAAAAAGTCTCTTTGTCGTACTTTTAAGCGTATCGACGTTTATTCATTTATTAATTTAAAAATAAACCGAAATAATGATTGCTGCGTGAATATTATAATTAAATGAACACATTACAAATTTCACAGGAAATGTAATTACATATCGTTCAGCACTATGCTAAATACGTTACATACATTTTAATAATAAACCTAGATGTATAGTAGAGTTAACTTAACACTTGCTTTAATTTGAAATTGAACTGACAAAGGAAGTCTCCTAAAAACAATTCTCATGCTAACGAAATAAGTTTGATAATGTCTTAATTCTCAGGATTTCTTAAAAGGATCGAACTGACAATGCGGGCTAAGCCAAGGTCCGCTACTTATCATTTAAGGACACAACACTCACAGCAGCTACTACTTTTTACACGTTCTCAACCAGTCCATCTTAAGCTAGTTAGGTTTTTGTCCGATACAACTGTCTGTGTATTCTTGGCTTAACGATGTGGTTCTTTTTTTGTTGTACTGTCAACAACAGTTAAAAGCGAACCATGCCACAATTAAAAACATAGTTGATACTATCAAACTTACTTCTTTCAAAAATATTATAATCTTGAGAAAATAATAAATATCACACAAATTATCTAGTCGCATTTAAAGTACCAGAATCTAGCCTGGACTTGTATTATAATGAGACAACGATTAATACATCTGTAAATATTCATATTCATCATAAAAATATTTGCCCGTTACGGGATTCAAACTTGCGACCCTCTACAGATCAGGTTTATTACCGACTAAAGTATCAGGCCTTCGAAAACATAGTTGATATTAGCAAACTATCTGATTAATTCAAAATAGTATCGTGAGAAAAATTTCTTTTCTTTGATTTGGAGAAGTCTATTGTGTCCACTATCTAATAACAGTGGGCATAGTACCTTCCACACTTGACATAATATGACACTGTTAGTGATATTTGTGGTAATATCTGCATATATTTAATTCTGGTATCTGTAAATACCCCCTCGGAGAATACGGTCATGAGCATCCAATATGTTATGCCGAAATATAATTCAGTCCTGATTATTTAAAGGATGATGCCAGTGTTCCTATGAGATCTGGACCCACCCTCCAATAGCTACGTGTTATACATTGTTGAATAAGTATTTTTGAGCTGAATAAAAGTTACTATGGGGCCAAGTCCCAAATCTTAGTCCGTTCAGAGTTATACTTTATTAAACATATCAGTTTTGGCAATAGCTAAATAATGCTATTTCCATAATATATTGCACTTGTGTGCATAGTACATTGAGTGTAGATAAGTACTAACCTATAGTTATCAACCACGGCGTTCAGGAAGGTACAAACCGTTTATCAGTCATCTCGCTCGCACTCATCAAAGATCTGGGAGAAAAGACATAAATGTATGTAATATCCGAAATTTTTGATATTTACATGTTTTTCTTATACAGAAAATATGTGGTACATCACTAGCAGCACAGTTTTCCTTACATGTCTTATTAGGGAATATGTTTTGACATAATCTTAACCTTACCCACACTTATATTGCATGAGTTTCGTTATGAATGATAATAAATAATTTTATATATTAGCTAAAAGATAATAATTGTGCTATTATTCTTCTATGTTCTGTTTTTGTATATAAAGTAAGTATATAATAAAGAATGAGGATAATAAATACAGAAAATGTTGATTTACCAGGGTCTAAGGTAGTCGATTTTGTATTTCGAATGATTACCAGGTAGTTATTTTATATAAGATTTTGTTTTCTAAACGGATTGATTATTAGTGCAACAATGTTCCTAATCAACCCGAAAAGAAATACGGTCGTGTTAGCTGTTTGTTTTTTCTATAACATATTCAAAGTGTTTTAGCAATGAACAAATATATTTTTTTAGAATTTATAATCCGGCAAGCAAACAAACAAACAAAAAGATTTATGGATAGAAATGAGGCGAAATAAGTAATTTTGATGCCTGCCTCTTTGGGAAAGAAATTTTAATGTGACGTTACAGACAGTAAGACAGATTTAAAGACACTTAAAGGCCTCCGCTCATTGCAGCGATTTTATCGAGCGAGAATATCGCTGCGATTTTGCGATAATTGTTTCCAGTACATTTTGTATGGGGACGCCCGCGATTCTACACACTGCCGCGATATTATCGCAACTCTTTCGACTGCATTCAGTGGGGGGGCGCATGCGTGACGAGAATCGCGGAATCGCTGCAGTGTGTAAGGTGTCGCGATATCGCTGTCGATAATATCGCTCGATAAAATCGCTCGATAATATCGCAGCAATGTGCGGAGACCTTAAAAGTAATTAGAATCTAAAATTTGTATTTATATATCCTTTTTGAGCTTCTAACTCAGACATGAAATGCAAAAGTGACTCCCAAGTCCTTTTTCCGAGCGTTTTCTTCAAGACACTAGCAAATAACAATAGTACTTAAAGTACAAATTCAGCACAAAGATTTCTCCAAAGTCCTCTCTCAGTTAAAAAACGTGATAAAACCAACTAGAGTTCCAACCTGAAAACAACTGTAACACTATAGTTTTAAGACTTTGAATGCTACTGAGAAATTTGCAGTTGTCAGTTTGTCTTCGGGGAAATCTAGGAAACATGTTAATGCATACGACTTCGCTCGTACGTTGGCATATTAAAATTTTGTTCCAAGAGACTTGTCTCCATTGTTTTTTGTAGTGGAAATTTTTACGGAACTTCTCTTATAGGGTTATGTAAAGGGAAAATCTGCACAATTTTCATGGTAATTCGTTCATTATAAGAGTAATTTTCCTGCATTTATTCAATTACATTATAATTGTTGAATAAAACGTTGCGGAATGTCTTAATATTCAACTCAATTTTCCTTTTTAACGTCTAATTATTAAATTCATTTCATCATCATCATCATCAGCCTATCATCGTCCACTGCTGGACATAGGCCTCTCCCAAGGCGCACCACAAAACTCTGTCCTCGGCCTTCCTCACCCAGTCGCTCCCCGCTACTTTTTTTAGGTCGTCTGTCCAGCGGGCAGCAGGGCGTCCCACACTACGCCTACCAGTTCGCGGTCTCCACTCTAGAACTCTGACACCCCATCGGTTGTCAGTTCTTCGACAGATATGACCAGCCCACTGCCACTTCAGCTTGCTAATTTTCTGAGCTATGTCAGCCACTTTAGTTCTGTGACGAATCACTTCATTTCTGATGTGGTCCCTCAGAGAAACACCGAGCATAGCTCTCTCCATAGCTCGCTGAGCGACCTTGAATTTATGAACTAGCCCTATCGTCAGGGTCCACGTTTCCGCACCATAGGTCATCACTGGCAGAACGCACTGATTGAACACCTTCGTTTTGAGGCATTGTGGTAGGGCCGAAGAGAATATATGACGTAGTTTCCCGAAAGCAGCCCATCCCAGCTGGATACGCCTAGCGGCCTCCTTGTCGAAGTTGATTCTACCTAGTCTTATAGTCTGTCCAAGGTAGACATAAATTCATATAAATTCATTTGCAAAATAATTTTGATTAAATGATTTCTTTTTTGTAAGTGTAAATTTTTTAGTAGGAATTCTGTTTATTTTCTAATAAACAACTTCCTTTTCCGGTTTTTAGTTTTGTTATAGAACAATTCGTTTGTTTTTTATTTGGATGATTTACTAGATTGAACCATTAAAATGCGGAACTGTATACAAGTAGTTTGAAAACGACTATTTTTTTAAGCAACGCTGTAAGTAAATGCTCATGTATTATATTCTATTATATAGGAATAAAAAGAAAAAAGAAAAAAACCAATACGAATAATAATAATTTATTATATCCTGAAACTTGCCCAGAAATATGGAAATCCCATATGTAAGAGAATCAAAAATGGTATAGTAATTTTTGAGTCAAACAGAGAACCTTCCTTTATTGAAGTCATTTAAAATTATTCAATCTCATCTCGTGTGAAGACATCAAAACATTCTGATCTTTTACTTAGCTGTAAATAAGTTCAAAATTACCATCAGATACTTGAAAGCTAAAACTCGAAAATTTCAAGAGAGTACCAATACAAAAACATGGCTTCTAATATCTATAACAGTTATATTGCGGTGGTAACGGGTGCCATGGGAAATATTTCTATACAATGGGGTTCATTCATAGTGTGGGATTTAGTAAGTACTTGATTGGTGTCTGGGTTTTTCTTATAGTACCTACATATGGTTTTTAATTGATTTAAAGAAGTTTGACTGTGAAACGTACCCATTTCAGGTCAGTTTTATACTTAATTTATCAATACATAGTATAAAACGAAGTAGCTTCCCGCTGTCTGTCTGTCTGTCCCTATGCTTAGATCTTTAAAACTACGCAACGGATTTTGATGCGGTTTTGTTTAATAGATAGAGTGATTCAAGAGGAAGGTTTATTATACCCGTGCGAAGACGAGGCGGGTCGCTAATTCAAATATAAATTAGCAGCACTGCGCCCGTCTGCGTACGCGCAGAGCTCTGAAACGTGTTCTTGAAAACTTTAACGTCTCATAACTTTTGAATGAGTTAGCCGATTACGATGGAATAAGAACTAAACGTTACTACAAACTAAGCACTATGCTTTTGTGAAAACAACATTCTGATTTGTTCAGTAATAAGTGACATGAGCAGTAACAAAAAGAAAACCCGTCCCATCAAAATGTTTTTGCTTATATTTTTTAAAATGTTTTTAGAACACTTTTAAATATAAGGAAGTGTTGTTTCCGGGCTTTCAGTTTTTTTGAAATATATGGAAATTAAAAAAGAAACAAATGTTTTAAATTATACATTTTAATGATAAAATGTAAAAGCCACTAGGTAAAGTAGGTATACAAAAATTTCATTGAGTTTGATTATTAAAAAGCAAAATAGGGTCAAACTTTGTTAGTACGGATTGTAAATTCTACGTAAGATTTTGATGCAGATCTGGTTTCCTCCGAAATCTATTTCGTATGCGCTTCGCTTTTGTTTCGCTTTCGAACAATAGAAATCGTCAGCAACCAACAAAACAGATTCACATACATACCTACCTTCATAGACACTAACAATCGATCTCTCATTTTGAGGCAACCAGACATTACCAAAATGGTGAAAACGTCCGTCCGTCCGTCAGTCTATCTGTCTTTCCTAACTATTTAGGGCTGTAATTTTTTAACCGTAATAGCTAGAGAAATGAAATTTACAATGAATATGCGTGTGGTGTCGGCTAAGAGTAGCACCAACCCATTTCCTCCCGTGGGTGTCGTAAAAGCCGACTAAGGGATCTACCGGAGGATGGGCAGCAGCATCCTCTGAGTACACACATTCAATCCAACTGCGATTGCCAACTCGCCTGCCAAGCGTGGCGATTATGGCAAATCCCCCCATTTTTGGGGAGGCCTATGTCCAGCAGTGGACGTTTATCGGCTGATATGATGATGATGATGCGTTATTATGACGCATTTGCTAACAAATAACAAAATGTCAAAAAGTAAAAAATTTAGGGGGACCTCATACAAAAAACTAATTTTTATCAGCATATTTTCTTCTCGCTCTATCGTAAACCTGTAATACATACAAGCCTCAAACTTGGTGTGATTATAGATCAAACTTTACAGTAATAATAATAAAACCGGCCAAGTGTGAGTCGGTCTCAAGCTAAAGGTCCCGGAGAAATCAACACTTTTTGGAAAGTTAATATTATGCTGCGTAGATATGTTTTGTGGTAGGTACTCGGTGCGTGAGTAGCCCGACCGCACTTGACCGATTTTACTATTTAACAGTTAAAGCAATATTTAATTTTTATTAGCTTTTGTTTAAAATGCCTCGTTTATGATAAGATAGCAGGATCCTATTTCAGGGCAAATGCATTCATTAACTTTTATGAAATTTGTGGTTTTTGGTCTCTTTTACAGTGTTTTTGGAGTCGCGTGGCTAAGGGGAACCCGGTAGACGCGTTCGGCTTGCGATTTAATTGGCCATGTGGCTCCGCCGTTTTATGGCGGTTTAGAGTGTGTGTTTTTGTTTAAAAACGGGGCTTTGAGATCGCTATTACCGTACAAATCTTCAACACTTGACACTGGCGAAATCTAACAAGGAAACACCATTAAATAAAAATAGAATACAGTGTCTTTGTGTCGTGTAACTCCGGCTTTAAATGGGCAACCCTATTTCTTCCCGCACACGTTATTTCAGTCTGAACCCAATTAGGTTTTAAAATTTCTCAATAACACTTGAAAAAATGTTCTTTTAGCATAAGTATTGAACAAAAACCCTAGTGCTCATTTGGGTAAAAAGGTCCTTAGCTAAAACGACACCCAATTTTGTCTTTTTACTAAAGTTCTTCAGTCTTTTCTCAAAATCTAAGACCCAAATACTCTGAATGTCTCCCCAAATTCAACCTCTTTAAGTGATGAAAGAAAAGGGGATTCGATTTGGGATTGAGGCGTTGAAATTTGAATTGGAACAGATGTACCTTTTCAAGGATTGATAGCAAATTGGCAATAACGGGGGACTATTTGAGACAATAGGTTTGTATTTTGTAACTACAAACACACTTCAATGTAATCTGCAGGGCACATAATCACAGCCTATACAGGGTGTTACATAAGTAAAAATAAATATTTAAAACTTTTAAGGAGGTTGTTTAGACCATCAAACTGAACAACTTTTACTATGGGACCAATATCGAAATCGCGAAAAAAAAAATTGAAATCCCATACATATTTTAGCTCTAGTCGATTTGTAGAGTATAGAACATAACTTTTTTTTATTTCGCGATTTAGATATTGGTCCCATAGTGAAAGTTGTTCAGTTTGATGGTCTAAACCACTCCCTTAAAGGTTTATTTGTATTTTTGTAACACCTTGTATAGGGTCCAACTTAATTTGCCGACACTTTTTTAAGAGGACGATCAGACCGTCAAACTGAACAACTTTCTCCATAGGACCAACATCCAAATCGCGAAAAAAAATCAACTCTTCGATACAAAAATGCAAACCAAAGAGCCAAATGTATGGGACAGCAGATTTTTTTTCGTGATTTCGAAGTTGGTCCCTTAGAGAAAGTTGTTCAGTTTGATGGTCTGATCATCTCCTTAAAAAAGTGTCAGCATATTAAGAAGTACCCTGTATACGTCCTGCTGTAGAGCACAGGCCTACCCTCAGGGAGGATGTATGGGCGTTCGTCCACCACGCGTGCCCAATGCGGATTGGTAGACTTCACATACGCGTTGTAATTTCTTCTTCAGCTTATTCAGGTTTCTTCACGATGTTATCCTTGTTATTGAGAGCAGTCGATATTAACCAAAGTTAGAAAAACTCATTAGTAGGCTTTGTGGTCCGTGCGGATTCGAACCCGGATCTCAATATTGACATTCTATAGCTCTCCGCAACGCGCCACCGACGCACAAGGTCTTCTATCTACATAATAAGTCTATTAAGATACTTACACAGGGTGTAAGTGACAGCCTGGCAAATACTGAAATGGTGAATGTAGACCATCGAACTGAACAACTTTCACAATGAAGCCACCCTCAGGAAATGTGAAAAAATCTGCCGTTTCGATTTGAGTCGAGTAGGTACAGCTGTTTTGTATGGAGCAGCCGATATTTTTTTTGCGTTTAGTGAAAGTTGTTCAGTTCTATGGTTTCAGACCATTCACCGTTTCAGTATTTGCCAGGCTGTCACCCTGTATACTACAAAAAGAAGCTCCGTCCTAGTTTGAACATTTAGTAATTAAGCATAGCATAGCATATGCTCACGACTATATTACCAGAGGGGGTAGTCAGAGATATTCTGATACCTCAGAACATCCACGATTCACAAGTACTGAAACTCTGTCCAGTGTGACGGGGAGTTAGGCCCATCATATCGAACATTTAAATCGCAAACTAACGTCTAGTTCTGATTTTTTAATATGTTGTTAGGACCACTACCAGTAGCGTATATCCAAGTTTGCAGCTTCGAAAGACCTGTGCTAACTTTGCAGCACTCGAAAAACCATCCCGTTTTTTGGTTTTTTGCTTACATCTCGAAGTCTATAATTTGTATAGAAAAGGTTTCTAGGTACAAATTGAACCTGATAAAATTTCCTACAAAACCAGTGGTATGTACTTGTCTCATAGGACTTATCCTTTTAGAGCTACAGGGCCAAGAAAGCAACAGCATTTTAAAAATTATAAAATTAGTATGGCAACCCTCATGAAAGTTGAAGATAAAAAGAAAATGATTTCATATTCTTAATCAGCGACCCCGAAAATCCCCGGATACAAATTTTCAGCTGATTCGGTGAACCTTTAAAAGCTGCTTTGGCGTTTGAAATTTCCATGGCAGCCATCTTGGATTTTGCAATTTTTGATTTTTTTTTACCGCCAACCAAATCTGACCAAGGTCCTCTATGCATTTGTTCAAGGTCCACAACACTATCTGTCGTAGTTTCCATGGGCCGTTGACATCATCCGTCAGGAATCGATCTTCCGAAGAAGTCAAAGTTTTCCCTATATCACCAGACCATCCATATGATGATCCCTAAATGTCATCCTTGTACCGTAGGGGGAACCCGCAGATCAATAGGAAGTATCTGGTCGATCCCCACTTTACATATATAAGTAGATAGATACCCGGATAATTGTTCGCCGAGTTCCCCCAACCAACGCATAGTAAAATAATTTTGGAGATCATAATAAGGATGCCCTGGTGATAAAAGGAATTTTTCGACTTCCTCAGAAGCTTGACTCCTGATGGATGAGGTCAACAGCCCGCGGAAACTATGAAAGATAAGGCTATGAATCTTAAAGAAATGTATAGAATACCTTGGTCAGATTTGGATGGCGGTAAAAAAAATCCAAAATTGCGAAATACAAGATGGCTGCCATGGAAATTTAAAACGCCAAAGCAGCTGTTAAAGGTTCACCGAATCAGCTGCAAATTTGTATCCGGGGATTTTCGGGGTCGCTGATTAAGAATATGAAATCATTTTCTTTTTAATCTTCAACTTTCATGAGAGTTGCCATACTAATTTCATAATTTTTAAAATGCTATTTCATTCTTGGCCCTGTAGCTATCAAAGGATAAGTCCTATGAGACAAGTACATACTACTCGTTTTGTAGGAAATTTTATCAGGTTTAATTTGTACCTAGAAAACTTTTCTATACGACTTATAGACTTAGAGATGTAAGCAAAAAACCAAAAAACGGGATGGTTTTTCGAGTGCTGCAAAGTCAGCACAGGTCTTTCGAAGCTGCAAACTTGGATATACGCTACTGGTAGTGGTCCTAACAACATATTAAAAACTCAGAACTAGACGTTAGTTTGTTATTTTAGCGGTTTTTTGTGTAAGATATGACCGGCCTAAGTGAGCCAGTCGCCGTTTAGTAATTTAAGTGTATAAAAAAAGTTCTTGATACAATCTAGAAACCAATATTGGAAGTAGGATATTTCTTTTTCCTACTTCTCCTATCTTCTTTGATTAATTCATTGCGGGTTCCGCTACAGATTAGAGTCATCCCCCTATCTCGCTGGACTTCACTGTCTAGTGCTGTGAATGGTCGCCGCTGTTGATCCTGGTTTACAGGAGTTACAGCGGTGGGAATGTGTGGTGTGCCTAAGTCAAAGTCAAAAAAGTCAAAGTCAATATTATTTATTCGATATAGGAGCTATATAGGGTCCAACTTAATATGCTGACACTTTTTTAAGGGAATGATCAGACCATCAAACTGAACAACTTTCTCTATGGGATCAACGTCGAAATCGTGAAAAAAAAACCTGCTGTCCCATACATTTGGCTCGAGTATGTTTGCAGTTTTGTATGGGATAGCTGATTTTTTTTTTGCCATTTCGATGTTGGTCCCATAGAGAAAGTTGTTCAGTTTGACGGTCTGATCATCCCCTTAAAAAAGTGTCAGCATATTAAGAAGGACCCTGTATATAGGAGTTATGGGCTGGTCATATCTGTCGAAGAACTGATAACCGATGGGGTGTCAGAGTTCTAGAGTGGAGACCGCGAACTGGTGAAATGAAATGAAATGAAATGAAATGAAATGAAATGAAATTTATTGCGATAAATGTGGTACATACTGGGTAAATAGGTGGTAACTTACAAATAGATCAGCACATTTAGTCAGATGTCTGACATACAATATTATTAATAATAGATAAGATATAAGAAATAAAGAAATAAAATGGTGCACATTTTGCATACAATAACATAAAATAGTGCACATTTTTAAGTTGCTTTTGAAATGTACATTTTATTTTAATACTTCCAACAGCTTTCATGCATTAGGGCTAAGTAGTTCCTTTAGTGCGTAAAATTGTTTTTCTTGGAGCCATTTTACCAGCCTACGCCGGAAAATTTTTAAGGGCAGTTCTTTTACATCGATGGGGAGTGCATTAAATATCCTAACACACATGGCATAACAGTTTTTATGATGTACTGCAGTTCTAGGAATTACATCATAGACCAGATTATTTCTGTATCTAACGTTCCTAGAATGAACTTCTCTTGTTCTTAGAAATAAATTTTCGTTCTTTCTTACAAAATGTGCTGCCTCTAATATATATGACGATGGAAGTGTTAGAATTCCTAGCCGTTTAAATAGAGGCCTACAAGAGACATCAGGTGCTACGCCACACATCGCCCGAATGCACTTCTTTTGAGCAATGAACACCTTTTCAATGTCCGTGCTGTTGCCCCATAGTAACAGACCATACGAAAGAGTTGAATTTACATAACCATAATAGGCCGTCAGGAGAGCTTCTTGCGAGGCTACTCTACGGAGTCTACCTAATAAATAAACATAACTGTTTACTTTACTACAGACTTTAAGAACATGCGCTTTCCAGTTACAAAATTTGTCCAATGTAATTCCCAGAAATTTAGTTTCATTTAACTCTTTAATATTTTGACCATTGTAGTTTAAATTTAGTTGGCTCGTTTTTTCGGGTCACTGCCGTTTGTACGACAGTTGTTTAGCAATTTTTAAAAAAATACACAACGTTCTAAAAATGGGTCATTTCACAAATCATCATTTAGTAGCAATAGGTTTCACAAACCATTTATTTAATTTTGTGATCAGTTGTCAAATTGTCACATTGCGACATTTCATTCTCAAGACACTTCGAAACAAAACTGTGTTATTTAAACATTCATCTTTTGTTAGAAACTCGTTTTATATTTTATTGTTTGATCAGCAAATTATTAAATATAACAACGTTTTACAAATATCGATGATCACATTATTTCATTTCACAAAACCAAACCAGAGCACCCCTCTTCCACGCAGTCTTGTCTGTACATGCATGTGCATGCTTTGCTTGCTTGTATGTTGCATGCTTGCTTGCTTGCTGCATGCCTGTGTGCATGCATCTTGTGCATGCATCTTTGCATGTGTGCTTGCTTGCTTGTTTGCTTGTCTGCATGTTGGGGGGTGCAGGGGGGCTGCGCCCCCCGCTCAGGGGGTGCGGGGGGCGGAAGCCCCCTGCCTGAGAAAAACAAATTGGTGCTTGTCAAATTCTAGGTTAGGTTAGGTTAGAACATGTATAACACTTAGCGGAGCGAGCGAAGCGAGCGGAGCATCAACATGCTTGCTTGCATGTGCATGCCTGCTCGCATGTGCATGCCTGCTTGCATGCTGCATGCTTGCTTGCTTGCTGCATGCTTGTGTCTGCATGCTTGTGTGCAGGCTTGCTTGCATCTTTGCTTGAGTGCATGCTTATTTGCTTGTTGCTTATGGGGCAGAAAGGTAACATCAAAACTGTAGGTTAGACTAGGTTAGGTTAGTTAGTATGTCACATGCATGCTGCATTTTTGTGTGCATGTATGCTTGGTTTAGCGTGCATGTATGTTTTATGCATGAAGCACCATGAAAGACGGGTGTTACACGCTCAGTCTCGCGTCAGTCTGGTCCATCAATCTAGTCATGTCAGACCTAGAACGATCGTCAGACTGACGCAAATTATTAAAATATTTGAAATGAAAGTATAAAATGAAGTTGCAGCAAGTGTAGTAGATGTATTGGAAAAATGGCAAATAACGTTTTGTGATATAAAAAATGCTTTATCGTTGTTTGGTTAAATTATTTATTTGATAAATGTGTTTGTTGTCATATAACTGATGTTGAAATGATTTTTTAACTTTAAACAAAATATCATTCAATGCATTTGCCAAATGACAACTTTTGATATGTAAACATGTGTGTTAACATCTTTGTTAAAACACTAGTTTGTGAAATGAAACGTTGTTAAACGTTGCTTGAGAAGTGATATTTTGCTTATAGATTTTGTGTTAAACATTAGTGAACCCGTTTTTTCGCCATATTTAGAGAATTGAATGTAATTAGTCTTGTTCATATTTACGCGTAAGTTATTATTATCTAGCCAGTTAGTAATAGAATTAATTGTAATATTTATATCGTTTATGAAGTCATTGATTTCCATATTTTTATCAGAGGTAATTGTAACGGAAATGTCATCGGCAAATAGGGTACAATTATTTTGGGTTATGTCAGGAAGATCATTAATAAATAAAATAAAAAGTAGAGGCCCAAGAATGCTGCCTTGAGGTACACCAAATTTATTTATAAGTTGTTCAGATCTGAAAGGACTTAATGTTGATGTTTTGTCAATTTTTCTTATTTCCACCATTTGGTTCCGAGGTATGAGCGCAGCCAATTAGTAATTAATAGGCGTAGTGTGGGACGCCCTGCTGCCCGCTGGACAGACGACCTAAAAAAAGTAGCGGGGAGCGACTGGATGAGGAAGGCCGAGGACAGAGTTTTGTGGCGCGCCTTTGGAGAGGCCTATGTCCAGCAGTGGACGATGATAGGCTGATGATGATGATGATGATATAGGAGTTATGTATACAATAATACATAGTCTATGTAATAAAATAATTGATACTATACAGTAATGTAAATAAACTATAAGTTAGTGACCTCAGACCCAAGCATTTTGATCATTTAAATAATCATCCAGTTTATAAATACGCTTTTTTACGGATAACATTTTTGATCTTAGTTTTAAACATGTTTTCGGAAAGATTCAAAATGGTCTCGGGGATTTTATTATAACAACGTATACAGTGACCCATGAAAGACGTGTTGACCCTACTAAGCCGAAAGTGCGGAGATAACAGTTTATTTTTGTTTCGAGTGTTGTAATTATGGACATCACAATTTTTTTGAAACAAAGACAAATTTTTTCTTACATATAAAATGTTTTCATAAATAAACTGTCCTAAGAATTGTGCTTATCATTTGACAGATTTCCTTTTCAATATTTAGTTAATATTTCCACATTCCTAGCATTGAAACTAGTTACCTATACATTTAAAAGGAAACCTGACAAATTCAAAGCAGAAACCTTGGTTTCTAGAACGCGTTTGAAAAATATCATCGACTTTTATTGGTTATAATACAGGGTAAATTTTATATAACTGCGGATAACTTCAGCATGTATTCTACTCATCAAACTGAACAACTTTTACTACATAGCCAACATCGAAATCGTGAAAAAAAACAGCTGTCCTGTCCTGTCCCTACATTTGAGCCGAATATGTGCTGCAGTTTTGTATAGGACAGCTGATTTTTTTCGCGATTTCGATGTTGGCTCTATAGTCAAAGTTGTTCAGTTAGATGGTAGGAATGGATGGAAGCACCCTCTTAAGTATTAATTTGTTACACCCTGCATACAAAAATAGACCTTATCGTAAACTGTACAAAGACTCAATTACAGAAGAATGTTGAAACAGCCAAAATTTCCTCAACAAAATTCTAGAGATACAATAAAAATTATTCACAGAGCAATGTAGTTTCCATACGCGTGATTCTGAACGTATTTGAATTTTTAACAATTCGACGATTTATAACCAACCCTGTGCTGCTGAGTTTAAGATTTATATTCGCACTTTGTTCTGAAGATTTCTTTGTTTTAAAGTCGGGCTTTCCGAGTTCTGAAATGTATTAATTTTGCTAAAAGGGTTAACGAACCTAATGCCCCGTTTAGACGAACCACAAACTCACTAAAGCGACAAAAAAAAGGCTGATTATGATTCCTTCGTATCCTGAAACTGTCTTTACGTATGAAGTGACTAAGAGATTAAGGTTTTTATAGTATTTGTATAGTAAGACTTCGCACGCGCAGACCACTGATATTAATTAACCGATTGCTATGAAATAAAGCCTTAATGTTAATACAAACTAAGCATTATGCTAATGTGAAAACCCCGTCTAAATCGGTTCAGTAGTTTTGAAGCTATGCGTGCACAAAAAAACAGAGAAACAGTAAAAAAATCTAAAAATGGTCTCCATACATTCGTATTTTTGTATCCTAAACGCCCCCAATTCATATTTTCACAATTTAGCTTCAAAGTACATCCATGCCAAGTTTACAATTTAATTATAATTATTATTTACCTACTTATAGAAATAGAAATATACAATAATTATACAGCTGATGGTTTTTTAAAAGGAACTGGACAACTTTCTCAATGGAAACAACATTAAAACAACCAACTGTTCCATAAAAACTGAAAACCTAATAGACCCTTTACGAAACAGCCGATTTTTTTCGCAATTTCGATTTTGGTAGACAATGTTGTTCAGTTTGATGGTCTGATCATCTCCTCAAAAAAATGTCAGCATATTAAGAAGGACCCTGTATACTTTTATACAAGTTATTTATAGTACTAACATTTAATAAAACCAAATATATATTTTAATAAATACAACTACTACACTAATTGAAAAATTTACACAAAACGCTAGTTTTCTTACAGAATTAACATATCTTTAACCCGCGCAAACCTTTATAAAATGTTACAAAAAAAGGCGGGAAAAACGACGGCTAAGATAAACTAATGTAGCCAAGTGCCATCCCCGGAAAATCCCCGGGGCAGGGCTGCCACGCGTCCGGGTTTTTCCGGACATTTCCGGAGTTATCCGGGTATTGCTAATTTTCTTCATGTCTTCTTTCTTATTGTGGTAGTTTGTTTAATATAGTTTAGTTGTTAGTTTCGGAATTAGAAGCTGCTGATACTTATGGTATTTTTAAACATATTTTGTGGATTTACTAAAATAGACAATGACAATATACGGAACATTAGAAAAACTGCTTAAGATGCGTAAATTTTTTCGTTTGATAATTTTTGTATAACATTGAAAAAGGTGTGTTATAAATAAAATCTCCCTACCTAAAACTTGTACTTAAATATAAATTCTTTTTATGTTTAGTTTTATGAATAATAATTTGTATTATTCTTAATTATTTTCCAATAATTCCAATATTTCTTGAAATATAGACGTGCATTTTTACAAAATCTCTTAGAAAGATCAGCCTCGCCATCTGAAATAGTGATTGTAAATTACAATTGTCATGTTTATGAAATAGGCACCTGATTGCTTTAAACTCGAACTTACAGTATACTTTACAGAAAACATATTGTTTCTATTGCTGCTTTATCAGATCTCTCGAAGCCCCGTTATAGTTTCTTTGTCTCGACGGGTCCGGGTTTTTATTATACGAAGGTGGTAACCCTAAGGCTCAAATTGAACAATCATAGCGTTACTTAGCCGGGATCTGACTTGGCTACAAACGTTGTCGATTACACCTTTTTGTTTCGCTTGTATTAATTTTGTGACGGTGAATAACATTTTAATGTTTTGTGTTATTTTCGTGGCTTAGAGTAAAAATATATAGTATGGAAGTTTATTATACAGATTATCTAGTCTTAAATGAAGTACCAGAATGAAGTCTAGACTTTTTTATGACTAGAGATTAATAAACAGGGTTTTATACAGGTTGCAACAAAATAGTGAAAGTTGTTCAGTTTAATGGGCTGAAGAACCCCCATAAGTATTACTAGGGTGTTTTGTTTGTTACACCCTGTAGAAAGCTGTGGTCATATTTAAAAGGTTGCTTTAAATTTAAACCATCAAATTGAACAACTATCGATCGCAATGGTGCCAATATCTAAATCGCGAAAAAAATGCTTGTTCCATACGAAACTGCAATACTTACTCGACTCAAATGGATGGAATAGCTTGGGAACCTATACCTCTGAAGACAGAAACAGGCTGTGCGTTGTATGTCCGTCAGTCAGTCACGAGACTGTTTTATACAGGGTGATATTGATATCATTAGCATCCTTTTCAACTAAGAGTCTACCCATCAAACTGAACAACTTTTACTATGGGAGCAAACCGATCGTAGCAAAAACATCAGCTTTTGCATTAAATTTGAATGGAGTAGGCATTGCAGTTTCCAGCAGATTCTTTTGCTTCCATCGGTTTGCTCCCATAGTAAAAATTGTTCAGTTTGATGGGTAAACTGTTAGTTTATAAAGATGCCAATGATATCAATTTCACCCTGTATAGAACATAATTTTAAAGACTGATTTGGTCCAGTCATTTTAGAGTTTCCTTGTATGGACACCCTAACAATAATTCATCTATCGCTGAAACTTAGCAGTGTGATAAAGTAAAGTATACAGATTACGGTTGACAAAATAATCTAGGACCGGAAAAAATTTCACCTAGATTATTTGTGAACCGTAATCTGTATACTATACTTTATCACACTCGTTTCAGCGATAGATGAATTATTGTTAGGGTCAAACCCTAAAATGATTGGACTAATTGGTTATTTTAGCAAAACTAGGTAAGGTAATACGGTCGTGAATGTATTCTAACCCGAAGACCTAAGATAACCTGAATATTATTCGAATTTAATAGCTTAGATTATCAAGATAGACAGTGAAAGCTACGAAAGCGTCGAAAAAAATAGGAACCAGTACTGGTTCCAAAACCCTATACATATACACGCACACATACATAATTAGTATGGCGCCTCACGCACACCAATCTAAGAAAGTTAGCTTTTGTTTTATACGGAACAAGTGTGAGGCTCATTCTAGACATATACTTTTTCTAAGTTTAATAGTTTATAGCACTTAATCCAACAGTTTGCCTAGCCTACGTTATTGATTCACTATGTTGCGTCAACGCATTACTCGCTTAACTGATTTAATACCATTTATAGGAGGATTAAATTCAGAAGTTATAGTTGTTGAGCTTATGTTATACTGTTAACTTTAATAGGTATTCCCGACGGAGTAAATTGTAGCATAGCATATGCTCACGACTATATTCCCCGAGGGGGTAGTCAGAGATATTCTGAAACCTCAGAACATCCACGTTTTACAAGTACCGAAACTCTGTCCAGTGTGACGGGGGGTGAGCCAGTCGCCACTTATAATGGACAGTGGGTACAATACATGCTGCGAAATTGGAGCATGCAGGTTTCCTCACGATGTTTTCCTTCACCGAAAAGCCAGTGGGGTTACAAATCGTACATAAATTCCGAAAAACTCATTGGTACGAGTCGGCTTGTACGGGGATCGAACCATCGCCTCCTGCACGGCAGGCAAGGCTACTCGCCACTGGACCACCACGGCCACTAACTTGAAAACTATTTTTTTATTTGACTTGTATCATCCCACTGCTGGGCAAAGGCCTCCCCTTTATCCTGCAATGCAACCAAATCTGTTCTGAGCAAGCTCTGGCCACTTGTCATCTTAAGCATGCAGACCACCGCCACCAGCTCTTCCTAGGACGACTTGGACGCCGATAGACATTTGGAATCCAAATAGATTGCATGCACGTGTTAGCAAATATAATATTCTATCACACGCATATACTCACGACTATTATACCCTGAGGGGTAGTCAGAAATACAATAGTCACAATATCTCTGACTACCCCCTCGAGGAATGTAGTCGTGATGTGAGCATAAAATATGCTATGCTATGCTAATTTATTTTTAATTCAAAACGTTTCTTTAAAGCTTTAGAATTAACTTCAAACTCATTCAGCTAACAATCAAAAGTTTCAAAAATTCGTTCCCCGATTAGCCGTGACAAAAAAGGGGCGAAAAAGAGTGATATTTTAATTCCGACAAGGAAAAGGAACGGAAATGTTCCCGTCACATCACCACCCGAGATGAAATATTGCATTAAGAATACTTGTATTGTATAAACGAATTACTTTATTACAATTTTGTTGAATTTCATTTTATTTTGTTGGGATCACATTCAGTCACCCTGTTTAGCAAAATAAGGCTTTTGTGGAATTTGAAAGGTGGAACAGTGGGGTATAGTGGAATCTTATAAGCTTCTTTTAAATGTAGTTTTGGAAAGCTCATAATTTGATAGTGAGTGAGTTTATTTAGCTTTTATATGATGAGAGATGATCAGACCGTCAAACTGAACAACTTTTTCTAAGACACCAACGTCGAAATCGCGAAAAAATGCAGCTGTTCCATACAAAACTGCAAATCTACACGAGCCAAATGTATGGGACAGCAGATTTTTTTCGCGATTTCGATGTTGGTCCCATTTAGAAAGTTGTTCAGTTTGATGGTCTGATCATTCTCTTAAAAAGCATAATAAAGAAGGACCCTGTAGATTTTTTTTATTAAGAGGAACCCTAAATTATGATCCAGCAAAATTGTATGAACGTAACCCATCTATCTTGCACAGTGGTACAAATACGCGAGAGAGATAGGAAAAAATGTCCAACGAAATTATGTTTGAGAAAAATTTCTTCCACGTCACAAAAACTTGTGATGGGGTTATATTTTACTGGTTGAAATAAAAGAAAATGGCTGTTACATGTGTAATTTGTTCTCTTTATTGTCGTTATAAGAATGAAATTGCGTTTTTTTATTTTATTAAAAAAACCGGCCAAGAGCGTGTCGGACTCGCCCATGATAAGGTTCCTTAGTGCTTAGTGCAAAATGACAAAGCTTAAATAACTTTAGGAATCTTCAAAAGCAATCAATAACGCGTTTAGCGTCATCTATCGGCCGTCAACAAAATCTGTTTTCAATATTTCAATTACATTGTATCTTTTAATTTGATTTTTCCGACAAATGTGTAAGTGATAGTCGAAAGTATTTGACGGTCTGAATTCACCGTTTCATTATTTGCTAGGCTGTCACTTACACACTGCATAATGTAACTTATTTTAAGATAATATTATTATTTTAAATTAAAGAGATTTTTCAGCCCATAAGGCAGAATGGTATCTCTAGAACTGGCCCAGTGCCGTGTTGAGGTCCAACGAGCAACAACGTAACATAACGTGTTTTTGTGCAATAATTATATTTTATTAAGTATTATTTCATTATATGCTGAAACTACCCCACAACACAAGAACTATGTAATTAACACCATGTTCTAACAAATCAATAAATCTTATCTTATCTTATCTTATCTTATCTTATCTCTAATTATACTGACTAGGGAAAAATTGCGTAAGATAGACGGAAGAACTCAAAATATTTAATAAATATTCGTTTTTAAATTTTACTGCGGAATACTAATAAAAGATAAGAAGAAATGTGTTGAAATAAGATTAAGCTTTTCTACGTTAGAAGCAATTTGGTTTGAATGGATGGTAGTAACATATGTTAGGTGTTTCGTTTAAAATTGTAGCTTATTTGATATATTGTTTTATTACGCTCGCCATTTATCGTGCTAGCTCGAAAATTGTTTTGTGATGTATCATTCAATATTGTAAAATGAGTTTGCTGTTTTATTAATCCTATTCGATGAAAAATCTAGCACTGTTTTACTTTTATGAAAACATAATAAAAAATGGGTAACTTTGGGATATTTTATAATCAAGTCAAGTTCATGTAAAGTAAAAAAGTAGATTCTTAAGCACCGATATATATATTTTTTCAGAAATTATAACACTATTTTCTATGTCTCCAAATATATGTAAAAAAATTTAAAACGCGGATATCCTAGTGAAAAACGTGTACCTATACAGGGTGTAAAAGTTTTTCAGTTTGGGTAGAGTAGGTATGTAGTTTCCTAACACCCTGTATATTATAATTACCCTGGATATAAAAATAATGCAAACAAAGTCGCGGGCAACAACTAGTTTTGTTATAAAAATAGACTGTACGAGATCATACTACTGGGCTAAGAACTCCAACTCAAGTGAGAAGGAGTGCAACTGCTTAACCTGCCTTACGAAGCGCGATTATCCTCTGAATATTAGATATACTGACATCTAACTGCCCTATCCGGAACCAAATGCTTAACGCGCCTTCCGAAGCACGGAGGCGCTCGAGATGAAATAACAATAAAACGGTCACCATTGCACTGTCCTAGTCGCAAAACTGTCACTGTGTTCTTAAATTAGTTTCCCCCTAAAAAGCCAGATCACCAAAAAAATCCCCTATATAAAAAAAGGAAAAAAGCGCAATATATAGTATTTAATTATATTTATGCGTCCTTAGGGTTTCGTAACACTGTGCGTTACGTGTAATGCGGCACATTTGTCAACCCTGCGTGCGAGTAAAATTGTTATCGGTAGTGTTAGAGAACTGGGAATTATAGAACTGGCCTGCGAAATACAACTACTTTTTTAATTAAGTACTAACACAATTTTAAGGGTATGTTTTCAGATAATGAAACTAAACAATTATTTTCCCTAAAGAACATGGGTCAGCCGATCGATTTTCTAGGGGAGTTAAAAAATATCGTTTTTGAAACCAATATTCTCTAGGAAAAGTTGTTTAGTTCCAGAATCTTTAATAGTGTGGTATAGTATCACTGTGCTGTTTTCGTATGCGCAAAGCGTGAGACTGATACAAAAGGCAGCGTAAAAGTGGTTTTCACTTTTTTCAAGGACTTTCGAGGACCATCAAACTGAACAACATGGCACCAGCAGTCAAATCGCGAAAAAAATCAGCTCTAGAATTCTAACGGGTTCTTACCGCATTTTGGTATATTTGAGTTCCCAATAATAAGCGCGTAACTCTCAAAAACTGTATTAAAATGGGTCAGGGCCCGTGCTCCACCTAGGCTCTCCACCTGGGTGACAGGACGATAAAAAAAAAGTTATTTTCCCGTTGCAGCTATTCGAACCTGCGATCATCAGTAGGCAGGGACATATCACAACAAACTAGCCTATCGGGCCGTTATTAGATGGAAAAAAATCATTAAATCCAAATTATCATAATGAAATGTCGACCGACTAAGAGTTCCCTTTTCATATTTTATCAGAAATAATTGGTGCCATGTCTATTTCATTGCCATGTCTTAACTCTGTCCAGGTAATACAGGTTTATTCCGGTACAATTTGTGTTTGTTGCGTAAACTTATATGTTGTTATGTGGAATTGGGTTAGTTGGCGACGGAGTGAGGTATATGGTAAATAATGTAGAATCTAATAATGTTAGGGCTACCGCGAATGAGCCATTGGAGATAGACACTAGTGGCGTAGTGACGCCGTACACATTTTATAGCCAGTGAGTGGAAGAAATAATCTTGTTTTCGGAAATTCGGATTTACATAGACTCAAAAGCTGAAATAAGGATATTTTGATTACCATTGGGATATATTGAAATGTTACAAAAAATAGAAAGTAATCGAGTTTTTTTTTCGGAAAACGAAACATTACATCGTATATTTTGATTTAGTAATTGGTAATGGACAAAATTAAACAAAATATTATTTTTTTATAAAAAATGTATCCATGAGATTTCTAAAAACACACAGAGATTCATAAAAACACCGGTTATATTTTACCAGTAACAGTGCAAATATAAAATCGGTGTTTTCACGAAAAACCGATAGCGTGCGCAGTTGTTATTGGTGATGGATTCTCAATTGTTTGTGAAACTTTTCAAAGGTTATGTAAAGTTTGTTGTGAAAACTTGAAATTAAATTGATGTTTTATGCTTTTACGCTCGCTGTAATTTATTTTATTGTTTTTTTAATAGACAAATGTTTTGATTACAAAGTTTTTCTGGTAAATAATGGTTAATTTATGCTTTTCCTTAAATGCCTTAAAATTATCTATGGTTTTCAGATCCGTAAAATGTCTAAAATTTAATTAATCTTTTTAGGAGAAAAATAATTATTATAAATTCAATAAACGTGCCCAAAAATAGCGTATATTTCAATTGGTCTAGAAGAAATTACTTATTATTTAAAAGGTTAATAATAAAACCGGTATTCCTAACTATTAAAACTTTACTAAGCCTCAAATAGTTCACGAAAGTAGCTCAGCGAAAATCAACCATTTCCCCAATTTAGACTTAAATACTTAACGAATAAAGTTTGTAATTAAAATAGCTTCGGGCGACGACTTTAACAAGAAAATGTACAAAAAACATAATTACCATTCTGTATTATCCTTTTTATTTTGTAATAAAAACATAAATTCGGTGTGATTAAAACATAATTATCGCAGAGACACTAATTTACCGGTAACATTTTCCGAGTACCGGTAATTTCCGGTATTTAGAGACCCTCGTACGGTTTGCTCATTTATTACGTATGTCTGGTTTTTGCTAACTTTTTTCATTATTGCAACAAGTACCTAGTTATTATCGTGAGGAAACCGGCATGCTTTAAGGCCTCCGCTCATTGCAGCGATTTTATCGAGCGATAATATCGCTGCGATTTTGCGATAATTGTTTCCAGTACATTTTGTATGGGGACGCGCGCGATCCTACACACTGCCGCGATATTATCGAGCGACAATATCGCTGCGATTTTGCGATAATTGTTTCCAGTACATTTTGTATGGGGACGCGCTCGATCCCACACACTGCCGCGATATTATCGCAACTCTTTCGACTACATTCAGTGGTAGGGCGCATGCGTGACGCGAATCGCGGAATCGCTGCAGTGTGTAAGGTGTCGCGATATCGCTGTCGATAATATCGCTCGATAATATCGCTGCAATGTGCAGAGGCCTTTAATTTCGAGGCTTGTATTGTACTTACGCGCCTACTGTCCTTTACACTCCTTCGGGCTCACTCCCCGTCGCACTGGACAGAGTTTCGGTACTACTAGTGAAACGTGGATGTTCTGAGGTTTCAGAATATCTCTGACTACCATCTCGGGGAATATAGTCGTGACAATATTATTATTGGTAGCGAATTATGTCTGAAGTTGGCTAAAGCAGCAATTACACTGCCAATAATTATTTGTAAACTTGACGCATAATATTACAAGGTGATTTTTTCTGACCATCAAACTGAAAATCTTTTACAAAAGCTGCAAAGCTGAAATCGCAAAAAAAAGGTTTTTTCATAATTTGAGTCGAATAGGAATTGCAGTTTTGTATGGAACAGCTGATTATTTTGTTTTGTGATTTCAGCTTTAATAATAATATATAAATATCTTGGACAGCGTCACACAAATTATCTAGTCACATTTCAAGTTCCAGAATCTAGCCTGGACTTGTATTATGATGACTAGACAACGATATAGAATACATAATATATAGATACAAACATCCATGACTCGGGTACAAATATTCATATTCGTCATACAAATATTTGTCCTTTACGGGATTCGAACCCGTTTACTTTGTTACCGTACTAAAAGTTTGATGGTCTGAAACACCCCTGAAAAATTTGAAAGTATTAACAGAATTAACGTGTAAACTACCTTGAAATGAAATACATAATTTGTAGTTGGCCTATTGCAAGCAAGGGTCGTTATATAACACTTAGTTAGACCATCGCTGATCCTTTGTGTTCGCCCCAAGCTCTCCCATACTTTACGCATACCTCCGAACTTGTGGTATTTTCTTTTCATTCTCGGGAATGCAGGTTTCCTCACTAGGTTTTCTTCACCGCCGAGCTAGTATATCTAATCTAATCTAAACTATTATAAAACTGTAACTGAAGTGTGTCTGTACATTGAAGATAATTACAAAAAAAGATTACGATATGGTTTTTAGGTATCCCTGACTCGAAATCAACCTTTTTTAGAAATTTTGTCTTTCTGTTTGTTTGTGTGTTTGTTTGTTTGTTTGTTCGCGCATCACGCAAAAACTACTGAACCGATTCTGATGAAACTCTTTTTGTTTGATAGCTTATGATCTGACTTAAAATCTGGTATATAATTTGTGCGGACGAAGTTGCGGGTAAAGACTAGTGATAAATACAACCGTACATAAATTCCGAAGAACTTAGTGGTACAGGTTAAGAATCGAACCGCTGCCTCATGATAGAGGCTCATCGCTCTGAAGTAATAGAAAGTTATATCACAGCGAAATATCGTATTTCAAAACACGCGCATTCTCATACTCGTATATCCACACGCGAAATGGACAATATCGTCGGGGAAAAAGGGAAAGTATTAAACGTTTGACGAAAATCACGATATATGAGGTAGGATGGGTTTACATCAGCCGATACGATTTTGTTACGGCATTGTTACGACTTCCCTCTTTTTTGTGAAAATTTCCTGTTCCCGGTCCCGGCTACTATTTCTGTTGGTAGTATTCGTCACAAAAACCATGTCAGAGGCCGTAAGGCGGTCTGTAAAAACTCTGACATCAGCACCCGCGGCATGATGGCGCAATAATGCGCTATCGCGCCCTATAGCTCCCTTACTTTTTGCGCGCGAACGAACAAATTAGCAGGCACGATAAAACGTTTATCGAGGCACCATGCAGCGGGTTCTCACCGAGATCCACTACCACCCCTACGACGTAGGCCGCGTAGTCCCAGCAACGCCCATTGCCGAGGTCCGTACCCATTTGGGGTGCCCCTTGGGCAGGTTGCTTAAGCTCTTGCATTTGGTTCGGTAGACCCTTCGAGGTTCCGCCAATAGTCCGCAGTAAAAAGCAGTAAATGCTCCCTGAGCAATGCTGTATTTAGTCACAAAAAAAAAACATGCAGCGGGCGCTGGGTTTGCTGCCCACACGATAATATAAGAAGAAGCGAGGATAATATAAGAAGAAGCGAGGATAATTAAATTCTCCAATTTGTCGATGAGGACTTAAACAAAAATTACAGTACCGGAATCGTATCCAGAATCGTATCAGCTAATGTAAAACGTCCCTAACCGGGACGCATTGTGCGAATAAACGAAAATGGCGGGAACGGCAGCCGTGAGGCAACGACGTGAGACGAGATTCCATTATGTGACGTCACGATACGTCGATGTATTGTGTTACTGGAATTGTATAGGATTTTCGTGAAAGAACATCTAATATTGTCGTTTTGATGATGAGGTTTTGATGATCGACCGGGAATCTGATAAAATTTGATACTGTGATAAGATGTCCAACAATTTCCTTGTGTTCGATAACATACCTAGTACATTATGTATACATATTCTTTATTTCTTTATGGGCATATTGCTCGCAGAACCGCTGGCCGATGGGGCCGAAAAGTTTTTGAGTGGCGACCGGGTACCGGAAAGCGCAGCGTGGGTAGGGCCCCGACAAGGTGGACCGACGATCTGATGAAGGCGGCGGGAAACCGTTGGATGAGGGCAGCGCAGGACCGGTCGTTGTGGCGATCTTTGGGGGAGGCCTATGTCCAGCAGTGGACGTCCATCGGCTGAGATGATGATGATTCTTTATTTGCATGCAAAAACAAAAAAAAGTAACTGAATCTTCCGCAGGTGTCAAATTTATATTTCGTACTTTGGTTACACGAAAAAGTTGCGGATCTGAATTTCAAAGCCCTCCCATAAAAAGTTTCACTTCAAATTTCAATCTCGGTCCCATAGTGAAAGTTGTTCAGTTTGATGGTCTGAAGCACCTCTTTAAGTATGTACCGCGTTTTTACACCCTGTATAATGCACAGTCTATCCAAATACATCCAAATACTATTTTCAGCAATGGACGATGATAGGCTGATGATGATGATCCAAATACAGGCGCTAGGCGTAAGCATTTGCATAATTACGAATGTATTCCTAAAGGAATAGTCCCAAAAAACTGACGAAATGCTGAAAATATTTCGCTTAATTCATACAACATTTTTTCGGTAGTAAAAAAAAAGAAAAAAGTAGTGATGTCCCGAAACAGCGGGGCGTGAAAAAGAAAATTGCCATTCCTAGATAGAACATCCGCCTAAAAATTCAGGTATCTCTTGGAAAAATAGCCTAGTGTACCTAGATTTTTGAGGCTTCGGCCTGGCCAGCGTATTTGGGGCGTTCATTGTATGTAATGTTAGATCGAAAAGTGATACGTTGTGATACAAGGTAATGTTTGAAGTCGTACCTAAAAAAATGTTTTTATTGCGTTCAGAATTCCAAATTAGTAAGATCACACGATGGCGCATTGACGGAGCGGCAGACGTCAGTCCGTCATTTGTGAAGCAAGGAGTTGTATAAAACCGCACGTTGAAGCACACACGGTGACGGATTGACGCTCATTGTTTGCGTTTTTTTTCTACGTGCGGTTTCTTTCAACTACTTACAACTCCAACTAGCGCGCCGTGCAGCGGCCAGAAGTGCGATTTTTGAAAGTCATACGAGCGGTTCGGCAGTAGAAAATGTCAAAATTACTATGGAGATTGTGCGTCTTTGCCTGCCGAACCGCTTGTATGATTTTCAAAAATCACACTGCTGGCATCGCCCGAGAAAACTATAAAAATCGAGATGTGCCTCCATCTTTGTTTTTGTCTCTTTGTCGTGGGTGGGATGCTAGCCTTACTGGCGTATACTTAGATAATGTGACCGTGTTGTAAATAAGCTTAAAGGGTATAATTATACAAAATTTACAACACACTTAAAAAAATTTTATTTTACACTAAAAACTTTTTAAAACAACAAATTAAACCCTCCACAAAAACTAGCAGCCCAAAACGTAAATTAAAAGTAATAAAAAGCAAAAAGCACTTCTAGCTTCGAGTGTACAATGAAAATTCTGTCCACCGAGGCGTTACTTTTAATCTCGAATATTGCGATGGCGACAATTTGAAGCGTCGCATTATGTTGCTCCCTCTATCCCGTGCCTGGCTATATTTCTGTCCCTGTCGTGGATGTGCGAATTTCTGTGTAGATTCTCTCTCGAATGTTTTGACAGTTTTGTCGGCAGGTATAGGGTTAATAAACTTGGTGATCGCTTTATTAATTGGGATGTGTTTGTGCAAAAAGCCAATGATTAAAATTGGCGTCTTTTTTTTTCAGCGCGGGCGTCAATCAAACCTGAATAATGTTCAGAATAAAGTAACAATCAAAAAATTAGCTGTCTCATACAAAACTGCTCTATACTCTCTCTAAAATGTATTGGGACAGCAGATTTTATTCGCGATTTCTATGTTGGCTACATAGTGAAAGTTGTTCAGTTTGATGGTCTGAAGCAACCCCTTAAATAATACTACTATAGGGTGTTTTATTACACCCTGTATAATAATTGTGCGTAGGTGTTTTTCATACGTTATTCTATGTAAACGGCACAAAAATCACGTTATTCCCCCGGTTCATTTTTTTGCTCAACGTAAATAAATATTTAAAGAACGTAACATCAAAAGGTTTGTTTACGTTACGTTAGAATGGGGTGCACGTATGAAAAAATAACTTTTTCTCGCTTCTTCTTTCATTTTTATTTCTCCAGATTGTTTTGGTTCTTGATAGGAATTTATCACGAGGGAAAAGGTATTAGTATTATAATAGCTATAGTCAAGCTGAATGTCAACAATGAATAAAGAGGAACCCGTAGAAGATAATGTAGTCTGGTGATGTCAGTCCTATGCCAATCGCATCCAGGTTTTACCAGTGCTTCTATTGACATCATCTACCCACCTGGCCGCCGGAAGACAAAGAGGAGTGGTCTTTTGCCTAATCTTGGCTACCACTCTCATCATCAGCCTATCATCGTCCACTGCTGAACATAGGCCTCTCCCAAGGCGCGCCACAAAACTCTGTCCTCGGCCTTCCTCATCCAGTCGCTCCCCGCTACTTTTTTTAGGTCGTCTGTCCAGCGGGCAGCAGGGCGTCCCACACTACGCCTACCAGTTCGCGGTCTCCACTCTAGAACTCTGACACCCCATCGTTTGTCAGTTCTTCGGCAGATATGACCAGCCCACTGCCACTTCAGCTTGCTAATTTTCTGAGCTCTGTCAGCCACTTTAGTTCTGTGACGAATCACTTCATTTCTGATGTGATCCCTCAGAGAAACACCGAGCATAGCTACCACTCTGTTAAGGCTTTAATCCTGCCATCATTTCGCGTAGCTACGTGTCCTGCCCACCGAAAGCAAGCAATGCGGTCCCCGACGTTCATAAGGCAACATACATGCTTCAATTTTAAGCGCGCTAAACACAATCGCCCTCTCTTGTCCTTACCCTCCTATGTGTATGAACTACGATCAAACAAGGATCGGATCCATTGACCTAATTGCGTTCACACACGATGACGCATTGACGGAGTGGCAGGCGTCAGTCCATAGAACCACACACGATGCGTCAATGCATCAACGTTATATGAAACGTTGTATGAAACCGCAACGTAGAAGCACACACGTTGACGCATTGACGCACCGTGTGTGCTTCTACGTTGCGGTTTCATACAACACCTTGCTTCACAAATGACGGACGGTCGTCTGCTGCTCCGTTAATGCGTTATCGTGTGTAGCTGTAGCCTTAGCCACATGTTGTGGACATCAAAACTAAAAGTAACAGAAAGAAAATGTATTATTATTTTCTAATCACCAAGGCGTCCCATAAATTTTCATACAAAGAATATTACAATAACAATGCTGAAGCAACACAATGGAAAGTTTGGTATCAAGATAAATATAGAATAATTCAATAGAATAATTCATAGAATTGTTACCTTATGAATAAACTGTCCCACCTTTTATATTAGATCCTAAATAATCGTTTTGCAAAGAGATTTAATAGCAAGGTTTTAATAAACTAACCGAAGATTTTAAATACATATAATTTGGCTTTTCAGTGAAGGAAAACATCATGAAGAAACCATTATGCTTTAGTTTAGGTTAGGCTTGTTCCTATAGTGACCATCCTTGTAAATGCAAAAGCTGATTATAAACTTGATGTTTATGATTATGAATGACCAAAATTCCTGGTCTTGATCGATTGAATTTAACGTTATACTGTAATTCATTGTTTTAGGTTTTCTTATTTGTTGTGATGTTGTACAGTTTCTAGCTGCATCTTCTCTATAGCAAAACTAATTCAAGCATGTGGTTGATCATTGTATAGTTAAAACATAAATTAAGATGTTGCAGAGTTTCTGGTCGCATCTTTTCTTCACCGAAACACATGCCGAAGCAGTGGTAGACTTACAAAAACTGACATCAAAATGTTATCTGTATGAAATAGATAACATGGTAAAAAAATTATGAAGGCGTTTTACAATATATTTCTTAATATGCTGACCGTGTTTTCAGTGTATAGTACCTTCTCTAAGGGACCAAAATAGAAATCGCAAAAGAAATCTGCTTTCCCATTTATTTGGGTCGAGTATGTTTGCTGCTTTGTATGGAAGAAGTTCAGAGATTTTTTTTCGCGATTTCAATGTTGGTCCCATAGGGAAAGTTGTTCAGTTCAATGGTCTGATAGTCTCCATAAAGTCTTTTGTATTTATGCAAATAAAGTACTTGTATTTTATATTAAAAAGCCCTCAGTCTTATTAAGCAAACCCTCTATAACTAATATTAGTAATTGGCAGTGACTGAAAATGTTATTACAAATAATTGCTAAGTATATTAGCTTTTCAAATTGTTGAGCTGAAAATTCTCAATTTTAAGTCCTTATTTGATAAGTTCAATTGACAGAAATGTCGAAGTTTCTAAAACCAATTTCAAGATACAATCGGCTCAGACATTGCATAATTTCAAAATATCAGTATTATTCCATTTAAAATGAAATGGTTTTAGTCATTTAAGAAGCTTGTTTATAAACTATGATTGACATTATTGAAATTATATTTTATCTTCTGAAATTACGCGCAATATTTCAATGGGATGGTTAGACCATCCTAATGAAATAATTTTCTCTATGGGATTAGAGAAGATAAGCAAAAAAATTTTGCAGTTTAGTATGGAACAGCTAAATTTGGTTACCATGTGTTATGTGGATGTTCTGAGGAAACGTGGATGTTCTGAGGTTTCAGAATATCTCTGACTACCCCTTCGGGGAATAAAGTCGTGAGCATATGCTTATGCTTATGTAATTTTTACAAACAATATGCGCGCTAAAACTATATTCAATAGATTGTATTTTGAAGCTACAACACCTTCTACTATAAAAAGTGACAACTTTTGTTTGTAAGATGTTTTGAAAACAAGATAAAACATAAACTCGCAGAATCCCATGAAATATTATGTAGGTGTATTATGGTTAAGAAATTGAATCACACGATTAATTTAAAAGCCACAGCTATAAAGCGTTAACTCCGAGTTTAGTTAAGTACCGTAAACAATCGAGTCCAATAGAAAATTCTTATTTCTTACTATGACCAATCGGTTTTTGGAATCAATTTGTCGTAACGTTTCGATTTCACGAGCGCGTGCCCGATCGCTCTTGATTTCTGCTCGAATGTTCTTACAAAACTTTGCCATTTTCGAAATGGGTTTAGAACTGTTTCACTGATCCTTCTTTACGTTTGGGTGCATTTAAAATTGTTGAAAATCTTGACTATATGGAAGTGAATAAAATATTGCGAAGGTAGCTTAAAAGACTTGGACGCGATTGGCACTGGACTGTGAACTGTGGCATAATGGGCAGGCTTATAAGCCCACCCGAAAGAATAATTATGATGACACCTGAAAACTAGAGGTTTCTGACATGGCATGGTGTCCTATCCAATACAAATGAAATTTTAGTTAAAAAAAATTCAATATATTATGGCGTTATGGTATCGATTTGTAATTAATGTTTACGTAAAACTGTAAATTGTTACTAAAAATACATGATCTGACTACAAAAAAATCTCATGAGCCTCGGAAAATCAAGCAATTTACTTTGCCCGAAGACTGCCCGCGTTACGGCAGTCGCGTTCCATTGTTTGACGTTGGGCATCTGTACTGTATAGTATTATATAATCTGTGGACATGGTCACATGGTTTTACATGACGACCCGGTTGGTGTAATGGTTACCACGCCGGACTGCCAAACCAGAGGCCTGGGTTTGAATCCCGGTTCGGTCATAGATGTTATATGTTTGTGCCGTTGTTGTATGGTTCCCATAACAAAAAGCCTAAGGTTTACTTGGGATCATTACAATGTATGAGCCTGTTAGCGTTATTTAAAAAAAAAATATTTACGCGAACAAAATAAACATTGCTTAAAATTGTATGAGATCAGATTGACTAGTGCAATTTAAAAGGCAAGCGTATGGGGAAATGTTGGAGGAGGACGGCCTAGACGTACGTATACTGACCAAAGTGTCGATGTGATTAAAAAGGGTCAGGTCTGGTGTTCCCGAAAACCACGAGCTTTCATGAAGAGACTAATGAATGTGGAGGAAACGAAAGAGGTATGTCAGGATCGTAGCAGGTAACGTTCCGTTGTCTCTGCCTATCCCAGTGGGAGATAGGCGTGGGAATATGTATGCATGTATGTAATTTTTAAATTTTTATAATACCTACATATTAACCTGAATAAATGTGAGTTTAGTTTTCCTAAATACCATTTCAAAATTATTTTTATTTGCAAAAACACTTTTTCAAAATGGGTCATTCGCACAAATACGCAAATGGAAAAAAACCGACCTTAGCCATCCTCATACTTGAAAAAGTAGGGTACCCAACCTACATTAATAGTAAACGAATTTTGTTCTCAGTTTAGAATTTGTAACATATTCTATTTTAATTTCAATCAATGTTAAATAACGTAACAAAAAGGAAATTTATGCTAAAATATAAAATGTGAATTAAAGCTAGACACACAATAAAATGTAACTTGCAAATCGCAAAATCTGCGCCATTAAAAAGATAATAAAATACGACCTCTGTCTATTGTCAACATTGTTGCCATCCATAAAACAAACTTATTAGGGTTGCAAATATTTGAATTGAGTCGTCCTTGGAATTTGAAAATAAATTTATTTACTCCAGTAATGTGATTGTAAATTGTTAAAAAAACAACGTTACCTTGATCGTAAGTTCTTGTTAATTCTACGAAAACAAAAAAAGTTGTCACAGATTTTTTTCTAGTAGATTTTACTAGAAAATTTGTTACTACCAGATTTAACAACAAATTTTCTAGTAAAGTAAACGAAATAAAATGGTTATCACAGGCATATTTTTACTATAGTTCTTTCTCTCCTGAATCTGATGTAACGACAAACCGATACTCACAGAGTTCACTCACTCGGTTGCAGTGTCTATACCCGGCCACCACACGTGATGGCTGAATAGATGTTTACTAAACTTGTTGATTGTTGTAGTCACTATTTACAACCCCAGTCTGGGCTGGTGGTAAACCGGACACAAAACTGATATGGTCGCAGTTTTGGAAGCTACATCTTGAAATAGGCTTCTCCTAAATTATAATATTAAGTAATCAATAATCATTCTTTTGCCGATTTGCAATTATATTGGGTCTGCGCAATGTGTCATCTTCAATTCCCTCTCTTAGGCGCAGTTATACAAAATAGACGTGTGGCGGTGGCGGATAGTCAAAGTTACACAATATAAACCTTATAGTACGTAGCATAGCGTCGTTTGGCGACGTCGCCTGGAGGCGCGGGCGCGATTCTCCTTTACGACAAAAACGACGCTATGCTACGCACTATAAGGTTTATATTGTGTAACTTTGACTATCCGCCACCGCCACACGTCTCTTCTGTATAAACCGCGCCTGCACTCTCTTTTTCTTACACATATAATCCTTCACTCAATCCGTACATCTTTTCTTTGGCCTTCCTCTCCTACCACAGCCATCCACATTTATACTTAACACTCGCCTCGTAACATGACACTCGTCTCTCCTCATCAAATGCCCATACCACGATAATCTATTACCCTGCAAATTTTCCGTCATAGGTGCTATTTTCAAACTTCCTCTAATATCATCATCATCATTTTCAGCCTGTATCTACCCACTGCAGGGCATAAGCCTCCTCCACATTTTGCCATTCTTCTCGGTCCTGTGCCAGTCGCATCCAGGTCTTGCCTATACTTTTCCAGATGTCGTCAACCCACCTGGCTGCCGGACGACCCACTTCTCTTTTGCCTAATCTCGGCCACCACTCTGTTAAGGCTTTACTCCACCTGCCATCATTTCGTCTCTAATATACTCATTCGTAACCCTGTCCATTCTTGTTATACAATTACAACATCATCATGTAATTCATAATTTACTATCATTAAATCAAAGAGCGTGATAAAAACAAATAATAACTATGACGCCCAACCCTAAGTAGCAGTGTAATTGAGTAACAAGTAAACCACGATATGCTATTTAGGTAGGCAACGAAGCGAAAAATAGCTGATAAGGTTCTGTGATTATAACGAGTGTAATAGACCTGACGTCCGACCGCGTTACAGTTACACTTTTAGTCACCGATGTTAGTTATGTAACAGAAGCTGTCCATAAATGTAAAGAAGAACTAGCCTCTTTAGTGTCCTATTGCTGAACCGAAAATACAACAGAAAAAAAACGTTATCTGCCATTTGCTAACACAAACAAAAGTTTTAAAAGACACTAGCTATAGTTTTAGAAACCGCGTGGTTTAGAATTAAACTACAATGAATAATTTTAACAGCTTCTTACCTTTTTTTAATTATTTGCCGTCCCGATATTTCGACAGTGTTACAAGTTTCATGATCACAGAATGACAGTGTTTTGAAAAATGTAAAACCAAAGTGGCTTGAAATTACTGAAATAATAAGTTGATCAATCTGCTTAGAGTCGTGGAATGTGACTATCAGTGGGATTAATTTAGCAAGATCTTTATGAACATTTTAATTTTTATAAATTGTTTCATCCAGCTCGTTACTAAAAGAGTAAATAAAATGCAGACGGGCGTCAAGTCTAAACCGTTTTATAAAAAGCGTGTTAAACCGTGAAATAAATGTGCGTTACCGGCACTGGCTTCATAATTGTATATATTATACACTAAGTGGTGAGCTTTAGAGGGGCTATTGTATAAGTGTTAACATGGTGATGGTTAAGTGATAACTTTATGTTACGCTTGGACATATTACATTTGTTAAGGTGATTTATAAGGCTTTACGTTTCATATTGATTGATAAAGCTTTGGATGATTTGTAAATATAAGGTATTTCTAAACAAATGCATATTATTTTAAGATAGTAAGGTAGGATAGTTTTAGGATAGGGAAACGAGTCTCCCTCAAAACAATATGGATTTCTATGTTTATAAGTAACTAAGCCCCACTTGCGTCAACCTAGGGTACCAGTTAACTCTGGGTAAAATAGTTCTCTCAATTGTTTTTTATACAAAAAATCATGGGTTACCAACTTAACCTGGTGTTTGTTGCTAACCCATGTTGACGCAAGTGGGGCTAAATGAACTAACTAACAGAAGAAGAAATTCTAATACATATGTGAAGTCCGCATCGGGCACGCGTGGTGGACTAACGCCTAAACACCCTCCTAGATGGTAGGCCTGTTATGTACCCTGCCGTGGGACGTATATAGGCTGATGATGATGAAGTAACTAACTACAAATAACCAAAAACAAATCCGTAATGTTACGATAAATTGAAGCAATGACTACAAAATTTGACATTCTTATTTTCTAGAATTAATTGTTTTAAATAGCATATTAGCATATGCTCACGACTATATTCACCGAGGGGGTAGTCAAAGATCTTCTGAAACCTCAGAACATCCACGTTTAACTAGTAGTACCAAACTCTGTCCAGTGTTACGGGGGGTGAGCCCGTCGCCACTTATAATAGACAGTGGGTACAAAACATGCCTCGAAATTGAATTGTTTTAAAATTGTCAAGAATTATCAAAATTACGATTCAAGGAAGCACTGGGGGCTGGATGCCTTTTAACATTAAATAAGTTCTGGGTCGATGCTTTTTAACAACTTTCTGTATGGGACCAAAAACAAAATTTCGTTAAAATATCAGTTGTTCTGTACAAAACTACTAACTTACCTACTACCCAATTTTCGTATGGTACTCGTACCTACTTATTATTGTGACGTAGGTGGATCCAGAGTATTCTCGATGTTCCATATTTCACTAGCAGTGCCCAAACTATCTCCAGTGTGATAGATAGTGAGCCCATAGCCACTACAGTGACACAAAATAAGAGATAAAATTACCCAAAAACATTGTAGTCCATTGTCAAGGGGAGTAAAATATAGTGTTGCCAGCTTAATGAGACGTCAGGGGCCTGGTGCGAAACGGTCGTAACTTGTCAACACGCTAACTACAGGCTGACAAAATAGTGTAACTCCACTTTAGGGAATTTTGTTGCAATTAGGTCGAATGAAGTTTTGATTAGTGTGTCATTAAGCGTGCTGTTTTCTAGCTTTAGGAGACTTATTTTTACATTTTATCATATGCTTTAAAATGGCAAATATCTTGGTTTTATGTACGTAATACAAGGTGTTACAAAAATAGAAATAAACCTTTAAGGTGGTGGTGTAGACCATCAAACTGAACAACTTTTACTATGGGACCAATATCGAAATCGCGAAAAAAAAAATTTATGTTCCATACTCTACAAATCTGAGTTAAAATTATGTATGGGATATCTTTTTTTTTTCTCGTTTTCGATGTTGGTCCCATAGAGAAAGTTGTTCAGTTTGATGGTCTAAACAACCCCCTTAAGAGTTTTAAATATTTATTGTTACTTATGAAACACCCTGTATACAGGGTGTAACAAAACACCCTACTTAGTACCTAACCTTAAAGGTTTATTTTTATTTTTGTAACACCTTGTATAGTCAGTCCCATTTACTTAAATGAGTCTGACTATACAGGGTGTAACAAACCAACTGTGCATAAATGCTATGCTATGTTACATCAATGGAGAATTCAGAACAGCACTACATTTTGAAAGCTTATGACCTAATTAATTATACATCTATGTAGCGGCTATCCAGCCATACAAATCGAATTAGAAACACTCTGCAGCACTTAGCCTAAACTAATCAGTTGATTACATCTAGCCTAGCTCTTTACTCACATTCTTAGTTCTCTATCTTTTTGAGATTATTTTGTAATAGACGCTGTTATCCCGTCGAGGCCGACGAACACGAACGAAAGTGTTTTAAACTGTGTTTTAAAGTCTGAAATTAAATTATGTCTTATTTAAGGATCGGGCGGATGGGCGACTGTTCTCAATTACACGATTAGATTAAGTTTACTAGATAGAAAAACATCCCAAAGTTACCCCTTTTTGTTATGTTTTTTCAATAAGTACTATGATTAAACTGCTGATATTTAACTTTTTATTCTTGTACTTAACTAAATACATTAAATATAGTAGAATTTTAAGCTTAGAAACACCCATGAGCAAAGATATTGATGAAAAACACGTTTTTTTGCGATCCTGCTTTCAATTGGAGCGGGATGGCTAATTGTAAACTTATGCTTGCAAGAAAGAGACGCTTGCACTGGGATAACCTAGCCTTGTTAAAAAGTGGTGGTCCAGTGCCGTGCCGTGCAGGAGGTTGTTCGTACCAATTTTTTTCAGAATTTATGTACGATTTGTAACACCACTAGCTTTTCGGTGAAGGGAAACATCGTGAGGAAACCTGCATGCTTCAATTTCGAGGGATGTATTGTACCCACTGTTCATTACAAGTGGCGACGGGCTCACTCCCCGTCACAATGGAAAGATAGTTTCGGTACTTCCAGTGAAATTTGTATGTTCTGAAGTTTCAGAATATCTCTGACTACCCTCTCGGGAAATATAGTCGTGAGCATAATGCTATGCTATGCAAAGTTTTAAACCCTTTTTTAACTGAGCTAGAGAACTCTGTCTAGGTCTTCTTCTGTCTCTATGTTCTCCTCTATTTACCCTTTCAATATAGGGTGTAAAATTAAATGAGTTACATACTTTAAGAGGTGCTTTAGACCATAAAACTGAACACACAAAAAGTCAACTCACCAGCTGATTTGCTTTCACAATTTTACTTTTGGTCCCATAGTAAAAATCACTCCTGTAACGAATTTAATTTTACGCCCTGTATAACCCAACCGAATTATAAACTAGCTAACTCGTTAATTTTGTATGGCCACCTCTATCCGGGGTTAGGTTTAGAGGTTTTATTAAAAGCGGAGGGGTAAAAGCGTTTTAGATATTAAGGTGTAGTTTGGTTAGGCAGTGAATTTACGTAGGTACCTACGTAATTGAATTACTTTACTATAGCCTGCGGTTTTATCCAGCTTTCCATTACGTTAATAATTAAAATAAGTGCAATTTTAAGCGTAAACGTGGTTGAAACTATATTTTTTAATTCTACACGTTCTAATTCGCATACGAATCAGCATCATCATCATCAGCCCGGTAATCCCTGCTGGGTATCATCATAACAGCCTATACAGGGTGTTTCATAAGTAACAATAAATATTTAAAACTCTTAAGGGGGTTGTTTAGACCGTCAAACTGAACAACTTTCTCTATGGGACCAACATCGAAATCGAGAAAAAAATAATTTGATATCCCATACATATTTTAGCTCTAGTCGATTTGTAGAGTATAGAACATAAATATTTTTTGTCGCGATTTCGATATTGGTCCCATAGTGAAAGTTGTTCAGTTTGATGGTCTAAACCACCCCCTTAAAGGTTTATTTGTATTTTTGTAACACCTTGTATACGTCCCACTGCAAGGCACAGGCCTACCCTTATGGAGGATGTATGGGCGTTAGTCCACCACGCGTGCCCAATGCGGATTGGTAGACTTCACATACGCATCGGAATTTCTTCTTCAGCGTATGCAGGTTTCCTCACGATGTTTTCCTTCACCGTTTGAGAGCAGTCGGTATTACGTACATTAGTTAGAAAAACTCATTGGTACATGGCATGTCGTCCGTGAGGATTCGACCGTGGACCTCAAGATTGAGTTTTCATAGCTCTCCGCAATGCGCCTCCGACGCTCTGGTAATACCTCTTCATTCACGCCTACCAGAACGGTACTACGCTAATCTCATCCACTGTTTGCCGGCTACTCTACATGACACCCGACCACCAAGCTGCTGGTCTGCTTACTGACCGTTCCCCCTCCCACGGCCGGCACTCTGTCACTGCCCTCATCCATCTGCCATCATTCCGCCTGGCCAAGTGTCCCTTCTCCTATCTTCTTCGATTAATTCATTGCGCGTTCCAAGACAGATTAGTGCGTTCACAGACGATGACGCACTGACGGAGCGGCAGTTGTTAGTCCATTGAACCACACCCGGTGCGTCAATGCGTCACCGTGTGTGCTTCTACGTGCGGTTTCATACAACTCCTTGCTTCACAAATGACGGAATGACGTCTGCCACTGCGTCAATGCGTCATCGTGTGTGAGCGCACTTCGAGTCATCCCTCGGGCTCGCTGGACTTCATAGTCTAGTGTTGTGAATGGTCGCCGCTGTTGATCCTGGTTTACAGGAGTTACAGCAGCGGTGGGAATGAGTGTTGAGAACAACTTTCTCTATGGGACTATCGAAATCGCGATAGAGAAATCAGCTGTACCATATATTTTGGTCCAGTACGGACCAAATTGGCGACGTGCTTAAAAGGGCCAGGTCAGATCTACCCGAAACCGACGAGCATGCATGAAAGGACTGGATGTGGAAGAAGCTAGGGAGTTTTGTCAGGATCGTAGCAAGTGGCGTTCCGTTGTCTCCACCTACCCCAGTGGGAGAAAGGCGTGAGAATATGTATGTATGTATGTAGGATTGCTGTTTTATATGGAACAGCTGATTTTTTTGTGATTTCTGTCAGCATATTAAGTTACGTTTTATATTATTCAATATGTAGGTATGTATTAAAGAAAAAAATGCACGTAAAGAATGATGTAACAGAAGCGTAGGTACAGTTATGTCAAAAAAAGTCTGAGCAGAGTTCATTCGGGTGACGCGCCCAAATATTTTTTGTCACGTTCCACCGTCAAAGAGCTTATCTCAAAAGATAAGGAGTGACATTCTCCTTCCCTTTTTTACGTGATTTCGTGAAATTTCAGTTAAATGTAAAGCTTTTAGTAATTTCTTTGGATGAATTAGATATACAGGATGTTAGGGTAAACGGTTGCATTACGTTAAGGGTAGATTTTACACATGATACAGATCAACTTTCCCTATAGGAAACCTATAGGAAATTCGCAAAAAAACGGCTTTTCATACAAAGCTGATTGCATTTAGTATGGAAAGTGAAATATTTACTGAAAATATCTTATAGGTTGCTTATAGAAAGTTGTTCAGTATCAGGGTACAATCACCCCTTAAAGTAATGCAACGGTTTACCCTAACACTCTTTAGTAAATAGGAAAAATATTTTTTGGAACTATTCTGTATTTTGGTGGCGCTTTTTGGAGCTTTTGCCCAATAACGGATGCAATACCATTTATCTCATTTTGTGAACATGATTGGGCAAAAGCTCCAAAAAACGCCACTTACAGAATAGCTTTGTACAGTCAGCCTTAATTAGTTGGTATACGTATTATAGGATGACTGTATTTCTTGCCGTAAACGGAAAGTTGTTCATCATACTATGATGAACTATTTTGTAGGCGTTCTTGGGAGGTCCGATATTTTGTCCAAACCATACCCCGAGTGCAAGGGACAAACAAATACTGAAACTGTGTATCTGTGTGCTCAGATGACAGCTAATTTCTTTTAATTACTAAATTGTTTTTATTTTAACAACTTTCCGTTTACGGCAAGAAATACAGTCATCCACATAATTAACTATAATACGTATACTAACTAATTAAGGCTGACTGTACAAAGCGACAATCGCCGCGAGTAAATGAGCTACAATTTAACAAGGGTGAAACTGGCTATAAATTAGCTATCCTTTTTGTTTGGTGCAAGTTACGAGATGGAGGAAAGAGATGGTTATGTTGAATATTTGGCGGAAACTTTTTATTCTATATTATTTACATAAATCTATCTTTTTGTCGCATTTTGATTTATTGCACTATTTAAAAGGGTTGGTTTAGTTTAGACCATCAAACTGAACAACTTTCACTATGGAGGCAACATCCAGAAAACATCAAAACATTTGCTTTTAATACAAAACTGCATTACGTACACTACTCAAAGGACAGCTATAGGACACCAGATTTTTTTTTAGATGTTGTCTTTATAGTTTTTGTTTTTTGAAACCGGCAGTTGCAGAATTATCTGAATTACTTTTGTTGATACCCACACAAATTTACGACCTTAACCCATTCAGATAACGCCAGAAACATAGTTAAAACTTCTAGGTTATTGACAAAGAGATGATCTGATGCAGTCACTAGCGTTTGATTTGTCTTTCAGAGCACCAAGTGGTCAGAGATAAAATACCAATACAATGTTCATGGCCCCAATGAAAGCTGTTCCGCTTTAAGCTTCTTACTAAGACCAACCAACTAGTTATTTAATTATATGGAAACTGATACTCTTACAGCCAATGACATGGGTAGAGAATAATTGCTACAATATCGTGTGATACAGAACCAAATTTGTTGGGTTAATTTGGTATCTTATTCCTTATTTTGGGTTTCTTCAATGTAGTTTTAGATTTTATTCTCTATCTATCTAAAAGGTCCTTTTCCCAGTGACCTAGGCGGAGGCTAGTTTTATTGGGAATTGGATAAAGTTTGATTTTATTATTATAATACCTACAGGCTGTAACTTTAAAATTGTTGAAATGTTTTAAAACATTGGTTTAACTGGAAAACAACAACACAACAATTTTGGAATGCAACAACACAACACACAAACACAAAACAAATGGTTTGAAATTATTTAAAGGGGTGGTTTAGGCCATCAAACTGAACAACTTTCACTATGGACTCAACTTCGAGAAAAAACAAAAAATGTTATGTCACATTTAGGTCGAGTCGTTCGGTACAGCAGATTTGTACGAAAAAGATTATTTTTTTTTGCGATTTCGCAAACATTTCGAATTTGGTTCTATAATTAATGTTGTTCAGTTTGATAATTTTGACGCCTTGAAAGTTACACTCTGTATAAATAATATATTTGCTATAGATTATTTGAATATACAAGGTGTTACAAAAACACAAATAAACATTTAAGTGGGTGGTTTAGACTGAACAACTTTCACTATAGGACCATATATCGAAATCGCGAAAAAAAAATTATGTTCTATACTCTACAAATCGACTCGAGCTAAAATATGTATGGGATATCAGATTTTTTTTTCGCGATTTCGATGTTGGTCCCATAGAGAAAGTTGTTCAGTTTGACGGTGTTAACAACCCCCTTAAGAGTTTTAAAAATTTATTCTTACTTAATTCGTTCTCGCCGGTTATTTAAATGCTGGCTCCACAGTGAAAGTATTTCAGTTTTATGGTCCTAAAATAAAACAACGAATTTAAGTTAACACCCTGTATACTACGCCTAAGTAAAACTTAACTGAAAAGCAATTAACAGAGTCTAATATTTCAAAAGCGAACCCCGCTAGTTTCGAAGCAAAATATTTAAAGTTTCTCTCCCTAGTAGTTTGGAGACTGACACTTGCTAAAGTTTGGTTATTGCTACCTTTTTGAAACATTACCCTCATTAACCGACTTCGGAAAATTTATGCTCACAGTAGTCTTCGACTACAGTGACGTAGTTTCAAAAGTAGCCAGTTACGCATTATACAGGGTGTAAGGGTAAACAGTTGCATTAATTTAAGGGGTGATTGTACTCTTTATACTGAAAAACTTTCGCTAAGAAACCTATACAAGGTGTTACAAAAATACAAATAAACATTTAAGGGGGTGGTTTAGACCATCAAACTGAACAACTTTCACTATGGGACCAATATCGAAATTGCGAAAAAAAAATGATGTTCCATACTCTATAAATCGACTAGAGCTAAAATATGTATTGGATATCCGATATTTTTTTCGCGATTTCGATGTTGGTCCCATAGCGAAAGTTGTTCAGTTTGACGGTCTAAACAACCCTCTTAAGAGTTTTAAATATTTATTTTTACTTATGAAACACCTTGTATATGCATAGCATAGCATAAGTTTAAGCATATGCTCACGATTAATAGTCCCCGAGGGGGTAGTCAGAGATATTCTGAAACCTCAGAACATCCACGTTTCACCAGTAGTACCGACCTAAACCTATAGGAAATTCCTTAAAAGAAAATTAACTATTCATACAAACGTTCGATCAGCAGATTGCATTTAGTATGGAAGTCCAAAATTTTTTTTACGATTTTCCTATAGATTTCTTAGGGAATTTTGTTCAGTATCATGGTACAACCACCCTTTAAAGTAATGAAACTGTTTACCCTAACACCCTGTATAATGACTGTGTTTAGCCCGATCGTAGAATTGGGCAGATCGTGATTTGCCTGGGAACTTCATAATACGCCCGCGATTTCATGATTTGGCCATCATGCCTTAGTGCGTTCACACTCGATGACGCACTGACGGAGCAGCAAACGTCAGTCCGTCATTTGTGAAGCAAGGTGTTGTATGAAACCGCACGTAGAAGCACACACGGTGACGCATTGACGCACCGGGTGTGGTTCTATGGACTGACATCTGGCCGCTCCGTCAGTGCGTCATCGTGTGTGAACGCACTTAAAATAATAAAAAAAAAAAAAAAAAAAAAAAAAACTTATCAACTATCAACTTATCGGTCAACTAAATATATATAACTAAATATATAAATCGGTCAAATAAACTTATCGGTCAACGGTTTGATGATTTTGCCTACCAAGAGTAGCAAATAAAAATCAGTTATTTTTCTGACAATTTGTGTTAATTGCATTATGCTATTTTTATGTTTTAAGTACAGTAACTAAAAGATTAATCTAATGTGCAATTTCTCACTATTTCAGGTAAGCTTCTTAAATGATGTGTTTGTTTTTAAATTAAACAAACTAAAACAAAAGAAAGCAGAAATCAAGAACGGTAAGTGCTTAATAATATTGGAATAACACACATACACAGACTTATAAGCATAAATGCTATGTTCCATGGGGATATCAATAAAATGAGTGTTGAGTAATGAGTATAAGCATTGTAAAAATGATAAAAAACAATCTTTCTTTATTGGTTAAAGGAAAATATCGATATCATGTAGAATCTACCTTCAACCTCATTATAAACAACATAGTTGCGTCTATAATTATCTCGTATTCGTGTACTGAATTACTTCATCATTGCAAGGTACACTAAAAATAATGTTTTTCATGGTTTTATTTTCCCACTTCGTCGGCGTGATTCGTATGTATACTTATGCCAAATTACAACTTTTTTAAAAGTCTCTGAGCTAAGCGCATAGACACGGACATGGCTCATAAGGTTTCCTTGTTGACTACGGAACCCTAAAAACGATAAAAAACTGCCTTTCCTTTATTCGCTAAAGGAAAACATCGACATAATCAACCTTAAACCTCATTATAAGCAACATAATTATGCTAAAATTAACCCGTATCCGTGTTACACGAAATACTTCATCATTTCAACTTTGTAAAGCGTTCGGATATGTGACAAACGTGACAAGATGACAAGGGAACGCGAACGTCGAGGTTTTGAGCTATATCATGGAACAGATGAACGACAGTGATAGCTTCTGTATATAAATAATGTAAGACTCTACGCATATACAGGGTGAAATTTATATCATTAGCATCCTTTTAAACTAAGAGTCTACCCATCAAACTGAACAACTTTTACTATAGGAGCAAACAAATCGGAGCAAAAAAAAATCAGCTGTCCCATACTAAACTGCACCCGCCGCCGCTGCCTACGTGACTCAAATGTATGGGATAGCAGATTCTTTTTTGCTCCGATTGGTTTGCTCCCATAGTAAAAGTTGTTCAGTTTGATAGGTAGACTCTTAGTTTAAAAGGATGCTAATGATATCAATTTCACCCTGTATACAAGGTCCTTAATAATATGCTGACACTTTTTAAGGGGTTAATCAGACCATCAAACTGAACAACTTTCTGATCGATTTTTCTTCTTCACATTTGTAAAAGAATTTTTTTTTTGTGTAATTTTAAGAAGTCGCTTCCATACTATGCATTCGAATAGTTATGCATTCCCTAACTTCCTGATATCTCGGGATTTATTATACCGAATAACGAATTAGATTTTTTTTTTTATTAAGGCCCTCTTATCCGAGTGCAATCGTCTCTTTCTTGCAAGCATAAGTTTGCAATTAGCCATCCCGCTACAATTGAAAGCAGGATCGCAAAAAAACATGTTTTTCATCAATATCTTTGCTCATGGGTGTTTCTAAGCTCCAAATTCTACGAATTTCACTAGAAATATTTGATGTATTTAGTTAAGTACAAGAATAAAAAGTTGAATATCAGCATTTTAATCATAGTATTGAAAAATCATAATAAAAGGGGTTAACTTTGGGATTTTTTTATTATCGTGTTATTGAGAACCATCGCCTATCCGCCAGATCCTTAAATAAGACATAATTTCATTTCAGACTTTAAAACACTGTTTAAATAAAACACTTTCGTTCGTGTTCAAAAAACTGCTTCGACCGGATAATAGCGTCTTAAATAGTTTTAAGAAATCACTTCCGCAATAAGCATCCGCTTAATTTGTTATGTATTCCAGGCTATTCCCGCATTTCCTGGCATCCCGGAATTTATTTAAATAATAAATTTTAAGGTCGTCTGTCCAGCGGGCAGCAGGGCGTCCCACACTACGCCTACCAGTTCGCGGTCTCCACTCTAGAACTCTGACACCCCATCGGTTGTCAGTTCTTCGGCAGATATGACCAGCCCATTGCCACTTCAGCTTGCTAATTTTTTAAGCTATGTCAGCCACTTTAGTTAAAAGTAGCGGGGTGCGACTGGATGAGGAAGGCCGAGGACAGAGTTTTGTGGCGCGCCTTGGGAGAGGCCTATGTTCAGCAGTGGACGATGATTAGGCTGATGATGATGATGATGATGATGATGAATAAATTTTAAGAAGGCGCTTCCATAATTTCAAATATGCATCCGAATATCCTATCTCTAATGATAATGGTAGTTTAGGTGTAAATATGCAGCTCTGAGGCGATTATAAAACACGGTGAAAAGAATAATACAAACAAGGTGTAAAAGAACAATACATCCCCCAATAAATCCCCTAATCCGCTGATGGATTAAACGAACATAAGCACGGAAGCAAAAGCTATGACACAGGTAAATGTAATCGAATAGGTAAATCGAATTCTTTGTCATACATTTTTCGGGCTTCTCTAAATGGATTCGAGTTGATTACTTTTGTGTTTTAATCTGGTTTTTAAATCAATACCTAATCATACAGTTTTTTTTGGTTTTCCTAGTAAATTCTCACGTCCGTCTTCTTTTAGGGTAGACCTTCGATCAACAATATACAACTAGATAACGGGTCGCATACAAAATCAAAGAGAAATTCTGTCCTCGTGAATATACAACATTTTTTGTTAACGAACCGAGAAAACAGTCCGAATACATTATAATTTCGACCTCAAAGCAACCATAATTCCTAGTAATTTAAAAAAGGAACACTGCGGCATTGCGAGACGTGCTTACGTTGGCTTTGTTCGAACGCAACTAATTCAAAATAAGACCTCACTCCAATAGTGAGGCGTTATTTGCCGGGACATGTTTTGAGCGCTGACGCGTTATCTAGTTGGATATTGTTGATCGAAGGGGTAGACAGATAGCATAACTCAACATTCTACGATCCTGACATATCTTTGACATTCAATAGAATCTTCTTGTATATCTTCTAATCATTAGAATCTAATGCATGGGTTTTGGTGTCACGTATAGTATCAATTATTTAATTAAATAAACTGTATACTTTACTTTATACATAACCACAGCTCAAGGATTTATATCGTATTAATTATTAAGTCGTGTTATGGTGTAGAGTTTCTGGCCGCATCTTCTCTACAGCGACAACACGTTCCGACGCGGTGGTAGGTTCAAAAAAACATTTCACGTTTAAGGCCAAGTTATCCGAGTGCAAGCGTCTCTTTCTTACAAACATATGTTTGCAATTAGCCATCCCACTTCAATTGAAATCTAAATCGCAAAAAAACGTATTTTTCATCAATATCTTTTCTCTTCAATGTTTCTAAGCTCTAAATTCTGCGAATTTGTCTAGAAATAATTAATGTATTTAGTTAAGAACAAAAATTTCAATATCAGCAGTTTTATCATAATATTGCAAAAACATAACTATTAAAGGGGTAATTTTGTTTTTGGATGTTTTTCCATAGAATCTTGTTATTGAGAGCGATCGCCTATCCGCCAGATCCCTAAATAACACATAATTTGTTATCAGACTTTACATCACTGTTTTTCATGTTTCGTTCGTGTTTTAAAAGTAGCAGTTCAGGCTCGAACTAATGCGACAAAAAATTCTCAAAATTACGATACTGAATAACTGAGACTTGTTTTATTTGTTCTAAAAAATAACTAGAAAATGTTCACGCTAACCCGGATATCAAAGGATTACACACCTTTTACGTGAAACCTTGAACAAACACAGTTAAATCAAAACACAAATAAAGATCTCTACCGTTGATTACGTCTCTAAAACCTTGATTAAACCTACAAAATGGAATGCGTACAACACCTATAAAATACCTCTTTTACTACCAATGTACGCAAGGCTTTTGTTTGCTTTTTTACCGATAGGGGATTACAAAAATCAAATAGAAAAAGGTTATTTTTCAGCAGTAGTAAATAGAGGGAGAAAAGAGTGTTATTTTTAGCAATAAAGGGTTTAAAAACATCCTTAGTACTTTTAGGCTTGCCCCACGTTTTGCCCTAATCATTTTACCACACCCTTAGATACTAATGATCTATATCTAAGATTTCACCTTATTTCTTAGTCTCCTCGTTCGACACCCATGGAAATGTGCATGCTTCAATTTCGAGGCATGTATTGTACACTGTGCATTATAAGTGGCGATCACGGACTTGAAAAAAAGGCGGACGTAATGTGACACTAACAAGATGTGAAACATGCAAGGTCCTACATATTCGTTTGTTCTACAAGGGACCTACACTGACACAAATGCACCAGTTCTAGGCTTAGGTCCCGCCACCATTTTTGTACGGTTTAGTCCACTCTGATCACATTGCGTCAGACGCATACAAAAATAAAAGGGTGCTTCACTCGTGATTATACGAGATTACGTCCGGTTTTTTTTCAGGTCCGTGGTGGCGATGGACTCACTACCCGTCACACAGGACAGAGTTTCGGCACTACTGGTGAAACGTGGATATTCTGAGTTTTGACTACTCCCTCTGGGAATAAAGTCGTGAGCATTAATGAATAAATATTTAAAATAAGAGAGAGAGCCTACGTGGAAAAGCCGTATCAAATTAAAAGTAAAAACTGAAAATGTTTTTAAAAATAAATACTGAAAATTGGCGTGAAATAATTGAATGGTTATATAACAAAGGAGGTTGCTCTAGCAACCAGAATTGCGTATTAATGTAGTATCTACTCGACTCAGAAACAATTATCGTAAGCCTGAATATCAAATTGAATATTTTATGAATTTATATACCTACCAATCACAGAAAACATTGAAATTTTTCCCGACTGCGATAGAAGGAGGTTATGTTTTTAATCATATAATCTAGGGTCCATTGACGCGAAGATAGGCGGAGCGGAGAAACGAAGTAGATTTCATGCAATCTTAAACTCCGTTTCTCCGCTCCGCCGCCTATCTCCGCGTCAATGGACAGGCACCCTCGTAATACCGACTGCTCTCAAACGGTGAAGGAAAACATCGCGAGGAAATGCATACGCTGAAGAAGAAATTCTGATGCGTATGTGAAGTCTACCAATCCGCATTGTACACGCGTGTGGGACTGACGCCCATACACCATCACTGAGGGTAGGCCCGTGCCCTGCAGTGGAAAGTAAATTGGTTGATGAAGATTGTGTCTAGTTTTAAGAGAAATTTGTTCAGTTTGATGGTCAGGTTATAAAAAAACCGTTACTGTATTAAGAAAGACCCTTTATACTGCCACATACTCTTTGAAATAAGGACAACAAACACTTATACAGGGTGAAATTGATATCATTAGCATCCTTTTAAACTGAGAGTCTACGCATCAAACAGAACAACTTTTACTATGGGAGTAAACCGATCGGAGCAAAAAAAATCTGCTGTTTCATTCTAAACTGCAGTGCCTACTCAACTCAAATGTATGCAACAGCTAATTTTTTTTTGCTCTGATCGGTTTGCTGCCATAGTAAAAGTTGTTCAGTTTGATGGGTAGACTCTTAGTTTAAAATGATGCTAATGATATCAATTTCATCCTGTATACGGTAATCTAATAAATACATTAATTCAGCCAATTGACATTGCCAATTATTGCTCCTCAATAATAATACAAAGTTTTTCCCAAAAGAAGGAGAATAGAACAAAGTTGTACAAAGTAAGTTGTACAAAGTAAAGCTTATTGATTGATAGATCGTTCTTTCTTTGTTACAAAGTATTGTACGGGACCTTCGTTCGATTCTTTGTTTGGTTAAAATGCTTGGAAAAGTGTATATGGGTTTAGAGGTTGGAAAACATTGGCTTCAGCTTTAGAGTGAACAAGTTTTCTTGAAGAGAATGTGAGAAGCACGGACTTGAAAGAAATACGGACCGAATATTGCAACTAAAAAGATGTGAAGCATGCAAGGTAATACAATCTCGTTTGTTCTACAAGAGACCTACACTCACACAGATGCATTAACTCTAGGCGCAGGTGCTACAACCCGCCACCTTATGTACCGCGTGACAGCACGCACACAAAAGAAATGGTTGTTTCACTCATGATTAGACGAGATTACGTCTGGTTCTTCTTTTAAGTCTGTGTGCTGGATATAGTAGGCCTCTTGATTTTCACGCCAAGTAGAACAGTCCCACGCTAGTGTCATCCACTGTTGGCCAGCCACTCAACAAAGATCGTCCGACCGGCTGCTGACCATCTCCCTCCCCTCCCACCGCCATCATTCCGTCTGTCCATGTGAACGTGTGAGTGAGTGCTGGTGAATTCATCATCATCATCTCAGCCGATGGACGTCTACCTGCTGGACTATGTCCAGGCCTCCTCTAAGGATCGCCACAACGACCGGTCCTGCGCTGCCCTCATCCAACGGATTCCCGCTGCCTTCACCAGGTCGTCGGTGGGAGGGGAGGTGATGAACCGGAATAACTATACTTACCTCCAAAATTGGATGGTGTGGCGCTCATGTAAGCTCTCCGAACGCCACAGCCGTGTGTCCCACAAATAACTTTTATGCATGTACGTAGGAGGTCGAGCTATCAATCTTGCGCTTTTTCCTCCTGTTTGTTTTCAAAACTTCCTTTTTTTTTCCCCGCGAAATCTTAAAACTTATGGCCCCTCAGGAGTATGTGCGATGAATAATGAATTTTGGCTGGAGTTCTTGAAATTTCGCAAATCTTTAGCCGTAATAAAAGTTATTTAGTATCTGAGTTAACACGGATTTTACGGATATGATGTACGTTCAAGAATTTTTATTTATTACTCAAGTTAAAAAGATCTATAAAATAATCTGCGTGCTTCCGTAAGTACGTGCATTTTTGTGAGAGAAAGAAAGAGAGAGAGACAGATAGTGTGTAAAACAATCAGCTGTCGACATTTGGGTCGATTAGGATTGCAGTTTTCTATAATAGAACAGCTGTTTTTTTTTTTAGCGATTTCAACATTGGTCCCATAGAAAAGGTTGTTCAGTTTGATGGTCTTATGATCCCCTTAAAACCGTCAGCATTTTAAAAAGAACACTATATACCAGTATTTATGTCCAATCATAAGCTTTTAAACACAACAAGTTTTATCAAAATATGTCCAGTAGTTTTAGCGTGATTCTCAAATAAACAATCAAACAAAAAGACTGACATTAAAAATCGGTGATTCCTTTTTTTGTTTTTAAATACATACATACATACATACATACATATACTCACGCCACTATCCCACAGGGACAGGCAGAGACTATGGCTCGCCACACACGATTCTGACACACTTCTCTCGCCTCATCCACTTTCATACATCTCTTCATGCACTTCCGTCGATTGAGGGTGCTACGCACTTGTCCTTTTCGGAGAAGACCAATTAATAAACTTTGTTTTTAATAAACTTCTATTCCAGTGTGTAAATGTAGAATAAAGGCGTTACTTTCACCTTTTGCCCTGCAGTGGGATTCTGGAAGATATAAGCCTGAAGGCATATAACTTTTATAAGTTTTATTATTCGTTGAAAAAACCGCCAGATTAAAGTGGCATTGAGCCGGCCATGTCTGTCGATTGCACCAGAAAATGTGGGCAAGAATTGTCACGCCTTGGATCCCAGAATACGGTCGTCGGCGTCTAGGTCGTCCTAGGAGGAGGTGGCGGGACGATCTGGATGCTTTCGATGACGCGTGGCAGAGCATGCCCAGGACAGAGATGGTTGGAGGATTAAAGGGCAGCACCTTTGCCCAGCAGTGGGATGAAATGGACTAGTAAAAAATATAGGTACGTTGACTAAAGTAAGCTGGATCGTTAAATAATTAAATAAGATTCTAATCGACCTTTCGCACGTGTAGAACAAACACAATTCATACAAACAAAAGCTTTCATTTACAGATAGAGATCGTGGAGTATTCGTAAAATCTAATATCGCATGAAATTACACGCGGCGTAGTTTGTCATAATTACCCTATCTTTGATATTGATGTAGAATCTGACTGGATATGTCATCCTAGTAGCACGAAAGCTCTGCAGTAGCTCTATAGAAGCTGTATAGAGGCAATAAGCAATTGTACGGCAACTGTAAACCTACTGTAGAACTTTAGTGCTAAAGAGCACAAAGCCAAAGCCAAAGGGCTTATTAAAAAAAGCCGTAGTGGTCCAGTGGCGAGTAATCTTGCCTGTCGTGCAGGAGGCAATGTTTCGATCCCCTTCCAGGCCGACTCGTACCAATTGAGTTTTTCGGAATTTATGTACGATTTGTAACACCATCGACTTTTCGGTGAAGGAAAACATCGTGAGGAAACCTGCATGCGTAAATTTCTAGGCATGTATTGTACTTACTGTCCATTACAAGTGGCGACGGGTTCACTCCCCGTCACACTGGACATAGTTTCGGTACTTACTCGTTCTAGTGAAACGTGGATGTTCTGAGGTTTCAGGATATATCTGACTATCCCCTCGGGGAATATAGTCTTGAGCATTGCTATGTTATAATTTTTTTCTTCTTATCGAAACCACATGGTTCAGGGACGTGACCATCGTGGGCCGTTTGTGCCACCACAACTTTCCAGGCCACTCGATCTTGGGCCAGATGCATGCTGGTCTGTAGTGATGCCTCGTTTATATCTTTGACCACATTGTTCCATGTGTTTATCCTCTCTTTCCCTCCAAACGGCCGGTGATCATGATTAATAACTACGCTCACCTTTACCAAGCCACATCCAGCCGCTTCTTTTGCCACTATATCTATGTAAATGTTATAATTCTACAAACTGAAGGGAACACTCTGCGTAATGAACACGCGTTCTGAGATGCGATCACAAAGGACTTGTATGTCTGTTTATGATTGTATATAGATATAATTTGTGCTGATATTAGTTGAGGAAATTCTTCTCTGTTGGCTTGGTATTAAAGTTCAAATTGCTGTGGAATAGGAATAGTTCTTTTGATTATCGTACGGTGTTTTCAATGGCGTACGTTGCAATTTTTTGTGTTCCGTAGCAAAATTTCATAACGGAGCACTTATGGAATCAGCTCAGTGTCTGTCCGTCCGTCTGTCATAGGCATTTTTCTCAGAGACCGTGGGACATACTGAAAGCTGAATCTTGGCACCTGTGCTTGGCACAGATATAGAAATTGATGGTTGTCATAAATGAAGACAAAAAAGCAACATTTTTATATTGAGGGGCAAATTTTGGAGGTAGAAAGGGTATCAAAAAAGCTTTTGAAAATGCGCGTCTAAAATCATTTTTTTTCAGCTTTTTATTAAAACTTTGTTCAATACGTTATCCAATTAACTCATAAACCCTCTATGAGGGTATTCCTGTGCCCTGCAGTGGGACGCATACAGGGTGTTAGGCAGGCCCGGACTGGCCCTAGGGCGTACCGGGCAAATGCCCGGTGGGCCGCGGCTCTGGTGGGCCGGTCGCCTCTCTGGACGGCCGGCCCATCGCCTTTCGATACCGGCCCACGTTCAAGGGCGGCTGGTAAAGGGGGCGCCAAAATCAGGAGTTTGAAATAAAAGTATTACAGCGACTTCACAATATTGCAAAAAAATCTCGTTCTTCGCTCGCTCGTGATTTCAGATCATATTGAAGTCATCACATTATACTACAGTGAAACCTTGAGCTCGCTTCACTCGTTTTTGGTCTTAGATCGTATTGCTTTCATCACATTATATTGCAGTGAAATCTCAAGCTCGCTTCGCTCGCTCTTGGTCTTAGATCGTATGCTGTCATCACATTATATTACAGTGAAATCTGGAGCTCGCTTCGCTCGCTCTTGGTCTTACATCGTATTGCTGTCATCACATTATATTGCAGTGAAATCTCGAGCTCGCTTCGCTCGCTCTTTGTCTTAGATCGTATTGCTGTCATCTCATTATATTGCAGTGAAATCTTGAGCTCGCTTCGCTCGCTCTTTGTCTTACATCGTATTGCTGTCATCACAATATATTGCAGTGAAATCTCGAGCTCGCTTCGCTCGCTCTTTGTCTTAAATCGTATTGCTGTCATCACATTATATTGCAGTGAAATCTCGAGCTCGCTTCGCTCGCTCTTTGTCTTAGATAGTATTGCTGTCATCACATTATATTGCAGTGAAATCTCGAGCTCGCTTCGCTCGCTCTTTGTCTTAGATAGTATTGCTGTCATCACATTATATTGCAGTGAAATCTCGAGCTCGCTTCGCTCGCTCTCGGTCTTGGATGGTTTGCCGTCATCTCATTATACAGGTTGTACCAAAACACCTTAGTAATACTTAAAGGAGTGCTTCAGACCATGAAACTGAACAACTTTAACTATGGAGCCAACATCGAAATCGCGAATAAAAATCAGCTGTCCCATACAAAACTACTGTACCGTTGGGAGGGCCGACTGGTTCTAAAATGCCCGGGCCGATTTCAGGTCCCAGTCCGGCACTGGTGTTAGGGTAAGCAGTTGCATTGTTTTAAGGGTTGTTTGTACCCATGATACTGAACGACTTTCCCTAAGAAACCTATAGGAAATTTCCATTACTAAATGCAATCAGCTGAAAAGACAAAAAGTTTTTTTGCAAATTTCCTTTTTATGTTTCTCTGGGAAAGTTGATCAGTGTTATGGATACAATCACCCCTTAGAGTAATGCAATTGTTTACCCTAACACCCTGTATAGGCCGTGACGATGAAACCTATTATACAGGTTGTAACAAAACACTCTAGTAACACATAAAGGGGGGCTTCAGACCATCAAACTGAACAACTTTCACTATGGAGCCAAAATCGAAATCGCGAAAATAAAATCTGCTGACCTATACATTTGAGTCGAAAAAAAATTCGCTATTTCTTACAAAACTGCAGTACCGATTCGACTCAAATGTATAGGACATTTGAGTCAAAAATAAATTTTGGCTCCAAATTGAAAGTTGTTCAGTTTAAAGGTCTGAAGCACACCCTTAAGTATTACTAGGGTGGTTTATTATACCCTGTATTTAAACTCAACTAGTCTTATATGTACCCACTTCATGTACATTATCTAATAACAAACATAATGTATGAGCGTTAGTGATACTTATATTAAAGCCACCGAAGCTCATTCCATTAAATTAATTGCGTGGCTCAAGCCAAATTGAGACGTTTCTCTGCACATAATAGTTAGTGACGTCATCGATATCCGTTTGTATCCGTAAATAGAAAATATCCGTATACGAATACCATTGTTCAGGAAAAAAGTGTTCATGTTTCAGATCAAATTTATACGCTTTACAGATATCTGTTTTCTATCCGTAAATGTCCAGCATATTTATTTAATTTATAGAAAAAAATTGTATAGCTAAATCATTTATTACAATCAATTTCAATTCGATAAGTCAAATAATAAACTCCGTCTTCTTCTTATCGAGTGGGCAGCAAGCCCTAGTGTCACAGTATTTCAGACCGCCTGTACCACCTTTGACGTGGTTCATAAAATATGTAATACGGAATCATATTTTAACAAAATATTATTTGATTAGTCAAAAAAAAAATTGTCATTGGTCATATTGACAAAGTATGTTGCAGATTTGGAGCTGATCTTTCATTTACTATTTTGATAAAACAAAATGTTTTTTTTTTTAAATCACAATCATTATTATTTTTTAATTATTTATCAGTTTTCGGAAACGTAAAAATATCTAAATGTGTCTAAAAACTCCTGTGTAGCCATACAATTCAATTTATTTTCTCCCCTCCGGACGGAAATCGTCAATTTTCGTCCCGCTGCGGTAAAAGAAGTTGCCGCTTTCCACCTCCGTCGAGAGGAAAAATAGTATACTAACCTCGGGCAGTAAATAAGAAAGCCTCAGATCACATGTTTGTTGACCTCGGCTTCTAATGTAATAGTCCATCAATACAATGACAAATGTAGATTGTAGACTAATAATAACATAAAATATAAAATGAGAAAGCGAGTAAAATGAGAAAGATAACCAGAACCAATTATTGGTTTCAACTGTATGTTAACAAACTCTTTCAAAAAAGGTATTTTTAGATTTAATCAGACAAAAAGTACCTGTGAGTGGGAGAAGAGGCTTTTTCTCTGTGGAAAGTTGTGGACTCACGGTACAAATTTTATGAGAACATAATAATATATGATGGTAAGCTGGTTGAAGCCGTAATATAATTATATCCCTAGAGACTTTTGTTGATTCTATGCCTAAACATAACAACAAATTGTTTCTATTATTGTGAATTATTATGTTTTGGTTGTGACGATTGTGTACCAGAAAACATATTTAATTGGACCGTGTTAATTTCAACTATTATTTTTGATTATAAAGATGTTACAGCCATGTTGTGCTATTTCTTGTATGCAAAGATTGAAAATTTCGTTCTCTGGTTAGTGGGCTCGGTGGCGAAACTGGATAACGCACGTCCCCGGTTTGGAAGAGTGCGGGGGCATTGCCGCCCGAGACAAATGTTTCAATCTTTAATTTGTTTAAACCGTGCTAGTTCAAATAAGTAACCAGTAGTGCAAATAAAATAAAATAATACATTAATTATTATATTCAATTAGTTTGAATTTTATATTAATAGATCATGCTCGTATCATAGTTATATTCCTAGAAAGACAGTTATGAACTGCTTTGTATATGAAACTATATTACAGTATACAGCGTGTAAGGAAAAGTATCATTAACCTTTAACCCACATTACTCTACCCATCAAACTGAGCAACTTTTACTATGTGAGAAAACCTGACAGGTAGAGTATGTGGTTTGAAGGTTAATGCTACTTTTCTTTACACCCTGTATAGCTATATCATTAGGGATATAATCACTGCTTGAACCATCTTACTGCGACACATAAACCTTTTTTTTTAAGTTTAATATAAAGTACTATGCCAATGATTCTATTCGTTCCAATCTTATAAGTTATGTTTCTGACCACGCCCCGTTAATAAAGAAGTTTGATGACGAAAAGTTTTAGTATAGAGGGTGAACATTTGAATGGATTACATAACAAACTTGTCAGCATATTAATAAGGACCCTGTATAGATTAGATACATACGTATTTATGCATAACTTTACGCAGGCTTAATCGTTTTGAGATTACAGCATACAGTATTGTTAATAAAGACAGTAAAGTAAGCAAGTAAGTAAGTTATAGCCTATAGAATCCCACTGCAGGGCAAAGGCCTCCTCTCACAAATAATGGTGAGAGGGAGTGGGCCATACTCCACCACGCGGGCCCAGTGCGTGTTGGTGGAGGCAAGATAGTGGTCAACTTGCTGTCAGAGAATTTTCAAGCCGCCTCAATAGGCCTCTGACCTGGCTTAACGAATAGTTACAACGCTATCTGACGGAACTATCCGAGACCAACTGCTTAACGTGCCTTCTGAAGCACGGAAACGCTCGAGATGAAATACCACTAAACGGTCACCCATCCAAAGACTGACCGGACCTGACGTTGCTTAACTTCGGTGATCGTTTCCAATACCGACGCTCCACTACGCCAACGAGCGCGCAATAAAGACAGTACAAAACAAAATAAATAATTTACAGTATTAACACAGATTATCGCTAAACAATGATTGAATAAATTATATTGTACAAAAATACATACTTAAACACTAAACCTAATCTTTAAGCCATCATTTAATTTTTTAAGCGACTTTATACTGCCAACAATCGATACCATTTTCTCCGTCATAAAAAAATATAATTTGGTATTTGTCTTCAAAAATTGACTATTGATTATTTGATATTTGGTATCCGTCATTAGTCTTTAATATTCATATCCGATTGTATTGTTCCGGTACATCACTAACAATAGCTAAGACGAGGTCGTAGGGTTGTGACTTGCATGACAACGGTGCCATATTACATGTATTTTACACATGGTTAATCCGAACATGTTTTTGAAGTACCTACATACAATCTGCATACGTACTTGAACTCCACATTCCATTTCGGGGTGGACAAAAACATTCGATTGTAAATTCAATTTACAAGAAAATTTCACATATCTCGTGAATTCCAAGATCTTCGGGTACATTAGAAATGAATCTGCAAATGAACTGAATTAAATTTTTTCTCCGCGTTCATAAAGATATTATTACTTATGAATAGCCCATCAGTGATACGCACCTCCAGTTTTTTTTTAAATATATCTTTAAGTCATTTGTCTAGGGGTATATTTATATTTTTTCGATACCTCATTTCGTTTTCTAGATACGATTTTTTTTCTGACCGAAATCGGGCGAAAAAGGCGGCGTTTTTCACATATTCGAATATATTTTTTTTTTTTCAACTTTCTTTTTTGCTTTTTAAGGCCCTCGTCGAGACTCGTCTGTTGACATCCCAATCACCCACGTAGTCCCAAAACACATTCGCTGAAAATCGGGCCTATACCAAAGCGACAAAAAAAAAAAACTTTTTCAATTTAAAAGATTACGATATGGGTTTAGGAGTCCCTGACTCCAAATCAACCACTTTTTAGAATGTTTGATTGTCTGATTGTTTGTTCGAGTATCAGGAAAAAACTACTGAACCGATTGTGATGAGTTTTGTGGCGCGCCTTGGGAGAGGCCCATGTTCCGCAGTGGATGATTATGATGGTACTACACACAGTAAGGACAGTCCCCCCCCCCCCCCCCCCCAGGAAGGTTTATATGTGCATTGCACCCATGCGAAGCCGGGGCAGGTCGCTAGTGAAATATTCGCTGTTTAAAAAACCTTAACCCTTCGTCCCCTCGTAAGACACTCACGAAAGAAATGGTCATTGAAATAATGATATTGGCAATTTGACGTTGAAAACCCAATGTTATCCAGCAAAATCTATTCTTACAAATAAATCACCACAAATTCGTTCGGGAGGAGGGCAATGGAAAATAAATTCTAAGATAACAACTCTAAATTCTAAAAGACTATTCAATATTAAAGGAATACCTGCCCAAATAACTTGAAGGACGCTTACAGAATATTTCTTGATAGTCCTAGAGCCTACCGCGTAAAAATTATGAATGAAATTGCCTAGGCAAAAAGGACGCCTAATTTCTAAATAGACATTTCCCTTTTAGTCCTATAGTGACTATAGCTTTTGTAGGTTTTTGGACGGATTCTTGATAAGAGTATGAAATAGGTTAAACAACAAAACTGGATGTAAAATGTGAATAAGAATCAATACATTAAATAGTCTATGTCATTCATTGTTACCTATGAATAACGAAGTTATAACAAAATTCTGTATGAAATGACGATGAATATACAGGGTCCTTCTTAATATGCTGACACTTTTTTAAGAGGATGATCAGTCCGCCAAACTGAACAACTTTCTTTATGGGATCAACATCGAAATCGCAAAAAAAAACTGCTCTCCCATACATTTAGCTCAGGTTTGCAGTTTTGTATAAGACAGCTGATTTTTTTTCGCGATTTCGTTGTTGGTGCCATAGAGAAAATGTCGAAATAGGTACATTTGGTTCTAGAAGGTGTAGTTTTGTATGGAGAAGCTGATATTTTTTCGCGGTTTCGACGTTGGTTCTATAGAAAAAGTTGTTCAGTTGGATCATCCCATCAAAAAAGTGTCGGCAGTAAGAACTCTATATTATAATAGTCGGCCAACAACTTGGCAAAACCTTGACTGCGTATAGTACAACATTTGTAGGTGAAATCGTAACTGCGCACACCCCTCACACCCTTTCATTGATCAAGTTGTTAGCCGGATAGTGTACCATAAAATAATTCTTAAACTACACGATAAAGTTTTACAACGTAATTTAACTTTCTTGGAAGAATTACGCGCTGTAAGCTCTTAGACTATAAAAGGGAGACTCCCTTTTTAGGGGGGAGATAAAAGGTCACGACTTTTATTGACGTTTGACTAATGTGCAGGCAATATAGGTTCTTACTGATTCACTAATTAATGATTAAAGGGTTTTATATTGGAACGAGAAATGTGTAATTTACGAATGGGGACGACAAAGAAAGCGGTAAAGGAATTGCTTTGAATTGCGGCTTCGTAAAAAGAAAGATATTGTGTGATCGTGCGATTTGTTAACTTTGAAATTATATGGATTGCTGCTACAACCTCGTAAGTCGATCGTACATTGTTGATTAAAATGAACCAATATGCACATACATTACCTACAAATGCACTCGTTGAAGCTGAAGTGCTCGTTGGCGTAGTGGAGCTTCGGTATTGGAAACGATCACCGAAGTTAAGCAACGGCAGGTCCGGTCAGTCTTTGGATGGGTGACCGTTTTTCATCTCGAGGTTTCCGTGCTTCAGAAGGCACGTTAAGCAGTTGGGCTCGGATAGTTCCGTCAGATGGCGTTGTAACTATTCGTTAAGTCAGGTCAGAGGCCTATTGAGGCGGCTTGAAAATTCTCTGACAGCAAGTTGATCACTAACTTGCCTCCACCAACACGCACTGGGCCCTAGAGCTAGTGCATCTGTGTGAGTGTAGTTCCCTTGTAGAACAAACGAAAATGTAGGACCTTGCATGCTTCACATCTTTTTTGTTTCACATTACCTACGTCTTTTTTTCAGGTCCGTGTTTCTGGGTAAATACATTTTTGTTTTGTTTGGTGCTTGTTTTCTTGATTTGACGTCATCTACGATCCAATTACAAATTATATTTAGTTATAAGTTATACTCGTAACTTCACGCAACTACGCAGTAAATAAAAACAAAAATGGACGAACGAAGCCACAATCAGAGCTTGTAAATGATAAACTGCACAGATAGGAGAGCAATATATTTCTGGGAACGAATGAAAACAAGGGAGAAAACCCATATTAATGTTTGTACAGAAATATTCCATAGGGTTTCCTATTAGATTACATCTGTCTTGTTTATGGGAAAGCAATTTTGTTTTACGTAAAGTTTTTAGGGTATTCGATTATGTATAGACTAATAAATACAGCGTCCTTCTACATTATGTTGACACTTTTTTAAAGGGGATGATCAGACCGGTAAACTGAACAAATTTCTCTGTAGCACCAATATCAAAATTGCGAAAATATCTGGTGTCCCATAAGTATTTGGGTTGAGTCACGGACTTGCAAAAGAGACGGACGTAATCTCGTCTAATCACGAGTGGAGCACCAATTTATTTTTGTGTGCGTGCTGACGAACTGTCACACCTAATGGTGGCGGGTTGTATGACCTTCGCCTAGAGCTAGTTCATCTGTGTGAGTGTAGGTCCCTTGTACAACAAACGAAAATGTAGGACCTTGCATACTTCACTTTTTAGTGTCACATTACTTCCGTCTTTTTTGCAGGTCCCCAGGAAACAGTTGATTTTTTGTTCGATTTTGACTTTGGTCCCAAAATGGAAGCTGTTTAGTTCGACATTCTGTTCATCCACATAAATTATTGTGCAATACGTTTAGAAGGTCGTTATATGATGATGATGATGATGATGATAATCTGGATAGTTCTCTCGCCTCGTAGATTTATAGAATCTACACTTCTCAGCTGACATTTAAATTAGAAATCCCACCAAGTTCGGAATGTTGGAAAACTCGTAGTTTAAGAACGGAGTCCAAATTAAGTTTGGCTGCGAACGATTGAAGTCGGCGATATATTTGCAAAGTTGCCGTTGGATTTATCTGCGCTTCGCCTCAGAAGTTGAATTAGGTGTCTTATGGACGGTTCTGGAATCAAATTGGTGCTAGTTTCAGTGTAGATTGCTAGTGTAGAACAGAATTTTGATTCTTTTTTGGTTAATTTCTCAACAATTCTGTCCAGTGTGACAGTGGGTGAGCCCGTCACCATTTATAGGCTTCTGCACATTGCAGCGATATTATCGAGCGATATTATCGCGTCCCCATACAAAATGTACTGAGAACAATTATCGCAAAATCGCAGCGATATTATCGCGGCAGTGTGTAGGATCGAGCGCGTCCCCATACAAAATGTACTGAGAACAATTATCGCAAAATCGCAGCGATAATATAGCTGCAATGAGCGGGGCCTTCAATTGGACCGTGGGTACAATACAGGCCTCGAAATTGAAGCATGTAGGTTTCCTCACGACGTTTTCCTTCACCGAAAAGCCAGTGGTGTTACAAATCGTACATAAATTCCGAAAAACTCATTGGTACGAGTCGGCCTGGACGGGGATTGAACCATCGCCTCATGCAGGGCAGGCAAGGTTACTTGCCACTCCACCTCCGCCTCGCCACCACGGCTTGTTGGCAAAAGTTGTTCAGTTTGATGGGTAGACTCTTAGTTTAAAAGAGTGCTAATAATATCAAATTATACTCCATGGTTGTTGAATAGAAAACATGACTTTTGACTTTATAAATGCACAGAAACATTTCGACAGAAGCTGCGATTCCCAGAAACATTAAACTAAGCCTTTCCACTATCTCTCTGTTCAAAGCAAAAATTAAAGCAAAATTCACAGAATTTCGTATTTTTCCGCTACCTCAAACAATATTGTGCAGAGCGTGCATTGAAATAGTTTCACAAAGAAGTATATAGCGAAATACATAACGCTGAAGCCGTAAAGCTTCTCTAGAACAAAGTGCAAATCTTTGCTGATATTTTATAAACGCATTTTTCTTTGAACTACTACTACATTTTATCATAAGTAGTGATACTTCATCTTTGTAGAAGTCTTTTGTTCTTTTTCGTTCCTACATAATAAATTGCTGTTTTAAATTAAGTTGATGTTGGTCAGTCAAGAAGCTTTTTATTAAGGAACTGGTAAAGGTATCAAGTTGAAAGTAATATCAAATACTAAGGTCTACGTTCCCTTGAAGGTGTAAAAAGTTCTACCTTTTGTCAACGCAATCAAAAGATACGGCTATTTACAGCTTTCAGCTACAGCAAAAAGAGTAGAAATTAAATGAGGGCGTTGCCTCCACAAAAGAACGTCAAAATCACGCATAACCTGGCAACACTACCATACTCAAATTTTAGTTCCACCTGTCACCACGTTCATGACTTTTTGGCCAAGCTATATGTCACTTTGATACTCGCAAATTCTATCATCAAAACAGGTATTATTAATTTTGGTGTACATTTTTGAATCAATAAAAAAAACATTGCAAACTTATAAAGGGTGTAAATTACAACCCTCCGCAGACTGAAACGGCTAACTCAGGCCATCAAACTAAACAACTTTCACTATGGAGCCTACCTTAAGAAACGCGAAAAAAATCTGCTGTCCCATACATAGCAGTTTTGTATGAAAAAGACAATCTTTTTTCGCGTTTCCCAAGGTAGCCTCCTAAGTGAAAGTTATTCAGTTTGATGGTCTGAGTTCACCGTTTCAGTCTGAGGAAAGCTGTCTCTTACACCCCGTACATACAGTTGATATCTAAATGCATATTAATTCTGTACGGAACCCTTAGTGGGATCACACCCGATGACGCATTGACGGAGCGTCAGACGTCAGTCCGTCATTTGTGAAGCAAAGATTTGGAAGAAACCGCACGTAGAAGCACACACGGTGACTTCTACGTGCGTTTTCATACAACTTCTTGCTTCACAAATGACGGACTGATGACGTCTGCCTCTCCGTCAATGCGTCATCGTGCGTGAAAGCGCTTAAGGCGCATGTCCTACCTGCACTTGTCTGGTTTTTATTTACTTCTCAATCCATCTAAAACCAAATCAAATAAAACAAACAAACCTACTTTAAACCCATTTCTTTTAAAACCGCACCATTCTAGCTCGAATCCCCGTTCCCGAATTCCAAACCACACCATATGTTTTCGTTGGGGTGAAAGTAGGGGTAAATTTTCTTTACTTTCCCCCCATCTCTCCCCCTTTGTAATATATTCAGCTTTCGTACCTATAAATCAGGGTAGACTGCAATGATAATGGGTCTCGAAATTGTAGATTTAGTGATTTTATTTGAATTTGTTACAAACGAATTTGTGCCTTTGAATAAAGAGGCGATTTGAATGTCTTTGTTTAAGGTAAAAAATGTCTTTTGAATTGTAACATGCATAAAGTCATCCCCTTAGGTCTTTGACTACTTATATGTGGACTAGTTACGCGTGTAGTTCTACTAACAAACATTTCTGCCACTTTTTGCGGGGGGCGAGGTAAGTGCGTTCACACACGATGACGCATTGACGCAGCGGCAGACGTCAGTCCACAATTTGTGAAGCAAGGAGTTGTATGAAACCGCACGTAGAAGCACACACTGTGAAGCATTGACGCACCGGGTGTGGTTCTATGGACTGACATCTGCCTCTCCGTCAGTGCGTCATCGTGTGTGAACGCTCTTACTTGAAATCCGCAACTTTGGATTTTATTCCCCATAACTTTAGATTCTAATTTTGAGTGTTAAAAATCTTGAAAAGTAGTCTTGTTCGGACCCCAAACGTTCTAAGTTCGAAATTATTGTGTCGCAATTATAGGCTGTCTCGTTTAGTGATAAGGTATAAAATTGAATGTAAATGCACATGATCAATTGTTCTTATACCGTAACAGAGGGGAAATGCTACCGTAAGGCTAGTCCTTATAATAAATAGTCAAAGCCTTAGGGGGTCCGTACGTACCTACCAATATTACCTGGAAAGGGTCTATAATACAAGTTACTTTAACGAATGAGCTATGATAGCCCATACGGAAGAGAGCTAGCGTCTCAATCATGAGGCGGCGGTTCGATTCCTGGCCTGTACCACTAAGTACTTCGGAATTTATGTACGGTTGTATTTATATTTACTAGCTCGGCGGTGAAGGAACACATCGTAAGAAAACCTGCATTCCTGAGAATGAAAAGAAAATACCATAAGTTCGGACGTATGCGTAAATACTGGTGAGTTTGGGGTGAACACAATAGACCAGCGATGGTCGCATTGTTACATAACGACTCTGGCTTGCAATAGCCCAACCACAAATCTAGTCCAGTAAAAATACGGGTCGAAAGGAAATAATTTATAATAAGAAATTTTTTTCGCTAGATCGTTTATACAAATGATATTAAGATACTTTATTAACGAATCCCACTAAATTTCGTATTTTTAATTTTTAGTATTAAAATGTAAATTTTTTATTTATAGTGTCAGATTTCTTTCTTTTTTCATTATTATTGTTTGTTTTAGGTTATGAGTTTACATATACTGTGTAAATTTTGTACTAAAATTGATTTTTTCGTAATTTTAACATATTTAAAAAAGAAGGTTCCGAGGTGATTTTTCGTTGGATTTACTTGTATTATAAAAGAATACAAATGAATTTAACAAATGGCATAAAAAAATTGTATATACTATTTTTTCCCAATTTTACAAGATTTTTTTTACTTTGCTTAATTATTTAATAAAATTTTTAGGGGGATTTTCAATCTAAATGATAACTAGAATTATAATCTAAAATATGAAAGAAAAAAACCGGCTATTATAAATAAAAAGGTTGTTTACATTCGCCATACAAGCGACCCGTAACTTTACTGGAGTAATCAATCAAAAACTGAAACGAAACCTCGTATGAAAGCTCTGTTGTGGAAATTAACGATAACGAAAACACATTCCGATCTTTGATTGTCATCGGTGAGCTTGAACGGTTTTTAAATCTCATACAAAAGTGTTCTCATACATCTTTCTATTGCTTATTTGACTTTAAAAAATAGCACTCCTGAATTATGATTTTTGGAAGTCAAATCAGCAGTAGAAAGATGTATATGTCCATAGAAATTTTGACATTTTCAACTGTTGAATTCATCGAATGAGATTCAAAAATCGCACTCCAGGAGTGCCGAGGAGCTTACTATGGACCTACGCATCTTTATACTGCGGATTTGTCTTTCAAAAATCGCATTCCTGAAGTATGATTTTTGAAAGTCAAATCAGCAGAAGAAATTTTTATCTTCGTAGTAATTTTGACATTTGCTACTGCTGAGTTCGACGTATGACATTCAAAATCGCACTCCTGAGCGTTATGTGGGTAGATCAACTATTTTTTGTCCTCACGGTACTGTTTAAAAAAACGTTTTTATTCCTTTTTTCTTGACATTCATTAATTTTGAAATATAGATATTGTATCTAATGATATGATTCGTCTACACACATGCGCATTGCACCATCTGTGTTGAACTACTAGAAGTTTTTAGCGGTTGTCCGATAGACCAAAAAGCGTGGGGACAACGAAATAAAGCGTCCATCGGACAACCGCCAAAATTCAAGTAGAATTCAAGTACTTTTGCAAAACCGTGTATGTATTTAATAAATGCAATCCTTACTTATTCAACAAACATTAAATTTTGGGGCAAGCAAAACCTGAGCTTGAGCCTGAGCCTGAACATTGAGAAAATTTTATGCAGATGACTGGGACTAGGTAAGGACAAAAAATAGTTGATCTACCCATATCTTCAAAGCATATAGCGATAATTAAAAAGTACAAATTGCGTTCAACAGAAGCAGAAAGCTTATTTCTCACGATATGTATTGATTTTGATTTCATGTTCTGTAAGTGCCACAAACGGCGATCTACCAATGGCATTTTTTCCCATCCTTTTTGGATTATATAAGCTTAAACTGTACTTGTGAAAAGAAATAAAAGCTAAATCATTTTGTGAATTTATCTGCCCTGTACAGACCCTGGCAATGTTTTCCTACAAGAGATTACAATAACTTATAACAAAGTATGTTTTCTTTATGTTCATCCTTTAGGTCAAACGCAAACACTATTATGAAAACCAACACTGAAGAAAAAATATTAGAGATGCTACACCTCGTATCCGTAACAATAAATTTCGGATATCAAAACAAAGGATACATTAACTTTCAGAAGCTTATTCAGATCGTTTGATTTTTAAAAAGATGTAGGGAAAGGGAATATACAGGAAGAGAAAAAGACCTAGACAAAGTTATCTAGCGCAGGTGAAAGAAATGGTCAATGTAGTGTCTTATCAGGAACTCAAGGAACTTGTAGAAAAGAGACAGGAAAACTCCACTGAAAAAAGCATAAAATATAGCTCTTAAAAATATGATAATATGAAATCCAAAAAAGTTTTGATATCTAGAATTCTAGATAGCTAATTTGATACCACTACGATTACAGGTGGGGTCCGAAACTGAGAGTCTAACAGGGTTAGGCACTGTGTGGGGCATCAGATAATTATATTGACGATGTCTGATGAGATTAGTCGGCTCTTTCAATGGCCGGATCCGAAGCCGTATCCATAAATAGTGACTAACAATTATTTTAGAATAATTTGTTGTATTAAATTTAGGTAGTTTCAGGTTTCTGAATCTGTTAAATTATTGTTTTATCTGTGTTTTAATAGAATGGTTAAGCATTATGCTCACAACTATATTATATTATAACTCTAATAAGAGCGAATTACTAATATTTAAGGCGGGCACGCATCTTCCCGATCGTGTGCCTCCGGTGCGTCTCGCAGGTGTAGAAATAGAGGTGGTTAACAGGTTTAAATACCTGGGCCACCTAGTGACGAGTGACCTCAGGGACGACGAAGACATAGAGAGGGAGCGCAGGGCATTGGCGGTGAGAAGCAATATGCTCGCCCGCAGATTCACTCGATGTACGACTCCAGTAAAGGTGACGCTTTTTAAGGCGTTTTGTCAATCCTTTTACTCGAGTGGACTGTGGGTGTCATATACGCGGCGTGCCTACAATGTGCTGCGCGTCCAGTACAACAATGCTTTCAGGATGCTGCTGGGGCTGTCGAGGCGCTGCAGTGCGTCCGGCATGTTCGCGGAGGCGCGAACAGACGGTTTCCACGCGATCATTCGCAAGAAAGTGGCCTCTCTACTGCAGCGCCTGCGTACCAGCGACAACAGCATCCTGAAATGCATTGCTGCTAGATTTGATTGTCCCATACAAAAACACTGGGTGGAGCTGGTGATTGGGACAGTCAAATAAACTAAGAAATGCAAATACAAATTATATTGATTCTAATTAACATAAACTAACATAATTTTAAGTAAAAATTGTTATTAATCAACCTACTAACAAAATTATGGATTTTTTATCTGAAATAAATGAGTATTTAATTTAATTTATTTAATATTCCCCGAGGGGGTGGGCAGAGATTTAAAAAAGTTTTGTTTTTGTAACGTTTTAAATAAAATGAATCTGCTTAAATCATCTGTAAGTCTGGAACAGATGGCAAGGCCTATGATAGAATGTTGGAAAAAAATAAATTTTTAATATCCGAATACGAATAACAAGAACATCCCTAGCGAAAAGTAGTACATTATTATTCTGAACGTGGAAATAATGGGGGTTGCATTTTTTTCAAGAATATGCCGCGAAGATATTAGTTGAGAAAACTTTGGTTAAAGTAGGCAACTTCGGTCGTTATGGTCCGATCTATATCGTCGGGAAGATACTTTGAATTTTGTATCTGATTAGGGAGTGGAACGGCTCTTGAATATGGATGTGGCGAATGGTCCTTTTAAGAAAAAAATGTAATTAAAAGTGTTAAGCGACTTTTTAAACTTTTAATATGATAGTAAAAGTATTCTTTTCGGTATTTAACGTCAATGACAATGAGGACTTATTGTCTTTTTCTCCTCATACTACCACGGTATGAAATCAGATCATCGGCATCATCATCATCTCAGCCGATAGACGTCCACTTCTGTAAATAGGCCTCACCCAAGGATCGCCACTTTTAATCAGATGGTTGGGCTTACAGCCGGGAACTACGTTGCTACGCAATAATCTGTAGGTACACTGATACTTTTTTTAAGGGGATGATCAGACCATCAAACTGCACAACTTTCTCTATGGCACCAACAGATGGCACAATCAGCTTACTCGAGTCAAATGGATGGGACATCTGTTTTTTTTTTTTGGATTTCTATGTTGGTGCCATAGAGAAAGTTGTTCAGTTTGACTGTTTGATCATCCCCTCAAAATAGTGTCAGCATAATAAGAAGGACCCTGTATACTTATTAAACAGTTCCGTGACCGACTGACTGACTGACAACGCACAGCATAAACAACTAAAGACAGGAACATAAAAGGAATACAGTTTGGGAAAAACTGAGGACTACAATTGATGCGACTGGCGCAGAACCCAATGCGGTCGAAGTCGCGAGCAAAAGCTATCAAAGTACCTACAATTATATTGACAAAAGCCTATTCTATCTAAATTCGTTGATTCTAAATATAACTGTCCCTCGCCCACTCCTTTCCTTCTAACATCTAAGTGGCTAGGCGCTTTTATCTCAAAGATTCGGTCTGCCCGCGGGGCAATCTTTATAAATCATTTCTACTATACCCACCAAACTTCGGCCTCTGCGGTAGGGAAGCGAATCATGTAAAACCGAATAAAAACTACATTAGCACTAGCAATACAAGGGAATTTCTTAGTTTTCTTTGCAATTGTACGGCAACTGTAAAGCTACTCTGTAGAACGAATGTGCTATTTTGCTTATTATAAAAAAAACGAAGTTGTCCAGTGCCGAGTAATCTTGCCTGTCGTGCAGGAGGTGATGGTTCGATCTCCGTTCAGGCCGAGTCGTACCAATGAGTTTTTCGGAATTTATGTACGATTTGTGTAACACTATGACTTTTAGGAAACCTGCAGCTTCAATTTCGAGGCATGTATTATACCCACTTTACAAGTGGCGACGGATTCAATCCCCGTTACACTGGACAGAGTTTCGATACTATTGGTCAAACGTGGATGTTCTGAGGTTTCAGAATATCTCTGACTACCCCCTAGGAGAATATAGTCGTGAGCATGGTTATGCTTATTTTTAAATATTGACGGCCTTGTGTGTCCCACCTAGTGATTGCTGGAAAAACCAGGTTTGCTGAAAAAACAGATCTCATTATCTCAACGAAATAACATTTCAATGTGGCTTATTACGCTTATTAGCTTGTCCCACTAATTTGCTGAGATCAAACGGGGCCAGATCATCCTGTAATTAAAGTGAATCAAATAGACTTATTCATCGAGATTAGAGACCGGCCGTTTGGAGAAATTTATTAATTTCATTAGTGAAAGGCCCGAGTGAGATCGCAATTTGTTGACTTCGCTTCGTTTATCTAGTTTCAGGGTGTTTTACTGTATTTTGTGTTGTATACTGGGTGTTAAAAAAATCTTTAGTTTCAGGGTGTTTTACTGTATTTTGTGTTATACAAAAAATACAAAAAAACATTTAAGGGGGTGGTTTAGACCATCAAACTGAACAACTTTCACTATGGGACCAATATCGAAATCATTGACTACAAATCGACTAGAGCTAAAATATGTATGAGATATCAGATTTTTTTTTTCGCTATTTCGATGTTGGGCCCATAGAGAAAGTTGTTCAGTTTGACGGTCTAAACAACCCCCTTAAGAGTTTTAAAATTTTATTTTTACTTATGAAACACCCATAGTGAAAGTTGTTCAGTTTGATGGTCTACACCACCCCCTTAAATGTTTATTTGTAGTTTTGTAACACCTTGTATATATCTCTCTCTTCCTTTGACTATTTATTATAAGGACTCGCCTTGCGGTAGCATTTCCCCTCTGCCACGGTATAAGATCAATTGATCATGTGCATTTACATTAAATTTTATACCGTATCACTAAACGAGACAGCCTATAATTGCGAAACAATAATTTCGAACTTAGAACGTTTGGGGTTCACACGAGACTACTTTTCATGATTTTTAACATTCAAAATTAGAATCTAAAGTTATGGGGAATAAAATCCAAAGTTGCGTATTGCATGTTACCACGCCCCCCGCAAAAAGTGACAGAAATGTTTGTTAGTAGAATTACACGCGTTACTAGTCCTCATAAAAGTAGTCAAAGTTCTCTTCACACCATGCTAAAATCCTTTATATAAATCTGTTCTAAGAACACACGCTCTCAGTTTTATTCTCCTCACCCTACCCCTTTCTATAAAACATAATAATACGTCATATTTATCTCAACGTCCCTGGAGCGGCCTCTTGCGTGCTTCTGGCAAGCTATGACATTTTTGTGAGTGCTTCGCGGTTTGATATTTTAAGCTGACCATTTTCGCTCGCATTATTGTGAATTCTATTTTGTTAGGACTAGCGTGTGTATTTGATTGAAGGCACGTGTAATGTGCTATCGCCTTTTCAGTGGTTTAGCTATTGTTCATAGTGGGCAGTTGTGGCAAAGTTTATAGGAAAGAAAGGGATTATTTTATGTGCTTGTTTCATAAAAAGTAGTACCTAATACATTGAATATTAGGTAGATTAAAGTTTAATCTACCTAATATTGGGTTTTAAGGGGATGGTTAGACCATCAAACTGAACCACTTTCTCTATGGGACCAATATCAAATATATAAGTCGAGTAGGATTGCCGTCTTTTTAACCGACTTCAACAAAAGGAGGAGGTTCTCAATTCGACCCGTATGTTTTTTTTTTGTATGTTTGTTACGCGATTGCACAATGTGCCAATTGTGAATTGATTTTGATGATTCTTATTTTGTTTTTATTTGAACTGGTTTTTTTCCTTGATTTTTACATTGGTCCCATAGAGAAAGTTCAGTATGATAATCTGATCATCACCTTAAAAAAACCTCAGCATAATATTTATGTGGACACTGTACATACATAATAACAATATTCTTCCACATATAATATCCTGAGTACTTAATTCATATGACTTGAAAAACTAAGTTTAAAAAATTACGTATGGCATAAGCATAAGCAGCAGCATATGCTCACGACAATATTCCCCGAGGGGGTAGTAAGAGATATTCTGAAACCTCAGAACATCCACGTTTCACCAGTAGTACCGAAACTCCGGAATTGCGTATGTCATCATCATCATCAGCCTATACAAGGTGTTACAAAAATACAACAAACTGAACAACTTTCACTAAGGGACCAATATCAAAATCGCGAAAAAAAAAAATTATGTTCTATACTCTACAAATGAACTAGAGCTAAAATATGTATGGGATTTAAAATTATTTTTTTCGCGATTTCGATGTTGGTCCTATAGAGAAAGTTGTTCAGTTTGACGGTCTAAACAACCCCCTTAAGAGTTTAAAAAATTTATTGTTACTTATGAAACACCTTGTATAGGGTCCTTCTTAATACGCTGACACTTTTTTAAGGGACCATCAAACTAAACAACTTTCTCTACGGGACCAACATCGAAATCACGAAAAAAAAATCTGCTGTCCCATACATTTGGCTCGAGTAGGTTTTCAGTTTTGTACGGAACGGCAGATTTTTTTTTCGCGATTTCGATGTTGGTCTCATAGAAAAAGTTGTTCAGTTTGATGGTCTGATCATCCCCTTAAAAAAGTGTCAGCATATTAAGAAGAACCCTGTATACGTCCCACTGCAGGGCACAGGCCTACCCTCATGGAGGGTGTATGTGTTATTGCGTATGAGAAAGAATATAGCAAAACAATTCAATCCACAGCTTATAGCAGCAGCACAGCAAAGCATAACATAACAATTTATTTACCGTACACTTAGATATTGTTCAAATATTTAATTCGAAGCACCAAACCCACTCATAGACGTGGAATAAAGTAATAAAGGTGGTAAGAAAACTGCCCCATCCTGAATTATTGTTATACGTTCACAAAATTACCTACTGTAATTTACTGGGCGATCGGTTTCAACCGTTTTATACTGAAAAGCGCGAAATAAAATTTATTCGAACAATAAATTACTTAGATAACGGCACCTTGTTTGCTTAATTTAAAACTGTGGACGTTGGTAAAGTTTGAAATTAAAATTTGGTTAAAAGTTATTGGGATTGACTACGTATGCTAAAATTGTACATGCTTTTTTGGTACAATGTTTATATTGAAATTTTAGTATATAAAGTGTTACAAAAAGATAGACCATAGTTTTTAAAGGGGTGCTAGTAACATCAAACTGAACAACTTTCACGATGGAGCCAACAGCATTGAAGACGCGAGAAAAAAATCTGCCGTTCCATACGTTTCAGTCGAGAACTGTTTTGACTATGCACAATGTAATACAGTATTGTATTAGTAATTGTACATTGTATACCTATTTAGTTTTGTTAAAAAAATGTGTATTGTAGAGTTTCTGGCCGCATCTTCCCTACCACGGAACACTGTTCCAAACATTACGTTTCCTATGGAACAGCACAATTTCTATTCCGTTTTCAGGAAAAAGAAACTTAAAAAAGATACAAAAAGAAAAAGAAAAAAATGAAGTGAGAACTGCGGTGGAAAATTCTATTGTTCAGTTTTAAGATGGTTAAAAAAACAGGTTACTTAATCCATATTACATTAATAATAAAGACGATCCGGTTGGTGTAATGGTTACCACTCCGGACTTCCAAACCAGGGTCCTGGGTTCGAATCCCGGTTCGGTCATTGATGTTATAAATGTTTGTGCCGTTGTTGTATGGTTTCCATAATAAAAGCCTTTAGTGCTAGTTTGGGATCATTACAATGTATGTGCCTGTGAGCGTTATTTATTTATTTATTTATTAATAATAAAGCAGCCAGGTGGTCGGATGACATTTGTAAAGTAGCCGGCAAACAGTGGATGAGACTAGCGGGGGACCGTTCTGGTTGGCGTGAAAATAAAGAGGCTTATACCCAGCAGTGGGGTTTACCGGGCTGATGATGATGATGATGATGAATAAATAATAATAGGTTATGCACCAGTATATAACAAAAATGTAAAGTAACAGATCTAAAGTAATATAATAAAACTCTTGTAACTATAACCGCTGTGCCTACCTCCAACGCGAATCCCAAAAGATAAATTCGGTGTATTATTTCAACAGAAATATTTCCAAAGGAAAGTGACATTCGTTGTTACTCAAATGGTTTGTTTTGCTTAAGGACGTGTCGGGTTATTTTTATAAGTCTTTCGGATTGGAAATTGGTTTTGTTGTCTGTAGTAAAGCCTTTTGTCTAAAAGAAATGGTTGGTTTAACCCGAAGACATTTTGGGAACATATATAATGAATTTCATCAACATAAGTCGTAGAGGGCAACTATTTTAATTATTGGAATTGATTGATTATTGGGCTTGCGCTTGGCTTCAGCTCGCCTCATGAAAAGTATAGATGAAGCCGAGGGTAACGCGCTCTTCCAGAAAAAGCCAATAATGACTCTTCTTTTAAAAATATCCTGATTTTATTTGCTTGGTAAGGCAGACTCAGGGAGAGAGATCCAAACCTTACCGGTTCTCATTATAAACATAATAATATAGTCTGGCATCGTCAACATCTCTTCAGCACTCCCCGTGTGGTGGCCGGGTATATACGCTGCATCCGACTACACCTCTGTGAGTAGTTTGTCGTTACATCAGATACAGGAGGGTAAGAACTAGAGGGTGCAATATCCTGCCTAGTTGTAACTTGTAGTAACATTCTGTTTCTATGTCATCAAAATCTGCTCGAATCAATAAAATAATGACTAATGAAAAGAAACGGGGCGGGTTATTCGCGTATGCAAGTTTTTTTTTCGATATTTTGTCTTTCTACAGTTTTGTTTAAGAATAAAAATTTATATCAAAGCAAATCATCTTTCGGCGCGGTGGTAGACACTGCGTAGAGAAAATACTTTCGCTGCAGAGAAAATGTGATACAAAAATACTATATTTGGCTCGAGTAGGTTTGCAGTTTTGTTTGGAACAGTAGATTTTTTCGCGATTTCGATGTTGGTGCCATAGAGAAAGATGTTCAGTTTGATGTTCTGATCATCCCCTTAAAAAAGTGTCAACTTATTTTGGCCCGGTTGGTGTGATGGTTACCACGCCGGACTGCTAAACCAGGGTCCTGGGTTCGAATCCCGGTTCGGTCAAGGATGTTATATGTTTGTGCCGTTGTTGTATGGTTCCCATAACAAAAAGCCTGAGGCTTACTTGGAATCGTTACAATGTATGTGCCTGTGAGCGTTATTTATTTATTTTATTCTATATTAAGAAGGACCCTGTATAAACTCACTACTGCAATACCTTTCAGGTAGGTCAGAATCATCACAAAAGAAAAAAAAAGAAAATCAACGACCAACTCAAAAGTAGTGAATTTCTAATTATAAGTGCGTTCACACACGATGACACTCTGACGGAGCAGCAAACGTCAGTCCGTCATTTGAGAAGCAAGGAGTTGTATGAAACCGCACGTAGAAGCACACACGGTGACGCATTGACGCACCGGGTGTGGTGGTCAATGCGTCGTCGTGTGTGAACGCACTAATACAGCATTGGTATTTTTCTGGTGTACATACGAAGTTGCGGGCGAAACTAGTCTAGTATACGTAACTCTCAAGGGCTTAACTCATATTCTTTTCGGCATTGTGATCTAAATTCGAGCGAAAGAATTGAAAGAAAATGACGCATCTATTTGTCCCCTGTGATTTGAGGCCATCGATGAAAATAGAGTAGCACTTTTCTTTTCTCATTGGTTTTTGTGAACAGCTTTTTAGGGCTCCGTACCCAAAGGGTCATGTACACATCATGTTACGCACCCTATACAAGGTGTTACAAAAATACAAATAAACATTTAAGGGGGTGGTTTAGACCATCAAACTGAACAACTTTCACTATGGGACCAAAATATCGAAATCGCGAAAAAAAAAAAATTGATGTTCCATGCTCTAAATCGACTAGAGCTGAAATATGTATGGGATATCATTTTTTTTTTCGCAATTTCGATGTTGGTCCCATAGAGAAAGTTGTTCAGTTTGACGGTCTAAACAATCTCCTTAAGAGATTTAAACATTTTTATTCTTACTTATGAAACACCCTGTATACCAAACACTCTCCTCTTGATTTCTTCACTCTCCTTTTATTTACATTATCATAATTACAATTATTTTACTTTTACTATGGAGCCAACTTCTAATCTAAACCTCGAAATAAAAATCTGCTGTCCCATAAAAACTGAAGTAGTAATCGTAACTATTCGACTCAAATGTATGGGATAACCGTTTTTTTTCGCAATTTCGATAAAGTAAAAGTTGTTCAGTTTGATGAGTAGAATACATGCTGAAGTTATACACGCTGATATAAAATTTACCCTGTATAAGAATTAATGCATTCCCATGTAAAATTATACCGAATTTTGGTCAAACCTAATTTTTATTTCTTTTTTTTCAGGTATGTTGAAATTGACAAACTTCAGGGTGTGGTAAGCAAAGTGCCAGTGGAATAACGAGGGTAGACGTACGTAATAATAATCTAATACAATAATCTAAGACATAGTCACTTCAAGATTAATAAAAAACTGTTTCTTCTAGCTATAAAATTAGATTAAAAGTAAGAAAGAGGGGTAACTTAAGGGTATTTTATTCAAATCAAATTTGTAACACTTTCATGGAGAAAATTTAATAAAAAAATGCTTTTTCGTAAGTCTCGTAGCCTGGTGAAGGCGGCGGGAACCCGTTGGATGAGGGCAGCGCATGACTGGTCGTTGTGGCGATCCTTGGGGGAGGCCTATGTCCAGCAGTGGACGTCCAACGGCTTAGATGATGAAGATCATCATAATTTTCAGTCTGTATCTACCGACTGCATGGCATGATTCTCCTCCATATTTTGCCATTCTTTTCGGTCCTTTGCCAGTCGCATACCACCACTATATTCCAGCTGCCGTCATTTCGTCTAGCTACGATGATGAGAAAGTAAAATCAATAACAATAAATTAGTAGGATTCTCGATAAGTTTTGTCTACGATTAAATTAATTTTGCTCCAAAAAGTGCTAGACAAAAGCAAAATTTATCTTCAATATTTCATCTTTCAAACATCTTCACAGTCTTAAAGGCCAAAGCTAATTTCTGATGACCTTATAATATTTCACAAAGTCCACCATCTTGTGTATCCGCCATTTTGTGTATTATCTTCAGAAAACTTATCTTTCCTCAGTACCATTTTCTATTGTTTGTACGAAATTAAAATTATACGATCAATTTGACGAGCGGAGCCTTTATTGTCGTGTACGGTCAGAATCAAAAGTAAATTGTGATATTAATTTTGATTTTATTTATTTATCCGCTTTTTGCAGAGTTGCATACACTGTGTAACAAAACACCCGATTAATACGTACGCGTGACCATCAATCTGAACAACTTTCACATCGGAATCACGACAAAAAGTCAACATTTGATACATACAGGGGTGCGATTTTTGAATGTCATCGGTGAGCTTGGACGGTTTTTAAATCTCATACAAAAGCGTTCTCAGGCATCTTTCTACTGCTGAGTTGACTTTCAAAAATCGCTCTCCTGTAGTTAGATTTTTGAAACTTAACTCAGCAGTAGAAAGATGCATATCTCCATAGTTATTTTGACATTTTAAACTGCTGAGCTCACCGAACAGGATTCAAAAATCGCACTCCAGGTTAAATTTTATATCACTGCGGATAAATTCAGCATGTAAGGTAAGTTCGCCTAATAAAGACCAGGTTTTTGTAAATCTTTATAAATCTGATTTAAGAAGTATTTTAACTTAAAAAACATATGAAATGTACAAATTGCCTATATTTGAAGTAAAAATATTAACCAAAAATCACGAATCCAAAGTAGATTAATGACAAAAATTGTTTTTAAAAAGCTTATCAATGGACCTTATTATGAATAGGTGATCTCAATAAGGCCCATTCCTGCTCCTTAGATAATTCCGAAACCACATAATTTAATTCTTTTATTTCATAATTTTTGTTAACTGTTACAATTGTTTTTTGTCATTCCCGATGGATTAATCCAAAAATTAATAAGAATTGTAGTGTTGGTCCTTAAAAAGTATATAGAAACTTAAACGCAGAATAATAGATTTGATTTATGGCTTTTATTAAAACACAGTTTTGTATTGTATTGATATTTACTAAGTGAAACTATTTTAAGCATAAAACAACATATTAAGGAACATTTTCAGTCATTAGCCCTTGGGCCTTATTAAGTCTTTAGAAATCACATTTTTGGCGGTGGGCCTTATTTGGACTATCAAATAATAAAAATATAATCAACTCAGGAAACTCAGTGACACAAACTGGTCTTAGTAATTGACAGCAACATAAGCAACGACCGCACGCTCCGACATCCGGCTATTCTTTATTTCTTCTAATGCATTCTTCATATCGCTTTGAGACCATCCTATACCACCCTTTTTTTTTTGGTTATTGGTTCCATGTTTCTTGCACTAAAACCAAAAATGTTATTGTTAGTAATATTATGAAAACAAGCCGATCAGAGTTTTTATACACCTAATAAGGTCCGGTCCTTATTTGGTGACAAGGAGGTGGTCCTTGTTAGGCACTTCGCCATCCCGCAGAAAACTAATAAAAAAAAAACAAAAAAAATAGTTCTTTCAATAACCTTACCTTCACAATTCACGCCTAAATGTTACTTATTCCTTATCATGTGCAAACTTCTTGCCAAAACGAAACAGAAACACTTGAATTAACCGAATAACACCAACAAATTTTATAAAACGACCTACGCGTCGTGACGTGAACTGCATCGAAAGGCTTACTGACAAAATGGCGGCTTAAAACCCAAGTAATGCCAATGCGTTTTAATGATTGGTTAATGAGGAGCGTCGGCGCGAAATTTGATTTCAATTTATTATCGGGAACGGGATTTTTGAAATGGTGGCTCTTATTAGGAACCGGTCCTTATTAGGCGAACATACCTTATTCAACTCATCAAACTGAAAAACTTTTACTATGGAAGCAACATCGAAATCGCAACAGAAAAACAGCTGCTGTCCCATACATTTGAGTCGAATAGGTACCTAGGTACTGCAGTTTTGTATGAGACAGCTGTTTTTTTTCCCGCGATTTCGAAGTTGGCTCCATAGTGAAAGTTGTTTAGTTTGATGAATAAAATACCTACATGCTGCTGTAGTTATCCGCAGTGATATAAAATGTACCCTGTAGGTATACATCGGTGCTGTAATTTTATATGAAACAGTTGATTATTTTTTCGCGATTTCGCGGTTGGCTCCATAGTGAAAGTTGTTCAGTTTAATGCTCTGAAGCAACCCCTTAAGTATTACTAGGGTGTTTTGTTACCCCCTGTAAGGCACCTATTATAATAAGGCTGTTTTGATGTTACCTGTATGCCTCTAAATTTTATTTTTTATTTTGTTTATTAGGAAGCCAACATGACACATAAAGTTTTATATTCACAATGTTACATTATAATTCTGAGTGTATACATGTCATACTTATAGGCTAACTCAGCAAGCATACAAATTTAAAGAAGGTGGCATACACTTCTTGTTTGTTCCACGGTTAAATAACGTGATCACTGAGGGTCGTCACGCCAATTCCGATTATAGGTACTATTAGACTGAAACTCTCTGGACACTGGTGAATACATTTAATAGACTTTTCCTCAATAATTATATAAAACATTGGAGCGGTTTAGAATTGCGTACGCGCGTCACACGGGGCCGAGGCGGAAGTGAGCCGGCTGTCAGATTGACAGCAGACCAAGGGGCAATCCATAGAGCACGCAGGGGGGGGGTCTGCCAAAAACCACTTTTCCTCTAACAGTTCGGCCATCCTGACTTCTCCTGCGTCCTCGCAGGAATATCCAAACAATTGCTTCCCTTCAGCTGAACGTAAAAACATCTGGAGCCCTCTGAACCTTTTCATCGCCAATAGCATCAAGAAGTATCCACTGATGTGAATTTTCGGCGGTCAAGTCGAAGTAAGGTATATTTTGTGTTCAGTAATATCTCCATTTGTCCAGTTATGACAGTCATGTTAGGTTCATAATCTCTTGCATAGAATCTGTAAATAATTGGTTAGTTATCTTCAAGCCTCGAAGTCAGTTAACACTTTATTAGTCATGTCATTCAAGGTCAATCTCAGTTGGTGATTTGACTGTAAATTGCGGCGCATGGTGCCCAAACACATTTTCGTAATACACCAAATGCTCGGACGCTGTTATTTACGCAAAGGTTCGATCACGCACAATGTTCATTTCGCAACATGCAACTTACGCATTATACGCAAAAATTCTCAACTATCATATCAGACGCAATAAGTCGCAGTATGTCATGTTCGTTTCAAACTAATATCCAGCCGGTAAACGCTCAATATGTTCTGGAAGTAAGTCATTTAGTCCAATCAGGCGCGCAGCGTCGCCAAGGCGTACTGGCGCGCAGCACAGTGCAGCGCCGTCAAGGCGCACTGGCGCGCAGCGTCGCCAAGGCGCACAGGCACGCAACGTAGAGCAGCGCCGCCAAGGCGCGCAGAATGCTCTCTGCACGGAGTAAGCGCACGCATGTGCTCTTCAGGTAGTTGCGCCGTGCTGCACGTTACACCCCCCATTTGGCCACCAGCAAGATCACGAAGACACAACTCATAAGCCCCTCACGGCACGGATCAATTCACATAAGCCCCTCTCGGCACGTATCCACAACTCATAAGCCCCTCACGGCACGGATCAATTCACATAAGCTCCTCTCGGCACGTATCCACAACTCATAAGCCCCTCACGGCACGGATCAATTCACATAAGCCCCTCTCGGCACGTATCCACAACTCATAAGCCCCTCACGGCACGGATCAATTCACATAAGCCCCTCTCGGCATGGATCCAGTTCACATAAGCCCCTGTCGGCACGGATCCAGTTCACATAAGCCCCTGTCGGCACAGATCCACAATACACAAGCCCCTGTCGGCATGGATCCACAACACATAAGCCCCACACGGCATGGATCCAGTTCACATAAGCCCCTGTCGGCACGGATCCAGTTCACATAAGCCCCTGTCGGCACAAATCCACAATACATAAGCCCCTCACGGCACGGATCCTGTTCACATAAGCCCCTGTCGGCACGGATCCAGTTCACATAAGCGTTTGCTTCTGCTGCGACACTTCACTAGTCATGGATGGTCATCACTCCATCCCCTCAGGCATCGTTTATGTTATGGCACACAGGCGGACATCGTCACCACATCATCAAGTCATCTCAAACCGCATCATGCATGATAGGTCATGAAAATTAAGGAAATATGCAAATTAGTTTATTTTACACAACTTCAACAAAACAATGCGTTAACATCAGGGCCTCAAGTCGGGTTAGGGCCCCCAAGTCACAGGTTATGAATCGCAAGTCATGAGGTTAGGGCCCTAAGGGCGAGCACATGTAGGTGAGGTCCCTTATGTCAAGGGGTCATGCCTCAAAACATACCTACTTTTATTTTATTTATTTAATTTAAGCAGTCAAATCGCCTGTTGCTGTAGCAACTAACATCATGCCCGAAGACAGTCGTGTTGGATTGGAACTTAATCGTTTCATTCTTGACGAGGACCCAAATGCAGTACCGGCAGGCTCCACAACTATGTGTGACATTTAGACTTCATCATCCTTCAACGACTAGATCCTTAATATTGTGATTTCAAATGGACAAACTTTTTTTTTTTTTTTTTTTTTACTAACTAGATTTGTTCACAACTTTACCATTTAATAATTCCAATTTGTTTATTAATATGTTATATTCAACTGTTACTCGATTTAACCATAACCCGATCAACTTCAGTTTGTATAGGTACTTACTTTAGCTTGCTTATTGCATTTGTAACACATAACTTTCATTACAAGATCAGCTTTCAAACATAGATAATGTCATGACAGTACTGTAAGATAATGATTTTTCATCAAAGCCCGTACACGTTCCACCTTAGCTCATTGTAGCACTCCATTCCTTGCCGTTCAAAAGATAATTAAACACACGGATACAACACATTGTACTGCACATATCCATGTTAACTACACATCTCAAACCGATTGTACATGGATGCCATATGAAATGAAATACCTAGTAAATTTTTAGTAAGTCTCCGTTTCATCATTTTCATTTAATCACATTCACATCAAACAAGTAAAGAAGCAATATTATGGCAACGATCAGTCAATAACAACAACTGTCTCTGTTAATTAGTCTTTCAATGTGAACTAATGAAACGTCTACATAATCATCATTCCACAATTTAAACTTTTAATTACAATAGGTCATATTCAGTAAACATTTCACCAAAGCACAGAACCACCACGATTTGGACGATGCATTCAAACCAATTAATTTGCAAATCGGTGGTTTGTACAACATGACCTCTATTCCAAAAGCAATAAGGTTCAATTTATAAAATAGAATTTTGACTTTTAAAAACATCAATGTGATTTTTAATCAATGATAGTTCAGCATGTTTCCGACGTAGCTGGTATTAATGTACTTAACATAATTCAAATAATTCAAGCACAAATAATAAACGACGATCTCTCTTACTACGATCTTTCGACTTTTGTAGGCACAATAAAATGGAACAGACTTACTCAGGTTAGTTTCATATTATGGACTTGTTAGTAACTCAAACCAAGCAATCATGTCAGGCAGCAGGATTTCAGGCAGTTTCAGGCTCACAAACACGTTTCTACATGCACCAAGCCAAAGTTCACGCGAGGTCAAACGCAGGAAAACTCTCGTTTTCTTGTTAGTAATGCGTCCATATGCCTCAAATTAGATGTAAACATGTATATTAGTAAACAGCAGCACAAAACATAATTATATCCCGTCACTTTGCACAGATAGGTCGGAACTTTTCAATCACAAAAGCACGTGTTGGTTTCCGCCATGTTACCGCGATTCAATTTTCGATTCGACCGAATACTTTTATGTGGGCGATGAGTTACAATTCCGCTTCTGAGATATTAGACTGAAACTCTCTGGACACTGGTGAATACATTTAATAGACTTTTCCTCAATAATTATATAAAACATTGGAGCGGTTTAGAATTGCGTACGCGCGTCACACGGGGCCGAGGCGGAAGTGAGCCGGCTGTCAGATTGACAGCAGACCAAGGGGCAATCCATAGAGCACGCAGGGGGGGGGTCTGCCAAAAACCACTTTTCCTCTAACAGTACATACCTACTAATTAACATTATATTAAGCATTATAACTATTTAAAAAGTTTTTTTTAAACTTATTTTTAAATACAGCTAAAGAGTCGTAAATTGAAGCATGTAGGTTTCTTTATGATATTTTTTCTACACCGAAAAGTATTGATGTTAAACACAAGTTTCATAGTTTTAATTCAACTCCATCTCGTAAGGGGTTTAACAGACACGTCAATTATTCTTCATCCCTCTGCAAATGGGGTGTGAACGAAAAGTCCGTTCTAATCAAATTACCATTAGCCCTTTACGATCCAGGATCCATCCGACCAATGATAATGGACTCTTAACTAGTGATGTAACAGTGATTCGTATCTGTATCCGAAACTACCAGCGCATCGGAATAAACCTTTTGTTGGCCTAAAATATTGTTGATAGTCTCTTCTTCTTTAGAGACAATAACATGACATACATACGTAAACTCACGACCATAACCTCTTTCGGGGTGGTCAGAATCAATCATACTGTCATTTTCCCTTCAAAAAATAAACTTTAAACCAAAAATAAACATACGTTTTGCAAAAAAAACCAACACTTGGTAAAAAGTAATAACCTAAATAATATAGTTTACGAGGTTTCATCTGTTAGTGCTTAAAATATTTGAATAATAACGTAGGTACCTACTTCATAGTCATAGTCATAGTCATAATAGTTTATTGCTAACCTACAATTTAAAAATGTACCTAATTTGATTTTATAAGTTCTCCCATAAATTATCCGTATCCGTATTTAAACCAAAAACATTTTTTATACATTTTATCCGAATTTAGTAGACTTACTAATTGTATCCGACATATACATATTGTATCTTTTACAGCCTTATTTAATGGACTTTTTAGAGAGTAAATACAAGTGTCAAAGGAAAATAGACGTTAAGTTGTTTGCATTAAGGCGGAAGAAATGTGCGTAGTTTATTTGTGAAGGTCAGCTACCCTCCACAGTTCGGGTGTGGTGTAAATAACAAGATTCAGCGAATACAGACACTTAGAAACTAATTCGCATTTTCACTGTTAAAAATGATACTCTCTTTGGTTTGTATTTATTGAGGTACCAGTTCCTAAATTCTGAGAGGTCCTATCAGGAATGAGGTAATGCATCACAAAAGCTAAAGTGGTTGACACACCTCATAAAATAATCAAGCTAAAGTTTAGTGGCAATGGGCTGGTCATTATATCTGCCGAAGAACTTAAAACTGACCAGTATTTCTAGAGTGGAAACCACGAACTGGCAGTCGTAGTATGGGACGCCCTGCGGCCCGCTGGACCGACGACCTAAATAGTTAGCGGGGAACGACTGGATGCCTGAGAGTTTTGTGGCACGCCTATGTTCCACATATATGTGGAGATAAAAGGTTAATGATGATGATATTTTTGTCAACTTGATACGAAATAGTTTGATTGTTCAAAATATTTTTTACATTTAAATCTTACTAACAAGCACAGTTTTACGTCTCGAGCAATAATACATTATACAAGCATTCACGATAGGTGTCAAATAAGAATGTCGATTTATAAAATATTAATGTTATAATGTATGAAAAATTTTGGTGAAATTTTAAAAATATAAAAAAATTGTTTATCCACTTCGTATCAATAACATAAATTGCTAACACAAAAGCTCCTAACTGAGAAAGACATACACGGGCGTAATTCTATCGTGCGATGAAGAAATTAGCTGTCAAATTTTATAGAAGATTGCCTCGTGCGAAATAGGGCAAAATATTTTTGATTCTCCGCTTAAGTCTCTCACACACACCGATAATCTTCGCCATTCAATGACGCGACATTTGGCACGTCGCGCTAATTGCACAGTGTGTGGCAGCCTTTATTCGTCGCTTTTATTTTTAATTGCTTAATACGCGGACTTTTTAATTATTGGGGTAGAGGCAGTGCGCCAATTGTGTGCCTATCGAAATTTAATTTAATTTCTCGAATTGTTTTAGATGATTTTTTATTGTATTACAAAGGCATTACGGTTTGAAATGTTTTTTTAACTCTTTGGGTGTTTATTTAAATTGTTTTGTAGGAATTTCTTCTTGATTAGGAGAATTGGGTTGGTGCTGTACTGTATTTTAACTTGAAATATTAGTCTAATCGTAAATAGCATGTAATATTATCTGCCATTATTAAAACTTACAATTCTTTTTAACAAACTTAAACTCAAAACTCAAAATTTTTTATTCAAAATAATATCACATACCTAGATAACTTTCTGACGTCATTTTTGATTCTACCACCGCTTCGGAAGGTGTTCCGTTGTAGAGAAGATGCGGCCAGAAACTCTACAACACTCACAATACTCTACAACTTACACATTTGTAATCGCCTCATCCCAAAATGTTAAAATGACTAGTGGTCCGTAATAGCTACTATGCGAGAATATCTAATGTAGCAAATAGGCAAGCACTTTAATAAATAGTGAATTAGACGCACAATGCCGCATTCGCAAAATGTATCAAAATAAATGTATAGGCAAAATATAATACAGGATGTCACGGTAAACAGTTGCTTAACCTATACAAAATTCGTAAAAAAAATAAATATTTTCAGGCCGAAGGCCGAATTCGACCAAACTTAGATTTATAGATTTATACAAGGAACAATTTTACTTTTGGTTTTTACACACCCCGTACAAAAAGAACGAATGTATAAATCACCTAAAGAAAGAGGTCGTTGTATCCCTACTTATTGCAAGGTGAGGTTATACAGTTTTAATTTGGTAGGTTTCTTTTAATAAAATTTTTTTTATGTGACATTGACATTTCATTTAGATTAGGGTTAATAAAACGCAAAATCAGTTTACTCTATAGTAACCGGCGACTTAATCAATGAATAAAATTTACTCTCGTTTGGTCGAATCGGGCCTAAATTCAAGCCGCTGATCGAACGTTTGTACGAAAAGACGAAAAACATTTTTTGCTAATTTCCCTTATGTTTTTTTGAAAAGTTGTTCAGTATCATGGGAACATTCACCCCTTTAAGTAAGCAACTGTTTAATGTTCTTAGCAGATTTTTTTTCTTAGAGGAATGTATCTATCTCTAACAAGAGTTCAAATACACATCTCAATTTTAATAACTGAAAAACCCAAAGTAGGAAAGATCTTTATTATTCAAAAGTTCCTTTTTATCTCGGAGTAGGGCGTCGACCCAGAAAACTTTAATTGTAATAAATCACAGAGATCTGAGTTCAAACACGACTTTTTCCTTTTAACCTATTTTTTAAGGAGGTTCACTTAAGTTCTACTTAACTTTCTGATTACTCTTTTAAACCTTAAAAATGTAATGAAGTTCATTATAGACTTTTTTATTCGTATAAAATTGCACACTCGGTCTACATAATCTCCGTATCCGTTTCACGGTGGTCAGAAATATTTATACAACTAAAAACCTACTGTTTAAAAATGTTGGTACTTAGTTGTAGCAATGTTATTTAGCATTGTTGAGTTTCAAGCAGTGCTGCCACCTCAAAAATTCGATAGGCGCTAAAACTGTGAAAAAAACGCTAGATTCCAAAATTTCCAAGGTTCAAAAAACCGCTAGATTCGACCTTAAATTCTTATCACATAAATAGGCCATTCATCATCATCATCACATCAGCCGATAAACGTCCACTGCTGGACATAGGCCTCCCCAAAAATGGGGGGATTTGCCATAATCGCCACGCTTGGCAGGCGAGTTGGCGGTCGCAGTTGGATTGAATGTGTGTATTCAGAGGCTGCTGCTGCCCATCCTCCGGTAGATCCCTTAGTCGCCTTTTACGACACCCACGGGAGGAAATGGGATGGTGCTACTCTTAGCCGACACCACACGGACAAATAGGCCATTAAAATTATCTAAATAGTCCTATCCGCCTTTTGGAAACTCATTCTTGAGTCAATTTAAGGCAGTCAATTCGTAGGTCCCTCGTAAAATTAATGATAACACAGATAAGCGTTCTTATTTGAATCTTCCGAGCACTGCACACTTTACGGACATGTTTTCACTACAATATGCTATCAATATTTAAAATATTCCAATCAAAAACACGAAATACAGCGACAGTCAAACTAACACTTTTCAAAGCATATTGTCAATCCTTCTACTCAAGCGGCCTTTGGACTGACTGTACCCAAAAAGCATACAATGCCTTGCGTATTTAATACAACAACAACTTCAGGGCTCTGTTCAGGCTTCCTCGATATTGTAGTGCCTCCGGAATGTTTGCTGATGCAAGTACTGATGATTTTTACGCAATTATGCGAAAGAAAGTTGCATCAGTGTTACGCCGTGTTCGTGAGAGCTCGAACGGAGTGCTGAAGATGATTGGTGACAGAATGGAGCAGGGGGGAGCCCTGCTTGGCAAATTTACTGAATTACATGTTGTGGGCATGCGGTAGATTTGCCAAGTGGGGTGTAGTTAGCCTTCCCTGCCCACTCTTGTTATTTTATTTTCATTTATTTATTTAATTAGGTAATGTTGTACTCTACTAACATAGTTTATAAGTTCTCCAATGCCTACTAACATTTTTGTATGGACTAATGTTGTCTGAAATAAATTATTTTTATTTTTATTTTATTTTTTTATATTTATAGCATATAAAAACACAAATAATGTTGCTTTATTAAAACTGTAAAAAGCGCTAGATTCTCCGCTAGGCGCTAAATTCGAAGATACCACGCTAAATATGCCCAAAAAAGCGCTAGATCTAACACCGAAAGGTTTCAAGCACTGGTTTCAAGATGGAAACACATGCCAAGTGATGAGAGGTGGCTAATTTGATCATCATCATAATGATCAGTTCATGTCTACCCACAAGACCTCACATAAACCTCTTCATTTTCCATTCTTCCCAGTCTGGCTAGTGCTAACATGAAAAGGCTAAATGCAAACCCACTTTCAAACATTTTTGTTTGCCTAATACGGTAATTGGTTCTTGTCAGACTTTCTGACTACACCGAAATATAAAATTTTACGTTTACAAATTAAATGGAAAATCATTTTTATATTCTAGTAATTAATCTAGACCAATTTATTCTCGTGGCGTTAACAATAGTCTGGAAAACCTTTCAGCCAATTCTGGGAAACGGCGGAAATTTTGTTACCTGAAAAGCCTGTTTTTGAATAAAAAAGCAACAGGCTTCGTTAAGTTGAATTCAAAGAAGAATAATAATAAAAACTTACTTATTTGTTTGTCTGTTTGTTCGATCATAACTCGCAAACTACTAAAAAGTTTTTGATGCGGGTTTAACTGGCTATAATCACCTACGGTAAACTTCTTTGTATTCCTCATAGATGACAGACGTGACCATCGTGGGCCGCTTGTGCCACCACAGCTCTTCAGGCCGCTCGACAGATATGCTGGCCTGTAGTGTTGCCTCGGTTATTTCTTTGACCGCGTTGGACCATCTCGTAGGCATGCGTCCTGTACTTCTCTTTCCTTCCAATAGGCTTGTGATCATGAGCTTTTACAAGCTATCATATCTTTCTATGAGGGTTGGCAAGCAGGCAACACTTTGACCCAACAGGATCTTTTGTGTTGATCCATAGACATTTACGTTCTTCACCCTTCAAAAACATGATAAATACCGTTCAGGTGTCATCTGTAATCTTCCGGTTTTGGATATCCATCTCCACGGTACATACGTTTAGCCGCCAAGACATCGCAGTCACACAGGATAATAATGTTCCATGATTTCTGAATTCTTGATGAAGGTCTTGGGTGAACTTCATCTTGTGCATCATGGTGCCTGTGGTAAACTATCAGCCTTAAAAATACAGCTAAATAGTTCTTGTCACTAAGTCGCTTCTATGACATAATATACGGTGGTCTGCGGATCTCTGGGTGGGTAATACGTGGTATAATATTTGATAGCTCAATAGTAAAACGGTCGAACTGCCATGGACGTGGAAGATCTACCGCATATATAAATTACTTGCGTTTCCGATTGGTTCAAACTAACAGTTAGAGCGGAGAATTAGGATGCCTGAACAGGTAAAATGGCAAAAGTTATATGCACTATTATAAAACGCGGATATTCAGAATATCTCTTACTACCCTCTCGGGGAAAATATTCGTGAGCATAATGCATGCACTCATAAAACTTTAAAACTCTGTGTTTGTTCGAACGTGATGTACGTTAAAAATACTGGACTGATTTTGATGAAATTTTTTGTGTTTAAAAATTTATGATTTAACTTAGAAACTATCTTTTCGAGCTATGATGTTAGAGACATAGCGAACAAAATCTCGGCCAAAATCTAGTATTAAAAAAAATTATAGTTAAATAAAATTGAGGTTAGTAGGTACTGGCACGACAAAATTACGACTTTTCTTTGAAAACCTTTTTTATGCGAATACAAAAGATGACGTAAAGTTTAAAAATATACACAGAAAAACATATGTGTGGTTTGGATACGGTTTACACGTTGTTATCGGTTACGATTACGAGTGGTAAATAATTTCGGATAGAAATCCGATTAATGTTTATAGTCACATCCCTAGTTTCAAGAACTTTTCTTAAACCACTAACGTTGGCGTTTCTAGCTAGAACTTACCTATTCACAAGTAAGATAAATAACTCCTATAACTTGTACGGAACCAGAATGCAGTCACAATGCGTTCGTTACGGGACCCGTTTTGGAGTTCCGCCAGCAAAATAACCGAACGGACGACGACTATGGCGGATTATGTCTTATTTCTAGGAATTTTTGCTTTGCAATTTTAGCTAAATTTTAGTTGGATTTTATGATACGGGCAAAGAGGATTTTAAATGACTTTTTTAGCGTTGATAGTGGGTATTGCATTGGATTTTTTAAGTCCTATAATATGTTATCATGTATTCGCTGAAAAAGATTCCACATGCGATAATTTTGTGGTATACAGGGTGTAACAAAACACCGTCGTAATATTTAATGGAGTGGTTTAGACCATCGAACTGAAAATAATTCAATATGAAGAGAAGTCGAAAAAGAATTTGCTGTCCCATATATTTTGTCGATTAGGTATTGTAGTTTTTTGGTATTTCGTAGTTGCCTCTATAGGGTCCTATTTAATAAGGGGATGATCAGACCGTCAAACTAAACAACTTTCTCTATCGCTCCAACATCGAAAACGCGGGAAAAAAAACTGTTCCATACAAAACTGCGAACCTATTCGAGCCAAATTATTTATTTATTTTATTTATATATGACAATACAATGTTATAAATTAAGAAATAATCGACGCACTATAAACCATAACTGGTTTGTTCGTACGCCGGTAGGGACTCATCCTTAACATTAGGTATAAAAGACAATCAAATTAAATGTATGGGATAACTGATTTTTGATCGCGATTTAGATGTTGGTTAGAGAAAATTGTTTAGTTTGACGGTCTGATCTAAACCATCCCTTTAAGTATTACTTGGGTATTTCGTTACACCCTGTATAGATACTTGTTAATAGGCTGAAGGTTTTTAAGGGGATGATCAGATCATCAAATTAAACAACTCTCATTAAGGGGCCAACATCGAAATAAAAAAAAATGTTGTTTGTAAACATAATAATTATCACGCCCGTCTCCCACTGGGGTAGGCAGGGACAACTGAATGTCACCTGCTAAGATCCTGAGCTGACTTCACTCTATGTGCTAAACAAAGGAACCGTATCCCTTAGTCGCCTCACACGAGACCCACCGCGGGAAAATTCTAAATCACACGACATAATAATAATTTTCATTGTTTTCATGTAACATTTTGTTTTTTCAAATACCTGAAAATGTTAGTTTTAAAAAAATATTCCACACAGTCACGAAACAATTTGCAGTCAAAATTATTCTATCCAAGTTTTTGCATTGTTCCTTTGTGTATGCAATGTATTTTTTTTTCAAAATAGGTTTTTTTATAGTCTACTGACCGGTGTCATCGTGGTTCAAAAGCTGTTAACGGTCCAAAGCATTCAATGTACATCTACATTGATTTAGGGGAGCGCGGGCTAGATCTGACATGATCATTGTCAGCATTTAGAGGTTATAAAAAACTGGCCAAGTGCGTGTCGGGCCACGCGCAGGGTAGGGTTCCGTAGTTGCCCGTCACAATATACGAACTTAGAAGGGGGCTTTTTGTTTTATACTACGGTTTGACGGCTAATAAAGTCTAAAAAGTACTTTTTTTAAGTTGGTCGACTATTACTCGTTAACTTGTAAAGCTAACTTAGCGGTGATAGTTTTCCTTTTAATTTCATTATATACACTACTGCCATGAATTTTTTCACATATCTAGAAACAACCGTTTAGCTGGCAGAGGGGGGGGACACTCGACTCTAACAAAAATTTGCACCTTAAAGCTTAATATTTCGCTAACGCATCCCTAAATCGAAAAATGGTTTTCCCACACCCACCGTATTTTTAAAAGACCTATCCAACGATACCCCACACCATGGGATAGACGAGAAAAAAAAATTGCATCCCCACTTCACGGGTAGGGGAGGCACCCTAAAAAAAAATATATTTCAAATTTTATTTTACCACTTTCTCGGCGTGATTAATATGTATACCCATGCCAAATTACAGCTTTCTAGTACTAAGCGTCTCTGAGCTAAGCCGCGGACAGACGGACGGACGGACGGACGTGGCGAAACTATAAGGGTTCCTTGTTGACTTCGGAACCCTAAAAATGCGTTACATGTTTTCGGGGGTGATTCAGACCACATCCAACGGAACAACTTTCACTATAAGATGATATTAAAATCGCGAAAAATATACTATGTAGGGACCTACATCGTTGATCGTCGATTGTTTATCTAATCTATATCCACATAGTTTTCTATGGAATTACAATTATACTTTTTTCATGATCTTCATCTTGGCTCCATAACGAAATTTGTTCAGTTCCACGGTCTGGTCTGAGGCATCTTCCTAAAAGTTAACATCATGTCTATCATCATGTTCCACTGTAGGGTACAGACTACAGCAGGGCTCCTCTAGCATGGTTTCTCTACACGCACGCGACGCGCCTTCGCTGCAAAGTAAATGGCCTATTTTTGCGCTTTTCGGAGAGCGACAGTCGCGCTTGGTGCGACATAATGTGGTACTGAAAAAAGCCAAGTCGCGCCAAGTAGAAAAATCAAAACGGGCAAGTACATATGACATTTGTTGGTCGTGTCGCCTCTACTTTTAATTTTTTTTTATTTAATAATGGAGTAATCATAAGTAAAATAATATTATAACCCCTAGAGAGCAATCGCGCTAAATAAATCGAAACTGAACCATGATTGGACCTCGTGCGAACCACAACTTTTAACACATTCGGTATTGCGTTATTCATTTGACAGCCATTAGAGCCGTTTTGACAGATCGCTCAGACGTTAAAGGCTGTCAGTCACATAGTGAATAAGTAAATTTTAGCGCGATACGGAATTGAGCACAGTTGAATAGTAATTGGTTTGCAATATGATTAGAACTGAAATTGGATTAGGACTGAACTTGGCTGTTTTAAATTAGCGCAATCCTGGGCTTGTTTGTGGTTGTCGATACAACGAGGTCAAACTAATAGGTTGTCAATTTTACCTTTTTTCCTATCCTTTCCAGTAACCTAGATCCAGGTTGTCAGTTTTTTAGACCGATTGAGTAATAGCTAGCCGATGCCTGCGGGAGACCGGGGCAAAGCAAACAAAGTCGAAATATAGCTACGGGGAACGATGGGTAAACAGGACACTGTGCACTGTGTCAGTTTTACTATTTTTTTAACAGATTGTTTTTTCAAAACATAGTTACATTTCATTTACTTGGATATTGAAATCCATAGCCCATTTCTTTCTATCGGTGTCATCGTGGTTGTCACCTACTTTCAAGGCATAGGTTTTTATACCTAAAAAAGTTTTTTGAGTAAAAGAAGTTCTGACACCACTTGTATCCTAAAATGACCCTTGCTGCTACTAAGATTATAATGGTCGTTATGCAAGTATTCGTTTTGTGCTATACACAAATATAGCATAGCATAGCGTATGATCACGCCCATATTCTCCGAAAGGGAAGTCAAATATATCTTGAAACATGCACAAACAAAGCAAATATGCAAAAATATTCCGAAAAAGAAAATATAATTAAATATTCAAAATGTGTTTAGTAATAATAATCATCATCAGCCTACATACGTCCCACTGCAAGGCACAGGCCTACCCTCAAGGAGGGTGTAGGTATGTTAGTCCACCAAGTCTGCACAGTATGTATTGGTAGACTTCACATACGCATCGGAATTTCTTCTTCTGTGTATGTAGGTTTCCTCACAATGTTTTCCTTCACCGTTTGAGAGCCGTCAGTTTATCGAATATACGTTAGAAAATCCCATTGGAACATGGGATGTCGTCCGCACGGATTACCGATATTCACCGACGCTCTCCGTAGGTACGTATTTTAATAATACACATACGGAAATTTAATTTTACAGTAGATTTGTTTTTCGTAGCAAACACTTTTTTTATGTGATGGGCACGTTGGGATAGAGATATATCGGAAATAAATAGGTATTTTCGCAATTCAGTCTACAAAACGTATTTCTTATTATTGGAATTTTTTCTCTAATAATACATACACACTCAATACACTGTCCCAAATATTTGATTTACGAAGAATTATGTTAATTAATATCCTAAAAAAAAATGCTAAAATAATTTTTCTAATAATATGCATCAAAACATGACAACAAATATCTCTTAAACATACTCGCAGAATTCCATCGAAAATGTTGTCAATCTCACATTAATTTCAGCTGAAATAAGGAAAATAAAATATAGACGAGAATTGCTAACGAGCCGACTTGTCCCCGGGGGCATTCCTCCCCAGCTTCCCCTTTGGCAGTTTGCCAGAATTCGGTAACTCAAAAAAACGCCAAAAACTTTTTGCTAAAAATTTTTGTTAATTCATTTCGGAAAAGATAGGAGACAATTCAAGATTCCAAATGGTAGCAATTAAGCTACCTATTAATTGGCATAAAAACCATCCTGGAAACCAACAATTTTACTGTACTTTATAAAAGACAGTTGGCAGTTGTGGCAACATTTCTGATCACCCCAACATACCTACAGTCGTAAGCTTATGAAGACTGTTTGTATACAGGGTGTTAGGGTAAACAGTTGCATTACCTTAAGGGTGATTCTTACCATAATACTGAACAACTTTCCCTAAGAAACCTATAGGAAATTCGAACGACCCAAATTTTATCGCAATTTCCCACTGCCTCTAGCTAAAAAAAATTACGTGAGATTTGCTGAGAGCTGAGACCCTCCTCTTCCCCACGTGAGGTTGGATGAGATTTAGCTCTACCCCCTCCCCGGCCTAAACACTTCACGTAATTAATGGACGCCCCCCAAGGATGAGAGGGAGTGGGCCATACTCCACCACGCAGGCCCAGTATGGTGGAGTAAAGTTCTAACATCTAAAGTCATTTATTTCAAGGTACTCGACGTATTTTAGAGAGATACGTAAGAAACCAAAAAATACGGGACAAAACATAAAAAATGTATTCTATACTTTACTCAAAATTAAACTCAATAAAACTTGCAATCTCCAGATGTTAATAATGATCAATGAATCAATCATTGACAGATGTTAAATAATGATTCAGATGCCCCCGTGTGATTCACCGATATCGTATGCAGTTGACGTTTATAGTTTATTGTTGAAATTAAGATTTATTTGTCTGCGATTTGGTAATAACATTTTTACGCAGTGTATTTTTTACGGTAATAAATTTAGATTATACGAAAATAAAGCAGAGTTAAGTGAGCTGCATGAAGTGAAATAGTAAAAAATCGTAACTTATATTATTATTTATTATCCAATAAATTGGTATATATTTTCAGTGGGTCATATATTTCAGTTTCTTTTCACAAAATTTAAGATTTCTCAATTCGTGAAAACCTCAAATAAAAAGTGCAACTGCAACTTACTACAAAAGCCTTTTACCTAAAAATATATTTTGTACTGTTTATTTGTTGTACTGTGTAATAGTTTATTTGTTCTTTTTATATTTAAAAAAATTAATTTAAAGACTAAAATGAAAACGACTAGGTATTTACTATTATTTATTTAGATTTTCTTAAAAGAGGAATATTTCGAACAAATAAAAGTTTTTTATTAAAATAGCTTTTTGGATTTTGTAGTAGGTAGGACTCTTTAAGGCGCTAGCAACGTGCTTAGTTTTTAGACTTTTTGTTTTCTATTTCAGCTTCAAACCTAAAATCCAACATATTCTTAGATGTTTCTTATCTTCTCTCCATTTATTTTCTTTCAAGTTAGTTTCAAATCGAAAACTCAAAAATATGCAAAGACACAATCTCACTCCGACATGGCAAACAGTAGTAGGTTTCTTTTTTTGGATTAAGTACATCCTCTTACGGAAGAAAGACAAATACACCAGAAAACAATATCAAAGTGACTTTAAAAATTACGAAGCAGACGTACCTAGCTACAGCACAATGCATTTTCGCTTACACCATTGCCAAGTTTCGTAGATATGCATCAAACGGACTGCATAGATACTTGGCATTCTACCCGAGGTATTGTTTAATTTTTAGTTTTATTACTCTGTAGATCTGAGATTTGGCTGGAGTTAAGTATTGATTTTTACGTTTCTTTTGTAGGTAACGATATAAGCATATGCTCACGACTACATTCCCCGAGGGGGTAGTCGGAGATATCCAGAAAACTCGGAACATCCACGTTTCACTAGTAGTACTGAAACTCTGTCCAGTGTGACGGGGGGTCAGCCCGTCGCCACTTGTAATGGACAGTGGGTACAATACGTGCGTCAAAATTGAATCATGCAGGTTTCCTCACGATGTTTTCCTTCCCCGAAAAGCCTGTGGTGTAACAAATCGTACATAAATTTCGAAAAACTCCTTGGTACGAGTCTGCCTGGACGGGGATCGAACCATCGCCTCCTGCACGGCAACCAAGGTTACTCGCCACTGGACTATCACGGCAACGATTGAAACGGTATTTAAATCAGACATCATCATCAGACTTTAATATTATATCTCACAGCAAGGTACATGGCCATGGCATCCCCGTGCGGCTTCGAACCCGCCCTTACCGTAAAACGCCACCAATGCTGAATTGAAATTAGATGATTAGAAGATTGTATTATATATATATAAATATTTTTTCCCGAAGTGAATAATTATGTAATTCCGTACTGAATATTGTATTCTACCTTAATTTTAGCTTTCTAAAGAACCTTTAAATAAAAAGAAAAAAATATTTAAAAAAACTACACTGTTGTTAAAACCTTTAGATGAAATAAAAAGTCATCTTCTTTTTAGGAACAGAAATAACAAAATTTTAGAACTAAAAGTAACAAATAAACATTAAATTTAACAAGCAAACGGACCGTAACAATCTATGCGACTAACAATTTCACAATTCGGCCATTCCGCGATTTATCACGCCAATCTAGAAACTTGGCAATAATACTGTCCCCGCGTTGCATCAATACAGATTTTATCTCCACCCACTTCCTGCTTCTACTTTGAATGGAAAAAAGAAAAACTAGTTTATTTTAGGGATGTTATGAGGCTCGGTATCGGTATCCGATCCGGATATCCGAATAAAAGTTTATCAAGCTTTCTCAGAAACCGGATATAAAAGAGATGCACCAAGATTTTTCAAAACGGTTTCCAAAAGTTGGTTAATGTAAGTCTTCATTATTTATTTTTATGACCATTCTTACACACCAAAATTGTTATGTTATTTTTATATTATTCAATGAAAGTAAAATGAGTAAATCTGTATTAAGTTGAATTATTTTTTACGAAATACACTAAGAACCATCTCGTAAATATCGTACATTACTTAGAAGTCGCGCTACAGGTCTGGCGGAGGACGAACGCTTGCGTATTGGCCTGTGTGATGCCTGCACGTGGCTCCACCATTTTGTATAGCTCTAATGTGTTTTCGTTAAAACAATACTTGAGACTACATAAATCACTTGACGCTGGCCAAATTTCTACACAAGCAGAGTGCCATTAAATTAAAATAGAATAGAATACATTACTTGTGATTAAGGTAATAATGTGTGGATGAACAAAGTTTTTTAATTAATTTTTGTATAATATCGTTACAAAAAATCGTATTAAAATCAATTCTACTTTTATGCTCATGATGGGCAAAGACACATACCAAGGCTTCAAATTCATAACAACACTTTTTACATCAGGGGTACGTCGTATTATTATTTATTATATTTCGGGGGCTAATTATCCAAGTCTGTATCCATAATTTTAATACAAACAACTCTAGTTTCCTCTTTCATGTGACGTCACTGGGGTCGGATTTCAAACTCAGTTTTAAAACAATAGGGGTTTTGTTTTAGTTTTACTGTGACTTATGCAACGTGCAGATGACATTTTAAAGGATTATTTATTATGCAACATAATTATAGGGAGCTCCTAAGCTGACAGTTTTATAAGAGGACTAGATGACGGCGGCGAACTTCGTACCGCCTTAGATCTCCCCGACACACTTGACCGTTTTTTTAGCCTACCTTGATCACGAATAATGGAGCATTCTAATGGTGAAAGAACTATTTAGATCGGTCCAGTAGTTTCGGAGCTTATTAAATACAAACAAAAAATTCGAATCTTTGCTGTTTTTTTTTTTATTTTTATTTTTTTTTCATATTTACTAGCCTGGTTACAAGACCTTTAGGCTAAATCTTATTTTATTTCAATTTATCTTCTGTTGTTGTTGTTGTATTAGTATAGAGAGATGAACAGATCATAAAAATGGACAACTTTCTCTATTGGACCAACAGTTGAATCGCAAAAAAAATAGGTTTTCAACACAAAAATGGGAAACACAATGTTGACCAAAAATACGAGATAGAATTTTTTTTCTTTTCGATCTTAGTTCCTTAGAGTAAGTTGGTTTAGTAATTAGAATAAACGAAACAGGAACACAATTGAAAGTGTAAACGTAAATGCTTAACATACTTTATAGGGTGCTCTGGAATCAAAGACATTCAAACTGATTAACTTTTAATATGGGATAAACATTAACATCGCGAAAAAAACATTGCTTAAAGTAATAAAATTCTTTGTAATTTCCATACAGTACTGCTGGCTTCGTTAAAAATACATTACGCATTAAAAGACTAGTACAAAAAAGTCATAAAGCTACAAAGCACTTCTTTTTAATTTCATCCACCGAATCGTATCGAAAAAATCGAAAAATATCCCCTTTTCATTTTCGAGCGGCTTTAACAATTTTTCCAACCACTCTCATTTTAAATCAAAGCTTTTTGAACCTACCTTTGACGTTAGTCAATATACCCCTACCGTATTTATTAAAGGCGTAAAGCAGAATGGTAGTAACTCCGCTTTCAAACGTTTTAGAATTAAAATAAATTAAATATTAGCTTAACCGAAACCTTTGTACTCAAATGAAAAATGATTACAATACTTAATAATGAATTTTAGAATTGTTATAGGTTTTTATATGCTAATTTACTTTTTACGTTTATTTATATAATTTCTAACCGAAAAGAAAGCGTTTCTATTACATTTTTACTGTGGGAAAAATGGCTACCTATTTTTTTTTAAATCCTGCATCCCATATACTAAGAATAATAAATACAAATCAAATCAAATCAAATATACTGAATTTTACACCAAAATATAAACAGTAAAATACAGAAAGAAAAAACAGTAGGCACAAAATAGGCGGTCTTATCGCTAAGAAGCGATTTCGAATACAACTGTGGTTTAAACCATTGTTGGTAGTTGCAGCTCTGCTTCTGACTACCCTGATAGTCGGTGAGCTTATACATTACCCTTCAAAATAATTTCTTGGTTAATTGAATACCATTTAAATAGGTAAAAGTGTTAAAGCCTTAAAAATTTAATTACATATTTGTCTAAAAAAAAATAACAAATCAAAGAACAGAATTTTTAGAGCCCACATCGTGTCATCCTAAAAAATGACAAAATGAAACTTACACCGTTTTGCCATTCAGCCGTCTCATTTTGCGAACATGTTTACATTCGCCACTGGTCTTTATTTGGAAAGGACCCGTATTGTATATTGTATTGTTTGATTGCAAGTTTCAAAGCGTTTCAAACTTTGAAAATACTTTATTGGTCGAAACAAGAGAAAAACTACGGTAACAATATTGTGTTGACCGGGTGATTGAACTTACGTAAGGGTGGCAGCTTTACATCTAATATACATAGCAAAGCAAACCGAATTAAAAGTTCATTGACTTTTATACAGATTTATATGGTAACTACTTTATTCACATTTTATTTCTCTTAACCTTACATACAATTCAGACTTCTTCCTTGGGGTTTTTCTGTGACTTCGGCTTATTTCGTCACGTATGAGGTATCAGGTAACTAGTACATATTTAGTGACAGTGGTGCTCACACGTCCGCTCAGTTCTAATGACAGCAAGCGAGTGCCTCCTCACTCCGCTTCCGTGAGCCCACTTCCGTTTATGTATTGTCATTACATCTAAGTATTTCACTACAGGGTATAACTGAAATAATTCAATAAATTTTTAGGGGTGTTTCAGACTATAAAACTGAACATACTATGGGATCACACGTGAATACATAAAAAATCTGCAGTTCTATACTAAACTTCGACCTTGCCTACTTGACTGTGAACAACAGATTTTTATTGTAATTTCAGCTTTCCTCCCATCGTAAAAGTTGTTTAGTATGATGGTCTGAGTCACCCCTAAAAATTTGTACCCTGTAGATTTATAGTTCAGTCAGTATATCTCTGCCTATCTCTCATTAGACGAAACAATTCATACAATCAACTACCAATCCACGTACTCCTAAAACTCTTGCAAACCAAAAAAATAAACTAGCCAAGAAGTACGGAGTCCGTCTCACGTTTTAATTAGACGGTTTTCTTATCTACTTTGGACAGGCCTCAGGGGGCAAGGGGGTTAGGGGGTGAGGGGTAGGGAAGTTGAAAAAGTCAATAATTACCTTCTCTCACGGTCAGAAGTGGCTTTTACCACTTCGCGGGTAAGGGTATGGTTTTGTGGGTAAGAGGTAGCGGGAGACCGAAATTGCTAAAAAAGTAAAAACGTTAAAGCATAGGCGAAGTATTTTTCGCTTACGCTGATAACATCAGTAACATCAACATCTCGTAACTTTAGTGTAAACGCGTATGAGACAGCGATAGTCATAAAATCCTATACAATTAGTATGAAAATAGATGTCTGACTCCGGAGTCAGACAGCCGTCGTAGAACAAAAATGTGGCTACGTCGATAAGGACAGCAATAAGTAGCGGTCTCCTTTTTTAAGTAGAGCGAATTTGCTATGTGCATCTCTTACTGAGTGATATGACAAGGCACGTGCTTTCTTCTAGTTCCTCCTCTTTCTACGCGTTAAAGACTTGGGTGACTACCGTAGATCAGTAAACGGTCGCTGTCAAGTTTGCACTACTTGTCACAAAAATAACAAAAATTATTTCAATTAGTTCTTTTCTTTTTCAAAAATTACTGATAGATAATGGTAATAATAAAAAGAAAAAACATTTTTCATTATTATTTATCAAACATTATTGAAATAGATGGAATCAAGGTTCCCAAAAATAAAAATCTTACAGGCAAAATATACTTTTATTTTATGTATTTTATTTCGGTGTTATGAAATAAATATATGAATATCTACCCATAGATCAAATATGAATAAAAATTTGAAATTTTGTAGTCCTTTTATCCATATTGTTATCTCTGTCCAACACCTAAACTTAGTTTACCTTTTGCCGCCATTCTTTTTCCAAAATCGCTGCCTCTCATCAGCATCCCGCTAACGCCTATCACAAACCAACCACCTTTGTCGAGTACCACTTCTAATTGCATTACTAACCCGGCACATTTCTATCGACTTTGAGGAAAACCCTTTGTCTTTTTTCTCTTTTATTCTTTTTTAGAGTTCTGCCTGCGAAATGGTGAAATGATTTTAAAAGTTAAATTTTATTGTTTTACTTACGCTTGCTTTGGAATGAATTTCCACTGCACAAACAAACGGAAAACGCAAAAGTTTTATCATTTTCTAAAACATGCACCATTATTCTTTGAATAACATAATTTATTGATTATTTATTTATTTTATTTATTTATTTATTAGGTACTCAAACAAGTCACAATCAATTTTAAAACTTATAGTAACACGAGTGAAATATTTGAAGTCTAGACTGCGACTCAATTAAATGAGTACACAACATGAGTAGATAAGTGAGGCATGCTTAAAATTAACAATTTTAAAATGACCAAAAATCTATTACCAAACATACAAACAAAAAGAAAATAAGAATAATAAAATAATTTTAAAAGACCAAACATCTAGAACCGAACAAAAGAAAATAATAATAACGTATATTATGCTACAAGTTAAATTATTACAGCAAAATGTATTAAAAGTAATAGGTACAATGATACTTAATAGATATAGGTACAAATTATGTACCGTATTGATTGAAAGTAAGCTGTGGTGGTCCAGTAGCGAGTAACCTTGCCTGCCGTGCAGAAGGCGATGGTTCGATCTCGGTCCAGGCCGACTCGTAATGAGTATTTCGGAATTAATATACGATTTGTAACACGACTGGCTTTTCGGAGAAGGAAAACATCGTGAGGATGTATTGTACCCACCGTCCATTATAAGTGGCGACGGGCTCACACCCCGTCACACTGAACAGAGTTCGTTCGGTACTACTGGTGAATATCTCTGAATACCCCCTCGGGGAATATAGTCTCGTAAGTTATAGCCTGTAGAATCCCACTGCGGGGCAAAGGCCTCCTCCCACGAATAAAGGCTTCCGCACATTGCAGCGATATTATCGAGCGATATTATCGAGCGATATTATCGAGCGATATTATCGAGCGATATTATCGAGCGATTCCGCGATTCGCGTCACGCATGCGCCCTTCACTGAATGTAGTAGAAAGAGATTGCGTCAGGTTGCGATAATATCGCGGCAGTGTGTGGGATCGAGCGCGTCCCCATACAAAATGTACTGAGAACAATTATCGCAAAATTGCAGCGATAATATCGCTCGATAATATCGCTGCAATGAGCGGAGGCCTTAAGGGTGAGAGGGAGTGGGCCATACACCACGCGGGCCTAGTGCGGGTTGGTAGAAGCAAGTTTTATAGGTTAAAAAGAGCCGAAACCCTTCATTAGCTTCAAACTCGATTGTTTTTTTTTCTATTTTCCAACCCGCAGAGTGGAGCTATTCGTACGGAATAAGTAATTTCGTAAATGGATATCCTCGTTCCCTCTATAGACTTTTAACCGCACGATTTGGGTAACTGTTTCGTTACTATCCGAGTGTTTTACTTTAATTTTATTTAGTTTTATTGTTGGAGAAGGATCGGAATACTTTATTCAATTAATGGACGGATTATAGTAGACTAGTTATAGTAGATTACATACCGAGGGCAGGAAAGTATGAAAGGTCTTAGATCTCATGTATCTAATCGGAGGACACAATATAATCTGAAACAAACATGTGGTCTGAGGCTTTCTTATTTACTGCCTGAGGTTAGTATACTATTTTTCTCCTCGACGGAGGTGGAAATCAGCAACATCATTTAGCGCAGCGGGACGACAATCGACGCTTTCCGTCCGGAGGGGAGGAAATACAGTAAAGACGCAGATTTCTTAATAGTAACTACGTATGGACACATATTATTCAATAGTTACTACTGCTAATTTCGATCTTTTTTTCGAATTTCGATCTTGGCGCTTCAGGAATGCCGAACTAAAATGCGCCTTATGTCAATGCAGGACAGCTTGTATTGCGTGCGATGCGCGGCGCAATAGGTACTTATTTCCGCTGTCAAACGTAAGTGACAGTGCACTGCACTGCACTGGTATAAATTTGAATGAGGTGAAAGATATACAGGGTGTAAAAAAAACCTATTGGAGCCTTTAGGGGGTGCTACAGGCCATAAAATTTAGCAACTTTCACTATGGAGCCAACTTCGAAATAGCGAAAAAAACAGCTGTCCCATACATTTGAGTGGAGTTGGTACTGCAGTATTGTATGAAACTGGTTTTCCATGTTGGCTCCATAGTGAAAGTTGTTCAGTTTGATGGTCTAAAGCACCCCCTAATTGCTTCAACAGGGGTTTTATTTACATACTGTATGTATGGAAACTTTCCAAGTATGTCATAGATCTCTGTGGTCATAGTGTTGGATGAATCGACAATCTAAGTGTTGAGTTTTGAAGTTACATATAGGGGACTCGTCAGGGACGTATCAAGTGTCGCGACCTGCCTGCATACACAGGAAAAGATTTAAAAAAAGATAACATGGAATTTGTATTCTTAAAATATTCACCCCGCAGCTAAGACGCAAAAACACCAAACTCTAAAATCCAAAAATTCCAACGCAAAAGCAATGATAATACATCCATCCAATCGCGTCAATCTCTCCCCATCCGTCTCCGTGCAAAATTTAACCTTCCACAATTTCGTCACGGTCTAATTTCATAAACATTTGTACATAGAGTCACGTTCAAAATTACACACGAAGCAAGCTTGATTAACTAACTCACCCGATAAGACCCGGGCACATTGTTTATTTTGTCCCACACAAAGGCGAGAGAATAACATACAGGGTTTCGCCTTGGGATCTCAAAATACAGAGGGTATGTTTATAAGCATGTTCAGGGATACACAGACGTATAGGTTAGGTATCCTTCCAACTGCGCCATGTTACTATAGTATGATTTTAATTTAAGGCGCATCCCTGGAACTTCATAAAACGGTCTTACGATGTTTTGTGATTCTTGCTCAGCTCCTTTAAAGTGTCTCCAGGAAGTGCGGGGTGAGGTGCGGTATCTGAATTAAGAGAGGGGCAGGGAATGGCCGTTCTGTATGTAGAACTATATACTAATAGCTGTTGCCCGCGTCTTGGTCTGTGTGGACCTTAAAAAAGTATTCTATGTGTTAATGCAGAACATATTCTATCTGCGTGCCAAATTTTATCCAAATCCGTTCAGCCGTTTATGCGTGTTTGAGCATCCAAACTTCTAAGCATCCAAACTTTGGCATTTATAATATTCGTAAGATTGTGTACTTTAGAGTAGATGGGGCAAGTTCGACCTTTCAATATCTTAGATAATATTGAAAGTAGCAACTTCAGAATTACATAAAAGATACCAAATGGGCGTCGGGTCTAATATAAAATTATCTGAAAAAAGCGTCCCAGCCTAACTACACAAACGTAAGTACGTGTTAGTAATATAAACCAACTAGAAACATTGAAGCTGTTGAAATTCTTTTTTCATTTTGTTTGCTTAGCTTTTACAAATTCTTCCAGCACAACGGCATGGAATTATAGACGTGTGCGTAGTCTATTGATCAAACAAAGACTGGCGCGTAATTGTTACTCTTTATGCATTTTGTTACCCATTTGGTGCGGATAATTTTGAGCGCGGAGACGAGGATGTCCAGTAGTTGATAAGTCAATGGGAACATACATTACATACAAAATTACATTATATTATTTAAGTCATACAATATAAGGTCTAACAAAATTAGCTGAAACTATTTTAAGGGGATGATCAGACCATCAAACTGAACAACTTTCTCTATGGGACCAATATCGAAATCGCGAAAAAAAAACAGCTGTTCCATACAAACCTACTAGTCCTAATGTATGGGACCGATTGTTTTTTTCGCGATTTCGATATTGGTCCCATAGAGAAAGTTGTTCAGTTTGATGGTCTGATCATCCCCTTAAAATAGTTTCACCTAATTTTGTTAGAGCTTATAACATTATTGTTTAAAATTAACACACAAAGTTTTAAACTCTGACACTCTATAAAAAGCCATATTAAAGCAAACAAAATCTTTATTAATACAAAACAAAAACCATTCCTGGTTTTAAGCAAACGAATAACTTTTGGAAAGCCAACAACAAAATAATTTCCTAAAATTCTAGGCACCTAATAAAACTTTGGTAACAATTTAGAATTCACATAAAACGTGTTCCAGAAAATTTCGTTTAAAAACGGCCTCTCTTATTTGGGAATAAAATTTTAATTCGCACTTAGGTATTTAAAGGAGGTCAGGATGATAAAATAATAAATAATTTATTGCATAATTTAGTATGGTACGTTTTAATGGAGTTTTTGGGAGATATCAAAATTGATGTTTACGAGAAATTAACTGGGTGTAAACCTGAAGATAAATATCAAAAGATGCTAGAAAGTAGGGCTATGTTGTTAAAATTAAGTACTTTACACATTTTATTTATTTTATTATTGGGTGTTTGTTTGTAGAGTTTTACTAACGTATGTACGTAGTACCGACTGCTCTCAAACGGTGAAGGAAAACATCGTGAGGAAACACACACGCTGAAGAAGAAATTCTGATGCGTATGTGAAGTCTACCAATCCGCATTGTGCACGCGTGGTAGACTAACGTAAATTTAAAATGTTTCAGAGAACTTTGTTCAAAAGAATATTTCAATGTCCTTTTTAACTATATAGGGTCCTTCTTAATATGCTGACACTTTTTTAAGGGGACGATCAGACCATCAAACTGAACAACTTTCTCTATGGCACCAACATCGAAATCGCGAAAAAAAATCAGATGCTTCATACAAAACTGCAAACCTACTCGAGCAAAATGTATGGGACAGCTGATATTTTTTTCGCGATTTCGATATTGGTCCCATAGAGAAAATTGTTCATTTTGATGGTCTGATCATCCCCTTAAAAAAGTGTCAGCATATTAAGTTGGACCCTGTATAATATCGCTCGTCACTAGATTCCAAAGTAGGTAACAGGATATTGCTGCGACCAACTGTTACGGTCCCCTGACTCCAAACAAAAGGTGGGAACTCACCTTTTGATGTCAGTGGTCGTCAACATTACGAATAGTAGTAACATTTCTTTAGAGGCGAGGAAACCCCTCGAGCGTCCTCAATATCTTTGATGAACCTTGTGGTTGGGAGTCACTGCATCCGATCCCTTCTTTGGTCTTATAGCCCAGTCATTTTACGGAGTTTTGTTAGCATGAGTAGGGAGTAATAATAAATGGTACTTTTAAACTGTTACCGGTATGCGGTACATTTTAGTGACAAAAAGACTACCAGAAAACATATTAAAAAATTGTCACTACGCAATATAGAAATCTAAATTGTACCTCCCAGAAGGCTATAAACTTAATAATTTTGATACCATTTACTCATTTTAATTAGATTCAACAATATAAATGACTTGAACAATAAAATTTACGTAGGTACCTACGTACTAAGATAATTTAGACTTAATGATATAGGTAGACATAATCAATTATGTAACTCACATCAAATTATATATACTTCGAGCACAGAGATTAGAATTGAATGAAGCTTCTATTAGCATTATATTAAAGTTCAAACTTGTTTGAAATCGAGTTTTGAGTGAAGGTTTCTCTAAGATTAGTTAAGCAAACTTTGAACAAAGTTCTATTTACATTTGATTGTGTAAAACTACATTATATTAATGCAATTATTGTTTTAATTGGGCCGAACATTGAATAAATAAATGGCGATATTATGGCAATGGCCGAGTCATTGATGTTTGTATCTATCTATTATGTAATCTATATCGTTGTCTAGTAATCATAATACAAGTCCAGGCTAGATTCTGGAACTTTAAATGTGACTAGATAATTTGTGTGACAATGTCCATGATATTTTTTATATTTATTTAATACTGTAGCGACTAATGTTGCCATGTAATGAAATAAACTATGTTTTACATTTCTTATTTATTTATTTATTTTCTCTCTCTCTCTCTCTTTATATTTAAAAACGCACAGTGACATATCACTAGGTGTCACAAGTGGGAATCGAAGTCAAGACCTCCGTGTCAAGAGCCCAATGCTCTTAAAGTCTCAACCATTAGACCACGGAGGTACTACTTTAAGCTGCAGACAGTACCATTTCAATAACTATAGTTCAGCTTTGACTGTTAGGTACTCTCCGAACCTTTTCGATATAATTCAATAAAAAAACGTTCATCCAAGATCGTTTTTCACCGTAATATTGTATTAAGCCGACATTTTATCACGGCTAATATTAAATTTATGATCTTTGCTTTTTTAATCCCGACACTCTGACAATCGGAAAAAAATGGGTAGAAAAATGGGGAAGTAAATTTATGGGGCACGTCAGTTGAATATTAATTTTGAATAGTAATTAAAATTTTAGAAATCGTGCCCTTTTTACTTCTTCTTGATTCCCTCCTTTATGTGAAATACGCGGGACATTTAAAGGCAGCACCTACAAGGGTTGACAAAGTAAATAACATGCTCAAATGAGGGTTCAACTTTATATAACCTGGATTTTTAAGGGATTTTAAATACTTTTTTCTATTTGACCAAAAAAAATTGTGTTCTTGGGAAAATTGTACTTACACCAGGAAGGTGGCATAGGTATTGATGCTTAGTGCGTTCACACACTATGACGCACTGACGGAGCGGCAGATGTCAGTCCATAGAACCACCCGGTGCGTCAAGGCGTCACCGTGTGTGCTTCTACGTGCGGTTTCATACAAATCCTTGCTTCACCAATGACGGACTGACGTTTGCTGCTCCGTCAGTGCGTCATTGTGTGTGAACGCACTTACCTACACAATCCATTTTTATTCTTCTTTTGAATTTTATTGTTTTATTTGTATTGTGAAATAGTGTTATTAAATGGACGCAAAATCGGAAAAACTTTTGTGATAAATCGATAAGTAGGTATCATTTCATATTTGACTTCTAAACTATTTGTAGACTTTTAATATTTGCAATATCCCACTATATACAAATTCGGGTAAATTGTTTTATTTAAATGTTACTCACCTTTTATTTGAAAACATCTACAACAATTTAAATCCCCATTAAAAAACACAGCAAACAAATTTTCTCGAACGCGGCAGGTAATCAATCATTTTCCCCTTCGCCATCAATTTTGTTTGTGGACGAAATGCTGACAATCTTCTAAAAGTTATTTTCATAAAGGTTCCGAACTTCACCGTGGCTATCTCCAACTTTTATTAATAGATTCTCACTGACTAGACATAAAGTGGCAACCCTTTCGGAGAGTCCACCCCGTATTGAAATAACACAATATAAGAGCAAACTATTATGGAGGAGGCAAGTTGACCACTAACTTTGTCTCCACTTATGCCGCTTATTCGTGGGAATAGTGACGACATGGTACTGCTGAGCTCGTCGATCGATGGCCTAAGAAAACTGATAAGTGTTTGTAATTATGCATCTACACATTGATTGAAATAATATATAATACAACTAAAAGTGAATGGTCAAAAGTGTCCTTCAGAAATACCTGTCTTAGCTTTAAATGAAACTCATCTAAAAAGGGTCACAGTTTAAAGATCTGGGACACATAGTGACGCAGATATAGAAAGGGAGCGCAGGCGTTTGCAGTCAAAGCCCATATTCAAATTCAGGCAATGCTCTCCTCAAACTACACCTGTCTGTGGACTGAATATCGCCAGGGATCTCTAAGGGCCCTGCGCACCCAATGTAATAACACCTTCAGGATGCTGCTGGGGCTGCCGCGCGTCTGCAGTGCGTGTGGCATGTTCACGGATGCTCATGTCGATGGGTTTCCCATCACGCTCCGCAAACGATGTTCTATTTATTACTTATTTTATTGGCAGTAGTATAAAGCAGAAAGCCAATTACAGGTTTTCACTGATAATTATAACAACTGTCTTCAGAAATCTAACCAAAACACTTTCTTTGTCAACAGCGCCGCCGACGGCAGTCGAAATCATCAACCACCCTCATAACTCTAAGCTAGAGGTGAAGCAAGGGGAAGATGTGACGCTGGAATGCCAGGCGAGGAACTCGAAGCCGGCTGCCAAGATCGTGTGGTACAGGGGGAACGTGGAACTGAAGGGGGATAAAGGTTAGTTGTTTCTTATGTTTATAAACTGCTCAAACAGGAGGAAAGGTCAGGGAACACAGAGGCGGGACTGTGGGAAAGCGGGCTGTGGACGGACTTGCGGAAGACGAATTCTTCCAGATCCGTGTTGATTTCTGTGTGTTTTGAAGTGTATGGTATGGTGTGGTGGTAATATTTGAGTTTGCCACACAGATATACAGGTCCATATATATTCGATTTCCCGCAGACCCGTCTCTGTGAGGCCTGGCCTTAAATTTATCCCCTTTTCTCATATTCTCTCTCTCTTTTTTTGAGATTTTAATGTAGGTCTCGTAGTGAAAATTGTTATGTTTGATGGTATTAAACACCCTGTTAAATAAGAAGTATGTATCCCACGTATGCTATAGGCTATGATAGATTAAGGCCAAAATTCAAAGATATTTTTGAGTTTGAATTGAGTCTAAAATAGGGTCGTAACGAAAACGTATGGATTTTGACATATATGGGACTTCGGCGTCGTCTTGTAGGTTGTCATACAATTTTTTCACATCTATTAGCTACAACTATAACTCGCTATTAACTATATTTTTAATAATACATGTACCTCTCAAACCTTATATTATCGAATTAAGATCTAAATCGAGGACGAATTTATCAGGAATCAAATATTAATAACGTTCAGGCTCTCGAAGCCGTGGATTCAATGAAAAATGTTTATCCAGTTTCCATCTCGATTCACTCAGACGTAATGAAAATGAAATTAAAAAAAAATTGTACTCTCCAAAGTTAATTGGTTTTAAATAGTCCTGTTAAAACGTTGGCGTAGCGGACAAGGGCGTCGCCAAGGGGAGGGGCAGAGCCCCCCCCCCCCTTAGAGATTGAATTTTACTAGTTTTGTAGTACGTACCCAAAATTCATTTTGCACCCACTGACATATACTCTAGCGATAGACAGGCCCTGTCATAGAAGCAACATGTTCCACTTGAATGAGGTGGGCGCACCGCATTGTACATCAATGCCGAGTAAACTTCGTCACTATGGCAATGATAGATCGCAATGTGTCATTTTGTTTGTTTGAACGAGCTTGTCTATCGCTAGAGTATATGTCAGTGTTTGCACCCATCCTATATACGTCTAGCATAACTTAGGCAATCAGAAAGCCCTAAATGGTGATTGGCAAATCGGTTCACCATATTCTTCTGTCTAGTCGTCTAGCAGGAAGATGATGTTCCAAGTCATTTTAGCAAACTTTCAAAAGAAAATTATTCGATGCGCTTGCGCTTGGCTTTAGCTCACCTGATGGAGAATGTAAATGAAGCCGAGGGTGTAACGTTCATCCAGTCTATTAAGCCTATTAACTTTTTTTAGAATATCCTGATTGTATTAGTCCTGAAAAATTCTGACACAGGGATCGAGATCAAACCCTAGCGGTTCTTATTATCCCTTCCCTAATATTATAAATGCGAATGTAAGTGTGTTTGTTACGCTTTCACGCAAAAACTACATAACCGATTTTAAAAATTCTTTTACAGTTAGAATGCTACATTATCCGTGAGTAACATAGGCTGTATAAAACGGACAAGTGTGTGTCGGGAAAAACTAATTCTCAGGCGGTACGAAGTTCGCCGGGTCAACTAGTTAAAGATATATTATCCATCCATCACAGCCTATGATCTCTCCGCCTTCCGACATACGCCTCCATAATTCGCCATGTATTTCTTTCCCTGCATATCCTGTTGGGATCTGCGTGTCACCTAATACCATTGACCCATCTTATTAGGCAGCCTCTACTCTTCACATCATACTAGAATCATCATCACAACCTATACACGTTCCACTGCAGGGCACAGGCCTACCCTCAGGCACACACTTCCCTGAGCTCAGGGAGGGTGTATGGGCGTTAGTCCACCACGCGTGCCCAGTGCGGATTGGTAGACTTCACTTCATATACACATCGAAATTTTCCTTCACCGCGATGTTTTCCTTCACCGTTTGAGAGCAGTTGGTTAGAAAAAGTCGTTGGTGTATGGCATGTCATACGTGCGGATTCGAACTTGGATCTCAAGATTTCCTCTCCGCAACGCACCACCGTTACTTCAGTTACATTTTACTATAGTTGCTCGCAAACTATTACAATTTCCAATAAACATTAAGTTTTAATGAACAGTCAAAATATTCGATATTAATTACTTCGTATCTCAATAATTGGCTACTACAACACTAATTGGTTCATATGAGCGTTAAAACTTGTCTCTCCATCTCACTCTGTCATTAATTAAAGTTTTCGATTTCAATTAGCACACAATTGTCGTTTCGCTAACGAACAGTGTTGGGAAATTTCATCGATATTTTTTTTAATATATCAACATCGATCTCAGCCTGGATATACCCTTCTTGAGTTTTCATATCCATAAAAATTAGGACATAAATTAATAAATTATCTTTAATAGCTGGAATTTGGAAATTATCAACAAACGCTTTTGTACTTGCTTTTGGCCGGGACTTCGTCTACATTGACTCTTTCTATTAATTTTTTGTTAATCCGGAACATTCTCGATCGAAATCCGTTCAGCGGTTAATGCTTGATTGAGTCACAAACATACACACATCCAAACACCGTCACAAGCTTTTACAATTATTGTTATTAAAGTAGGACTTCTAGCTACTACAGGGTGAAATTGAATTAAAGATTGCAAAATTAAGTCTCGGGTGGGACTTTAACCAGCACTCTTCCAAACCGAGGAATTGCGTTAACCAATTTCGCCACCGAGCCCACTACCCAGAGAACGAAATTTTCAATCTATTGCGTTTTAAGGGTCGCAAGGGTGAAATTGAATTCATAAACACACCTGTAAAGTAAGAGTATATCCATCATACTAAACAACTTTTACTATGAGAGCAAACCAGTCAGAGAAATAAAAAATCTGCTGTTGCCTAATAGCATCAATAGTTATTTTTTGCTACGATCGTTTTACTCCCATAGTAAAAGTTTGTCAGTTTGTTAGGCAGTCTCTATGATATCAATTTCACCCTGTATAATAAATCTAGGAACACTAGCTGTTGTAGTTTGATAAAGCACATTTTTGACACTAAAACTATAAATCTTCAAATTATTAATAGAAATCTGCTGTCACCGGCGTCGTAATATATTATACTTCAATAATACGCGTATCCGAATTTTGTCGGCATAAAATATTAGCTGTCGATATTCGTTAGTTGCATCACTAGCGATTGAAGGATGTTTTATTGTACTGGATACGATTATAATCGTTAAAAATAAATATCGACACGTGGATAAAGTTGCAAGGTAAAATATTAGGACCCAAAATTACTTCAAGACTACAGGGTAGGTAATTATTAGTATACAGGGTGTAAGGACAGCCCTCCACAAACTGAAACGGTGAACTCAGACCATCAAACTGAACAACTTTCACTATGGAGCCCACCTCAGGAAACGCGAAAAAAAAATCAGCTGTCCCATACAAAACTGCCGTATCTACCCGACTCAAATTTGTATGGGACAGCTGATTTTTTTTCGCTTTTCCTGAGGTAGGCTCCATAGTGAAAGTTGTTCATGGTCTGAGTACACCGTTTCAGTTTGCGGAGGGCTGTCCCTTACACCTAGTATATATTCTTTGACAGGGTGAAATTTATATCATTAGCATCCTTTTAAACTACGAGAAAAATTGTTGGACCTTCCATACAAAATTGCAGATCTGCCGATCGATTTTCTATGGGAGTTCCAAAAAAAAAATCTCGTTTTACGACCCATGTTCCTTAGGGAAAGTTGTTTAGATTCACGGTCTGAATACACCCTTAAAGTTATGTCAGTAATTAAAAATTAGTGGTGTTAAGGTTATTTCAAATTAGATGGTGAAACTGAACCAGGGCACTTGTTAATGATAATTGATAGATAACAGATTTCATTATCAATGTTTATGATTGGTATTGATAATTAACAAAATTATACAGACATACATACATATTCTCACACCTGTCTCCCACTGGGGTAGGCAGAAACAACGGAACGCCACTTGCTACGATCCTGACAAACCTCCCTAGCTTCCTCCACATTCATTAGTCCTTTCATGCATGCTCGTCGGTTTCGGGTTAACAAAATTATTACAACGGAAATTTACCTGTAAATCAAAAGACATACATATTTTAGCTCTAGTCGATTTGTAGATATAGAACATAAATTTTTTTTTTCGCGATTTCGATATTGGTCCCATAGTGAAAGTTGTTCAGTTTGATGGTCTACACCACCCCCTTAAAGGTTTATTTGTATTTTTGTAACACCTTGTAGAATGTCGCATCCAGCAGTTCTATATCTGTGTCCCGTGGTTTCGCTCGACTCCAATAATGTTGAGTGACATTGACACAACCCTCTGTTAGCTCCGATATTTCGAAATTCGCTTCGTTGTCGCTCTCCCGAATTATTTTATACGATTTTTAATTTGATTCCTTTGCATTTTATTGGTTGTCGGGTCGGGCTTTTCCTTTTATTAAGTTTTCGGAGTTGTGTTTGATTGAATTGGAGCCGGGTTCGAATCCTGACTGTGGAATTTAACGGTTCAGAGTTTTTCAGTTTATTGTCACACGCCTTTTTCTCTTCCAACCTATGGTAAAAAAATAGCTTTTAGTGAAATGGGATCTTGCTTGGATAGCAGTCACCTCTTGGACGGCTCTGCGAAATACCAACTGAATGCAATGGCCTCACTTGATCTTCAAGCCAAGAGACTGATCGACGATGATGCAGTAGAGGCTCAGTTACATATCCTGGAACACAGGCAAATAGCCGCATGTCTGTCGGTGTTCTATATGGATACACTTCGGCAAATGTGCTCAGGAGCTACATGACCTGATTCCACCATCCCCTTTCCTTCAAGAAGTAGTGCGAGAAAAAATCTGACAATGATTGGATGTTTGTGACTCAATCACATATAAACGGCTAAACGGATTTGAATGACATTCAGCACATAGATAGAATAATTATGTTAATTATCATCACATCTTAACTATTATAAAACCGTAAAATCATGAGGAACAAAAAAGTTGCGGTTCTCTTCATATAAATTAAAATAACATTCGATAGCGCGATTTAAAAACGTGCAGCGCCATCTATTGACAAAATTGTTAGTTTGTTTGTTTGTTCGCGCATCACGCAAAAACTACTGAACCGATTTTGATGAAACTTTTTTTGTTTGATAGCTTATGATCTGACTTAAAATCTGGTATATAATTTGTGCGGACGAAGTCGCGGGAAAACACTAGTATACTCTAAAGTCAACGCAAATGAAGCCACGGGTAAAAATTATTATCCAATATGGTCTCTTACTACCCCTTGAGAAACATAACCGTGACCATAATTATGTACCTAATACTTACAAAGCAAGATCATTCAAAAATATTCCTTTAAATTCACTTGTTATTATGAAAGTCGAAATAATTTTCTACCTCTTACTTTTTTCGAGTACCCTCGAGCACGCTCCGTTGTTTTTAAAATAGGTCCTCGTTTCAGGGTTCCTTAGGGACAATAGTCAAACGGAAACTGTTGCGGACAAGGTTTTTGTTTTGGACGTCCAATTAATTTCTTATTGTGTACTTGGCGTAATTATTTCGTCGGGGCGAATAAGAAAATTTTGTCCTTAAACTTTTTTGTTGTTTGAGTTGTATTGTTCTCAATTTGACTTGGTTTTTTTTAAGTTACAGTATTTTTTGTTGTAAAACTAGGTGATTCGAAATTTAGGATTTTCTTAATTTGTGCGTTACAGTGACCTCTGTTTAATGTGAATTCAGGGCGAATCTTGGATTCTCCGAATTTACATAACACAAATTATTAGAAATGTTAAAATATCAGCATGTTCACGTTCAACGGAGCATCACGCAATCACGTCTCTCGTATTTTCAACATCAAAGTATACTTTCTCTCTCTCTCTTCCTGGCTAGTTAATCCCATTATGTTGGTGGGTTCAGCCTTCCGCATCTGTTCTCTCCACTTCACTCTATTTCAGATGTCTTCTTCGGAGACATTTCAATTGGTCATATCACTGCGAAGTGCGAACTGTTCATTTACTACGGCATATTTACTGACGGCCCAACAGCACAGTCTGTAGTGAACCTGCCTGCTTTGCCGAGGGTCGCGGGTTAGAATCCCGTAAAGGACAAATATTTGTATGATGAATATGAATATTTGTACCCGAGTCATGGATGTTTGTATCTGTATTTGTATTCTATATCGTTGTCTATAGTTATCATAATACAAGTCCAGGCTAGATTCTGGAACTTTAAATGTGACTAGATAATTTGTGTGACAATGTCCACGATATTTATTTATTTATTTTATTTATCTAGTCTTTGGGCGTTCAATTTACAATACGTCCAATTATCGATTAGTAACCTTAGGACTTATTAAAATAACTGAATCTATATTATTCTGAGTTAGTAGCAAAATCAAAGTCAATATAATTTATTAAATATAGGAGCTTGAAGCACACTTATTAAACGTCAAGCAGCTGGTTGTGTGTGTTGAGAATACGATTGTAGTATTTGAGTTAGGGTTTATTTATGTACCTTAAAAGCGATATTGTCGTAATTATAATAAATATGATTCAAAACAACACTTCTAGCAACATTGATTCTCCGTTGCAGCAAAATTTTCCTCAAAAGCGTTCCGCATGAAAATTAATTGGATTAAAATAATAAAGGCTACGGAACCAACCTTTATGAACTTCGCGTTACGCCTCACTGAGCCCCAAAGCGGATATTTTCCACCGTCTTTAACTTACATCTTTCATAAAATATTGGAATGAATGTTTTAAAAAAATACTTATTTTAAGCCTATTAAGATTTATTTTCGTACGGTACAGGGATTTGTTATTAATTTGTTTATTTGTTTGATGTTTTTGTTATTGTAAACTTTCATATACGCATAAATATAGGGTGTAAACTTAAATGTGTTACGTACTTAACGGAGTGCTTAAGACCCACTGACATAATACTCTAGCGATAGACAAGCTCGTTCAAACAAACAACGTGTCACACAAAACAACACAAAATGAAGAACAGAAGACAAACACATTGAGATCTGTCATTGCCATAGTGACGAAGTGAACTCGGGAACATCAATGCGGTGCGGGCACCGCATTCAAGTGGAACATGTTGCTTCTATGAAAGAGCCTGTCTATCGCTAGAGTAAGTCAATGTTTAGTGCGTTCACACTCGATGACGCACTGACGGAGCGGCAGATGTCAGTCCATAGAACCACACCCGGTGCGTCAATGCGTCACCGTGTGTGCTTCTACGTGAGGTTTCATACAACTCCTTGCTTCACAAATGCTACGGACTGACTTCTGCCGCTGCGTCAATGCGTCATCGTGTGTGAACGCACTTAGACCATTAAACTGAACAATGTTTACTAGCCAACATTGAAATTGTGGAAATCGAAATCGGCTGTTTTTGAAGTACCACCATGACTCTAAAATCGAAGCAAAATAAATTTCTAAATATTTTCCTATCGAGTAATCTTCGACCTAAATTCAAAACCAATCAAATTACATAATAAAACTCCCAAAATCCAATCGCGATTCCCCTAATAACGAAATACGAGTTCTCAACATCCAATTAAATGATACCATTCTATAACTGTCAGTTCCGCATCCGGTTTTAGGACTGTAATGAAAATCGGTGAACTTATTAAATTTCCTCTTTCACGCGTCCGGAGTCTGGATTCAAGATCCGGAGTTTTCGTAGTTGTTAATTAGCTGGTTGTTAAGGCCGGGATACACGCCGAGTAAAAACCCGGATTTTTTTTGTATTTTTATAAGAAGAAAATATCACTACATTACAGTAAATATCTTTTCACAATTACTGAACCTTTTATTCAAAAGTAATAATTGATTACTGCTTCAATTTAGCGATTTTCACGAGTCCGTAAATTATTAGAGTTTTGAATAATTTACTAAAGCCAACAAAAGATTATATCAAAACAATTCTTCTTTTTTCTAGTCTATGTTTATTTGAGTTGCCTTAGGAACATAATGCAATTGTAACTTTCTAAGCTTCTATGAATTTAATTCTATGTACAATGACAACATTTAAAGCAGTTTCATATTGATCCTGCGTCAAAAAATAAAAAAAACATTGAAACACCAATTAGGTAATACCTGTAGGTGGTGCATGTATCACTCTAACCTTAAAACTAATCATAATTTAATATCTACTAAACTTTACTAAAATATTAATAACACACATAATCTAACCTTCTGCAAAACCTGACTACAACCGGAATTCGAAATTAATTAACTGATTATCCGGTTGCTAATCCCTAAGGTGTGACCACGGCTTTACATTTCAGCGGTTCGGAACTTATTCAGAGTGAAATTGCCTTTATTATTATTAATGGAAATACTTTGATAACTATCGCCCGACCACACCAGACAAACAAACTTAACAACTTTGGTGGGCAACTTCCGGAAATTCGCTAGTTATTTTTGTTGAGTAAGAAAAAAGTGTTTTGGAGGACTGTGCTTGGTTTAGTTTTGGTAACATACTAGTGTTTTCCCGCGACTTCGTCCGCACAAATTATACAGGGTCCTTCTTAATACGCTGACACTTTTTAAGGGGATGTTCAGACCATCAAACTGAACAACTTTTTCTATGGGACCAACATCGAAATCGCGTAAAAAAAATCTGCTGTCCCATACATTTGGCGCGAGTAGGTTTGCAGTTTTCTATGGAAGAGCTGTTTTTTTTTTCGCGATTTCGATGTTGGTCCCATAGATAAAGTTGTTCAGTTTGATAGTCTGATCATCCCCTTAAAAAAGTGTCAGCATATTAAGAAGGACCCTATATACCAGATTTTAAGTCAGATCATAAGCTATCAAACCAAAAAAGTTTCATCAAAATCGGTTCAGTAGTTTTTGCGTGATGCGCGAACAAAAAAACAAACAAACACACAAACAAACAGAAAAACAGACAGACCAAATTTCTAAAAAAGGTTGATTTCGAGTCAGGGATACCTAAAAATCATATCGTAATATTTTTTTTGTAAATATCTTTAATGTACAGACACACTTCAGTTACTGTTTTATAATAGTTTAGACTTACGCTTCTAGTCTTTCGGAATGATCTAAAACTTTACTAAAATTATATTTTTAGCGTTGTAGTATGGTTTTAGTGTTCACTCTTATAAAATTCTAGTACTTAACAATATTTTTTATTGATATTTATAATAGTGAACACTTGTTGAAAAATTATTTATTTGATTCTTTACAATAGGTTTTAGTGTTCACTCTTATAAAATTAAATCAACAATATTTTTATAGAATTTTATGAGGGTGAAATTTTTTTGAAAAATTGTTTTTTTGACTCTTAGCTGTTACCCGCCACCTTATTTGCGTGAAATGTGTTTTTCATACTATTATACCGATTTTATATTTAACAAACGTTAAAAGCTAATCATGCTACAAAAAAAAAAACGCTGTGGAAGTAAAATTGTAGTTGTAGCAAAGTTACTGATCACTCTGATGGGATATTGGTCGTGATTTTATTTACCTACTTATATCACGTTTCATCAAACAGAAACATAAACTGTTCTACTTTGTTAATATCCCATTAAAATAGTTCGTAACAAAATATTACAACTCTAGTATAATATTTTGGCAGAAAACAGATTTGCAACTTTGTAATAACTAACTAGTTACAATGTTACATTGTAACAGAATATGCAAATATTTTTCGGAATTAACTTAAAGTTTATATTTATTTGTGAATTAAATACAAGTGAAAATGTTGCTGATTCTCCTAGTATGTCAACATGAAAATAATTTATTCAATATACGAAATTAAAGTCCACTTCATCATCATCATCATCTCAGCCGATGGACCTCCCCCTTTTATATGGCATCCCCCTTTTATATGCGAGAATGTAAAACTCAAGAATCCCTAATACAGACCAAAACAAAAACTGTAAAAACAAAAAAGTAAATTGTAGCAATCCACAATATTTCCATTAACGTAAAGGCGGCATCAGACTTCATCCCTCTGGTACAGTAAAGCCGGAATGGCGGGAATTAACGCAAGCGACCCCTGGAGTGTGATATCACCTTAATATACCAACCAATTAAAAAGTCTCCCGGCAAAACTCTTGTGGTAACGTCGTAAGGACGACAATAGCTTGAATACGGAGACTATGCGCAAGGTCGGAAATGTAATGTCCCAAATAAACCATGTTACATGACATTTAAAGTAGTTTTGTTATGCAAATGTTATGCGCAGCGAATTTTCAGTATAGAGGTGAGAATTCTTTATTACAATGTTCGGATATCCGGAAGATCCGGATATTTTATATTCATGGTTTTTCTTATAATTTCGGTTTTATTTTGAGTTCCGCCGTGTTTCGAATGGCGCATTAAGCAGTTGTTCCTCCTTCGGAAAATCATCCGGACCCCTGCTTCTATACCTTTTATGGAGCTTCTTAAATCAAGGCAGAGAGTCGTGGACGTGGTATTATAATAATCTAACAGCTAGCAACAACAACTATCATATTGTTTGCGTCGAAATAACATCAAAAATCAATTAACTCAACTACCTACTCCGAGAACACTGATTTTCGCAAACATGAAATCAACAAAAAATCTGCTGTTCCACACTAAACTGCAATCCTATTCGACTCAAATGTATGAACATCCGTTTTTTTTTGCAATTTCAGTAAAATTTGTTGAGTTTGATGGTCTAACTAACCCCTTAAATGTTTTCATGCATCTTTTCGTGGCATCTTGCTTGCCTATAATTTTTTTTTCAAATTTGGGTTCGATACCTACGGTGCGGTTCTGTTTTCTCTATTAAGGCTAGGTACATTACGTACCTAACGGTGTATTAGTGATTTCCGGATAGATTCGTATAAAATCCGGGTTTGTGTCAACCCTATTTTTCGACAATGGAGTGAGGATTTGTAATGTCGGTGTTGTAACGTGTCTATTAATGAACGTAATTCATTGTTTTTTAAATTCATTGTTTGACTATTTGTCAATATTTTGTACGAGCAGATTACACAGTTATATTGACATTAAATAAGCATTGAAATAGATAAGTACCTCGACCATAATACCTTTTGGTGTGGTCAGAAAAAAGTGCTACAACTATCATATCAAGTATATTTGAGGCTCTTTTAGCATATTCAAGCTTCAAGGTAGAATAACAGTAGTAAAAATTGATACGTGGTTTTTGCTGAAATAACACAATTCTGAAATGAATATCCTAGTACTTCGGATATCCCTTTGTCGCTTCATTAGTACAAAACAACACTCAGGCTATGCAATCTTATTGGTTAATATTTCTCCGATCCGCCTCGCTCCGCATCAGTGGACAGCTTGCACAGGCACCCTCATGCTCTTATGTATGTGTACCTATAAAATTATTATAAAGAATCATGACCACTTCCCATACATTCGTTTACCTGTCAATTTTTCTTTGATTTAGTTGAAGTAATTACAGTACTATGTGGTTGATGTATACAATAAAATATTGATATAGAAAAACTAAAGGTTAATTCCATTTACATTGGTAGTAATTTGATTTAATTTGGTAGTGAGGAATAAAAGTAATATCGAAAAAAAAACTGAGATTATTTGACAGGTAAAAAGTGGACATCATTCTTTGTCATCCCTCGTGAATTTAACTGTAAGCATATTTCTGCTGTTCTTTTCATTCGGTTTTGATTTTGTAAACTTAAAATGTTTTTTTTTTGTTACAGTACAAGAAAGTATAAAACCAGTGGAGAGTCAGAATGGAAATCCAAAGGCAACGAGATACACAACTACATCAACGTAAGTATTATTTTTAACTCATCATCATCAACAACTTAGCCGAAGACGCCATGGAACATATTCTTTGTGACCGTGATGTCTTGGCGGCAAAACGCATGTGCCTCCTCGGAGATGGATACCCAAAACCGGGAGATCTTAGGTTTCTTCCCCTCAATGGTATTGCCTCCTTCATTGACCATGTATTCGAAGGGTGAGGAGAGCAAAAAGTATTGGGGCCATCACAAAAGATCCCACTGGGTCAAAGTGTTGCTGGCCTGCCAGCCCCCACAACAAGATAAGATAAGATAGCCGAAGACGCGTCCACTGCCGTAATAACCGGTCTTTCGACTCTATCGGCAATACAATGTGAGCAATTTATTTTTAACTATTTGACATAATTATGACCAGCAGTGAGACGTTGCCATGTACCAATGAGTTTTCTAACTTATTTATGTACCGCAACACCGACTGCTCTCAAACGGTGAGAGAAAACATATCTGATTAGAAAGAAGAAACTAATCAGTCTTTTTCAGCAATTTGTCATAATAAATATTTTTCTACTTCAGTTTAGCAATTCTTTTGGCTATATCAGCTACTCTAGTTCAATTGGCGGGGCACATTGCTCGCAGAACCGATGGCCGATGTGGCCGAAAAGTTCTCGAGTGGCGGCCGCGTACCGCATAAGCGCAGCGTAGGCAGGCCCACAAGGTGGACCGACGACCTGGTGAAGGCCTATATCCAGCAGTGGACGTCCATCGGATGAGATGATGATGTTAATGATTTTTCCAATTTGTTCACCTTCCTAAATTGACCACCTAGGCATTAGTTACTCTGTCTCCCATTTCGTCCATTTTATAATTATGTATACTACTTCTACTACTATATTTCTACTAAGAGCTCGGTGGCGCGTTGCGGAGATGTATGGACTCTCAATCATGAGGTCCGTGTTCGAATCCGCACGGACAACATGCCACGTACTCGTACCAATTAGTTTTTCTAACTTATGTACGTATTACCGACTGCTATCAAACGGTGAATGAAAATATCGTGAGGAAACCTGCATATTCTACAATTCTGATGCATATGTGAAGTCTACCAATCCGCATTGGGCACGCGTGGTGGACTAACGCCCATACACCCTCCCTGAGGGTAGGCCTGTGCCCTGCAGTGGGACATATACAAGGTGTTACAAAAATACGAATAAACATTTTTCGCGATTTCAATGTTGGTTCCATAGAAAAAGTTGTTCAGTTTGACGGTCTAAACAACCCCCTTAAGAGTTTTAAAAATGTATTCTTACTTATGTAACACCCTGTAATCCCTGTATAGGCTGTTGATGAATATACTACTTGATAATACGTCATCTTAGTCTCTTTCCTGATTCGTCCATTTTCCTAAAATGTCTATTTTACGATATTTGATTAATGTTCATGTTGATGACGTCATCTCTGATAATACCAACTAAAAGTTGAACATGATAGGTACTAAAGTAGTTATAACCTTTGAAACTAATTTCGTACATAATTTTCCTGTCAAATTTTGGAAACGGGTAAAACTTTGAGGTCAAAATAATCAACAGAATTAATTTGATACAGTCTTGGAATTAGAATTTGAACCTTAATTGCCTGGAAGCAAAATAATATACACGGTGTAAACTGAACATCCCTTTATGTGGTGCTTCAGACCATCAAACTGAAACACTTTTACTATGGGACAAACATTGAAATCGAAAAAAAAATCGGCTGTTTCGTACATTTTGGTCGATTGACATCGAATGGCAGCAGAATTTTTTTCGTTATTCCGACTTTGGTCTGATAGTAAAAGTTGTTCAGTTTGATGGTCTTATAACCAGATAACCACTCCCTTTAAAATTTTACACCCTGTATAATCTGAGTGACAATGTCCAAGAAATTTGTTTATAAAATGCAAAAACAAAATCCTCCAAAAGTATAAAATACTTAATTAGCATCCTTTTAAACTAAGGTTCTAGGTACCCATCAAACTGTAAAATTTTTAGTATGGGAGCAAACAGATCGGAGCAAAAAAAAATCTACTGTTCCAATCTAAACTGCAATGCCTATCCTCGACTCAAATGTATGCAACGGCAGATTTTTTTTATTCCAATCGGTTTGCTCCCATAGTATAAGTCGTTCAGTTTGATGGGTAGACTCTTAGTTTAAAGGGATGCTAATGATATCAATTTCACCCTGTACAATTTTTTAACCACCCTCCATCTTAAGGGTTGAACTACACATGGCCGCACGCGATCGCATTTTTCCGTCGCTCCATCTTTTTCTGCCACTCAGGAACGTCATTTGCTAGAGCATATAAGATAGATGGAACGCGGGAGTTGCGTTGTGGGTCTGCTATTGGGCGGTCGCTTGTCGGTTGTCCCATTCCCGGCCTACAGCGGAATTCCAGTGGTGGCTCAGGATATTGTTCTTTTATAAGAACAACCCTTGAAGTCACCAAAATATCAATATAACCGTACAACGTCAAGCACTTTTACTACAAAAACTCGACATTGGCAAAATCATCTACACCAAGATGGATGCCATAACCTTAAAAATAGAATAGAATAGACGGAACGCGATCGCACGCGGCGTGCTGTTCCGTGCTGTTCCGTTCCGTCTATCTTATATGCTCTAGCAAATGACGTTCCTGAGTGACAGAAAAGGATGGAGCGACGGAAAAATGCGATCGCGTGCGGCCATGTGTAGTTCAACCCTTAAACCAGGATCAACAGCGACAAAAACTAACCATACTAGCCAACGATAGAACTAGAAAAGACAAACATCCTGTAGTAGAAAACTGGACCTTGAACCAAAGTACACAAGACACAAAACAACGAAATAAACTGTCAGCAAACAAAATAAATAAATCTGACGGCACTGTCATTTGTTCATGACATCAATTTCAAACTTCCACACAAAGTTTTGTCCCTATGTCACATGTCTGAAACACGCATACTGTGATGCTGGATGTGCTATGAAATTACAAGTGCGCTCTAACTCAAATTGTTTCGTTACACGAATAAGGGCTTGTTTTACCACTTTTGGATAAGTTCTTGTTAGCTTATCTGACTGCTCGTTTGACATGTCTTGTATGAAAAATAAGTCATTATATGACACTATATTACAAATAAGCTACCAAGAACTTATACAGAAGTGGTGAAACAGGCCTTAAGAGTTTTTGAAAATATTAAACGGTTGCAACTAGCACCAATAGCTCTAATTGGAAGTACAAAAAATTCACGTGATGTGAAAAACCTAATGACCCGTCCAAATCATAAGCATATAATATTATGCTCTCGACTATATTTCTCCGTGCCGTGTTGGTCTAGTGGCGAGTAACTTTGCCTGCCGTGCAGGAGGTGATGGTTCGATCCCCGTCCAGACTGACTCGTACCAATGAGTTTTTCGGAATTTATGTACGATTTGTTACACCACTGGCTTTTCGGTGAAGGGAAACATCGTGAGGAAACCTGCATCCTACTTCAATTTCGAGGCATGTATACCCACTGTCCATTATAAGTGGCGACGGGCTCACTCCCCGTCACACTGGACAGAGTTTCGGTACTACTGGTGAAACGTGGATGTTCTGAGGTTTCAGAATATCTCTGACTACCCGCTCGGGGAATATAGTCGTGAGCATAAATCGTCCCATCCAAATCATTTAGTTTATTAAGAGGTTTTCCTGTGAAAAAATAGTGACGTCAACTTTATCGACTAGGCTCTTCCAGTCGCTCTATTTCAACATTTACAACCCAGTACCTACTTGTCAAGTTGTGACATTTTGCAAAAAGTAATTTATTATTTGAATGCGCGTGTATTTAGAGCTTGTTTCGCGAACTTTTGGTAATAACATATTATGAACACAGTTTGACATTTCCTGCATTTAAACTTAGTACATTTGACTTTAAAATACACGGAGGAAAATATTTAGTCGCCTACTATAATTAATGAACAGCTCATTAAAATCCTCCATTAAATCTCTTGCTAGCTTTTACTACGTCAACAAGACAAAAAGTGACAGCAATGTCTGAGATTTAATGGAGGATTAACTGTAATGAGCGTTTCTGCAACATAAAAAGATAATTCATTTGTAATAGACATTTCTGGAAAAGTAATAAGTAAGTAGAATTCTAATTTTAAGTAAAGTAGGTATGCTTTCTGTAATTATATTTTCACCTCACAAGCTCGGAAAGATTCGGTTTATCATTCGAAATCTGAGTGCAAAAGTGCATTTTATCCGCTAGCGTGGAAAAAGTTTTTAAAATTCGAATCTTTCTATTCAATATTTGTCTATACTGCCAGTCCAGATAAAAAGATAGTAAAAACCATACGTGCGAGAAAGACAAAAAGATTATGTTTATGTTGCTAACTTGACGAACTTTGCATACTTACATTCGTGCATATTATTGTCTTCTCTTTTTCGCGTATAAGTTTGTCCTTCACTATAATTAATTTGAGTGGAAAAAAAGAGATTATACCTAAATTATAATCTCTTTGAGTAACAATATCTCTTGTCTTCTCTTTTACACGTATAGATTTGTCCTTATTTGCATTTGCATATAATTATTTTCCCAGTGTTGGATAAAAATATCGTTTAAAATAATATTTAAAATGCTTTTTAATAATTAATTCATCTTGTTTACCTATGAGAAGTTATTTCTTTACATTTCTTGAATTATTTGCGCAGTGTCTCGGTACACACCGGGATATTTTTTATGGTGATCAATTTTTTTTCAATCAAACTGCTACACGTGACCGCAGTGAGACAGTGATTAATTAAATACAAGAGTACTATATCGCCGCAATAGAATGGGACAACGTCATGAAGCGCGAAGTTTCTGATAATGATCTAAAGTCAGTGCTTGCATCTAACATTTTCCTCGCTGTTGTGAGGTGAAAAGTTGTGTGTTTCGCTCGGCTGCAAAATTATTCTGCGTCTCGTACCTTTGAAACCTTCGATACGCTCAGGATTCAATACAAGTACTCGCGCCAAAAAACAACTTTGCAGCCTAGCATAACATATAACTATTTTTGTTGTTTGTCCGTCAAGTTAACAAAGTTAATAATTTTAGTAACTACTAGAGTTTACCCACGATTTCGAACGTTGTTACCAGATTTTAAGTCAAATCATAAGCTATCAAACAAATAAAGTTTAATCAAAATGGGTTTAGTAGTTTTTGCGTGATGATGTTACAAACAAACAAACAGACAGACAGAAATTCTAAAAAAGGTGTACTTGGAGTGAGTGAGGAGATGCCGTGGTGGTCCAGTGGCGAGTAACCTTGCCTGCCGTGCAGGAGGCGATGGTTCGATCCCCGTCCAGGCCGACTTGTACCAATGAGTTTTTCGGAATTTATGTACGATTTGTAACACCACTGGCTTTTCGGTGAAGGAAAACATCGTGAGGAAACCTGCATGCTTCAATTTCGAGGCATGTATTGTACCCACTGTCCATTATAAGTGGCGACGGGCTCACCCCCCGTCACACTGGACAGAATTTCGGTACTACTGGTGAAACGTGGATGTTCTGAGGTTTCAGGATATCTCTGACTACCCCCTCGGGGAATATAGTCGTGAGCATATGCTTGGAGTCATGTATACTTTAAAGCCATATACCACCAACCACTACCACCTACCACTATACCATCTTTTAATATCTTCACTAATATTAAAATGAGAAAATATTAGATTTTTTGTTTGTTTGTATTGAATAGGCTCCGAATCTATTACCGCAATTTTACTCGACCTAAATCATTGACCTCTAATAAGACATCAATGACCTAAATGCAATGGAATAGCAGATTTTTTATCGCGATTTCGACGTTGGTCTACATTTTTCGACTACCTACCCCGAAAATGGTTTCGAGCAAATGATAATTTATTTATTATTTATTTTTAATGACATTTAAACTATAGACTGCTAAGTTATTGCTACTATCCCAAAGCAGTTTACACTACGCTAGTACTCTATTGCTTACTCTACTTATGTAAACCTTCCTTAAACAAATTGAACTTACCCCGTTCTATCCGGATCAATCCGGTTCCAACTCGGCACAAACCAGTTTAGACTAGTTATTACCGCTAAGCTTTATCCTGTTTTTCATTCCATTTGGTAGCGAGACTTAAGAGATGAGTAAATTCTTAGGGATTTAGAGTAAACTACTTGAGTAGAAGCTCAAGTATTGGCACTGTATAAAATTTGGTAACGAAAAAAGTAAAAACTTTAAACCGGCGGAGAAAAACTCGTAAGTACTTTTATACAGGAAGTTAGTAAAGATTTTTGCATTATTTTTAAAGCATGATTCTTTAAATAACTTTCCAAAGGAAACTTTAGGAAATTCACATAAAAAATCAACTTTTCATACAAACGTTCGACTAGCTAATTGCTTTAAGTATGGCAAGGCCAATTTTTTTTTACTCAAGAAAATCTTATTTATTAATTTTACAAACTTGCGTTGACGTGAAAATTTTAGTCTTAAAAATCTTAAGGCTCAATTCCCACTGGCGCAGAGTCGAAGAGTTGCGACACGGTTCACGTTTTTCAACTGTTCTAAATTCATCTCTATTTCTCTAATAATACGGTACGAATTTGTGTTGCGAAAATTTGAAAACGCTCAGCGACGCACTTCTGCGCGCGAAGGCGCGCGTCTTCGCCTGCAAGGGTCGCACGGGTTCGCGCGTCACCGCGCGTTTGCCGCGCGCAGACATCGGACGAAGCACAGAGCCAAACTGCGTGACCACTGAGCAAGTAATCACTACGTTTTAAGAGACGGTACTGAACTGAATCCTCTACGTTACCCGGACGCGCCGATTCGCGCGTCGACGAGCGCATTCACGCGTCAACGGGGCGAATTATTTCGCGTCGCGTCGCATCGACTCTGCGCCAGTGGGAATTGAGCCTAACATTTTGAACAATTAAAAAAAAACTACTCATTTTCGTTATACCAAAATAATTTGAAACTAATTTGAAAGCGAATGTTAAAAAATTTGTCTTAAAAAAAAGCACGAAACAAGTTAACTTAATACAAACTGTCGCATCACCGCAATTTTGAAACTGTCCATTTTAATTTCACGTTAAATCCGCACGAAACTATGAAATATGTAGTTCCGGTGCTTCCGGTCTACTGGACAGATTAAAACAGAAGTTTTTATGTTTTTTTTTGTCATTTTTAACAACGGACCCGTTTGGCATTCTGCCTGGCACTTAAAGTTCTGGTCTGTAGGTTACGTTGTTGCCAAAGATATTTTTTTCAAAAAGAAAGTGTACTTAACACTTTCTAAGAATTTAGGATAGAGAACATTTGGATAAATATGCAAAAAAATGCGGATAAATATCCGAAGATGTTTCTTTAACAAATATACAGAACTTTTTTGATATAATGCCGGAACAAACAAAAACATACTTACACAACACTTAGGTACTTGTGAGCCAGAATGCTAAGTATATTACTTTTTGGGTATCCCTGACTCTAAATTATTTAGAAATGTTGTCTGTCTGTTTGTTTGTTTGTTTGTTCGCGCATCACGCAATAACTACTGAAACGATTTCGATGAATCTTTTGTTGTTTGATAGCTTATGATCTGACTTAAAATCTGGTATATTATTTATGCGGACGAAGTCGCGGGTAAACACTAGTAGTATATAAAATGGTATGACATAATACCCCCAGAGAAAAAAAAAAGAGTAGGTACCTAACTATAATTACTAACTTGGTTACCTAACAAATACCAAGAATTATAGTTTAAGAGAACATGTTTTACTTATATCTAGCAAAGACCTAACTCTACTATAATTAATAGTTGTCCCATATATAACAATATTCTATAAACATAATAAAGTGACTAGATATTTTTCTCCATAATTATACCTAAATTTTATGTATTTCCTTCACTCAATAACATAAAAAAATGCAGGTTTACTCATACTCAAACTCAAGTCTGTCCAAAATTAACACCAAAAAGTCTCCATGAGATTTAAATAACAAACAATGTTTAATCAAAAATATCCGTTGAAATATCCGTTTTGAAACGTTAAATCCTATTTACATAACCTTTGACGTGCCAACCCACGTCATAGTGGAAACAATTAAAACATTAAATGCGAGCAGAAAGTCGACAACGAAAATAAATTCTGCATTATTGCAGATTTTGTAGGATTAAACCGAGTAAAGAGACGTAGGAGGAGTGACATTGCGGGAATTACGACCCGACACGTTTTAAATTAAACTTTGTGGCCAATGCAACGGATATTTTTACGGATATTTTATTTTTACTATAGTTACGTTGTTATTGTTTTCGTTTACACTTATCAGTATTATTTTGTTTTTTATATTCCTTCTTGTTTTCCCCAATACTGAATCAAACAAAACATTTGATACGTAACTTTGTCTCCAAAATGTTTAAGCTCAATCAGGACTCTAAAATATCATCATCATCTATGTGCGTTCACACACGATTACGCACTGACGGAGCGGCAGATGTCAGGCCATAGAACCACACCCGGTGAGACAATTCTTTCCTTCACAAATGACGGACTGACGTCTGCCGCTGCGTCAATGCATCATCGTGTGTGAACGCACACTAAGCCGATAAATGTCCACTGCTGGACATATGCCTTCCCCAAGGATCGCCACAACGACCGGTCCTGCGCTGCCCTCGTCCAACGGATTCCCGCCGCCTTTACCAGGTCGTCGCCTACCCGCACTGTGCTTTCCGGCACGTGGTCGCCACTCGAGAACTCTTCGGCCTTATCAGCTATCGGTTCTGCGAGCAATGTTGCCCCATTGCCACTTTAGCAATTCTTTGGGCTATGTCAGCTACTCTGGTTCTTCTGCGGATCTCTTCGACTCTGACTCGATCCCGTAGGGAAGCTCCGAGCATAGCTATAGCTACTTTCAGTCTAAAATATAATAAACTAATAATGAAAATATGCAGGCAGCACACACAAAAGATATAATCGGATTTGGTCTAAAATATAAAAGTGCCGGCCAAAAAAAATAATGCGATATTCTTTTAGGACTTGTCCGACTAGACGTATATTATAACACCAAAACTCCATTCCATCCTTCATTCATCATCATCATTCATTCAGTCCGTTGTCCTTGATTTTATTTGGGTTCGATAAATATAAAGTTATATTTTAACATTTTTAACTGTCTTTGTTTCCATGCGAGTAGCATGCAAGCTTCTCTGGTAGTTCACGAAGCATGTAATCGTTTGTCTCTTTGATAATAAATTAATTTGTTCAGATTAACATTGCATGTTTCTACAATTACATTACATAGACATGCACTCAAATTGTATTTATGTAAGTAAAAAGATACCCGAGACCACCCCGAAAGGAATTGAGGTCGTGAGTATGCAAAAATGAAGCAATTTCATATACAGAGTGTAATAAGTTATGGACAGTTTCTTTACTTTAAAGGGTGATTATACACCACAAATTTTTAATTAGTAATGAAACATTAAGGGTGCATTCAGATCGTGAATCTGAACAACTTCCTCTTAGGAACATGGGTCGAAACACGAGAAAAAAAGCAACTTTGCAAACCTAGCATAACAAATAACTATTAAATGCTTATTAATTATTAAAGTTCCATGTAAAACGTTGTTCACTATCATAAGAACAATCACTTAAAGTAACTGTATCTTACTACACCCTGTACATAATAACAATGTCTAGAAGTCTACTCAAAAATGGCAACCAAAAATAGCTTCCCCAGTACATCAACATTAAAAAAGACAATCTTTTGTTTCCGCCAACTAAATTTCAACTTTACCCTTTCACTTACAAGGTCTAAAAGCGTTCCCTATTACTTCTAACAGGGAAAGAATTTGAACCTAAAGTCAGTGTTAAGTGTAGTACTAATTTCAGCTCTCTCCTTTTGCCAACAGGGTTCATTTTAAGGCGGCAGCCGACGACGACTATGCAGACTTCACTTGTGAAGCAAGACATGAGGCTTTGCAAAGAGATTCTCCTATGCGAAGCACTGTGCAACTTAGCGTTTTATGTGAGTACCTTTCTGTTTTTCTTTGTTAAAGTTTGAACTTTAAATTCATTGTGTTTGGAGTCAATTTACATAACTGTGATAAGTTTCAGTTGGTGATGAAAATAGGTTTAAAATTAAATGTGATACATAATTAATCAGGGTACTTCAGACTACAAACTGAACAACTTTTACTATGATGGAATGGATCAAAATCGAAATCGCGAGATAAGATTGTTGTGTCATATAGGGTCCTTCTTAATATGCTGACAGTTTTTTAAGAGGATGATCTGTCCATCAAACTGAAAAATTTTCCCTATGGGAACAATGTCGAAATCTCGAAAAAAAATCAGTTGTTCCATACTAAACTGTAATTCTACTCGACGCAAATGACTATGGGACAGTTGATTTTTTTTTAGCGATTTCATTTTTTTTCCTATTGAAAAAGTTGTTCAGATTGAAGGTCTGGTCATCCCCTTACAAAACTGTCAGCATATATTAAGAAAGACCGTGTATAGGACTTGAGACTTACACCGAAATCACGAAAAAAACATTTCGGTCAAGTTGGTTTCCAGTTTTGTATTGAACAGCAGATATTTTTTCGCTATTTTCTTTTACTTATAGATTCGTAGAGAGCATTTCTGCTCGTATTTTCAGAATACGCTGACACATCTTCAGTAGGTCGCAATACTCAATTATTTTCCTACCCGCACCCAACAATGGCTTAGTTTATTTATCTATGATATATCCCAAATTGCGTGTCATAAACACAACATGAAAATAATATAAAAATAACACTGGGATCACACGTCATCAATTCTAACTCTGCGGGAGACTGAACCTAATTTGATGGTAACAAAATAACTATCCATCCGGGAGACGTAAATATATTTTAGTATCTCTTATTAGGAATATAACGATGGTTTATTCTGTTATTTTTGTTGGTTGGCGCCTTTTTAGGTGGGGTCGAAATTGAGACTAGGTTAGGCGCGGCTGAAAGAAGAAAGCAAGGTGTGGTGATAGAATGAGAAAGATCCATTGATAAATCTTGTAACAGAACTAGATAAACAATCAATGGTCCAAAAATTGTGGGCCAAAAGAGCTGAGCTCTTTTGCTGACTGACAGTAAACATACCAAATACGAAAGTGCCACTCAATGTCACCCAACAGCATGCATACTTGACTTGTTTGGGTTATTGTGTCAATTCGGGCAAAAATTCGCTAAGAATTTACATGAGGCTTGGAGTGAATTGGAGGAGGTGTACTCGGTTGCAGCATACCCGGCCACCACACGGTGAGGGGTGAAGAGATGTTGACGATAGTCTGAAGGAATTCGGTATGTCAAGTTTTTTTTTGGAGGGCTGAATCGAATAGCATTTCGATATAATTGTCTCAATAATCATATTTTCTATGTCAGAGATTTTAAAATGAAAGGATTACAGATATTTTTAATAAAATAACGTCGTTTTTTGGTCCGTCCAGTGACGTCACTGGAATACCTGTAAACTCCTTGGTAAACATAAAATCAACTTAAAATAACCAGCACTTAAAAAAAAAAATACATTCACAATGTCAGAATTTGACATTTGATGTTGCCGTAGCTGTTTCCAGCATAGAGTTAGAAAGAGGAGGCAGGTTTAATTTTTTAAAGTATACTAGCATGTAGTTTTTCTCCACGGAGTTCGAATTATTTTCTCTCCACCATTTTTGCACTTAGAGATTACAGATCAAAATAATTTAAAAATTAAATTTATATTGATAAACTCAATGAATCGCAATAAAAATAAAATAGAAGTCTTAAAATTATGTCTTCTATCCGTAAAAAATATAAAAATGGAGACCAAAAAAAACTTGACATACCGAATTAGTCGTCTCTTTCGACACCAGTCTGGGCTGGTACTATTCAAAGCTAAAAACGACACGTGCATAAGCTTGTCTTACAAATAAATAATTTCATTCATTCATTCTTTTTTTTTTACTAGCCCATCTAGGTTTGCTCTTGACCTCAATCTAGTCCTCAGGACAAAGATGGGGTCGAAGATGTAGCGAGCTTACCCAAAATGGCATTGGCACTCCTGCACACCGACGGAACGCAGCAAGCTGTCATTTCATTCTTTCATTCATTCATTCAAGATTTAAATAGCCAATATGGGTCAAAAGAACTTCGCTGATGAGTGCCAGTTTGTTTAGATTATACATGTAAACCTTTATTATAGTAAAAATATACAAAATGTTACTGAACAAAAATATCTACCCACGCCAAATATAAACAATTAAATTTCAATCTAAAAAATACTTTAATTGGCTCATTAACAACGAACAGGGAATCAAGTAAAGCCAAATTAATAATTAACGATTGTTCAATTCGAAATGTGACGAAATTTCTGAATATACTGCTCTTAAAATGGCAAAAATGTTTAATCAGTAGGTAAGTGAAGCAATTGTTAAGAAGCAAATACCTTCGATTTTCCTTTGAAAATTTTCTTAGACACGTGTTAGGCAAAGTGTTTCTTGAATTGACGACTGTAATAATTTGAAAGGTTTATTAAGATTATTGATTTCGAAAAGAGAAAAGAGCTTCAGTGGTGCATTGTGGAGAGGTATTGACACTAAATCGAAACCGCATACATAAGGCTTTCCATTCTTATGTCCGTAATACCGACTGCTCTCAAACGGTGAAGGAAAACATCGTGAGGAAACCAGCATTCGCTGAAGAAGAAATTCTGATGCGTATGTGAAGTCTACCAATCCACATTGGGCACACGTGGTGGACTGATGCCCATAAACCTTCACTGGGGATAGGCCTGTGCTCTGCAGTGGGATTTATACATAGGGTCTTTCTTATTATGCTAACGATTTTTAAAGGGATGTTCTGACCCCTTTTGAGCGAAGTTCCTAAAATGCACCAGACCATCAAACGAACAGATTTCTTTATGGGACCAACTTCAAAACGGGAAAAAAAAATGACTCTACCCTGATCACCAGGAAATATGTTTTTCGCGATTTCGATGATAGTGCCATAGAGAAAGTCATTTATTATGATGGACTGATCATCTCCTTAAAAAAACCGTTCGCATACTACAGTACAACTGTATGACTATAGGCTGATGATGATGAATGTGTCTGCAAACCGGAAGGCGTAACGTGGATTGGCCCCCCATAAGATTGACCAACGACTTGGTGAAGGTGGCGGGAATCCGTTGGATGAGGGCAACGGCAAAGCAGGAACGATAGCAATACAGGACCTCAGTTGTCGATACCTACCATACCAAACGAAAATTCTTCAAAAACAACCAACCAAATTGCCTTTGGAAGCTATAAAGTCAATAGCCAGGGTAAACATTGAGGATCGTTTAAATGGCAAATTAATAATTCATGTAGAGACCGTGGCCTGGCCGAGCTCTCGTGTCAGTTGGGCCTGCGTAATGACTCTTACTGTTTGCTTTAACCGATTTCAGTTGAGAGAGGTACCGTTTTACTAGGGGTTAAGTACGATTTCATACAATGTAGCAAGATCAGTCGAAGTCGACAGAAGCCTTGCTTGAACTAGCATCATTATTATTTTATTTATGGACCTACCATTCTTTTTGCGATTTTTATTTTGGCTCCATATTACTGCTCAGTTTTATGGTCTGAAAAGCTCCCAAAAATGTTTAACGCATTTTATTTTACATCCTGTATAAAATTATGTAAACCTGGCGTACCTACAGGTTTGTAGGAAAGTTAATTGGGGGATAAAGAATAGGAAATTACGTAATAAAATGTATTAAGGCATAGCATTATGCTCATGACTATCTTCCCAAGGGTTAGTCAAAGATATTCTGAAACTCTAGAATATCCTCGTTTCACTAGTAGTACCGAAAAGTATTTAGTTTCTGAAATTTTGTCTGTTTGATTGTGCTCACATTACTGAACTAATCAGAATGGTGTTTTCAAAGAAGCATACTGCAAAGCATACATATTTGTGAAACATTAACTAGTCTATACAGGGTGTAAGTGACAGCCTAGCAAATACTGAAACCGTGAACTCAGACAATAAAACTGAACAACTATCACTATAGGCTTTTTTCAGAAAACGCGAAAAAAATCAGCTGTCCCATACATTTGGGTCGGGTAGGTACAGCAGTTTTGTATGGGACAACTGATTTTTTTTTCGCGTTTCCTGAGGAAAGCCTTTAGTGATAGTTGTTCAGTTTGATGGTCTGAGTTCACTGTTTCAGTATTTGCTAGGCTGTCACTTACACCCTGTATAGGGTGTAATCTTAAACGCGTTACGTACTTTAAGGGGTGCTTCAGACCAGCAGTCATAGACTCTGCTCACCACCTTGAGATTATTATTGTTGCATGGGCTATTGCAAGCAAGAACCGTTATGTAGCACTGCGACCATTGCTAGTCTATTGTGTTCGCCCCAAGTTAAGCACACCCATATTTTACACCCTTCGTATCGGAAAGACTCCGAAAGACCTATAAGCGAAATAAAATAAAATTAAAAAGCATTTATTTGTCTCTTATTACAGTTATTACTGACGAAACGACCTATTATCAAATCGATCTAAAAGCAAAACGACCTATTAGAAAAACGTCCTAAATGCAAAATGTCTTATTAGCAACATGACCTAGTAGCAAATGGGCCTAATTTCAAAAGGGCATGTTGGCACAAGCAAATGAACATGAAATAGTAAATTATGCACCAAGGGGATAAAGCTATGTCTTTCTTCACTAGCATATTGAATCCCGAGCGTAGCCAAGGTCTCCCGTGCGGAGCGTAGGGAGCGAACTATTTTTTTTTTCGTTCTCAGGTATGCAGATTTCCTCACGATGTTTTCCTTCACCGTCGAGCTAGTGATAATGATAAATATAACCGTACATAAATTCCGTAGAAGTTGGTACAGGCCATCATCGCTCATTAAATAATTGCACCATGAGATAATAGTGTGAGCATAATATCATCTACTTCTTTACAAACTACAATCACCTCACTAAAACAACCCAAAACGAAGCACCCACAAAAAAGGCATCATTTTCATTAATGTCCGAATGCTTTTTACATTCACGTGAAACACTTAACCCCACTTAGAAGAAAGTCGGGTAACAGACATGATAAGTAGGGATGAGTGAATAGCTTAAGATAAGGGCCCCCCTAACATTACTAATGGTTACCTATTCGGATGATGTGTGGACACCCTTTTTTATAGGCTTTATGATCTGACAGCTAGAATTCACATTTTGGGACACTTTTTTGTATATTTATTAAAAGATAAATTTCGGTTTTCACGTAACCTACAACATGGGTACAAATATATCTAAACTATTATAAAACTGTAACTGAAGTGTGTCTGTACATTGAAGATATTTACAAAAAAAAGATTACGATATGGTTTTTAGGTATCCCTGACTCGAAATCAACCTTTTTTTTAGCAAAGTTTTTTGGTCTGTCTGTTTGTTTGTTTATTTGTTTGTTTGTTCGCGCATCACGCAAAAACTACTAAACCGATTTCGATGAAACTTTTTTTGTTCATAAGCTATGATCTAACTTAAAATCTGGTATATAATTTGTGCGGAGGAAGTCGCGGGTAAACACTAGTTTTATTTAAATGTGTTAAATTGTGTTATGAAATATCAAAGCAACAAAATCTAGTCCAAAACATTAATATTTACTTAAGGTATCGAAATAACAAGGTATATTATTTGAACAATAGCGTATTTGCTATCAAATGTAAATAGTACAAACTAAGTTAACCCAATTTGGAATTGCTAGAAAAGCCAGTTCGAATTATATTTCGTAGAAATAGGTAACTTCAATTTCATAAAACTGTATTTCAGATATTAACTAGCTTTTCTTGCGACTTTGATCGCGCTGAACTGAAATAATGTTGAAAACTTTAAATTAGCATTTTTAATCGAGTGAATTGATTGCGATGACATCTGGATTAAGTTATAGGGAGGTAAAGGATACAATATAATTAAACCGTACAAATTGATTTTTCTCGATAAAACTTCCGTATTTGTACCATAATCCATTATTTTTTTCTTGCTGTCTAGTTAATTTATTTTTGTATTTGATGTAAATAAAGTATAAGCTTTTCATTTAAACAATACAATACGATACAATACAATACAAAAAAATATATAATTCTCTTACGTAATATAATGCTATAAGATCATCCTTCTGAATTAGCTTCTTCTTCTTATCGTATCTACTTCAAATTTTGAACTAAGTCGCTAAATGGGTAGATCAACTATTTTCTATCCATACCTAGTCCCAGTCATCTACATTTTTCTCAATGTTCAGGCTTAGGCTCAAGATCAGGTTTTGCTTGCCCCAAAATTTAATGTTTGTTAAATAACTAAGGATTGCATTTATTAAACACACACACGGTTTTGCAAAATTACTTGAATTTTACTTGAATTTTGGCGGTTGTCCGATGGACGCTTTATTTCGTTGTCCCCACGCTTTTTGGTCTATCGGACAACCGCTAAAAACTTCTAGTAGTTCAACACAGATGGTGCAATGCACATGTGTGTAGAAGAATCATATCATTAGATACAATATCTATCTTACAAAATTAATGAATGTCAAGAAAAAAGGAATAAAAACTTTTTTTTATACAGTACCGCTTAGATTATCAAGATAGACAGTCAAAGCTAAGAAAGCGTCGAAAAAAATAGGAACCAGTACTGGTTCCAAAACCCTATACATATACACGCACACATACATAATTAGTATGGCGCCTCACGCACACCAACCTAAGAAAGTTAGCCCCTTTTGTTTTATACGGAACAAGTGTGAGGCTCATTCTAGACATATACTTTTTCTAAGCAGTACCGTGAGGACAAAAAATAGTTGATCTACCCAAATAGTACCTTGAAGTGGGTAACCGATATTGCAGCGTCACTAGCGGTCATGAGCTCCTCCTGCGTGCAGGTGTTAGGGCACGCAGGGCACGATGAGAGATGGGCCATGGTTTGTGGAGCTCCACACAAGCAACTCACATTTTGCGCATCCGAGAATCCCCATCTGACGATGTCGTCCCTACGGCGACCGACCTGGGTTCGAAGTCGGTTTAACGACTTCCAGGTCGCCCAAGGCAAGACATGTTCAGGCGGGAGGCTCTCAGACGGCGGCACAAATGGAGTTGGGACGGACACTTTTTGTCGCCAAAGACTACGCTATGCACGCTATGTATGTAGCTTAGAAAAAGTATATGTCTCGAATTAGCCTCACACTTGTTCCGTATAAAACAAAAGGGGCTAACTTTCTTAGGTTGGTGTGCGTGAGGCGCCATACTAATTATGTATGTGTGCGTGTGTATGTATAGGGTTTTGGAACCAGTACTGGTTCCTATTTTTTTCGACGCTTTCGTAGCTTTGACTTCTTCTTCTTCTATCTTGATAATCTAAGGTATGTAGTATGTTTGTGGGGCTCCACACAAGCAACTCACATTTTGCGCATCCGAGAATGACCTGACCATGTTAAATTTGCTGAAAAACGATTGAACTATAAAAGAAGAGAGAGAGAGAGAGAGAGAGACAGAAAGCGAGCAAGCGAGGTTGAGAATCTTTTCCATACAAAACTGCCCTTATCCTGAAGATATCACAAATCATTGTCGTAATATTTAGTTTTTAATTTGTTTGACATTTTATTTATCGAATACCACCGCAGACCTTCTAAAAACAAATTCTAAATTTGAAATTCGAAAATGGCGTCGTTTTCATTACTAGCAGTGCCCTCTCTCGGTCTAATGAATTATTAATTTCACCGTTCGATTGAGTGCGTTTGACTCGACGTTTGTTTGAAATTAAATAGGATTTTGGGGACGGATTTTAGGGAATTTTGGGGGTAGATTTATACGGGCCGCTAGGTGTTATTTACACAAGAGAATGGAGGGGGATTTTACACCGGGAAGTGCCTTAATGTAGTCTAAATTATAGCCTGTAGGGTCCCACTGGATGGCTAAGGTCTCACGAATAATGGAGGGAGTGGGCTATAGTCCATATACTTCACCACGCGGGCACGGTCCGGATTGGTGGAGGCAATTTGTGGTCAACTTGCAGTCAGAGAATCAGTCAATTTAATAGGCTTCTAGGAGAATAGTTAACAACACCGCCATCTGACGGAACTATCCGGAACTAACTGCTTAACGTGCCTTCCGAAACTTGTATAAATAGGCCTCCATTTCACCGTCACAAAATCATTGTATCTGTTAACCCCACTAAGATTAGGAATAAAATAATACACGGTGTAACAAAACACCCTAGTAATACTTGAGGGGTACTTTAGACCTTCAAACTGAACAACTTTCAGTATGGAGCGCCAACATCGAAGTCGAGAAATAAAAAATCTGCTGTCCCATACATTTTATTACAGCCTGTATAGCTATAAAACCAAATAAAATAACATTTCAAAAGCAACGATGTGTACAAACGAAATTATATCAAAACCTCAACCACTAAATAGCTCAGTGTGACGCACAGGGTGTTTTGTTCACGTGGTGGGCGGGGGTTGCAAAATTACATCGGCCTGTATAATTACTGTACGAGCTTTGTTTTCTTTGCCCCTATGCTCGATTTACGCAGTAGTGATGGGAACATGTTTTATTGCCGATATCGATATTTGTGCAAAGATACTTTGAAACAATTTTGTTGCTATTTATTTCCAGTACGAAAATGTTTTTTATGACATTTGCTGCAAAGTATTTTGAAGACTTAAATTTGAATTCATACAACCACCATCCTGCCGGGCTCACTCCCTGTCACTCTGGACGGAGTTTTCAGTTCGTTTTCGGTGAAACGTGGATGTTCTAAGGTTTCAGAATATCTCTGACTACCCGCTCGGGGAATATAGTCGTGAACATATGCATATGCTACAACCACCATATAATGTCTATTGTTGTTGTAATGAATTCCATTATAATTTTTGTTTATTTTTCATTGAACTGTTAATAACATTCTTAATAAAGTACGCATCATAAAACGCACCTGCCTCAAAGGATACTGTAGTGTCAATATTGTTGTATTTTATTGCACCCTGCTACCATCTCGGAAAATATACACTTTTTTTTCGATTTTATCGATAAAACGTTCATCGACTTTGTCGCATCACTATAGGGTTTCAAAATTCACACAGGAGGCTAACATATAACAAAACATGGAGATGTTAAGAATACAATACTGATAGGATCAAAACAGCGCGGTCTGCGGTACCGATCACCGCGTTCGCTCTTCTTTTATTAAACGATTTAGGTTTCGGTATACGAAGGATACCAACAGGTCCCTATTCATAACGCCGTCCATCCATCCTAGCTTTTAAGGGATTTATCTATTAACCGTAATAAGCGAAAAGACATTTTCACAAAATATTGTTTTGGTTTTGCCTTCGATCAACAATATCCAACTAGATAACGCGTCAGCGCTCAAAACATGTCCCGGCAAATAACGCCTCACTATTGGAGTGAGGTCTTATTTTGAGTTAGTTGCGTTCGAACAAAGCCAACGTAAGCACGTCTCGCAATGCCGCAGTGTTCATTTTTTTAAATTACTAGGAATTATGGTTGCTTTGAGGTCGAAATTATAATGTATTCGGACTGTTTTCTCGGTTCGTTAACAAAAAATGTTGTATATTCACGAGGAAAGAATTTCTCTTTGATTTTGTATGCGACCCGTTATCTAGTTGTATATTGTTGATCGAAGGGTTTTGCTTAAAATCAATAAAAATAAGGGTACAAAAAACGTATTTTTTTCGACGTTCGAAGAATAAAAAAAACGTATCGTTTTCGTTTTGTTTTTGTTTTTGCCCGATTGTAAAAAGGGCAATAACAAGCATCTTACTTGGTGTGATTATGGAGCATACTCCAAAGTTAAAAAAACATACCGGCCAAGTGTGTGCCGGGCTCGCGCTAACGATCCAGAAGGAAACAATGGTTTTAAAATATTTTTTGTAGCGACTAATAAGGTACCAGACACGGAGGCATTTATTGTACCCACTATCCATTACAAGTGGCGACGGGCTCACTCCCCGTCACACTGGACAAGTTTCGGTACTACTAGTGAAACGTGGATCTTCAGAGTTTTCAGAATCTCTGACTACCCCCTCGGGGAACATAGTCGTGACCATTTGATTATGCTTATAATACGGTAACGAAAAAAAACTGAAATCAAGTGGCGACGGGCTCACTCCCCGTCACACTGGACAGGTTTCGGTACTACTAGTGAAACGTGGATCTTCAGAGTTTTCAGAATCTCTGATTACCACCTCGGGGAACATAGTCGTGACCATTTGATTATGCTTATAATAAAATAACGAAAAAAAACGGAAATTGCATAGCATTTGCTCACGACTATATTCCCCGAGGGGGTAGTCAGAGATATTCTGAAACCTCAGAACATCCACGTTTCACCAGTAGTACCGAAATTCTATCCAGTGTGACAGGGGGTGAGCCCGTCGCCACTTATAATGGACAGTGGGTACAATACACGCCTCGAAATTGAAGAATGCAGGTTTCCTCACGATGTTTTCCTTTATGGAGGTGCTACTTGGAAATGGTCCTCCATTGAAAAGGGAAGATCTTACACCAGGCTTAGTGTGAAGCCTGGGGACCGGCCGTGGTCCAACAGTTCTTAGTTGGACCTTGTATATATATCGAATCTCTGTGATTATTTCTCTTGCGCGATTTATGTCTCGCATTCGATTGTGAACCTTATTTGTAGTAGGTTACGAGTAACGTATTTACGATGAACGTTGTCTTTGTATGGAGCATATTTCTGAGAGCGACGGTATCGCCATCTGTTAGCTTCTTTGCTACAACTTGTGAGTGTTGACATCGATGGTAAGTCCCCACAGTGCTTTGACGGGGATCGAACCATGGCCTCCTGCACGGCAGGGAAGGTTACTCGCCACTGGGCCAACGGTAAATTGAACATTGTGAAATCTTCAAGTCTTAATAATAAGATCCCAAAACATTCATCTCAAAATTTTCCTCGAAACGATTTCACCAACATTACCTTTTGTCTTTCTTTTGTATAAAAATGTTTCCTTTTATAAATAGATAAGGATTTTTAATGAACTCTTGTGTCTTTATCTTTTGAACGTAAATTTTAATGTAAGAATTTCTTTCATGTGGATAAATTGTTTTGCTTTCAACTTGATTTGAATGTCAATATTCTACTCACGGACCTGAAAAAAAGACGGACGTAATCTCGTCTAATCACGAGTGAAGCACCCATTTCTTTTGTGTGCGTGCTGTCACGCGGTACATAATGGTGACGGATGTAGGACCTGCGCCTAGAGCTAGTGCATCTGTGTTAGTGTAGGTCCCTTGTAGAACAAACGAAAATGTTGGACCTTGCATGCTTCACATCTTTTTAGTGTCACATTACGTCCTTCTTTTTTTCAGGTCCGTGATTCTACTGAGTTTTTTCTGAAACGATGTTTAAAATATCAGAGTACCTTCTAAGCCATGTGGTGTCCGATTTCGAATAACACCAACCTAAGTCAGTAAGTGGTGTTGTAAGAGGGTACTAATTTCTTCCGGCGTCTCACATATCTTTGACCTTGACGCCCAAACCGTGCGGCTGCCGGTTATAGCCACTGCATCTGATCGCATCGGTCGGTCAAAAAGGTGGAGAGACAACATGGATGCCTTTTTGAAGAGTTTGCCATATAGGTCGACCAGAATCACATAGCACAAAAAAACGAAAAAAAAAATAGAGATTCACGAATCACGTGGTAGTGTCAAACTATCTAGTCAAATTAGGCCCTGTATATACTCCGATTTTTTGCAGTGATAAAAACGCAAAGTGATTTTATCGCTTCACTAACAATTAACAGGTGTTTATATCGATTCAAACTCATGATTGTAGCGATGCACATACGATATGTGTGTATAGATGCACATACGCGTGTGCGTTGTGGACTTGTGGCAAACGCTGTCGACGAATAATTGATCCAATATTAAGAAAGTTTTGCATCGTGGCTGTATCGCGTTTGCATCTATGCTTTATCGCGTTTGCATCGATGCTGCATCGCGACTCAATCGATGCTTTGTGTAAAGGGCCCTAATCTTATTACCCCAGTGTTGTTTACTCTAAAATTTATTTCCCTATTTGCCATCAGATTCTGGTACATCTATAGTTGCACATAATAGTGAGGTTTGGAGAGTAAAAGGGGAGGCTTTTCCCAGCAGTGGGACATTGAACAGGCTACGTTAAAAAAAATTGTTCTTTGTTACACCATGTAGTCGTGATTTATTTATAGAACCTATGAATCTATTAAACGGTCTTTTGCGAAGTAACTGCTGGTACGTAATAAAAATCTCAAAAGCTTAATAACTAAGTATTTAAACTTATATGGAGTTTGATGTTTTAAATAACAAAAGTTAGGGAACATAAACAATCAACTCGCTAAAGAGTGGAACGTAACCCAACATAACACAGTGTCTTGATTGTCCTTCTGTCACACCGTCACATAAATAAACTCAATAAAGAGAATCGGAAACGAAATTAATAATCATTCGTTCGTACATCGTTATTTGTATATTCATTCTGACCTGTAAACTTAATTTCTGCGGTTTACAAGACTGTTGAGTTTATGTTGAATGTTTGGAAATTATGTTATTGTTTAATCATACATCATATTTTCAAGCAGATTAAATATAAAGATTCTGACCACCCTGTGAGAGATTACACTGGGAGTAAAATAAAAGGGAGTGCTTCAGAACATCAAACTGAACAACTTTTACTATAGAGCCAAAAAAGTTGTATCGAAAAAATAATCGGTTGTTCCATAAAAAACGTCAGTAATATAAAGGCTACTTGACCCAAATGTATGAAGCAGCAGATTTTTTTCCCCGATTTTGATGTTGATGAAGTGGTTCGGAAACACAAAAATGTTAATGTTGTTTTGTTTGATGGTCTGAACCACCCTTTTCATTATGTAACACATTTAATTTTACACCCTGTATAGTCAAGTATTTATATTTGTAAGTATACAGTGTTTGCATGAATAGAAAAGCAACATCTTCGTCGGTTGAAGTCTAGATATTATATGAAATAAACAAAAGAAACTGGTAAAGGAAAAATAATGACTACATGCATTTCTCTCATAACCACGACGCGTAAAATGTCGACACATTTTCCCCTATAATTAAATTAAATGAAAACCAAGTAACATCCAAATATAACACACTTAACACAAAACACTGCGACCTAAATTCCTACACTCAAAAACAAACATAAACAAACGTCTCGCACAGAAATTCGCTCGGAAACTAAATTACGTGGCGGTGTGACAGGCTGACGTGTTCGTTCTTAGAACAAAATTCGTAAGCTCCTTGTTACAATGAGAGTTTAATTACGAGGTACGATGTTCGGTATTTAGGAAATTGTAGTACATACTCGCGACTATGTTCTTTGTCAGAGATTATTATAAAAATCGGGCCTATATGTTTATACAGGGTGTCCATTAATTGGGGTTTTTGGTGGCGGCTGAACGATTCCCCACAGCGGTGTGGTAGGCTCCGCAAGGAGCCGCCTGGCTCGCGACCACCCTCCTGCCGGAGTCTGGCGCTAAGCAGTTTTCTGTGATCCGTCAGTGTGCAGGAGTGCCAGTGCCATTCTGGGAAAGTTCGCTACATCTTCGACCCCATCTTTGTCCTGAGGACTAGATTGAGGTCAAGAGCAAACCCATCTATACTAAAGAAAACTGCATTTCTGATAAATCTCACGCGAGATTTGGGGAGAGGGAGGGGTGGTTATGTCGCCTTCTGAACGGCAGGCAAGGTTACTCGCTACTGGACCACCACGACTACCCAGCTATTGGCTATGTGCACTAGAGCCTCTAGCCGTATCGGACCGCTGTGAATTATTTCAAGTAACATGTTAGTTGAGGTAGTCATATCTGCCGAAGAACTGACATGCGCGAACTGGTAGGCGTAGTGTGGGACGCCCTGCTGCCCGCTGGACAGACGACCTAAAAAAAGTAGTGGGGAGCGACTGGATGAGGAAGGCCGAGGACAGAGTTTTGTGGCGCGCCTTGGGAGAGGCCTATGTTCAGCAGTGGACGATGATAGGCTGATGATGATGATGATGATGTTAGTTAAAAGTTTGTTATTTTTATAATAAAATAATGTAAAAACTAATGAAATTTTGCTAGAATCCACGAATTTGCAGAGCCAATTTCCTTACAAACTTTTATCCCGGTTTTCACACCTTTGGAGATAAAATTTCATAAAACCCTTTTTAGTTAGCACCTAAGTGCGTTCACACACGATGACGCACTGACGGAGCAGCAAACGTCAGTGCGTCATTTGTGAAGCAAGGAGTTGTATGAAACCGCACGTAGAAGCACACACGGTGACGCATTGACGCACTGGGTGTGGTTCTATGGACTGACATCTGCCGCTCCGTCAGTGCGTCATCGTGTGTGAACGCACTAAGATGCCAGTAAAAACTGCCATGCCAAATTTTAAGTTTGTAGTCTAAGTGGAGATTTCTCGTTGGGTTAGTGTGTGGATTTGCATAGATTCAAGCACAGCTAGTCCGACAAAAGTACACATTTCTGCCACCCCGGGCGCTGCGATCGATTTGTCAGTTCCCGTCCACAGACTTAAAAGAAGAACCAGACGTAATCTCGTCTAATCATGAGTGAAGCACCCATTTCTTTTGTGTGCGTCCTGTCACGCGGTACATAAGGTGACGGGTTGTAGCACCTGCGCCTAGAGTGCATCAGTGTGAGTGTAGGTCCCTTGTACAACATACGAGATTGTATTACCTTGCATGCTTCACATCTTTTTAGTGCAATATTCTGTCCGTATTTCTTTCAAGTCCGTGTTCCCATCACCACTTCGCACATAGCCAATAGGTACTACGGCTATACTAAAAATGTACCCTATATAAAACAGAAACTATTAAATGGGTCACCAACCAAATTACATCGTAAGACTTGCATCGTACCCAAAATCCTTTACAAAGGACAAGTAATGGATAATAATAATAAAACCGACGGACCATGATAAGTGAGGGATCCGTAGCTTTTTTATTAAGTTTCACTTTGACTAAGTGGAACCCTTTGATAACATTTTGTAGTAAAAATATTATTTCTTTCGTTTTTTTTTCGGAGAGAATTTTTTACTCGACTGCCCGAAAGTTATTTTTGTTAAAGAAATATTATGACAACGTTAGACAAAAATGGAAATAGAAATATTGTACTCACAAGTACAACCCAACCCAATTCTGAGGGTCAGATTCGAATCCGCATGGATGACATGCCATGTACCAATGAGTTTTTCTAACTTATGTACGTGATACCGACTGCTCTCAAACGGTAAAGGAAAACATTGTGAGGAAACCTGCATACGCTGAAGAAGAAATTCTGATGCGTATGTGAAGTCTACCAATCCGCATTGGGAACGCCTGGTGGACTAACGCCCATACACCCTCCCTGAGGGTAGGCCTGTGCCCTGCAGTAGGATGTATATAAATACAAATACAAATACATAATTGTTTATTGTGACACACAGGTAAAAATATGATATTACAATGGTAAAATGTCGCTCTGTGGCCTACCAAAAGGCATACAAAATATATTGGTATTGAAAAACCAAAAAACCAGAAAAACCAAATGAGATTTTTACGAAATATTATGATATTATTATCTATAGGCTGTGATGATGATGATGACTCAAAACTACAATTCCAATGTGCCCATTGTCAATTGGTAGACTTCACCATACTCATCGGAATTTCTTATTCAGCCTAATCTATGTAGGTTTCCTCACTATGTTTTCCTTCACCGTTTGAGAGCAGACGGTTTTACGATACATACATTGGTTGGTACATGACACCTCATAATTTACTGTCCTCCACAACACGACTCCGATGCTCTGGGCCTCATTTAATAAACATGACAATTGTAATTCACAATGACAATTCAGGTTACATGGCTGATAATTTTAGGCTCTTTACTACCTACTGCATGTTAAGCGTCATTAGTAACCAGCAAAGAACCGTGAATTCGGTATCACAGACTTAAAAGAAGTTCGGTATAATTATGAAGTTTTTTATGGTCTTCATTTTATATTTTTTACGGATAGAAATAGAAGACATAATTTTAAGATTTGACGACGAGTGACGTCACTCGTCGGACCGAAAAACGACGTTATTTTATAAAAAATATCTGTATTATTCCTTTCATTTTAAAATCTCTGACATAGAGAATATTGTTATTGAGACGATTATCTCGATACGGATTTCGAAAAAAAATTGACATACCGAATTGTCATTGTAAATTACAATTGTCACGTTTAATAAACAGGGCCGTATCTTGTCGACCAGTCGTATCTTGTCAGAAAATCAAAGGAGGTAGGATTAGCGAATACTTCACCGACAAGAGCGTAGCTCTTAAATAAGATTATGAGGAGTTTCGTGGTTTACATCCACATAAACAATGTACAAGGAATCAAAAAAGTTTGTCTTCATTCGGTGAAACAAAGACGTACACTAATCAAGAAGTATCGACACTTAAGCCTATGTAATTTAGAACGTTAGCGATTCAATCGCGAGGCGGCTTCTCTGTACTCCTAAGTACGGAATTAATTGAATAAACAAAATGATAAATGTTATTTCATTTAGTTATTTAAGTACGGTTGCATGAATCTTGAGACTCAATCACAAAGTGGCAGTTCGGTTTCACACACGCAAACACTCCACTTCTTTTGAAAGTTTTATTTCTTCACTAGTGTTTTCCCGCGACTTCGTCCGCACAAATTATATACCAGATTTTAAGTCAGATCATAAGCTATCAAACAAAAAAAGTTTCATCAAAATCGGTTTAGTAATTTTTGCGTGATGTGCCAACAAACTAACAATTTTGTCAATAGATGGCGCTGCACGTTTTTAAATCGCGCTATCGAATGTTATTTGAATTTATATGAAGAGAACCGCTACTTTTTTATTCCTCATGATTTTACGGTTTTATAATAGTTAAGATAAACGGAGAATGCAAAAACTCTACTACTTTTATAGACATTTTCGTGATACGGATATGTAACATTCTAAAATAGCACTCCTGGGCCTGTACCTACGTTCTATGAATTTTATGTACGGCTGTATTTGTCAGTATCACTAGCTCTGTGGTGAATGAATACGAGTATGTCGAGAGGAAAACCATACCAAAGTATTGAAAAGTCGTTGATAAAATATTGTGAAGGCAAATCTATCGGACTAGACTATACTGAAAGCAGTGCAGTTCTATGCCGTTCCAGCTGCCATGCCTGATTAAAAGTTATCGTTACTGTTTGATTACTGTATTGTGATATAAAGGTTAATGAACTTAAGTAGGCAATTTTCTTGTACATTCGCTCGGAAAAACATTTAGTCTTTCCTTTGTGGTGAAAACCTTTACGAAAAAATTATGTGATGAGATTTTTTTTTTAATTGACGGGAAGAGGCTTTGTTTAAATAGCTTTCGGGGTTTTTCTTTTGAAGAAAAGGGTTTTGCGTTTTCTACTTGAGGCCCCCGGCATGAGTTGGGCTCTGAACAAATTTAGATTGGAGACGCGAGTTTTTTGTAAGTTGAAGTCTAATATTCAGATTTGAGATGTCAACAAAAAATTTCGAAGAAAAAAAAAGTCTTTGGCTAGAAGAAAGTGTGCGTACATTTAGGATCCTTCTTCAAATGCTGACACTTTTTAAGGAGATTATCAGACCGTCAAACCGAACAACTTTCTCTATGGGACCAACATCGAAATCTAATCTAAACTATAGTTATAATTACCTTTATTTGTGAATAAAACTTGGCACATCTAAACTATTATAAAACTGTAACTGAAGTGTTACGATATGGTTTTTAGGTATTCCTGACTCGAAATCAACCTTTTTTAGAAATTTTGTCTGTCTGTTTGTTTGTGTGTTTGTTTGTTTGTTCGCGCTTCACGCAAAAACTGCCGAACCGATTTTGATGAAACTTTTTTTGTTTGATAGCTTATAGGTCTGACTTAAAATCTGGTATATAATTTGTGAGGACGATGTCGCGAATAAAAGCATCTATCCCATACATTTAGCAAAATCACGGCCCTGTTTCTCTTAAAGAAACGGAGGTATACTTCAAAAAATTATAATAACGATGCTTTCGACCACTTCTAACTTTTATTATTCCGTGGTAGAAACCTTCAGGGTCATTTACCTTGTAGGTTATAACCTTTAGAAAGGTCATGTCGTGAACCTTACAAGTAGTATGTGAGTATTTCGTAGGCTTTACAATGTTTAGAGATACTAGAGCGTGTGATAACATCGCATTAAATGTTCCGTAAATAAAGCAAATAACTTCATGGCTCTATTATACAGAGTGTTAGGGTACAGTTGCATCATGAAACTGAACAACTTTCCCAAAGGAACTAAAAGAAATACATACATACATATATACATATTCTCACGCCTGTCTCCCACTGGGGTAGGCATAAACAACGGAACGCCACTTGCTACGATCCTGACAAACCTCCCTAGCTTCCTCCACATTCATTAGGTACTTTATTTAGTTACTTGTCCGGTGGCTGGAAAAAGTACACGGGTATGCGACCCCGGAATCCTCGAGCTAATATTGTTATATTCCCTGTCCTTCTCCGTAGCAATAGTATCCCTCCCCCCTCTTTCCCTACACCCCCCTTAAATAACCCTAATCCCACTATCCCTGCGCCAATTCAAGGTTGCCGTGCCGATGAATGCGTGGCTAGGGGCGAGCCTAGTCTCAAGCGTGCCACCCTTGGGTCCAGGTGACTCCCAAGGACTAAAAGCCTTAGCCTTATCCTGGTATGCGGGGCTCTATCAGGATCAACAGAATACTTCCCTAGCTACTCGTGGGTCTTCAATGAGTCAACATAAAAATAAAAGAAATACACAAATAAAAAATCTGTTTTTCATACAAACGAAAAACTCGATCAGCTAGCATTTAGTATGGAAATTCCGAAACATGTTTTGCTAATTTCCCATTGGAAATTTGATCAATATTATAGGTATTATGGTTTACCCTAACACCATCTTCTTTTTGCTGCTTATACAGAAAAATGTTTAAAATACATGAAAATACGTCATCTTTGTGACGATTTTCTATCGTGTGAAGTAATTCCAATCGAATTACTTCTTGTTAATATTGCTGTGCCCTTTCAGGATTCATGTACCCACTTTAGCTACTTCTTGTGTCGCACAATGTCCTTCAGCGTGACGAAAATTACTGCTGAAATCTACCAAAATCTACCAGCCCTGTTTCAAATTCTACTTAAATTCTACCAAATAATATTTATGTCGTTACAGATGGTTAAAATTTAATATAAAACACGTTTTTGAACAAAATATTATCAATTTTATCTAAATCATCTCATCATTACACATCGTCCGTTAAAATGAAAAGTGACACAAATCAAAATTTTCAGATTTATGTTTTTTTGCAAAAATGAGTATAAAAGTCGATATATTTTAATGTGGAAAAGTGTCGATGGGCAATTTCACGTTAAACTCACGAGAAATCGCAAGTGTCACTTTTCCATTCTATGGTTATCTGCCGTCTCGTATATAGAAAACTGACATTTTGTCAGTTTTGCCCGAGTCTCACAGGTGAACTTGCAAGCGTTTATGTGGAAAGGTGACATTATTCAAAAAAATACCACAATTAAGTGGATAATGATATTTTATTATATATAAAAAATGAAAAATTTTGAACAATGCCACCTTTCTTTCAAATTTTAACCTAGCTTTGACTAAATTTTGTATTGAAACGTGACTCATTTTGGAATATGACACTCTTCTTTATAATTCTTAGACTACAATATGATAATATTATATTGATAGGTGACCAATGTGGGAACTTTTAATTTATATTTACTTATAAAAGGATAAATTTTTGGTGAAAAGTTTGAGAAAACGGTTTTACAGGAATAAATTAACTCACAAGCAAGGCTGGTAATGGTAAACTTGTGAGTAACTTGTGTGGTTGTTGTGTATTGTAATATGATTGAAGAGTTTGATCCAGAATTCTACGCGTCTGAGACACGAAAACCAGACGCGTGAGACGTTATTGATTCTAGGGTAGAAAGTGTGGAGTGCCTCCTCGAGGAAGCATAACGACAGCCCGTTAGTTCAGTCTGTAGTGAACCTATCTGCTGGGCCAAGAGGGTCGGTGGGATATACATGGAAATGCTACAATCAGGGCTCCCGGTACTGCCAGTTCTCGTTGGTTTATTGTTTAACATGGTGCTGCAACTAAGTGTAACCCGAAAGCGAAGGAAGAACGGCACTTGTCACGATCCTATACAAGAAAGGAAACAAAAAAGCTCACTTACTCCGCCCAAACAGTCTACTCTTTCAGGTTTACAAACTGTTTGCCAAGATCCTGTGCTATAGAAAGACCCTTCTAGCGAGAGGTCGTGTTTGATCTCAAGATAATGCTTGGGGAATTGCAGGAATGATCCTGAAGATTAGGTCTGCGGATGAACATGTCCAAAACTAAGATCGTGCATGACGAATCGTAACAATAATCCAACTTAATATAAAATTTAATGTAGTTAGCGAGCACGTGGATTTAGTCAAAGATTACGTCTATCACGTTTAACCTGCATTGTTTACATCCTTTGACTAAAGATCCCAGGTTTAGGAGATCGAGAGGCGTGTTCAGGTTCACGTCTGTCTGGGCGGCTTTTGAAATACTGGATAACATTTAAGAACCAGGATCGAAGTTGTGGGCAGCTGATCACAAAGTTGAAGTGAAGATGGGCAGGATACTAGTTTAGGCTGGCGGGAAGACGGCCAGTGGTCCAAGGCAGTGTCAGAGTGGTGGCCGAAGAGATATGTTTTAGTTTATATTTATTTGTTCTATCTTTTTAATTACTTAATGAAAGTTCATAAGTATGTTTTCGGTCTGTTCCCAGTTTAAAAAAACATTTTTGTTGTTGTTTTCAATTGACTACTGTTATATTTCTTTAAAAAGATTGTGCCTAGCACACATTTAGTTCTTTACCTGGGACAAATAAATCAATTTGAAACCATTAAAAGTGTTTTATGACCTTAAACTCGAATTTTTATGATAAAAATACGTGTGATTCAATGGAATATTTATATAGAAAAGTGACAAAAGGTGCAAATACGGTGTTTTTTTAAACTATTGTAACTAACTTATTAACCATCTGATTGCTTACGTAAATACGAAAAAAATGATATATTACACTTTTAGATTTCTTTTATACATTTTTGTAAATCATCAATAAACACACTCAAAAACTTTAAACGCTCGTACTGTAAAGTTTATGAATTTTGAGTAATGACAGTTTTCTTTTTAACGGACGACATGTTATTTTCGCATTTTTGTATAATTTTTATTGGTTTTCATCACTTTGTAACATGGATGCTTCAATTTTCAAATTAATATTAAATTTGGTCGTCCCTATGCAAGTTTAAATTTAGTACAGTTTTCTGTGTCTCATAAGCAGAGTCAGAAATTTTGGTAGCACTTTTAATTATGTCAAAGGGATTGCACATTTATCGACCTCCGATTGTGTCCATATACGGGTAATTTTTTATCACTGCGGATAACACCAGCATGTATTCTACTCATCAAACTGAACAACTTTCACTGTGGAGCCGTAGTAGTAGGTACTGCAGTTTTGTATAGGACAGCTGATTTTTTTTTCGCTCTTTTGAAGTTGGCTCCACAGTGAAAGTTGTTCAGTTTGATGAGTAGAATACATGCTGGTGTTATCCGCAGTGATAAAAAATTACCCGTATATGGACACAATCGGAGGTCAATGAAGCCTAAGTCAGAGGTATAGAACATAAATTATTTTTTTCGCGATTTCGATATTGGTCCCATAGAGAAAGTTGTTCAGTATGACGGTCTAAACAACCCCCTTGAATGTTTATTTGTATTTTTGTAACATCTTGTATAGGCTGATGATTATTATGATGATGTACTAGAAGTTCCGGAAAACTTGCAAACCCTGACATCGTTTTCTCAGCCATTTGTATTGCCAGCTTAGATTTTATTAGCCTGAATCCTTGCATTCTTAAATACATTAACATTTTCGAATACCCAATTTCTACTAAAATCTACTAAACAATTTTGCCCTAAATCTACCAATAAAGAAGAAATCTACTAAAAGTCGTCACACTGATGTCCTTTTGCGCAAATGTTTTTGAAGGCAATCGTTCCAGTTACTGCAAAATTAACTTTTATTCTGTGCTTAAAATATTATATCTGACGATGATTATGATGATAAAAGATTACAAACCCTTAGTTTGCTAATACCAATAATATTAAACTTATAATAATTTCATTATTCTGTTAAAAGTTTTAATTTGTTCTGTTATAATAATTTTAAGTTTTTTTAAGCCTTAGTAATACTGTGATCTAATTGGTTGGGACCCATCCTATCCTAACACCAGGGGTGATCTTTGATCAGGCACATTATAGGTCCATCACGGTACTGTACTGTTGCTGTAAATATAAATTTCGACTTACGGCTCTCAAATCCAGATGCTGTAGGAGTATTGCCACGCACAACCAAACATTCAACATTAATTTAATGTTTTAATATCTGCCTTCCGGGTAGTAGGTACCCTAAATTCGGTCGGACCTACGAACCTGCCAGGATAGGGTCGGCCGACCAGACTTTTTAGTCCTTACTAATTGGACTCTAGACCAACAGACTAGTTACGTCCTTTAATTCAACGAGGTAAAATGTTGTGTCACCAGGTAGGGTTCACTTTTTCCTTCACACCAGTAAACATGCCAGCCAAGCTGCGCCGCGCGCTGCAGCCGACCAAGTTTTTTGCAAGAAAAGTATTACCAAAAGCTATCAAATTGATTTGTTCATTAATCTTATAAGATAGGGTTGAGTGTTGTCGGCCACCGGTCTTTTTCTTTTGACAGATATGTCAAACGGGCCGTAGGTAGTGCCGACCCTTAATGATTTCACTAGGTAAACTATCCAAGAATACTGAGGTATGACTTTGGTTTCGGTAAATTGTATAAATCTAGTCGAAAAATGCAAAAAGTATAGATTTCTCCAAGGTATTTCGTCCTACTATTGCGTCTTAATTTAATTAACGATATTGCTTAACTCAGACCTTAGATCAAAGTAAAATTAATGGATAGTCCTAAAGCGCGTTAAGTTGAAGCACACGACTATGGCAATTGATCCATACAAACTAGCACAATTGTCTGTCACAACTAGGGCAATTGGGTGCCAATTTGAAGTAAACCATTCGTTTGTTTTGCCTCATTTTTCTGGTTTGAAATGTTCGCATAATCCTTTATTTTTACATTGATCTAAGACTCAGACTACGTATTCATCTTCAATCCCAATTAAATATCTCTTTCTATCCCCAGATCCACCAGGAGCGCCGTACATCGAAGGTTATGCTGAAGGAGAGACGGTCAGGCGGGGGCAGAGCCTCGAGCTGGTGTGCAGGAGTCGAGGGGGGAATCCACCAGCGCAGCTGATCTGGTACAAGAATGGGGAGCAGATCCGAATGGCTTACAGGTTAGTGTTTATTAAAATTAAATAAATAAAAAGAGTTAGTGGGATCAACTGGGACCACACACGATGACGCACTGACGGAGCAGCAGACGTCAGTCCGTCATTTGTGAAGCAAGGAGTTGTATGAAACCGCACGTTGAAGCACCACAACTCCTTGCTTCACAAATGATGGACTGACGTCTGCTGCTCCGTCAGTGCGTCGTCGTGTGTGACAGCTCTTATTATCACAAAAATAAAAAAGTACCTACCATCATGTGTAGTAGGTGTAACGGAGGAAATTAATATTAATGGCATCCTTTTGGACTTAGAGTGTAACCATCAAACTGAACACCTGTTCAAACCGTAAAAAGGGAAAAGTTTAATTATACTTTTCCTTACACCCTGTATATTAAGAGGTGATACTGATCCTTCGGTGCGCGGTATTATAACTAAACTAGTGTTTACCCGCGACTTCGTCCGCACAAATCATATACCAGATTTAAGTCAGATCATAAGCTATCAAACAAAAAAAGTCAACAATTTCTAAAAAAGGTTGATTTCGAGTATGGGATAACTAAAAACCATATACTGTAATCTTTTTTTGTAAATATCTTCAATGTACAGACATGTACCTCAGTTACTGATTTATAATAGTTTAGAATTAGAATAATATATTTTAAACGCAAGCTGCAAATGGAAGTATTGAGGTTACCTACGTTCTATCTCTCTTTAAACTCCTTATTCCATCCCGAAACATTATACTAATAGTTACCTACCTATCTTAATAGAAAGATTTAATAAAATACGTAAAATAGTTGTTGGTAGTTTTAACAAACTTTCTAACCACTCCAAAAGATAAATATTTCCAAAAATTTGCATGTTATTTCTGCTAACAAACATTGAACCCAATGACCTCTGTACAAGGACGAATTCCCATCGATTTCTTCACATTAAAAAAAGCTGAGCTTCCTTCAACTCCTGAAAATACGCTATATAACAATATCCTTCGCATCTTTGTGCCTTTTTACAGATTACAAAAAATATACCAAGTTTGAATAGAATCAAAATTCGAAGGGTTCCGTACACAATCTATACATAATAATACAATTTTAAACTAAGCGATGATGCCTGGCCACTAGGCTCATTTTTGCTTTCATACTAATTGACGGATATACTAATGAATGAAAAGTTCCCAAACAACAAATTGTATTATGAGCGAAATATTCGAAAAACATTTGACGACCCGGTTGGTGTACCTAATGGTTACCACGCCGGACTGCCAAACCTGTGTTCGAATCCCGGTTCGGTCATGGATGTTATATGTTCGTGCCGTTGTTGTATGGTTTCCATAATAAAAGCCTTTAGTGCTTAGTTTGGGATCATTACAATGTATGTGCCTGTGAGCGTTATTTATTTTATTTTTATTTATTTTATTTTAAGTGATCAGGCGGCAAAGACCCCGATAACACGGAAGATATTTGTAGAAAAAAAAAATAGGGGCAATCAGGGTATATAATGGACTACATAAAGACCATTTTTAACATTTTTGTCTGTTTGTGCACGAATCACTTAAAAACTATTGAACCGATTTGAATGGAGAAAAGTACAGGACTTAGTTCGGATTAGCATTTAGGCTTTATTTCATCGCAATTAGTTCGTTCAATCAAAAGTTATGAGTACCTATTTAAAGTCGGTGGTCTGCGCGTGAACTCGTGAGCGTTACTAGTTTTTTACTATAAAAACTTGAGAGAAGTTCGTAGTTCTCTGAATTAATCCGTATAATTGTGTACGACTAAATAGTGTGCATACCACAGGAGAGAGAACCTGGCTTCGCCTTTAGATTGCGTTTCCACAAGAGATGTGCGAGGTAGCGAGGCGGTGAGCGAGGAAACAATCCGCCAATAGCGCGCTCGCTCGATCACGTCATTGGGAAATTGAAGCACTATCATTGGCCAATTTTTTCCTTGCTCACCGCCTCGCTACCTCGCAAATCTCTGGTGGAAAATCTCCAGTGCTGCCCTCAACCGTATTTTTTGTAGTTCTAAACAATGAAAAAACATTTCCAAAAAAACAAGAATGTCAGTAATCATAGCGGTCAACAAAAATTGGTAGCGGTGGTACTATCGCGGACTTTTCCATATTTTCGCGCTTAATTTATTGTTTGGAAACTATTCATTCATTGGTCTCTTCATCAATAGGGCGGGGCTAGACAGTGCTTTTATTTTTAGTATGCAATTTTTAGTACCTATGCAAGCAAAAATGAGCCTAGTGGTGGTTAGGCGGAAAATTCACGATAGTACCTACATAGAATTGTCCAGTAAAGTCATAAATACAGTATCGATCTTATCTCAATATATCTTACCCTATAGTCCTTCTGGACACGGTTATTAACAAATGACAAATTGAACTAACGGGTTTTCTAAACCCCAGAGGAACCCTATAACACCCCCCCACCCCAGACGGTTCAGGGGATCGTATTAAGCTGGCAACAGATAGGGCGTATGTCTCCCATGATTTATGTAGGCTAACACCCAGTGTTGGGACGTAGTCGTTGGATTTGAGTTATCGATATCGATAAGAAAATGTTTATGGATGGGTGGAATTTTGAATCACATATTAGATTAAAAAAACAGTAGTTTAAATATTTTATTTCTTCATCAGTCTTAATATCTACATTTAATTAATTAATTTGCTCTGTAGTAACAAAGGCATAAACCGTCAACCTCAATACCATTTCTATTATAATCAACATTACAACAAGCTTTTTAGAAAAAGGTACTTATCGATTAATTTTACATCGAAAATCTTAAAATAAAGAGTTTTCTTACGATAAGAACCTTAAATTAAATGTACAAGTATAACAAAATAAACGTATTGAATTATGAAAGTTTATATTAAATTAACACCGATCGATGCTCTAATTAGAAAACTGTGAACATAATGGAAATGATAAAAATAAAACTAAGAAGTGAAATAGAAGAAATGAATGAAGCGAAACCAAAACAAATTGCATTACAATTATTAAAAACCTCAGCTTAGAGATTCTAAAGCAGTTCGTTTGCGAAATAACTGTATTGTTTCTAAATGAATTCTCTCACATTCATCTCATAATAAAACAATCTTATATCCAACAAAAAATTCAAAAAGGAATCAGTTAATGTCAACCTGTCTTCCCTCGATAAAAGCGACGTCAGAATATTCATCGATAACCTCTCTGTTTGTTTGCACACGTCACTTATAAAATTGTATTAAGACGTGCCTATCGGAGACGAAAGCTGATTTATGGGGCTCACTAACTGCACTTCTAGTGACGGGACATATATCGATATTAAATGTCGACAAGTGATATAGTGTTAACGAGCTGTTAGCTAATACAAATTTGTTATCTTAGTTAAGTTAAAATTATATTGTCAGTATTTTGATTGGTTACAATTTTTCATAAGGTTAGATCGTTATGTGAATTGGAAAGTATATTTTGGTTAATTATGGTGTACCAAAACCGATCATTGTTTACGTCAGAACTTTGTTTCTTCATCATCATCAGCCTATCACTGCAGACCTCCACTCACAAATAAGCTTGATATAGGTGCACACTCAGACCAAGTCGCGGGTCAGTCGATGTCAGTCGAGTTATGGAAACTTAACCTTGAGGTCCGGGTTCGACTCCGCGCACGAACTACAAACAATGTACCAATGAGTTTTTCTAACTTATGTACGTAATACCGACTGCTCTCAAACGGTGAAGGAAAACATCGTGAGGAAACCTGAAGAGTTCAAACCATACGCTGAAGAAGAAATTCCGATGCGTGTGTGAAGTCTACCAACCCACATTGGGCACGCGCGGTGGACTAACGCCAATACGTCCTCCCTGAGGGTAGGCCTGTGCCCTGCAGTGGGACGTATACAGGGTGTTTCATAAGTAAGAATATTTTTTTAAAACTCTTATGGGGGTTGTTTAGACCGTCAAACTGAACAACTTTCTCTATGGGACCAACATCGAAATCGCAAAAAAAAAAGATTTGATATCCCATACATATTTTAGCTTTGTATATTTATATCTTTGCACGCCTTCTAGGCAGAATGTATTGGATCCTTTTTTATCTGTTAATTATGTTTACTACCTACATTATTGTGTACCTACATTCTAGCAAAATAAAGAATCTGAATCTAGCTCTAGTCGATTTGTAGAGTATGGAACATCAATGTTTTTTTTCGCGATTTCGATTTTGGTCCCATAGTGAAAGTTGTTCAGTTTGATGGTCTACACCACCCCCTTAAAGGTTTATTTGTATTTTTGTAACACCTTGTATAGGCTGTGATGTTGAATATCAATGATTACATCTCTCAATTTATATTAAAAATAACGGCAAAAATTTAAATAATCCAATCGCTTAGACTCGAATTAGAGCTTTGTAACTTTCTCCCACAAAAAAAAGTGTCCAAAAAACCAACAATGAAAAACGATCCGTTTAAAAATCGAACAAAAAAAAGTAAACTTGACTGAAACAAAGATACGCTTTCAGCCATATTGAATACGAGCGACTCCGATCTGAGCAAATCGGGCTTGATAATAACAATTCAATTCCATTTTGGTTCGAATCGGGCAAACGTAGTGGAAAATAGTTTTTTTTACCCCGGCATTTGGTGACCTTGTTTGGTAACTATCGTTTTCACTGTACATGGTTTTGCGTTTCCATTTTAACTGTGTAAATCCAACTTTTTTGACTTATTCGAATGTATCTCATATATTCAAGACGGTTTCTCTTTTTGGGGTGGTCGAAAACTTTGATACAACTGTAAATATCTTTTGAATTTATATTTTACATCATCAGCCTTTATAGGTCTAACAAAATTTGATGAAACTACGAGTATTTTAAGGGGATGATTAAACAATCAAACTGAACAACTTTCTCTATGAGACCAATAACGATTTCGTGAAAAAAAAATCAGCTGTCCCATACAAAACAGCAAATACCTATAACAGCTGATTTTTTTTTCTCGATTTCGATATTGGTCCCATAGAGAAAGTTGTTCATTTTGATGGTCTGATCCTCTTAGAATAGTTTCAACTAATCCTCCTTAATGTGCTGATGATTTTTAAGGGGATATGATCAGACCATCAAACTAAACAACATTCTCTATGGGACCAAAATAGAAATCTCGAAAAAAAAAAAAACTGTTCCAATGACACTATGTGTAGAGTAGCCGGTAAACAGTGGATGAGACTAGCGTGGGACCGTTCTGGTTGGTATGGAAATTAAGAAGCCTATACCCAGAAGTGGAGTTTACCGGTCTGATGATGATGATGATACTAAACTGCAATCCCACTCGACGCAAATGGATGTTTTCTTTTTTTGCGATTTCATTGATGGTGCCATAGAAAAAGTTGTTCAGTATATTGTCTGATCAAATTAAAGATTGAAAAATTTGTCTCGGGCGGGACTTGAACCCACGCTCTTCCAAACCGGGGAAACGTGCTAACCAATTACACCACCGAGCCCACTACCCAGAGAACCAAATTTTCAATCTATTACGTCTTAAGGGGACGTGCGCGCCATCTACTGGAAGTATTACAACCAACCAACTTGCAAGTCAAGCATTATTATTGATTCGAAATAGCACAACATGGCTGTAACATGTTTATAATCAATAATATTGGTCTGATGATCCTTAATAAAATAATATCAAGTTAGCCCCTATACAGGGTGTTAGGAAAAGTATCATTAACCTTTAAACCACATACTCTATCCATCAAACTGAACAGATTTTTCTATGGGAGCAAACCTGTCAGCGCAAAAAAAAAGTCGGCTGTCCCATACTAAACTGCAATACCTACTCGACGTATGGAACAGCAGATTCTCCCCTCCGCACGTCCCCTTAAGACGTAGCAGATTGAAAATTTCGTTCTCTGGGTAGTGGGCTTGGTAGTGTAAATGGTTAGCACGTTTCCCCGGTTTGGAAGAGCGTGGGTTCAAGTCCCGCCCGAGAAATTTTTTAAAAAATTTCAATTAAATTTTCAATCTTTAATTTGAGCAGATTCTCTTTTTGTTCTGATCGTTTTGCTCCCATAGTAAACGTTTTTCAGTTTGATGGGTAGAGTATGTGGTTTAAAGGTTAACGAATAATGATACTTTTCCTTACATCCTATATGTTTTGAAATACCTAATATCGATAAACAGCACAACACTAATAAGACCAATATAAAAATCCAACCCTATTTATTATTTTCTCCCGTAAATTTTACCGTAGATTTTTCTCTTTACCTTCAGATTTCACGTTGGGTCATTACAACGAATAACATGTCAGCCACGTGAAGGGTTAAGTCGAGACAGATTCTTAACCCTATGTCAGACGAGGAATTAAAAATAAAATGATCCTTTATTTCAGACGTGACCTTTTCTCTATGTTGATCAAATAATAATGTCAAAATGATTTATTATTTTATTTATTCTATCTTTGTAGTATGATTCTATGTATATTACAAGGTGAAATTGATATCATTAGCATCCTTTTAAACTAAGAGTCTACTCATTAAACTGAACAACTTTTACTATGGGAGCAAACCAATCGGAGCTAATTTGAGTCGTGTAGGTAGCGGCGGCGGGTGCAGTTTAGTATGGGACAGCAGATTTTTTTTCGTTCCGATTGGTTTACTCCCATAGTAAAAGTTGTTCAGTTTGATGCGTAGACTCTAGTTTAAAAGAATGATAATGATATCAATTTCACCCTGTATACAACCGCATTTACTTTTAGGGTCATTAAGAGGATAGGCGGGCGGAAATGCTAATTTGGAGAATAGGTCACTTTTCCAACCGTTTACATAATTGTCCGATCCGCCCCACCCATACACCCCACCGACTAGAGTGCGAAAGAGACAACTGCAGCTAGGACCGATTTTATCTACATAAAATCGATGAAAACAGCATTTCGTATTCCCCTGTTATATATGTCATATGTCATATAGATACTATAACCAACCTTAATATTACAAGTTTAAAGTGTGAAATTGATTGCCATGCAATCTCGTTACGGTTAGCGCGCTTCATGCAAACGAAGTCTGGTAATGTTTTCAATACTAAACAATTAAATTCAATGAAAAACAATCTAGCAATTAATCTCTACGCTTGTATGCTAGCAGATTTTCATTAAAATGTATGGGAGAACTGATTTTTTTTCGCGAATTCGTTTTTGGCTCCATAGTGAAAGTTGTTCAGTTTGATGGTCTGAAGCACCCCCTTAAGTATTATTACGTTGTTTGGTTACACCCTGTTAAATAGATAAAATATGAATATTAAATAACAGACAAGAGATGCGAAACATTGTGTTACTTAAAATTTCGAGCTAAAATTGCCATTTCATTTTACCCAAAAACATCGTCAATTCAAATATTTACAAAGGAGACACGAAATATTACATCTCCAAAATGGAATTGTCTTAGAAAATTTTGTGAACACCCAAAGTTCTTACTCACGGGAAATCTTACAAGTTGTTACTTCAATCTTGATATTTCGATAATAATAAAGTTTTAAACATTCGTTTGTACTTTGTGCCCATTTAAGGCGTAATTTTGGTTAAGTTTTCTGGCCATTTTATGTTTCTAAAGCTGCGTTTTCATGTATCATTTACTTGTAAAAATAGCAATCTTATAACGATTTCTCTGTGAGTTACGAGTTCATGACCACTAGGTGTGGATGACACTATATTGTAGCACACGAGTAAATACTCTACAGAGAAAAAATGTCTAACGACCACTTTTTTTTTTCTGTGCTCTTAATGTTAGACAATTAGGTAATTAAATATAAAGAAGAAAATGAAATGTTAAAAAAATCGCTGAGAACTGCCGCACAATACAATGTCCATTTGATACTGGTTGAATATGGTAGAAGTTATACAACAAGGCCAGGGCCCCATTTAATTAACACGACAATTTACTATAACAATTATTCAGGGTGCATTCGTGGTTTGTAATGACGCTAAATATGCAGTAGTAATCACAAACCTGAAAAAAGACGGACGTAATGTGATGTTAAGCATGCAAGGTCCTACATTTTCGTTTGTTCTACAAGGGACCTACACTCACACAGATGCACCAGCTCTAGGCGCAGATCCTACAACCCGCCACCATTATGTACTGCGCGACAGTTCGTCAGCACGCACACAAATATAAATGGGTGCTTCACTCGTGATTAGACGAGATTACGTCCGTCTTTTTTCAGGTCCATTACCAAAATCATTATGTTTATATGATAGCCCTAGGATCTACAAAGTAATAAAACCTTTTCTATCGTTTTAAAAATTTCACAAACTTTCTATTTCTTCAAATTGACAAAGATAAATGGATTAATTTTCTAAAACGCCAAAGATAATGTGAGAGGGGAGAAAAGAGCAAGGTAGACATAAAATTTTATTAAAACATTTAATTTTTATCGGACATTGCCGTAGTCTGTTAATGGTACCTACAGACCTGAGGGAATTTATTGCTCCTTCCGTTTCCTTCTTGAAAGAGTACCCCTCTATTGTTTATTTATAAGTCTTTTCTAACGAAAGTGACTAGTAACTAGACCGTCTACACTCAGTTGCAGAAACGCTCATTAAAGTTAATCCTCCATAAAATCTCTTGCTTCGTTATTATACGAGCTTTTACTATGTCTATAAGACCCCGAGGTGGTAGTCAGAGATATTCTGAAACCTCAGAACATCCACGTTTCACCAGTAGTACCGAAACTCTGTCCAGTTTGACGGGGGGTGAGCCCGTCGCCACTTATACAGAAGAGACAGTGGGTACAATACACGCCTCAAAATTAAAGCATGCAGGTTTCCTCACGATGTTTTCCTTCACAGAAAAGCCAGTGGTGTTACAAATCGTACATAAATTCCGAAAAACTCATTGGTACGAGTCGGCTTGGACGGGGATCGAACCATCGCCTCCTGCATGGCAGGCAAGGTTACTCGCCACTGGACCACTACGGCTTTTAAATTACAATGTTAATTATCATCAAACGTATTCAATTTCAAAATCCTTTTGACCGGATATAAATGATGTCTAAATTAATTCTGTATTGGACAACATTAAAATTGATATCCATACCAATATGGTAAAGCTACGATATTTGGATACCAATCGTGTGGTTACCAATTGTTGGTTCAGATAGAGTAATCTATTGTTTGGTCAAATCTCATTTGGCAATACGGACAAAATTTTCCTCCTAATTACTGTCTCATAGGTAATTATTACATTCATTCAGTTCCGTAACAAAGCTAGCATCAATTTAGAACCTATAAGTTATAAGGTAGAAATTCTAATAGCCGTGGTGGTCCAGTGGCGAGAAACCTCGCCTGCCGTGCAGGAGGCGATGGTTCGATCCCCGTTTATGCTGACTCGTACCAATGAGTTTTTCGGAATTTATGTACGATTTGTAACACCACTGGCTTTTCGGTGAAGGAAAACATCGTGAGGAAACCTGCATGCTTCAATTTCGAGGCGTGTATTGTACCCACTGTCCATTATAAGTGGCGACGGGCTCACCCCCCGTCACACTGGACAGAGTTTCGGTACTATTGGTGAAACGTGGATGTTCTTCAGAATATCTCTGACTACCCCCTCGGGGAAAATAGTCGTGAGCATATGCTTATGCTATGCTAGAAATTCTAAACGCTTCATAAATTTAATAAATCGACTTTATCGATAAGAAAATTCCTAAGACTGATATTGTCATAATGTGCATACATCGATGATGTACTCAGTCTTTGAAATTTCGCATAAGAGTCGTAGGCAATAGAGTTGGGTTCATCTACGATACATCGACACTTAAAAATTAAAAAATGCTATAGCACTCGACCGAAATATATCGGCAGCAGATTTTTTTTCTCTCCGTGACCAGCTTTATGCTACGACTAGTGTTTTCCCGCGACTTCGTCCGCACATATTATACACCAGGTCATAAGCTATCAAACAAAAAGAGTTTCATCAAAATCGGTTCAGTAGTTTTTGCGTGATGCGCGAACAAACAAACAAACTAACTTGTCAATAGATGGCGCTGCATGTCATTTAAATCGCGCTATCGAGTGTTATTCGAGTTTATATGAAGTGAACCGTAACTTTTTTATTCCTCAAAATTTTTACGGTTTTTATAATAGTTAAGATGGACAATAGTTACCGCACACTGGGTAGTAAAGCCTCTAAAGCTAGTTGGAAAATCTCTCCACCACAATGACAAGACAAACTTAAGAGGATAGGCGGACTGAAATGCTAATTTGGAAAATAGGTCACTTTTAATGAATTATTGAAGGAAGAAGAAATACAAATAATTACAAAATACAAATACAAATAATTTATTAGGTTCATGATAACAATAGGCATATTCAGGTACATACAAGAAACAACAATAATACAATTTTTTACATCTTTATGTTGTTGACACTGCCAATTGAGTAGGCAATGTTTTTAACGACGGCACAGAAAACAAGTACCTACATACTTACTACTGTGACGTTATCTAACTCTTACATTTCTAAACAAAAGTCCCACAAAATTTACAGGGCAATAAACCGAAAAATATATTAAAAGGAAAACGCCGTTTTCGCTAAAACACAATACCTTTAGGGGCCTCTAGCGTCGACGGTAGTCGTAAAAATGTCGACACTCCATTGTCACATGCATGGCGCAATATATCGACTATCGATAAAAGCTATAATGGGCATCACTAACGGAAATTTTTGGAAAATTTTTAGTTTTACAGTTCCGTTGTCTACTTATTTTAAACGGTCTCACTTATTTTATCATTCTTCAAAATGTCAAGAAAATAGTGCAGATTAGATTCCTAAAGATATCATAAAAGACAACTACACCACTAGTTTTAGGGTTCCGAAGTCAACAAGGAACCCTTATAGTTTCGCCATGTCCGTCCGTCTGTCCGTCCGTCCGTCCGTCTGTCCGCGGCTTAGCTCAGAGACGCTTAGTACTATAAAGCTGTAATTTGGCATGAGTACACATATTAATCACGCCAAAAAAGTGGTAAAATAAAATTTTGAAAAATATTTTTTTTAGGGTAGGGGAGACTGGGGCTTGTTGTAACGGGGGTAAGAAGTAACAGTCAATTTTCAACGCGAATTTTTAACATATTTGATTCATGTGTAGGGTGAAAGTTCATCTTATAACGCGAGGCATTGTTTAAGTATTGATAGTTCTCCGTAGGACAGCGCAATGAGAGGTGGTGAACCCATGGTCAATTTCGGGTAGGTATTATAAAAAAATTACACAAGTAAATTTTGATTTTCATGGTCTAGATTTAATAAATATTTGATTGTTTTTAACCTAATAAAATCATAATATATCTAGCTTTTAATTTATGGTTTCGTTTTCTTCCATAGGTTAGTAGTTTTTGAGAAATTTTGACATTATGAAAATATGAGTCAGCGGGGTACGTAGTAACAAATTTTCGGGGCACGTTGTAACATAACGATATGGGTTCTAGCTACCTCAATAATCATTTAAATTCGACAGAAGCAGACGAAATCATAAATAATTTAGTGTTACATCTTGAAAACCCTAAATTGCTCAAAATAACCCCCGAAAGAGTCTTAAACAATTAATAAGTGCACAATTGAAGCTACTGTTCTCCCCCTGGTCCTTCAATCGCCTAAATAAAGCCAAAACCGAATCTACCTACCCTCTAAATCCAAGGATAATCATTCAAAAGAACTTTTCATCTTCTGTGATAAGAAAAACGCGGTCTTGTGTTAACTTTACACCGAAACATGATATGTTTTAGAGAAAACCCATAAAAAAGAGAAAAGAAAGTAAAAAAGAAGGCAAGTGTAGCAATAAAGCACAGGCTAAATCCAAATTTGGTGTATATCTATTCACAATAAATATTATTGAGCTATTTTGTTCAGGTATGTTACAAGGAGAAATGCTGTTGTTGATCATTATAAGTATACTTATAGACACTTGGATTAAAATGTTTAAATCTTTTTAGTTTTAAAAATGGTCGTTAATACTGTTTAGTTAATAAATATAAACGTATATTTTATAGAAAATAATGGCGGATTCTTAGTGTTACAACCTGCCCTGAGCCTGTTACAACTTACCCCAAAGAAGGGGCAAATTGTAACGCCTCCCATTTTTTGTTAAATGGTCTCTCACGGAGGATAGGAAGGGATTTTAAAAGATTTTCTATCTGAATATAGTGCTCAAATAGTTACTCAACATACACACTAATTCAAAATTTTGAAAATGTTTGTGGATTGGAAAATACAAGCATTTTCCCAAAAACTGTTACAACAAGCCCCAGTCTCCCCTACCTCCCCTACCCGTGAAGTGGGGATGCAATTTTTTTTTCTCGTCAATCCCATGGTGTGGGGTATCGTTTTATAGGTCTTTTAAAAATACGGTGGGTGTGGGAAAACCATTTTTCGATTTAGGGATCCGTTAGCGGAATATTAAGCTTTAAGGTGTCCCCCCCCCCTCTGCCAGCTAAACGGTTGTTTCTGGATATGTGAAAAAATTTATGGCAGTAGTGTATATAATGAAATTAAAAGGAAAACTATCACCGCTAAGTTAGCTTAACAAGTTAACGAGTAATACTCGACCAACTTAAAAAATGCACTTTTTAGACTTTATTAGCCGTCAAGCCGTAGTATAAAACAAAAAGCCCCCTTCTAAGTTCGTATATTGTGACGGGCAACTGCGCGTGGCCCGTCACGCACTTGGCCAGTTTTTTTTAACTACTAACGAAACATTAAGGGTGTATTATAGGGTGTGTAGGGTGGTCGAAAAAAAAAAAAACGTTGACCTCCCACCAAAGTGCGGATCACCCGATCGACTTACTATGGGAGGTAAAAGACAATCTCGTTTTTCGACCCATGTTACCTAGGAAAAGTTTGCCCCTTGCGGGATTCGAACCAGCATTCCTCGGATAGGTTCACTACTAGTATAGGCTAAATCTGTGATTTGAATAGAAATCATTCTTCTTCTTATCGAGTGGGCTGCAAGCCCTGGTGTCAGAGTTTATTCAAACCGCCTTACGGCCTCTGACGTGGTTTTTATGTAACGACTACTACCACCAGAGATAGTAGCCGGGACGAACAGCTTAACGTGCCATCCGAATGACGGAATCATCTTTCTTTTCAGACAATCAGGTAACTCCTCCTCCAATGCAATGCAATGCCCTAACCAACTGGGGAAAAACGCACAAAGTGACATTTCACTAGGTGCTCCCCGTGGGAATCGAACCCACGACCTCCGTGTCAAGAGCCCAATGCTCCTAACTAGAAATACAGAAATCATTTATTTCCATGATTACAGTTTTCATAGAGGTCTTGCCAGATACAGATAGAAAATTATGCGTTTTATGTCATTGTGTGTTATAAAGATAAAATAAACAAAAAACTACCAAAAAAGGCCTACTCCAAGAATCGAACACTGACCGATTTCAACTTAATCCCGCAACATCATTTATCTTTCCGTAACGTTTTTGTGACCATTGAAGACTTGATAAGGCAAAGCCTTCGATAGGTTCTCGTTGATTTCGTTATTCATTGCCCAGTTTGTACAGATGGTGGGTTCACACGATAGCCCCCTTTTTCGTTTGTTAACGGAACTATGTTTGTTTGTGAAAACAGTCGAATTGTTTTTTTTGGATGTGAGAGTAATGTATGTGCTATTTATAAGGAATGAGAGATAGGCATTGATTGTTAAGTTCTTATATAGGATAATATATACAGGGTGAAATCGATATCATTAGCATCCTTTTCAACTAAGAGTCTACCCATCAAACTGAACAACTTTTACTATGGGAACAAACAAATCGGAGCAAAAAAAAATCTGCTGTCCCATAATAAACTGCACCCGCCGCCGCTTCCTACACGACTCAATTGTATGGGACAGCAGATATTTTTTTTGCTCCGATTAGTTTGCTCTCATAGTAAAAGTTGTTCAGTTTGATGGGTAGACTCTTAGTTTAAAAGGATGCTAATGATATCAATTTCACCCTGTATATAGATCATCTTTATATTCATCATCACCCTATATACGTCCCACTGCAGGGTACAGACCTCCTCTAGGAGGGTGTTTGAGCGTTAGTCCACCACGCATGCCCAATGCGGATTGCTAGACTTCACATTATGCATCAAAATTTCTTCTTCTGCATATGCAGGTTTCCTCACAATATTTTCCTTCACCGTTTGAGAGCAGTAATACGTACATAATTTAGAAAAACTCATTGGTACGTGGCATGTTGTCCGTGGGGATTCGAACCCGGACCTCATGATTGAGAGTCCATACCTCTCAGCAACGCGCCACCGAGCTCTCGTTTTTTTATGTTATAAAAATATATAGGTTCCTTCTTAACACGCTGACACTTTTGTAAGGGAAAGAACAAGCGGTCAAACTGAAAAACTTTCTCTATGACACCAACTTCAGAATCGCGATTTCGATGTTGGTCCCACAGAGAAAATTGTTCAGTTTGATGATCTGATCATCGTCATTCGTAAAATTTATACAAGTAATTCCGCCACCTCTTCCTGGGTCACCTGGACCACGCCAATCCGCCGACCGTATTCAGAGATCCAAGCATTGGATCCAAGGCAATAATATTTATGTTTCCAGTTGTGGGGAAAAAGGTCTCGCTAGTTCCACCACGTAACTTCTGTGATAAACGCTACAACTCCCTTCCGCTCTCCTTTTATACATTGTTCCAATATGTGATTAAAATAATTTAAACGTCAAACTGTAAAATCAAGTCAAAGCTTTGAATGCGGTGACAGCAGTAAGGCAAAACTATCAGATAGAATCACAAAGGAGCGTGATCAAACGGTATTAAACTAAAGAGGGATAGACAATGGGAGCTTCCGAACAAACGTAGGAACGCGCGTGGTGCAAGTGAGAGGGCGAGAGAGGTCATTCAAAAAATGTATAATTTCATTTTTAAATTATTTTAATTTACTACTAGGTTTGGAACCATTGTCCTTGTTTCCAAGGGGGGTAGGGGAATGATCACAATCATCATCATATCAGCCGATAGACGTCCTGCTGGACATAGGCCTACCCCAAGGATCGCCACAACGACCGGTCCTGCGCTGCCCTCATCCAACGGGTTCTCGCCGCCTTCACCAGGTCGTCGGTCCACTTTGTGAAAGCTCACTGCCTACCCACTCTACGCCGTACCAGTACAACGTAGACACGACTCACGAGACAACTAGCAAGTCCCATCGGCCATAGGTTCTACGAGCAATGTGCCCCGCCCATTGCCACTTTTGTTTAGCAATTCTTTGGGCTGTGTTGGCTACTCTTAGTTCTTTTGCAAAGTTTTCTGAATATTTTTTTTTCTTTTGGTTAGAGGTTAAAGATTGAAAAATTAAGTCTCAGGCGGGATTCGAACCCACACTCTTCCGAACCGGACTGTTGCGTTTTCCTATTTTGCCACCGAGCCCTACCCAGAGAACGAAATTTGCAACCTATTGCATCTTAAGGGACGTGGCACCATCTACTGGCAGTTATTACAAACTAACCAACTCCTATGTCCAGTATTACAACTGGAATTCATACGATATATGTAGATGACACAACCTGTTCCAATTTCAAATATTATTGACTGTAAACATGTTATTGCCATGTTGTCTTGTCTTGTCTTCTTTCTGATTCGATATTACAGGAAAACTAAGAGCATATCCCTCTCCTTTGCCTTTTGGATAACTGTCAGTCTATTTATGTGGCCTTGAGTGAGCGACCAGGTCTCAGTTCCGTATGTCATCACTGACAGTACTCGCTGGTCAAAGACTTTCGTCTTGAGACACAGCGGAATCGCCGTACGAAGATTAGGTCTTGCATCTAATATGGGGTTTGGTGGATCAGAGAGAATATATCGCTAGGATAGCATCGGCCATGGAGATGGTGCCTATTTCTCTTCTCTTCTTCTATCTCTTCTTGTGGTGCCATCTCCTATCGGAGGTTGGCTATCCTTAGGGCTATGCGGACCCTGCAGACTGCAGCCCTGAACAGTGAGGTGGTGGATATCGAACCATTCACATAGGTTTCTAAGCCAGGACGTCCTTCTTCTACCAGGAATTCGTCTTCCTAAAATTTCCCCTGCAGAATAATCTGGAAAAGTTAGTATTTATCACTTCTCATAATGTCACTTATACTTAGAAAAACCGCTACTCCTTTATGACTTAGACAATTCTGTAAGACAACACTACGCAAGGAGTTGATTTTCTTTGTAAATCCACACCGGGAGAGAAATTGTACCAAATTACATTTGAGATGGGTGGCCAACATTTAATAGTTCCATTGAATTTCCTCTCTATTTTATTGTGTTACCTTGATAACAAGATGAAGGGAAACGTCGTGTGGAAACTTGAAGAAGAAATTCTGATGCGTATGTGGAGTCTACCAATCCGCATTGGGCATGCGTGGTGGACTAACGCACATGCACCCTCCCTGAGGGTAGGCCTGTGCCCTGCAGTGGGATGTATATAGGCTGTTGATGATGATGATTGTGAAGTTCGAATCCGAACAAATCCGAATTGTGCACGAAAGTTGGACTATTTGCTACGAATTAATGTCTACGCCGTAGGCTGAGTGTAGTTAGCTACGCCGTAGCTGATATCGAACTAACATTAAATTTCTTTACATTTTGATGTTTCATGTTCTGTAGGCCTCGCATGCCTCGTTTTCTCGGAAACGATAAAAATCGAGATGTGCCTCTATCCTTACGTATGCAAGAAAGAGCGCGCATGCCGTTTTTCTCGTTTAAACGCTTTGTCGTGGGTGGCATGCTAGCCGTCCTGGTATGAAATGAAATATATCAAACAATCAATCAATTGTACTTTATTTGACACCAAAGACAAAGAGTTAATTATTACCTATAGCTAGAAAACGATTTCTTCCAGACTACGGTAGGAAATGGTAAAAGAAGATTGATATAATATTTGATTTTTGAAACTGTTTTTAGAAAAACATGATAAATTTATTTATGTGTCCACATTTCAAATTATTTACCCAACTGAAACCGATAGAATATTACGTTATTAAATCTAATACCTAGATGTCTTGGCAGTAAAACGCATGTGCCTCCTCGGAGATGGATACCCAAAACCGGGAGATCTTAGGTTTCTTCCCCTCAATGGTATTGCCTCCTTCATTGACCATGTATTCGAAGGGTGAAGAAAGCAAAAAGTATTGTGGCTAATACAAAAGATCCCACTGGGTTGAAGTGTTGCTGGCTTGCCAGCCCCCACAACAAGTTAAGACGTAATAGTAGGTGGAAATACCTCGGGGGCAGCTTTTATTTTTCATTTTACGACTAGATTTATACCATTTACCGAAACTAAAGTCATACCTCAGTATTTTTGGATAGTTCATCTAGTGAAATCATCAACTGAATACACGATTGGAATTACTTCACTCGATAGAAAATCGTCACAAAGATGACGTAATTTCATGCATTTTTAAACATTTTTCTCGGTTTAGAAGAACTTAAAATAGTTTCCGATTGTTGGTATTTATACTCACATATTCACCATTAGTTTAACTAGTGCAATCATAAATAAAATCTAGAAAAAGTACTTTGGTTAGTTGTTTCTAATCGAAAATACGGCTCAAGCACACACTTTTCGGAGCGCTCGGCAATCGCGTTTCTCATAGAAAATATTCGTCAGGACCTATGGCCCCTTAAGATAAGATAAGATACATCGAATAACTATTAGATATTTTCGTTACTCTGACCTCTGTATTTTTATCAGGTTTCCGCCATTACATGAAGATCTGCTGCATATTTCAACAGTTGGCCAAAGTTGACCTTAGCTGATTTATATGAAACGTTTCTTTAAAAAACAGGCCAAGTGTAAGTCAGACTAGTCCATGGAGGGTTCCGTACCACCATAAAATACAAGTAATATTATTTAATTTTTTTATTTTTGCCCGAATCCTAAGCTCAACCCCGACACACTTAACCAGTTTTAATATCTGTTGTTTTAGCTTAGAGATGCACTATAAATACAGGGTGTTACTGTTAGTGCAGCCTATATAGCCAATACTGATACGGTGAACTTAGACCATCAAACTGAACAACTTTCACTATGGAGCCTACATCAGGAAACCCGAAAAAAAATTTGCTGTCCCATACATTTGAGTCGGGTAGGTACAGCAGTTTTGTATGGGACGGCTGATTTTTGTTTGGCGTTTCCTGTGGTAGGCTCCATAGTGAAAGTTGTTCAGTTTGATGGTCTGATTTCACCGTTTCAGTATTTGCTAGGCTGTAGACAAACATTGACGCTGGTGTGTACCAGTATAGCCGTTTTTACGATAGAGCAAACATAAATAACCTTAAAAAATCGCATTTATTTTATGAAGACCCTTAATTTTTAAATTTTAGTTTTATTTGTCTCCAAATTTAATAGAATGGTGCATATTCTGTGAAAATTTCAACAGGCTACCTTTTACAATTTGGAAGATATAGCCCACTACTTTGGGTATGGAACTCTTAAAAATGCTAAGTGGTAAATGTATTATTAATTTATTATATACCTACATTTACCATACAAAAATCCGCAGATTTCCCCGATTCGTTTTAGAATGCGTAATTTTAAGCCTTATTTCAGGTTTCAAGATGCAACTTCAACTATTATTGATTATAAACATGTTACAGCCATATGTTGTGCTATTTCGAATCAAATAAATATTAATTCTTTAATTTGATTCAAGATGCCACGGCTGTTTTTCTTTTCTTTTTAACTCTAATAAAAGCAGACCCCCAATAATGCGAAACCCTAAAAAAACCGCAAATAATCTCCACTCAACGTGTCGGTATATAAATAATTCAAGCGGTCGCCCTGTCGATCTGTTTGTAACTGTGACGTTCGTACATCAAAATGTGACCTTTTTTAACAAAGTTTTTACTCGGCTATGTGGTTCTTACAATGGACGACCTTATTTCCGTGGGTCTAGTGTGAGACGACTAAGAGATAAGGTTTCTAAGGTACGATTCAGACCTACCGGCTCGCATCGGTCTGGCGCCACGGCAGCGGAATGCGAACGGAGAAAAAATTCATAAGTTGCATGCAAATATGAACTGTAATTCCTGTTTACACATTTCAATATCCTTTGCCGCATTCTTTGCTTTGTCCCTTTGGTTGTGAGTTTATGTGATATATTGGGACCTTCTTAACATGCTGACACTTTTTTAAGGGTATGATCAGACCATCAAACTGAACAACGTTCTCTATGGGACCAACATCGAAATCGCAAAAAAAAAAAAAAATCTGTCCCATACATTTGGCTCGAGACGGTTTGTAGTTTTGTATGGGACAGCTGATTTTGTTTTCTCGATTTCGATGTTGGTCCCATAGAGAAAGTTGTTCAGTTTGATGGTCTGATCATCCCCTTAAAAAAAGTGTCCGCATATTAAGTTGGACCCAGTATGCCTAATGTACTCGAATTACTTGCGTTAGGCCTATGTCCAGCAGTGGACATCTATCGGCTGTATCAAAGTTTGTTCGGATGATATAGATAAACAATGGGTGGTTCAATTACATCACATTCGCGGGATTGCAAGGGTTAAATATGCCATGGGAACAACATTTAAATCAGGGAAAATGGTTGTATCTAGTGTTTTGTAATTAAGAAGAACCAAAACAAGTATTTCATCACCAGAAGTGGAAAATCTCTGTCTATCTACCCCTCTGGGAAAAAATCTTGAGATTATGTACGTATACTTCAACTGTGTAGTAACTTTTAAATATAAGTCCCCCATTCCTTGTACTTTTGTGGACCCCAACCCTCAATCGATTCTACCCTTATTGACTCCCAAAACTAATACAAAAACAGCCCTCCCTTTACTAGAAGTTGGTGAAACTTAAGACAAACACTTCAATGTTACCAGCCCTTACATCGACCTTGGGACAGGGACGTACTTCGTTTTGGGGACCTAAGTTCTTGTTCTTTTTTCGTCTAGCTATGGCGAAGCAAAAAAGTAGGCCATGTTTGAAGATAAACTTCTTTTGGAGCGTTAAGAGAAAAAGATCAGAGTGTATTTTTGGCATGGGACAGAAGTTGCACGCGACGATTTAAAACACCATGAAGTTAGTTTTTTAAGAGAGTTTTTTTATTCACGTCAACAAATTATAACTTCTTAAGGTAACATTCCAATCCTAGCGACTGCGACGCGCGAGGGCAACCCACTGATGTATAATTTATATGAAGCACTCACAACACTGACGGATGCAAGCGACCGGACAATCGGAAATTCTTACAGAGCAGTGGGTCGTGGTCGCTAAGATCGGAATGCTACCTTTACATTTTACAAACGGCGACACATCAAGCTATACAAAACCAAAATAAGCTGGCTAAGATGGTCACTCTATATTTTTATTTACAAGTTGTTTTTACTGTGCTCCTTAATTTTTTTTTGAATAAATTGGTCACGAGTTTCAAAATAGTTTAAAAAGTAATCCCTTGAATCGTTTTCTTGTGTCGTAAATGGTTTTAGGTGCTTCTAAAAGTTAATCATGATTGGAAATTGGCCGTAGCTCTTCAAAATCAGTATTAAAAATCCATGTTTGATTGAAATGAAATTTATACTAGCGGTTGCCCTTATTTGTTCCCTAACTACGTCTCTGGTAGACTATACAAAAAGTGTGGAGTGTTTTAACGATTGATTAATGGACCCAACTTGACCTAGTCTCTAGGATTGATATTGTTTGAGCCCCAAACTATATTTTGGAAGATTGTTTTAAAGACGTTTACTTGGTACTTCTTAATAACTTTGCCTTACATCTCTAAAGGGATTATTTTATGTATGTAAGTATAGTTCATTTTAAGTAAAGCCAAAGAACGACCACTTCCCAATATTCGTTTACCTGTCAAAGAATTTTTATTTAGTTGTTAAAGTATACAGTCAGTTAATTTAATATTGATATACAAATAGGTTGATTCTATTTACATAGGTAGAAATTTATAGTTAGGATTAAAAGTTATATTGACAACAATTGTTGAGGTTATTTGTCAAATCGATTTTTTTTTTTTTTGCGAGGAAAATTGAATCGTATGTCGGAGTGACGTGGCTGAGGGGGTGGCAAGAGGACGTCTCGTGCGTCGGCTTGCGATTTTGACAGCCACGTGGCTCCGCCGTTTTATGGCGGTTTCTAGTGTGTTTTTGTTTAAAAACGGGGCTTTGAGATCGCCATATCGTATTGTACAATATCTAATGAGTATATCCTCAACACTTGACACTGGCGAAATCTAACAAGGAAACGCCATTAATTAAGAATAGAATAGAATAGAATAGAATCGTATGTCATTTTAATTCGTCACTCGCCACTGGACCACCACAGCATCGACTATTATATTGTTTTCATTTTTATATTGGTTTCATTGATATTGTTCCTAACTTAAGTGTCTAAATACAGGTCGATATACCTTACAAAAATAGGTAACACAGGATGGTTTTAAAACTAGATTTTCCTAAAGTTACGGAACAAAAAAAGACAGTTAAGGCGTCTCTCAAAGAATTATATCTCTCTAAAAGCAGTTTACTCTTAAAAACATTTGCAGAGCTTCGAGATTAAGTAATAAATAACGCCTCAGAAAATTTAGAGCGAAATTTATAATGATACGGCTCAAGTGAGGAACGAACGGTTGTAATTTCACGCTTAGTAAAGTTATTTAAATTGGGTTTGTGTCAAAAGGATGTAACTGTTAGGGCGACATATTGATTACGTAATTTACTTATACAGGGTGAAATTGATATCATTAGCATCCTTTTAAATTAAGAGCCTACCCGTCAAACTGAACAACTTTTACTATGAGAGTAAACCAATCGGAGCAGAAAAAAAATCTGATGTTGCATACATTTGAGTAGAGTAGGCACTGTAGTTTAGTATGGAAAAGCTGATTTTTTTATGCTCCGATCGGCTTGCTCCCGTAGTAAAAGTTCTGTTCCATAGGTTGGCTCTTAGTTTAAAAGGATGCTAATAATATAAATTTCACCCTGTATATACCAACTACAGAGTATAACAAAACACCCTAGTACTTCAGACCATCAAACTGAACAACTTTCACTATGGGACCAATATCGAAATCGGGAAAAAAAATATGTTCCATACTCTATAAATCGACTAAAGCTAAAATATGTATGGGATATAAGTTTTTTTTTTTCGAAATTTCGAATTTTGTCCCATAGAGAAAGTTGTTCAGTTTGACGGTCTGAACAACCCCCTTAAGAGATTAAAATATTTATTTTTACTTGTGAAACACCTTGTAGAGCCAACATCAAAATAGTGAAAAATAAAACTGCTGTTTCATACAAAACTGCACTACTGACTCGACTCAAATGTATGGGATGGCTGATCTCTTCTCTATACAGGGTGAATAGTATTATTAACCTTTAACCCACATACCTTAAATCTGCAATAAATAATCCATGTAGTTTTAGCTTCGTAATCGATCGGTGAGCAGAAGATTCGTTTTCATTAGTTAGATTAAATGTAATCAGAATGCTCGTGTCTTAATTACTTTATTAAATGTAACAGCTTACTAAAGTGAGAGAGACATTTTTAATGATCACGGTTTAAGTGACGAGCGAGTGGTGATAAATTTAAAAAAGTTACTTGTAGTCACGGACCTGAAGAAAAAGATGGTTCCGTGCACGTTAAGCTGTTGGTCGCGGCTATTACTATCTCTGATGGTAGTAGTCGATACATAAAAACCTCGTCAGATGCCGTAAGGCGCTCTGAAAAAACTCTGACCTGACTTGCCCACACGATAAGAAAAAGACCTGAATAAAAGTCGTACGTAATGTGACACTAACAAGATGTGAAGCATGCAAGGTCCTACATTTTCGTTTGTTCAATTCAATTCATTTATTGCTTTCATGTATTGTACAGTATTAAAGGTCTTATAATATGATTAGGTATGAGTACATGAACCCTGTTGATCAGGGCATTTCAAATTAAAGGCATGCAAGTTAATTAACAATAATTTTAACAATTAACATAAAATAAACAATAATTTTGCACAATACGCTCTGCCAAACTGTGAGAACAATTTACCGGCAGTCGGTTGGTAGTCCGTAGTTTGTCGCGCGAACTTTCTGTTAATCGTATTCAAGTCCTTCCAACACTTTTCACAATGTTATCAGCCTCTACTAGAGCTGTATTGATCACATTAAAGTGTTTCTCATCGTTTTTACGGGTTTATCATTCCATTTAATTGACGGTCGATTCCTTTCACCGTGCCCTGTATCTCTCATCCTACTAATAGTAATAACTTGAGAAGAAAAATCCACAGAATTTTTGGCACCTAATGAAAAATTACATGTTGTATGAGTTTTGGAGGCAAGATACAGTTTTAAAGAACAAATTTAGAACACGGTAAAGTTCTTTTTGTGCCACTTTTTGAGCTTGATTTACATTGCTATACATTCTTATTCGTAGCTCTCATCACTTAAACCACCAGCCATCTTCCCGTTGCATCTTGTACAAGTCCCTTAGATATATTTTATGGCCATGCAACAAACTGTGAATGAAATATGTTGTGTGCTAGGGAACTTGAGATGTTCTAACGTTGTACTTAGCTTGATAACTACTTTTTATATTCGTTTTATAAGTTAATTTCTCTTAAAAGCTCTTTTATGGCCTTTGAATTACTACCTTCTGTTTATTTTTAGATGTTTGTTGCTATATCATAAGGCGCTAATTACCATTTTCATAAAGGTCAGATTATCCGACTTTCTACCAATATCTGTAATCCTTTCATTTATTTAATAATCTCTTAACATCGAAATTCTCAATACCAACTTCTCCAGATTATTCTGCAGGGGAACATTTTGGGAGGACGAATGCCTGGTTGAAGAAAGACGGCCTGGCTTAAAAACCTATGTGATGGTTCGATATGAACACCACCTCACTGTTCAGGGCTGCAGTCTCCAGGGTGCTAATAACCCTAATGATAGCCAACCTCCGATAGGAGATGGCACCACAAGAAGAAGAAGGAACATAGAAAATTTTGTCATTGAAATTACCTATTTTCGACTTGCGCAAAGTGTAAAATGTAGAAACTTTGTGACGATATTTTGATGTTTTTGCGTACGGCATAAACGGATTTGGATGGACTTTGGAAAATCTGAAAACAACACATAGACAAAGTCGCAGGTAACATTATAATATTCACAAGAAGTCGTTCTCAAAATACATGGTATGTCTATTATTTCATATAACTTAGGACTGACAATCTAAAATAAGTAATGATGCAGATTGGGTTCACGTGAAATACAAACACACCCATCCACACACAAATATACTAATATCCTACGAATAAGATTGTAAAGAAAGAAGAAAGAGTAGAAATGAAAATGAAGCTCAAAAAGAGACACCAAAAAAAGTGTACCGTCTTCTAAATTTGTTCTTTAAAAACTGTACCTAGTCGCCAAAACTCATACAAAATGTCATTTTTCATTGGTATGGTGCCAAAATTATTTCGATTTTGTTTAGAGTTACTCTTCTATAGTTATTCTTATTCGTAGACTTATGCCATTTTACAAATGTGACATTATACTAATATGACAGTACATTATGCAAATTAGTCATTTTGCGAATGTGACGTTACGCAAATGTGACATTTTGCGTCAAGATGACATCTCGATGACATTATTTCTATTTACGAAAACGTCTCTACCAGAAGTCAAAAATAATTAACCAATCCGTCTAAGTGTTCCAAACAAAAACTTTTTTACGGCGCCAGCATAAAAATGTTTGCCTTCCTAACTGAGGAATAACAGAATTTATTCCTTCTTTTTTGCCAAGGAACCTGCTTGCATAATGTTCAGTCATAGACTGCGGGATGATTGAATGAATTTATGGATGAGATGATGAGACTCTGTCGTTCAACGTCAATTTGTAGACGCCGTGGAAATGTATAGTGATAGGCGAATGAAATATTGCAGTACCTTATGATAAATGGTCTTATTTACGTCTTTCTAAACTTGAAAATAAAAAAACTAAATAAAAAACGGTGATGGTCCAGTAGCGAGTAACCTTGCCTGCCATGCAGGAGGTGATGGTTCGATACCTGTCCAGGCCGACTCGTACCAATGTGTTTTTTAGAAATGTATGTACGATTTGTAACACCACTGGCTTTACGGTGACGGAAAACATCGCGAGGAAATCTGCATGCTTCAATTTCGAGGTGTATATAGGGTCCAACTTAATATGCTGACACGTTTTTAAGGGGATGATCAGACCATCAAACTGAACTACTTTCTCTAATGTAGGTCACATCGAAATGGCGAAAAAAAATCTACTATCCCATACATTTGGCTCCCATAAATTTTGTATGGGACAGCAGATTTTTTTTTCGCGATTTCGATGTTGTTGCCATAGAGAAAGTTGTTCAGTTTGACGGTCTGATCATCCCCTTAAAAAAGTGTCAGCATATTAAGAAGGACCCTGTATAGTACCTAGGTACTTAAAGTAAATATAATTGCTATTAAACTACTCGATATATTTCGTCATGTGCATTATATTGGGTCCTTCTTAATATGCCGACACTTTTTTAAGGGCGATGATCAGATCATCAAACTGAACATTGAACAACATTAACAGCTCAAATGATTTTTTAAGAAACCTCTCGTCTGACCTCAAACTTAAGGTACCTAATGACTAACGTTTTTCTCGGATTTTCGCTAAACTTAAGTGACAGGAGTTTTAAGCCTCCGTTTCGCAACTTAAGATTACGAAAGTAGGCAACTTGCAATGTCTCATTTTATCTTTATTTTTGTATCTTTATTCAGTGGCGATGGGCTCACTTCCCATCACACTGGACAGAGTTTCAGTACCAGTGAGACGTGGATGTTCAGAGCTTTCAAAATATCTCTGACTACCCTCTTAGGGAATAACAGGGAGGGTAAACAGTTGCATTAGTACTATAAGGGGTGATTATACCCATGATACTGAAAAAGTTGAACCCTAATGTGAACCTATTGGACACTGTTTTGACGAAGCCAACGTTGCTGATTCTGACATTTTGTAAGTTTTGTCGTGTATTTTATATTTTTTTTTGAATAACTTTTTTATTTGAGATTTGCAAAACAATGCTAAATGCAATCAGTTGATCGATTTTATGTACCATCACCCATAAAACTCAGAATATCCACTACTGTATTAGAGTTATAAGCATATGCTCACGACTATATTCCCCGAGGGGGTAGTCAGAGATATTCTGAAACCTCAGAACATCCACGTTTCACCAGTAGTACCGAAACTCTGTCCAGTGTGACGGGGGGTGAGCCCGTCGCCACTTATAATGGACAGTGGGTATACACGCCTCTAAATTGAAGCACTCAGGTTTCCTCACGATATTTTCCTTCACTGAAAGCCAGTGGTGTTACAAATCGTACATAACTTCCGAAAAACTCATTGGTACGAGTCAGCTTGGACGGGGATCGAACCACCGCCTCCTGCACGGCAGGCAAGGTTACTCGCCACTGGACCACCACGGCTTTATTACTTAGTTTAGTATTTTATTTACATAAATAATCCTTCCGATTCTTCAAAATGATTTGATGAGTTTATAGGACCATTCGGAACTAATCTAACGTAATAATGTATCACGTACGGTCGCCTTAATGCTAACATCGGTTATGTAGGTCAAATAGGGCGACATCTATCGAATTGCCAAACAACTTCTTCTTATATCGAAAGGGTCTTTGTGGTGCGACCAGATTTGACCGCTATTTATGGGAAATTTTATGGGAATAAACGACGTTTGTTAAAAACTTTCTGAAACTGCTATTCGAAACCGGTTACCATACTGCAAACCCACCAAGGTTTTATATTCCGCTAGCTGCAAGTGGGTAAGGACGAGATCTGTGTTTAGCGCAACATCTCATGCTTTCAAAATGTCCTGCGCAACCGACTTTTTATACGTAAATGGGAACTTAATGTAGTCCAAATTCAAAATATTTTTTTAAATTTCTTCTTAAAATGTGTCTTTTTATTTGAGTTATAAGTTCGCAACAAGTTACGAGTGAAGCTCAAAACTTGATTTAAATCTGGTTATGAAATCCTGACATCATTTACAGTGTCACGTGATCATTTTTTCTAAACGAACTTTATACTTAGCAAAGGAATCATATCAGTTGTAATTTCTTAACTCACGCTACAACTACAGTTATTTTAGAAATATGTATGCCAATATGAAACATTAGTTAAAACACGTGAAAATTAATAAATTTTTCCCGTACTATCCCATAAATACCAAAAATCACAGTCACCCCAAACGAAAGATTGGATCTGGTAGCGTGGGAAAATGTTTTGAAAGACGGAAATGGAAAATTTAACAAGGGTCGTGCAGGGCTGCGGTTGAAAAGTTTTATTTAGGGTTGATACCAGCGGTTTATCGGAAACTTGCCCTGATGAATATTGTTCGAATCTACATATGAAGTGCTTTCCTTTTTTTAACGAGTTTTTTTCGGTATGGAACCCGTTTTGCAGTTATAGTGTGTTTTTAATAGTAAAATGCTTTTGGAAAGGTTGATTTAGACATGAAATAAAATAATTAAACTTGTGGTTCTGGCTTAGAATGGACAACATTTATTATTTTACAAGGCGATTAAGGGATAACTACGCTCGTGTGTTCCTTAGCGTTCGGTCGTCTATACCGCTCATACTCTCTAACTCTCGGCAAGTGTTTCTCAAACTTCAAAATGTCCTACGTGTGCGGAGCTTGTCGTGAAAACCTGTCTGACGGAGCACGTTGCAACGTATGTAATCTGGACTATCACTTTCACTGCGCTGCAATCACAGAAGGTGGCTACAGGAAGCTAGGTGAGGAGAGGAAAGCAACCTGGCGCTGCCCTAAATGTCGGCAAGGTGGTCCACAACAACAAGGGCCTGGTGCTGGATCTTCTGCTCAGCAACCCCATTCTGAGGTACTGGAGGATATAAGATCTAAGTTGGCACCCCTTGCTACCTTGGTAGACGAGGTTAAAGAGCTGAGAGCTGAATTGTCCAACCTGAGAACATCTGTTAATCAGGCCAATAATTCCATTCAGGAGTTTAATTCTCGGTTCAATAATATCGAGACCCGATTGACTAAGGTCGAGACAACTCAAAATCAGCTAACCGAGCTGCAGGCAAGGCTGGACAAGCTAGAGAGGGAATGCGACGAAAAGGATCAATGGTCTCGTATGAATAACATAGAAATTAAAGGTGTTACTCTGACTGCAACTGAAAATCTTTTCGACGTGATTAAAACTATCGGAAGCAAAATAAACTACACTGTTCCAGATACCCAGATTAACTTTATTACTCGTGTACCTTCCTGGGATCCGAAGCAGATTAAACCCATCATAGTCTGCTTCAATAACAGGTACGTTAAAGAAAATTTTGTTGCCGCAGCTAGAGCTTACTCGAAGACTCAACCACTGATAGCGGCTGATCTAGGGTACGCAGGTCGACAAAAAATATTTGTCAATGACCATCTCAGTCCTAAGTACAAACAGCTGCTGTCAAAAGCTAAAACCGCAGCTAAAGATCGGAATTTCCAATACGTCTGGGTAAAACACTCAAAGATTTTCGTCAGGATGTGCGACACCTCACCGGTTTTGAATATAAAAAACGAAAAAGATCTGGCCAAAATCATATAAAAAACGTCGTAATATTACTTACTTTATTTTACTTAACTTTGTTAAAAAATTATTATTTATCAATATGTATTACTTTATTTTACTTGACTTTGTTAAACAATTTCTATTTATCTAAACTAATACTTTGTAAATGTATTCGCAGTTTGAGAACCACTGGCGCATGCTCGAATAGAAAACCAGTCGATCGTCCCTCTTTGTTAATGTTTATGCCTACCACAATTATTGAATGCGCTTCTAAACGCTTCACTATTGCTTGCCGGTTTAAGTCGCTTTTTCGCTACTATTATTTACACAACATAATTTCTGATTTGCCACATGATGGGTGTTCGCAAAGAATCGTTGGAACTTGCTGTATTCTACCTGCATATCATATTTATTTGTATACATTGCATTATTCTGGATTCTTACTTTATTTACAGTCCGTTATAGTTTTATTTTATTTAGTTGTTGTGAGTTATAGAAATGGCTCCCCTTAATATATATTACCAGAATGCTAGAGGTTTGCGTACTAAGACGTTAAATATGTTTAGGAATGTTTGTTTATGTAATTACGATGTAATTGTCATTACGGAGACCTGGCTACTCGAAAGTATACACAGTAAAGAGCTATTCGATGCCAGGTACGAAGTTTTTAGAAGTGACCGTAATTACGCTCGTACAGGTCAGACTCTAGGCGGAGGCGTCCTGATAGCAGTGAGGCGTGATATAAACGTTATCGAGAGGCCCGAGTGGAATAGCTCGGCTGAGGACCTGTGGCTGACCATTACAATATCACAAAAAAGACCATCAGTGTCCTATAAAATGCACATTTGTTCATTATATCTAATCAAGGAAAAAGGCGGCAATTCATATAAAATTCAATTAGAAAACTTCACTCATAAGCTTTGTGACTTAATTTTAATGCATCCTCTTGACAAATTTGTTGTCATGGGTGACTTCAACTTTCAGGATCATGTGGAATGGATCAGGTCAGACGGTGTTTCTGAATTACAGCCCTCAAACTTTGACCAACATCAATACTTGATAGACTTCTTCGATCTGATTCAAACATGCAACCTTAGTCAATTCAACGGAGAAGCTAACTGTAACGGTAGAATCCTGGATTTGATCTTCTCGAATAGCCCTCTAATAGTAAATGCTAGTGAATGTCCATTAGTTCCAGAAGATCCTCACCATAAATCCGTATGCATTGGTGCTGAATTCGTAGAATTACACACTCTTGAAGAAAAAGCAGTTAGTAAATTTATTTTTAACAGGGCCGACTACACCTCCATCTGTTCGGGATTGGATGAAATTAGGTGGAGCGATTGTCTACGAGAGGGGCCTCTTGACAGTGCCGTAAAATGTTTTTACGATAAACTGTATGAACTAAGGGATAAATTTGTTCCGATAAAATCTGTCAAATCAAACTCACATCCTCCTTGGTTTAACTCAGCTCTGATTAAAATGTTGGCAGAAAAGTGGAAATTTCACAAAAAATATAAAATATATGGAAACAAATCTGATTACCAATGCTTTTCTTTATTACGTAATCGAGTACACACATTGGAGCAAAGTTGCTTCGATCGATACATGGATAAAATAGAATCTGCAATAGAAAAAAATCCGAAATCGTTTTGGTCGTATACAAAAAGTAAAAGGAAATCCAGTTCCTTTCCGAACATTATGTCGTACAAAGAGAGTGACGCTGACACTGGGGATGGTATCAGTAATTTGTTTTCTCAATATTTCCATTCTACCTTTTTGTCTCCGCCTACGCCCAGCGATCGTGACCACAACGTGCATAATTTAATCGGTCACACTAATAGTTCTGCTAGCATAGGCTCTATTGAAGTTAACCCTAGCCTAATACTGAAGCTGCTTCTATCTCTGGATTTGTCCAAGTCTGGTGGCCCAGATCTTATCCCACCAGTGCTCATAGTTAAATGTGCACACAGTCTTGTTCAACCGCTCTGTATTCTGTTCCATAGATCCTTATCGGAGGGAGTTGTTCCTCAAATTTGGAAAAATGCTTTTATTACCCCAGTATTTAAAAAGGGAAGTAAATCTAGTGTTGAAAACTACCGACCTATCTCTAAATTATGTCTTTTCTCTAAAATTCTCGAGCGTTTAGTCTATACACAAGTATACCACGCCCTAAAATCAAGTTTCGGCGAGGAGCAACACGGTTTTCTAAAAAATCGCTCAACTGTATCTAATCTGATCCTAGCAAATGAATTTATATCGGGAGGTATGGCAAAGCACGCACAAGTAGATGTAGTATATACCGATTATAGTAAATGTTTTGACCGTATAGATCACCGTGTGCTTTTGGAAAAACTACTTTCTGCGGGTATTCACGGTGACCTCTATCGGTGGTTCACCTCCTACATAGAAAACCGTAGCCAATCTGTGGTACTGAATGGTTATGCTTCTAACTGGACGTTTATTCCATCAGGAGTTCCTCAGGGATCTATTTTAGGACCTTTGTTATTTACAATTTTTATAATGGATATTAATAAGTGTTTTCAAAATTCAAAAATTTTACTTTTTGCTGACGACATGAAAATTCTAAAGCATGTCCATACTGTCTCAGATTCTCAAGCACTCCAATCAGATTTGGACAGATTTCAGTCATACTGTTCTATTAATAAATTAGATCTCAACGTCTCAAAGTGTTTCCAGGTCACCTTTACAAGAAAAATTAATGTTATCAATACTACGTACCAGCTGTTGGGTCAAACCTTGAATAAAGTAGATCATATCAGAGACCTTGGTGTAGTTCATGATAGCAAATTTATATTTGACAAACAAATTAACCAAGTGGTAAACAAAGCATCAAAAGCATTAGGTTTTATCATACGTGTCTCTTCTAGCTTTCGTAGGTTAAAATCTATTAAAATACTTTACTGTGCGTTCGTACGCAGTCACCTCGAATATGCATCACAAGTCTGGAACCCGCAGTACGAGGTGTATAAAGAACGTATTGAAAAAATTCAAAAACGATTTTTACGATTCCTAGACTATAAGGCACGCCAAATGTCGACGGACTACACACATCGATGTAAGCGGTATCACTTTCTGCCTCTCGACTTGCGACGAAAAGTAAATGACATCTGTTTTCTTGTCAAGGTCGCTAATAGTTCCATCGATTGTTCCGAGATCTTGTCAAACATCTCAATCAGGACCAACATTATGGGATTGAGGCAACGTCCGATTTTAAGCGTTCCTTTTGCTGGCACTAATTATGGGCAAAACGCGTTCCTACCACGAAGCTGCAAAGCTTTTAACGACGCATCGACTGTTTACAACATCGATTTATTTTGTTCTAGTGCAAAATCTATAAAAACTAGTATAGCGAATGACTATTTTAAATAGCAAGCTGTTTCCCCGACTGCGACTGCATTATTTGTTCTTTTATTTGTTTTTCACATTGTTAATTTTATTATCAATTAACACAATTTTGTTTTATATACCTACCTACATACACATACCATCAAGTACGTTTTTTGTTAAAGAAAAGTGAAATTTATAGGTGGAGATTTGTAATTAGCGTACAGTTATTTAAGGATGTGTTTACTCTTTAATAATTGCTGTAAATCTTCCTAAGAATAATAAAAAAAAAAAAAAAAAAAAAAAAAAAAAAAAAAAAAAAACGTTTTTTAAGCTGTGTTTTTATGGACAAAAGGCTAGTTCCTTGTCACTTATTGGCACTTTTATTTCATAGAAAAATCGAATAATATGCAAAACGTGAGACTTTTTATAATAGCATGATCTGATCTATCTAGAGTCTTAATTAAGTTGGACCCTATATGTTTGAATTCTAGACATACAGGAGCAATTTAAGGAGTTGACCAAACCATCAAACTGAACAACTTTCTCTATAGGACAAAGTGGAAATCGCGAAAAAAAAACAGCTGTTCTAAACATTATTGGTTCGAGTAGGATTTGCAGTTTTATATTGAACAAAAAATTAGAAATATTAATTGCTCTGAAAATAAAATGACGTCTTGACTTGACTTGTCTATGAAAAAAAAGCTGACACTGAGTTGCAGAAACGCTCATTAAATTTAATCCTCCATTAAATCTCTTGCTGTCACTTTTTGTCTTGTTGACGTAGTAATAAAAACTCCCAAAGGATTTAATGAAGGATTTTCTTTAATGAGCGTTTCTGTATTTGAGTGTTAATCCATCACCAAAACGATGAACTCAAACCCATCATGTCAATTATATCAAAGCAATTAATGTCTAATTAGATTACCCATTGGGAAGAAATGTAGAGAAATTATAAAAATGTAAATCTTCGTCAAGGTTGACGGCCCCTGACGGGTGTGTCGTGGGAACGATTGCTATCGGTATAAATATGAACACACTTCTTCCGATTCGTTACCTCTGAATCTCTAAACTGATTTAAGTTAAAAAGTTTTAACTTGAAAGAGATTCTTTTTTGTGGAATACAGGGTGTAACAAAACACCCTAGTAATACTTAAAGGGGTGCTTCAGCACAGAGGATTACAATCCTCTGTGGCTTCAGACCACCAAACTGAACAGAACGAGTTAAAGTTGAAATCTAGGAAAAAAATCTGCTGTTTCATGATGGCGCGCTCTGGTCTCTGCCTACCCCACTGGGAAAGAGACGTGACGTTATAGATAGATAGGTAATGTTTTCCCTTCTAACATTCGTTCGTATAAATAAATTGAAGCCATCATAGTCCAATCATTTTAGGGTTTGACCCTAACAATAATTCATCTATCGCTGAAACTTTGCAGTTTTATAAAGCAAAGTAGGTATACAGATTACGGATTACAAATAATCTAGGTTGTTTTTTTTCAGTCCTAGATTATTTGTCAACCGTAATCTGTATACTTTACTTTATAACACTGCAAAGTTTCACCGATAGATGAATTATTTGTTAAGGTGTCCATACAAGGATACTCTAAAATGATTGGACTATTAGTAAACTCGATGCAAACAAAATACCTCACCACCTTCACTCAAGACCACTGGTAAATAATTACGAACCGAATGCACTGATTGGTGGCAATCAGACCATTTGACCCATTGAGAGCTCTTACGGCTTTCCGATCAATTTACAGGTCCCTTGAGATAACCTTTATTTCACAGTCTTAAGTTCGATAGTAGCTTGATTGGTCGGACTTGTACTTTCAAACGCAGGTCCTCAGTCGCCTTTGAAACTGTACGCTCAATTAGGTTTGGATTCGATTTCATTTGGTTTAAATGCTTTAAACGTTCCAGCCTATGCTGTGAAGTAAATTGTAGGTTGTGAAATTGAACTTTATTGTCTTTAGGATAAAGTTTCATAATACAAATTGTACAAGTACTACCCTGTAATATTGCACTGCAGGTTAAGATTCTTTGACGATTTCTAACAAATAAAAAACAAAATATTTTTTTTAAATTTAAGATTAGATAAAATTAGATTAGATTAAAAAAAAAAATTAAAAAAAAAAAAAAAAAAATAATTAATTAATAATAAAATAATAATACTTACATATAGATTAACTTGTCTTTTGAACGGGCCTCTAAATGTTGGCTTCGGCTCCATGCACGCCTTCCAAAGGTCCGGGACTTAATTGCCCGTGATTACGGATCGTAAGACACATAATAAAAAATAATAATAATTAATTAATTAAATAAATTTTATTTGCACACAAAAATACACAAAAAACAACAAATTTATACAGGGTGTAAGACAATCGCTCTCGGAGACTCAAAGGGGAGACAGTATTCATCAATATGAAAAACGTTTACTTTTGAACCAACTACGAAAAATAAAAAAAAATCGTGCTCGATACAAACGAAATCTGGTGATATTTTCAATACCAACCAATTAAAGTCAAAGAAATTTTTCAGAAACAATCTAGAAACTATGCATGTATGAAGTCAGATTTTCGTTAAAATGTATAGTTTAAAAGTTAAAATGCCTCAAAGATTTCCATACAAATCAAAAATTAATCCTGACATTAAAAATGTAAGGAACAGATTTAATTTTATTGGTCCCATAGTAAAAGTGGTTCATAATTTCAACCCTTTGCGTTTTCGGGAGCGGATTGCACTTTTAGCATCTACAAGGTTACAGTAAGAATTGCATCAGCAGCAGCATATGCTCACGACTATATTCCCCTAGGGGGTAGTCAGAGATATTCTGAAACCTCAGAACATCCACGCTTCACCAGTAGTACCGAAACTTTGTCCAGTGTGACGGGGGGTGAGCCCGTCGACACTTGTAATGGACAGTAGGTACAAGACAGGACAGTAAGAATTGGTACCCCCAAAATTATGAATTCAAATGTGAACATAATATTAGAATTTAAAAAACAGCTCTCCAGGCCCGAACTGGACTAACCATAATCCACTAAAGAAATAAAAATAAAAACAATAGATAAAAGAAAAGACTCTAACCTATTTTCCCATCGTTGGCTATCGGTAATACAATCCCGTGGGATAAAAGTTGACCGCAAATGGGATTTAGTTTCATCTTGACATTCAATTGAAGAATCGTGGGATTTGGATAGCTTGGGAGTTTTTATACCGTCACGTCAGGTGTTGATTGTATGTTAACAGTAGAGTCAATAACTGAAAAACATATTATTAATTTGTTGTGTGATTACTTGATTAGAGATATTAATTGAAAGGTTTAATCATCATCATCATTATCGTATGGCATTTTTTTTTGTCTTCCTGCTTGGATCCAGGGAGTTTTAAATTTCGAGGTCAAGATGTTTTAGCCAGTCTTCCGCTGCCGGGGTTATAGAGTTCTTCAATACCACCGGGGAAACGGCGTAGGGTGCACTCATTTACCACATGGGTGAGGGTTTGGTCAGGTGCCCCGCAGTCGCACATCGGTGACTCCCTCAGGCCCCACTTGTAGAGGTGGGAGTTGGTCCTTCCATGGTTAGTTCTGAACCGGTTCAAAGGTGTAATGACAAGAATGGACCCTGACGATAGGACTAGTTCATCAACTCAAGGTCGCTCAGCGAGCTATGGAGAGAGCTGCTATGCTCAGTGTTTCTCTGAGGGATCACATCAGAAATGAAGTGATTCGTCACAGAACTAAAGTGGCTGACATAGGTCAGAAAATTAGCAAGCTGAAGTGGTAATGGGCTGGTCATAATCTGCCAAAGAACTGACAACCAGTGGGGTGTCAGAGTTCAAGAGTGGAGACCGCGAACTGGTATAGGCGTAGTGTGAGACGCCCTGCTGCCCGCTGGACAGACGACCTAAAAAAAGTAGCGGGGAGCGACTGGATGAGGAAGGCCGAAGACAGAGTTTTGTGGTGCGCCTTGGGAGAGGCCTATGTTCAGCAGTGGACGATGATAGGCTGATAATGAGTGACAAGAATAGAGAAAGCTATGCTTCGTTGGTTTGGTCATGTGGAGAGGATGAGTGATGTACGAAAGAGATATATGGAGCTAAAGTGAGTGGAAGTATCGCCAGATTGCGTAGGACGTATTCTGATCAAACTCTCCTCTCCAAACTCTAAAAAAATCATTGATTTATTGTGCACTCCTATAACACTCATATTATGCACCAAAGAATGCAAACCATATAATTTTTCTTCATACTTTAAACTGAGAAACTCCAACTAAAAACTTTAACTTAACCTGCTGCCGACTTTTAGCTAAATATTTGAAAATCCTTCTGAACCCGGTTTCCGGCAGTTTTACAAAGTTTTGAACCGAGAATAATTTTCGCGCAGAAATGTGGGACAGGGGTGTCTAGAACACGGTCCGCCACATGCGGCCCCCGGTTGATGCTTGTGTGAATTACTACCGATGGAATGATTTAAATAAAACCGGCCAAGTGCGTGTCGGGCCACGCGCAGTGTAGGGTTCCGTAGTTGCCCGTCACAATATGCGGACTATGTGGGATTACACACGATGACGCATTGACGGATCGGCAGTCATCAGTCCGTCATTTGTGAAGCAAGGAGTTGTAAGAAACCGCACATAGAAGCACACACGGTGACGGATTGACGCACCGTGTGTCGGACTGATGAATGCCGCTCCGTCAATGCGTCATCGTGTGTGAACCATAAAGATACTACCTTACGGAATAGAGGGACTGACAGCTGAGAGAGCGAGATGTACCTAGCGGCACCACTTTATAATAGAAAGAGATACGTGACGCGAGGCAATAGAACCGTTTTCTAATCTCTTACCAATTTTTACAATTCGATTTCCGTGAATAATTGCGAATCTAAAGTGAAATCGTACAAAATTTTGTGAAATATACAGATACTACTTCATTAATAAAATTTATCCACGATTTCACGTTAGACTCAAAATTATAGACAGTATTCGAATTTTTGCCTGCGAATAGTCTCCTTAGAACATCCAAAAACGGTTTCATTTGACAACTCATGTCAGTTGCTCTATTCCTGCAAATATCTTTATGGTGTGAACGCACTTTGTCCATTCATACGACACCCACGGCATAGATAATAAATTCTTTAACCACGGAATGAAATAGGTGATCTATTCTATGCCGAGAATGAAACATTTTAGTATAAAAGAGAAACATTAAGAATTTCAAAAATTCTGGGAGAATTTTAGACTAAAACTTTTATATTTCAAAGCTCAAAATTCCTTAATTTTAACATTTATAACTTTAATTATAAATTCAAAGGCGTAAAGCCGAAAAGGGATAAGTCTTTACAAGTCAAACTCGTTCCCTTGGGTTTGTCAACTTTAGACTTATGACATTTCAGCGCATCACCCAATGAATATTCACCGAGATAATGGTTTTTAAATAAGGGTGCATAATTTTTGTTTGAGAGTGGGTCAACACCTAAACAACCTAGTAATACTTTTTTTTATTTATTCTTATGGACTTCTTGCTTGTGCGTTAGCACCGCATTTCCGCCAATGTCAAGAAGTTTGAGGGAGTGTCTATCCAATCTCGAGGACTGTTTTTGAGTAAGAACAACTGAGAAGGATTTTGGAGCCTCGTGGCAGGCTGAAACGCGAACCGCGCGAACACCACGCGAGAGACAAGTGTTCGGGGCAAACCCAGCAACGTGACTCCCCCTAGTAATACTTAAGGGGGTGCTTCAGACCATCAAACTGAACAACTTTCACTATGGACCAAACTACGAAATCGCGAAAAAAAAAAAATTAGCCTTCCCATACATTTTAGTCGAGTTGCAGTTTTTCATCATCATCAGCCTATATACGTCCCACTGCAGGGCTCAGGCCTACCCTCTAGGAGGGTGTTTGGGCGTTAGTCCACCACGCGTGCCCAATGCGGATTGGTAGACTTCACATACGCAACGGAATTTCTTCTTCAGCGTATGCAGGTTTCCTCACGATGTTTCCCTTCACCGTTTATGAGCAGTAGGTATTACGTACATAAGTTAGAAAAACTCATTGGTACATGGCATGTGGTCCGTGCGGATTTGAACCCAGACCTCATGATTGAGAGTCCACTCCATCGAATGGAGTTAAGGAGCTTTGTATGGAACACCTGATTTATTTTTCATGATTTCTAAGTTGGCTCCATAGTAAAAGGTATTCTATTTGATTTTTTTACTAGGGTGTTTTTTTACACCCTGTATATTTCGTCTTCTCACAGGCAGATATGCAATACCATTAGAGTATTTAAAAGAAAAAAACATCAATTTGATTGAAGGATTTAACTAATATTTTACTTCACTAACCTTTCTTAAAACTTGTAACCATGGTATGGTCAGGCAGAGTTGAAATCTTTATAACAGAATTGTTACGGAACGGTGACCACACTCACCCAGGGGAAAGAGTCACGCATGGGTCGATATTCCCATGGGGTCTCTGAGACTATGAGAATAGTAAGATTAGTGGGAAGCAAGATAAAAGATTATGGAATCGGATTAGAATTTCAATTTGTTTTTGTAATGAATTTGTTTCTTTGTTTTAACTATTTGTTTAGTTCGCTTGGAGGAACTATGTGTTTTTATTTTTATTTCAATGAAAATTGAAGTCAAAAAATACGAATAAAATAATAACAGTTTATTTTTCATTGATTTTTCTGTACACGGAGAATAATATTTTTAACAATTTGACTTGTTTGTACTCTTTGTAATAATTTTAGTTGAGGCATTTAAAATTATTTTAGTAAAAAATAATCATAATTTTAAGCACTTAATTTTCTAGTAACCAAAATGAATACTAAAACATGTTAGTAGAGTTTGACGAAGCTTGCATGCGGATTTTATATTGTATGCTGCAATTGACGAAGCTTGTAGCGGATATAGATATTATGTGATTAAGGTTTGACGAAGCCTGCGTTGCGGATTCGATTTTATTTGTATTTCTGATATTTAACTTTTTATTCTTGTACTTAAATAAAATTGGAATAAACATGTTAGTAAAATTTACTAAATTTTTCTTTTCATTTAGTTTTAGCATAAACTAATAGTTTATGCTTATGTTTTAAGTCTGGGATTGAACCGCCCATGCATAGAATGCGAGGCTATCGAGTTTGAAATAATTGTGCAATAGTAAATAATCAATAAAGAAAATACAACAATGGCGGGTACCCGAAGGACGTTTTTCTTTGCTTAAGAATTTTCTTGAAGTTCACACTTTGTATAGTAAAACTATTCTTAGTTCAAGCTTAGTTGGAGTTAACAAGAAAACTAGTACTGCGCGTATTAAAACTTTTAAGAACTTCTCTTGTTTCCAAAAGAAGTTCATAATCTTTTCTGAATAAGAGCTTTAAGGGGGTTGCAGAGGGAGTTGCACTACACTAGATGGCGCTCGTGAGCATTATTCCTGATTTTATCACATTTTATTTTATATCTCGTAATTGTGATGATTTCAATCAAAATTTTCAATTACGCGGGCACTTGTGTTTATGTTTTACTGATCTAGCTACAAGTTAAAGTAATTTTATTGTTCATACGAATTTGATATACATTTTAATTTTAATCAATTTCATACAAAACTTTTACGTATAACATTCGTAAACGGTATTAACAAAAGTAATATTTTATATATGGAAAAATAGTTAAGAAAATCAAGATTACGCATCTCAAATAACATTTGCAATTTATAACATAATTACGAAGATATAAAATAAAATGTGATAAATAAATCAGGAATGATGCTCCCGAGCGCCATCTAGTTGCCTGTGAACGTCTCTGCAACCCCCTTAAGGGGCTACCTGCCGGTTTTGGGTAATTTTGTAACCATTTTATTCATTAACTATGGCACTTTTTGAGCTGAAATTTAAACTGAACCATCTACAGGATATGAGAAGTGATGTGGTTTTTCTATAAATCGATTTTAATGAATAAAACCGAAGAAAAGGGACTCTAAAGTCACCCCTTTTTTTCCAGTTGTAACCATTTTACTCTTACATTTTTAATCGGAACAAAATGAAAATTTACTATATTGTTCACAATACAATTTAGAATGATGTGGATTTTTTACTTTTTCGAAATTAATAAAAAATCATCGAATTTTTCAAAGAAAACAGCAAAATTCTGACCGGAGCCACGCGCTCTTTCTCATCGATTAGTATGGAGAGTGAGTGAGAGGAGAGTGGTCCACGGCTGATACGCCTTAACTGAGAGGGGGTTTACTAAAGGATGTCATCACACCATATTGATACTCAAAGTCAACTACGCGTCTATTAGACCAACATTGAAATCGCAAAAAAGTCTGCTTTTCCATATTGTTCGAGTAGGTTTGCAGTTTTGTATGGAACAGCCGATTTTTGTCGCTATTTCGATGTTGGCGACATATATAAAGTTGTACAATTCGACGTTATGATCATCCCCTTAAAAAAGTTTCAGCATTATTAGAAGGACCTTGTATGACAATAAGATGTACCAAAATGAGTAATTGTCACACACAAAATTTTAGTAAAAAAGACTAGTTTTTTCTCTGTGCAAATGACACTGAGAAAAATATTTTCTTAATTATTACTTTAACATAATAATAAAAGCGTAATGTTTGTTTGTTACAGAACCAGTGGCAGGATGTCAGAGAATGTCCTCTCGTTCAAGGCAGACGCCTCGGACAATAAGGCGAGGTACACCTGTGAAGCAAAAAACGTAATGATCAGCAACACTTTGAAAGCTGAAATAGACCTTACTGTCTTGTGTGAGTATTTCATTTTGTATGCATCTTATTTCGTATTTAAAAATGTATCGGTCTTGAAGCACAAACCTATGAAAAAGACTAGTATCTCCTTGAAAGAAAGAAATACTTTATAGCTTCGTCGTAAAGAAACTTGCATACGCTGAAGAAAAAATTCTGATGCTTATGTGAAGTCTACCAATCCGCATTGGGAACGCGTGGTGGACAAACATAACGCCCATACACCCTCCCTCCCCCCCTTCTGCTATGGGACGTATAGTATGATAGGCTGATGACGATGCGATGATGATTGACTTCTTGTTGCCACGTTGGTGACAAAAAATAGGTCCAATTGTTAGCCTTAAATCTCAATATTTACAGATTTTTACTAAAAATTCGTACCTATGTTGAGAATTTTGGAGTACGTAATTGCTCGTGACTATTATCTCCGAAAGGCTATTCAAAAAACTTAAACAAACGCCAATTTCTAAAAACCGGTGTCGTAAATTTTAGCTTTAATTTTCCAATGCAAAACAATTTCATAAATTAACAACTCAAAATCGAGTTATTCCAAAATTGTGTACATATTCATGTGTTTTGAACCTTCAACTTTGTTACACAAAATATTTTCCCAGATCATTTTGTAACAAAATTCTCGCTAACATTCAATACAAAACATTTGTTTGAATGGATTTCTCAGGAACTCTTTGAAAAGTTTATGTTTAAAGATCAAAACGTGGGTAGGTACGTATTTCTGTAAACGCACAACTCTTTCCTTTTGGCAAATTCTCAGATCCTTTGATAAAGTAACCCTATCAAACAAGGGGTAGTCAAAAAGCGCAGTAATTCAAATATGATTTGGTACAAGTTACAAGCGATTTTACTTGTCTTTATTATGACATGAAAAGATAGTTAATGGACTAAATAATAGCTGTTATGTGTTGTGAGTAAGTTCACCATATTATTCTGCCTTAATTATCATGTTGTTCAAAGATTAAAAACGAAATACTTCATATCGAATTACTTAAATAAAAATAAAAACTCTGTCCTTAGCTTTCCTCATTCAGCCGCTGCCAGTTACTTGTCACACATGTATCGTAGTTCCAGTATACTTAATCCAGTCCAAAAGTAACGACCATTCACAACTTAATAATTATCATAATCCATGGAAACCTCGGGATCATTTTGGACTTCTCAACGAATTTCAGCAATTATAAGAAAAATAAGTAACTTTTTTTAGACAACGAAATGAAAATGACTCTAATATGTCTTATAAGACAATAAATTTAATCAAAAATGAAAAAAAAATATCAGATTTCCGTCCATTGTAAACGGGAGACAGCAATATGAAATAGTGGCTACCAGTAAGCCAACTCCAGATATAATTGATGGCAGAGTTGATGACCAAGAACAAGTGACTGGTAAATCCGCTCGTCTCTCTTACTTTAGACCGCAAAAGCTCTTCTGTCCCTTACTCATTGTTTATTTACAAAGAACAGGTAGCATCCCATTGGCGCAAAGGTACAGTCCGAAACGGAAAAATAACCTTTTCGCGTACATTCAGTTACACAAGTTACCTAGCCCTTTTGATCTCATAAGGTTAAGTTACAAAACTTGTAAGCCTTTTAGATAGGGAAGAACTGATAACAGGAGAGTTCGAGTTCTTAAAGACCAACGGCAAACGTTATGTAAAGATGCTGTCCGAGTTTATGATAGAGAACTAAAGTAGTTATGATATAGGTCAGAAAATGCGCTGGTAATCCTAGTTTCCAGGAGTTGCAGTGTGAGGAATGTGTGGTGGGTAAATTAAGCTGCTAAAAAATTGCTCTGAAAATAAGCAAGCTCACGTTGGTCAGCGTCCACTACGTCGCTCTAGTGATACCTGGGGCGACAAATTATTATTATTGTTGGTTGAGGACCTTAACAGACATGTGCCTGTGCCATTGCGACCATCGCTGGTCTTTTGTGAAAGCCCCTTTTTATAGTTCCCTACTGATCCCAGTCAAGAACTGCAGCAGATTTCCAAAAGGGAGAGTTAGTATCTCATCTGGTGCCAAAACCTGTCTACCTAGATGGATACTTCGTTAGTATATGAGTGCGCCACACTCGCATAGCAGATGCAAGGGAGTTTCCGTCTCTTCATTGCAGAATCTGCAGCTGGTTGAGTCATGTAATCCTACGTCGTCCATCCGTCTGTCCGTTAGTCCTACATATTTAGGACTGTAACTTTTGAACCGTCATAGCTAAACAGATGAAATTTTCGCAGAATGTGCGATATTACAGCGAATTTTCTAACAAATAATAAAAATGAAAAATGTTAAAAATAAAGGGAGCCTCATACCAGAAACTAGTTTTTATCCACGTTTTTTCTTTTCGCTCTATCGTAAAAACGGTTATACATACAAGCGTTAAACTTGGTGAGATTATAGAGCAAACTCTACAGTATAAGAAAAAATAATAAAAACCGGCCAAGTGTGAGTCGGTCTCCCGCTAAAGGTCCCGGAGAAAAAAAATGTTTTGCAAGTTAATGATGTTGTGTGGTACTGAACTAGAGTTGCCAGGTGTCCCGATTTGCGCGGGACGTCCCGATTTTCAGGGGGTAGGGGACACGTCCCGATTTGCACCTGATCGGGACACTAAATGTCCCGATAAATCAACTGCCCCAGGCGACACTTTAATACGGGCGGCAAATTCGGGAAAAATATCTATTGCTAGATCTCTCTGTTTATCTCAATTCGTAGAGCGGAGAAAAGCAGAGCTCGCTTCGCTCGCTCTAATTATCTGTTTTAATGACTGTGCCTATACACATAATCCTAAAGAGTTCTGACCACAGCTAAAAGATGTGGTGTTGCTAACATTTTCGAGCATGCGTCGCTCAATCCATAGCTATTACTTAGGTTACTTTGAGCATGTTTTGTACGTAAAAAGCTCTGGCTCTAACCGACTTCGCTCGCTCTACGTTTCTATTTTTGCATGGACAAATCAGAAGATGTCTGACCACAACGCGTAAAGATGTGCAAAAAAAAATTCGGATGTAGGCACTAGTAATTTAAGTTGCAAAACGCAGTTAATTTTAAAATACCTACCTTGTTTTTTGTGTGTCCCGATCTACAACCCTAAATCCCGATTTTTTTTACCTTCTGCCCCGATTTAAAACAAATCGGACCTGGCAACCCTATACTGAACCCTCGGTGTGCGAGTAGACCGACTCGCACTTGACCTGTTTTATATTTTTAAGCATAGTCGTATTTAGTATGTTTAGTACAAAAAAGAGGTCTTAGGAGCTGTATTGATTCTGCTATTTTTGGAACATTGATTGTGAATCTTTATCAATGATAGGAAGGCGGTTCTTTAATTTCTGTATTTCCCTGACGCAAGCTACCATCGGTTTCAAACAATTTTCCACGCCAGCGATTTGATAACGATACGAATAAGTAACAAACATTTATTTTGCCAACTGTACGAAGGAACCATTTGGTTGAATAGTCAAAGTACGGCCGGCATTCAGCGAATTTTTTGAGGCCACACATTTGAAACAAAACACGCACGAGTGGTCGTGTTTCTAGTATCAAAGAAAAAAAGGTTTTTTTTCCGTGAGCTTCGGCTTTACCATTCATTATGTTATTACCTGGAGCTTCGTACCTACTGCAACTTTTGTGTGAATTCTCTATTATGCTCACGACTATATTCCCCGAGGGGGTATTCAGAGATATTCTGAAACCTCAGACCATCCACGTTTCGCCAGTAGTACCGAAACTCTGTCCAGTGTGACGGGGGGTGAGCCCGTCCAGTTACAATACATGTCTCGAAATTGAAGCATGCAGGTTTCCTAACGATGTTTTCCTTCACCGAAAAGCCAGTGGTGTTACAAATCGTACATACATTTCGAAAAACTCATTGGTACGAGTCGGCCTGGACGGGGATCGAACCATCGCCTCCGTCGACAGCAGTTTTTTTTTTTGCTCCGATTGGTTTGCTCCCATAGTAGAAGTTGTTCAGTTTGATGGGTAGACTCTTAGTTTAAAAGGATGCTAATGATATCAATTTCATCCTGAATATCATAGGCGGAGACCATCAAACTGAACAACTTTCACTTTGGAGCTAACATAGAAAATGTCAATGGCTACACTCGACCCAAATGTATGGGACAGCTGATTATTTTTCGATGTTCGCTCTATATTGAAAGTTGTTCAGTTTTATTCGAATCCAGACGAAACCAAAAATAAAAGAAGGAAAAATTCAATGAGTAGGTAATTTTCGTCAATTCACCAAAACTTTCCGTTTATTTGACATTTATTCCGTTAGAAAAGTAAGAAGTTTTAATTTTCTCCGAATCCATTGACGCCCGAAGAGTTTTAGGTATTTCAAAGTTTTCTTTTCAAAGATTGGTTTTAACAATTTCCTTTTTTTTTCGTATCTGTTTTTCTTTGTGACCGTCTGCTTGTATTTGCTTTTTTTTCGTGAAAAATACTCTGTGATTTTATTAAAATTTTCTGTTTGAAGTAGGTTAGATATTTACTGAGAATCTAAATTTTTTTTTGTCATCTTATTTTGAACATTTCTTTCAACCTTTAGGTATGCTAAATAAATAATGTTTATCTCATCTTGAAATACCACTAAACGGTCACCCATTCAAAGACTGACCGGGCCTGTCGTTGCTTTACTTCGGTGATCGTTTCCAATACCGAAGCTCCACTACGCAAACGAGCGCTTCATTCACGAGAGCAGCATCAATATTAAATTAATATTTATTATTACAAAATACGTTTCATCACAACGTTAAGAACATTTAATGTTGTTGAGAAGGTAATAATTGGCTTGTTTAATATCATATTCTGAGAATACTTGTTTACTCAAATTTTAAACGAATTACGTTGAAGTTCTATTGCGGTATTACAAATTATCTAACTAATTACAAATATTGTCTTTGCTTCTTCATCATCATTAACACAGCCTATATACGTCCCACTGCAGGGCACAGGCCTAACCTCAGGGAGGGTGTATGGGCGTTAGTCCACCACGCGTGCCCAATGCGGATTGGTAGACTTCACATACGCATCGGAATTTCTTTTTCAACGTATTCAGGTTCGCGGTTTCCTCTCTTTGATTCTTACATTATCAAATGGTTTTCAGTCCCAAGTGGGCAAGTAATTCTCCAGGTCCAGGTTAATCTGTTTTGGGCTTTCTGTCTCCTATTTTTTCACAAATATATTTCAAATCTTAGAAGTGGGTTAAAACTAAGACGCCTATTTATATCAGTCTGTCTATGGCATCGTAGCTCCCAAACGGGTGGAATGACTTCAATGCAGTTTTATGTAATTGGAAGCAAATTTTCACGACAGTGTTCTAAGTTATGCCACAGATTACTAGTTCCAACGTTAGTTAGAGAACGATAAACTCCCACACTTCAATTACCTATTGCTAGACGGTATACATAGAAATAATTATCTAATGTTGCTTGATTTAGCGTTGTTATTACTTCGTACAGCGCGACAGAGTCGTGTGGCAGAAATCAACCAAGCAATTTTTTTGCTTTCGATGCGCCAAAGTTTTCTCGGTCTATCCAAATGACGGAGGCATAACATGAACATAGCCTATGTTATTGAAGTAAAAGTGACTAGATTTTTCTTTCTGTGTAGGACTGAGTACTGAACTCAATACCTACACACGCTAATGTTTGCGTTTAAGTGCTAATATTTGCGTTTCCTCTACCCACAGTTGCTCCGTCCCACGTCACAATCTCTGGACCTTCTGAAGCCCGCGTTGGAGATCCTGTGCCTCTAACCTGCAGCACAGCACCTTCCAATCCTGCCGCTGATATCAAGTGGGTCGTACTCGGGAAACATCATAAGGATGCCAGCAATAGAACTGTTATATCGCCCGAAGGTATGTTGTACTGAAATTTTTGTTAGTTCAGAGAAGAGTAGCCTTTACGGAAGAGAGCTTGCGAATCAATTACGAGGAGGCGGTTTGATTCTTGGCCTGTATCACTAAGTTCTACGAGATTTATGTAAGGTTAGTGTATTGGTCATTTATCACTAGCTCATCGGTGAAGGAAAGTTCGGATGTTTGTGTAAAAAATATGGGCAAGTACAATAGACCAGCGCCCTGGTAAAGTTAGACTCACACAAAATAGAAATAATAGATGGAGATGCTTGGATGATTGAGGATGAATCCAGCCGATTTGTATAAGAAATTTTGTTAGAAATGATACAGGTATTAGGTACTAAAACTAAAGGATTTTTGAAAGTAGGCCTGTGGCTGATAAACTGTGCGTGGTAATCAGTTATCACGGTATTGGCATATGATTAGGAGAGATGAGCGTCATGGTAAAAGAGTGTTATACCTACAGGGTGTAAGTAACAGCCTAGCAAATACTGAAACGGTGAATGCAGACTATCAGACTGAACGTCTTTCACCTTGGAGCCACCCTCAGGAAACGAGAAGAAAATCTGCTATTTCATACATTTGAGTCGAGTAGGTACAGCTGTTTTGTATAGAGCAGCTGATTTTTGTTCACGTTCTCGATGGTGGTTCCATAGTGAAAGTTGTTCAGTTTGATGTTCTGAATTCACCGTTTCAGTATTTGCTAAGCTGTCACTTACATCCTGTGTATGGATGTAGATGGGTGCATGAAGAGAAAGTGACCTAAGAAAAGATGGATGGATTCTGCGAAAGATGACATTTGTAGAAAATAGACGAAAAGAGTAAGACGACATATTACGCCGACCCCAAGAATTGGGATAAGGGAAGATGATGATGATTATCAATAGAAGACAGAAATGTCAGTAGAAGACATACATCCGTAATTATACAGACGGTATAAGGGAATATAATTCGGAGCGCTCTGCATGCAAAGTCTGGTGATATTTTCAATACTATCCAATTAAAGTCAATGAAATTTTTCAGAAACAATTTAGGAAACTAATCTCTATGTTTGTATGAATTCAGATTTTCTTTAAAATGTATAGCTTTAAAGTTACAGTGCCTCAAATATTTCTATACAAATCTAAAATTACTCTTAGCACTAAAACTGTATATTTTAACGAAAATCTGACTTCATACAAACATAGAGATTAGTTTCTAAATTGTTTCTGAAAAATTTCATTGACTTTAATGAGCGTTTTTCTTTTCTTTTTTAAATTTAGTTCCTAAAACACTCGACAGATGACATGTTTATCGCCCCATAGAGCCGTAAGCGAGATCCTGTCAAAATCTGGTCAAGTCTGTGCATGCCTTTTTTTTAATGCCAAGGGATCGAGCCCATTCAGCCATGTCAGGCGTAAAAGTTTAGAATTTTCGATTAAAATGATTAGTAAATAATGAAATATGTCATTAAAAGATGCGTTGGCATCTTCTTGATCATCTTTTCACTCTTTACTATTTTCAAGAAACACATTTTGAAATGTTGACGTTTCTTCGCACAGACCGTAGCGCCATCTATCGATCCCCTAGAAAACAAAAAGAAAAACGCTCATTGGTTAGTACCTATCGAAAATATCACCAGACTTCGTTTGTATGCAGCGCATTTAAGCATTCGGAATAAATTTCTCTTAAGGGGATGATACGACCCTCAAACTAAACAACTTTCTCTACGGGACCAACATCGAAATCGGGAAATGCATTTGACTCGAGTATATACTGCAGTTTTGTTTGAAAGTTCAGCAGATTTTTCTTTCGCGATTTCGAAGTTGGCTCCATAGTGAAAGTTTTTCAGTTTGACGAGTAGAATACATGGTCAAAGTTTCCGCACTGACATTTATTCCGTAGATTGAAAACGATCAAAACAAAAACACTAGGGTACGGACACTCAATCGTGAGTGTACGAGTTCTAATCCTTACGGACGGCAAGCCGTGATGAAGTTTTTCTAACTTTTTTACTGTAATACCGACAGCTCTCAAACGGTGAAGGAAAACGTAAGCTGAAGAAGTAATTCTGATGCGTATAATATTCATGAAGTCTACCAATCCGCATTGGGCACACGTGGTGGACTATGGGCGTTACCATACGCCCTTCTTGAGGGTGGGCCTGTGTCCTGCAATGGGACGTATAGCGTACTAGAGAATTATCCTGCATTTAAACCTAATAAGGTTTGCAGTAGGTAGGTTTTAGTTGGTAAAAATACCTATGTATTTTTTTTATCTGTATGTTATAGTCTGTAGAATCCCACTGCAGGGCCAAGGCCTCCGCTCACGAATAAGGGTGAGAGGGCGTGGGCCATACTCCACCACGCGGGCCCAGTGTGTGTTGGTGGAGGCAAGGTAGTGGTCAACTTGCTGTCAGAGAATTTTCAAGCCGCCTCAATAGGCCTCTGACCTGGCTTAACGAATAGTTACAACGCCATCTGACGAAACTATCCGAGATCAACTGCTTAACGTGCCTTCTGAAGCACGGAAACGCTCGAGATGAAATATCACTAAACGGTCACCCATTCAAAGACTGACCGGACCTAACGTTGCTTAACTTCGGTGATCGTTTCCAATACCGAAGCTCCACTACGCCAACGAGCGCTTCGCGCATAGTTAATGTACCTGTGCTATTTATGTTTCCATGGGTAGACAATAGTCTATACGATGCCAGCTTCCGGTTCCATGGCTCGTATTCAGTGTGAAATAGTAAAGTCTATTCTTCAAAATAACTTAGTCAACTGTGCATGCCTAAGCTAACGTCAATACAGCGACCCCTGGCAGAGTGCCCAGACACAAAGCCTTCAGTTCTCCCAAATGAACCTACGAGCACTAAAGTTTAGTGCATTTTAGTAAACCTCATTGTTTAGTTGTAAAGTTGGACAATAGAATTAGAAGAGTTATTTGAGTTGCTTGAAATGAAATCTTACAGCGACTTTCATAACTAGTTTTCGTAACTTGCAGAAATCTAACTTTACTTTTTCGTTACGGGTTATTGAACAAGAAAATTAAGTTTACTTTAAAAATATGTTTTTGAAATTTCTGTATTATTTTTGATTAAGAGTTTTTTACAGTTACAGCCTCTAAATATACGGGGTGTAAGATTCAATGCGTTACATGTTAAACGTGGTGATTCAGATCATCAAACTGAACAACGTTTACTATTAGGGGACCAACATTGAAATTGCGAAAAAATATAGACCCAAATAATACTTTAGGGAGTAATTCAGACGATCAACCTGAACAACTTTCACTACAGAACCAACATCGCGAAAACAAAACCCGCTCTTTCATACCAAACTGCAGTACCCACTCGACTCAAATGTATGGAACAGCTGATTGTTTTTCGCGATATTGATGTTGGCTCCATAGTGATAGTGTTCAGTTTGATGGTCTGTAACACCCCCTTGAGTATTACTAGTGTGTTTTGTTACACTCTGTATAAGAGCTACACTCTTATTGGTGGATTATTCGTCAATCCACTCACTTTTCCACCAGTTCCTCGAGTTCCTGATATGACACGACATCGACCTTTTCTTTCACCAGTGCTAGATAACTCTGTACCCTTTCCCTCTTTTTAATAACCACAATGTTTTTGTTCAACAGGAGGCTGGATAACAACATCTAACATAACGGTGGTCGTCGAACCGAACCGAAGGTCAATAGTAGTGGTCTGTCATGGTGTCAACGGACAGCTGACTGAGAACGTGCTCGCTACTCACACCATCAACGTTTTATGTAAGTACATAGCGTACATAGCGTACTCTTGGCGACAAAAAGTGTCCGTCCCAACTCCATTTGTGCCGCCGTCTGAGAGCCTCCCGCCTGGAAATGCTTGCCTTGGGCGACCTGGAAGTCGTTAAACCGACTTCGAACCCAGGTCGGTCGCAGTAGGGACGACATGGTCAGGTGGGGATTCTCGGATGCGCAAAATGTGAGTTGCTTGTGTGGAGCTCCACAAACGATGGCCCATCTCACATCGTGCCTTGCGTGCCCTAACATCTGCACGCAGGAGGAGCTCATGACTGCTAGCGACGTTGCAATATCGGTCGCCCACTTCTGGCAAGGTACTATTTAGCGACTTTGTTCAAAATTTGAAGTCCAAGAAGATATAAGAAGAAGATAGCGTAGTGAGTATCCTGTGTTGTGTCCTTCGAATAGTATCAACCCAGACTGATGTCGTAAGGCGACTAGGTCCTTCAGACTATCGTAAACATCTCTGATGTCACTGTGTGGTGGCCGGGTATGCAGCGTGCATTCGAGTCTTCTTCTGTGAGTATCGGGTTGAAGTTCCATTAGATTTAGGAGCGTTAAGATGAGAGATTGTAGGCTTCTTGGCCTACGGTGATTTTTGGTGGACTTTTCTTCTGGTGGCAGCGGAGTGGTTTGATGAAATATAAAAGGCCTGTTTGTTACACTGGAGGTTTATTTGAGTAATTTCACACAATGGATGGTTAGACGCAAGCACCCCGTACACAATGGAATAACGGAAACTATAACTTTTTTAATTATAACATTTAATGTTGGTGTTGCCAACAATGTTTGAATTTAGCGCTTACTAACATACTTATACTCTCGATCAAAATCTCTTGGGGTGGTCAGAGACCTTGATACAACTAACAACAATCTTCTTCTTTTTAACGTGTGGGCAAGCCCTCGCGTCAAAGTTTATTCAAACCACCTTACGGCCTCTGACGTTGTTTTTATGTAACGACTACTACCACCAGAGATAGTAGCCGGGACCAACGGCTAAGCGTGCCTTCCGGAATCATCTGTCTTTTTCAGACAATCATGTGATTCAGCCTGCAATGTCCTCCAACTTGGGAAAAACGTACAAAGTGACATTATCATTAGGTGGAAATTGAACCCAAGGCCTCCGTGTCAAGAGCCCAATGCTCTTACCCGCTACAGCACGAAGGCAGTCTTCTAAAGAATGCAGTTGTAGTAAAGCTCACTTTTAGCATTTTGAAGGACGGAATGACTTATCAAGTAGTGATAAGTGGCTAGTCTTTTGCTCACCAAAACACTACATACGAAGAAACCTAATCCCGTTTTTGCCTCATACGACCGATACCTATGGGAAGAAAATCGAGTCTAAGACGGAACCATAAGGTTTCAAAACTGAGGCACTCTTATATAATTATCCTGACTGCTTTTTTGCAGCAGCAGGGGGCTAAGCAGTCGCAGAACAAAATATAATTAGTCATCATCACAATCATCATCTTATTTAAGAGTTACTCTTGTCGGTGGAATATAAATAGGACTGACAAAATGCTAAAACAAAGGCTCTAAAGTATAACAAATTGTAATGTCAATAAAATGTGGAAGAAAAGTAATTTTCTCAAAGAAGATCCGTTTTTTTTACCAAAAGTTCCATGAGTTGAATACCCCTGAGTTCAGTAGTTAAACTCGGAGTCAATCTAAACTAGAGCCCAACTTATGTTATCCCAGTCCATATAACCGTATGTCTATATCTTTGCCAATATGCTTTCTAGGCACGTAGTACCGTCGAGGAACGAATGGCTTGGATAGAGGAAGAATTTGTTCGAATTTATTGTATTTAGACTGACGTATGAAATATAGAAAAGCGAGTGTAAGTGGAACAGTCAAAAGAGCATAAGCATATGCTCACGACTATATTCCCCAAGCGGGTAGTCAGAGATATTCTGAAACCTCAGAACATCCACGTTTCACCAGTAGTACCGAAACTCTGTTCCGTGTGACGGGGGGTGAGCCCGTCGCCACTTATAATGGACAGTGGATACAAAATGGCTTCGAAATTGAAGCATGCAGGTTTCCTGACAATGTTTTTCTTCACCGAAAAGCCAGTGGTGTTACAAATCGTACATAAATTCCGAAAAACCCATTGGTACGAGTCGGCTTGGGCGGGGATTGAACCATCGCCTCCTGCACGGCAGGAAGGTTACTCGCCACTGGACCACCACGGCTTTTCACACAGTCAAAAGGGGTCACCCCATAAAGGTATTATACCAGGAATAGAGGAACTGACAGCTGAGAGAGCACGAGAGGCACCACTGTATAATAGAAAGAGATACGTGACGCGAGGCAATAGAACCGTTTTCTAATCTCTTACCAATTTTTAGTCAGTGTATGTATTTGTAAACATCAATTCATATAAAAAAGGATATAAGGTGATAAAACATTTAATTTTATTTTCTTAGAAGTAGGTTATTAATATAGGAACGAATTTCCAAGAATCTTTATGAAAATTGCTATTTTAATGATTAAGTTTTCCAAGAATCAAAGTACGAGAATACCCATAATTGTAATTTATTCAAACTAAAAACATTTGTACTTGTTAGAGCGTTAATTAGTAGCAATTGGCAACAAATTGTTATTCGGTGTTTAACAAATTTTGTTGCCTTTAATTGGTTAGTATTGAAAATTGTACTATTTTAACAGATTGTACTTCGGTGAGTGTGCACAAGAGCTGCATGAGCTCATCCCACCTTCCCCTTTCTACTTTCGGACTTCCAGACGCACCGCGGGATACCACCCCTTCTTGGTTGATATCCCACGTATCCGCACTAAGCGCCTTTCTGATTCTTTTATAATGCGCACAGCCAAGGAGTGGAATGCCCTGCCTGCGTCAGTATTTCCGAGCACTTACAACCCGAATTAGTTCAAAGTAAGAGTGAATAGGCTTCTTCTGGGTAAGATCGCTACATCTTCGACCCCATCTTTGTCCTCAGGACAGGATTGAGGTCAAGGGCAAACCCATTTTTAAATAATAAAAAAAAAAAAAAAAAAAAAAAAATAGGATCTAACTACGTTTGTATGCAGCACTCTCGGGCGCTTTGCAAGTATTATCCGAAAACGCTAACTCTAAATTCTGGTACGCCCGTTTCGTAACTCACGGCAACTCTTTTGCTGCCAATGTCAGAACAGCTATCACAGATTTACTTAGAAACTTGGAGTCTTTGCGGAAATTATATTTCAAATATAATAATGTCAATAAGCTGAACATTCATTTTTATTTGTTACAATTACGGTTGCATGTCTAGTGGACTGTGGCCTCGTATATGTGAAGGAGGTGGCAGTTTTATTCCAGCCTAAAGTATACTCGTCTGGGGATAGCATAGTTTCAGTTTTTGGCGGCCCGGTAGCTCAGTCGGTAGTGAACCTGCCTGCTGTGCCGAGTGTCGCGGGCTCGAATCCCGTAACGACAAATATTGGCGTGATGAATATGAATATTTGAACGCGAGTCATGGATGTTTGTTATACAGGGTGTAACAAAACACCCAAGTAATATTTAAGGGGGTGCTTCAGATCATCAAACTGAACTATGGAGACTTTTACTATGGAGCCAACTTCAAAATCGCGAAAAAAAAATCAGCTGTCCCATACATTTTAGTTTAGCAGTTTTGTATGGGACAGCTGTCTATTTTTCGTGATTTCGAAGCTGGCTCCATAGTGAAAGTTTTCAGTTTCATGGGCTGAAGTACCCCCCTTAAGTATTACTATAGTATGTATTGTTTTGTTACAACCTGTATAAGGTTAAATCTAATTAAGTACCGTAGTTGGGAAGCTTAACAAATTTTAACATTTGGTATCTTTTACTAAGTACAATTGCGTGATAATGACCAGCCGCCCGTTACAGTGCCTCAAAGATTTCCATACAAATCTTAAATTAATCCGAGCACTAAAACTGTATTTTAAAATCTGACTTCATACAAACATAGAGATTAGTTTCTAGATTGTTTCTGAAAAATTTCATTGATTTTAATTAGTTAGTATTGAAAATATCACCATAGTACGTTTGTATGCAGCGTGCATATTTACGCATTCGGAATAAACTTCTCTTGTATGTCGTGAATTCGAACCTGGACTACAGTTTGAAAGGCCGTGCCTCTCCGAACGAACCACCAACGTTTCTTCCACCCCGTAATTTGCATTAAGGGCAGGATCTTCCAAATCGCCTGTTTTTGGTTGAGTTTTAAGGCATGAAATAGTCGTTGTTTTAATCCAGAAAAAAATATATGTTGTTGTTCATGAACTGTTCTCGATTATTCTGTGGCTCAAAACACGATAGTTATTACTTCTCTCGATCATAAAAGAGTGCAAAGATAGGTAGTTTATTACTATTTTTCAAGTTTTACTTAAAGATTATTAACACTACAAATAAAAAAAATACACTGAAAAATAGGAAAAGACATTGTCTAAATTATTCTCAGGCTAGTTAGTAGAGAGAAAAGATATTGATGAAAAATACGTTTTTTTGCGGAGCTGCCTTCAATTGAAGCGGGATGGCTAATTGCAAACTTATGCTTGTAAGAAAGAGACGCTTGCACTCGAATAACCGGGCCTTAAGTAGTTGCTAAAAAGTAGATAACACTGTAAAAAAGAGGGACTATGCTTCCCATATAAATAACAGGACAGGTCGCCCGGTCCAGAAATTATCATATTTACGAAACAGGATGCCGGGACAACATGGCTGACGTTAGGGTTCCGTTGGCTAAATATGCAAAACGGCACTATTTTACGTAAAAAAATTATCTATACTCTATTCTATTCTATTTTTAAAATATGGCTGCCATCTTTGGTTAATGATGATTTTGCCAATGTCGAGTTTTTATAGCAAAAGTGCTTGACGTTGTACGGTTATATTGATATTTTGGTGACTTCAAGGGTGGTTCTTATAAAAGAACAATATCCTGAGCCACCACTGGAGTTCCGCTGTAGGCCGGGGATGGGGCAACCGACAAGCGACACGCGCACGTGACCGCCCAATAGCAGACCCACAACGCAACTCCTATCTATACTCCATTCTAAATAGCAACGAAATTTGAAGCCTAGAGATTTATTAGTGGTGACGGGCTCACCCCCGGTAACATGGACAGAATTTCGGTACTACTGGTGAAACGTAGATCTCTGACTACCCCCTCGGGGAATATAGTCCTGATAATATGCGTGCATAAACAGATATTTGAAAACTTCCTCTCACTTATTCTTAGAACAGCTTTAGTAACGTCCAGGTTTGTCGTATGAGTCCATAACTGTTTTATTACGAAATACCCTTCATTGAAATCACGGTTCTCAACCGATTCGTTCGACGAAAGCACTGTTCAACGATAGCACGGTTCGTCGAAAGCACCGTTCGCTAACGGTCTCTTTGACGAAATAACTCTTTACCGATAGCACGGTTCGTCGAAAGCACCGTTCGCTAACGGTCTCTTTGACGAAATAACTCTATAGTATAATATCTATCTCATAAATAAATCATATTTATTGCTAATCAGAATTGGCCAGAACTGAAGTATGCAGGTTTCCTCACCATGTTTTCCTTCACCGAAAAGCCAGTGGTGTTACAAATCTTACATAAATTCCGGAAAATTCATTGGTACGAGTCGGCCTGGACAGAGATCGAACCATCGCCTCCTGCACGGCAGGAACGACGGGCTACCATGGCTTTTTGGCTTCCTGTATGCAGCAGCATAGCTATTTTACACTTAATTTTTAGTGTTCAAGTTTTGTCCAGTGGGACGTAAGCGCCTCCTCACCTTCTAATAGACATGGGGGCAAATGCACGCCTCGAATAGCATTCTACGTTTTCCCCACCTACCGCAAATACGGAACCCTAAATTTAAAAACCATCTCAACCGTATTTTTCCTTTAGCCTAACGCGATAAACCCTCGGCTTAAGCTGCTTTTAAGTACGTCCTCTTGCATCCCTCTCACACACGCCCTCACACTATACCTATCTCTATCAACGCCACGTTTTCTCCACTGTTGATTATTTCGCTTAGATTTTATCAAGGAAAGCAATTTTAGGGTCATTTTGCCTTGTAATCACAATTTTAAGATGTTACATTGTTTTGTTTGTACCTACATCTTAGATAATCTTTGTTTTGTTTAAGAAAAGGGTTATTCCTTTAACAAGTTTCCCTTTTATACAGGGTCCAACTTAATTTGCTGAAGGTTTTTAAAGAGGAAGTTGAGACCATCAAACTGAATAACTTACTCTAAGCGACTCATTTGCAGAAACGCTCATTAGAGTAAATCCTCCATTAAATTTGTTGCAAGCTTTTATAACGTCAACAAGACAAAAAGTGACAGCAAGAGATTTAATGGAGGATTTACTTTAATTAGCGTTTCTGCAACTGACGGTAACAGAAAATGAAATCAGTTGTCACATAGGTACATTTGGGTCGAGAAGGTTTGCAGTTTTTTATGGAAAAGCTGATCTATTAAACCATGCCCACACGTATATACAACCAGTGTGACATTTAACGAGTATGACGTTTTGCGAGTGTGACATTTTCCGTCAAGATGGTCTTTTGCGAATAGTTGGCACCATGTGAATGCAGCTTTTGCAGGTTTGGGAGATCCGCATCAGTTCACCAGGATCCCCTGGGGCTAGAGGATCCTGGTTGCCTTGACCGATTTTTGTTACCTTGGTGCCACAGAAAAAGGTTTTCAATTTGATGGTCTGATCGTCCCCTTAAAAAACCGTTAGGACCGTGTATTAGTCCCAGATGATCTCCACATTAGCATTGCATTAGGAATATATTCAGTGGATAGTCGGAATAACCCGTATATTCTAACTACTAAAACTAAATAACTGGACGAAAATCACAACACCCCCTGAGGGGGTGTATATCTTAATTCTATAACCCTTTGAGGTAGCATATGCTTTAACCAGCATTTTAGCATACTGAGGACGTACTCAAACTTGTTATCTGGCATGCATTAATCATGTTTTATGGCGGTACAAGGGTTAAGATTTGGGCGAGAAGGAAAATTTGCAGTACACCATAGATGTTTTTGAAGTAAAGGCCTTCGCACGTTGCAGCGATATTATCGAGCGATATTATCGACAGCGATATCGCGACACCTTACACACTGCAGCGATTCCGCGATTCGCGTCACGCATGCGCCCTTCACTGAATGTAGTCGAAAGAGATTGCGTCAGGTTGCGATAATATTGCGGCAGTGTGTGGGATCGAGCGCGTCCCCATACAAAATGTACTGCGAACAATTATCGCAAAATCGCAGCGCTTTATCGCTCGATGATATCACGGCAGTGTGTAGGATCGCGCGCGTCCCCATACAAAATGTACTGAGAACAATTATCGCAAAATCGCAGCAATAATATCGCTGCAATGTGCGGAAGCCTTTAAACTTATCTAAAATTGTAAGTGCTTAAAAACGAGTGTGCTTTAGATCACCTAAGATGTTGCCAATCATATCAATTAACCATTCTTCGACGGCCCGATAGCACATAGTGGACCTGCCTGCTGTGCTTCGGGTCGCGGGTTCGAATCCCGTAAAGTACAAATATTTGTATGATTCAAATAGTACCTAGAAAGCAGGTTTACTCCAGTAGTGTGGCCACATTCGTTTTAAATACTAGATGACGGCGGTGACTTCGTACCGCCTTAGAACCCTCCCGACACATACTTGGCCGTTTGTTTTTAGCTTATGTTCGTCACTGATAATGTAGCATTCTAATGGTGAAAGAATTATTCAGATCGGTCCAGTAGTTTCGGAGCCTATTCAATACAAACAAACAAACAAACAAAAAATCAAATCTTTTCACTTTACAATATTAGTATAGACGAGCTCTTACTTCTTACGCACAAATTATATACCACATAAGCTTTCAAACACAAAAAGTTTTATCAAAATCGGTCTGGTAGTTTTTACGTGGCGCTCCAACAAACATACAGACAGACAAAAAGGTCAAAAAAATTGTGATTTGGAATCAGGGACACCTAAAAACCAATTATCATATCTTTTTTTATTACGATCAATGTACAGACACACTTCTGCGTGAGGTTTGGTCCCATAATAAAAGTGGTTCAGTTTGCCACCCCTGATAGTTTCGGAATGGTAAAAAATTTATGTCTGTAAAGTCGGTTTACGGACGATATTTTTACGTGATAACGACATAAAGAAACATTGATGACAACTGCTAGCTCTGACGTCACGCGAAACGTGACACTTTATCGTGCGTGCAGCCTGTGTTCATCAATTTATAAGACGTTATCACGTCAAAAAATCTACTGGTATTTATGTTTCAGATACCTTTGCTGGCTTTGTCTGTATCGCTTATAACTTAAACCCCAAATAATATGGAAAGCCCATAGCGCGGTGACGAAGCAAAAACTCTTTTCAGATCTCTCTGAAAAGCGGCATGACGTCACGATGTATTTTAAAACACCATTCAATCTGTGAAAGCGTTTGCTGATACGATTCTGTTTTTTGTGTGAATAATCGACCTTAAGAAATCGGGTTAAGGATGTGAATAAGAAATCATGAATAGCGTTAAATATTTCGCTTCTATAAACATTATACAGGATCTAAAATTAAACGCGGTAAGTACATATTAAACAGGGTGATTCAGATCATCAAACTGAACAACTTTTAGTACCTAGACCTTTTTTTTTTTTATTGATGGGTTTGCTCTTGACCTTTATCTAGTCCTCAGGACAAAGATGGGGTCGAAGATGTAGCGAGCTTACCCAGAAGTGCACTGGCACTCCTGCACACTGACGGAACGCAGCAAGCTGCTTGGCGCCAGACTCCGGCGGGAGGGTGGTCGGAAGTCAGGCGGCTCCTTGCGGAGCCTACCACCCCGCTGTGGGGGATCGTTCAGCCGCCACCACAAACTTGATAGCTTGTGATGCCGTTGCTCGGGGTGGACCGCTAGGAGGTAGATCCCCAGAGCCAACATCAAAATTTGGTAAAGCATTTCACCTTACACCCAGCATGACAACCAGAACCACCTCACCTACGAGATGTTGGTTATCACAACACATTACCATTCAAAATATCTTGGACATTGTTATGCGAATTATGTAGGCCCATTTAAAGTAGTTACCGGATTCTAGTCTGGACTTGTCTTTTGTGAATAGACAGCGATAGAATAATACATAATCTAGATACAAACATCCATTACTCTGTGACAAATATAAGGGTATTTCAAACTAGGTGTCGATACTGAACCAGGGCACTTGTTTATGATAACAGATTGCATTATCAATGTTTATAATTGGTATTGATGATTAACAAAATTATTATTATTGTACATAAGGCTGCAGTGAGCGGAGCGCAGGCAGATATTGACCTGTAAATCACATGACCAGACGGCGGGACGTTATCACGCAATTGGTGGTTGGTGGTTGGTTTGGTTGGTTTTTTTAATGGTAAATAAAGTTTTTTCTTTCTTTCTTTTCTTTTCAATTGTACTTAGTAACAGATACCAAATGCGTTTGTTAAGTTTCGCTAACTACTTAATTAGATTTAGGGCCTGTTTCACCACTTCTGAATAAGTTCTTGTTAGCTTATCCGACAGATATTTTGACATAATTTCATACAAAATATGTCAAACTATCTGTCGGATAAGCTAACAAGAACTTACCCAGAAGTGGTGAAACAGTCCCTTAACCTTATATAAATATCTATTATATCTTAGATCAAAATAAAATGAATGGATGGCTAGGCCTTACGCGAACATTTCAAACCAGAAAAATAAGGCAAAACAAATGAAAGGTTTACTTCAAATTTGTATGGACCAACTGCACCAGTAGTTTGCTTCAACTTACCGCACTTTAGGCCTATCCATTAATTTGATTTTGATCTAAGATTATAATGATTTATCATTCAAAGTATTTGCCCCTTGCGGGTTTCAAACCCACGACTCACGGCGCAGCAAGCAGGTTCACTACCGAGCTACCAAGCCGGCATTATTATACCATTATTCTGACTGACAGGTCAAGGTAAGCGGAAAGTAAATTAAACAGATACCCAAAACCCTAACAAAAGCCATTAAACGAGCTCAAAAATTACAAAACTTGAATGGGTAATTACCAAAAAAAAGTTGAGTAAAAATTTACATGCGAAATTTTGTACCGAGGGATTAGTTAACAATTCGAGCTTTTTTCTTTTAAAGACGAGAACCTCCCTTAGCTTCTGAATATACATGAACTGGGCAATTTGTGTTTTGCACCGGATCGGTATGGAATACCCAAACAGTAAGGGTATGTATACATTGGGTTTGGGAATTTGAGAATGAGGAGTTTTCTTACATCTAGGAATACTTAGTTCAAAATACAGCTAATGGTTAAGAGCATTGGGCTCTTGACACGGAGGTCGTGGGTTCGATTCCCACGGGGGGCATCTAGTGAAATATCACTTTGTGCGTTTTTCCCCAGTTGGTTAGGACATTGCAGGCTGAGTCACCTGATTGTCTGAAAAGAAAGATGATTCCGTGCTTCGGATGGCACGTTAAGCTGTTGGTCCCGGCTACTATCTCTGGTGGTAGTAGTCGTTACATAAAAACCACGTCAGAGGCCGTAAGGCGGTTTGAATAAACTCTGACACCAGGGCTTACAGCCCACTGGATAAGAAGAAGAAGAATACAGCGATAGATGGCGTTGACGCGTTGTATACGAAGAGGGAAATTTAGGCTAAAAAGTCAACAAAAAGTTATGTTAAGTAAAGTATATATTATATACGTATGTAACTGAGTCAGAGTGACTTTCGGCAAGACCTGGATGCGACTGGCACAGGACAGAGAAAATGGCAAAATGTGGAGGATTTTTATGCCCTGTAGTGGCTGAAATACAGGCTGAAAATGATGAATGATGTCTGAGTCAAACGCATCCGTTGACGAAGTATCTGCTTTATATTTTTCTGCTGAAAAAACACGAATTTGAATTAATTTTATTTTTATTGTAAAGTGGCTCATCCGTCTTGCGTCAACGCCATCTATCAAGCTATTTGGAACTACTTTTTCTTTTTTAATGGCTTTCGGAAAATCTGTCATTGGATGTTCGGTATTGCGTCGTTGGGTAATTTGAGAATTATTCTTTTATTATAGCTTTTGTAACTACCTACTCAACAAATTTTCTTGTTACTCAAATTGTTTCTTTTTGTTAATTGAAATCTCACCCCCCGTGTTATAAATGTAGTAGCCCCAACTTTACTGACTTAATTTATGTCTATTATAATAAATATACTATGCCGTTTCAGACATTGTAATATTCTTTGTTAGTTTTATCTTTTATCGCCTTTTTAAGGTTCCGTAGTCAAACAAGGAACCCTCGTCCATTCTGTCCGTCTGTATGCCCCACCTCAATAACTCGCTCATTTTTGCACCTATTGAATCTAAATTTGACATCAAGACAGATAACGGAAACCAAAAAATAGAAATGTAATAGTTATGAAGAAACATATTTTTTCCCATATACTGAAAGAGGGTTGGAAGAATTTGTTTTAAAAAAACTAGTGAGGTTTCTGGAAAAACCTGAATGAATGAATGAAATAATTTATTTGTAAGACTTTTGGTAGTACTTAGGATGTAGGTAATAAGTTCTCACAGAGGTCTACACGCATAATGGGTATAACGTTCAATAGGTATAACGTTCAAAACGCAAAATGTGTGTCTTTCTTCAATTTACGAAATCAGAATGTTCAATACTACGTAGAATGTTCAGTACGTAGAATTTTCAATACGCAGAATGTTACATACGCGTCTGCCGTCATGGCGTACAAATATTGTCTTAACAAGTTACAGGATTACATAGTACAGGATTATATTACATACTTGATTTGTTTTATAATAAAGAGAACAGAACAGAACATAAAACAACCATAATATATGTAGTAAATACGTGCAATTTACAAACGAAAGTCACAATTTTACATGCAGTTTGCAGATAAAATATTTCGAATAATTAAATTTATTAGTAGTAATTGTAAACCTGTAAACCTGTAAACTTGCAAACCTGTAAACCTGTAATACAAACTAGATGGCGTTGCAGGAAATTGAATCGTGCTATCGTTAGGTTCCAAATTATCTTTTAGGTAAGAGAATCGACATCACTACCATTTCCTTATTCTTCTTATGCAATGGCTACGGAACTCTATCATGGGCGAGTCCGACACGCTCTTGGCCGGTTTTTCAAGATGTATTGATTGCTCGCCAATCGACTCTTCTCGGAATATGCCAATAATGTTCTAAACGTCTTGCGTAGTAATAAATATAATATTACTACCCATTTACTTTGTAAGGCGAGCTATTCGCAGTAATAAATAGATATTATCTTCACAATTTTCTTAGAATGTGATCGAGTACTTTTCCTTCATTTTTTAAAAGCGTTTGTGCTATTTATTAGGCAAGTGGAAATGTTACATACACACATGAACTTACGACCGTTATTCCTATCGGGGACGTCAAAATCAATGCTACAAATAACTTTCAAATTTTAATGCGATATACAGCGTAAATTTTATATCACTGCGGATAAGTTCAGCATGTATTCTAGTCATCAAACTGAACAACTTTCACTATGGAGCTAATTTCTAAATCGCGAAAAAAAACAGCTGTCCCATACAAAACTGCAGTACCTATTCGACTCTAATGTATATAGGGTCCAACTTAATATGCTGACACTTTTTTAAGAGGATGATCAGACCGTCAAACTGAACAACTTTCTCTATGGGACCATTATCGAAATCGCGAAAAAAAAAACAGGTCTTCCATACAAAACTGCAAACCTACTCGAGCCAAATGTATGGGGCGGCTGATTTTTTTTTCGTGATTTCGATGTTGGTCTCATAGATAAAGTTGTTCAGTTTGATGGTCTGAACATCCCCTTAAAAAAGTGTCAGCATATTAAGAAGGACCCTGTAGAACAGCTGTTTTTATTCGCGATTTCGATGTTGGCTCCATAGCAAAAGTTGTTCAGTTTGATGAGTATTATACATGCTAAAGCTATCCGCAGTGATATAAAATGTACCCTGTAGATAGGGCATGCTTCAAACTGAACAACTTTCACTATGTAGTCAACACAAAAATCGTGAAAAACATAAAATCACGACTAAAATCCCTTTTTGTTATATTCAGAAATAAGATAAGATAAATATTCTTTATTTGCACACCATAATACACAAAAAAAATAACAATATACATTAACAAGAAGGGTACAAAAGGCGGCCTTATCACTAAAAGTGATTAAGAAAGAAGAAAGAAAAATTTGAAGAATATTTGAAGAAATTTAAATTAACTTTATTATTCTATTAATGGCCTATGTTCAGCAGTGGACGATGATAGGCTGATGATGATAAAGATGATGATTATATTAATACGTATTTGTCGTTAACTAACTTTCAAGTTTTTCCCCAACAACACTTATGTGCACCATCCCTAACTCATAGGGCTGCCCCCGTCCGGCACGTTTCGCTCATTAAAGTAATGAGTCTGCGGACGCAGCTCGAATTAATTGCTCAAACTATTATAGTGTTGTGACAACCCTTAAGTTGTAGTTTGTGTGTTTTTAATTAAGTACCTAGGTTTATGTAGTTTAAGTTGCTGGTACATTACCAAACACATTTTTGTTGTTGTATCCATAAAATCCAATGCTTAAAAATGGTGTCTTTTTTCTTTTCGGCTACTTTTTTAGCGCGGCCATCATTTAAACTTGAATAGTTCAGAATAAAGTTACAAATAGTCCAATCATTTTAGGGTTCGACCCTAACAATAATTCATCTATCGCTGAAACTTTGCAGTGTGATAAAGTAAAGTATACAGATTACGGTTGACAAATAAATAAATAAATAAGCTTTATTAAATTTTAGCTTTACAAATAATCTAGGTTACATTTTTTCCGGTCCTTGATTATTTGTCAACCGTAATCTGTATACTTTACTTTATCACACTGCAAAGTTTCAGCGATAGATGAATTATTGTTGGGGTGTCCATACAAGGAAACTCTAAAATGACTGGACTAAAACAAAACTTGGTATTACTAATATCTCGAAACTCAGTCCGAACTGAGATACATTTGAAGTAAACTTAATGAATATATTTTCAACTTCAAGCCTTTATATCTCCGTTCGAACTGAGTTTAGGGATATACAGGTAATACAATTTTGTTTGTTACTTAATTCTGAAATAAAATAATCAAGTTTGGTTTATGGCCGCGCCAAAAATAAGGCGCCAACCTTCCATACAAAACCTCATCATATCAGCCGATAAACGTCGACTGCTGGTCATAGGCCTCACCAAAAATGGGGGGATTTTCCATAATCGCCACGCTTGGCAGGCGGGTTGGCGATCCCAGTTGGATTGAATGTGTGTACTCAGAGGATGCTGCTGCCCATCCTCCGTCATTTTCATCAAACCTAGACTTTGAAATAATAGTTTCTCAACACAATGAATAACAAATAATTGAGAAAAACAACAGAAAACAGTGAGAAAATGATTTGGTGCTTCCATAGTGATAGTTGTTCAGCTTGATGGTCTGAATTTACCGTTTCAGTATTTGCCAGGATGTCACTTAGTTTACACCCACGATAAGAAACGATCATCATTCACAACCACTGTCGATGCCAATAACATCACAATCAAAATACCTACATATTCAGAAAAGTTAGAGAAAGCAATACAAAATGGCGGACAAAACCAATATGGCGACAAAACACGTGCTGCTTAATGGGATTCCAGCAAGTTTTTGCTGTAATAAGCAACTGTAGCGTTAGGTATGGTGATCATTTGTGATTGCATTTTAGTTATAATACTGAAAACATTTTGTTAGCGAGCATGAAATGCTTTATGAGGTTTGGGTCAAAAATTACCAGAAAGCTAACCATGTGACATTAATTTGAATAAAACATTTTGAGTTTGAGAAAAGAGAGAGAGAAATATGAAGAAATAAATAACGCAGCGACTGCTACATTTATTCCGATATTATTAAAAGTGGAATGTTTATGCCAATAAAAATATTTTACAAAAATAAAATAGCTTTTAAAGCCTTTCGGATAAAGGACATTTTATTTTAGGTTTTCTTGATGATGAAATCTTAAATTTTGTGTTGAGAGCGCTATAGGGCGTTGCCCTCAAACCATTACATCCCTTAGTCGCCTCGTATTACCCCCACAATAAACCCCCCCAAAATGGTTGGTATTCTGCAAGAACGATAAAGACATTATTATTATAAGTAAGCAAATATAACCTAATTTGGCCCAGGGCTACATTAATCAATGTCTTAACCCTTTAATCACGCCCAGGGGTGTCACAAACTAGTAATAAGCGAATTGATGTGCTATCAGTTTGATTTGATTAGTCATAATGATAATGTATGGAGGTGATAGATTATACTGGTAATATTATGTTAGACACTTTAAATTTAATTACGATAATGATTCATTTCTCTATTATGGCGTAGTGAAAAGTAGGGTTATATTTTTAACGCGTATAAAAAGTCTTCGAAATAGTTTAAATCTAACCTACGACGAGGCGCGCAATTTTACTTGAAGGTTTCAGGCGATTTGCTAAGAATAAGTAAGCCTAAGAAATTTTATGCATTGCCTAGTCACTTCTTAAAACACCCACGGAATGAGATGTGATGGTCTATTCGTAAACCACACCTCACCTGCAGTGCTCAGACTCAGTCCAGTAAAACAGGTTAAACCATAACCAATGTTTATTAAATACAGAGTAGCTGACATAGCCCAAAGAATTGCTATACTGAAGTGGCAACGGGCGGGGTACATTGCTCGCAAAACCGATGGGCGATGGGGCCAAAGAGTTCTCGAGTGGCGACCTCGTACCGGAAAGTGCAGCGTGGGTAGCCAGTGAGCCCCCCACAAGGTAGACCGACGACCTGGTGAAGGCGGAGGGAACCCGTTGGATGAGGGCAGCGCAGGCCCGGTCGTTGTGGCGATCCTTGGGGGGCCTTTGTCCAGCAGTGGAAGTTTATCGGCTGAAACACAGAAAACTTAAACTAAACAAGATCATGGATGGCCGTATGAGTTTGTGATAGTGAGAGATTGCATATACATAGTATGGAAAGTCCAAATTTTTTTTCGAATTTCCTTTAAGTTTGTACAATGGGTAGATTTGCCCCTTAACCTATCCTACCTGCCGGTTTTGGGAAATTTTGTAACCATTTTATTCATTAACCGTGGCATTTTTTGAGCTGAAAATAAACTGAATCATCTACAGGATATGAGAAGTGATGTGGTTTTTCTAGAAATCGATTTTAATGAATAAAACCTAAGAAAAGGGACTCTAAAGTCACCCCTTTTTTTCAGTTCTAACCATTTTGCTCTTACATTTTGAATCGGAAGAAAATGAAAATTTACAGCATTGTTCACAATACAATTTAGAATGATGTGGTTTTCTTACTTTTTAGAAATTTATAAAAAATCATCAAATTTTTCAAAGAAAACTGCTAAATTCTGACCGTAGCCACGCGCTCTTTCGCATCGATTAGTATGGAGAGTCGTGGTCCGGGGCAGATACGCCTTAAAGTAATGCAACTGTTTACACTGTATATGTGATATGTCAAGGTCACAGGTATGAAGTCTATGGACGTATTAATGTCCACGAAAATCTTATCTTCACCATGTTAAAATTTATAATAGAAATATAGTTGATCAGTATAAAACCCCAAGCATTCCCTAATCCCTTATGTATCCCAGTTACGAAAGCAGGAATACAATCGATAAACCGTTGATCCTACGTCTACGTGATTCGAATAACACGTTAACGTGCTCCCAACTAATGCCCAACGTAAACATTTTATTAGACAAATCTGGTCTTGTTCTCTCTTTCTAATATACGAAGATAAACGATTGTAGTCGAGGTAATGGAATTGTTGTGAGCACGATTTTAATAGAAAAGAGTTTCTTTTTTTAATTTTAAGGTAAATCAGCTGTTTTACAACAACCTCGTTAAGAGGGTAGGCGGGCTGAAAAATTTGGAGAATAGGTCACTTTTCCGACTGTATACATATTTTTCCGATCCGCCCCACCCATATACCCATCCGACTAGAGTGTGAAAGAGACCTGCAGCTCGGACCAATTTCATCTTCATAAAATTGACGAAAACAGCATTTCGTCAACATCAAAATCGCCAAAGAAAAATCTGCTGTCCTATACGTCATGTGTATCGAGTCGGTTCTGCAGTTTACCAGAATTTACGTGGACGAAGTCGCGGCCAAAAGCTAGTTTCCAATTTATTTTCATCCTTATTATTTCTATTTTTATTCTACCAAAATAATTTCGAACTCATACTAATTCTTTGCCTTTGTCAAACATCAAATATTGTTTCGTATGAAACAGCTGTTTTTTTCGCAATTTTGAAGTTGGCTCCATTGTAAAATTAGTTACACCCTGTATAATATGGTAACAGAAAACATAAACAGTGACATACTGAATGTTTTCAAGCCCAACATCACACCATGATAAGCGCACGCCAAGCCCATAAATCAAGCTTTAAAAACATTTGTGTTTTTAATTAAAGTGACATTTAAAAAAGTAATTTATGTCCGACTTTAAAACTTAACACAGTTTATCTTGTAGCTAGCATGAGTTATTGCAGGCTGGCCCAGTTTTTGTCGCGTCCGCGTACGAGAGACAAAAAGATACAAATGTTTCTCTTTATTGTTATAAGTTTCGTGTTTTGTTTTCGGTATTAATGTTGCGATTGTTTTTTGTATTGTGTAAGGGTTATTAAACTTTAGTTGCGGTGTAATGATAGGTCATTGGTATGATGCACTACAGGTTTTATTGATAGGATGGAATGGAAAGTTGTTTTAAATTCTGAAAAAAAAAATGCAGCATAAGCTCTATGCTCACGACTATATTGCCCAAGAAGTTTGGAATCCTCTATAGTGGAGCACAGACTGCCTAACAAGAGGGAAAACATGATAATACTCCTTGATGGTCGGTAATGATCGTTCTTCTCCGTAGTGGTTTTTAGTAACGTTAACTTTGTCCCTTTCTAATGTATGTCTAGGCATGACGTCACTCAATTGTCGTTCATGTAATTGTGACGTCATTGGAATAGAAAGGGACGCACGTAAAATTGGAAATATCGACGACGGAGACGAACGTCAAATTTTCTTCTATCAATGCTTGTAAGGAGGAGTGCTATCCTTTATGATTTAGATCCATGATATTCCCCGAGGGAATATCAGAAAAAAAAAGTTGTAAAAAAATAATTCTTTGTGCCTATCCAAGTTGGAGTCATAGATTGACCTAATGAACACAATTAAAAAAATAGAAATAAAAAAACAAGAACTATTGCTTTAGTGGCAATGGTGTGGCTCTTATGTTATTAAGATAATGCTATCTTAAGCCTCGTTTCCACCAGGGATGTGCCAGGTAGCGAGGCGGTGAACGAGGAAAAAATCGGCCAATGGGAGGGCTTCAATTTCCCAATGACGTGATCGAGCGAGCGCGCTATTGGCGGATTGTTTCCTCACTCACCGCTTCTCTACATTGCACATCTCTAGTGGAAACGCAGCCTCAGAGACCTTTCTAAACAGATTTTTTTAAAACCCAAAAATACTAATAATTGCTTTTCCACTCTCCCACAGATCCACCGTCAGCACCAATGATAACCGGCTACATCCCCGGCACAACCCTAGCCGCTGGTACCGTGCAGAAGTTATCCTGTATTTCCTCTGGTGGCAACCCTCTAGCTACCTTGACCTGGTTCAAGAATGATAAAAAGGTTTGTTTGTATTTTAAATCTTATGTCCGAGCTATTATAAAGTATAATATACTTAGTACACCTCTAGTATACTAAGGTTTCATAGCATTTCAAGGCATTTCGCGAACAACAAGTCCTCGTCCCAAATACCACAGTGTCAACAGTGCCACAGTGTCAGTGTCAGAGTCTAGAGAGTCTAGAGAGTCTAGAGTCTAGACGAAAGTCTTTAACCAGTGTGTACTGCCGATGACATGAACTGAGACGTGTTCGCTCATTCGAGGCCTCATAAAAAGGATGAAAGTCACCCAAAGGGCAATGGAGAGGTCTATGCTCGGAGTTTCCCTGCGAGATCGAATCAGAAATGAAGAAATCGCAGAAGAACTAAAATAGCCGACATAGCTTAAAGAATTGCCAAACTAAAGTGGCAATGGGCGGGGCGCATTGCTCGTAAATGGGCTGGCTAATGCAGCCGAAGAGTTCTTGAGTGGTGACCGCGTACTGGAAAGCGCAGAGTGGGCAGGCCCCCCAAGTTGGTCCGAGGACCAAGTGAAAGGCTGCCCCATGAGGGCATCGCAGGACCGGTCGTTGTGGCGATCCTCGGGGGAGGCCTATGTCTAGCAGTGGTGCTCTAAACGGTGCAATGATGTGTTGAGGTTTACCAGAATGCACGTGGTCGAAGTCACGGGTAAAACCTGGTCTCCAATTTATTGTCATCCATATTATTTCTATATTTCTCCCAAAATAATTGCGAACATATTAATTCTTTGCCTTTGTCAAACATCAAATATTGCTGAATCTATTACCTATCAGAGATTACTGAACTTTGTTATTTATTCGTGCGGAACCCCGATGAAACGATTCCCTCTGAATTTATTATCTATGTCAAATTGATAAACTGACTCCGTTGGGGAAATTTGGTTATCAAATATCTATCATTTTATTCAGAATTCTAGACGTTCTATAAAGGAAATACTGAGAACTACAGTCTATATTTCCAATTTACATTATGCTTACGACTCCCTGTTTTCCTCGAGGGCAGTCAGAGATAACTGCCTCCGTGGTCTAATGGTTAGAGCATTGGGCTCTTGAGACGGAGGTCGTGGGTTCGATTCCCACGGGGGGTACCTAGTGAAATGTCACTTTGTGCGTTTTTCCCCAGTTGGTTAGGACATTGCAGGCTGAGTCACCTGATTGTCTGAAAAAGAAAGATGATTCCGTGCTTCGGATGGCACGTTAAGCTGTTGGTCCCGGCTATTATCACTGGTGGTAGTAGTCGTTACATAAAAACCACGTCAGAGGCCGTAAGGCGGTTTGAATAAACTCTGACACCAGGGCTTTGTAGCCCACTCGATAAGAAGAAGAAGAGATAATATAAATGTAAAGTTATGTACACATTTCAGTGAAATAATTTCACTAACAGTAGTCAGTAAACATGCTCTGGCCAGAGTCCAGTGACACAATTATTGAGTCAGTCGTCGCCACTTTCAATGGAGAGTGGATACAATATACGCCTCCAAATTAAAGCATGCCGGTTTCCTCACCGTGTTTTCCATATCCGAAAAGCTAGTGATTTTATAAATCGTACATATTAAAAAGTCAAAAAAATTTCCTTATAGTACGATTTTTGAAAATCACACGTTCAAATCAGCAGCAGGAAATGTCAAAATTACTATGGTGATTATGGAACATGCGATCATGATTTTGAAAGTATAAGATTAAAAAATAACACTTCTGGATGGGAATAGAACCCTCTCCTCATATACGGTAGGCAAGGCCTTTCGCCACTGAACCACCAAGGCTAGAATTGTTTTTTATTCTTTTTCTTTTTTTTATTTCATTAATAATTTTTTTTTTTCCAGATCCACTCCGTGACTAAAACGACAGACAAGTCAGTAGCAGCTGAATTGTCAATACTGACCAATGTCACCGATAATTTGGCCCAGTATAGATGTGAGGCTACTAATAGTGCGACTGAGATTCCACTGTTTGAGACTGTTACACTGAATGTCCACTGTAAGTATACTTGTTTTGTACTGTTCAAAGCCGGGCTTCACATGTCTCAATAACATAATAACGGGTGTAACAGGCGACTAATTCCTTCATGGAATGTCAACATCTCTTCAGCCTTCACCATGTGGTGGCCAGGTATAGACACTGCAACCGACTACATTTATGTGAGTATCGGTTTGTCGAGGGAAGTACATCGGTTTTTAGGAAGTAGAATGCCTCTCACGAATATAGATTGAGAGAAAGAGAGAACCAATTTTTACCACATAGGTTCTGTGCACTGTGTGATGTTTAAGTATATTTTTCCCGTCACCACCGGTCATTTGCAGAACCGGACATTCCACCAATGTGTCTTTTAAAAATTGATCTTTTATCGAATCAATCATTTCTCGAGTCTGTCATTTGTAGAATCGGTAATTTGATCTCTTGACAGAGCACGTATGCTTTTTATAGAGTATGTATGATCTTTAAACAGAGTATGTAGAATTCTAGAATCCATCAATTGTTATACTAAACCGACGAATTTTCTAGCTTTCTCAATTAGGTCTCTGACCTGGTTTACCGCCACCTGGCGTACTCCTGTCGTTAGGTAGCGACAGCAATTATCGTAACTTCCTTGTTCATTAATTTTAACAAATTAATTTTTGTTCCAGTTGCACCAGAAACAGTAAAAGTCCGAGCCGATCCAGACGAGCTTAAACCGGGAATCGAAGCTACACTATACTGCGACGCTGCCTCTAGTAATCCTCCCGCCACACTTTCGTGGTGGCGTGATGGTATACCTGTACAAGGTTAGTACTTAAATTATAATATCAATTCATCAGTCAAAATATGACTGTACCTACCCAAGTCATGATTCATAACCAAGATAAGACACAAGTCTTTGGGTACTTTTTTCGTAAAATATACTGAAGTTTTCCTTCTATCTATCTTTATATTTATATTTATAAATTTAATATTTATTTTTTTATTTTATACTTAGGTATGTTTTTTTTATTTGCATATTTGATTTGATTTTGATTAATATTATAATCGTTGGAGCGTTTGTTAATAATTGTGTAACTTCTGGACGACTTGATACGAGTTCATATTCACACAATATAATTTGTTTTGGTCAAGACAAGATGGTTCATAGCTAGGTTAAAAAAAATGTATATTCTAGCGGACGAAGTCGCGGGGAAGAAGCTAGTATCTAACTTTGATATAGGTACCCTAATATCATGACCAAGACCCAAGTCTTTGGGTACTTTCATAAAGTGTGCTGAGAATTTATAGCAGCTTTTAGCTTTTAGTTCTAGTATAGTTAGTAATTTAAATGTTATGTTATTTACTTCATCGTTTTGATAATATTTCTGCTAAGGTCGAGTTATGAAAACCCACTCTTGCTTGTCAATTGAACAGTTGGTCCCGGCTACTATCTCTGGTGGTAGTAGTCGTTACATAAAAACCACGTCAGAGGCCGTAAGGCGGTTTGAATAAACTCTGACACCAGGGCTTGTAGCCCACTCGATAAGAAGAAGAGATTGAACAGTGCTTTCAATATTTGAAGTAATTTCACACAATACCTAACCATCATGTACAAGGACACTATCTAAATAATTATCCTATTTCTAGGTCTCCCAATGCAGCTCAAGAATGGTCTACATGGCGGGACCGTATCAACTATTGAGCTGAAGTTAACTATCACTAAAGAGATGAACGGAGCTGTGTACACCTGCCAGGCTATGAACGAGGCTCTTCAACGGAGTGTCCATGACGCTTTGGCTTTGAAAGTTCTTTGTAAGTTGAAAAAGACGTTTTAAAACAAGATTTAGGATGTTGAACATAAGGTAGTAATTGAGGTAGACACGCTTTTAGGAAGGGATTTGAGAAACTATTTCTAAAAGATGTCACGGCTTTCGTACTTACCTAAATATGTATGTGTAGCTCAAGTAACACACAAGCTCTAAAGTAGCTAATATAGAGCTTGTGGTGCTACTTGGGAGGATCAATCAATCAATCAAAATTATGTGATTTTTTTTATTACCTATTTGTTTTTTTTTATATCAATAATGATCTACTTTGAAGTTTTCTTGAGCGATGATAATCTGGTAGTTAAAATGTACTTACAACAAATCAAATTTGGTCGATGTATTGCTGGTTTGCCAGCCCACATAATAAGCATCAATAATACAGTGGAGGATCAAGCGTGAAAATAATTACCTATGTTATTACCATCTTTTTGAAATATGAAACCTTTATTTCAAGATAATTATGCGATGGTAATTAACTGTCCAAAGATATTTACTTAATGCTAAAATAAAGGCTTTAAACATTATCACGGAACTTATTTTATTATGTTCCTCGGAAAAAAAACAAGTATAGAAGAATAATACATCATGTATAAAATGTACACTATTACAATAAATACTAATTAGCTTTACTGAATTTTTATTTCATTGACTGTTTGTGTATCTTAAGATATTTGTTATTTATTAACTTTACCCAGATGCGCCAATATTCGACGAGACAACGCCGGACACGACTGTGGGAGTGGAGAACGAACCTCTCATCATAGTTCTGAGAGCGGAAGGCAACCCTGGAAGCATCAGCTACACCTGGACCAAGGACGGCCTGCCTATCACTCAATCTTCGTATAGTTCATCAAGTGAGATTCCATTATCTTTTACCACGTAAATCTTTTGGTACTAAAGTAGGTGGGCACCAGAATGTATGCACCTGAAGTCTGTTTATACACCTTAGATCCCAGAAAATGGTCGACGGTGTCCTGGTTTTCCTATGAACATAGCTTGGCTAGAACAGAGATGGTCAATGGATTAAAGGACCTCCTCAGGTCCTTCAAGGAGGTCCTTTGCTCAGCAGTGGAGTGCTATTGGCTTGCAACAATAGTAGATTATACACCGAGGGCAGGAAAGTAAGAAAGGTCCCAGATCTCATGTAATTTTTGACCGAGTCGATGCCGAGGTCAACAAACAAATGTGATCTGAGGCTTTCTTATTTACTGCCCGAAGTTAGTATACTATTTTTCTCCACGACTGAGGCAGGAAGCGGCAACATCGTTTACCGCAGCGGGACGAAAGTTGACTCTTTCCGCCCGGAGGGGTGAAAAGTATTTTGAATGAATTTTCTTTGACACTCTTTGGGCCTGTTTCAACACTTCCGAAAAAGTTCTTGTTAGCTTATTCGACAGCTCATTGACATATTCTTTACACTAAAATATGTCAAATGAGCTGTCAGATAAGCTAACAAGAACTTACCTATCCAAAAGTGGTGAAACAGACCCTTATTCAATTTAATTATCCATGAATATTTAGCTGTTTTATTAAAATATTCACTTTTGATAATATGAATATTAAAAATCATGTAAAGCAAAAAATTAAACTCTCTTTGATTCTTGACTTAATTTAGAACTCAAAAGATTTTTCTTTTATGTATTGCCAAATCTTTGTACTGAGCTTAGAGAATTTCTAAAAATATGTACATACTCTTATTTATTATTATTTCTGGCTATCAATTACTAAGATAAAAAAAAAAGTTAAGTTATAGCCTGTAGAATCCCACTGCAGGGCAAAGGCCTCCTCTCACGAATAAGGGTGAGAGGGAGTGGGCCATACTCCACCACGCGGGCCCAGTGCGTGTTGGTGGAGGCAAGTTAGTGGTCACCTTGCTGTCAGAGAATTTTCAAGCCGCCAATGGGCCTCTGACCTGGCTTAACGAATAGTTACAACGCCATTTGACGGAACTATCCGAGACCAACTGCTTAACGTGCCTTCCGAAGCACGGAAACGCTCGAGATGAAATACCACTAAACGGTCACCCATCCAAAGACTGACCGGACCTGACGTTGCTTAACTTCGGTGATCGTTTCCAATACCGAAGCTCCACTACGCCAACGAGCGCTTCAGTTATAATAAGAATAGCTTCAAATTTTCTTTATCACATTATTTTCCTACAAATGTGTGTTTATTTTCTAGACGATAGAATAATATCAGAAGGCAGCATGTTGAATATGACTCGGCTGTCGCGACACGATGCTGGCGTTTACACGTGCGAAGCAGTTAACTCTCAGGGGGCTTCTACAACTAATATTACCGTTTCTGTTCATTGTAAGTATTTTACACTAGAAATTTTACATCTTAATTATGTGTCCCTGGTACTTATTTTTTTGATATCAAATCAAATTAGGGATTTTCACTTATAGTAATAACCACAAGTATGGTACAGTTGCAAATGCTCTTGAGTGTAGCAAATCTTAAATACAAATAATATATATTTCGTTCTAAAAGAAATAAAAAAAAAGAAATCATTCTCTAAAAAAAAAAAAAAATATATTATGACAGATTGTTATAGTAATTTCCTAAATAATTATTTTTTTAAACGAATTATATGGATAAAAAGAAACCGTTACTAGATTATATGAATATAACAAAGAGTTCATTTAAGTTATATATCTTCTATACAGGGTGAAATTGATATTATTAGCATCCTTTTAAACTAAGAGTCTACCCATCAAGCTAAACAACTTTTACTATGGGAGCAAACCGATAGGAGCAAAAAAAATCTGCCGTTGCACATTTGAGTCACGTAGACATTGCAGTTTAACATTTCACAACATTGGAACATTCCATTCCATAGTAAAAGTTGTTCAGTTTGATGTGTAAAATCTTAGTTTAAAAGGATGCTAATGGCATCAATTTCACCCTGTAATGATTGATGTAAAGAAAGTAATATAATTCCATTTAATAATTTCACATTTTGTTGCTATTAGTAATGCAGTAAAACTCCTAAATGAAATATTTATTTTTGCAATGCATATACTCTCATATATCACTTTATTTACAGATCCGGCCGGTATTAAGTCTGTTTCCCAACAAGGAATAACCAATCCTAACGAAGACGCTATTTTATCTTGCACAGCCACTGGTAAGATAATTATGAACTTAATATAACAAATTGTTAATTTAACAAAACTGCTAAAGCAAAAACTATGACAACGGGATGATCACTGCAATGAGCTTGCATGATATTGTCCAATATCTTTCACCTTTATTAATGAAATGAGGCCTAAGCTCAGTAGCGGAATCCTGGGTTTTTTTTTTAAATAAAAGATGGGTTTGCTCTTGACCTCAATCCAGTCCTCAGGAAAAAGATGGGGTCCAGAAGAATCCTATTCACTCAATACTTTAAAGGAATTCAGGTTGTAATCGTTCGGAAATACTGACGCAGGCAGGGCATTCCAAAGTGCGCATTATAAAAGATTCTGAAAGGCGCTTAGTGCTAATATGTGGGATGTATTTACAATCCTACAGACTATAGGTTGCTTTGTAACCAAGACGGCTTAAACTACAGTTAGGAATCGGCTGAGACGTTGTGCTGGATGCCGACGAGGCTACAATATGGCGGATAAACGATGGGTTGTCGTATATAACGATTACCAGGCTGCGCGATAATGGCCTGGTAGCCACACGCCCTGCACTATTGACCTGTTACATTCGCCGAGTTTCCTTACTATACAGGGTCCTTAATATGCTGATGTTTTTAAGGGAATAATCAGACTATCAAACTGATCAACTTTCTCTGCGGGACCAACATCGAAATCGCGAAAAGAAATAGGCTGTCCCATACATTTGGCTCGAGTAAAATTCTGTATGGAACAGCTGATTTTTATTCGTGATTTTGATGTTGGTGTCATATAGAAAGTTGTCCAGTTTGACGGTCCGATCAGCCCCTTATAAACTGTCAGCATATTAACATGGATCTGTAATATGGACGGATGGACAGGGTCCATCTTAATAATCAGAATAATCGGGAATAATCAGACCATCAAACTAATTAACATTCTCTAGAGTCTAGAGGACCAACAAAATCTAGAATAAAATCTACTGCTATTAGTAAGTTTGGAATGTATGGAAGAGCTGTTTTTCTTCGCGATGTCGACTTCGATCCCATGGACAAAGTACTTCAGTTTGATGGTCTTTATAAAACTATCAGCATGCACGGACTTGAAAAAAAGACGGACGTAATGTGATACTAAAAAGATGTGAGGCATGCAAGGCTAGGCGCCACAGATGCACAGGCTCTAGGCGCAGAGGTCTGACAACCCACCGCTATTATGCACTGCTCGACAGTGCGACAACACTCACATTCAAATAAATGGGTGCTTCACTTATGATTAGACGAGATTACGTCAGTCTTTTTTTCAGGTCCGTGTCAGCATGTTAAGAAGTATTCTACATAAATTTATAAACTGTACTTAAAACTATGCTAATAGAAAAAATATTATTTCAGGCAATCCTCTGACAGCAGATCACATAAGATGGGAAAGGAAAGGTTACAAAATTGACCCTAGAACAGTAACTTTTGAACCAAAGAACATGACAAGTTATCTTCTAATAGAAAAGGCATCAAGAGAAGACGTCGGAAGCTTCCAATGTGTTGTTGACAACGGTATTGGAGGAGAAAGTCGACAGGATGTCTTATTGGTTGTTAAATTCAAACCTGAGATTGATACTTCGCCCAATTTGGTTAAATCTGCTTCTAATGTTGGTCAAGTTGGAAGATTAACGTGCAAGTAAGTTTACTTTTATCTTCTTGTTTTTGTAATGTGGCGTTCTCTATTGGAAAAATATTTACTGTATCTACAGGTTATTTTACCAGAATAGTATATATCATAGATTTGATGATTAAAAACCTCAATCGAAGATGCCTCATAATATTTAACTCTTCTAAATTATTAGTATATTTTCTCCCCTCCGGACGGAAAGCGTCAATTTTCGTCCTGCTGCGCTAAACGAAGTTGTCGCTTTCCACCTCCGTCGAGGAGAAAAATAGTATACTAACCTCGGACAGTAGGTAAATAAGAAAGCCTCAGATCACAACATGTTTGTTGACCTCGGCACAATTACGTGAGATCTGAGACCTTTCTTACTTTCCTGTCCACGGTGTGTAATCTACTATAATAACCTCTTTCGTTATAAATCTTTTAGAAAAGCCACCTAGGATTTTAGGTGTAAAAATGAATACTTTAATTATGATGTATTTTTCTTCTAGATGCAAGGCAGCGCCAGCACCAAACTTTATATGGTCTAAAAACGGTGCAAAACTCCCAGTCAATACATCAACGAAATATTTTGCCGAATACCACAAAATAGATCAAATCACTTACACATCGATTCTGTTAATAAACGATGTGTCATCAGCGGATTATGGTTCCTATGAATGCGGTGCTAGAAACGATTTAGGTTTTAGTACGACGCCAGTCAAGTTGGATATTACTAGTGCCCCTGGTAAGTTAATTAAATTTTACTAATTAATGTGTGTTCTGTATAGAATAGAATAGAAATCTTTATTTGCCTTATTGCACATAAATATTAAAGCTAGTTTATACAAAGTTTAATAATAAAATACATTACATGTGTGTACAATATAGACAAAAAGGTGTGTGACTCAGTTTACGGCCGTTGGCGGAACCAACGACCACTGCTATTCTGTCACAACCGGTGTTACCTACTTAACAGATTATTAATTTAAACCAAGAGATAAATAACATTATGGGTAGAATTAGTATAAATAGAACAAAACAAAACATAGGGGCATAATACTGCTCGTAAACTGGTTATAATATGTTAGGCATTCTTTAATACAATTTGAAGTCTACATTTATTTGCAAATTCAAATTATTCTACTTATTCCGGACACATTAGTTGCGGAGACAAAAGTTGTTCGCGCGCTTCTAGTCTTAGCTTATTAAGCTGATTATAATGAATATCATGGTAGTAGGTATGTACTAAATTATACAGCTAACAAAGTAAAATAAATGCAAATTTTGATTTATAAAACTATTAGCTCGATTACGTCTATTCCTATATCCCAAGCTTTTTTGTTTCAAACTTTTCTATCTCTCTTTCAGATCAAGTAATGTCGATGGAAGTGACGAACGTGACGTACAATTCTGTAGCATTGTCGTGGATGCCAGGGTTCGATGGAGGCTTATCTTCATGGTTCAGAATTAGATATAGGTAAGATTATAAACCTAATAATAAGAAACCGATTATATTTTCAAAAAAGGTGAGATAGAAATGGGCACGGAGAGTCCGTACTGTATTACCACACTCTTTCTTATACTGAGATAAAACCTACATAGCTTGCTGTTTTATTTGTAAGTTTTATGCCATTGGTGTTAAAAATAAATTCAAAAAGAAAATTCTTTTACAGAAAAAACTACGATGATTCATATAAATACGAGGACGTGATGCCAAAGAATGCAACAACATACTCTATTGGAGGCTTAGAAAGGAATACCGACTATGTTTTCTCTGTTATGGCGATAAATAAAATAGGACAAAGCAAATATCGTCCTGATGACACCAAAGCTACTACACTGAGTGAGTATTTTTGTTTGCAACATTTTAATTAGGATAAATAAAAAGCGTTCGATTTTGGGTCGTAATGAACTGGCTAAAATAACCAATAAGAAACTGTTATACAAATTAATAGAGTTTCTATTCAAAATTGCATCAAAATCAGCCTGATAAGTGATCTATATATCAAATTTAGCTCGATAAAGTTTGTAAATGATTTTGAAATCCTTAATATTGTTTTGTATAACAGTTTATTTGACTAAAAAAACAATGCGACCAGTTTACAAAAGAAGTCTTGTATTTTAACAAAATAAATCGATCAACTTCAAATAAAAACTATCAGCGACAGTTATATCATGCTCTCTTAGCAACTTTCTCTACGGGACATATTATATGGAAATTACAAAAAAAATACAGTTGTCCCGTTGTAGCAGTATGAAACAGTTTTCGTGATTTCGTTGTTAGAAAGTTACTCTGTTTGATGGTTTGATCATCCCCTTATAAACCGTCGGCATTAAGACCTTGTATTTGAAAGACTGGCGTCCGCGCCAGTGTTGCCACCTTAGCCCTTTTGGGGCTATATGTAGCCCTTTATTACTGTAGGTGAACCCGTTGTTTAATGATTTAGCCCGGAAAGGGCTATCTAGCCCTTTTCATTTTCTTACAAATATTGCACCAGAACCTGAAATTTGACCCATGCTAGCATCGAACTTTCGCGGTTTGTCATTTTAAATTTTTTTACCTATTATATTGGTAAAATTGTTCTTCAAATTCAGTTTAATTTTGAAAAATGTTATTGTGATTCAAACTAAAAAAATAAATACACAATATGAATCATTAGTAAAAGTTTTTTTTAGTTGTTTTTTACAGCAAGTCTTTTTTTGGTAATTTGTGCGCCATCTAGCCCTATCTAGCCCTTTTTAGCTTCTTCACTGCCCCCATTACTAAAATTAAGGTGGCAACACTGGTCCACGCCTGTAGCACAATTCCTAGATTAAAAAAACGTTCTTGAAAATTACTATTATTAACCACAACTCCAATTATCCATGCTGCGTCAGACGTAATCCCATCATCCGTACAATCAAGTTCAGAAGAATATAACTCTTATCACGTTCCCGGAGTGTTTATAATAACAGGAACAATTGTTGGTACTGCTCTGATATTATTGAATGTACTTTTGATCGGATTCTGTTTACATAAGAGGACTAATAAGAGGATAAGAGGTTTGATATTGATACTCTATTATTATGTGTATTTGCCTGTACATTTTTTGTATATCGTATTTGTGCTGTAATTGTTATTATGAAGCATGCCAATCATTAATTATAATTTAATGATTATGTGCCCATTGTCACTTGTTTATTTATACTTGAATAAATAGTTTTCTGACGTACAACGATTTTCCAAATCGAATTCAGCATCAACAAAAATTTAGCCAAATTCGAAAATGTTTGTTGATGTCACACCTTACAATTATTTCCAAAATATGATTGGCAGGTTTTTAATAACTATTGTACTCTTTGTGGTGATAAAAATGTGAGAAGTTGCTAAAGTTTTCTTTAAGTTTGGGTACGGTATCTGTGATTATAATACATTAGATGACTTTTAGGTGTAGATTGTCTTTTTATTAGCTATTGTGGTATGTATGTAAATTAAGCCATTTAAATTATTATCAATCAATCCATATTATTATGGTGACATTGTTGATTTATCTTGTTGCGTTTAAAACTAAGTAACTAATTTGGTGTTTCAAACTCAATGATATGCCTTGAAAGAAAAAGTAATTTGTATATACTTAAGTACTTTTTTTTTTCGACAAACCTTAATCACATAAATATATCAGCTACAAGCTCCGTCAATGGCAGCATACAATATAAAATCCGCATGCAAGCTTCGTCAGACAGTCACAAACTAATCTAAAGGCACTGCCCTGCGTAACCCTGGCTCAAATGTCCCTAAGATGCAGGCCGCATTGCCCCTCTGGATGGCCAGAGAAATTCTCTGAACCAGAAAGGCTCCCGAGCGCGGGTCCCCCCTTTAGTCCGCATTCACTGCACTATCTCCCTCACAAAGTCCTGCATAGCTAGCATGCCGCAGTGATACAGCGCTATCACACCTTAGCTCTCTTTCTATTTGCGTGCGAACGAACGAGATAAAAGACGTGATACAGCCGTATCACGTGTAGCATACTACGAGTGCAGGTATAGAAAACGAAATATTTGATCACAGAGTTTTTATTCAAAATTGCATCAAAATCAGCCAAAAAAAAAATCTAATTTAAAAAAAAAAAAAAGATTTGGTTTGCTCACATTTTTAACATTCCGAAGATTTCGTTGTGTAGTCATTTTTATTTTGCTAATTTCGTTTTTTCTTTTACCCTTTTAGCTACATCTGAAGTAGGAGAATTGAACGTAGTGTCCACAGAATATGTAGAAACAGCAGATGTTTCGAAATCTGTTGTAGTATATGTTTCTATTACTGGAGCCGTTTTGGTTTTGATAAATGCCGCTTTAGTTGCTTGTTTTGTTTTGAAACGTCGGTCCAGACGACTGAAAGGTAAGTTTTTATGCTGTTTTGAAATTTTTACAATTTCTTCATATTTTCGTTTTATTTTATTGTGAGCATTTCTTTTAGAAGAAGATTGAATTACTATAACGTAGATATCACAAAGGATTTCTGTATTAGTTACTATAATGTGATCTTCTTTTAACATTTTAGATGTAGCCTGATGTTATGTTTTCTTTTAAATTAGATCAGAAAAATTTAAATTAACGAATGCTTTATCAAATTTCGTCGTAGTTCTTTTTAAAGATTTACAATGTAAAAATCTAGACAGAATTAACATATTTGAAGGGCAAATTAGATTATTTTTTATTTTAATATTCAAGTCTTGTAGACTTGTATATTAGGTAATTATAATTTCTCTTGACTTACTTTAAGAGCCTTGTCTCGTTTAAATATTAACGAAAGTTACATCGATGAAAGTCTATATTATTAGACTTAAAGAAAAGGTCAACAAACAATATTAAGAAAACAACTTTAATAGTAAAAAAGCTGAAAGCTAAAAAAGGTAAACGCATATTTATCCGCGGCGAACGGGCCGAAGGAGACGAAAGAATCGAATTTTAGAATTATATCTACTTATATATGAAAATCTATGACACATCGCACACTTATCTGCGGCGAATCGGACGAATCGTCCGAAGAATTAAACGTATATTCGTCTCGTTCGTCTCCATCAGCTCCTTCGCCGCGAATAGATATGCGTCTACCCTTAAGGTTTCTTTTGATTTGTTTTCGTGAGCTAAATAAAGGCCTCCGCACATTGCAGCGATATTATCGAGCGATATTATCGACAGCGATATCGCGACACCTTACATACTGCAGCGATTCCGCGATTCGCGTCGCGCACCACTGAATGTAGTCGAAAGAGTTGCGATAATATCGCGGCAGTGTGTAGGACCGCGCGCGTCCCCATACAAAATGTACTGGAAACAATTATCGCAAAATCGCAGCGATATTATCGCTCGATAAAATCGCTGCAATGCGCGGAAGCCTTAAAGGTTCTAAAAGAAAATTGATCGGACCACCTGGACAGAGAATGGCGTCATATGATTATGAATGAATATACTATCAAATTTAGTGAAACATTTAGTATTAGACCAAACACTGTATCAAGTTATCAAAATAAGCAGCGTCCCCAAAAACCTAACTAAAATGTTTTTGCAGAGCAAGCCGGCCAAGCATCTAAATCAGCAACAATAGAAATGTACGCACCATCGTCATACAACGATACAATGACTGGTGAGACTTTGTCATCGGTATCGGAGAAATCGGAGACTTACTCCCAGGATGACGGTGATGACAGACAGCCTCCACCTATACCTGAAGTACCTTCGATGCCTAACAGGCATATGTTGAGTCAGGTAAGCGTTTAAAATTCTTAGAGCCTAAGCACATAGCGTATTCTAAACGCGCAGAAGACGGCGCGTTTCAGGAACGCGCGTTTATTTCCTTTTGTGCATTTGTTTTTGGTGTACTTAAATAAACTTAGATTTTGATCTAAGTAAATAAAGAATATTTTCACCTCACAAGCTCGGAAAGATTCTGTTTATCATTCGAAATCTGAGTGCAAAAGTGCATTTTATCCGCTAGCGTGCAAAGAGTTTTTAAAATTCGAATCCATTCGAGTCCAGATAAAAAGATAGTAAAACCATACGTGCGAGAAAGACAAAAAGATTATGTTGCTAACATAACGAACTATGCATTATATTCGTGCATATTATTGTCTTCTCTTTTTCGCGTATAAGTTTGTCCTTCACTATAATTTATTTGAGTGTCAACAAAGAGATTATAACTAAATATAATCCCTTTGAGTAGCAATATCTCTTGTCTTCTCTTTTTCACGTATAGATTTGTCCTTATTTGCATTTGCATATAATTATTTTTCCAGTGTGGGATAAAAACATCATTTAAAATAATACTTATTTAAAATGCATTTTAATAATTAATTCATCTTGTTTACCTATGAGAAGTTATTCCGTTACATTTCCTTACATTTCCTGAATTATTTGCGCAGTGTCTCAGTACACACTACACACCAGGACATTTTTTATGGTGATCAATTGGTTTTCAATCAAACTGCTACACGTGACCGCAGTGAGACAGTGACTAAATGCAAGAGTAATATATAGCCGCAATAGAATGGGACAACGTCATAAAGCGCGATGTTCGCTCTATACATCTAAACTCAGTGCTTGCACCTAACATTTTCCTCGCTGTTGTGAGGTGAAAAGTTGTGTGTTTCGCTCGGCTGCAAAATTATTCCGCGTCTCGTACCTTTGAAACCTTCGCTACGCTCCGGATTCTATATTTGAACCACTCGCTTCGCTCGTGGTCCCAGTGGGCCCGCGTGTTGGACCCGCTTCAATTAAATCATATCAGTTTTTATTTTTTTATTTTCTAAATACACAAAAGCTCGGGCCTATATCCTCAGGAGGATCTTATCACGAAATGCTGCAGGGCACATGCCATGGACCCACGCCCATACATCCTGTCATCAGAAATCAGAATTTTATTGGCCTTGTAACAGAGAATGCTACACTAGGTACCTACGTCATGTTTACAGAATCATAAAATTGTATTTAAACAAATAAGCAATTGATGGTTAAACAAGAGTAATTTCGATTAACAGTATATGTATGTATAGGCGTTACTCCATGGCATGATCAGATCATCTAAATAAAAATCTTTGTCAACAGCAGACTGACGCATACCTAATGGACGACGGACTGGTCATCCCACCACCTCTGGACTACCCACCTCCGAACTACGCAGTGTACGAGGGAGACCACGCGAGGACTCTGCCACACCCACATCGACACAAGGATATTAGTGGACACAGTACCTTGGGAAGAAGCTCTGGTAAGTTATACAAATACATACATGCATACATAAGCTCACGCCATTGTCCCATGGGGGTAGGCAGAGACCACGGACCGGCACACGCTACGACTCTGTCACACCTCTTTAGCCTCATTCACATTCATACATCTCTTCATGCACTTCTGTCGATTGAGGGTGCTACGCACTTGTCCTTTTCGGAAAAGATCATTGATTTTATCATGGTATGTTTTCCTCAGACGGCCTCTCCCAACACTTCCGCTAACCTTTGCTTGATAAATTTCATTCGTTAGTCTTCTTTCATTCATTCTTTCTACGTGACCGAAACATCTAAGCATACCCCTTTCAATCCTTGTTACTATAATTATCCTTCAACTTACACCAATCCCTTATCACACTGTTCTTGATTCGATCAACCAAAGTAATACCACACATACTTCGTAAGGAGCGCATTTCAACTGCATTCACTCGACTTTCATTCCTTTTATTCCATACCCAACATTCACTCCCATACATCAGGGTAGGCACCAACACATACTTTAATTACACCAACACATACGTTATACAGATACTTGAATGTTAATAGCAAATTAAATATTTTAAGATTGGAATTAAATGTGTCAAGCAAAGGTGAGTGGAAGTGTTGGGAGAGGCCGTCTGAGGATACGATAGCATTTATTATGATCTTTTCCGAAAAGGACAAGTGTGTAGCACCCTCAATCGACGGATGTGCATGAAAAGATGTATGAATGTGGATGAGGCTAAAGAGGTGTGTCAGAATCGTAGCGTGTGGCTTTCAGTAGTCTCTACCTACACTCATGGCACAGTGGTGTGAGTTTATGAATGTATTTATTAGGCGATTAAACGAAGAGATGAGATTTGATAGCTTTATCAGTATTTTTAACTAGATGACCGCGAACTTCGTACCGCCTTAGAATCTTACCGAAACACACTTGGCCATTTTTTAACCTATGTTCATCACTGATAATGTAGCATTCTAATAGTGAAAGAATTATTCAGATCGGTCCAGTAGTTTCGGAGCTTATTCAATACAAACAAACAAACAAAAATTCGAATCTTTCCTCTTTAGATAGTCGAGAAATGGTCGAGAAGTATTTTGGCTATTTATTATTATTATAATTGACTGCGACACCACTTGTGTCTAAATTCAAAATAGCTCGAAATATGATAATATGTGACTAATCTTCAAACCCGTTTTGCAATCGATACAATGACGATACATTGTAACTCGTGGTTTAAAACAAACTGATTCATGAACCACTTTGTTCTATCGCAGGTAAACAGAACTACGTGCCTGCACCGAGCCCGATGCCGCCATTAGACGGCTCCTACTACAATATGTCATCTGACAGATATCTGTCGTACCCTCCGCTGATTGGAGAATATCTACATCAACACCAACAGGTATTTTGGACTTTGTTTTTATATTTACAGGGAAAAAAAGAGTGGTTATCCCTTACAGTTTGCGTGGGAAGCATTTTTATTTCAATACTTTTTTTAATTCGTTACGCGTTCGTTATTCGGTACTGGCTCCGTGGTCTAATGGTTAAGAGCATTGGGCTCTTGACATGGACGTCGTGTGTTCGATTCCCACGGAGGACACCCTAGTGTATCACTTTGTGCGTTTTTGCCCACTTGATTAGGACATTGCAGGCTGACTTACCTGATTGTCTGAATAGAAAGATGATTCCGTGCTTCGGATGGCACGTTAAGCTGTTAGTCCCGGCTAGTATCTCTGGTAGTAGTAGTGGAGTGACGGAGACCTGTCCGTACTAATACTGGTATGCTCTATAATACCTATTTCCAGCTTCCTGGCTCTTATGTAACTTCAAACTCATACTATAACGTCATCCTAAGGCGCAGTTTATACAGAAGAGACGTGTGGCGGTGGTGGATAGTCAAAGTAACTCAATATAAACCTTATAGTATGTATGCGCGGGCGCAATTCTCCTTTACGACAAAAACGACGCCATGCTACGCACTTTAAGGTTGATATTGTGTTACTTTGACTATCCGCCACCGCCACACGTCTCTTCTGTATAAACCGCGCCTAAGGCCGCCAGCGTTGAAGTTTCGTTTATTATTAAGGGACTTAACCTGTCATTATGCCATCGCCACTATTGTTAAAAATAAGCCAACTAACAGTCATTTTTACTCTCAAGCAGCAAACAGGCCGCACCCCTACTCCACCGCAGCAGTACGGTGCACAGCCACTGCAGAAGCCGCATCTAATGAACGGTGGTGTGGGAGGATCGCCTTCTCATCTAGCCAGCCCGCCGCACAACTACGCTCTTGACAGTAAGTTCACTGTCGTCGGTGCTTTATCTTTTTATTATATTTCTAACATTTTAATAATCCTCTTCGTTCGTTTATAATCGTTGGTTCTTCTACGTTTTCTTAAGAGAAGTTTATTCCGAATGCGCTAATGCGCGCTGTATAAAAACGAAGCCTGGTTATATTTTCAATACTAGCATTGAAACTATAGAAACAAACCATACAAACACAAACGAACAAACGTTACACTTACATACTTTTTTGTCACGTGTACGTTTGTTGTATTGTCTTTCATCTTTGAAGCACTGTAACTTTAAAACTATACATTTACAAGTACAAGCATAGAGATTAGTTTATAGATTGTTTGTGAAAAATTTAATTAAATAAATAAATATCTTGGACAGTGTCACACAAATTATCTAGTCACATTTAAAGTTCCAGAATCTAGCCTGGACTTGTATTATGATAACTAGACAACGATATAGAATACGTATATAGATACAAACATCCATGACTCGGGTACAAATATTCATATTCGTCATACAAATATTTGTCCCTTACGGAATTCGAACCCGCGACCCCCGGCACAGCAGGCAGGTTCACTACAGACTGTGCTGTCGGGCCGTCGGATTGGTTAGTATTGGAAATCTGTGAAAAATATAACCAGACTTCGTTTGTACGGAGCACGCCAATTGTAATCTGTAGACATCGTCACTCATCTAATCTGTATCAGAAAATATATTGGAACCCTAAAAAGCACCCAGGTTATTTCTTCATCTTCTGCTAGGTCTTCGTTGACGTTGGTGATCATCCTATTGAACCCAGACTGTGGTAACTTTGACCCTTCTTATGCTTCATTAACAATAATTTTTCTTTCAGTTTCTCTAGATAGGCAGTCGGCTGGCGGCACCCTGAGGCGGCAGAGACTCGACAAAATGGCCGTCCCGCCACCTGACGTGACCGTCCTTCATCAGGGAAATTGCACACAGGTAACAATAATTTTCACTTATGATAAACTCAAGGTTTGCCAGAGGGCGATGGAGCGTAGCATATAGGAGATCAAACGGACAGATCGCGTCAGGAACACCACGATACACCAAAAAACACAAATAGCCGATGCTGGTGAGAAACAGGCCAAGTTGAAATGGGATTGGGCCGGCATGTCTGTCGATTGCACCCGGAAAGATGGACCAAAGTCTTAATACCTTGGATCCCGGAGAATGGACGTCGCTGTCACAAATATATACCTACTGTCATTATTCAAATAGATGTTTTAAATGTGGATGTTCTAAGTTTTCAGAATATCTCTGACTACCTCCTTGGGGAATATAGTCTTGAGCTATGCTATGCTATAATTAAAATAACAAGACTGGAGTTACGCCAAAAACTTAAAAGTACTGATACTTTTTATTATTTGTACTAATTTATTTACTTTTGTTCCAGCATCAGATGTCACAAACACCGGCGCCAGTTAAGCAGCCACAGTCCATACTAAAAGACCCATCGAGACACAAATATGGCAACCAATACGGAAGCCCAATATCATCCAGCACACCACAAAATAGTAACTCCAGTCAAATTCTAACAGTTCAAAACCTTACCTCGGACGTACCTCAGTACGGAACGATTAGAAAAGAAAATAAAAAACAAAACGTGACCATAGACGAATCGTATAACAAAAGAAGTGAAACGCACGTTGTTTAAACGGAACAAAGTGCTCAAAAACAAAGTGATTCATGACTAAAGTGGTTCAAAGTGAACAAGTTGATTCAAAGTGACAGTTAAAGAAATGAAGTGTAAATAGTTGGGACTAGTTAAAATTGTAGATAGAATTAAATTCATTGAATGTGATATGAATGAACGAACATTTAAGGGAGATAGTATCCATGAATATTAGATAGAAAAGACATTTAATTGTAAAGTGAATGATTTTAATTGTCCGAAAAGTCACATTGTTATTCGGACGTAATGCCTGGTTGTAATTAAAAATACTGTTCGACTGACTTATCATTATAAATGTAATTACATATTAGGTCGCAGAACAAATTATTATTATGATTCAATAGAAAACACATTTAAAACTGAAGTGGTTCAAACTATTTGATTTTGACAGTGTATCAGATTGCTGACCAGTCAGAACAGTTAATGTCAATTATTTTGAACCAAATAGAATAGATATTGTTTTTTTTTAATTCGTGTTTTCTATTGGCGTGTTCTGCGTATTAGGCGATATGACGTCCAAAATGATGACAAAAAAAAGACATTTTCATTGTCCAATCGTAATAATCATTTTTAGAATTATATTTAGGTACTAATTGAGACATTTTTGTATTTACTTTCTTCAAAATACGTTTGCAAGAATTTTCAAAACGATTCCGACGAAGGATCTCTTTTTTTTAGTTATAAGTCTTTTTTTAGATAGATTATTCTTATATTGTTAATAATAAATTTAATCAATGTTTTACAAAATTTATGGGAGAATTTTGAATTTGCCCCGATGATTATAATCGTCGTTTGTTTAAATTGTTCATCTCTAAATGTTAAAGTGCATTTATTGTTATTTATAATATCTATTGTTTTTCTATAAACAAAGTGCTACCTACTTAAATTTAAGTAACAACAATATAAATTATACATTTTATTCATTGCCTACTTACATTTTTAATTACGGATTTGTTCTTATTCTTTTAAAAATATATATTTTAATATTTTTTGTAGCATATTTCGGTTTCTAGAACAAAAACATAAACTGCCTATTTCATAGAACTGTCTTTTTGTAATACATTTCTACTCTTAAAATTCTTTCCTGCATTTTACCGAATGTAAATAAAACAAAATAATACTCAAGCGCGAACTGACAATAATATAAGTTTTTAATTAATTATTAATTTATATCACCGCTTAGATTGACTGTACATAAATTATATTGTAATTTGTCTAATAAATTAATAGCTTTTCTACTCCAAAATTTAATCGGTTTAATACAGATACCAAAGTTTTATTAATTTTATTATTTATAAGTTATTAAGCTACTTCTTTAATTTTTTTTTTCATTTTGATTTTACCGAATGTGTAACATTTTTATTTTTTAATTATAAATTCAAAATGTAGATTGACTAATTTTTTTTGGAATGATTCAGAAATTGTAACGATTCATTTAAGGAAAAATTAAATTTCAGAATCCATCCATTGACGAAATACGATTTTATATTTACAGAAAAATAATTACTGTTACATTTCGAATTTAAATAAAAAATCTAATGATACAATTTTTGTTTTATTTTACATCCTTTTAATTTTTACTCTTTATTTTTTTCTACGAAAAACGAAATCCAATTATTAAAAACATATCAGTAAGGATATTAATTTCCGCTTGTTACCTATTTATTTTTTAAATTAAATTCGTAAGTATTCATTGTACCTACTAAAAAAGTGCCAAATGTAGGTGTTTGTTAGAACTTTTTTTGCATAAAATAACCATTAGTTAGAATATCGTAGCCGTGTTATACGTCCTTCTACATTTAAAAATTAAGTAAAATTAGAAAAAAAAAACGTGCCTTATACTTTTACGCCATTTTGAGAGTAAAATATCACTTATAAACGTATTGCCAAAAATCTAGAGTAAATTTAATTCTTAGGTATAAGCGATCTTTGTTTAAAAGTTGTCTAATAAATAACTAAAAAGAGGCGATTTCACTGAAATTCGGTAACCGTTTTAAAAATAAAAAAGCTGATTTTATTTTTTGTTTAATTTCAAAAAAAATTTTTTTTTTATATTTTAATTACCTGCACCAAAGACAGTTTTTTTCGATTCAGGACGTTTTTATACTCACGTTACCCCAAAATCGGAGACACAAGTTTTAGCCAGCATTATCATGCCTCAACAGTCCATCTTACTCCTGGGGAAGAATTTGCATCTTGCGTGCTTTATAAAAAAGTACATCCTGTGATGTATTATAGTTTCATAATTAATTATTATAAGTACATGTGTATGACGGCCTTTAGAGCGAGAATAAAGGCCTCCGCTCATTGCAGCGATATTATCGCTGCGATTTTGCGATAATTGTTCTCAGTACATTTTGTATGCGGACGCGCGCGATCCTACACACTGCCGCGATATTATCGAGCGATAATATCGCTGCGATTTTGCGATAATTGTTCTCAGTACATTTTGTATGGGGACGCGCTCGATCCCACACACTGCCGCGATATTATCGCAACCTGACGCAATCTCTTTCTACTACATTCAGTGAAGGGCGCATGCGTGACGCGAATCGCGGAATCGGTGCAGTGTGTAAGTTGTCGCGATATCGCTGTCGATAATATCGCTCGATAAAATCGCTCGATAATATCGCTGCAATGTGCGGAAGCCTTAAAAGTTTAGGGACACACCTGCGGAACGTTCCGCCCGAACGTTTGGTTGAATACGCGTCTGCTAGGCAAAATGGTGCGTAATGGCGCGTCCTGGTTTGTCGCCGGTATAGGGAAAAGCGTTGCGCGCGTATTCCACCGAACGTTCCGCAGTTTTGTCCTTACACTTACTATACTAACATTGCTTAACTCCTGAACCATACTCAATTTTGGCGAGAGATAGACAGGGATATGCAGAGACTACCAACCTCCAGTAATGGAGGAATGGAGGAGAGGAACCCGAAGAAGAGCATTACTTATACCGGGAAATCCAGACCAGAAGGAAAAAAATTTTTTAGACTGTAAACTTGGGAACTTACCAGGATCCTCCCGGAAAAAAATCAGAAAAACATTTTTAACAATTATTTTTAGTGTACCTACCTACCTACTAAAATCAACCGCAAGTGAAATAAAAGGGAGACCTATGCCCAGGAGTGGGTTGATTTTGGCTGATTTGATTAATTGATTGAAAATAACATAAAAGAACATAGGTCAACCCGGGTAGCGGAAGACTGGCTAAAACTTCTTGACCTCTCCGAATCCAAGCAGGAAGACAAAAAATGCCATACAATATGATGATGATGAACCAATCGGATTCCAATCAGACAATTTTTTTTTGACACAGTACCTACGGTCAAATAAGTAAATTCGGCGAAAAAAAACTAACACAAATCGAATGTTCCTCAAGATAATTATAAACAAAAAAATTCTTGTAATAGTATAAGAGATAAGAGGAATTTTGGTAACCATCAGCTGCAAGGGTGATTCAGTATCTCAGTGATGGGGATGGACCAGGTCTGCTTGCATAACTCCAGTCGGTTTAGGAGTTACAACCGTTCAAAGTTCTGTATCAAATAAAAATACAATTCTATTTTCCCTATTTTGTGAAAACCTAGCCTCTGCATACGAAATTAAAAATTAGGTCATAAATAATATTTTCTTTGCTTTGAAAGTTAATAGTTTAAATAAATGTATCCAATTTAATTATTTTAAGGCGATTCGTCAACCATTACTTCACATAAAAAAGAGAGGTATCAATGACAATTTAAAAATCATTTATTATTTTTAGAATAAGCATAAGCATAAGCATATGCTCACGACTATATTCCCCGAGGGGGTAGTCAGAGACATTCTGAAACCTCAGAACATCCACGTTTCACCAGTAGTCCGAAACTCTGTCCAGTGTGACGGGGGGTGAGCCCGTCGCCACTTATAATGGACAGTGGGTACAATACATGCCTCGAAATTGAAGCATGCAGGTTTCCTCACGATGTTTTCCTTCACCGAAAAGCCAGTGGTGTAACAAATCGGACATAAATTCCGAAAAACCCATTGGTACGAGTCGGCTTGGACGGGGATCGAACCATCGCCTCCTGCACGGCAGGCAAGGTTACTCGATTAGTTTCAGAGCTTTTGATTCAGTCTATTGCACAAATGATCAGTCACCTTTGTCAGTTTGTCAGTTTACGTATGGGAAATGCGCATGCCGGTTTTCTCGCTTTGTTCCCTCGCTTTGCTAGCACTAAAGACACTGTCAACTTGCTCTCAATTTAGTAGTATTATCAGGTGGTATTAGTACCAATTATTACTTTTGTGTCTTTTACTCTTTAAAATCGATATTGATACCTTTCGGTTTGTAGAAAAAATATGTATGACGTTTCGCCTTAAGAGGGTACCGAACCTATTGTGCTGCCCTCAATCGTATTTTTTTTATTTGTAAATAATTCCAAAAACATTTCACAAATTCCAAAAAACAAGAATGTTACATTGCAGTTCTGATTGACTTTCAATTTATCGAAACATTACGGATTATTATGTTTTATCCTTGTAATAATTATCGTTAATCGTTTTAAATAATAACTATAAACATTATAAAAACAAATTCGCAGTGACCCGATAAATTGAGCAATGACTACAATGTGACATTCTTGTTTTTCAGCAATGTTGTTTAATTGTTTAGAAATAAAAAAATACGATTCAAGGCTTCCGCACATTGCAGCGATATTATCGAGCGATATTATCGACAGCGATATCGCGACACCTTACACACTGCAGCGATTCCGCGATTCGCGTCACGCATGCGCACACCACTGAATGTAGTAGAAAGAGATTGCGTCAGGTTGCGATAATATCGCGGCAGTGTGTGGGATCGAGCGCGTCCCCATACAAAATGTACTGAGAACAATTATCGCAAAATCACAGCGATAATATCGCTGCAATGTGCGGAAGCCTTGAGGGTAGCACAATAGGCTCGGTGTCCTCTTAACAATTTTTGAAAATCAAGAGCTTGTCAAAATAGTCTAAGTGCCAATCTAATGTTCAAAACTTGTTGTCAATACGGTTAATTTTAAAAAAGCTAAATTAAACAAGTCAATGTTAATAACAAGTATTTACTATTACCTACCTAAGTTACGAACGGGGTTGTTAAATTTTAACTTAAAACTTTTCCTTTAACGTTTGTTAAATTTATATAGATTTACTACAAAAATAAGGGCCGTATCACATAAGCGATTTTCGAGCGTATGCGGTTGAATGAGCTATTTTAGTCCAGATATATCGCAGCGATAGTTTTGAGGTCAATCATAATCGGGGCGATATAGTTACAACGTCGTTTGTGTGCAGTTGCGATATCTGATATGCTGATGCTGATTCTCAGATGCGCAAAGTGTGAGTTGCTTGTGTGGAGCTCCACGAACGATGGCCCATCCCACATCGTGCCCTGCGTGCCCTAACACCTGTACGCAGGAGAGCTCATGACCGCTAGCGACGGTGCAGTATCGGTTGCCCACTTCTGGCAAGGTACTATTTAGCGACTTTGTTCAAAGTTTGAAGTCGACCCGATAAGAAGAAGAAGATATGCTGAAAAATCGCTTGTGTGAAATATCTAATCGATAATTTTCGATGTCACCGAAAATCACAAACCTTTCTAATTAAAAATCAATTCACAACTGGCGGTGCAATCGCGTAACAAACATAAAAAAAAAAAAAAAACATACGGGTCGAATTGAGAACCTCCTCCTTTTGTTGAAGTCGGTTAAAAAAAATGGCTACCATCTTGGTTTTGATGATTTTGCCAATGTCTAGTTATTGTAGCAAGAGTGTTTGACAATGCACGGTATTGTTATGTATTTTGGTGACTTCAAGGATTGTTTTTCGAAAAGAACACTATCTTGAGCCACCACTGGAGCTTCGTTGTAGGCCCGGGAGGGTAACCAACAATCGACAAGCAACGCGACTGCCCAATAGCATACCTACATTGCTAATCCCATCGCACACGTTTAAGGCAGGATTATAAGATGACAATTTAGCGGTGCGAATTCGGCGGCGCCTCAAAAAAAGCACCGTATAAACACTTTTCGCACGAATTTTTCACGTCATGCGAACGTTAGCAAGGTATTTATTGGTATATTTTTTGGTGCTATAGTGACCTCCGCCCGAGTCCCGCGCCAATCTTTCGACTCGTGTAAACACGTCGTGCTAATAGCTGGCACGGTTTTCTCAAGCACTTTTCGGTGACATCTGACATCTGTATTAGAATAGTTTCTGTAAGTACAGTCAGCAGCAAAAAGATGGATGCAATTTTACTACGTCGTAGTATAAAGATGTATACACTTTAGTACTACGTGCAGTACTAAAGTGTATACATCTTTTGCATGAGGAGGCATACATGTTTTTGCTGCTTACTGTACATTGAAGATATTTAAAAAAGTCACGATATGGAGTTGATTGACTCCAAATCACAGATTTTGATATACAGGGTCCAACTTAATATGCTGACAGTTTTTTAAGAGCGTGATCAGACCATCAAACTGAACAACTTTCTCTATAGGGACCAACATCAAAATTGCGAACAAAAAATCTGCTTTCCCATACATTGGGCTCAAGTAGGTTAGCAGTTTTGTATGGAACAGCCATTTTTGTTTTTCGCGATTTCGACGTCGGTGCCATAGAGAAAGTGTTTGAGTTTGACGGTCTGATCATCCCCTTAAAAAAGTGTCAGCATATTAAAAAGGACCCTATATTTTGTCTGTTTTTTTTTTTCGAGCATCACGCAAATACTAGACCGATTTTGATGAAACTTTTTGTGTTTAAAAGCTTATGATTAGACATAAAAACGAGTACTTATTATATTGTATCTCGGTACAAAGACCGAAACCGGTCGGTGGTGCGGACGAAATCAGCGTATACAGGATGTCAGGAAAAGTATCATTAACCTTTAAAACACATACTTACTCTACCCATCAAACTGAACAACTATTTCTACGGGAGAAAAACTAAAAAAAACTGCTGTTCCATACTAAACTGCAATACCTACTCGACACAAACGTATGGTAACAGCAGATTTTTCTTTTTTTTGACAGAATTTTGTTCCCATAGTATACCTAAGTTGTTCAGTTTGATGGGTAGATTATATGGTTTAATGATACTTTTCCTTACACCGTGTATACTGTCCCATAAACCACATAACGTGGAGACAATTTTAAGTTAACGTATAACAAATTATTTGTAAAGTTAAGTTTTTAATTAAAAAAAAGTGTGTTAAATTATACAATAATTAATTACATATTTTAATCGTTATTTTAAATTATTATAATAATAAAAGTGTTTCACCCTTCATCTTCATTGTAAAATAAGTCCACCTAAATATAAAATAAGGTTGTAAATTGTTCGATAATTCCAAATGTGACTTTGATATTATTAACATACAGCTCATGATTGTGTAATCAGCATTAATTGAATTAAAGCATACATGTTACATGTTGAGTTTTCTTTTTAACCTTTCTTTCTACATTACAGGGTGTAGGGAAAAGTATCATTCACCTTTAAGGGTATAATACCGTTGGCGCGCTCCATACAAACGTACTATGGTGATTATGTTCAATACTAACCAAATTACAGTCAATTTTGCAGAAACAATCTAGAAACAAATCTCTATGCTTGTATGGAGTCCACTTTTTGTTAAAACTATACGTTTGAAAGTTACAGTGCCTCAAATATTTCCATGCAAATCTTAAATTAATCCTAGAATTAAAACTGTATATTTTAACGAAAATCTGACTTCATACAAGCATAGATATTCGTTTTTAGATTGTTTCTGGAAAAATTCATTGACTTTAATTTGCCAATATTGATAATATCACCATAGTAAGTTTGTATGCACCGCGCATTTTCGCTCTCGGAATAAACTTTATCTTCTCTACCCATGAAACTGAACAACTTTTCCTATGGGAGCAAACCTGACAGAACCAAAGAAAAATCTTCTGTTCCATACTAATAAGCGCCTACTCGACTAAAATGTATGGACAGCAGATTTTTTTTTGTAGTATGTGATATACAGGGTCCTTCTTAATATGCTGACACTTTTTTAAGGGGATGATTAGACCGTGAAACTGAACAAATTTCTCTATGGCACCAACATGGAAATCGCGAAAAAAAACCTTGTCTCTCCCTTATCTCATCACACTGTTTTTGAATCGGGATACCACTTTAAGGAGCTAATACGTCCCGGAACTACCTGGGAAGGGATCTGTTACTTTTCTTTTTTCTACAAGATTTATACAAGTTACCGAAACAACAAAAATACACAGTATTCTTGTATAGTTTACCTGGTGATATCATAAATTGAATACACGATTGAAATTACTTCACTCGTTAGAATTTATTTTCGAATAGTTAGTAAACAACACATTTTTAACATAATTTTCTCAAACGGGGATAACTTGCAACATTTTATAAGTACTGGAATTTTCCTCACATATTCACTATTAGGAAGGATTTATTTCTTCTAGTGAAATCATAAAAGAATCTATAAAAGTACTTTTATTAATTCTTTTTAATAGAATATACGGCTCACGGCAATACGGCAAGTGCGTGACTTTTTGGAGGGCTGGGTAATCGCGTTTCTCATAGAAAATATTCGCCTGAACCAATGGCTTCTTAATACCACGTAAGAAGCGGATATCTGTATTTACTCGAATTTCATTTCCATATCCCAGTCAGTGACAAAACGTTAAAGCGTTTATTCCGCATAGTACTAAGTCAAATTCTGATCTTTAGCTGAGTGCCGAAAGTCATTAATAATTCAACTGAAGCCTGAAGTAGAAATCTAGACCTAATATGCTAAATACAGGTCTAACGTCAAACACAGATAGCAATATGTTGTCTGTGGTACAGGTCATAAGCAAGAGGTCTCAGGGTTACCTTTAGTACGTTCACACACGATGACGCATTGAAGAAGCGGCAGACATCAGTCCGTTATTTGTGAAGCAAGGAGTTGTAAGAAACCGCACGTAGAAGCACACACGGTGCGTCAATCCGTCACTGTGTGTGCTTCTACGTGCGGTTTCTTACAACTCCTTGCTTCACAAATGACGGACTGACGTCTGCTGCTCCGTCAATTCGTCATCGTGTGTGATCCCACGTCTGCCTACCTGTTTCTTTTGATGACTTAGAGTTGTAGCGGAGCTACGAGAGCTGACTAAGCAACAATGCCGAACACATCGATCGAGTCGATGTAAACAGAGATCTATCTAGGTCAGCGCATGCAACCTAGCACGTCACACAGAAGACGGCCAATCACAATATGGATCTGTCCAACGCATCACAGCTCATTACGAATAACAACCAATCATATGGCGAGTCCTGAATCGCACTATCGAAGTTATCAAGAGACTTTGCATATATACAACATCCAACTAAGAACTGTTGGACCGCAGTCCCGGGCATTCCAACTAGCCCGTGGAAGATCTTCCCTTTTCCTCCAAAGAGTCACCTTGGGCATTTGTCACAATGACTTTTTCCTTGCGGATTCTCAATGGAGAACAACCGAAACACGCATGCATCAATCTCGAGGTATGTATTGTCGTATCCACTGTCCATTATAAGTTGCGACGACTGGCTTACTACCGACCACACTAGACAGTATTTCGGTACTAATAGGGAAACGTGGATGTTCTGAGGTTTCAGGATCTCTGACTACCCCTTGAGGAATGTAGCTGAATGCTATGATCTTACTGGCTTATGCCAAATCAAACCGGTCAATTGCGAGTCTGACTATACTCGCGCACCGAGGGTTCCGTACCACACTAATATAAGTTGCGTAAGCTACGTAGGTCCAGCAGTGGGCTCAAGTTCTCGGATTGTTGCTAAATTAAATGTAAATTTTTTCTATTGTTGACTTTTTGATTGTTGATCATTTGAACTGTTGATATTATGAAGTGTTGATATTTTGAACTGTTGATCATTTGATTTGCTGACATTATGGTGTTGATATTTTGAATGTTGATCTTATGAATGTTGATCTAGAGTATCAATCCCCACCACAACACAACATATTAACTTACAAAAAAGTTGTTTTTCTCCAGGACCTTTAGTGCGAGACAGACTCACATTTGGCCTGTTTTTATTATTTGTAGTTTGTTATACTTCAGAGTTTGTTCTATAATCACACCGAGTTTGACCCATGTATGCTTCGATCAACAATATCCAACTAGATAACGCGTCAGCGCTCAAAACATGTCCCGGCAAATAACGCCTCACTATTGGAGTGAGGTCATATTTTGAATTAGTTCCGTTCGAACAAAGCCAACGTAAGCACGTCTCGCAATGCCGCAGTTCCTTTTTTAAAATTACTAGGAATTATGGTTGTTTTGAGGTCGAAATTATAATGCATTCGGACTGTTTTCTCGGTTCGTTTACAAAAAATGTTGTATAATCACGAGGACAGAAGTTCTCTTTGATTTTGTATGCGACCCGTTATCTAGTTCTATATTTTTGATCGAAGCATGTATGTATTACCGTTTACGATAGAGCGAGAAGAAAAAACGTTAAAATTAGTTTCTTGTATTTTATTTATTACTAGTGTTTACCCGTGACTTCGTCCGCACAAATTATATACCAGATTTTAAGTCAGATCATAAGCTATCAAACAAAAAAAGTTTCATCAAAATCGGATCAGTAGTTTTTTCTTGATGCGGGTACAAACAAACACACAAACAAAAACACAAACAAACAGACAACATTTCTAAAAAATGTTGATTTCGACTCAGGGATACCTAAAAACCATTTATCGTAATCTTTTTTTTTTGTAAATATCTTCAATGTACAGACACACTTCAGTTACAGTTTTATAATAGTTTAGATTAGATTAGATATGAAAACGCACGTAGAAGCACACACGGTGCGTCAATCCGTCACCGTGCGTGCTTCTACGTGCGGTTTCATACACCTGCTTCACAAATGATGCACTGACGTCTGCCGCTCCGTCAATGCGTCATCGTCATTGTGTGTGATCATCTGTAGCAGCTGGTATCGCGCGTTCCTCAGATTAGCTAAAAGTTTATGCCTTATACCACAGCGTTATGTATGAGTTGAAGTTCATATTGATATGTTAATGGTAGCGGTGGGGAAACTAGGAGCCGGGTTTTAATGGATGTTGCTAAGCCTCCAGTTATGTCAGACATTTTGTATTTTTGGTTAGAGAAATGGGCGCGGTAGTGAAAGAATTTGCTTGTCTAATAGGGACTTTTTAATTACTTACCAAAAAGATTACCGATTGCCGTTTAAAAATTGTTTTAAGGTCTGAAATTACTAATCCTATCCATCCATCACAGCCCTTGATCAGTCCGTCTTCGGACATAGGCCTCCTCCATATTTCTCCATGACGTCCTGTTCCTCGCCCTCTGCATCCAGTTGGGACCCGCGTGTCTCCTATATCATTAACCCATCTTTCTGGTGTGCGGCCTCTACCACGCGTGGTTTCTCTGGGCCTCCAGTGTTCTTCTGGTCCAACGCTCAGTATCCATACGTGCAACGTGATGCCCATCTCCACTTCCGGCGTTCTATAGTGGCTACCACATCCACGACCTTTGTATTTCGCCGAATCCACTCATTGCGCTTACGGTCTAGCAGCGTGATGCCGAGCATTGCTCTCTCCATTGCTCGGTGCGCAACTCGGAGTTTTTCGGCGGACTTTTCAGTCAGTGTAGTAGTCTCCATGCCGTAGGTCAGAACCGGGAGGATACACTGGTTGTACACTCTCGTCTTGAGGTATTGTGGTATAATATGTTTGGAGCCCAGTACTTACTAATAAAATTTTTTTTTATTAGCCTGTTTCATCCCACTGCTGGGCAAAGGCCTCTCCCCTGCTCTTCCACTCGTTCCTGTTTTGGGCAACCTCTGGCCAGTGGTCATCAAATTTGTCCAGGTCATCGCGACACCTCTTCCTGGGTCGACCTGGACGCCGCCGACCGTTTTCGGGGATCCAGGGCATGATGATTTTTGCCCATCTCTCAGGATTCATCCGACAGACATGACCGGCCCACTCCCATTTAAATGGGAAAACTGGCAAACTTAAGTTTGGCGCTTTTCTCTCCGACGTCGGCTATTTGAGTTTTGGAGCGCAACGTGGAGTTTCTGACCCGGTCGGTTCGTTTAACACCCAGAATGCTGCGCTCCATTGCTCTCTGACAAACCTTGAGCTTGGACTTTTGGGCCTAAGTAAGTGACCACGTTTGAGCTCCGTAAGTTAGGATGGGCAGGATACACATGTCGATAATAAATAATACTTACAGTAAATTACTAATATGAAAACCTAACTCTTACAGGGCTTCTACCCGGACATTCGAACTTCGCAATTGCGTTAACGTTTTCGTTCCAATGACAACTCTATTACAATGAAGTGTGGATAGAAACGAAAGAATATGTCGAAAATCTAAAGACCGGGTACAGGGCCAGATCATAACCAGCCGTAACAAAAAAAAAAGATTAAAAATGTCTGAAATTATTAAATTTCAAGGTTACCTTTCTTTTCTATACTTACAGTGATGTTATTCTCCTTATTGGGTATTGAATACCCATACGTATTGTAAGACCGTCCATAGAAAGCTATAAGACTTAGGTTTTTATACAGTAATTTCGTACCTATTGTACATTGGTTCCTGCCAAAGTTGTTCAGTAATGGAGATTGATTCGGGATGCGGGCTCCCTAATTTTTGTAAGTATTTTGTTGTAAAACTTTTCCTTAACGGTCTACGGGGATTGAATGAGAACACTGACGTAACATCAAGATGTTTAACTTAGTACAAGATAACAACAAAATAAATAAATGAACAATAAAACAAAACGGATAGAAAAAACAAAACAAAAATTTATGACAGATATTTAATACGCCATCATTATAATTCTACCCATATATAAACATACATAAGGAAAGGAAGGAAAACTTACTTACGTTTTCTCAAATGGTCGTTACCTACCTTAAACGTGCTATGCCTCGATTATTCTATACCTCGACGTTACATTACCTCGCAAGCTTTTTGCTATCTACAACAAGATTTTAACTAAAAATACGAATGTATACTATGTCAGGAAAATACCAAATATTGGGGTATCTACCTCCTAGCGGTCCACCCCGGGCAACGGCATCACAATCACAAGCTACCAAGTTTGTGGTGGCGGCTGAACGATCCTCCACAGCGGTGTGGTAGGCTCCGCAAGGAGCCGCCTGGCTCGCGACCACCCTCCTGCCGGAGTCTGGCGCCATGCTGCGTTCCGTCAGTGTGCAGGAGTGCCAGTGCACTTCTGGGTAAGCTCGCTACATCTTCGACCCCATCTTTGTCCTGAGGATTATATTGAGGTCAAGAGCAAGGTGCAAATTATACAAGGTGTAACAAAAATACAAATAAACATCAAACTGAACAACTTTCACTATGGGACCAATAGGTATCGAAATCGCGAAAAAAAAATTGTTGTTCCATACTCTACAAATCGACTAGATCTAAAATATGTATGGGATATCAAATTTTTTTTTTGCGATTTCGATGTTGGTCCTATAGAGAAAGTTGTTCAGTTTGACGGTCTAAACCTTAAGAGTTTTAAAAATTTATTCTTACTTATGAAACACCCTGTATATATGTAGTCAAAATATCACAGCATTTATTCGACAGACTAGAAACCAAAACAATTCTAAAAGAAAGTCAATTGTATTATATTAATAATTGTCTTCAAATATCTTACAAAATTAGGTTTCATGATAAATCTTCCGACCGGGAAGTGTACGAAAATCCAAGTTATTAAATTGCGGTTGCAAAGTGGGAACAACATTTCTCTATCTATAGGGTTCAGTATCATCATGTTTTTTTTACAAAATTCAGCCTCTTTTCACGCTCGTTAAAATTGGATGAATCTTGCGTTTCATCCAATTTTAACGAGCATGCTTTTTTCACGCCCATTTGCGCTTTCATGTTGCGTGTACATCTTGACAGTATACAAGCAGCGCGAATAGCTAAGGTAGGCAAAACGCGCTAATAGGTCGAATCGCGCCGGTTTGCGAAAAGAGCAAGTTGGCGAATCGCACCAGTTTTCGAAACGATCAAGTTGGGAATGCGCGTCCCGACCTTTATCTCGACTACTGGGTTACACACCGAGTTCTCCATACAACGAACTCACGATGCTTTCTCTCTCTCTGTCGCGGCTATGCTGAAAGAAATCTCTTTAGAGATAAGCTCCCCCTTTTTAATTGTATATTTTGCTGTTTTCATGTATCCGTGTGTTTAATAAAGAGTTAAAAATAGTACTCGTCAATCTGCTCTCATTCATTCTTCAACCAAACCACCTCAACATAATATCATAGACGAAAAAAAAGACCCACCCTCTTAACCATAGACCATCAAACAGAACAACTTTCACTATGGCACCAATATCGAAATCACGAAAAACAAATCTGATGTTCCCTTTGACTATTTATTATAAGGACTAGCCTTGCCCTAGCATTTCCCCTCTGCCACGGTATAAGAACAATAAATTGATCATGGGCATTCAATTTTATACCTTATCACTAAACGAGACAGCCTACAATAAATTTGAACTTAGAACGTTTGGGGTTCACACGAGACTACTTTTTACGATTTTTAACATTTAAAATTAGAATCTACTACTACTTTTACGATTTTTAACATTTAAAAAATAGAAGTTATGAGGAATAAAATCCAAAGTTGCGGATTTCTTGTTACCTCGCCCCCCGCAAAAAGTGGCGGGAATGTTTGTTTCTATTTCTAATTACACGCTTAACTAGTCCTCATATAAGTAGTCAAAGGATGTTCCATACTAAACTACAAATCTACTTGAGCTTAATGTATGGGAAAGCAGATTGTATTTTCTCGATTTCGATGTTGGACCCATAAAAAAACGGGCATAGGCCCACCACACATTCCTATTGCTGTAACTCCTGTAAACCAGGATCAACAGCGGCGACCATTCACAACACTAGACAATGAAGTCCAGCGAGTCCGGGGGATGACTCTAATCTGTAGCGGAACCCGCAATGAATTAATCAAAGAAGATAGGAGTAGGAAAAAGAAATATCCGACTTCCCTCCATTGCAAACGGGAGACAGCAATAAGAAAAAAGAATTGCTGTTAGAGTGCCAATTCCAGGGATCATTTATGGCAGAGTTGAAGACCCTACCGCAAAAGTACAAAAATAAAATAAAATAGGTAGGTACCTATAACATTAAAAAAAAAAAAACGGTTGTTGGTCCCGTAGTGAAAGTTGTTCAGTTTGATGGTCTAAACAACCCCGTTAATAGTAGATTACACACCGAGGACAGGAAAGTACTTAAGAAAGGTCTTAGATCTCATGTAACATGGTGTTCTGAGGCTTTCTTATTTACTGTCCGAGGTTAGTATACTATTTTTCTCCTCATCCGAGGTGGATAGTGGCAACTTCGTTTAGCGCAGCGGGACGACAATTGACGCTTTCCGTCCGGAGGGGAGAAAAAGTTTTAAATGTTTATTTTTACTTTTTTAACACACCTAGATACCTACCACTCTTAGTACTTAATAATATTTTTTATGAAAATAAATATTTTTTCTACATTTGTACACGTTTTATCGCTTCAGACCGCAGCGCTCTAAGAAAGAATATTACCGTTGGGGCGCTCCATACAAACGTACTATGGTGATATTTTCAATACTAACCAATTAAAGTCGATGCAATTTTGCAGAAACAATCTAGAAACAAATCCCTACGCTTCTATGGAGTCAGATTTTCGTTAAAATGTATGGTTTTAAAGGTACAGTGTATCAAAGATTTCCATAAAAATCTTAAATTAATCCTAGAATTAAAACTGTATAATTTTAACGAAAATCTGACTTGATACGAGCATAGAGATTCGTTTCTAGATTGTTTCTGAAAAATGTCATTGACTTTAATTGGTTATTATTAAAAAAAAAATATCACCATAGTACGTTTGTATACAGCGCGCATTTTCGCTCTCGGAATAAAATTCTCTTAAATAAGGAACCCTAAAAATATTATCTCTTATATTATGTATTATACAAAAAGAATCACGAGATCCAAGTGATCATAGATGAAAATAAGAAGTCTCCGAAATATGGTTCGTATAACCTAGACGCAGTACCAAGAAATAAACAGTACAATGTTTTGTTTTTATTATGGAACAAGTTAATACGCACTAAAAATTTATATGTTTGGTCAATCGTAAAGAATGTTTATTTTTAAATTTTACTATGTTATGATGCGGTACTCTTTTGATGCGGAAACTTTGGAACGCGGACCCAACGTCCAGTAATTGGTAATTCAATGTTCTGTGCATTATAATACAGTTAGAGTGGAAAATGGCCCAGCCCGTTTAGTCTTATTCTAGAGAGGTGGTGCGTTGCAAGTTGCAACGTGTGAGACGTTCATAGGCTCATAAGTTAAAAATCCGACAATGATCTGACTCCATCACGCAGTTAGCTGTCGATGTACTGCTAGCTAACTTGCACTGTGACCTAAATTTTCTCATTTTTCCATTATTCTTATCTGGATAGATTTCATTTGATCTAGAGTAATCTAGACTTTATTCTCTTGAAATATCTATCATTTGGTCTTCTTCTTATCGTGTGGGCAGCAAGTCCTGGTACTTAGTAACTTATTAATATTCTGTGCCCTGGTGTTAGAGTTAGACCGCGTAGACAGACTGAGTAGAGACCGCCATACGGCCTCTATCTTGACAACCTCATCATATCTATAATACCTAAAAAAACATAACCCTCCTTCTGTCGCAGTCGGGTAAAAATATATAAAACTCTCTAAGTTCATAAAACATTATTAATAAAAAAATATAGCATTTATTAACACAAAACAAATAAATTAAGTTTTGAAAAATATCAAGGACTTATAACTAACTAAAAATATGAAGGACTTATAACTAACTTAAACTAAAATATGGTGCAGGTTTGGACCACGCGGGGAGGATAGCCAAGATGCTGGCAGATCTAAGAGATAAGTGTACTTTTTGCAACCATCAGCAGCAAGGCTGATTTAGTGTTTATATGGTGTAGAGCATCTCTGTGATGGGGATGGACCAGGTCTGCCTGTATAACTTCAGTCGGTTTAGGAGTTACAGTCGTTTAAAGGTCAGTAAAAAATTAACGATCCGCTGCAAGGCTGATCGTTGATATTATTGTAGTATGCACTGTAGCTATGTGAACAGTACAAAAACTGACATGAACTGCCAGTCGGTTAAGGAGATACAGCCGTTCCAAGGTCGGGCGTTTGAATGGCTGTAACTCCTAAACAGACTAATGAACCATGTCTGTTTTTGTGCTGTTCACATTGCAGCTGATCTTAAATTTTTTACTGACCTTTAAACGACTGTCTCCTAAACCGACTTAAGTTATAAAGGCAGATCTGGTCCATCTCCATCACAGAGATGCTCTACACCCCATAAACACTGAATCAGCCTTACTGCTGATGGTTGCAAAAAGTACACTTATCTCTTATAACAATACTTTTGCTTTCGTCACCCTTCAAAAATACATGGTTAATAAAGAAGGCAATACCTTTGAGGGGAAGAAACCTAAGATCTCCCGGTTTTGGGTATCCATCGCAGGTTGCTTCAAGAGGCAGCTCGACCAACTTGGATCCACCTATTATGGCAGTATGCTCGGTCCACAGTTCAGTAAATTCACCCGTCGCTTCCACACAGTGGAGCACATATAAAATTTAATTGCTCCATATAAAAAAGCTATAAAACGGATCGTTTTGTACGTCCGTGCATTAATGAGAACTATCGTAGTTGAGTGGTAGTAATGGGCTGTTTTGAGATTTATTTTTGATTCTTATATTAAAATAAATAAATAAAATTAAAATTTCTTAACTATAGCGACGCTTATTTGGAAAACAGTGTGGTACAAAGAATATTTATTTACATGAATAAGTTGGATTGTTTCGAACAAAAAGTCGTAGTGGTCCAGTGGTGGACCTTGCCTGCCGTGCAGAAGGCGATGGTTCGATCCCCTTTTTGACTTGGAAGCAGATATCTCGAAACAGAAGCATAATAACGAATAAGTTTCCATGGGAGTTTTGTCCCATTAGACGAGACGTATCCAACGACACCTCATTCGATTTTAAAAAACTTTTTCGTTCTATGGGAAGGGATGTCGATAAAAATGTATTTTCACCTCACAAGCTCGGAAAAATTCTGTTTATCATTCGAAATCTGAGTGCAAAAGTGCATTTTGCTAGTGCTAGCGTGGAAAGAGTTTTTGAAATTCGAATCTGTCTATTCAATATTTTTATATACCGCGAATACACTGAAAATGCTTAATAACTATTTCATGAGACTGGCCAGCACGAAAAAAACCATTTTAAAATGTTCTTTTTAGCAATTCACTTTTTTTCCTCGCTGTTGTGAGGTGAAAAGATGTGTGTTTCGCTCGGCTGCAAAGTTATTCTGCGTCTCGTACCTTTGAAACCTTCGCTAAGCTCAGGATTATATTATATGAAACACTCGCTTCGCTCGTGGTTCAATCCTAAAATCCTTCGCTTGCTCAGGTTTCAATACAAGTACTCGCGCGAAAAAGCAGCTTTGCAGCCTAGCAACAAATAACTATTTTGGGTTAGTGTTATCTGCCAAATTTCGATTCAATAGGTGCAAAAATGAGCAAGTAATCGAGGTGGGGCATACAGACTGACAGACAGAATGGACGTAAGTAAAAGGGGTCCTTGTTTGACGACGGAACCCTAAAAATTATACGAATTTCATTTCAAAATAAAAAAACCGACATCTTCAAACTTTGTCAATCCTGATATAAAGTTAGGTCTTAAACATAAGTTGATACTCAAATATAAGTAGCTCTCAATAAGTTAAAAGTCAAAGATCTACTGAAACTGTTAAGTACAATGAATAAGTATGAATTTTAAATTGGATGGGATATGCAAAATTTTGATTGTAAGCTGCACTGAGTTTTAAGACGACTCATACGTGCCACAATTGAATAAAAGTTCTTACTTTAAGTGGGATCACACAAGATGACGCATTGACAGAGTGGCAGACATCAGTCCGTCATTTACGAAGCAAGGAGTTGTAAGAAACCGCACGTGAAGCACACACGGTGACGGATTGACGCACCGTGTGTGCTTCTACATACAACTCCTTGCTTCACAAATGACGGACTGATGACGTCTGCCGCACCCAGCGAAGGTTCCAGAAAGTTCCTTATGTACGTAATACCGACTGCTCTCTAACGGTTAAGGAAAATATTGTTAGGAAACCTGCATACGCTGAAGAAGAAATTCCGATGCGTATGTGAAATCTACCAATCCGCATTGGGCACGCGTGGTGTGCTAACGTCCATACACCTGTGCTCTGCAGTGGGACGTATATAGGCTGTATAATGACATTTTTTTTTTTTTTTTTAGAAATCTCTTCAGAGTCTTTCGCCCTTTGTACATATTTTCTCAACTTTGTATATTTGTTATATCTTTGTGTGCAATAAAGTGTTATAATAATAATAATTTATTATCATGACTATTATCCTGTCAGACCCTGCTAGAAACTATTGTATTGTATTGTATTCATTTATTTATTTACCAGATACATGAATTGACACGACTTAAATAATACATCACATAAACCAAAAGTGATTTTAAGGTGACATAAAAGATTCTGCTGGTTCTATAATAGGCAAACAGTTCATTAAAACGGTTTGTCTGAGTTCTGCCTCAGACGGAGACGGAGCTCTAACTACGCGCCAAAACTCCGCCCTAACTTGTCTAGGTTCCCTAGGTTTTGCTAAAGTTTAGCTCTGAATTTTAATAATTTCACTTTGAAATTTGTGGTAATGTATCTTGCGAAGCGATACCCTGAACTGCGTTTGACTTAGACTTGAGAATGTATAAAACTGTTTAATAAGATTCTAACAAAAACTTTCTATCAGATTGAAAAATGGCACCACATTTTGAATACCACTACACACCCATGGATATAAAATTACCTTTTCCAAATTCCTATACACACCACAATCTTGACTCGCCCGCAAAGGGCTTTGTTAATTTAGTTGATTACTAGCTTTACCCGCGCAACTTCGTCCGCGTAGAATGATAATGCCGCTTACTTGAAAAATGCTGAAACATTTTTATTTTTGCTTTTAAATAATATGCGTACTAAATTTCAAAAAGTTAGGACTAAAAAAAAATGTTTTTCCGTACTCACTGTTACCCCCCATTTTACCACCTTAGGGGTAGAATTTCAAAAAATCCCTTCTTAGTGGGTGCCTACGCCATAATACGCAACTTCTGTCAAAATTTCATAGTTGTAGCTTTAGCGGTTTGGGCTAGGCGATGAAGAATCACTCAGGACAAACGTTTTTATATATATAGATTGGGGCTGGCATAGGCCTGAACAATTATAAATTAATTTTCAAAAACTAAAATCTGCCTCCGTGGTCAAATGGTTAAGAGCGTTGGGCTCTTGACACGGAGGTTGAGATTTCGATTCCGACGGGGAAACCTAGTGATTTGTCACTTTGTGCGTTCTTCCCCAGTCGGCTAAGACATTGCAAGCTGAATCACCCGATTATCTGAAAAGAAAGATGATTCCGTGTTTCGGATGGCACGTTTAGCCGTTGGTCCCGGCTTCTATCTCTGGAGGTAGTAGTCGTTACATGAAAACCACGTGAGAAGCCGTAAGGCGGTCTGAAAAAACTCTGACACCAGGGTTTGCTGCCCACTCGATAAGAAGAAGTCTAGGGGAAAAGTCCCGAGTTTCTACGCTTCCAGGAAAAAGAGATTTCAATCAATCAATCAATTATACTTTATTTTACACCAAAAAAACAGAGAGAATACAAACAGGAAATACAGAAGGTACAAAAATAGGCGGTCTTATCGCTAAGAAGCGATTTCTTCCAGACAACCTTAGGGTAGAGGAGAAGGTAAAAGAAGATTGGTAGGCGGTGTAGATTACAATAACAATATACATAACATACACAAATAAAGTTATACAAATACAAACATACTGTATAAAATATATACATGATCAAATAAATTATATTACAAATACAGATTTGTATTTGTACCTACGTAATTTTTTATTGAAACGGTGTTAACTTTTTCCGAGCTAAAATAAATCAATTTTCATACTGTCAAACTTGTCAAAGAGTCCTCGATGTATCAATTAACGTCAATACTGAAAACCGTTCAAAAATGCTAACAAAAACATACAGGCGCTAAATTGTTTTAAGTATAGGTACCGGTTATTTTTCACTCGAAAAAATTGCGCCGGCAATGGTGATCAATTAAAAAATTTGCGTCCTGAAATATCGAGGGCATCCGTCAATATGGGAGGAATCGATGCGTGAATATAGTCTAGGTTGTCGTTTTGTTTACTAGAACTGATCGATTTGACAAAAATGTATAGGCTGGTATGGGTAAACTAGGTTGCGTTTAATTATGTTGCAGAAACGCTCATTAAAGTTAATCTTCCATTAAAAACCTCGCTGTCACTATTTGTCTTGTTGACGTAGTAAAAGCTCGCAATAGATTTAATGGAGGATTTACTTTAAGTAGCGTTTCTGCAACTGAGTGTCTTTTAAATTCCACTGCAGGCCTTAAGAGAAGTTTATTCCGAGAGCGCAAATGCGCGCTGCATACAATCGTACTATGGTGATATTTTCAATATTAACCAATTAAAGTCAATGACATTATTCAGAAACAATCTCGAAACGAATCTCTATGCTTGTATGGAGTCAGATTTTCGTTAAAATATACAGTTTTAATTTAGGATTTGTATGGAAATCTTTCACAAAAAATAGAAACTAATCTCTATACTTGTATGTTGTTGGGTTACGTTAGTACCTAATTACTTGGGTTTACTTATAGTTATAACGTTACATGGCGTCAATGATTTCCATACAAATCTCAAATTAATCCTATCATTTAAACTGTATATTTTTATAAAAAATTGGAATCGGAAAAAATACAAGCATAGAGATTTGTTTCTTGACTGTTTCTGCAAAATTCCATTGACTTGAATTGGTTAGTATTGAAAATATAACCAGACTCCCTTTGTATGGAGCACGCCAACGGCAATATCCGTCCATGTCAAGAAAATGTCAAAGATTTTAAAGAAAATTCCTTTAGTTTCTTAAGGCTGCACCGAGCCTATTGTGCTGCCCCCAATCGTATTTTTTTTAAATTTCTTAACAATTAAACAATATTTCAAAAAAAACACGAATGTCACATTGTAGTCATTGCTTATTTTCAATTTATCGGGTCACTGCGGATTTGTTTTTGTAATGCTTGTAAAAGTGGCCACTTTTGGCGGTTTAAACGATAATAGCTACAAGTAAAACATAATATTCCGTAATGTTTCGATAAACTGAAAACTAATCAGGACTACAATGTGACATTCGTGTTTTTTTGGAAATATTGTTTAATTGTTAAGAAATTTAAAAAAATACGATTGGGGGCAGCACAATAGGCTCGGTAGGCACTTAAATTATTCTAATTAGGATCCTAGACAAAAAGGCATGTTATTAGAGAGTATAATTAACTGATTCCCTTTGTGCCGAACGCTCAGATTCTCTTATATTAAAATTAATTGACATCTGATCTCCATTTATTTAATAAAGAGATGCCACGGATAGAAAACCGTATGTTATTTTTTATTATTTAAAGAATTTAAACATTTTCATTTGATGGGTTTTAATCACACACGGTGATATATTAAGCTATACATAACCATCATAAGCTGGTCCATGGCTGGCTGGATGATCCACGTAATTTACTTTCTAATCAAACTGCAATCCAATTACTATTCAACTGTGAATTGCGCTAAACTGCCCGTCTGAGCGATCTGTCAAAACAGCTCTAACGGCTGTCAAATGAATAACGCAATACCGAATGTGTTAAAAGTTGTGGTTCGCATACGGTCCGATTATGGTTCAGTTGCTATTTATTTAGCGCGATTGCTCTCCTGGAGAGCACACTTTAATACATTCGGTATTGTGCTATTCATTAGACAGCCTTTAGAGCCTTTTTGACAGATCGCTCCAACGTTAAAGGCTGTCAGTTACATACATTTTAGCGCGAAGCAGAATTCAGCATAACTGTGTTAAATCAATGTATTCAACTGAATAGTAATTGGATTACAATGTGATTAGAACTGAAATTGATTAGGATTGAACTTGGATGTTTTGAATTAGCGCAATCGCCCTCCTGGTTTGGTTCGTGGCTTTAATTGGTCGTAGCATTGGCCACAACGATGTCCATTTCTATAGTTCATTTAGGTCGTGGTCGTGGTCGTCTAGTGTGCAAGGTCCCTAACGTAATATTCATTATTACCATTTCCGATTTTTTTTAATCCGTGTAAATTTTCGATAAAGTCATAAATATTTTGGTTCCGACAGTAACTGTCCAGGAATGAATTATTATTAAATTTTAAGCGTTACTCTTCAAATAAGTCAAGCAAGAGTTCATTAATCATTGCTCAGCTCAAGTTAAAATAACACTGTTTAGAACGTACTACATATCTCTACACAACGTGTTAATGAATTAACGTAAAACTAGAAAGTTCAGAATCAAGAGCAGAATCGAATCTTTTTTTGTACTTAGATTGTAAGAAAAACTGTATTGAGACAATAAAAAGATTTTTAATTTAATTTAATTTAATTAACATGGTTTCAACATTGGTAATTTTTTTCAAAATATTTAATAATTTGTTTGTTAAATTTTAAATTTACTGAACCCGATCTCAACCCACCGCACGGTCACACTCACCCGACTTAGTAACAAAACAAGATTCTTAAAATGTATCCATGAGCACGTGAGCTTCACATTACATTCATTGCTGAAATAATAACAATAGTTATTTGTTATGCTAGGCTGCAAAGTTGCTTTTTGGCGCGAGTACTTGTATTGAAACCTAAGCAAGCGAAGGATCCTAAGATTGAACCACGAGCGAAGCGAGTGGTTCAAATAATAGAATCCTGAGCTTAGCGAAGGTTTCAAGGGTACGAGACGCAGAATAACTTTGCAGCCGAGCGAAACACACAACTTTTCACCTCACAACGGCGAGGAAAAAAAACGAATTGCTAAAAAGAACATTTTAAAAAGTTTTTTTTTCGAGCTGGCCAGTGACATGAAATTAATAGTTATTAAGCATTTTCAGTGGATTGGCGGTATAGAAAAATATTGAATAGACAGATTCTAATTTCAAAAACTCTTTCCACGCTAGCGGATAAAATGTACTTTTCCACTCAGATTTCGAATGATACACAGAATCTTTCCGAGCTTGTGAGGTGAAAATCGTTTTTGCGTTTTTTTTTACGTTTTTGTCCCATGCGTTTGCATCGAGTAGATATTGCAGTTTAGTATGGGACAGCAGATTTTTTTTCTTTCTGACAGATTTGCTCCCATAGTAAAAGTTGTTCAGTTTGATGGTAGAGCATGTCAAAGTCAAAGTCAAAGTCAAAATTTTTATTCAAAGTCAAAGGCATGTGATACTTTTTCCTACACACTGTATAGGGTCATGGTATCATATTATCACGGTCGTCTAAATAGTTGTACCAATGTGTTGATCTTGCTACTAGGTACAACTGCACTTATTAACTGTATTTTTTTCTAATAATACAGAGGTAAGAAGTCTTTTCTTACTTTAGCTGAATGTCAATTATAAAGGTGCAATCACCTGTCTGCTAAGTTAGATAAAAGTATGTTTTAGTTATTTAATTATCGAATAGCTAAGGCTCGTTTTATACGGGGCCTTCATAGACAGCTGGTGCTCAATCATTAGGTACATGATTGTCTTGCCCTATTGCCATACTAGTAAGTAAAGCATATGCTCACGACTGTATTCCCCGAGGGGAATCGATATTCAGAATCCACGTTGGTTTCACTAGTAGTACCAAAACTCTGTCCAGTGTGAGGGGGAGTGAGCCCGTCGCCACTAAATAGAAATAAATAAAATAAAATAAAATAAAATCGATTTATTTCAGACAACGTTCATAGTGTTGTTAGTAGATACATTAATGACTTAAAAACTATGTTAGTCAGTGTTGTCTTGCTTTCTATGAATAGAAATTGTACCTAATATATTGTTTGTGTTGTGTAGCTATTACCGTTTAAAAGTTACAGCCCTAAAGGTACCGTTTAAAAGTTAGGCCCTAGTAGGACAGACGGACGGACGGACAACGAACAGGGTCCCGTTTTCACCCTTTGGGTACAGGACCCTAAAACCGAGAAAGCTTTACAGTAGTCGCATTTATGTATAACATCCACTGACATATACTCTAGCGATAGACAAGCTCGTTCAAACAAACAACATGTCATACAAAACAACACAAAATGACACATTGCAGTCTGTCATGTGACGAAGTGAACTCGGGAACATCAATCAGGTGCGGGCACCGCATTCAAGTGGAACATGTTGCTTCTATCAAAGGGCTTGTCTATCGCTAGAGTATATGTCAGTGATAACATCTGACATTATCACCTTGGTTATCAACGCAGTAGGTACCAACCTCTCGGAAAATGGGTTGGTACCATCTGCATAGCTAGCATGCCGCAGTGATACAGCGCTATCACACCTTAGCTCTCTTTCCATTTGCGTGCGAACGAACGAGATAAAAAACGTGATACAGCCATATCACGTGTAGAATACTACGAGTGCTGATGGTTAACTCTACCACCACGAGAGGTCATTGCTTAAATCAAATAAAGCGCGCTTCCCCGTTTCCTGCTACTCACTTCCGTCACAGATTATTAATTAATAGTTACTACCATGGATTTAGAATCATAAAGGATGCCACTCCTCCTTACAAGCATTGAAACAAGAAAATTGGCAATGGCGTCGTCGATATTTACAATTTAGGTGTGTCCCTTTTATTTCTATCCAATGACGTAGTTACGAAAATGACAGGAGAGCGTAGAAAGAGCAAGTAAAGCGAAATACTTGGCCTATGCAGGAGAGCGTAGAAAGAGCAAGTAATAGAACGAAGAACGTGTTTTGTCTCATTTACTCATTGAGGGATGCATAATACAATGGCCTATGCAGGAGAGGAACTAACATTTTTGACGTTGGATTAGAAAGGGACAAAGTTAACGTCACACAAAACAACGAGGCGACGGAAAAGAACGATCATTACCGACCACCAAGGAGTATTATCATGTTTCACCGCTTGTTAGGCAATCTGTCCTCCATTATACGTATTCCAAACTTCTTGTCTATCTGACAAGTTCACTTAAGGGTCGAACTACACATGGCCGCACGCGATCGCACTTTTCCGTCGCTCCATCCTTTTTTGCGTGCGATCGCACGCCGCAGGCGATCGCGTTCCGTCTAGCTTATATACTCTAGCAAATGACGTTCCTGAGTGACAGAAAAGGATGGAGCGACGGAAAAGTGCGATCGCGTGCGGCCATGTGTAGTTCAACCCTAACCCGATTTTTCGTATTTTGATCTTTGCGCTTCAGGAACGAAATCTAATATACGCCTTATGTCAATGAGTGACCAATCACCCCTCGGTGGGGATCTGAAGCCAAACGTACCTGAGCTGTGGAGTGAGACAGGCCTGCTTTCGTCCCTTTTCACGAAATCACTCCCACACGTAGAAGGAAGCACGTGTCTTATCATATTCACTCAATAAGAGATGCACATAGCAAATTCGCTCTAGTTAAAAAAGGAGATCGCTACTTATAAATAAATAAATAAATTTTATAATTTTTTTATTCGGGAAACCAGCGGGAAACCAACAGTCAAATTACAAATGAATGGTTACAAAAAAAAAAAGAGCATAGAATAGACCAATTACAGGAATCCGCTGATGTTAATTGAAAATTAAATAAAAAGTGCTTGCAAAGCGTAACAATGAAAGCTACCTATCAAAAGGTAGGCTAAAGTAACAATAAATGATAAAAAGAAAGTAGGTATATTGTGAAGTACCTAAAGACTCAGTCCAAAGTGAACTTCACAGTTATACCCTTCTTATACTGTGCCAAAGATAAACAAAATGGATCCAAATCAAAGTATTTAAGGTTGTACAATACAGTAGCTCGATAAAGATATTCGCTTATTGCTGTCCTTGTCAACGTAACCACTTTTTTGCACTACGACGGCTAACTGTTCATAATTATAATAAATTGTATGGGATTTTATGACTATTGCTATCTCAGAAAAAAGAAAAAATCATCTAAATGCTCCCACAGTATACAGGAAAGCGAGAAAGATGTTACACAGTCAATGTCGATGTTATAAAGGCCTGTCACATACATACGAAATGAGGGATTTTCAGAAAGCCATTAAAAATTCACAGATCTCGTGTCTATCACGACCTTCTTGGACATTGAAAATGAATTTAATGAATTACTTAAACAAAACAAAATTTACTCATCGTCGATTGCGTGATGCAACAAATATTGATTTTTAGGGTTCCGAAGTCAACAAGGAACCCTTATAGTTTCGCCATGTCCGTCCGTCCGTCCGTCCGTCCGTCCGTCTGTCCGCGGCTTAGCTCAGAGACGCTTAGTACTAGAAAGCTGTAATTTGGCATGAGTACACATATTAATCAAGCCAAGAAAGTGGTAAAATAAAATTTTGAAAAATATTTTTTTTTAGGGTACCTCCCCTACCCGTGAAGTGGGGATGCAAGTCTTTTAAAAATACGGTGGGTGTGGGAAAACCATTTTTCGATTTAGGGATCCGTGAGCGAAATATTAAGCTTTAAGTAGAAAATTTTTGTTAGAGTCGTGTGTCCCCCCCCTCTGCCAGCTAAACGGTTGTTTCTGGATATGTGAAAAAATTCATGGCAGTAGTGTATATAATGAAATTAAAAGGAAAACTATCACCACTAAGTAAGCTTTACAAGTTAACGAGTAATAGTCGACCAACTTAAAAAATGCACTTTTTAGACTTTATTAGCCGTCAAACCGTAGTATAAAACAAAAAGCCCCGTTCTAAGTTCGTATATTGTGACGGGCAACTACGGAACCCTACCCTGCGCGTGGCCCGACACGCACTTCGCCAGTTTTTTAACTTATTTTATTTGTAACTGTGACACGTGTGACAGACTGTACCACCCTTTTCACAGTTATTCTTTTGTAATATTGTTCGTGAGCGACCCTATGAACAATAAAGTCCCATCTTTTTCATGTCCTTAAATTACTTTAACAACATACCTACTTACTTTTACTTTATTGATTTATGACTTCTATCATTTCGGGACCTTAACAATTATCATGCAATATATGAGTCTCTACCGCTTCCTGATCTGTTCACAAAGAAACAATGGTCTTTACGCCACTGTCATTGCTTTTAACATTAGTTTGGCTTGTATTTGTACAAATAACATAATTTACAGTCACATTTAGCTACAATTTTTTTTATTGCAGATACATTTACTCGAAGGTAATTTCTTCTCCATGTTAAGGATCTATTCAAGTTTCTATTCTTTACACTAAATTATCTTGTAATACCAAATGAATATCTAGGTATATACAGCGCAGCCGCAGATGTGAACTGTAAATCACGCTACTTTCATTTTCCATGCCAAATGAATACTTATGTCATGTAAAATAAGCCATAAAATTTCGCTTTACTACTTACCAAATCATAAATATTCCCATTTAATTATGGCAACTTAACTTGATCACATGTTTGTTGACCTCGGCTTCGCCTCGGTCAACAATTACATGAGGTCTGAGACCTTTCTATACTTTCCTGCCCTCGGTGTGTAATCTACTATTTATGATGGCTCTTTATTAAGTATACAATCAATATAATAAATTTTCTCATTTAATTATGTCAATTTAACTTGACTTTTTAAGAAGTCTCGTGATTACTTAATTTGTTTTTAGTATCGTATAACTTACTCAACCTAATTTTATTGCAATAACTCAAGTATAAAGATCGATCTCCATAATTCGACAAAGAGTAGGTAAGGTTTTTTTTCACCCCTCCGGATGGAAAGTGTCAACTTCCGTCCCGCTGCGCTAAACAAAGTTGCCGCTCTCCGCCTCCGTCGAGGAGAAAAAAGTATACCTACTTAACCTATACCTACTAACCTTGGGCAGTAAATAAGAAAACCTCAGATCACATGTTTTTTCATTACGTGAGATCTGAGCCCCTCGTGTCTCACTATTTATGATGGTTCTTTTTTATATAATGGACTTATTTTGCTCTCAGCTGTGCGCAATAAAAAATATAAACATCTTTTTCTAAACTTATTTAAGTAGGAAGGTACCGAAGTTTACGATCCACTTGTGATACAAAGACGGACTGCGGACTAGATTATTGCTATTGTGTGTTTTGTTGTAAGTTGAATCAGCTCAATTTAAAATAAATACCCTACACTTACTTTTTAAACCCGAAGCCGATGATGGCTGGTACAAAATTGGTTTGTGTTTCGTGAAATCGATTACTTATATTATTCCGTGGTGAAAGATCGGTCATTGTTTACAATTTGCAATTTACAAGTTGCTGTCTTAAGAACTTGTGTAAGTAATTAAATTAAATAAAAAGAAATTTATTTTTTATTTCTGTTAATAATAGTCATTCTTCCGCGAATATCCCTCGTACAGTGCAGAATCAGAACATTTTTTTTTAATTTAGTATTTTAATTTATAAACTTTCAATTTTTTTTAATTCTTAAATTTTATTATTCCTCCCAAAGAATATAAAAAATAAAATACAAATACAAATACAAATCATTTATTTGCCAATAAATAGGGTAGGTATACCGATACCAGAAGTATCAATTAGTGTAAGGGACAAAACTCAGATTTTCAGGAGAGCAAAAATAAGGTAAAATTTTTAGATAACTGCTCATATTTTTTTATCTTTTTGTCCTTTTTTTATGGTTCCTAGAGCAAAGTAACTTATAATTCTTGCGTTTTTCACACTAAATAGGCAAAACTATGATAAATGTAGTCATTCCAGAGATAGCATGTCCCTTACATTAAAGAAAACAGTTAAGTTGTACGTTACGTTGCACAGTTCATAAACAAATGGAATCTGTCGATGATGTAAGTTACATGTAGAAAATGGGAATTACCTGCCTTTTTAATGTAAGGGTCATTACTGGTGTTGACATTGTTGTATGTACCTAAAAGTATAGCATTCACAACCTTAATGCTATCATATTAGGGTGCATGACTTGTACCACTTTACACATTAATTATGTCCAGAATCTTTCAACGTGCTTGCCTTGCTATAACTAAAAAGATAGTTGATGTTGTAGTAAAACTGTGAGATATAATATTAAACCCCAAGTGGGATTATTATCGTGTGTTTGTGTATGTATGTTTTCTTATAATGTATATACAATACAAGACACTACTATCTTCTTCCATACATATAAATCAGTTCGATGTCTGACTGATTAATTGATATACTAACAGTGACAGACAAATTCATAGTGTTAACCGCTAAAGACCAGATCTATAATAAGTACCTAATAACACAATATAATAATAAGATAGTACATATAAATAATTCTGAAGAAGATTAAGGGTGCTCTAAGGATTTTTCCAAAATCAACCTTTGCAATGGGGTGAAATAGGGTGTAATAAATTGTTCGTATGGAAAATCGTACTGAAACAATAAATTTTGTATTTTCTTTTAATTAGGGTGCGGTTTAATCAAACAAAGTTTGTATTCAATATGGATCTTGGGCTAAAGCTAGTTTTACCATAATTTGACAACGAAATGAAAAATGTTTGCGTGAGACTCCGAAATTTAAATTTAGTTTGAGTTGGTGCTTAGAAATGGAAAAGCGGGAATGGATGTACATATTATATGGAAAATCTTCCCCTTTTTGGTTAGTGATGATGATGTAACAAGCGAGCGTGGTGGTATTTGCTGCGCTAGGTTTTTATGCCATGAAGGTTTGTGCTTGAATTATAACGTGCGTGGTATTCGTTGCGATATCCCTTCAAAATCGTTTAGGTTGTGATGACATGCTGAAGCTAAGCGTTAGGTGACAAGACGAGATGATTTAGGATAGCTTATGCTTGGTCGCGGTTGCGTCGCTGATTGTTGCATCGCTAGGTTCGCTGGAGATTCCTCATATTTTATTTAAATTCGAAGGACGCTAGCTACGGTGCCCTTTCTACATGTTCGTTATTCGGGGTCACCAGTTTGGGTGCCCTTTTGGTGTGTTCGTTCTTCGGGGTCACCAGTTTGGAGATCACTCGTGGGCGGAGAGAGGGGGTTACAGTGGTGGTTAGGGCAGAGAAGTAAAAGCTTTTGATTTTGTGTTTCAATGTGACATTCGTCATGACATTTTATCAGTTTTATTTAATATTTAAATGTAATAAGGGTAATATAACTCTACTGATATAGATCAAAATTACCTTTTCCAAATTCATTAACGTACCTATGTATAACTAATGGATTTTATTTTATTATTTGAATGTGTTGGGCCTTGACAGGCTCGCTGAGCCTGTGCCACGTAGACCATCGCTGGTCCTTTGTGAACGCCCTTTCTAAAGTTCCTTACCAATCCCCACTGCGGCCAGAAATCGCAGTAGATTCTTGATCGGGACTGAAAAAATAATAAACTAATGGATTGTGTTGTGCTTCCAGTGCTTAAAATACCAAAAAGAAAAAGAAATAAGTCTAAAATGTACTTAATTATTTTATTGGCTTTTTTAAAAGACTTTTAAGAGTCTTTTCTGTGTTTTTAGATCATCATTCTCTTGCCTATTTACAATTAGTTGGGGTGTTCTCAGATATAGAACATACTAAAGCCGTTAAAATTATGCTAAGATTATACTAAAACTTGATTTTTGACCAAAGATAATATTAAATTCGTTTTTCAGAGCCTCAATTTTACTTATTTAGTACAGAAAATACTAAAAGTGGTCACACTGATCTAGAACATAATAGTGTATACAGTTATAAATAAGTAAAATAAAATAAAACGCGTTTAATGTAAGGGACAGCATGCAAAAACGATCAAGTTTTATAATAACGTAAGGTACATTTTTGTAAACAATACTCAAAATGGTATGAGGTAAGGGACAAAATGTTCGAGTACTGTGACTTACATTAAATAACATAAAAATTTTAATTTAACTTTCTCTTACGTTAACATTTTTGGAAAATAATGTTCTAAACTTGTCAAAAATGTGTGACGTAAGGGACATTTTTTTCAAGATATCGATATTTTGATTACACCAATCGATAGAGCAGAAAATTTGGAATCCAGTCATATAAAAAAGTAATTTTCGACCAAATGTCCCTTACGTTACTTGATACTTCTGGTATCGATACAGTAAATGTTAGATGTTAATATGGTATAATTATTGAGAACTCCTATTTAGCCATCATTAAGAATAGCATGCAAATATTAAATTATCCCTAAAATTAAAATTTGTCACGTTATAGGCATTTCCAATTTATCCTGATTACATTAAAACTCAGGTACATACATTTAAATGAAAAATAATAATAATAATAATATCAATGTCACAAATACAATACATCAACAAAATAATTCAGTCAAAAATGCTAAGCTATGTATTGATTTACAAATTAGTCTGTGTTTTCTAGAAATTCCTCGATTGAGTAAAAGGTATTTTGTAAGAGCCATGCATATAATAATGATTTAAACCTATTGAATGGCTGTGTTTTGATGCCATTCGGTATTTTATTATAAATCGTTCTGCACATCGCATAACAATTTTTTTGAAAACGCCGAGTTTTTGGTACTGTGCCAAGAACAAGTCTATTGGGATATCTCATATTCCTTTGTACTACTTGTCTAACTTCAATGAACAGGCCGTAGTTTTGCTTAACAAATTTACCTACCTCAAGAATATAAAGGCAGGGTAGGGTTAATATTCCCAAGCTTCTAAAATATGGTCGACAAGAAACATCAGGTGCGATGTCGCATATGGCTCGAATACATCGTTTCTGTGCAATGAACACCCTACCTATATCTGTGCCATTGCCCCAGATCAAAAGACCATATCGAAGTACCGACTCAATATATGCAAAATAGGCAGTGACCGCTGTGCTTCTACTTGCTATTTTTGTGAGCTTATAGAGTGCATATGCAAAACTACTTAGCTTACTGCGTACCTTCTCTATCTGACTCTGCCAATTAAATGTTGGCTCTAATACTAATCCTAAAAAAATTACACTTTTTGCGCTTGGTATAGGTTGTCCATTATACATTATGTCGATTGAGTGATTTTTAAAGTTATTAAAATTAATTATGTTGGTCTTAGATAAATTTATTTTTAAATTATTTTGATTCAACCAGTTAATTATCAATGTCAGAGTCTTAGTTATGTCTGCTTTGTGAACATCTATTGTAGTTTTACTGTCTGAGGTAACTATAACCGATGCATCATCTGCAAATAAAATGGTTTTGTGATTCGTGACATCAGGCAGGTCATTTATGTATAATAAAAATAATAATGGGCCCAGGACGCTACCCTGAGGAACACCAGACTTGTTTTGTTCACAAGCAGATCTGCATGTTTCTGTTACAAACTTTGAGTTGATTTGTGATACCTCAACGCATTGGAGTCTATTCGTCAAGTAAGACTTAATCCAATTCAGTGCTGGTCCTCTGATTCCGTTATGTTCAAGCCTTCCCAAAAGCTGGTCATGCGACACAAAGTCAAAAGCACTTGTCATGTCGAGGAATATGACAGTTGTATGTTTTTTATTATTTACACTTTGCAAGATCTCGTTGACTAAGTGAAAAGCGGCTTGTGTTGTTGATTTGCCCTCTTGGAAGCCAAATTGGTTATCTTTTATAATACTGAAGCGTCTAAAAAATGATGTGAGCTTACTGTGCATTACTTTCACAAAAACTTTTGAGAACACCGATACCAAGGCAATTGGCCGGTAGTTGTCAGCATCATGTTTATCTCCTTTCTTATGTAAAGGCTTCACGATGGAAAGTTTTAATTTTTCGGGGAAAGTCCCGGTCTCCATAGAGAGATTTACCAGGTGTGACATGATATGACTTAGTTCCTCTTTACATGCCTTTATAACCTTTGTGCATATAAAGTCATAACCTTCAGAGTTTGTGTTTTTTAGAGAAGTAATAACTCTCCTAATATCGTTTGCATCAACAGGTGTTAAGAAGATAGAATTGTCAAGTTTATTTCCAGTATTAGTTAATTCAATATGGTGATTAGGTGTATTTGTTTTATTTATAAAATGGTTATTTATTATAGTAGCAATATCTTGTCCTTCGGTTAGTTCCGTACCGTTGTATACTATCTTATTTATACAGTTATTTGTATAGAAATCACCAGTTTCATTCTTAATAACCTGCCATGTTGCCTTACATACATTTTTACTGTTTGTCACAAATTTTTTGTTTAAATTTCTCTTGGCAGATGATATACACTTTTTCAACAGCCTGCTGTATCTCTGATATATATTTTTGTCATTTGTAGTTTTCCTAGAATAGTATTTGTAGCGGAGCACTTTGTTTGTTTTACAGCTCTTTTTCAGACCCTTCGATATCCAATTCAATTTACTCATTAGCGTTACCTTACACTTAAGTATTGGAAAGCAGAGTCGATAGATTAAACAGAATAGTTCATAGAATTCATCGAATGCTAAGTTCAGATCCGGTATTGTAAACACATCCGAAAAGGATAAGCTTTGTAAGTATTTTTTGAATTTTTCAATATTTTCTATCGAATAACACCGTTTATAGGTAAAAGTTAGTTTAGGAACAATTTTCTTGTATTTAATTGGAAATCTTAGTACTTGCGCGGTGTCATGATCTGATAGCCATAGTGAAAAAAGTGCACCTGTGGCATTTTTAATATTGCTAATAATTAGGTCGAGACAGGATCTACCACGTGTAGGTTCAGTAATATGGGATGTCAAATTATATTTATTTAAATTGTCGATTAGTCGTTTTGTTCTGTAGTCCATTTCAATAGTATTTATATTCATGTCACCAGCAATAATTAACTTCTTTTTAGGATACTTGGTATTAAACTTATGTAGCGTCAATTCGAGTCTCTCAAAAAAGCATTCAACAAACATCTTTTTTTTTGTTGGGCGTCTGTAGATGCAGATAATAATAATATTGTTAGTTGTTTCCTGTATAGCACAACATTCAAAGTCAAATACCAATGCGAATTCGTCAAAACAGCTAATCTTTTATACGCTAGACCTTTCTTAATTAATATGCAAGCACCACCTTTCTTCTTTTTCCTACAATAACTTGCAGCAAGTTGATAATTATTTATGTTTACGTATTTTTCTTCACCTGTTTTAACAAATGTTTCCGTAAAACACAGTATATCCGGATTAGCTTCATTTCTAATCTCCAAAAGGGAGAGCTCTATTAGTTCCTTTTTGGAAATCAGACTGTGAATGTTTTGATGCAGTATTGTGAGATAGTCTGCCGAGTTAGGGTCGAAAATTTTTTTCAGGAGATTTTTTCGGTAAGCTTATCAAGTCCTGAGTAGTTTCTTGATCTTGGCTTGTTAGACTGTGTTTTTTACGATCTGTTAGCTGAAAGTAATATGGTATAGTGCCCTTTTTGAGGACAGACTTAGGACGACTATCACTGTGAGCTGTGGCTGTGGCAGTTTGCTGAAAGTAGTAAGGTATCGTGCCTTTTTTGGGGACAGACTGAGGACGACTATCGCTGTGACCTTTTTTAGTGATACGAGTATTTTTAATAAATCCTATAATATTTGATAATGTCAAAAACTGCTTCTCATACTCAGTATAATCAATACATAGATTAACCTTATTACAAATGTGGTGTAAATAATCAGAATGATTTGTGAAACAATTATTGAATTCGATCACATTACAGCTGTTAAAGTGTTTGGTCCACAATTTTATGGAGTTGTTTAACATTTTTTCATTAAGATAGGGGTTACAATTTACAGGAGCTATAAAAACAGAAGCTTGACTCAACTTGTTAATAATTATACACAGATTAGAATGCAACTTCAATATATCCTTGTCATGACTACCAACGCATATAATAACAATATCTTTATCTGTCAACTTATGTGCTATATCATCACATTCAAGAAGTATGTCCGAACTCGTTGCACCCGTCATGATAGATGCTAATGGCTTAAAGACATCATTCCATTTTCCGTTTCTAGTGTTATGAATAGAAGATGCCAATCCCCTCAGTTGTTCATCTCCCAAAATGTATATTTTATTCCTGTCTTCAAAATCTTTTTGACCAATGTGGATGTCTTTCGGCGCGTCATCGTAATTAGCAGGTTTAGAATCGGTGCTGCCTAATCGGTCGTTACCAGGTGACATTTTATCTGCTGCGGTTATTTCTGCGTTCTTTGTGAAATTATGTGCAATAGTTTCTGTTTGTTTGTTCATTTCATCCTTGTCGTCAGTTTCAACATTTTGGAAACTTTGAGTTTCAGATGTTTCTCCTTGCGAAAAAATTATGTGTTGAATGGGTGGAGTATTCTCGAGCTGTGAAAAGTCGAGCTTTGTTTTATTAATGCTTCTTCGACCGTTACCTTTGTTTGACTTTCTCTCGGTTGTTATTTTTGATGTTGATTTGCATATCCGTAACAGTTTATTAATATTTTGTTCTCTTTCTGCAATTTTACCTTTTAATGCAAAGTTTTCTTGTATCATGTTATCAATCTCATTCACAGCTATTTCTAGTTTCTGTTCTAATTCAGAAATTTTCTCATGTAGTTCATCTAGCTCTTCTTGTTTGGTGGAACCTATTTCTGGACAGCTTCTATTTAACGTGTTACCATTATCTGATGATGAATCCGATACATCGTCGTCATCCGATGATAGCTCAAAGGAATGTTCTGTGCTCACTCTATATTTTTTACGAAGCGTGACGTTGCTGCATGTATATTGTAGTTTTGTTGTGGATCGAGAAGTCGGTGTGATGCTTTCTGAGTTATGAGTCTTGCCCTTACGGCGAACGCCACAACATTCTATACAGGCCCAGGAAGATTTATAGGCATATGAAAGCTTGAAAAAATCTTCGTCAGCAAAGCCACTGCAGGCCAAGTCGTAAAAATTTGCGCACCCAGCGCATTTCATGGATTTTTTTGTGTCAATATATTTTTTGCATTGGTTACATTTAATTCTGTTATTTGCCATTATAATAATAAAATGTGAATGTTATAGATTCGACTATGGTATTAATATAATAAAAATGTCACAATAAAAATACAAAAACAATAAATTTCCGACTGGGTTTGAACTCGCAACCTTTGCACGAAAGTCTCACGCGGCCGCCACTGGACCAATGCAACTTGCAATAAGCTTGCGAAAGTTGGGTACGTATACGCAGCTCGTGTTTCACTTGTAATGACTTCAAGGCCGGTCTTTTGTTAGCGGTCATTGACACAAGTCCGTGTGGCACAAGTTAACACTGATTTAATTTTGCTCAACGGATTTTTTTAGTTAATTTCACTGTTTTTTAGTACTTTTATGGAGAATAGTGTTTATTTCTCAGCACCATTAGTCACTATTTAGCTTTAGGAACACGATGATGTTTATTTACACTGTATTTAACAAACTTTTCCGTGAATAATAAAATAAATTAGTACGAGCTACGAACAGTACGTCTGCACTCAACTAGCGCGCGCGACGTCCCTCCAATATACAATTTAGTAATACACGGGTACCATTAATTGTAACAGAAATAAACATTTTAAATAGGTATGGAAATAAAATCACAATTATAAATATATTACATGAAATTTTAAATCAAAAGAATTATAGTTACTCAAATCAAAATACGAAAATGCCTTTAGGTACTCGAATTAACTATCTAAGTCTGTAACACGCCTTAACGCCACGCGCCTTCAGCGCGCCGCGCTATCAATAATTTCGCTAAATAAAGGAAAAGCCACAGCCTAGACCGTAAGAGATAGAGAGGTCCGGTTTTTTTCAAAATGTAGCCCAACTCATTACCCCGAGGGGTTTTTTTCATTTTTTCGATATCGCTTTTTGTTATCGAGAAATAGGCGATATAGTGAGACAAGACCCCGAAAAAATGCGAAATTTTTCGACACTTTTACAATTTTCGACAAAAGTTTTTGACTTTTTCCATTTTTTTTTAAATCATATTATAGTCCTCGTTGAGACACACCTTTTGAGACTTCAACCATTCACGTGGCCCTAAAACTCACGACACCAGGGCGATATTTCACTTTTTGTGAATCTGGATGCTATACAGAAGCGATCGAAAAAACATTTTCAATGTTAAAAGAAAAAGTAGTTCCTAATGACGCTATAGATGGCGTTGACCAGACAGGGACGTGACCTTGAAGATAATATAATACAAATAAAATAGTAAGAATTTGTGTTTTTAAGTAAGCAGCAAAATATGAGCATATATTTCGTCAACGGATGCGTCTGACTCAGTGACATGCATTTTTGTTTACTTTTTAGCCTAAAATTTTCGTCTTCAGACCCCTCTCTGGTCAACGCCATCTATCGCCGGTGTGATGAACTACGTTTGAGTAGCTGTCAGAAAACTCCTCACTGCGATTCAGAATTCCGAATGAAAACAGGTTTTTCGTATAGGTTTGAAATTCCGTTCGCAAATCTGTAGGGGAAAACCTCCATACGAAAACCTGTTTTCATTCGGAATTCCGGATCGCAAGTCCGTATTTGTGTGGCAGGCCAAAATCGTTCGTCGCGCGATGGAATTACGCCCGTGTTAATGCGACCTTAGTGTTCCTTTTATGGGTTTATAAATTAACGTAGAAAGTAAAAGAGTAGCTATTTATTTTACGAAACAAAAAAAAGGTAAAAGTTTTAATTAACTGCGTCAAGTTTTGGTTTTCTAACAACAATTTAGACTCTTAATTGCTACTAGTTAGGCCTATATTGTTTAAGAAAATACTTCTACGCTAGTTAGAGATTTATAAAACGAATTAATTTATTTGGAATCTCTGTAGCTAACAACCCTAAGTACATGATGTTAGGGTAAACAGTTATATTACTCTAATGGGTAATTTTACCCATGATACTGATTAACTTCCCTAAGAGTTGTAACAAAAATGTCGAATGGACGGGGATCGAACATATTCGCCTCCTGCACGGCAGGCAAGGTTGCTCGCCACTGCACTGAGAAAACTGATCATCAATAAATACTGTGAATTCAGTTAAAAGGATGATGAATTCACGTAAAGTAGAGAGCATACGGATATCATCAAATAATACGATGAAACTACTGTTGCTGCCGCTCATTGTATAATATGATGACCTATCACCATGACTTAGATACAATCAAGCGCCCGTAACACAAACTTATGGTGACGGTAATCGTACCGTAGTGTGACGAACTCATGAGTTTTGGTGAAAGAACAACGCCCAATATGACCGTCATCATAACTTTTTATGCTGTCCTACTATTGTTTGTGTGCTTTCCTTATATATTTACATGCTTTCCTACTATTGTATGTGTGCTTTCCTCTAATTTATCAATGCTGTCCTCATATTTAATGTGCTTTCCTACTACTGTATGTGTCCTTTCCTCTTATTTATCAATGCTTTCCTCATATTTTTGTATGACTTTCCTACAACAGTTGTATGCTTTCCTCTTATTTTAGTTCTTTCTTCCTACTATTTATCAATGCTTTCCTTATATTATAGGGTCCATCTTAATATGCTGACACTTTTTAAGGGGATGATCAGACCATTAAACTGAACAACTTTCTCTATGGGACCAACATCGAAATCACGAAAAAAAAAATGTATGGGACAGCTGTTTTTTTTCGCGATTTCGATGTTGGTCCCATAGATAAAGTTGTTCAGTTTGATGGTCTGATCATCCCCTTAAAAACATGTCAGCATATTAAGAAGGACCCTGTATATTTGTATGATTTCCTACTAATGTTTGTGTATGTGCTTTCCAGATATTTCCGATTATTTCTTCCTTCTATTTATCTGCGCTCTCCTCTTATTTTAAGACTCTGGTTCCTTCCTCTTAGGGTCTACCCACATCTGTCAGCACGGAATCTATTTTTTCATGCTCTGTCCGTTTCTATGGCTCATGATCGTCATTTGCTAGAGCGAGAAAGATAGCGTGACTGCTAACGCGTGCGGCAGCACAGCTCTAGCAAATGGTGACTCTGAGCGATAGAAAGGGATAGAACATGAAAAAAATTATATCCTCCGCTGATCTGTGTGGGTGGACAGACCCTAAGAGGAAGGAACCAGTCTTAAAATAAGAGGAGAGCGCAGATGAATAGAAGGAAGAAATAATAGGAAATAATCGGATACGAATAGAAACAAGATACGTATAAATGGAATAGAGCACATAAGATAAGAGCAGATTTGGGGAAACACATGTTTTAAAAAAAAATGTAGAAATGGAACAAATAAAAATGGTTTATTAGATGTCACAGAAGTACACAGTGGGATATGTTATAAATTAGCGGTACCCAAGATAAAAATTAGTTGTTACTGGTACATTTAGGAGTTACTACAAATAAATATGTTAAGTATGTTGGGCACACATGTCTCGCGCCAGCGGCCGCTGACCTCCTGCCACGAACTAGCTGAGGAACTTGGAAGCTGCTCCGGCGCCGATTCCTTTTTATCAGCATCACCTGTACAGAATAAATAACAAATTAAATAAAGCGTAAAATACAAACCACACTAAATCGAATTATTCTCAGATTCTTTTGTTGTTAATTGTCAAACTCATTCGAATACAGCGAGCAAATGAGTTAAATTAATTTAGAAGCTTATGCACGTATTCTTTCATAAGTAACTCGAGAACAGCTGAACAAATTTATATGGGGTTTTCACTAATAAAGTCCTACAAATCTCAAATGAAATCATAAAATAGCAAGTATAAGTCTTGAAAGAAAAGTTACCTTCTTCAAGTCCTTGTAAGTCACTCCCAGGAGAAGATGCGACGTCGGTTTTGCCACTGAACTTAGAACGGGAGCGGGATTTAGGTCTCTCCAGAAGGCCTCATGAAATATGATGGGCACGCCGAGCCCTTCTGGCATTCACTAACCAGCCGAAGGTATTTCTTTCTGTTTGGTAGGCGTCAGCAGGCAGGTAAGCTATTTTAGTCGATATCTAATATTTGCCGCCCCTCAACCGATGATTCCAATATTACACGCACCTGAAATAAAAATTGTTTTAGTATCACTAACATCAGACTATACTTTACTGTAAACTTTAGTATATTGCATCGGTGGCGCGTTGTGGACAGCTATGGATACTCAACCTTGAGGTCCGGGTTCGAATCCGCACGGATCACATGCCATGTACCAATGACTTTTTCTAACTTATGTACGTAATACCGACTGCTCTCAAACGGTGAAGAAAAACATCGTGAGGAAACCTGTATACGCTGACGAAGTAACTCCGATGTGTATGTGAAGTCTACCAATTCGCATTGGGCACGCTTAGTGGACTAACGCCCATACACCCTCCCTGAGGGTAGGCATTGCCCTACAGTGGGACGTATATAGGCTGTGATGATGATGATAACTAACATCCAGGACCACTTGGAACCTTTGTGAATTTATTTCTATAAAAACAATATTGAAAACAATATCTTTCTTATATAAAAAGGATAATTTGGCAGTTTAAAAACCAGTCAAGTAGAACTTGCGCACCGAGTTGTTCCGTTCTAAGCATAACTCGATAGCTCACTGATTAGTGAACCTGCCTGTTGATCTAAAATCAAACATTTTATGGTGAATACAAGCCACTACCTGATTCAATATGCAAGCGACTGTTTGTCCATGTGTAAATAGGTAGCGAGTCTGCCGTTTTAGGGTCGGGTACATTATGGTCGTTTTACTTACCGGTAAATTTATTGATGTACTGCCCAAGATTCCATCGTGTCAGCAAATCGTGCGATTTGCTAACACTGAGCTTGATCCATAATGATTGCTTCACTGCACTGACATTACACGTTGCAACCATTTTTGTTAAAAATACAATACCTAGGTACCTAACATGTTTTTCGAACAAAAAAGAAAGCAAATGGCCAAAATTACCCTATAATTTCTTAACAAAACATGATATAGGTATGTGTTATATTTGCAACAAAAAAATGGTTGCAAAAACTACAAAGTGAATAATACGCACATCGTCCGCGTCACGTCCAAACTGAATGGCGGCGGAAATATAACTGACGGGATTCTTAGGCGCCATTTGCGCCGTCATCTTATTTTTGAATGCCGTAATCAGAATATTAGAAGCAGGAACGGTATTTTTGAATACGGTCACTCACATTCTGTGTGCCGGTCATCATATTTTTATATGCTTGTAATCGTATTAATTTCACCGTATTTCTGTGTGTCTATCATCATATATTATTAGGATTTCATAAAATTGTAATATAACCAATCTTCAAATAAATTGATGCTTACTACAAAAATAACATGACTGGGCATATTAATTTATGTTTACGACATTACGGTGACTTCACCTTATTGCTATGTTACTTCTTAATTTTTATTGGGTAATTCTTCATATTTTATGGTGACGCTTTCCTCGTGTTATATAATTATAATCTTATTTCTTGGTATCATCGAATTTCATTAGGAAGAAGAGCATTTTAGGTTACATATTGTTATATTACCAGGAAAGAACGATAAAGTATTAAAACTGTAATCTTATTTTATGCGACCCATTCTTACGGTGATGAGCGATACGAGATAAAAAGCGATGATAGCCCATACGGAAGAGAGCTTGCGCCTCAATCATGAGGCGGCGGTTCGATTCCGGGCCTGTACCACTAAGTTCTTCGGAATTTATGTACGGTTGTATTTAACATTATCATTAGCTCGACGGTGAAGGAAAACATCGTAAGGAAACCTGCATACCCGAGAATAATAAAAAATTAGTTCGGATGTATGTGTAATATGGGTGAGTTTGGGGCGAACACAAAGGACCAGCGATGGTTCAAGTGTTACATTAACGACCCTTGCTTGCAATAGCCCAAACACAAATAATAATACGGTGATGAGTCATCGTAATACTCCCGTAATTACCCAAAACAATAGAGGATTGCATAATAATTGCCTATTATTAACCTTATTTTAATCAAAATCACGGTATTTAAGATCGATGTAATGATAATTTATGATTAAGGCTATAGGGCATTTTTCTCAGTGTGTACCACCACGGTTTTTGTCATTTTTATTTAAGTATAAAATACAGAAGGTAATTAAGTATACCACAGTTTTAATCTCTAATATCGTACCGCTAATTGTTATTGCGTCCAAAATCTCCTTTTTCCAAAGGTAGTATAAGCCCTAATCAAAAAATCACCAAATCCATTTTCCTCCTCCGGCTCTCGCCCAATCCACTTTAAAGCGACCGCATCACATAAATCAGTACACTTTTCCAAGCTCGGTCTCCTGGCCTAATAGGGCTGTGACACAATAATCTATTTGTTTGTTTTAATCGATTATTTTTCATAAATCTATTAAATGTATTAGTAATCGTTTTTGACTGTGAAAGGATCAATCAATCAATTTAATATACTTTATTTACACCAAAAAGTTAAGCAGCATAAAATTCAGATAGAAAATACAAGAGGCACAATAAAAGGCTGTCGGTTTTTAGAGTTCCGTATACAAAGGGTTAAAATAGGACCCTATAATCGCGATCGCACGCGGCGTGCTGTTCCGTTCCGTCTCTCTTATATGCTCTAGCAAATGACGTTCCTGAGTGACAGAAAAGGATGGAGCGACGGAAAAAAGCGATGCTGTGCGGCCTGGTGTTGTTCAACCCTTATACACTGTAAAAAAACTGTCAAGTGTGAGTCGGGCTACTCGCGTACTGAGGGTTCCGTACCACACCACCACACAATAAAAGAAACATTTACAAAGAAAAAAACTCCGTGTCCTTTGACCGCATGACCGCATGACCTGTGCGGCCTGGTGTAGTTCAACGCTAAAATTTAATATCAGTGTCGGTAACTTTACCATACTCATCAAACTGAACAACTTTCAGCCAACTTCGAAATGGCGAAAAAAATCTGCTGTTTCATACAAAACTGCAGTAGGTACCTATCCTAAGACCAAATAAAATAATAAGATGAAGCACTGTCACCAAGTAGACTCTTAGTTTAAAAGGATGCTAATGATATCAATTTCACCCTGTATAAGCTATAATAATAAATATCGATTTTTCATCCATTGTGTCCCACCCCTACGGTGTAATATATTCGCAATTGGCTACAATAAATCTAACCAAAATTAACACCCTAAGCAATATTGGATAGCTTTAATAGGCTTTTACGGACATTCTTTTCGGATATAACGTTCGGATTTGCGTTTTAAATCTTTTTTAGATGTAGATACACGTGCTTAAGGGAATCTCGACCCTAATCTATTTACACTAATCTCGAAACTCATTAACACTCAGTTGCACAAACGCTTATTAAAGTTAATCCTCCATTAAATCTCTTGCTGTCACTTTTTGTCTTGTTAACGTAGTAAAAGCTAGCAAGAGATTTAAGGCCTCTGCTCATTGCAGCGATTTTATCGAGCGATAATATCGCTGCGATTTTGCGATAAATTGTTTTCAGTACATTTTGTATGGGGACGCGCGCGATCCCACACACTGCCGCGATATTATCGCAACTCTTTCGACTACATTCAGTGGTGGGGCGCATGCGTGACGCGAATCGCGGTATCGCTGCAGTGTGTATGGTGTCGCGATATCGCTGTCGATAATATCGCTCGATAAAATCGCTCGATAATATCGCTGCAATTTGCGGAGGCCTTTAATTGAAGATGAACTCTAATGAGCTTTTCTGCAACTGAGCGTAAGTCGATTCGGCGACGGGGGCTCATCTTCTCTACAACGGAACACCTTCCGAAGCGGTGGTAGAATCAAAAATGACGTCAGAAAGTTATCTATGTGATATTATTTTGAATAAAAAATTTTGACTTTGACTTTGACTTCAATTTATTTGGTCTATGCCCTATAGGCTAGTCACCTAGGTGACTATCAAGAAAGATAGCTATCTTTAATTTATTCAAAGGGAGTTCGCATCAATTTTCGGCCTTTCTAGTATGGAAAGATTCTAAAATGCAATCAGCATCTTAAGTTTGTATGAAAAGCCGAAAAAAAATTCTGCAACTTTTTTTTTCTTAATTGTGAAAGTTGTTCAGTATCGTGAGTACCTATACCTATAATAACGCATTTAAATGCAACTGTCTAACCTACCTAACACCCTGTATATTGGCAAAGAAAAATATACTCTAACGCCTACTGTCGTTTGCCTCCGTCTTCCAAGAGGGGGTGAGGAGCAAAAAATTGGTCGGGGGCAGGGGCTGAATGTAATACTAGAAACCTTTCACTGGTGAAGGCGTGAATGAATGAATAAATTATGATCGGAACCAAATCGATTATTATCTTTTGACCCCTCCGGACGGAAAGCGTCAACTTTCGTCCCGCTGCGCTAAACGAAGCTGCCGCTTTCCGCCTCCGTCGAGGAGAAAAATAGTATACTAAACTCGGGCAGTAAATAAGAAAGCCTCAGATCACATTACATGAGATCTGAGACCTTTCTTACTTTCCTGCCCTCGGTGTGCAATCTACTATTATTTCAGCATAAGCATAAGCATATCGCTGCTTCAAAACGAAAGGGCCACAAATCAAAATTTTCCAAAATCGTTTTTATTTAAAAATGTTGCCAAATCAACCTATATTTTCATATTTATCAAAGACACCTATCGATTTTGGACTCTAAATCCAAAAATTACGCAAACGCCCTTTTAGCATTTTTGCGTTTGGTTGGTTAAGTTCTGAGCAAAACGGCCATATTTCGAGTTGCAACCTGCTGGTCGGTATAATCTTACGTAACTTATGTGCTAAACAGCCACATCGCAAAAAAATTCCCCTTTTTTAGTTAAATTTTATAAACGAAAGGGCCACATTTGGGATTACGTCTGTTTCGCATAAAAATTATAAATTAGTTAAATATCCTTTTTTTCTGCAAAGGTGCCATATTAGTGATTGTGTCCGTTTCGCAATTAAAAAGACCTTAAAATGACATAATTATTTTAAACTAAAGTGGTTTATTTTGTGAAACGTCCGTTTTCTCATTAAATTTCTGTGCGTACGTTGGAATTTTTAAAGACTTAACGCAGAATTTTATTTGCCATCGCGTCAAGTTTATGAATCAGTAGTCTATATCTAATCTATATAGGTACAGTCATTGTCGTAAAATTGTAGGTAAACTTGGTATTTCTCTAAAATAGATCATTTTCTAAATAAAAGCTACTGGGGATATAAAGAACACGTAGGATATAAAGGACACGTAATATAGATAATTTTATTTTTTGAGTAACAACTTCTAAACGGACTTTGATGATACTATAGCCATAGTAGTAGCTTAGAACTTGGATCAACATTTAAGAAACAAACTTTGCCGGTTCAAAGTGGGGTTTGGCCTCTGAAAAATGACACAAAAGAATACTCAAAATTTTTTTACAAAAAAATATCGTAAAAATAACTTTCTGATGTCATTTTTTGACTCTGCCACCGCGTTGGAAAGTATACTTGAAGAATAGATGCAGCTACTTCCCGATCTTGTATAAACTCTCGCTAGAAGCTGGCTTGAAGCTCTCCTGGGTCAACTTCCACTACGTACCAAAATTTAGAGATACATGGGACGACGGGCGACCCACTGGACACTTCAAATTGGAGATACTGTCTTTCAAAGGGTGTCTAATTGAGGTCTATAGGCTGCACCACAACACATACGAATACTATAGAGGAGAAAACTAATGTCCGCAAACAAAACAAATTAAAGAAATGGGTCAGGACCGGCATGTCAGCAGAACAGGATTGCGTCGACCTACTGGCCGAAGAGTCATGGGAAAAAGCCTAGATCTATCCATCGATCTTCAAGAAAAGTAAAATATATCCATTGAGATACCTTTTGAGATTTTAGAAGCCTTTAATTTTGCAAATTAGTTACTTCTATAGTGCTTCAACACCTTTTTTTCTCATTAGAAGTATAGTTTTCGATATATTTTAATGTTTTTATGTGCCATTTAATGCGGTTTGAAACCAATTCATTTTAATTGTAAGATTTACTATACATTTAAAAAAGGTAAAGTAGATTGTTTACAAAAAACGTTTTTATTTTGACCACTTGTGTCGTTTTATCAAAATATTCATTGATATATGGGCAAAATTTTATGTGCGAAAGGGACTTTTGTGTCCTTAGTCATCTCTGTGTGATAGTTATCACAAAGTAACAATAGAAGAGAGGTAGAGATTCAAAATACGCACCTAAGCATATATCATACTTAGGCATTAAAGAGAAAAAGTACTAAAAAAGAGATGAAAAAAGAAAATGAAATTTTTGATTGACTCTCCTGTAAAAACAGATTTTTTGACTTGTGGCCCTTTCGTTTATAAGCAGCGATATGCTCACGACTATATTCCCCGAGGGGGTAGTCAGAGATAATCCAACTACTATCTATCTTCTATTCTTATTACTATTATTTATTAGTTTTAAAATGTTGAAGTTCTGTTAAAATAAAACTTCTAAGTATACTTGTGTTGACAAATGTTTATTTGAGTTCACTTATATCTGCTGTAATTGCAATGCAGGCAGCAACATCTTTGTTCCGTAGAAATTCTAGGTCAAAGGCGTATCTGAAAAACATTTTCAAAGTTCTTTAAAAATTGAAGTTTTGTATTTCTTTTGACGCGATAAAATTTGGAGAAAGAGATCATGGGTCGAGACTCGAGTGGGTCGATATCAAATCGCCTTTTGAAAATTTTACTCTAATTACTTCAACCTACATGGACAAAAGTCAGGTTCAGTCATTTTTTTTTTAATTTACTTTTAGGAAAAAATAAATTCATTTTGGTTTTTTAACCTCGGTTTAAGAAAAAACTAAATTAATCGTAAAAGGAGAAAAATAAAGATTTTTGTGTGTAAGGCACATATACAAGGTGTTACAAAAATACAAATAAACCTTTAAGGGGGTGGTGTAGACCATCAAACTGAACAACTTTCACTATAGGACCAATATCGAAATCGCGAAAAAAAAAATAATGTTCCATACTCTACAAATCGACTAGAGCTAAAATATGTATGGGATATAAAATTATTGTTTTCGCGAATTCGATGTTGGTCCCATAGACAAAGTTATTCTGTTTGACGGTCTAAACAACCCCCTTAAGAGTTTAAAAAATTTATTGTTACTTATGAAACACCCTGTATTTACACAAAAATGATTCTAAAAAAACATAAAACCTAGTGTTTTTAGATTATTGCTTCCAAGCGGCCATGCATGGAATGTATGACGCATTGTTGAGGCATTTCGTCCCATTCGGCAACGATGACTTTCTGGAGGTCTTGGAGGGTGTAATGGGCAAGATCACAGGCCCAGACTCTTTGTCCCGAGTCCAACACGCTCTTGGCCGGTTTTTAAAGGTGAATAAAGAAAAGAAGTAGATACTTACAGTCCTGGGCCAACCATTATTTGGGCAAAAAGCGCGGAAAAATCTTCAATATTGATGTTAGTCGTACTATAATTACCCTGAAAAAATACATACCTAGTTAGGAAGGAAATCTAGTAGACGCATTGAGCAAGTAATGTTCTGGGAATGGAGCATTCTGGGAAAGGGGCAATCTGGTAAAGTATCATTCTGTGAAATGGGGCATTCTGTGAAAGGATATTCTGGTAAAGGGCCGAATCTGAGACCTAATCTGTGCATCTTTGTTTAGCGCACACACACTTTCATGCAATTAAAAACTTTTGTAACCACGCAGTAATCATCATCATATCAACCGATAGACGTCCACTGCTGGGCTTAGGCCCCTCCCAAAGAACGACACAACGACCGTTCCTGCACTGCCCTATTCCAACGGGTTTCTGCCACCTTCCCCAAGTCGTCGGTCCGTCTACCCACGTTGCGCTTTCCGGTACGATTTCGCCACTCGAGACCTCTTCGGCTCCATCGACCATCGGTTCTGCGAGCAATGTGCCTCACCCATTGTCACTTTAGTTCAGCAATTATGTGGGCTACTCAGATTCTTCTTCGAATCTTCATTTCTGCTTCAATCTGGCAAGGAAACTACGAGCCTACTGTCTTTTGGGTGACTCTAACTTGCAGCCTTTTATGAGGTCTTGAGTGAACGACCACGTTTCAGTTCCGTGTGTCATCACTGGAGGTACACACTAGTCAAAGACTTTCTTCTTGAGACATCATAATAATACTAACAGGCATGACATAGCAATCGTCAGTCAATCGCAAAGTCACCACCTTCACCAGTTGGAATGTGATAGGGTTCTTGCAGGTCATCCGTTCCAGTTTTATGACGAGGTCCTTCGCCGCGTTCTGTTGTTGCTGATAGCCTCTGAACGTGAACTGCAGGAGAAATTATAGCACAAATTTAGACCAGCGTAATCTATATTTAAACTAAAAAACGTAGATCGGTGACTAGCCTCTAGCGCATAAGTGGGATCATAAGAAGTGCACTATGACGCATTGACGGTGCGGCAGACGTCAGTCCAAGGAGTTGTAAGAAACGACGGATGGATTGGCGCACCGTGTGTGCTTCTACGTGCGGTTTCATCAGCTGTCGCAGTTCATCGCTGAGTGTATCTAAATTAACTCTGAAGACGCCAAGCCATGCTCGATTTTCAGGTACTAGTAAATGATTAGGTACTCACAAACACAGGGCCAGCTCTTGCAGTGAGAGTGAAATTTGTACTGATGAGTGTCTTTTTCCTGCTCACTTTCCTCGCAGACACCGTGTAGATCAGTGGTATGTCTTTGTTTAGCTGAAAGCCTGGGCATTTCTCTATCGATACTAATTTCAGTTTGATGCTTTTCTGCAATAAAAACATTGTTTTGAGCACTTCTAAGTGCGAAGTAAGCGAGTCTGCGAGTAAGTGAGTGTAATCATCTATGATTTTGAAGTAACTGTACAAATTTTCAGTGGTGTTTCAGACAATCAAACTGAACAACTTTTACTACGGGGTCAAGCCTGAAATCGCAAAAAAAAAAACAGCTGTTCCATACAAAACTAATTTTTGTTTACTATCCAATGTTTGATATTTATTAACTATACTGCATTTCAAATAAGGACGACGAGATTTTCCGATTCCTATTTAGCTTTCTGGCCAATTCTGATAAGCAAATATAATTTATTTATCAGAAAGATGTACTAGGTATCCGACATATCTTGGACGTTAGTAAAGTCATAATTCACCATCATTTTCAGCCTGTATCTACCCACTGCAGGGCATATAAGCCTCCTCCATATTTTGCCATTCTTCTCGGTCCTGTGCCAGTCGCATCCAGGTCTTGACTATACTTTTCCAGATGTCGTCAACCCACCTGGCTGCCGGGCGATCCACTTCTCTTTTACCTAATCTCGGCCTCTCTTTTAAGGCTTTACTCCACCTGCCATCATTTCGTCTAGCTACGTGTTACTAAAGTAGAGTAAGAAATTCACACTTTCAATCAAAACTCGCACAAAACCATTGATTTGAATATGAATGTCGTATTTAATCCATTAGAACTTACCATTTCAACATCGAACTTGAACAAGATCACGATGCAAAAAACAAAAATTAATTTATTCAGAAAGATCATTTTTCGCAAATGAACGTTTGCCCATACCATTTGAGAATGCGGCCCAATTATTAACGGTTGTCCGAACCTCTGCATGGTAATGAACTGTAACGCAGCAGGGAGGGACTCAGTCGATACGAGTAATACTTACATAATTGATAGAGCGATGATAGCTGTTGTAGTTTTACCTCTTTGGACAACTGCAATGTCAATATTTAAATTTATATTTGTTTGTACAAAGAACGTTTTCCTTTGTCACTTCCAATAAAATTCTCACAACATAAACATCAAACTTATTATTCAATATATATTTATATTTCAACAATGTTAACTAAGCCCCTAAGGCGTACAGCTCACCTAAGATGTATTGTAGGGTAGCCACGACATTCGTCAAATTCTTGTTTCGTCAAATTCTTGTTTCGTCAAATACTACATTCGTCAAGTCCTTGTTTCGTCAAATTAGCTTTTCGTCAAATCTAAGTACAGTTATGTAGAATAGATGACCGCGGCGAACTTCGTACCGCATTAGAATCTTGCCGACACACACTTGGCCGTTTTTTTAGCCTATGTTCATCACGGATAATGTAGGTAGCATTTTGCTTTTGATTTTTTTTTTCTATTATAGTTTTCGCAAAAAAGATAAAAAACTGGAAAAATAGCTTAGAAAATCTAGATTGCGCGTATCAAATAATATTTACAATTTATAATATAATTACGAACATATCAAGATTTGAAATTATTCAGACAAAATTAAAAAGTCTTATATCTTCGTAATTATATTATAAATTGTAAATATTATTTGATACGCGCAATCTAAATTTTCTTAGCTATTTTTCCATACATAAAACATTACTTTTATTAATACCGTCTACGTGTGTTCCACTGCAACGTTTTGTATGAAATTGACAAATCTGCAACCACCTTGTTAATTAAGTATGTAATTTTTTTTTGGGTATGCATTTTATATATTTTATGGATAGGTAGTACCTACAATCTAGCTTTTGTCAGGTCTCTGGGCTTAACTAATACTTGATTTACTTTTTACGCTGTTTATTGTTCTTTGTTGTGCTTTTTGTTGTTCTTTGTAAGTTTTGGTGTATGCTCCGTTCATTTATGTTTATTTCCATTGAGGGGAGGGTGTTGCAGTTTTACCTCTTTGGACAACTGCAATGTCAATATTTAAATTTATATTTGTTTGTAGAGAGAACGTTTTCCTTTGTCACTTCCAATAAAATTTTCACAACATAAACATCAAACTTATTATTCAATATCGTAACGCATACAAAGTTTTTGTAACTAAAACCAAAATTGATATATTTTTGGATGACAACCTTTGGCCGTCTGGGGTTTCCTTCAGGCGCTTTGTCAATCTAAAACAAAGACAAACTAGAGGCTTTAGTAAACATAATCAACCCATAAATGGATAATTGTAATAAACTAGTAAGTTTCAACTGTAAATCCATTAAGAGGTCAATGGAAGGAGTGAGGGAGTTATGCCAGGTAGCGGATGTCATAGCCCTGCAGGAAACGTGGTTGCTGCCGCACGAGCTGCCGCTGCTCAGTTCCGTGGATGCCGGCTTCGGCGCGACAGGTACCTCAGCTGTAGATACGTCGGCGGGCCTGCTCGTCGGTAGACCGTACGGTGGTGTAGCGTTGTTGTGGCGGCAAAGTGCGTTCGAATCTGTGTCGGTCATTGCGTGTGACAACGTTCGGGTGACGGCGATAAAACTAACTGTGAGTAATAGATCTGTAGTCATTTTCAGTGTCTATATGCCGACTAACTCTGTAGAACATCTTCCTGTATTTACAGAATGCCTTTGTGCCGTAAATTCAATTATAGAAGTGGAGGAAAATAACGGAGTCGAGGCTTTTTATGTATTAGGGGACTTCAATGCCCACCCGTCGGAACTATTTTATAATGAAATGATGAGTTTTTGTGGCGAACAAAAGTGGTTTTGTGTAGACATAGACTTGTTGGACATACAGTCGCAAACTTATACCTATCAAAGTGATGCGCATGTGGGGTGTAAGAGGTGGTTGGACCACTGCATTGCTACGGAATCGGCACGCAATACTATAACAGATGCATGGGTTCAGTACGATGTACTGTGGTCCGATCACTTTCCGCTCATAATAGAATGCTGTTTGTATGAATTAAAGCCAAAGATTGAGGTGTCAAAAGATCAGTCTAGAAATCATATTATCTGGGGTGAAAGGCCAAATGTACAAATAAATAAATACCATGAAATTTGTCACTCATTACTAAGAGAGGTTGACTTTCCACCAGAGTTAGTGAAATGTAATGGTTGGTGCGGTGATACTACCCATCATTTAAATATTGAGAATATGTATAAACGCCTAACTGAAATATTGTCTGATGCGGCCGTACAAACTTTCAGTTTTAAGAAGTGTCGTAGAAAGGGAGGCTACGTTGTGGGCTGGAACGAACATGTCGCGGACGCCCATGGGAGGGCTAGGATTGCATTTCAATCGTGGATTTTGGCAGGTAGACCCACAGTTGGTAAATATTACGACCATATGAAAGAATCTAAAAATCTATTTAAATCCAAATTAAAATGGTGTCAAGATAGGCAGGAACAATTTAAAATGGACAAACTAGCCTCGGATCACTCAGCAAATAACTTTAAACATTTTTGGAAAAACACAAATAAATTGAATAGCAGACCAAGCCTTCCCGTGAGCGTGGGCGGAGTTCAAGGAGCAGAATCGATTGCCAACCTGTTTAAAAGTCTTTTCACTGTGCGGTCGCCCCTGGGTCCCTCGTCTTACTCTAGGACATATGGTGGGGCCACTGTGGCCGGGCGACAAGTAACCTTAATAACAGCTAGCAAGGTACGTAAAGTAATACACAAAATGCAGAGGGGAAAGTCGCCTGGTCATGATGGCCTCAGCATCGAACATTTTAAGTACGCAGGGGTACATCTACCGCGGGTGCTTGCATTGTTCTTTAACTTGTGTATCTGTCACTCCTACTTACCCGAGGCCTTCATGAGAACTATTGTTGTGCCCATAATAAAGAACAAGACGGGCGATGCTTCAGACAAGACAAATTATCGACCTATCTCATTGGCTACTGTTGCTGCCAAGGTACTAGACAGTATACTCAATAGCCTCCTTACCGAACAAGTGGACCTGCATGATGCCCAGTTTGGGTTTAAATCAGGATTATCCACAGAGAGTGCTATTTTGAGCTTAAAATATACTGTCAAGTACTATACGGCGCGGAGGACGCCGATATACGCGTGCTTTCTGGATTTGTCCAAAGCATTTGACCTCGTGGTGTACGATCTGCTGTGGGACAAGCTGGAGAGCGCGGGTGTGCCGGCGGAATGCATCTCCCTCCTTCAATTCTGGTACAAAAACCAAAAAAACCAGGTGAGATGGGCAGGTGACCTGTCAGATGAGTATGTGTTGGAGTGCGGGGTGAGGCAGGGGGGGCTGAGCTCGCCTCTCCTGTTCAACCTGTACATCAACCAGCTTATCGAGCGACTTAGCAGCACACACCTCGGATGTCACATTGATGACACTTGTCTCAATAATATCAGCTACGCTGATGACATGGTGCTGCTGAGTCCCACGATTAGCGCACTTAGAAAACTACTGTATATCTGTGAGACGTACGCGGGGGCACACGGTTTAAAATATAACTCTAATAAGAGCGAATTACTAATATTTAAGGCGGGCACGCATCTTCCCGATCGTGTGCCTCCGGTGCGTCTCGCAGGTGTAGAAATAGAGGTGGTTAACAGGTTTAAATACCTGGGCCACCTAGTGACGAGTGACCTCAGGGACGACGAAGACATAGAGAGGGAGCGCAGGGCATTGGCGGTGAGAAGCAATATGCTCGCCCGCAGATTCACTCGATGTACGACTCCAGTAAAGGTGACGCTTTTTAAGGCGTTTTGTCAATCCTTTTACTCGAGTGGACTGTGGGTGTCATATACGCGGCGTGCCTACAATGTGCTGCGCGTCCAGTACAACAATGCTTTCAGGATGCTGCTGGGGCTGTCGAGGCGCTGCAGTGCGTCCGGCATGTTCGCGGAGGCGCGAACAGACGGTTTCCACGCGATCATTCGCAAGAAAGTGGCCTCTCTACTGCAGCGCCTGCGTACCAGCGACAACAGCATCCTGAAATGCATTGCTGCTAGATTTGATTGTCCCATACAAAAACACTGGGTGGAGCTGGTGATTGGGACAGTCAAATAAACTAAGAAATGCAAATACAAATTATATTGATTCTAATTAACATAAACTAACATAATTTTAAGTAAAAATTGTTATTAATCAACCTACTAACAAAATTATGGATTTTTTATCTGAAATAAATGAGTATTTAATTTTAATTTAATTTAATATATATTTATATTTCAACAATAGCCCATGCGGAAGAGAGCTAGCGCCTCAATCATGAGGCCGCGGTTCGATTCCAGCACAGCTAGCATGCCAGCCACGACAAAGCGTTTAAACGAGAAAAACGTCGTGCGCGCTCTTTCTGGCACACGTAAAATAATAAGGATGGAGGCACGTCTCGATTTTTATCGTTTTCTCGGGGGTGGCATGCGAGCCCTACTGGCCTGTACCACTAAGTTCTTCGGAATTTATGTACGGTTGTATTTATCATTTACTAGCTCGGCGGTGAAGGAAAACATCGTGAGGAAACCTGCGTTCCCGAGAATGAAAAGAAAATACCAAAATACATCCCTGCATTAAACTGGCGATTTTAAACAATATTCGTCTAACTTTAGAATCGTTAACCAAATTGCTTTTTAACAATCACTGTACAAGGTAAACATTGTATAAATAAAACATTAACAATACGCCTATTTATCTATACAAACGATAATTTAAAAACAATTTAGGTTATCTATACTGGATATTCTTTGGCGCTAAGAGTCATCATCATCATCATCTCAGCCGATAGACGTCCACTGGTGGGCAAAGCTACAACGACAGGTCCTGTAGGCCTCGCATGCCAACCCCGAGAAAACGATAAAAATCGAGATGTGCCTCCATCCTTATTATTTTACGTACGGTATGCCAGAAAGAGCGCGCATGACGTTTTTCTCATTTAAACGCTTTGTCGTGGGTGGCATGCTAGCCGTGCTGCGCTAGCATTCTATAGATTGTAATTGCGGTGGATTAATAGACGGTGGGAACCTTTTGGATCTAGGCAGCGCACGACCTGTCGTTGTAACTTTGTCCAGCAGTGGACGTCTACATAATTATATAAACTAAACTAAAACACACAATTAAGACCAGTGCGTCAGCAGCAAACAGGGTTACGACTCAGCATTATGCTGGGCTCAACGAGCTCAGCGCTGAAGTGACCAAAACTCACATCACAAAATTGTAATCGAATGATGCATAATCTCCATAGTAATATGACATTTTCAATGTTGAATTGATTGAACGTTATATAAAGTGAACCGCTACTTTTTTATTCCTCACGAATTTTACGATTTTATAATAGTTAAGATTAAGATTTTGAAAACTAATTTTGGATACTTACAAAATGCGCGTTCTTACAACATTTTGTGTTCTCGACTGACTGTTTTTGTAAGGCAGTCGTTGTAATACAAATCGGCCAAATAGAATCATTATAAATAATCCGTTTTTTTTTATTCTCGTGCAATCAATAAATATTCTCCCACTGCGCTTTGTACAAAGGGAAGGACATAAGAGGATGAACAAAAACATAATGGACAAAGGACTTCCTTCCATCGAAGCAGACCTTCCATAGAGAATGAAGTTATAAAACAATGAATGCTATCACTTAACGGGATCGAACCCCCCCCCCCCCCCCCTCCCACCCCTCTGCAGTTCCAACCCCCCCGCAGGTGAGAACTAATATCACAGGCACCGATTTTAATTACTTACACTTCAAACAATGGAACTGGGACATGCATGGAGACTTCAGTAGTAAATTTTTCTTTACTTGCTCAAAACTATTTCATTAATAACTATAAACAAAATCGAAATTTTTTTTGGCACCCAATGAAAAATTACATGTTGTATGAGTTTTGGCGGCTAGGTACAGTTTTTAAAGAACAAATTTAGAACACGGTACACTTTTTTTGGTGCCACTTTTTGAGCTTCATTTACACTTCTATACATTCTTATTCGTAGGGTATAATAAATAAAACCGGTCAAGTGCGAGTGCGAAAGTGCGAATCCCTTTCTACGTGGTCATAAACATTACTATAACCACAGAGTTGTGCTGCCCTCAATCGTATTTTTTTTATTTCTAAAGAATATTAAACATTACCAAAAAAAAATGTCACATTGTAGTTCCTGATTGGCTTTCAATTTATCGAAACATTCCCAACGGATTATTATGTTTTATGCTTCATGCTATTATCATTATAATAACTACCTACCTACAAGCATTATAAAAACAAATCCGCAGTGACCCGATAAATTGAAAATCTGCAATGACTACAATGTGACACTCTTGTTTTCAACTTTGAAATCATGAAAAAAAACCAGTGGTTTCACACAATTTGATCGGGTAGCTATTGAAATTTTCTATGGAACAGCTGTTTTTTTTTCGCAATTTCATTCTTTTCGATATAAGCGCTTTAATTTGACACCCTGACTTATTTCAAATAAGATCACATATATAATCGGTGGCGCGTTGCGGAGAGCTATGGAAACTCAATCTTGAGGTCCGGCGAATCCGCACGGATGACATGCCATGTACCAATGAGTTTTCCTAACCTCATGTACGTAATACCGACTGCTCTCAAACGCTGAAGGAAAAGATCGTGAGGAAACCTGCATACGCTGAAGAAGAAATTCCGATGTGTATGTGAAATCTACCAATCCGCATCGGGCACTCGTGGTGGACTAACGCACATACACCCTCCCTGAGGGTAGGCCTGTGCCCTGCAGTGGGACGTATATAGGATGTGATGATGATGATGACATAGTTTTGTGACGACATTTTTTTAACTCTACCTCAACGTCGGAAGGTGTTCCGTTCTAGAGAAGATGCGGCCAGAAACTCTACCAACACCACATAACCATTGCTATCTAAAAAAAAAAAAATTGGCGACTCCACGACTCTGTCCTTACAAATATCGTCCTATCGACTCAGCTATAATTCCGTTGAAAATTCACTGCGACTAATAAAACGGGTCCGATTTTATATTGGATCTGCGCCAAGATCGACTAATAGCCCGCCTTCCTATTGTACTCCGTAATGACTACCTCACTATCATTACCTATTATGTTGGTTAGAATCTTTAGCGAATTATCGAAAATCATCTATCTTATACAGGGTCTATTTATTTTATTTTAACACTTTATTGTACACACGGAAATAAACATGAGAACAACATAATAGACAATAACAAAGGGCGAGCTTATCTCCAAAGAGATTTCTTCCAGCAAACCCGTGATAGAGAGAGAGCATACAAAGTGAGGCAGGCATAGTGTGCACATTTTACTACTAAAACAGTATTTAACACTGATAAATTCATCATATTAGGTATATAAAGGTCCTTCTTAAATGCTGACACTTTTTTAAGGGGATGTTCAGACCATCAAACTGAACAACTTGCTCTATGGGACCAACATCGAAATCGCGAAAAAAAATCTGCTGTCCCATACATTTGGCTCGAGTAGGTTTGCAGTTTTGTATGGGAGAGCTGATTTTTTTTTTCGCGATTTATATGTTGGTCCCATAGAGAAAGTTATTCAGTTTGACGGTCTGATCATCCTCTTAAAAAGTGTCAGCATATTAAGTTGGACCCTATACAAGGTGTTACAAAAATACAAATAAACCTTTAAGGGGGTGGTGTAGACCATCAAACTGAACAACTTTCACTATGGGACCAATATCCAAAACGCGAAAAAAAAAATGTATGTGCTATACTCTACAAATCGACTAGAGCTAAAATATGTATGGGATATGAAATTATTTTTTTCGCGATTTCGATGTTGGTCCCATAGAGAAAGTTGTTCAGTTTGACGGTCTTAACAACCCCCTTAAGAGTTTCAAAAATTTATTCTTACTTATGAAACACCTTGTATAGAAGCGCTCGTTGGCGTAGTGGAGCTTTTCGGTATTGGAAACGGTCACCGAAGTTAAGCAACGTCAGGTCCGGTCAGTCTATGGATGGGTGACCGTTTAGTTGTATTTCATCTCGAGCGTTTCCGTGCTTCGGAAGGCACGTTAAGCAGTTGGTCTCGGATAGTTCCGTCAGATGGTGTTGTAACTATTCGTTAAGTCAAGTCAGAGGCCTATTGGCGGCTTGAAAATTCTCTGACAGCAAGTCGACCACTAACTTGCCTCCACCAACACGCACTGGGCCCACGTGGTCAGGCCTGTGTAGGTATTAAAAACATACCTACAGGCGGCGGCCATTGCGCAAGGGCCAATCTAGTAGGCTGCCGCAATAAACTCTTTCAATACGTATAACCAAACCGTAGTCCAATTAATTAAGGCCCATATTCCCTCAAAAAAATTTGGTAGGTATGTAGGGTGCGTAGTCGAACAGTGAACCAACCAGATACACTGAGCCACCGCCATATTTCAAAATATGCGACATTGACAGTTTTACCTCACTAACTAATACTTGCCTCGTGGGCACCCTTCCCCTCTCCCGTAGTGAGCCGGCAGCCGCGGTGTGAGCGTTATATGCTACAGCGATTTGTTTGAATTCCGCCAAAAAAAGATTGTTTTCTCACGTAACTGTCTCGATTTTTGTACATTTTGTTATTTATACTAAGAATAAAACTTGTGTGGTGTCAGAATTGTTGTAGTTTTAGTCGTTTTATGAGCATATTGTTTTGTGACAATTAAGCGTCTAACCTATATTTTTGGGTAATTATAAGTGGAATAGTGTGTGTATTGAACAGTGAACCAGGTTTGCATAGTAGACAGTGAACCGGTTCATTACCTAACTTTAAAAAAGCTAATTTTTTTTTTGAAGTTGTTCATGATAATTTTGATTATTTTTTATTTTTCTTTGGTTCTTTGAATGAAGACTGTTTATTATACCATCAAAAAGGTTTGTTGTTAATTACCTAAAAAGGTTTATACTTATGAAAAGTTTAAGTAGTTTTTTAGAAGAAGTTTTTTTTTTCATTGTATTTTGTATGGTAAAAATAAAAGGAGATTTTTCAAAATTATGTGGTTTCTTTTCAAAAATAAGCATTTTTACTAGTAATTAAATGTATGGTTCACTGTTGAAACTCGGGTGGTTCAGTGTAAATATACACATAGTACACAGTGAGCCAAATTTCATTTTTGATTAAATCTTTCTTTACGGTTTTAGTTTGTTCCTTGGGCTTTATATTACTTAAAACTAAGAAACCTTATGAAATTACCTAACCGATGACACCAAAACGAAAGTATTCGCTTTATTTTTCAGCACGCTACGTATCTTGGAAAAAAGGGTGGTTCACTGTTCAACTACGCACCCTATATGAACACTTGCTCGGCTGGAACGCGAGCTAAATTAAATCATATTGTTTATCAGATTGAGTACATATTTCTTTGAAAACCATTGCGAAGTAAAGCTTCTGTAACGCTAGTTACTAGTTATTATTCTGTGGCGTGGTGGACTATGGCTTACTCCCTCTCACCCTTATTCGTGAAAGGATTGCCCTTCAATGGGATTCTACAGGCTATATCTTACTTACTTTTTTTACATCTATCTGTATACCATATCTGATATCTGCGCTCAAAGTCAAAAATAGGAGCCCGACATGCTCTTGGCCGGTTTTGGTAAAAGGAAACATCGTGCGAAGAAACGTATTTACTTGGGCTCACTACTTTACATTTAGTGACCCTCAAATAATTTAATCGAGGATTTATGATCATGACTATCTATTCAATACTTTATTATTTCAGTAACGCACCCAATCTTAACTACATGTTCTAATTATTTTATGCACTTCTGTTTTTGTCAATCCTCGATTTAGACAATTATATCAAGACGATCATCGAAGATGTCAAAAACATAATTTAATACTATACAATCTTGACTAAACTAAGATCTGGAAACAAATAAAACTAAAGTAACAGAAAAGAACGTAATAAAATACTATCTAATGAAAATTTTATGTAAAGAACAACTTCATCACATTTAATTACGCTAGTTCATAATTACCCCATTGTGCTCCTGTTTTCCCGACTAAAGTCGGGGTAAACACGGCACACTAAGAGATTCGTTTTATTGTAAAAGTCGTTTTACTAAAGAATTTAATTATGTAGATTTTATTAGTAACGTAAACAGGTTTCATCTTATCTTGTATTACCTAAATACGCATAAATAACAATCTACATTGCAATAGCCTACCAACCAACACTATACCTATGTATTACAATAGTATACCTTTTCCTGTATTTTATAATCTTTATGACTGTAATCTGTTTATGTGCCTAATCTTAACTATTATAATACCGTAAAAATGGTGAGGAATAAAAAAGTAGCGGTTCACTTCATATAAACTCAAATAACACTCGATAGCGCGATTTAAATGACGTACAGCGCCATCTATTGACAATTTTGTTTGTTTGTTTGTTCGCGCATCACGCAAAAACTACTGAACCGATTTTGATGAAACTTTTTTTTGTTGGATAGCTTATGATCTGACTTAAAATCTGGTATATAATTTGTACGGACGAAGTCGTGGGAAAACACTAGTAAATAAATAAATAAATAAATAAATAGCAGATAGCAGAGCTCAAACTCTCTCCAGTTTGACAGATATTGAACCCGTCGATTTTTAGTCTCCCCGATCATGCTATATATCTTAGAACAAACCAAGTGGAACAATGATTTTTATAGGCAGCTTCCGACATCTATCAGTGATGTTTCGAGGCACTTTAAATTTGGGTTCTTATCTAAACCCTTACCGCTGCGCTGTAGTAGTGAGAGATTTCCATATCAAACACTGTCTTGCCGCTTGTTGGTCCAGTGGTTTAGACAACCGGCTCACGATTCGGGTGCTTATAAAAAATTAAAAAACTGTAGCGAGAGGCGCACGGACCCGAATGCTTTCTCGCTCGCACACATCTAGCTGCCCTTGTCACGCGCCCTCTCCATCGTTTTGCACGCGGCACGCGCTTCGAGGATCGTATATAAGACCCGACGCGGCCAGCGAATGTCACTTAGCTAGGCGGCTTCGCCTGAGAGATAGCCACTGCAGTCTTCAGGTGAAGCCGCCTAGCTAAGTGACATTCGCTGCACGCGCTTCGAGGATCGTATATAAGACCCGACGCGGCCAGCGAATGTCACTTAGCTAGGCGGCTTCGCCTGAGAGATAGCCACTGCAGTCCTCAGGTGCTTGCCAGGTCGAGGATCGAGATAGCCACGCAGTCCACTCTGATGCATAGCTAGGAATGTTTGTATGTGGATGTACCAATATTGTATGCTCATCAATAAATAGTTAAACCATCATCCTCTTTCACTCAGCCACCCTACATAGTGGCGCCCAACGTTAAAATTGATAGAAATGGCTGAAGAAGAAAAGATGTCTTTTCAACTAACTAATGAACAATTTCACGCAATATTGAACAGCATTCCTGGTGCATCACCAAACAAGAAAAATTAAATACCTGGGTCATATCATAACGCCTAAAGGTATCACCACAGATCCTGAAAAAACCGAGGCAATCGCTGAAATGAAGTCACCAAAGACAATTAAACAACTGATTTCATTCCTACAAACAGCATCCTGGTACAGAAGATTTATAAAAAACTTCGCAGAAATCGCAAGACCATTAACAAACCTAACAAAGAAGGCAGTTATTTGGAAATGGGAAGAACAACAGGAGTCAGCTTTCAAAAGCCTTAAAATAGCTCTGACTACAGCTCCTGTACTGAAACAATTAGATTGCAACCTACCCTTCATAATAAAGACGGATGCCAGTAATTATGCAATTGGAGCAGCTTTAGTGCAGGGGGAGGGACCAAACGAACACCCTATCGAATATGCAAGTCGACTACTTACACCAGCAGAGTGTAACTACTCTGTCACTGAAAAAGAAGCTCTAGCTATCGTTTGGGCAGTATCACGCTTCAGAGGATATATCGAAGGAACAAAATTTCTAACAATTACTGACCACCAGCCATTGAAGTGGTTAATGAATTTGAAATCGCCTACCGGACGGTTAGCTCGTTGGGCACTGCAATTACAACCTTACGATTTTGAAACAAAATATATTCCTGGAAAAACGAATGTATTAGCGGATAACCTATCAAGACCACCATGTGAAAGTCACACAGATGAATGTCAAATCTGCCTCATTGAATTAGACTTTCCGAAACGAGGTGAAAAGAATATTCGCACTGAACAACTAAAAGATGAAGAACTGAGTAAAATTATGTCAGCATTAGAAGATAAAGATGAAACAGAAGACTACATACAATGGTCAAAGAGGGGATACATGCTACATATGGGAGTCTTATACAGATTTACTCCCGACCAAGAAGATGAAAATGCTAAATTACTAGTACCACAACATGAAATAAACGACATACTAAAAGCTTTTCACAATGCAGCAACAGCTGGTCATCTGGGTGTAGAAAGAACTGTAAAAAGAATAGAGAATAACTTCTACTGGAAAGGATTACGACGTGACGTAATAAAATATGTTAAGTCATGCATCGAATGTCAAAGGTACAAACCAACAAATCAGAAACCAACGGGACTATTTCAATCGACTGCCATTAACCAGAGATTTGAAGTCCTATCAATAGACCTGTTTGGACCATTACCTAAAGGTACCAAGGGTGAAAGATGGATTTTTGCTATCGAAGATACTGCTTCGCGTTGGATAGAATTATTTGCATTAACAGAAGCAACAGCACAACAATGTGCCCTAACTCTTCTGAATGACGTATTTCTACGATATGGAATACCACGTCGAATAACAAGTGATAATGGAACACAATTCATTTCTGCAGTGATGCAACAACTTACCTTTTGCTTGAATATACAACACTTACTAAGTCCAGTGTATCATCCAGAACCCAATATTGTGGAACGTAAAAACAGAGACCTGAAAACACAAATTGCTATTTTAGTCAAAGAAAATCATAATCGATGGCCAGATACCTTACCTGCCATACGATTCTCAATGAATTCTGCATTCAATCAAAGTACTGGATTCACCGCAGCATACTTGACCTATGGAAGAGAAATGAGAACTCCATACGATGTTGTATATAACTTCAGTGAAATTGTACAATCTGAAAACTTTGTGCCTGAAATCACACCGCACCTGAAAAACTTGGCAAGAGATTTGGCTATTGCAAAAGATAATGTTGAAATCATGCAGGATAACAATCGAACAAGAGCCAATCAGAAGCGACGTCCTGATCCTGGCTACAATATTGGAGATTTAGTTCTAATTGAAACGCATCCAATAAGCCGTCAAGATAAAGATTTCTCTGCGAAACTAGCACCCCGCAGAGATGGACCTTATATTATAATCAAGAAAGTGGGAAGCTCAATATATCAAATTGCTAATATTGACGACCCTGAAAAAGTTATTGGGACATACCACACCTCGGCTATCAGCAAGTTCGAGAATCGAGATGATGAAGCCCCAAAACCCATTCTTCCAATCCGAGGACGTGGACGACCAAGGAAGAACAACCTGCTCAGAGCTGGTACTCTCACGGGACGTCAACAAGAGTACCAGAGGGGGAGAATGTAGCGAGAGGCGCACGGACCCGAATGCTTTCTCGCTCGCACACATCTAGCTGCCCTTGTCACGCGCCCTCTCCATCGTTTTGCACGCGGCACGCGCTTCGAGGATCGTATATAAGACCCGACGCGGCCAGCGAATGTCACTTAGCTAGGCGGCTTCGCCTGAGAGATAGCCACTGCAGTCCTCAGGTGCTTGCCAGGTCGAGGATCGAGATAGCCACGCAGTCCGTTCCAAAACCTAAGTCTTCTAAGCAGAAGAGTGAGATAGCCACGCAGTCCACTCTGATGCATAGCTAGGAATGTTTGTATGTGTATGATGTACCAATATTGTATGCTCATCAATAAATAGTTAAACCATCATCCTCTTTCACTCAGCCACCCTACAAAACTTTATTTCACACTACAAATTGTCCATATTTTGTTAGTAGCAGTAGCTTACATCTAATCTTAGTATACCTAGCAAAACAAAACAAAACAAAAAATTATTATTCAGATCAATTCAAAGCAGATCTACACCTCTCACATGCAGATCGATGAATCGACCGAGGATACCTGTATCCATCCAATCAACGATCATCGTCAAGATTCTGTTCGGGCTCCCCCGTATTTGTTGTGCGCACCTTAGATCAAAATAAAATGAATGGATAGGCCTTACGCGAACATTTCAAACCCTAGGAAGAAGTTCAAACCAGAAAAATGAGGCAAAACAAATGAAAGGTTTACTTAAAATTTGTATGCAAGTGCCCTAGATTTGACAGATAATGGCGCTAGTTTGTATGGACCAAGTGCACCATTAGTGTGCTTCAACTTACCGCGCTTTAGGCTTATCCATTAATTTTATTTTGATCTAAGGTGCCGTACAACAGAAGCCGTTTTTGCGTATAATTGCATAAAAGTCATCTATGGTTCGAGCCTCGTGTCGGCTGGCCGTCTCTCCAAGTATTTCACAATGTGGCTCCCCCTATTAAGACGTCCTAAATTACCTATCTATAACCAATATACATATATTAATCTATGTCTCCGATCCGCGCTACCCATTCCCTTGGCCCCATCAACGTCTTATGCCGAAGCCTGAATCAATTCTGGATGCCCGGTCGGTTGTGTAAGTTCATTTATTGGCTCGATAGACCCTCGCCTTCGTGGTCTCTCCAATAGACCGCAGTAGCTGCTCCCGCGTATAGACTGCTGCAATGCTGTAAATTATCAATTTGAAAAAGAAACATAGACTTTAGTGAATAAGTAGACACAAAAAACTGAAACATGTAAGTTTTTTTTGCTTCACCAAAAAGCCAGTTATGTTACACATGTTACACAATATGTTTCTGAAAACATCGTCCATTGCATAAAACGTACTAGCCACTAGATTACCATTAAGGGGGCACCGAGCCTATTGTGCTGCCTGCAATCGATTTTTTTTTTTCTAAAAAATTTAACATGATTTCCAAAAAACAAGTTTGTCACATGGTAGTCATTGCTGATTTTCAATTTATCGGGTCACTGGGGACTGGGGACTTTGTTTTTATATTGCCACTGTGTGGTTATGGCCACTTTTGGCGGGTTTAACGATAATAACTACAAGGATAAAACATAGTAATCTGTATTGTTTCGATAAATTTAACGTAAATCAGGACTACAATGTGGCATTCTTGTTTTTTGGAAATGTTGTTTAAAAATAAAAAAAATCCATTGAAGGCAACATAATAGGCTCGGTATCCTCTTAAGGCTTCCTAACTAATCGCAAAAATTACCTCCATTACAATGTCTTTGTTTTATTTCAAATTTCTCTAGTGTTCATTATTCCCCCCAGCTACCTCTTCGTCTCAGTTATTTAATTCAGTGCAGAAGTGTATAAGTAGGAAGCAATGTCAAATTATAAGTTATGGAACTAATTTCTGGAGGAAACTTTGATTATCCTCATGGTTATGTTATGAATTGGATTTCTTTCCCGCTTTTTCGTAGGGGTTGTCGAATTTGTTACGTAGCGGATAAAGTGTTTGTTGACGACAGATTATGAAATGTCTAGGTAAAATCTGATAACCAACGTCTGGAATTTCAGTAGGATTATTTAAAATTTCAAAGGGATCTATATTATATATTATTGTTTTGCTCCTCCAATAAGATATAGCTTGGCCATAAATTCATGACCGTGGTGACAGATGGAACTAAATTTTGAGTGTGGTGGTGTTGCCAGGTTATGCGTGATTTTGACGTTCTTGCGTGGAGGCAGCGCCCTCATTTAATTTCTACTCTTTTTGGCCAAGCTGTACTTATTTCAGTTCGAGTTGGCAATACTTACGATAATTTTTATATCGGAATGGTGATCTAAAATTTGGTAGATTCAATTAAATTATATTAATTAAGTTACTAAAATATTTTAGTTTGGTGTACGTAGCCGGTGTTCTTGAAATGCTATTTTTGAAACTCAACACTTTCAAACACAAACTTACACGAAAATCTAACTTCATACCTACAAACATTGAGATTAGTTTCTACATTGTTTCTAAAAATTTTCATTGACTTTAATTAGATAGTTTTGAAAATATCACTTGCCTTCGTTTGTACGCAGCGCGTATTTGCGCTCTCGGAATAAACTTCTCTTAAACAAGATAACTATGTGAAGGATTCTTTATTGTTATTTTTGTTTGACTCTACTCGTATTCACTATGTTTCATATAATAACGGTCCCTGTAAGACTGAAGGAAGACCTAAAAAACGCATAAACAACGCATCCGCCATTCTTCTTTCGTTGTTAGTTGTAGAAAAGCTACCGCCGCGACAGGTAAATTCGTCGTAGTTCATGTTTACCAGATTCCCTACTTGCACCGCAACAGAGCAACAAGGGCTTCCATCGTCGGATTTATTTGCGATATGTTTTTTCGCGTAGGTATGTACTGATTCTACTGATTGACAGTATATTGACGTAAGTTTTCTTGTATTCAGTATTTTTCCAGATTATATTTTTCTCTTAAAGAAAATGCGCAAAATAAATATATATCACATGCATTTGAGTCGATTAGGTATTGCAGTTGTAATGGACAGTAGATTTTTTTTTAATTTCGATGTTTGCTCCACACGGTGAAAGTTGTTCAGTTTGATGATGGTGATGGTAACCTACGTTTTTTTTTAAACGGAGCACCCGTTTCAATTATTTTCCCACGTTTTTTCAGGTTTTTCAGGGTTACCCCACCTAAAAAGGCGGGTAAATATTTTTTTATCACAATAAATATGTTAAGGGTGTGACCAGATAATAAGACAACTCTACTTATCTACCGATCGATTTTTAAGAGAGGTAAAAAAACGCAGTTCTTTAAGGAAAGTATAAATAAATTAATAAATAAATGCAAAAAACTTTTACTGTCATTAAAAATTTTATTGTATTGTATACCCTAACTTTTTGTAACATCTTGTATACCACAATTATCCTTTTTTTCTACAAAAACCGATCTAAAAAACAACCTTTCCTAACAAGAAATCTTTGCCCAGTTAAAAAAAAACATTTTTCTTTAATGTATCTTCGCTTTGCCAAGGACAACCTTAGTGCGGCTTATCCGGTTTTATCCGTTTCGGAACCGGTTCAAAACCGGTTCAAGCTCTTTGAGGATAGGAAACTCGGTTCCGTGCAATGGGATTATATTTCTATAGTGATTTTATTACTTTTTTTATTGTTTCCTTTAGGCTATTAATAGATTTTTTATTTCGATGCGAAGTTTTGATTTATTGGGTTATTCGTTTGTTTGTTTTCGTAATATTTTGGAGTAATGGTACTAATGATAGTAGTCTTATTATTTGCACTACTGTTTGTACCTACTCACAGTAGCGTAGCGAGGGGGGAGGCAGGGGGGGCGGCAAATTCAGAAAAAATTGAAATTGATTGAGCTCTGTCTGTACTACTCGTAATTCGTAGAGCAGGGAAAAGTCGAGCTCGCTTCGCTTGCTCTATGTTTCTTTTTTAATTACTGAACCTACACAATTGATCCTAAATAGTTCTGAACACAGCCAAAGAAAATATATGACAGCTAAGTGGTACTAAAAATTTAGAGCTTGTTTTGCTTCGCTCGATCCATAGCTTTTACTTAGATTACTTTTCACTTGTTTTGTGCGTAAAAAACTCTGGCTCTAACAGATTCTAACACAATCGCTCTAAGTTTCAATTTTTGCATGAATAAACCAAAATATGTCTGACCACAACCCGAATAAATGTGCAAAAAAACATTCGTGCTCGCTTCGCTCGCTCTTAATTGGGTATGATTGAGTCCCACCCTACCCCCAGGGGTTATAGCCATGGGTAAGGTGGGTACGTCACGTATTTTTTAGGTAATGTTATAAACATGAGGGGGCGGCAAAATCGGCCTGTGCCCCGGGCGACAGAAAGCCACGCTAGCGCCACTGTATACTCTCTGTAAATATTTGGTGACATTATGAGTTGTTTTTGAAGAAAAAGAAAATACTATCGTGAGCCACCAGGCACTACGCGACTCCTAAAATTGAGTGTTTACCCGTGGACCGGGTGGCTTGACCCATTACCGGGTCCACGGGTAATTTTAATTACCCGTGGTCCCTATGGCATTAGGGATTGCTCCCTGGACTTTTGACAATATCGATAGAAACCCTGTAGTACCGTTTCCATGGAGTGTAGTGACCCTAAGGATACTGTAGTGTCACACCACAGATGGTGCATATGATGATGATAATCTAGATAAGTAATAGAAAAAAAAGAAAAAATAATGAAAAAAGATATCGTGTACTTCATGTTAGTATCGAATTTATTATTTTTACATGTATGCCATGTTAGCTTAATCAAATTAAAGATTGAAAAAGTCGGGCGGCAACATTAGACGTGTGTATCAGTAGTTTGTATAACTCTGGTAGATGGCGCTGACGTCCCTTAAAGACGAGATATAGATTGAAAATTTCGTCGTGGCTTGCGGGGCGACGACAGCTCTGTTGGAGTAGAGCATGCCCCGGATAGGCAGGTCGTGGGTTCGAATCCCGCTCGCCGCCCGACTTTTTCAATCTTTAATTTATTTATGTTAGTACGTAAAGTTAGTCTAAATAAGTCAAATATGATATTTAACGAGCGTACGACACGACGTTAAGGGCGTGTACACACAGCGCGAGTGGACACACTTGTTTCAACGTCAAGTGGCTCTCGACTGCGACCGTTGCACGCGAGCGTACTTTGTGTTATTAGCTGTGTTCTACGTTTGTTTTCATAAATTGTACATGAATTTGTAGTAGGGGATTGTTTTCACTTAGACTATTTATACAACGTAGCATAAGCATATTCCCCGCATAGCTCACGACTATATTCCCCGAGGGGGTAGTCAGAGATATTCTGAAACCTCAGAACATCCACGTTCCACCAGTAGTACCGAAACTCTGTCCAGTGTGACAGGGGGTGTGCCCGTCGCCATTTATACAACGTGTTAATGAATAAGCGCAAAAATCTCATACACCCCAACTGATTTACAACAAAATAATTCGATTGAAACAATAATTTTGTTATTTTGATAGTAAAAATTTTAAGTTATTCACATTTTAAGTTTTGAGGCAAAAATTTTTTGTTATCATTTCAGCAATGAATAAAAGCGCTAACCTGCTCATGGATACATTTTCAGAATCTTGTTTTGGTAGTATAAGTAGGGTGAGAGTGCCCGAGCCGTGGGTTGAGATTGACTTCAATAAATCTTAAATTTTACAAAACAAACCATGATAATTCGATTCTGCTCTCGATTCTAAACAAACGACTTTCTAGTTTTGCGTTAATTTATTAACACGTTGTATATGGACACGTCACGCGTGTAATTCTACTAACAAACATTTTTGCCAGTATTTGGGGGGTGAGGTAGCATAAAATCCGCAACTGTGAACTTTATTCCGTTTCTTTTGATTCTAATTTTACATACATACATACATAAGCTCACGCCATTGTCCCATGGGGGTAGGCAGAGACCACGGACCGCCACACGCTACGACTCTGACACACCTCTTTAGCCTCATTCACATTCATACATCTCTTCATGCACTTCCGTCGATTGAGGGTGCTACGCACTTGTCCTTTTCGGAAAAGATCATTCATTTGATCATGGTATGTTTTCCTCGGACGGCCTCTCCCAACACTTCCGCTCACCTTTGCTTGATAAATTTCATTCGTTAGTCTTCTTTCATTCATTCTCTCTACGTGACCGAACCATCTAAGCATACCCCTTTCAATCCTTGTTACTATACCATCCTTCAACTTGCACCAATCCCTTATCACACTGTTCTTGATTCGATCAACCAAAGTAATACCACACATACTTCGTAAGGAGCGCATTTCAACTGCATTCACTCGACTTTCATTCCTTTTATTCCATACCCAACATTCACTCCCTTCTAATTTCCCTTCTAATTTTGAATGTTAAAAATCATGAAAAACAGTGTCGTGTGAAACAAACGTGATAAGTTCGTGATAAGGTGATAAGTTCGTGATAAGTTTAGTGATAAGGTGTAAAATTGTATGTAAATGCTTAAGATTTTTGTATCTTGCTCGTTGGCAGAGGGGATATGCTAAGGCGAGGCTCATGGCTTCGCCATTCACTTCACGTCGAAAAAAAGTTATATTCCGAATCAGGATTATGATTTCGTATGGATTGTCCCCCTCCACAATTGCGTTCGGTATTGTAGAGGTGTCAAATCCTATACAAAATAACAATTCTGATTAGGAATTCCGGATCGCAATTCCATATGTGTGTGGCTCAGAATACAGAATAAACCAGAAACCGTCAACGCGCTTGAAAGTGAGGCAATCACAACAACTCCAAATTGGAGTGGCTTGATATCTAGTCAGTCAGTCGATGGCCGACGCGCGCATCGGTAATTACTGAATAAAATCCTAATTAAATAGATAAATCAATCCTATCTATTAAATAGATTCGGATTTTTTTTATTGTGTGAGCTCCATTGTTTTGGACACAGCGCGCTGCTTACAAATGTAATCGAACACTCCTTCTGGTTTTTCTGTATTCTGAGGTGTGTGGCTGACCTTAATCAAAGATAGCATAATATTGTCACACTATTCTCATCTCTTCTTACGGTAACATTAGGTTTAGAACCCTCTATGTGCGAGTACACACCTCGCTCTTGGCCAATTATTTTAAAACTAATAATATAATTTAAACATTTAATACTTTTTGAAATTTATTTATTATTTATTTGTAGAATATATTGTTTAATTACATGGGCAGAGCATGTGATGTGCCTGGTCTTGTTAAGAATGGTCTGAGGAAATCCATGGGGAAAGGGAATATGATCGTGGAATTCTTCTCAGTCGATATGGTGTTTAACGATTGTAGATAGCGTAACTGTGAACAAAAGGAATTGTGTTACATAATCATAGCGTAAATACAATAAAGTAAGCGCGCTCGACGGTCGCGACAGCCAATTGTGCGCGGGGTGCGGGGCACGGGAGGAGCGCGTCTCTGCCCCCTCTGCCTGCGGGCGGTACCCTTAGTCAACTGAGACTTGGGGTACGCTCCGGCAGCAGTGTCAAAATGTATACTTGCGAGCGCACACGTACCACAATGGTTCGAATTGGTTACATTCTGTACGGATGTGATTCCACATTGAATCAAAATAAAGATTTGTTGGAAATAATTATAGTGGTTTGAAACATTTTTAACACGATTTGAAACTTTGTAGTTTTTACTAGATATACCGTTTAAAACTACTTCTTATATCTTCTCTTCTCTTCTACCGGGCTTGATTCCTGATGTGTGTGGGATTACCTACTACTCCCTATAGCATAAGGGTTGAAACTCATCTGGCACCGCATCGCATTTTTCTGTCGCTCCATCCTTTTCTGTCGCTCAGGAACGTCATTTGCTAGGGCGAGAAAGATAGCTGGAATGCGATCGCATGCGGGGTGCTGCGGCGTACGGTCGCGTTCCCGCTATATTATTTTCTCTAGCAAATGACGTTCCTGAGTGACAGAAAAGGATGGAGCGACGGAAAAATGCGATCCGGTGCTGCCAGATGAGGTTCAACCCTAATGCTGCGTTTCCACGTGCGAGGTAGCGAGTCGGTAAGGAAACAATCCGCCAATAGCGCGCTTGCTCGATCACGTCATTGGGCACTCTCACTGGCCGACCTTTTCCTCGCTCACCGCCTCGCTACCTCGCACATCTCTGATGGAAACGCAGCCTAAAGGCCCACATGCTTCTGTTTGGAAGGTGGTTCAAAATTAGATTGTTAATAATACGAGATTCTACCTGCAATGCCATAGGGTTGTCCGTCATGACAAGAGATGCTTCCTTCAGGGCTTTAGCTGCCTTGATCTCTCCTTTAGCTGCTACAATCTTGGCTCGTGCTTCTCGATCCGCTTCGGCTTCTGCAGCCATCGCTCTTTGCAGTTGCATTGGCAACCGGACGTCTTTGCTGGAATTGTAGTACTTATGTAGGTAAGATAAAACGTAGTGATTACCTACTGGTTCAGTAGGTAAAATATTAATAAATGTACCCTGTGTGTGTGTAATGTGCTCTACAAACTTCCGGAATTTGATAGGATTAAGCTTATCATAAATATTTGCATCGTATTAACTGAGACGATATCTACATAAATTGAACCCAATATCCAGAAGGTTATGGGTAGGTATGGAACCTGCCAAATCAAAGCATAATGATCATCTTATTCAAGAGCCACACACTTGTCTCTTCCTTGAAAGTGACAAAAAAACGAATAACGAACGACGCACAGAGAGATCCTCTCTGAGTAACGTACCCCCACTACTTCCGGACTTCCTCCCTGGTCTAATAAACTGCCTCCGTGGTCTAATGGTGAAGAGCATTGGGCTCTTGACACGGAGGTCGTGGGTTCGATTCCCACGGGGGAAACCTAAGTGATATGTCACTTTGTCCTTTTTCCCCAGTTGGTAGGACATTGCAGACTGAATCACCTGATTGTCTGAAAAGAAAGATGATTCCGTGCTTTGGATGGCATGTTAAGCTGTTGGTCCCGGCTACTATCTCTGGTGGTATTAGTCGTTACATAAAAACCACGTCAGAGGCCGTAAGTTGGTCTGAAAAAACTCCGACACCAGGGCTTGAATACCACACGATAAGAAGAACTACTCTTGGCAATCAGCAAGCTCTTAATTATTGTTGGCGAATCTCCTAACCAATGGCAAGTCAAACTAAATATTCTTCTTCTTCTTAATCGTGTGGGCAAGCCCTGGTGTCAGTTATTCAGACAGCCTTAGGCCTCTGACGTGGTTTTTATGTAACGACTACTACGACCAGAGATAGTAGCCGGGACCAACGGATAAACGTGCCGTCAGAAGCACGGAATCATCTTTCCTTTCAGACAATCAGGTGATTCAGCCTGCAATGTCCTAACCAACTGGGGAAAAATCACAAAGCGACATATTACTAGATGTCCCCCGTGAGAATAGAACCCAAAACCTCCGTGTCAAGAGCCCAATGCCATTAGACACGGAAGCAGGTAAACTAAATAATAAATGCAGTCGACTTGACAGAACCAGGCAGACGAAGAAACGACTAAAGAATGAAACAGAGAGTCCTTTACGTTAATGGTTGTATAAAGATGTTTTATGACACTGTTAATGGTCACATCGGAAACCCTTACATAATCTCACAGATTGGATTGTGCGTTCCGGGTAAGAGAACGAGACACACCCGGCTCTTTCATGTTCCCTTCCACCGAACAAGATATGGGAGTAATTCTCCCATTTCCCGTATTTCCACTACTTATAACACGACTTTTTCGGACTTGGATCTTTTTGTTGACTCTAAAACTAAATTTATCTCGAAAGTACTAAAACGTATTTCTCATCAATTTTCGAAATTTGATTCCCGAGCCATTAGTGCCGAGCATGGAGTAAGAGGAGATGGCATATCGGCTTGTTTCTATAGAAAATTATGTCGCCGACAAAGGGGGTGAGGGACGGGTGAGGGGAGACAAAAAGCTTAGGGGAGCGTGTAATTTCTCTATGGTCGCAGTACAAACTAGTGCCCAGTTGGTGGTTACTGTGCACACTTTGTTACACCATCTCTACCAAGGGGAGCGTGTAATTTCTCTATGGTGCCGAGTCATATGCATTAACTACGTAAGTCTTTTTTTTATTTCGATGCACGCTGTCTATACCACTATTGTTTAAAAAGAAAACGTATTACCTCTAAGGAAAAAAAAGATATGGCTACTTTATGACCGTGAAAGTCATTCCCTCACCTTGTCCCTTAGTTCAAAAACATTACTAAAATGCCTATTCATCTCAAATATAGCAATATTCTTAATAATGAAATTATGCTAATATATTAGAAAGATGTTTGTTATTGTCTATAAAAGCTTCCATCTTACAACGACGAATTTATAAAAACGATAATTGGATTTTAAATATGTCCCGCCAAATAAAATCATTCCCTCACCATATTACGAATATTCGATTTCTGAACGTGTCGAACGATATTTAGGAACGCAACCTTATGTTTTTAGTACCTGGCAACACTCTCAAATGATTCAAGATGGCGATTTCTTCTCAACCGTAGATGAGTTTGAGCAAAAACATATTATGTAAAAAAATATTAAGAGTTACATTTATGGCGATCATTACCTCACGTTACATTTATGTATTAAGCATTTTAGTATATATGTATATAATTTGTTTTTTTTATGCGTTTTTGGGAGTAAAATGCATATTCAAAATGTAACAAGCAAATTGAGGTTATGTGCCGGTGTTTTTGTAGCTTTAGTTAAAAATCGTCATTACCTCACAGTCATTCCCTCGCTCCATATAGGAGTGAGGGAATGACAGCTGTATGAGGGAATGATTTATATAGTATTCTACGGTTCTTATATATATTTTTTTAATTCTTGCAACTTGCATTTCATGGTATTTACTTTAAAACAGGTAAATGTATGTGGAATAATCATGGCACGACCAAATTTGAGTGAATGCTAAAAAAAATTAAAAAAAAAAGTGTATGGAAGAAAAAGGCGAGAAAAATTAAAAATAATACTGAATATGAAAGACCAATACTCCTAAATAGATCTCATAAAGCAACTTTTTTGATCTCTGCAAAAAAAACAACTAAGTTTATAAATTAAAAAAAATTTGAAGAAATATCTCAAATTTTGAAATTTCATAAGAAATACCCGTTACATAGGCTAAAACTAAAACTGTATACACCCAATCCAAATCACAAGGAGTTTCCTGTATGTGGTGTGTTGCAGAGGATGTGGGATGTGTATGCTGTATTGAAATTTTCGTGTTATAAATATTCAATTTTTTTCGTGTTCTGTATGTTGATTATGTTATGACACATTTCATTGCTAAAGTGAGTAATTTTAGTGTTTAGATTACTATACCTACTATAATAACAAAATATTATAACTATGTTAACATAAGGAAACCTGTAATTGGCTATACTACCTACACAAATTGTTATTTTTATATTACCCACTGTAATGCTGTTGGTTTCGTCAATAAATAAATAAATAAATAAAAGAGCTAACACTCAAGTTGCTTAATCCTCCATTAAATCTCTTGCTGTCACTTTTTGTCTTGTTGACGTAGTAAAAGCTAGCATCATCATTCTCTTGCCCATTTCCCATTATTTGGGGTCGGCACAATATGTCATCCTCTTCCATTAATCTCGCTTGGCCGTCGTTTCAGCACTCACTCCTTTCTTACACATATCATCCTTCACACAATCCATCCATCTTTTCTTTGGCCTTCCTCTCCTACCACAGCCATCCACATTCATTCTTAACACTCTTCTCGTAACATGAAATTCGTCTCTTCGCATCACATGCCCATACCACGATAATCTATTGCCCTGCAATTTTTCCGTTATAGGTGCTACTTTCAAACTTCCTCTAATATACTCATTCCTAATCCTGTCCATTCTAGTTACACCACACATCCATCTCAACATTCGTATCTCAGCTACATGCAGTCGTTTCTCATCCGTTCCTTTTGTGGCCCAACACTCTGATCCGTACATAACGACAGGTCTTATTATCGTCTTATATATTTTCCCCTTTAATTTGAGGGAGATTCAAGAGTCGCAGATCGTTCCCGTAACCTGCCTGACGTAGTAAAAGCTAGCAACAGATTTAATGGAGGATTTCTGCAGCTGAGTGTCAGAGTAGTGACCTGTCAGCAGTGATCGCCATAACAACTTACATCTCAACTCTCTCTACGTCAACGCCCCAAGGATCCGTGGCTTCATCCAAATTGGCTTGCATCAAGTGGCTAATGGCTTCCCTATCAGAGAGCAGCTGTCCCAGGTCCCGCGTGCCGAGGACGTTCCGAAGAGTTGTGGCTGCTAGGAGACGAGTAGAACCACTGGAGTGGGAATATGTAAGGTTGTAGTGATGATTGAGATGAATTCATGGGGACTAACCAACCACAACTTATGGGTGTTGAGACTTAATCGATGTTTACTATACAGTTAGGGTAACCAGTTGCATTACTTTAAGGGGTGATTGTACCCATGATACTTAACAACTTTCCCTAAGAAACCTATAGGAAATTCACAGAATCTTTTTGTACAAACGTTCGATCAGCTGGTTGCATTTAGGTTGGAAAGTGCAAAAAAAATTTAAGTTTCCTTGGGAAAGTTGTTCAGTATCATGGGTATAACCACCCCTTAGAGTAAGGCAACTGTTTACCCTAAAACACCCTGTAGAATTAAATAGGCAGCCTCATTCTACATAATACGAGACAATTATGAGTATTATTAAAGTTACCTGCACTGACATATACTCTAGCAATAGACAGGCCCTTTCATAGAAGCAACATATTCCACTTGAATGCGGTGCCCGCATTCCCGTATTCACGAGTTCACTTCGTCACTATGGCAATGACAGACCGCAATGTGTCATTTTGTGTTGTTTTGTGTGACATGTTGTTTGTTTGAACGAGCTTGTCTATCGCTAGACTATATGTCAGTGGTTACCTGTAATCCTCCACCTTGACAACAGCTTTCATAGGTTCTTTGATCTTGTAGAACACTACCGCATCCACAGCCACCGTCACGGAATCTCTTGTTAATATCTGTAAACGTTCATAATTCCTTTAAAAAGAACTAAATTTAAAAAAATAGCTTTTTTATGCTATGCTTATTGCTTACTTCAGGTAAGCAAAAAGAGAATGGTATATGGGTCGAAAAACGATAACATTTTTTGGACCTCCTATACAATCATTCCTTTTATTCTATACCCGACACGACATTCACTCTTATATATCACTGTGAACAGCCAGACGTGCCCTTTTTTATACAGACCGGCTACTCACCACGGTTTTATTAACTCGGTAATAATGTCATATGCTCACGACTATTCTCCAAGGGGGTAGTCAGAGATATTCTGAAAACTCAGAACATCCACGTTTCACCAGTATCGAAACTCGGTCCAGTGTGACGGGGAATGAGCCCGTCGCCACTATTAATGGACAGTGGGTTCAATACATGCCTCGAAATTGAAGCATGCAGGCTTCCTCACAATGTTTTCCTTCACCGAAAAGCCAGTGGTGTTACAAATCGTACATAAATTCCGAAAAATTCATTGGTACGAGTCGGCCATGACGGGGATCGAACCATTCGCCTCCTGCACGGCAGGCAAGGTTACTCGGCACTGGACCAACACGGCTTATAAATGCTTAATAATGTCAATCAGTACGATATCTGCCGGTTAGTGCTACTTTAATGACCTTACCTCTTGTGGTGGTACATCAAACGACACAGTTCTGAGGTCCACCATCACGAAAGTGTCAATGCAGGGTAGTACGACGATCAACCCTGGCCCCTTCACCCCATCTTCCTTAAACCGGCCCAGACGAAAAATCACTGCACGCTGATATTCTGCGGCCACCTGGTGAAATCATTCAAAAGAGGTGTTCATTCAAAAAGGATTCGAGCAATGAGATTAGAAAAAGAAGATGGCATAGGTATTGTCTATACCTGGAGTACGCGGCTATGGCTCACCCATAGCTATGCATCCATCAGCACGGCAACCTTAAATTGGCAAGAAGAGGAAAAAGAATGGGACACGGGGGAAATTTGATAGGAGAAAGGGGAAAGGATAGTATTGCCTCGGACGGATAAGTAGGAGACAATAGTAGCTCAAGGACCCGAGGGTGCATAATACCGGACAGGCAATCACAATAGGTGCAATACATGCCTCGAAATTGAAGCATGCAGGTTTCTTCACTATGTTTTCAATCAATTATACTTTACTCAAAATCCAGTGGTGTTACAAATCGTACATAAATTCCAAAAAACTCATTGGTACGAGTCGGCCTAGACGGGGATCGAGCCATCACCTCCGGGACGGCAGGCATTATTAGTCGCCACTGGACCACCACGGCTTCTTTGACTATTTTTTTAGAAGTATATTTGACAATTTTTGACTATAACTATGATAAATTTTCAAAAGACGTAATTTGGTTCATCGCGTTTAATAATAAAATGTAAGTCCTAGTTTTATAAAAGTAATTGGTCACTCACCTTAAGACACACAAAAATAGAAATTGGGAATGTGCAGATAGCGAGGGCCCAGGACAGAAACGTGGCCAATATCACCATAAAACGATCGACCGAGTCCGCGGGGGCGTCTTCAACCGCTGCTTTCGTGCTAGCTGGAACAAAACAAAAACATTTGGTACTTATAGGTAATGTACCGTTCTTACGCCTTTAGCACACTGCTACGAATATACGAATACGACAGAAACGAAACGAAACGAAACACCAGCGAAACGGCGAAATACTGTCTGGTAATGCACCGTACTTAGTCCTTTAGCACACTGCTACGAATGCGAAACAGAAACGAAACGAAACACCAGCGAAACAGCGAAACACTGTCCGGTAATGCACCGTACTTAGTCCTTTAGCACACTGCTACGACACGAAACAGAAGCGAAACGAAACGAAACACCAGCGAAACGGCGGAACACTGGTAATGCACCGTACTTAGTCCTTTAGCACACTGCTACGAATGCGAAACAGAAAGGAAACGAAACACCAGCGAAACAGCGAAACACTGTCCGGTAATGCACCGTACTTAGTCCTTTAGCACACTGCTACGAATGCGAAACAGAAACGAAACGAAACACCAGCGATAAGCTCTGTCTTGCATGGCTTTGATTGGTGCTTCTCACACACCAAGCGGACCGAACGCGAAAGGAAACCATTTCGCCTTGGGTTCGCGACAGGTTTATCCGTGTCGAGTTGTCGTCTTATTTTCGGCGGTACGGCGTGTATTAAAAAAACTGTCTTAACTACTATGGCTTGTACTATTATACAGGGTCCAGCTTCACATGCTGACACTTTTTTAAGGGGATGATCAGACCATCAAACTGAACAACTTTCTCTATGGGACCAACATCGAAATCGAAACTGTAAACCGACTCGAGCCAATGTTTGGGACGGCTAATTTTTTTCGCGATTTCGATGTTGGTCCCATAGAGAAAGTTGTTCAGTTTGACGGTCTAAACAACCCCCTTAAGAGTTTTAAAAATTTATTCTTACTTATGAAACACCCTGTATATTCCGTGCTATGGCTAATTGGCAATTTTATTTCGAACTAGTGTTGACCCGCGACTTCGTCCGCACAAATTATATACCGGATTTTAAGTCCGATCATAAGCTATCAAACAAAAAAAATTTCATCAAAATCGGTTCAGTAGTTTTTGCGTGATGCGCGAACAAACAAACAAACAAACACATAAACAAACAGACAGACAAAATTTCTAAAAAAGGTTGATTTCGAGTCTGGGATACCTAAAAACTATATCGTAATCTTTTTTTTGTAAATATCTTTAATGTACAGACACACTTCAGTTACAGTTTTATAATAGTTTAGATAACATGACCCTTATTGCATTAATAAATCACAATTACAATAAGGAAAGCAATAAATGATTATGATTATGATACGTACGTTTGTAACGATCGACCGAGGGCGCGGGGGGGTCTACAACCGCTGCTTTCGTGTTATCTGGAACAAAACAAAAACATTAGCAACTTGTAGGTTATGTACCGTACTTACGCCTTTAGCACACTGCTACGAATGAGAAACAGAAGCGCACCATTCAAAAACGGGACACACTGGGCTGCACTAACGGATTGCGAACAGGCGAGGAGCGCTCCACTGGAGCCCTGACTGGTCACGGTCCTTTCCACAAGCATCTCTTTAATATTGATAATATGATGTCACTAACAGTCCTCGGTGTGCATGGAGGTTGAAGAAACGGCTGCGTACGTGCTGCTAGAACGCAACGGACTGGCACACTATCGGGCACAACTCCTCGGATCGCCGGGGTCTCTTCCAGAAGTCTTCGGCAGCAATAACAAGCTGATGGGCTTCCGCATCCAAGCTCCGCATGGCAGGAGTAAGCACATTCCCACCGCACGAAAAATAGGCGCCTTGGACGTCGAGTTGCGGAAATCGAGCCCGCTCAACCAATACCAATACGGTACTCACCATCAGGCTTAAAATTGACATTAGTTTTAGACATTTTATCCGTAGGTAGTCCGGACCGACGAACACACAGTCTTCACAAGTCAAACAAGAATTGAAGATAAAAAACAGCAATTATTACGCTGAAAAGTATTAAAAATCACACGGTCAATAAAAATGGCAGATGACATTAATTTTTTTTTGTGGGTTTATGTCTTGTTTTCATTTACGCTGATAGACTGAATCAAGAAGTTTGGAATAATCCATGGACTGAACCCAAGAAATTGAAAATACATTTTTCATTACAAACCTTTTTTTGTAGCTAGGCATACTTTTGAATACCCTTTGCCATCATTAAGGCCTCCGCTCATTGCAGCGATTTTATCGAGCGATAATTTCGCTGCGTTTTTGCGATAATTGTTTCCAGTACATTTTGTATGGGGACGTGCGCGATCCTACACACTGCCGCGATATTATCGAGCGATAATATCGCTGCGATTTTGCGATAATTATTCTCAGTACATTTTGTATGTGGACGCGCTCGATCCCACACACTGCCGCGATATTATCGCAACTCTTTCGACTACATTCAGTAGTGGGGTGCATACGTGACGCGAATCGTGGAATCGCTGCAGTGTGTAAGGTGTCGCGATATCGCTGTCGATAATATCGCTCGATAAAATCGCTCGATAATATCGCTGCAATGTGCGGAGGCCTTCATAGACGATTTTTTTTTCTTAAACGCTCTTTCTACGGTTTCGCCGGTCCTGTCTGGGGTTCAATCGCCCTATTTTATACGGTTTTACCGTTCGGACGGAACGTTTTTGGTTTTGGTTTAGATTTGGTTTAGATTTGGCTTAGATTTGGTTTAGCTGATGCAAAAAATGCTATCGCGCTATTTTTTCCGGAACGGTTAAATCGTTGACGTTAAAAGTAAAAATCAACCTAGAACGCGAAAAAAGGACATCGACATACACTATCTATAAATAGGTTGTTTATAATGTGACATTACGCACTAAGCCTCGATAGCCTAGTGGATAACACACACATACCGACTTATTGCTCCTAGGGGTATGGGTTCGATGCCCAGGACACGTACGTACCACTGAAATTGGGTTTTTATAATTGGGGACCAGTTGGTGGTGGTTTTGGTCCATAGGTCATCTGGCATGCGGCAGACATGTCCAGCCCAATCCCACTTTAGATTTGGCAGCAGTGGTGGTGACGTCTGTCACTTATGTTCTAGAGTGAATAATCTAGTTTCTGGAGTCATGTTGCAGGGTTTGCCCCGAACACTTTGTCTTTCGCGTGGTGTTCGCGTTGCAGCCTGCCACGAGGCTCCACAATCCTTCTCAGTTGTGTTCTTACTCAAAAACAATCCTCAAGATAGATACTCCCTCGAACCACTTGACACTGGCGGAAATGCGGTGCTAACGCACAAGCAAAAGTCCATTAATTATAAATTCACAAAAAAATCTCATTTCTGACCCGGTCGATCAGTTTTAAGCCATTATGTTGCTCCATAGCCCTTTGAAAAACCTTTGAACGTTTGACTTCTGATCTTTTGTCAAAGACCACATTTGAGCACCGAAGGTGAGAATCGAAAGGAGTCACATGTTCATGAGCTTGCGTTTGCTTGTGAATACATGAAAAGTGGTCACAATCAACAACAAAAAAATCAACTGAAATATATCGCATATAAAGCATTCCAACTTCAAAGATAAAAGAAAATCCATCCGTCTTGTCACACGCAGGAGCGGAAGACAAAAGCCAAGTAAAATTCAAGACAAGCCCCTATTAACTAGGTACATAAATAACTAGAGACTTAAGGTTATTATAGCGCCGAAAATTCTTAACAATGACAAGGAAATTTGTGAGAAATTCAACCTTATTGTTAGGGGATAAGGGAAGAGGAATGACGCCTGAAAATGACGGTTGGTGAATGGAGGAAATAGGGGACTTTTGTTGTTGAAGTTGGTTAAGATAAGATTTGGATGTGGTAATTTTTATGAACAATTATAAGTACCTATCAGATTTCTAAACTCGCTACCAAATAAAAAAATTGCATATGCTCACGACTATATTCCCCGAGGGGGTAGTCAGAGATATTCTGAAACCTCAGAACATCCACGTTTCACCAGTAGTACCGAAACTCTGTCCAGTGTGACAGGGGGTGAGCCCGTCGCCACTTATAATGGACAGTGGGTACAATACATGCCTCAAAATTGAAGCATGCAGGTTTCCTCGCGATGTTTTCCTTCACCGAAAAGCCAGTGGTGTTACAAATCGTACAGAAATTCTGAAAAACTCATTGGTACGAGTCGGCCTGGACGGGGATCGAACCATTGCCTCCTGCACGGCAGGCAAGGTTACCCGCCACGGACCACCACGGCTTGTTGAAATAAAAAAATGTTTTTTGTAAATTTGATTTAACAAATGTTTAACAATCATTATTATTATGATCATCATCATAGAGTTTTTAGTTTTTATATTCGTCTCACAATATTATGACACTTGCAGCAAACTTTTTTTAGTAGTGTTAATATTGTAGATACTACTAAAATAAAGTAAACTATTTTACACACTACAAATAATTACAACTAGACAATGTGTAAAATTATATATCACTTATTTTAGTAGGCAGTATTAAAGTCAATTTTAAAGGGCAGGATACGGCCTACCAAACACACTGTTAGAACGTGCAAATTACAATCTTCGATCAAAGTAAAATTAACTTTGATCTACAGACTTAGGTATTACAGTCTTTGATCGAAGATTACAATACACAATGTCACTAGGGTTCCGTAACATATTTTTTTAAACATCTGATTAGGATCATGAAACAGTAGTATTGTCCCATTGAGGTAATATGTTAACTAGAGAAGCTACCGAGAAGTAATGTTTTGTAACACGAGTTAGGGTGCACGCGCTCTAACCCACTTAGCCTGTGCCAGGCGCTCGTCGCAGCCTGACGCTCCCAGCACGCGCCCCACACTGCTGATCATGGTGCACAGATTTTGTACGCGTTGTCTGCTCTATACATAATTACTCAATGTATTGTCCGCTCTATTTGCCGCATCTACAATGTCAAGCAGTATCTTATTAACAAGACCACGCGTCTCCAACGGCGATGTATTAATCTCTAACATTAGGCGAGTAATTGCAAATTATTCTGTTACTTCGGAGCTGACAAGAAATTGTGGTTTTAAACAACACACAAAAATACACGACTTGATTTACTTTTGGTGTTGTTATGAAGAAGCTTTTCTACACTATACTTACGAGTATACTTCACTTACATAATTTTGTAAGTACGTAATTAATTAATTAATTTAATTAAAAACGTGAATAATTTATAATGGGCAAAATTCAACTAAGTACTTTTTTTTTGTTCATCTAAGTAGGTACCTTCATCTTCTAAAGTAGCGATGGTAGGTATTAATTTTGTTTCGAAATTTAGCTATTTACTATCCTCAAAAGTCGAAACCCCGAACCCTGTTTGGCCCGATTTGGGTAGTGCCTCCCCGTTAAACTAGCGAACCGCCCCAACTTCGCACGGGTGTTGAATTTTTGACTTTGACTGCAGATATATCGAGACAGAAGCATGATAACGATTTAGTTTCTATGGGAGTTTTGTTCCATTTGACAAAACCTATCCAACGACACATCACTCGATTTATTAAAAAAACTAACTTTTTGTAACCCCATTTTCGATGTATGGGATCGAAAAAAATGTTTTTCTTCTTATTTAGGTATAACATTTCTGTTTTTGGATTAATTCTTCTTCTTATCGTGTCGACTTCAAATTCTGAACAAAGTTGCTAAATAGTACCTTGCCAGAATTGGGCAACCGATATTGCAACGTCGCTAACGGTCATGGGCTCCTCCTGCGTGCAGGTGTTAGGGCACGCAGACGATGTGAGATGGGCCATCGTTTGTGGAGCTCCACACAAGCAACTCACATTTTGCGCATCCGAGAATCCCCGCCTGACCATGTTGTCCTTACTGCAACCGACCTGGGTTCGAAATCGGTTTAAACACTTCCAGGTTGCCCAAGGTAAATCATGTCCTTTTGGGTTACTGTTATCAGTCTTCATGCCTTTCGATTCAATAGTTGCAATAACGAGCGAGTTATTGAGGCGGGGCATACAGACAGACAGAATGGACGAAAGTATAAGTGCGTTCACGCACTGACGGAGCAGCAAACATCAGTCCGTCATTTGTGAAGCAAGGAGTTGCATGAAACCGCACGTAGAAGCACACACGGTGACGGATTGACGCACCGCGTATGCTTCTACGGACTGACGTCTGCCACTCCGTCAATGCGTCATCGTGTGTGATCCCACTAAGGGTTCCATGTTTGACTACGGAACCCTAATAACAACAGAATCACCAAAATTACAGTTTATTGGAAACAAAGCAGTAAGTACTTCCATAATGCACCCCTTTGGATCCAGTGCCCCATAGTACCCCTGAGTGCCCTCGATCGCCGGGCAATGCAGTAAATTACCGGTTACAATTCATTCGGAGGCGCCTGCTAAATTTACTGGTTGCGAACTAACGTATTCGTCATTCTGTATTGGGTACGTACGGGTGGTTATTGCATACGTCCACTTTTCGTCTGTTTTAAATCGTTCTAGGTATTATTTAGGCCTTTCGTGTGCAAAAAAAACGTCATTTGTTTAAAGGCCTTACAGCTAAGTTGCAGAAGCGCTCATTAGAATTAATCCTCCATTAAATCTCTTGCTAGCTTTTTCTACGTCAACAAAACAAAAGTGACAGCAAGAGTTTTAATGGAGTATTAACTCTAATGGCCGTTTCTGCAACTGAGCGTATGTGGACTATTCATTGAAAGATTTCTAAAGGATTATTATTTGTGTTATTTGGTATTTTAACTCAAATCAAAGGTGCAGTACAGTAGTCCACATACGCTCAGTTGCAGAAACGGCCATTAGAGTTAATACTCCATTAAAACTCTAGCACCATAATAAATAGCATGTGCTCACGACTATATTCCCCGAGGGGGTAGTCAGAGATATACTGAAAACTCAGAACATTCACGTTTCACTTGTGGTACCGAAACTCTGTCTAGTGTGACGGGGAGTGAGCCTGTCGCCACTTGTAATGGACAGTGGGTACAATACATGCCTCAAAATTGAAGCATGCAAGTTTCCTCACGATGTTTTCCTCCACTGGTGTTACGAGTCGGCCTGGATCGAACCATCGCCTTCTGCACGGTAGGCAAGGTTACTTGCCACGGAACCACCACGGCATCATAATTACAAACTAAAAAGTCGGTTTTTAGTCCGATTGCACCGTGACTACGTTCCACCGTGACTACGTTCCGACTGATAGTTGCAGGTGCATTTCAGTTGAAATATTAAACTTACTGGTCCCGGTACCCTCCCTTTTGGGTTCGGGACCATAAAATCTGGCCAAGTGCGATCGTAACTCGCGCACCGAGGCTTCTGTTCCACCACATAACATTAACAAAATTAAAAAGTGTTTTCTCGAGGTTCCTTGAAATTTTCAACTGATCTTGTACCTATTTCGATTCCAAAGATATCTACAGCCCTTTAAGGTGGTTGGAGAGCTGTCAATTTCATAAAAAACGTTGTCGTATAACACTCGTAGACGGTGTTAATAAAAGTAATGTTTTATATATGGAAAAATAGCTTAGAAAATCTAGTTTGCGCATATCAAATAATATTTACAATTTGTAATATAATTACGAAGATATAAGGGTTTGAAATTTTGTATGAATAATTTCACAGCGTGATATCTTCGTAATAATATTATAAATTGTAAATATTATTTGATATGCGCAAACTAGATTTTCCAAGCTATTTTTCCATAATATATAAAACATTACTTTTATTAACACCGTCTACGAGTGTTATACGACAAGGTTTTGTATGGACGGAAACCACCTTAAGGGTAGTACGGACAGGCGGCGTAGGCTTAGTAATATAGAGTCCCACGTGGACACCTTTTGGGTATGGGACCCTAACAGCCGCGTTCAGAAACGCAATATCCATCTCTATGTTTACGAAAGTCCAACACTAACTATTTCGTGCCTCGTAAGCCGATTTTGAAACGTTCGTGCGCGCGATTTTCTAACATAATATTAATAAATCTCGAAAATAATCGTCAGAAAGGAATACGAAAATGTATTTTTAAGAGAGATAAAGGCACAAAAAGAGACAACTTCACACAACTTTACACACACTAGCCACAGACTTAAGGGGATATCAGTTTTTTTTTCGCGATTTCGATGTTAGTCCCATAGAGAAAGTAGTTCAGTTTGACGGTCTGAACAACCCCCGAGAGTTTTTCAGAGTTTTAAATATTTATTTTTACTTATGAAACACCCTGTAGGTATACCATCACCTTCTACTATTATAAAGGTACGGTCAGCATCAGAGAAATCTAACCGCCTAGCGCTTATAAAGATGTAGATAGAGGGGTCAGGTTTCTCTGATGCTGACTGTACGTCCATGGATCTAAATCATAAAGGATACTCCTCTTTACAAGCATTGATACAAGAAAATTGACGTTTGTCTCCGTCGTCGATATTTCCAATTTTACTTGTGACCCTTTCTGTTCCAATTACGTCACAACGACATGAACGACAATTGAGTGACGTCAGTATAGTCCCTCCTAGCCGTGTTCGGCTATGGCGCGCGAGTGACGTCATGCAAAGACATAAATTAGAAAGGGACAAAGTTAACGTCACTAAAAACAACTACGCAGAAGAACGATCATTACCGACCATCAAGGAGTATTATCATGTTTCACCGCTTCATAGGCAGTCTGTGCTCCACAATAGAGGATTCCAAACTTCTTACATACATACATACGTACATACAATTGTGCTCACGACTCTATTCCCCGAGGGGGTAGTCAGAGATATTCTGAAATCTCAGAACATCCACTTTTCACCAGTAGTACCGAAACTCTGTCAACCCAAACTTCTTGGGTACGTCATAAAAGACAAAAGAGACTAACTACAATTGTAAATTGATGCGGACTCTATGCGTGTCTATGCTTTAGAATAAAGAGATCCTTCCTCTGAGTGCCTACCCGACTGTTTTTGAAAATAAGCAAGGCTCAAGGCCTCCATTTAATTAGCAAGAACCTACGATAGTAATGCTATCTTGGTTGCGCAAATACAATATAACGTGTGAAAAAACAAGATGGCAGTATTTTTATCAACATGTCGATTCCAAGCAGCGTACAGCCCCTATCTGTCAAACCTCTGTCAAACGCTGTCAAATTCCATTTTCGTTCTTTATTTAAGTCCAAAATCTACAAAACTATCTTATTGTTATCAATTAAGCCATGGGAAAATCGGACTTTACACTTTCTGGTTTATTTACTCGAGAAAATGTTACCTATGTACTCACTTGTGGAATCTGATATTTTCGCCCGAGTTTTCCTTGTTTCCTGAATGCGATCTGCACCCGCGCACAAACAGGACATTCTCTTTATATTAAAGTCACCACCACTTCACTAATTTCTTCAGATTTTTTTAAATGACAATTCTTGCCAATGAACCGCGACGGTACTTTCGAGCAATGATACGCGACCAAATTGAAAAGGGTTCCCAATTTTGCCATCGTATATAGATAAAAGTGACTTTCTTATTTGGCAGTATGGATAGAGGTCTTTAGGAGTCAGTTTGACGTTTTGGGTAGTACGGTGTGACGTCATCAAGAAGTTATCTACTTGTATTAATTGATCTGAGGCAAGGCTCAAGAAGTTTGTAATTGAAATACCTACCAATGGAGCACAGACTGCCTAACAAGCGGTGAAACATGATAATATACTCCTTGGTGGTCGGTAATGATCGTTCTTTTCCGTCGGGCCGTTGTTTTTTGTGACGTTAACTTTGTCCTTTTAGAGTCATCCCCCGGGCTCGCTGGACTTCATTGTCTAGTGTTGTGAATGGTCGCCGCTGTTGATCCTGGCTTACAGGAGTTACAGTGGTGGGAATGTGTGGTGGGCCTATGCCCGATTTTAAAACTTTGTCCTTTTCTAATCCAATGTCAAAAATGTTAGCTCCTCTCCTGTCATTTTCGTAACTACGTCATTGGATGGAAATGGCTCACACACATAAAACCTAAAATTGGGAATAACGACGACGCCATTGCCAATTTTCTCAAACTCAAAAACTCAAACTCAATTTTTTTTTTCAAAATAATATCACATAGATAACTTTATGACGTCATTTTTGATTCTACCACCGCTTCGGAAGGTGTTCCGTTGCAGAGAAGATGCGGCCAGAAACTCTACAACACACTTCTTTTAAGCAAAACAAAATATACAAAGTACAAATATTGAATTACATAGTGTAACATTGTCAAGACGAGAAATTTTGGTCATTCAAATAATCATCGAGTTTATAGTTTCTTGTTTCAATGCTTGTAAGGAGAAGTGGCATCCTTTATGTTTCTAAATCCATGGCAAGCTAGATTAATTCACTCCATAAAGATCCATATTATTTTGTTGTGATGAAAATTAAATATCACTCAGGATAAAAGCAAATGATGCTGCCATTGTTAAATAAAGATTTGACAGAGAAAAATTGAGTCTTAATTGCTGGAGAAATTAGTCGGCGATCCCTGTGTTTTGTCAAGTTTTCAGAGATTCGTTTTTAAATGAACGCTTTCGGGTCCATTATTCGTGGCTGTCAAAAGGGACCGTATTAAACAGAAGCTACCGTTGGAATTTGAACGAATCAAAAAAGTTTTAAGGAAATGCGATTATAATTTTAGTTAATGTTTGGCAGTGAATCTACAGGGTGCTATGGAAATGAGTCGACAAATTTTATTTTATGCTTAGACCATCAAACTGAACAACTTTTACCATGTGAGCAAACTTGAAATTCAAAACATAAGTTCATACATTTGAGTCGAGTAGCCATTATAGTTTAGTCACGGACCTGAAAGAAATACGGACCGAATATTGCACTAAAAAGATGTGAAGCATGCAAGGTAATACAATCTCGTTTGTTCTACAAGGGACCTACACTCAGACAGATGCACTAGCTCTAGGCGCAGGTGATACAACCCGTCACCTTATGTAAGGCGTGACAGCACGCACACAAAAGAAATGGGTGCTTCACTCATGATTAGACGAGATTACGTCTGGTTCTTCTTTTAAGTCTGTGAGTTTAGTATGGAAATATACAGATGTGATTTCTGATTTACTCCCATAGAAAAATTAGTTCAATTTGATGGTCTGAACCACCACCGCCAATTTTTTGATTCATTTCAATTATACATAAATAAGAGAAATTCGCAAAAAAGAAATTCTACTTTTCATACAAAAGTTCGATCAGTGATTGCAGTTAGTGTGGAAAGTCCAACAACTTTTTTTGCATATTTCCTCAGGGAAAGTTGTTCAGTATCATACTAGGTATCATGGGTACCTGACCTGGGTTTGCCTTTTAGTACAGCAACTGTAAACAGGGTAAACCTAACAGGCTAACCTAACCTAACACCATAATATGTATTACTTATTAACAAATACAATAACTAAGTACGTAGGTATGGAGGTGCTACTTGGGAATGTTCCTCCGTTGAAAAGGGAAGATCTTCCACCAGACTTAGTGTGAAGCTTGTTGGTTGGTCTTAGTTGGACCTTGTATACAAGGTGTTACAAAAATGCAAATAAACATTTAATGGGGTGGTTTAGACCATCAAACTGAACAACTTTCTCTATGGCACCAATATCGAAATCACGAAAAAAAAATTATGTTCCATACTCTACAAATCGACTAGAGCTAAAACATGTAGGTATGGGATATCAGTTTTTTTTTTTCGCGATTTCGATGTTGGTCCCATAGAGAAAGTTGTTCAGTTTGACGGTCTGAACAACCCCCTTAAGAGTTTAAAAAAATTATTGTTACTTATGAAACACCCTGCAGGTATACAGGGTGTGTGACCGTCAAACTGAACAACTTTCTCTATGGGACCAACATCGAAATCGCGAAAAAAATAATTTCATATCCCATACATATTATAGCTCTAGTCGATTTGTAGAGTATATAACATAATTTTTTTTTTCGCGATTTCGATATTGGTCCCATAGTGAAAGTTGTTCAGTTTGATGGTCTACACTACCCCCTTAAAGGTTTATTTGTATTTTTGTAACACCTTGTATATCGAATCTCTGTGATTATTTCTCTTGCGCGATTTATGTCTCGGTTCACATTCGAGTGAACCTTATTTTTAGTAGGTACGAGTTACGTATTTACGGTGAACGTTGTCTTTGTATGGAGCATAGTTCCGACAGCGACGGTATCGCCATCTGTTAGCTTCTTTGCTATAACTTGTGGGTGTTAACATCTATGGCAAGTCCCCACATAGGTATTGTACACATCTTCTGAGTTCCTACCAAAAAAAAACTAAGTAATTACCTAACATTTTCTTTTCTATTAGCAAACGCATTTTATTAAGTACTCGTTTGTTTTTAGTACAAAAGAGATTTTTACAATTCAAACTACCTAATTGAGATTAGCAATGTTAATACGATGAAAACGAGAATTTAAAATTCCATTTTCAAACATTATTTTTATGACGAAAACACTCCTTCTCCAGCGAAATTTGTAATTCGAATCTACAGTTTCGAATGTCAAACGGATTTTTATTAAAAAGAGTTTTTAAAAACTCTCATTTTATTTTTAATCATGGATACCACAGAACATTATAAGAGAGGTTAGAAGTGCAAAGTAGGCGTGGAACGCGTGCCACACGGTTATGCAATGATTTGCATAACACCATAAAGGCTTCCGCACATTGCAGCGATATTATCGAGCGATTTTATCGAGCGATATTATCGACAGCGATATCGCGACACCTTACACACTGCAGCGATTCCGCGATTCCCGTCACGCATGCGCCCTTCACTGAATGTAGTAGAAAGAGATTGCGTCAGGTTGCGATAATATCGCGGCAGTGTGTGGGTTCGAACGCGTCCCCATACAAAATGTACTGAGAACAATTATCGCAAAATCGCAGCGATATTATCGCTCGATAATATCGCGGCAGTGTGTAGGATCGCGCGCGTCCCCATACAAAATGTACTGAGAACAATTATCGCAAAATCGCAGCGATAATATCGCGGCAGTGTGTAGGATCGCGCGCGTCCCCATACAAAATGTACTGAGAACAATTATCGCAAAATCGCAGCGATAATATCGCTCGATATTATCGCTGCAATGAGCGGAGGCCTTTAGGCGCGCGGCGTGGTGCGAGCGAGAGGGCATGAGTCGTTGTAGCAGCGAGCGTGAGCGGGAAGACAAGTGGCGACAGCCGTCTCCGAAGCAAAAGCACTACTTTGCATTTCTAACCACTCTTATAATGTTCTGTGATGGATACGAAATACGAATCCTCCTAACAAGCATGGAAATACGAAAATTTGTCATGGCCACTGACATATACTCTAGCGATAGACAGGCCCTGTCATAGAAGCAACATGTTCCACTTGAATGAGGTGGGCGCACCGCATTGATGTTCCCGAGTTCACTTCGTCACTATGGCAATGACAGATCGCAATGTGTCATTTTGTGTGACATGTTATTTGTTTGAAAGAGCTTGTCTATCGCTAGAGTATATGTCAGTGGTCATGGCAGTCGGTAATGCTCTGTTAGATTAATAGATTAATAAGTTAAATGGCTTTGTAAACTTTGTAAAATTTTTAGAATTTTGCGTTACGTAATTTGTGAACCACCCCTAAATACAGGGTGTTACATAATTAACCAAAAAAAATAAAATTCTTTATCGAAGCCAATTATTAAAAAATCCCAACTCTAGTGCGACATCTGAAACATAGACTATTTTTCCAGAAGGGTAATGTTTGTAAGTCATTTGTACATTTAAGTAAGAGACGAAAAGGATTTCTTTGTAGAAAACACGAATTTTAAGATGCTTAAATTATCTTACATGATGACAAATATGAATAATTTATTGAAATTATTCTTTATTCTTTATTTTTGTAACAATAATTTAACTGTTTAGTCAAACTATTATTTATAGTTTTTTTTTTTCAATGAATATGATTTATTATTCATGTTAGCTTTAGTCATAAAGATAACTTAGAGAATAATCATCTTTTAAATTGAGTCCTCGCAAGATAGGTAGTGACATCGCGGTGACCTTAAGACGTATCTGCTGCCGTTTAGTCTTTGAACTAGCGGTCGGCTTGTCAGTAGTGTTGCGCTTCAACGATGACTATTTTATTATTTTATTATCGATAAATAATTTTTCGGTAAATAATTATATTGCACTACGGTTGTCATACTTTGTCAATAGACTCTTTAGAAGGGACCCTTTAACACCCTTTTTTCTTTAGGGGTAATTTTGTAACACCCTGTATACAATGCCAGCTTCATGCTCATAAATAAGATAATTATCACGTTTTTCCAACTCATGTACGTCTACGTGTGGTGGTCAACCGCACCTATAGGGTGTGAGCATAGGCCTGAAATGAAAGGATCTGCATCTGCCTGTTCGTTATATCTATTAGGGTTGTCAGAAACGCCTAAATGTTAAAAAAATGAATGGACGGTAGAAAACATAAATGCTTTCCCTCAAAAAACCGTGGGTGTTCCTACAATTTCTTTATTCGTAGAGGTGTTCATATAAACTTAATAACAATGACCAACCCTATTTAACCCTTTAACCTAGATTTAGCCCCTGAAGGGACGAGATAGGGTTAAACAAGATTATTTACTAGACCGACGGTCATAGTGCAGAACGGATAAGTAAGCTAGTCCATTGTCCACTTACTTTATTTTAAAAACTGGCCAGGTGCGAGCCGGACTATTGGATAAAATTTAAAGGAACCAGTGGGACATTGGTAGGCTATGTAAAAAAAAGGTACCAAAATATTATTATTTATTTTATATTTTTTAAATATAAAACGTATTTTCTCCGGAACTTGGTTTTTATTATTAAGGGGCCATAGGTCCGGACGAATATTTTCTATGAGAAACGCGATTGCCGAGCGCTCCGAAAAGTGTGTGCGTGAGCCGTATTTTCGATTAAAAACAACTAACTAAAGTACTTTTTCTAAATTTTATTTATGATTGCACTAGTTAAACTAATGGTGAATATGTGAGTATAAATACCAACAATCGGAAACTATTTTAAGTTCTTCTAAACCGAGAAAAATGTTTAAATATGCATGAAAATACGTCATCTTTGTGACGATTTTCTATCGAGTGAAGTAATTCCAATCGTGTATTAAGTGATGATTGCACTAGATGAACTATCCAAAAATACTGAGGTATGACTTTAGTTTCGGTAAGTGGTATAAATCTAGTCGTAAAATGAAAAATAAAAGATGCCTCCGAGGTATTTTCACCTACTATTACGTCTTAACTAGTGTTTAACCGCGACTTCGTCCGCACAAATTATATACCAGATTTTAAGTCAGATCATAAGCTATCAAACAAAAAAAGTTTCATCAAAATCGTTTCAGTAGTTTTTGCGTGATGCGCGAACAAATATACAAACAAACAAACAAACAGACAGCCAAAATTTCTAAAAAAAGGCTGATTTCGAGTCAGGGATACCTAAAAACCATATCGTAATCTTTTTTTGTAAATATCTTCAATGTACAGACACACTTCAGTTACAGTTTTATAATAGTTTAGATTTGTTATTATACCGTAGAGTTTGCGCCTTTGGGTACGGAATCATAAAAATTCGCACATATCTACATTGTGTTAGGGTAGATAGTTGCATAACTTTAATGGCATAAGCATATGCTCACTACTATATTCCCCGGGGGGGTAGTCAGAGATATGCTGAAACCTCAGAACATCCACGTTTCACCAGTAGTACCGAAACACTGTCCAGTGTGATGGGGGTGAGCCCGTCGCCACTTATAATGGAAAGTGGGTACAATACATGCCTCGAAAGCATGCAGGTTTCCTCACGATGTTTTCCTTCACTGAAAAGCCAGTGGTGTTACAAATCGTACATAAATAACTTATCATAACTTTAATGAGTCCAATGTTTAATCTCCCCTCCGGACGGGAAGCGTCGAAGTTGCCGCTTTCCACCTCCGTCGAGGAGAAAAATAGTATACTAATCTGGGGCCGTAAATAAGAAAGCCTCAGGTCACCATGTTTGTTGAGAACATGAGATCTGAGACCTTTCTTACTTTCCTGCCCTCGGTGTATAATCTACTAGACATTATTGCACGGCTTTATTAGGGTTGGCAAGCTTCGATCAAAATAAAATGAATAAATTAATTTATTAAAAATTATTATTATTATTTTTTATAAATTTATTTTGATCTAAGTTGGCAAGTACCGTGCGGCGTGCGCATCTCAAGGCACAATCTGCAGTACATTTTGATAGATTGAAAATTTTATAACTTTATCCAGTTTTCTGCAGTCATCAATTATCTTGAATTTGAAAAATAAAAAGTGTAAAATTAATTATATTTTAGACTAGCTGTGCCCGCCATGCGTTGCAATGCCTTTCTTTTTCCCGACACGGTATTGGCCGATTTTTTTATTTTCAGTAAAGTTATCCGGCGTGTGCATTAGCAACCTAACAAAGTTTCATCGCAATGTGATCGATGGTTTAAGCGAACAGGACAAACATACAAAGATTCATTTTTAGGGTTCCGTACCCAAAGGGTGAAAACGGGACCCTATTACTAAGCCTACGTTGTCCGTCCGTCCGTCCTACCTATTTAGGGCTGTAACTTTTGAACCGTAATAGCTAGACCGTTGAAATTTTCACAGAATATCCGTTATTACGGCGGATTTGTCAAAAAATAATAAAAATGTCAAAAAGTTATTCGTTTTATCTACGTTTTTTCTTCTCGCTCTATAGTAAAAACGGTAATACATACAAGCATTAAACTTGGTGTGATTATAATGAAAACCCTCCAGTATAATAACAAATTATAAAAACTGGTCAAGTATCAGTCGGTTTCGCACTAAAAGTCCAGGAAAAATAAAAAATAAATCGTAAGCAAATAATATATATACAACTTCCTAATATGCTGACACTTTTTCAGGGGATGATCAGACCGTCAAACTGAGCAACTTACTCTATGGCACCAACTACTCCAGTAAAGTTACGGGTCGCTTGTATGGCGAATGTAAATAATTTATAATAGCCAGTTTTTTTCTTTCATATTTTAGATTATAATTCTAGTTAGCATTTAGATTGAAAATCCTCCTAAAATTTTTATTAAATAATTAAGCAAAGTAAAAAAAATCATGTAAAATTGGAAAAAAATAGTATATACAATTTTTTTATGCCATTTGTTAAATTCATTTGTATTCTTTTATATTACAAGTAAATCCAACGAAAAATCACCCCGGAACCTTCGTTTTTAAATATGTTGAAATTACGAAAAAATCAATTTTAGTACAAAATTTAAACAGTGTATGTAAACTCATAACCTAAAACAAACAATAAAAATGAAAAAAGAAAGAAATCTGACACTATAAATAAAAAATTTACATTTTAGTACTAAAAACTAAAAATACGAAATTTAGTGGGATTCGTTAATAAAGTATCTTAATATCATTTGTTTAAACGATCTAGCAAAAAAAATTGCTTATTATAAATTATTTCCTTTCGACCCGTATTTTTAATGGACTAAACATCAAAATCGCGAAAAAAAATCATCTGTCCCGTACTAAACTGAAAACCTACTCGAGCCAAATGTATGGGACAGCTGATATATTTTTCGCGATTTCGAAGTTGGTGCCATAGAGAAAGTTGTTCAGTTTGACGGTCTAATGATCCCCTTAAAAGGACCCTGTATATTGGGTAGTGGAACGGAACCCTCGGTGCTTGATCCCAACTCGCACTTGGCTGGTCGTATTTCATTACCAGTTATCGATGGTCTAGAAGACAAACGTGCTAAGTGCAAAATTTTGATATTTTACTTTTTAATGCCAAATGTATTAAATGAGCATGCTCTACAGTTTGCACTTACCCAAATGCCATAATTCCGTCTCTTTCGGTCTAATCAGTATGTGTACATTTATAGCAAGTGAAGTCAAGCTGAAGCCAAGAATATTAATGACTGTTATTGCCTACCTATATAAACAACAAATAATGCTAAAGTGATTTAGAACATTTGACTTTTTTGACAAACACGCTAAGTGCTTTTGTTACTTATGGCATTTGAAACTTTCGGTTCTCAATTTTACGAAATAATGATAGTTAATACTTACGGTTAATGTGTGATTCGCTTAATAATAAAGAAAATTTTAGTATTTAGTCTCTTTCTTAATAAAATAGCAGTAAATTCCTCTAAAATACAAAAGCTCATAATATACACAAAAGTGTTAAATGCACAATTAAACATATTGTTTGTGTACAAAAGTAGTAAGTGATGCCTTTTTTTATGATTTTGATATTTTTACAGTATCTTTTGAAAATTCACATTTTATATTTATGTTAAAATCAATAAAGATAAATACCCAAGCTAAGAATAGGCAGTATATACACGATTCCTATGCACAGTTTAAAGTTTTGGCATATTGAACTTTTGAAATAATAAAAACGCTTCTCCTGAAAAATGGCTAGATCTGCAATTAGCACGTTTGTCTTCTAGACCATCGTTATGTCGGCTAATTACTGAAAACATTTCGAAAATCATTCCTCAATTCCTAGTAAATATAAATTACACTGCATTTAATTGTTTATCGTAAAATGGGACAGCTCAAAGAGAGGTATTCAATAATGAATTATTAACTGGGGTTGGAACACAGAATAATTATTTTAATTCATATTAATGATGTAGGTATCATGCTGGATTATTTTCATATCAAACTTTTGTAACTGTTTAAGTTAAAAACTGTTTGGTTACCAGTTACGATTGAATTGCATAGCACGAATCAGTATTTCGTGGTATTACCATGGTATTACCTATTTAAACTTTTCTCCTGGGGGGGAGGGGATAGACGGGTTTGAATTTTTGTCAAAGTCAATATAATTAATTCAATACATAGGAGCTTGATTAAACGTCAAATCTTTTTTAAAGCTGCCACCGCGTCGGAAGGTGGTGTCGCTGTAGAGAAGATGCGGCCAGAAACTCTACAACATAACACGACTATTACTAATATTTATAAGTTCTTAAGCTACGGTTATGTATACAATAATACATAGTCTCTTTAATAAAATAATTGATACTATACAGTAAAGTAAATAGTGACCTTAGTCAGACCCAAGCATTTTGATCATTTAAATAATCATCCAGTTTATAATAATATGTCTGTTTGTCTGTCTGTCTGTCTGTTTGTTTCTGCAAGCATCACTTAAAAATTACCACCGATTTGGATGGGGTTTTCACCAAAGCATAGAACTTTATTTAAAAACTTTATTTCATAGCAATAAGTTCAGTCTATCAAACGTTATGAGTATTTAAAGTCAGTGGTCTGTCAGTACGAATTCGCGGGCGCCGCTCAGTGGGATCACATACGATGACGCACTGACGGAGCGGCAGACGTCAGTCCGTCATTTGTGAAGCAAGGAGTTGTAAGAAACCACGATGACGAATTGACGGAGCGGATGACTTCAGTCCGTCATTTGTGAAGCAAGGAGTTGTAAGAAACCACGATGACGAATTGACGGAGCGGATGACTTCAGTCCGTCATTTGTGAAGCAAGGAGTTGTAAGAAACCACGATGACGAATTGACGGAGCGGATGACGTCAGTCCGTCATTTGTGAAGCAAGGAGTTGTAAGAAACCACGATGACGAATTGACGGAGCGGATGACGTCAGTCCGTCATTTGTGAAGCAAGGAGTTGTAAGAAACCACGATGACGAATTGACGGAGCGGATGACGTCAGTCCGTCATTTGTGAAGCAAGGAGTTGTAAGAAACCACGATGACGAATTGACGGAGCGGATGACGTCAGTCCGTCATTTGTGAAGCAAGGAGTTGTAAGAAACCACGATGACGAATTGACGGAGCGGATGACGTCAGTCCGTCATTTGTGAAGCAAGGAGTTGTAAGAAACCACGATGACGAATTGACGGAGCGGATGACGTCAGTCCATCATTTGTGAAGCAAGGAGTTGTAAGAAACCACGATGACGAATTGACGGAGCGGATGATGTCAGTCCGTCATTTGTGAAGCATGGATAAGAAACCACGATGACACATTGACGGAGCGGCATACGTCAGTCCGTCATTTGTGAAGCAAGAAGTGGCACGAAACCACGATGATGCATTGACGGAGCGGATGACGTCATTCCGTCATTCGCTACTGTAGAATGCTCCTTTTCACTCAGGGTTAGTTGAGGTTGATGTATATAATAAAACACAGATATAGTCTTCACTAGTGAATGTGGCTAAGCGCACGTCCGCACGGCTCGGCGGTCGGTGAGTGAACTGAGTGAACACCGAGCGAATGCACGATATATATTGACCATAGACTGTACCTGCCGGTAGACGGCGTTACCGGCGCTTTCCACACTAACTACTCTTTATTGCTGTACACTACATCCCTTTCTTGTTTTAATTTAATTTATATTTTTACTCGAATCTACCACCGCTTCGGAAGGCATACCCATGGAGAAGAAGCGGCGCAAGAAACTCCACTTTGACTTATTTCTTAAACCATATTTACAATGCGTGTTCATGTTTATCAATGCTATTACATCAAACAAATTACTAATCATTTATTGAGACTAATTTGTTTACAGAAAATAGATATATCAAATATTGATCTGAAATTTCCGAACACCAAATTCAACGATACACAATATCCAAGGAATTTACAATCTCATCATCATTTACTCATTCACTTTAACATTTCAGTTATTTGTTACTTCTGTTCTACACTATCCCATCCTTGTCAAAAAAAAGTTTTTTTTTCTATTAATGTTCAGTAATTAAAGTATACCTTGTTTTATAATAATTCTAAGGTACTTTAATGTTAACATAATAATATCCAATGTTTAGTTGTTCATGAAATAAATAATTGCAGTTGAATAAATTCACAACTTCAAATAAATTCTTAAACACCACGATGTAGGTAGGTATATCCAAATTTAAATACAGAAAAAAATATTAAGTTCTCACCTTTCACTTGCCAACTAAGTACGTCAATGTGAGTATTGGTATATCATAACATAAGTTTAGTAAGAAACAGTACCATTCGTGAATGAGTAACCTTTTAAGTTATCCTAATCTTTATCACAATTTTTTCTAGGTTTATTGTTTTTAGATTAACCTTCAGAAATATTATTAGTAACCAATACGACTATTCATGGCTGTTCTCAGAAACATTGAATATTTTTATATTTTATTTGTATTATACCTGCATGAATGCTGATATAACTTTGACTAACAACAATTATTGGTCTATTTCATTGACAGCTATACCCGCTATGTTCAGTAGTTACCTTTAGCTATCTAGTAGACTAGACTAGTTCTATGAAATCAGCTTTTCAATTTAATGAATTCGTTTAAATAAGTAGGTTCTCTTTTACTCAACCCAATACAAATAAAATGTTGCTAAACATAATCGCAATTGAATGCTCTTTTCTTTGACCCATTTAATGTTTTTTTTTAATGTTGTTCTTTGACAGCGATCAAATCACTTGAAAGTTTCGCAATTGAATGCGCAGTCGCAATTGAATGCTCTTTGATCCAATTTAATGTTGTTCTTCGACAGCGATCAAATCACTTGAAAGTTTCGCAATTTAATGCGCAGTCGCAATTGAATGCCCTTTGACCCAATTTAATGCAGTTCTTTGACAGTGTCGCAATTACTTATCAGATTCGCAATTTAATGCGCATGCCTCATTTTCTTCTCCTCGTTCCCCGAGTTCCCCTCGGGGGACCTTGTCCCGCTCCTGTCGGGGCCTTCGGCCGAATGCCCCGTCCATAGTGAGGCCAGTTTTGACTAAAACCTATTCATCTATTTCCCCTTTGGTCTGTAAAAGATCTACCCCATTAGGTATGATATGCTTCGATTATTCCTGAAATTGGATTGAATTCTTAGTGGATGAAAGGAGGCTTGTCATTATGACACCATTTGGTACGTCGTTCCGTCCATAAACCCAAAATACAAAAGAAGTCTATTAGCATACTACAACAGTATGCCAGACTAGAAACCTGAGATTTTATTCCGCCATCTTTGTACTCATGAAGATTGTTGTAGTAAAGGGTCTGATGGTAGCTTACCCTATGAAGAAGTTATTTTGTCTAAAACATCTATTCAGTCACTAAAGCAGTACCGAAAAATAGTTTTATAAATCGGCATAACAATTACTGCCGTGCAACAATGATTAATTTATTATAGTTAATTACTTCTATACATACATTCCTTTTTACAAACAAATCATTATCTCATAATATCAACTTCCAGTAGAGAAAAACTATATTATAATGTTATTTAGTAGTTAAAATGTCTCTCGGTCATTGAATTACTTATTTGTAATCAGAATTCCTATGAAGCATTAAGTGACGAGATGAGATGAGACCATTTCAAAACTCTTAGCATAATATGCCGTTAAGCCCAAACTTAAGAACTAAAGCAAGTATTGTTGATCCGTCGCCTTGGCACTCGTCCTGTTAGAGGCTGGTTAACTTGTGACATCAGAACTGTAGAACTCAGATCTGAGAACAAATTTTCGAAGCATTATTATTGGTCGGCTATAATTCCTGAATCAGAATCAGACTTATGATAATATTGACTTATAAAATTACAAGTGTATATTTTTACAAGAAGGTGTGTTCTTTGAAATCACTTGTTGCTAACATAAAATGCAACCCGCAATTTAATGCATTTTGCAATTAAATGCACCCGATGCTCAGGACTTCAGAATCCTAGTACCTTATACGGTTGCTATTTAGAACTGTTAGTAGTTTTGTAAAGTATTGGCATTGGTAGATATCCTTGTTTAGTCAGTCAAATGATGACCAGAACAAAATCATACTTGTTTTAAAGAAAATAGTAGTCGTAAAGCAAATACAAAACTATCCACTCACATAATTAATTGACCGAATGTCCTCGCATCATAAATAACCCAATAAGCAGAGGAAGACGCATGTCGTTTTATTTGTGAATGTAAATTGTTATGATGCATATCTACATAATTCTCAAGAAACGATTTATAAGATAATTTCTTCTGCAATTGTTGGTAAATAAATGATTTTATCATTATTATATAGGTATGCCAACAAAACCATACTCGGACCAGATATTGCATGTTTGGACATCTCTAGTTACCTTCAGCGAGATCACGACCGTGAGCATTATGCTGTCCATTATAATATGTGCCCAACTTCCTTCGTCTTTATCGACGCAAACAAACCACACATATTTTAGTTCTACCTTCAAATATCCAAAGGGAACGCTCATGAAATATAAACAGATTCTACGTTATGTTTTCAGTATTTCATGATTTCTTCGGTTAACAAAACGTATTAAGAATAAGTATACAGAATTAAGCCAAATTTATAAACGATAAAAATATCAAGTACATAGGAATACTCCACACTGCAGACTGAGATAGACAGTACCATGTGATGTTCTTCCGTTTTTATTACTAGCTGGGTCCCCCATGCTCCGCTGACATACACAACCTTCCACATCCGTTTACACACCTCCAGGCATAGAATCATGAAGAGCAAACCCTTCCTAAGCTAGGACGGATTTAACAATTAAGCCTATGTAGGTCTTACTTATAGTCCTAGAGATATGCTGAGGTTAACACACAATATATGAAAGTAAGAGAAGTTGCCTTTTTGTGAATAATTGTCTGATTTAACATCCTTAAATTAAAACATCATATTCCTTGCTCAAATAGCCAAAGAGACTAATTAGTTTCAGCTGGGGCAATTGCATCCATATGATTGTGATTGTGACCGCAATATCAATGTTGCAAAGATAAGATCAACGTAAGGTCACTGAATTGAATTTCAAATTAATAAAGTATACGATACGACAAACAAGTTCCGGTAACAAATTATGTCTCGGTACTATTGACAGAACAGATAAGAAGTTCCCGTTATATTATTTAAGTATAATCTGAACCCTTACATAACTTTAATTTCCCTCGGTTCGAAGCATTTAACGAATCAGAGAATGTTATGGACTTGTGAAATTATAATAATTATCTCAAACTAACTCATTAACTAGTACCATCAAATAAGCTTCTAACGTGTTGTACCTATCTTGTTATAGTCTACACGCAGAATGTCCAGTAAGTAAAACGTTGTTCGTTTTCGGATTTCGTTTTCGAACGAACCGAATGTTCGTTATGCCGAATGTTCGTTACGCCGAATGTTCGTTGCCGAATGTTCGTTGCCGAATGTTCGTTGCCGAATGTTCGTTGCCGAATGTTCGTAGCCGAATGTTCGTTGCCGAATCTTCGTTACACCGAATGTTCGTTACGGGGAATGTGCAATGCATATAATGTTCGGTACGCAAAATACTTAATACGCAGAATGTTCAATTCTACGCCAACCGGGTATTATATCATAAACATCGTTGACTGTGTTAACTAAGACAAATGCTTGGCATAATATTATCTTGGTTAAGTAACTAATCCTGTTCGTTTCGAATCTAGACCCTATTCTTAATGCGTGTGATTTGGGTACCTATTAGGCCAGAATGACGGACTACAAGCATGCATCAGCATATTTATGCTCACGACTACACCCCCCGAGGGGGCAGCCAGACACTCCGAAACCCCAGGACATCCACTCCCCACCAGCACCGAAACACCGTCCAGCGCGACGGGGAGCGAGCCCGCCGCCACTATGCCACGGACTATGAATGAGGCCATTTTATATTTGCGGAATGCTTTGAATACCTAAATTATTTCTATTGTTCAAAGTAATAAGGAATGATTACGTGACCTTAAAGATTGATGTCCACAGCAGGCGTTCGTATGTTCATCCTAGGCGCCGTCACGTGTTGTCCCACACCTTCCTATTGTCTGGGTCTCCCCTCTTTCCTCCAGCATTCGACGGTCGACATGTGGGAAAAGAAATACAGTATGTAGATAATTCCAAATAAATTGATTTAAAAGCAGGACAGAAAACTGTTTTTACTTTTCTTTTGAAATACATTTGAAACACTGTGTAACTGTAGGCAACAACAAAACAACGCTAGCAGAAACCGTCTTCAATTTTGTTGCAAATAAATATCACGCTTAGCTTTCTTAACTGGATGAACAGTTAACATTTTGCATCCAATAAATTTACCGTCTTTGCAGCAATTTGCGTATTTTATTTTTACACTTCGTTTTCGAACGGTTCGCTTGAATTTTTTTAATTTTTCAACACTCAACAAACTGATAGTCACTTTACTCACGTGAATTTCGAATCCCGTCGTCGCCAATGTAGAATGCTCCTTTTCACTCAGGGTTAGTTGAGGTTGATGTATATAATAAAACACAGATATAGTCTTCACTAGTGAATGTGGCTAAGCGCACGTCCGCACGGCTCGGCGGTCGGTGAGTGAACTGAGTGAACACCGAGCGAATGCACGATATATATTGACCATAGACTGTACCTGCCGGTAGACGGCGTTACCGGCGCTTTCCACACTAACTACTCTTTATTGCTGTACACTACAGCTACGAATAGGAATAACTATAGAAGAGTAACTCTAAACAAAATCGAAATGTCATTTATTTGTGAAGCAAGGAGGTAAGAAACCGCACGTAGAAGCACACACTGTGACGGATTGACGCACCGTGTGTGCTTCTACGTGCGGTTTCATACAACTCCTTGCTTCACAGATGACGGACTGACGTCTGCCGCTCCGTCAATGCGTCATCGTGTGTGAAAGCGCTTAGTCTTAAATAAAATGTCGTCGTAGGCATAATGAATGAATCATATTAATTGTACCACAATTGAGTTTCATAAATTTAATTTCAGAAAACCGCTACCGCTTTAGTTATTCCTTTGACTACTGTAAAATTGAAAATTGTTTAATTTGTCAGAATGTTGTATATTTTCAGCTTTAAATTATATGTCTGCCAAAACACGAACAGATTGTTTATACCATAAAGGTATTATACCTTACAGGAATAGAGGAACTGACATGAGTTGTCAAATGAAACCGTTTTTGGATGTTTTCAGGAAACTATTCGCAGGCAAAAATTCGAATACTGTCTATAATTCTGAGTCTAACGTGAAATCGTGGATAAATTAATGAAGTAGTGTCAGTATATTTCACAAAATTATTTACGATTTCACTTTAGATTCGCAATTATTCACGGAAACCGAATTGTAAAAATTGATAAGAGACTAGAAAACGGTTCTAATGCCTCGCGTCACGTATCTCTTTCTATTATACAGTGGTGCCGCTAGGTACATCTCGCTCTCTCAGCTGTTAGTTCCTCTATACCTGGTATAATACCTTTATGGTTTATACGCCATCTGTTTATCGTAGAACATACATAATAAAACCGGTTAAATGCAAGTCGGGCTACTCGCGCACCGAGGGTTCCATACCACAACACCAAAAAACATAATATTAACTTGCAAAAGTTGCAAAAAAGTTTATTTTTTTCTCCGGGACTTTTAGCGCAAGACCAACTCACATTTTGCCGGTTTTTATTATTTGGTTGTTGGGTCACGTTGCAGGGTTTGCTTCGAACACTTGTCTCTCGCGTGGTGTTCGCGCGGTTCGCGTCTCAGCCTGCCACGAGGCTCCAAAATCCTTCTCAGTTGTTGTTCTTACTCAAAAACAATCCTCGAGATTGGATAGACACTCCCTCAAACTATTTGACACTGGCCAAATCTAACATGGAAACGCCATTAAATAAAAATAGAATAGAATATTTTGTTGTTATACTACAAGTTATACTGTAGAGTTTGCACTATACTATAATCGCTACATCTTTGACGATTGTATGTATTACCGTTTTTACAATATAGGGTCCTTCTTAATATGCTGACACTTATTTAATGAAAAAATCAAAATAATTAGTTACCATTAATTTTTTACATCCCTAAATAGGTAGGACGGACGGACAACGCATGCTTATGAATAAGGTCCCGTTTTCTCCCTTTGGGCACGGAACCCTAAAAACGAAAACAGACGAATTGATTCTCCTCCTTTCGTCAAAGTTCGCGAGCACAGCTACTCTCAAACGAATTAAACTAAACATAGAGCCAATTGTTTATGACCTCTAGAGGAGTCTAATTAAAAATAAACACGTAGAAAGATACAAGAGGAACGCTGTATAACGCGAAGTTGGGGTACCGCTTTATCAAGAGTGCCCTCCACTCCCCTCGAGACAGAGAGTAATAGTGCCTATTTTTTTTATTTCTGACCTCCTGGGCCGGACTCAGATACCTATAATTTAAAGGGCACGTAGATTTTTAGTTTACCAAGGAGTTTGCAGGTCCAACGAGTGACATCACTACGAAACACGACATTATTTTATTACAAATATCTGTAAACCTTTCATTTTTAAATTTCTGACATAGAAAATATTGTTGAGACAATTATCTCAAATTGGTTTTCGATTCAGCTCTCCCAAAAAAAATTTACGTTGATTGCGCTAATTTCAAAGATCCAAGTTCAATCCTAATCCAATTTCATTTCTAATCACATTGCAATCCAATTACTATTCAACTGTGCTGAATTCCGTATCGCGCGAAATATTACTTATTTAAAGCCCGACCAGAAAAATAAAAAACCTCGCCATGTTGCGGAAAATCAATGGAACTAATTTTTGTACTTGGAACACTGACATTAAAGGTTATATTCGATTGCAGCGCCCCCAATCCAGGTTTTTTATATTTCTGGTCAGGCTTTACTATGTGACACAGTCTTTAACGACCGATCCGTCAAAACGGTTCTAACGAATGTCAAATGAATAGTCAATAGTGCAATACCGAATTGTGTTAAAAGTTGTGGTTCGCACACGCTCCAATCATGGTTCAGTTGCGATTTATTTAGCGCTATCGCTCTCCTGACCGATTACGGCCACGGCGACTGCTTCAACTCCGTTGTTGGCGTTGATGAGCTCTCATGTGACTAACATAGCCAATCTTCTTAGAGAAGATCCTCGCACAATAACGACACGTGAGCACGTGTTCTCGGTATTGCGTTTTTATTGAAACAGTGGGGCACCATTTTAAGAACAACAAGGGGCCCCAAACTCCCTAATCCGGCCCTGTACCCATCCGTACAACAGCTTTATCTGTGCCCTAACACGTTTCTAACTTATTTTCCTATGAAAATAAATATAAATGCTTACGAGCTACGTTAGTGAGATAGACTATAAATGTTATTTTGTTACTTTCTCACTTTTCGCTTATTGCGTGTAATAGACAGTGACGGAGCATAATTGCATTGCCTTCAACGGGTCGTAGTTTAGGCTAACGGGCTTATTTATTTGTAACTGTTTATCATATTTAGGGCCTGTTTCACCACTTTTGGATAAGTTATTTTTGGCTTATCCGACAGCTCATTTGACATATTTTGTATGAAGAATATGTCAAACGACCTGTCGGATAAGCTAACAAGAACTTATTCGGAAGAGGTGAAACAGGCCCTTAATATACAGGGTGTAAAGGACAGCCCTCCGCAGACTGAAACGATGAACTCAGACCATCAAATTGAACAACGTTCACTATGGAGCCTACCTCAGGAAACGCGAAAAAAAATCAGCTGTCCCATACATTTGGGTCGGGTAGGTACGGCAGTTTTGTATAGGACAGCAGATTTTTTTTCGCTTTTGATGAGGTAGGCTCCATAGTTTTGACGACCCGGTTGGTGTAATGGTTACCACCCCGGACTGCCAAACCAGGGTCCTGGGTTCGAATCCCGGTTCGGTCATGGATGTTATTGTTCGTGCCGTTGTTGTATGGTTTCCATAATAAAAGCCTTTAGTGCTTAGTTTGGGATCATTACAATGTATGTGCCTGTGAGCGTTATTTATTTATACATCAGTAGTGCGGAAAATAATATTAAAGTGTATAGTGAAAGTTGTTCAGTTTGATGGTCTGAGTTCATCGTTTCAGTTTGCGGAGGGCTGTCCCTTACACCGTGTATTGCTTTCTTGGGTACTTACATAGGTTCAGACTTATACCTACATAAGCTCACGACCATTCTTCCTTGTTGGTGTGGTCAGAAACGCGACTTCTGTAATTTAAAGGTAATTTAATTCTCAAATACACATTTAAATCATAACTTCTAAACTACAAAAAATCGTGGAACATTCATGGGGAATTTTCGGATGCACATTGGTGTGAGGAATTTAAAAAAATATTTTGCACTTGTTATTATGACATACGCATCGGAATTTCATATTTATATTCATTTAGTGCATAGCCACATGGCTGTCTTAGATCTACAAGGTGTTACAAAAATACAAATAAACATTTAAGGGGGTGGTTTAGACCATCAAACTGAACAACTTTCACTATGGGACCAATAGAAATCGCGAAAAAAAAAATTATGTGTACTAAGGTCTAAGCTAAAAATATACTCGAGCTAAATGTATGGGATAGATAGCTGATTTTTTTTTGCTATTTCGATGTTGGTCCCATAGTGAAAGTTGTTCAGTTTGATGGTCTAAACAACCCCCTTAAAAGTTTTGATTATAATATATTTTTATACAGGGTGAAATTGATATCATTAGCATTCTTTTAAACTAAGAGTCTACCCATCAAACTGAACAGCTATTAGGTACTATGGGAGCAAACCGAAAAATCTACTGTTCTATTTATACTAAACTGCAATGCCTATACTCAACTCAAATGTACCTATACAACAGTAGATTATTTTCCCAGATTTTCGACTCAGTACAATCGACACATCTTTCATGGGGCACTGTATACGCTATTATTAAGATACCAGAAGATATTATCTAAACTTGCCAAAAGTATACGTCCCATACTAAGAAAGTCCTTGTAAAAAAGGCTACTATAAACTCGATTACTATATGAACGACCAAAATGTCTGGTCATCTTGATAATGTTACGCTATGTAATTTAATATTGTATTTGTAAGTGCACTTTGTAATCGAATCTAATCTAAACTATTATAAAACTGTAACTGAAGTGTGTCTGTACATTGAAGATATTTACAAAAAAAAGATTACGATATGGTTTTTAGGTATCCCTGACTCGAAATCAACCTTTTTTAGAAATTTTGTCTGTCTGTTTGTCTATTTGTTTGTGTGTCTGATTGTTTGTTTGTTTGTTCGCGCATCACGCAAAAACTACTGAACCGATTTTGATGAAACTTTTTTTGTTTGATAGCTTATGATCTGACTTAAAATCTGGTATATAATTTGTGCGGACGAAGTCGCGGGAAAACACTAGTATTATATATTTTTTAAAGATGTGTGTTGTAGAGTTTCCGGCCGCATCTTCTCTACAACGGAACACCTTCCGACGCGGTGGTGGAATCAAAAATGACGTCAGAAGGCTATCCATGTGATATTATTTTGAATAAAACATTCTGAGTCTGAGTTTTAGTGAAAGTACGTTATAAAAGATTGTTTTTTTTTTCAACTAACAGGTTTAGTAAGTAATAGGTACTTACTAAATATTTTAGTTTTATTTTAAATAGTTTTTTAGGTAGCTACCTTACTCAACAGAGATATGTTTTAAAACATTATTTCAGACTAAAAACATGCTAACAATATACTGAGTACCAAATTTTAACCCGCAAATTCTCTCTCGAGAAATTCAGTTTAAACCCCTTTGGTCGGCAGACGGTTTGGGTTCAAGCCAAAAATTGACTTCTGAAATCTTTTCGGTTAAAAATTGCAAAAAGAATCGTCGAATCTCTTTTCGTTTACCATGGGATCTATTTTGGTCTTTTAGTTCCATCCAATCAAAGGTCAGAATTTTAACCGTTTTGGTCCAGTGGCAAGTAACCTTGCCAGCCGTGCAGGAGGCGATAGTTCGATCCCCGTCCAGGCCGACTCGTACCAATGAGTTTTTCGGAATTCATGTACGATTTGTAAGGCTGTTCGGTGAAAGAAAACATCGTGAGGAAACCTGCATGCTTCAATTTCGAGGCATGTAATATATCCACTGTCCAATATAAGTGACAACACGGGCTCACCCCCCGTCACACTGGACAGAGTTTCGGTACTACTGGTGAAACGTGGATGTTCTGAGGTTTCAGAATATCTCTGACTACCCCCTCGGGGAATATAGTCGTAAGCATATGCACATGCTTATGCTGTTGATTGCAAATCCATCTGCGTGCGCCAATCCATCTACGTGCGGTTTCATACAACTCCTTGTTTCACAAATGACGCGGACTGACGTCTGCCGCTCCGTCAATGCGTCATCGTGTGTGAACGCACTTACTAACGTAACGAAACGAAAGAACGCGCATCTCAAAAATCCTTTAAATTACCTTTTTAGAATTTCTAATTCAAAAATTATATCGTCAAAAGCAATCTTTTCAACAGGTTTCATTATTAACGTAAAATAGTATTAAAATTAACTAGAATCGCGTGAACCGTGGTCTCTTTATTAAAACGTGCAAGATAATAAAGAGTACAGATTTCATATTGTCGTAGCTATGTTGGAATTAATGTGACGCATCGCTTGGCACGACCGTGTGGACTAAAGAGTGAGAGGGTAGCGAGTTAATAAATTAAAAAAAACAATAATTATTTCAGATATGAAATCTACATTTTTGTTAATCCATCCACCACAGCCTACATACCATCTATATTCCACTGCAGGGCACAGGCCTACCCTCAGGGAGGGTGTATGGGCGTTAGTCCACCACGCGTGCCCAATGCGGATTGGTAGACTTCACATCCATCCATCACAGCTCTTGATCAGTCCGTCTTCGGACATAGGCCTCCTCCATATTTCTCCATGACGCTCGCTATTCCATATTTCTCCATGTTCCTCGCCCTCTGCATCCAGTTGGGACCCGCGTGTCTCCTAATGTCATTAACCCATCTTTCTGGTGGGCGGCCTACCACGCGTGGTTTCTCTGGGCCTCCACTCCAGTGTTCTTCTGGTCCAACGCTCAGTATCCATACGTGCAACGTGACCAGCCCATCTCCACTTCCCATACGCATCGGAATTTCTTCTTCAATGTATGCAGGTTTTTTCACGATGTTTTCCTTCACCGTTTGAGAGCAGTCGGTATTACATAAGTTAGAAAAACTCATAGGTACATGGCATGTGGTCCGTGCAGATTCGAACCCGGACCTCAAGAATGAGTTTCCATAGCTATCCGCAACGCGCCACCGACGCGTTTGTTAGTATCAAACTTAAATAACTATCTTAGTAAAAACACGTAAGTATAGAATGATCCAGGGATTATGGCCTCTGTCATAGTAAATGGTGGGGGTGGTTGGGTATCTACCTCCTAGCCTTAGATCTCCTAGCGGTCCACCCCGGGCAACGTCATCACAAGCTACCAAGTTTGTGGTGGTGGCTGAACTTTGACTATTTATTATAAGGACTAGCCTTGCGGTAGCATTTCCCCTCTGCCACGGTATAAGATCAATTGATCATGTGCATTTACATTAAATTGTATACCTTATCACTAAACGAGACAGCCTATAATTGCGAAACAATAATTTCAAACTTTTGGGGTTCACACGAGACTACTTTTCATGATTTTTAACATTCAAAATTAGAATCTAAAGTTATGAGGAATAAGTTCCATAATTGCGGATTGCATGTTACCTACCTCGCCCCCCGCAAAAAGTGGCAGAAATGTTTGTTAGTAGAATTACACGCGTTACCAGTCCTCATATAAGTAGTCAAAGCGGCTGGACGATCCCCCACTGCGGTGTGGTAGGCTCCGCAAGGAGCCGCCTAGCTCGCGACCACCCTCCTGCCGGAGTCTGGCGCCAAGCAGCTTGCTACGTTCCGTCGGTGTGCAGGAGTGCCAGTGCACTTCTGGGTAAGCTCGCTACATCTTTGACCCCATCTTTGTCCTGAGGACTAGATTGAGGTCAAGAGCAAACACATCTATATTAAAAAAAAATTAAAAAAAAATGTTTTGACTCTCTTATTTAACTTAAACCTCTGCTTTAACAAGGGATCGTCCGAACAAACAGAGATTTTCGCATATGAAACATTGATCCAGCGGCCAGAGGTTAATTTTTGAATACCTTTATTAAAGTACACAATGGCAAAGGTTGAATCCCGACGGAGGTCTTTTAATCATTGCCTCGATTCGTCGTGAATGAAAAAAAAATTACAATATTATGTATAGGCAGGGTTATGTTTCTTGTTCGTATCTGTTTGTCACTATAAAGTATGGGTCATGAGTCCTAATTGACCTCTAATGCCGGATTCGACCAAACTTTGATTTACAGAAGAATAACTATACAAGGAACGATATTACTCTTAGCGTTTGTTCCTAAATAACTTCATTCATACTAAAAGAACGAATGTATAATCCACCTAAAGAAAGAGGTCGTTGTATTCCGTTCTTTTTGCCATGTATCTATACAGTTTAAATTTGTTAGGTTTTTTTTTATTAAATTTTTTTTAGTTACGTGACATTGACATTTCCTTATTCTCTTAGATTAGTAATCATAGATTAGGGTTGGTAAACCGCAAATTCAGTTTACTCTTTACTTTTGACGACCCGGTTGGTGTAATGGTTACCACGCCGGACTGCCAAACCAGGGTCCTGGGTTCGAATCCCGGTTCGGTCATGGATGTTATAAGTTCGTGCCCTTGTTGTATGGTTTCCATTATAAAAGCCTTTAGTGCTTAGTTTGGGATCATTACAATGTATGTGCCTGTGAGCGTTATTTATTTATTTACTCTAGAGTAACCGGCGACTTAATCTAAGAATAAAATTTACTCGCGTTTGGTAGAATGATTATGTAGGTAAACTTTCAAAATTTCGGACTACTTCAGAATAGTTACGGGTCGCTTGTATGGCGAATGTAAATCATTTATAATAACCGGTTTTTTTCTTTTATATTTTAGATTATAATTCTAGTTTTCATTTAGATTGAAAATCCCTCTAAAATTTTCTTAAATAATTAAACAAAGTAAAAAAAACATGTATAAGTAATTGAGAAAAAATTGTATAATATACAATTTTTTTATGCCATTTGTTTAATAAATTTGTATTCTTTTATATTCGAAGTAAATCCAACGAAAAATCACCACGGAACCTTTGTTTTTGTCTTAGATCTATAATAGATTACACACCGAGGGCAGGAAAGTAAGAAAGGTCTCAGATCTCATGTAACAAACATGTGATCTGATGCTTTCTTATTTACTGCCAGAGGTTAGTATACTATTTTTCTCCACGACGTAGGTGGAAAGCGGCAGCTTCGTTTAGCGCAGCGGGATGAAAATTGATGCTTTCCGTCCGGAAGGGAGAAAAATACATTATTTATAGCCCTTTAGACATGTCACACAGAATTTCTTCTTCAGCGTATGCAGGTTTCCTCACGATGTTTTCCTTCACCGTTTAAGAGCTGTCGGTATTACGTACATAAGTTAGAAAAATGCATTAGTACATGGCATGTGGTCCGTGCGGATTCGAACCCGGACCTCAAGATTGAGTTTCCGTAGCTCTCCGCAACGCGCCACTGACGCCCTTTTAGAGTATAAAGTTGCTAAAAGAGGCTGCCAATAGAGCGCAGGATCAAAATGTTTACCTTTATGAATCAGTACCTTTGTCCCGGGGGTCCGGCTGATATTAGGGATAGCTATCCCGACTCATTGACTATCCCGCTCCCTGCACCGGGAGCTGAAGTAAGAATTATTTTTATGACAAACATTTTCGTTGCAAAAAATCCTGAGTATCAAGACTGCAGTAAAGTTTTTACCTGGGTTCACGGACCTGAAAAAAAGACGGACGTTATCTCTTCTAATCACAAGTGAAACACCCATTTATATTTGTGTGCGTCCTGACGCACTGACACGCGGTACAAAATGTTGGCGGGTTGTAGGACCTACGCCTAGAACTGGTGCATCTGTGTTAGTGTAGGTCACTTGTAGAACAAACGAAAATTAGGACCTTGCACGCTTCACATCTTTTAAGTGTCACACTACGTCCGTCTTTTTTTCAGGTCCGTGCCTGGGTTGAATTGTGTATGTTTATGAGTAGAATACATGCTGAAGTTATCCGCAGTGATATATACATAGTTATACCATAGCGTAAATACAATAAAGTGGGTGGGTGCGCTTAGTGGCCGCGGCGGGTCTATGCTCGCGCGGAGTGCAGGGGGGCTCGCGCGGTGTGCGGAGGAGGGGTGAGTCACTGGCCGCATCGGTACAGCGCGCAGGAGATGAGGTACTGGGACCGCTCCCCCGCCACCCGCAACCCCCGCACGATAGGCCTGTCGCGACCCGAGAGCGCCCTCACTATTATGATATTCACTTTGGTTATACTGTGCTTATACTCAGAGAGGTAATTCCACTAGAATTCCAATAGAATTACAGTTAAAAAAACCGTCAACATAATAAGTGCGTTCACACACGATGACGCACTGACGGAGCGGCAGATGTCAGTCCATAGAACCACACACGGTGCGTCAATGCGGCTCCGTGTGTGCTTCTACGTGCGGTTTCATACAACTCGTTGCTTCACAAATGACGGACTGACGTCTGCCGCTTCGTCAATGCGTCATCGTGTGTGAACACACTTCCCAGTACAGTAGTGAATGTTTTATGCATGCTTGCACCAGTTTTTCCGTTGCGACGATGGTAAGATAATAAAAATTTTCTAATTTATGTCATCCAAAGTGACAACCCACAAGTTTATCACACTGCACATCTTTTCCAGCGCTAACAAAGTAAAACTAAACAGAGCCGATCTAACTACTTAAAGAAACCAATTTACATGCAAATTAGTCACGAATATGCAAAAAAACCGGCCAGGAATCTGACGGACATGCCCATGATAGGGTTCCGAAGCTATTTTAGGTAATATAATAATAACAATACATATAACTATCTGGCTCTGCCCTTGTCCTATGTGAAAGTAAACTTTTGTAAGACTTTGTCTACCGACACCTCACTCAATGGGGATTACCCGCCCGTGGTCCACCTCGATGGACCAGCCAGATGGACCACGTGAGAGAACCGGTTAATGTACCTACCATACCCTAGGTCACATCATTATAGGATTGTACCCTACCCCCAGGGGTATGGCCAGGAGTATGGTGGGTGCGCACAGGGTGGGGTACATAAATAAAGATTCGACCCCCTTTTCGCTGTACGAGAGTCTAAAAAGTGTTATTTTTCTTCATTCCTGTTTTTGCAGCTATTATTATTATTATCTATCTGCAAACATTTGAGAGTGATTGAGATGGGGCATAGATAGACGGATTTGGATGAAACTTTAAAGGTTCCTAGTTCGACTACGAAGCCTTAATATTATGTTTGTCTACGGATACGGAACCATTCTTCTTTTCGTGTCAGTCATTTATAATATTATCGCATGTTATCCACTAATGATGTAGTGTGAAGATTAAAATCAAGCAATCATCATAGCTAGGCTGTAACTCGGCTTTCCTTACACCCCTACGGAACCCCAAAAAGCTTGTAATAAAATGAACAACATTTTTCACAGCTATCTCCCGGGCTACAAAGGGAGCCTGGCATGATTCGTTCGCATTTATATGAGGTATAAAAGAAAAGGTGCGTTGACAGAATCTACAAATTGGCCAGAACGTAGAGGTGGGCACATACGAGCGAACTGTATTAGTAATGGATGATTATAATGAAGCGTTTTCATTGTGTATTTTATACTAGACGACCTCGGCGAACTTCGTACCGCCACGATGACGCATTGACGGAGCGGCAGACGTCAGTAAGTCATTTGTGCAGCAAGGATTTGTAAGAAACCGCACGTAGAAGCACACACTGTGACGGATCGACGCACCGTGTGTGCTTCTACGGACTGACGCTCCGTCAATGCGTCATCGTGTGTGAACGCACTTAAAAAATAGAATGTTCTCGACACACACTTGGCCGTTTTAAAAAACGGCCAAAGCCTATGTTAATCACGGATAATGTAGCATTCTAATGGTGAAAGAATTTGTTCAGATCGGTCCAGTAGTTTCGGAGCCTATTCAATACAAACAACAAACAAAAAATCAAGTCTTTCCTCTTTAATATTATTATTTTTGTATCTCTGGAAGGTATTTCACGGGCCGTAGCCCGGACCTTTGGAAGGCTTGCGTGGGGACAGTTCCAACACGTAGAGGCCCCTTTGAGACACTTTTATCTAAATGCGAGGGGATGCACCAAGCGTGGTCTATATCTGAATACATTATGTAAATCCACCAGAAGACGAACCACGTTCGGTACAGAGACTATTGCAGAAAGGACAGAAAATTACTCGGGTTATGGGGGAACTGGGTGGGCCAGGAAATCTGATTATTAATTATACAATTATAATTATTGATATATATTTTTTTTTTAACTTAGTCATAATTTGATTGATTGTATTGATTCGGTTCATTAAAGCCTGACCAGAAATATAAAAAACCTGGTTTGGGGGCGCTGCAATCGACTATAACCTTTAATGACAGAGTTCCAAGTAGGTACAAAAATTAGTTCCAATGATTTTCCGCAGCATGACGAGGTTTTCTATTTTCCTGGTCGGGCTTTAATTATATTGCGTTAGGGCGAAATTCATTAATTTATAAATAGCATGATGGTTACAAAGTGAAAGACGTTTTCATACTATGGATTGATTAACTTTAAGCAGTCGATATTCATTTTGTTCAAGAAACTAAAATTTAAGGGTTTATTGTCTACAAATTCTGATAGCTCCACGCATGTCAAGCAGTGGAGACATCAGTACTTGAAAATCCTACTGGTCCCACTAGTAGTGATAATACTGATGATATTGTTGTGAATGTAGAATAAGTTATATAAAAAAAAATTAAAAAAAAATACAGGGTGTAAGTGAGAGCGAGAGCCTTGCAAATACTGAAACGGTGAACTCAGACCATCGAACTGATCAAGTTTCACTATGTAGCCTACCTCAGGAAACGCGAAAAAAAATCAGCTGTCCCATACAAAATTGCTGTACCTACTCGACTCAAATGTATGGGACAGCTGATTTTTTTCGCGTTTCCCGAGGAAAGCCCATACACGGACCTGAAAGAAATACGGACCGAGTATTGCAATAAAAAGATGTGAAGCATGCAAGGTAATACAATCTCGTTTGTTCTACAAGGGACCTACACTCACACAGATGCACTAGCTCTAGGCGCAGGTCCTACAACCCGTCACCTTATGTACCGCGTGACAGCACGCACATAAAAGAAATGGGTGCTTCACTCATGATTAGATGACATTACGTCTGGTTCTTCTTTTAAGTCTGTGAGCCCATAGTGAAAGTTGTTCAGTTTGATGGTCTGAGTTCACCGTTTCAGTATTTGCTAGGCTGTCACTTACACCCTTTATTATCACTACTAGTAGGACCAGTAGCATTTTCAAGTACAAGTGATGTATCACTGCTTGCCATGCGTGGAGCTATCAGGACTTGTGAATACTTGGACGTGTCCTCTGACACTCTCGGCCGTTTTCTCGTGTAGAAAAGAATCCGTACATGTGTGCCCATCTTTACCGGGGCAGGCCACACGGGACCCGGGACATGAGTACATGAAAATTTGATGATTCCCTCCGTAATAATAGTACCTGTGTTAAACTGCGACACTTCACGTTGTGAATGTTACGTTTTATGCACGGTCGGGTAAATGCTGAGTTCACTTTTGTAACCGACCTATTTTTAACCGATGCAGGTTAAAGAAGAGTTGTGTTTATTTAGTACTTACATGGGATTGAGAGAGACCCATGTTTCGCCCATGTTGTCTCTTTATGTGATAAGACCTCTATTTGTAACATTACCTTGACCTGCAGGATGATGCAGATATATAGAAAGGGAGTGCAGGGCGCCTGCGGTCAGGGCCAATATGATAATCCACAGATTCAGGCATTGCTCAGCTTAAGTCAAAATAACACTGTTTAGAGCGTACTGCACATCTCTGTACACCTGTAGTCTGTGGACTGCATATCGCCAGGGAAGATCTCTAAGGGCCCTGCGCACCCAATATAATCCGGATGCTGCTGGGGCTGCCGCATGGCATGTTCGCGGACGCTCACGTCGATGGGTTTCCCACCAGTGACATGCATTTTTGTTTACTTTTTAGACTAAATGTTTCGTCCTCGGACCCCTCTCTGGTCAACGCCATCTATCACCGTTATGATGAACTACGTTTGAGTAGCTGTCAGGAAACTCCTCATTGTGGTGTCAGTCTAGGCTGGTCAATGCGTTTTATTAACGAAAAAGTCATGTACCGCACGCAGCTAAAGTCATCGCAGCCCTAGACTCCGTTTCGCATTTGCTGACGTCTTGTCAATTTCTGATTGTTGTAGGCAGTGTCCGGGGTGAGGTCTAGGGACACAAAAGATCCCATTGGGTCGAAGTATTGCTGGATTACCAGTAGGCCTCGCATGCCACCCCGAGAAAATGATAAAAATCGAGATGTGCCTCTATCCTTATTATTTTACGTATGACAGAAACTGCGCGCATGACGTTTTTCTCGTTTAAACGCTTTGTCGTGGGTGGCATGCTAGCTGTGCCAGCTCCCATAATAAGATAAGATAGGATTCCGTAGTAATTTGCATAATGATTGTAGCTCTGTCTACTTTGTTCATGTAGGTAAATAAAACTGCAATATCAGCTGTTTCCATAGACATATTACTCTAGCGATAGACCAGCTCGTTCAAACAAATAACATGTCACACAAAAAAACACAAAATGACACATTGTGGTCTGTCATTGCCATAGTGACGAAGTGAACTCGGGAACATCAATCAGGTGCGGACACCTCATTCAAGTGGAACATGATGCTTCTATGCAAGGGCAAGTCTATCGCTAGAGGTTAAGTCAATGGCTGTTTCATACAAATCTGCAGGATCGAACCAATGCCTCCTGTATGAAAACGCGTTACAGCGTAACCCGGCTTCACTCCCCAATTTTCATTATTCTATAATGTGTCATTTGTTACGCTGTTGATTATAGGTACCAAAAAAAAGTAAAAAAAATACAGCCTGCCCAGTTAAAATAAAAATAAAATATTTCATATTTGAAATACTTTCTTTCCAGCTTTTGCAACTTACTGCGTTATTCATTCAAATATTTGCATATTGATGCATAATTTGCTTTCAGCTCAAGCTGAAAAGTCAGAGAGAAAATAAATACAAATAGTGCCATGTTTAAAATTCCTTTTTATTTCAGTACGGATCTCATGCCTTGATATCAACTCTAGACTTAAAGCCTAGAACGATGGTTAAATCGTTCTAGCTTACAGCACATGAATAAATATCCAAACAGAACGAAGGCTTCATAACTTGACAAGCACTCGCACATAGCATGTGCGTAGCCGAGGTATGTGTGAAGCTTTCCTTCTGTAGGAATGATCCAGGCCTGCACATATTAACAGCTTATTGTAGGTAGTCTAAACCAGCGATTCTCAACCTTTTTAGTGTTCCAATACAAGCGAATTAGATTCGGCGATTGCAAATTTCTAACACAGCGGCGTGTGCTGCGATCTTAGACAATTAATTAATCATAGCCTCGCGTTAGCATTTCCTCTCTGCCAACGTACAAGATCAAGAAATCTTATGCATTTACGAGTTAGTACATAAAATTGTATACCTTATCAAGTTATTACTAACGAGAATTTAATTCAGGAATTTGGAACTGTGGTGTTCACACGACACTGTTTTTCATGAATATCACATGATTTTTTAACATTCAAAATTATAATCTATAGTAATGGAATAAAGTCAAAATTTGCGGATTTCATGCTTCATCGCCCCCCGCCCCGCAAAAAGTGGCAGAAAAGTTTGTCAGCAGAATTACACACATAACTTGACCATACCTATAATAAATAGTCTTAAGGGGGTTGCAGAGACGTTCACAGGCAACTAGATGGCGCTCGGGAGCATCATTCCTGATTTTATCACATTTTATTTTATATCTTCGTAATTATGTTATAAATTGCAAATGTTATTTGAGATGCGTAATCTAGATTTTCTTAACTATTTTTCCATATATAAAATATTACTTTTGTTAATACCGTCTACGAATGTTATACGTCAAAGTTTTGTATGAAATTGATTAAAATTATAATGTATATCAAATTCGTATGAACAATAAAATTACTATAACTTGTAGCTAGATCAGTAAAACATAAACACAAGTGCCCGCATAATTGAAAATTTTGATTGAAATCATCACAATTACGAGATATAAAATAAAATGTGATAAAATCAGGAATAATGCTCCCGAGCGCCATCTAGTGTAGTGTCTTGCCCTCTGCAACCCCCTTAAGGCTGCGATCGAGTTGACAGTTCCCATCTCCTACTTCGCACATAGCCAATGAGGATCTTATTTTTTGGATAAATTGCGAAATGACATATTGCGCCGCCTCCATGGGAAATGAGCAAGTGACTTATAATTGCGATCCCTTACTCCTAGACGCATAGATTTAAAACCTTTCGCTTACGCTGAAAGATGAAGCGATCGAAATCGAAGATCAGAATCGAAAGCGATAGCCAGTTGTGAAACCTTATGTAAACAAAAAAGACGTAAGAATTATTTTTTGTTTCGGTCACGTCGCCTGTTTTTGTGTTTGGCAACAAATCGTCTTTTAGTATGCAAAAGTCATCTATTGCTGTTCCATGTGCGACCACGATATGGCTTAAATCTAGAGTGTAATATGCATAGACGTGACTCAAGTTTGAGACACAATGGCCTAAAGTAAACTGTATCCAAAATTATTAGATTTCGACTCACTGTCGGCACTTTGAGCCTCTGGGAAATGGTATTGAATTTAGTTGCATCTACTGAACTAGGAAACTATTTGCAAATGCAAATCTAAGCGCTGTGTAGTTCGCATGGACCACTCAATATCCTGCTGTGGGTGCCGTATCAAACGACTAAAGGATATGGTTTTTGTGGGTGGATTGTTAGCCACTATTATACACATGGATCTAAATCATAAAGGATACCACTCCTCCTTACAAGCATTGAAACAAGAAAATTGGCAATGGAGTCGTCGATATTTCCAATTTTAGGTGTGTCGCTTTCTATCCAATGACGTAGTTACAAAAATGATAGGAGAGGAGCTACAATTTTGTACGTTGGATTAGAAAGGGACAAAGTTAACGTAACAAAAAACAACGACGCGACGGAAAAGAACGATCATTACCGACCACCAAGGAGTATTATCATGTTTCACGTCTTGTTAGGCAGTCTGCACTCCACTATAGAGGATTTCAAACTTCTTGATTACACATTACATTATCGTTGGCTGTTGGCTAACCTAGCCTAACCTAACCAATTAAAGTCAATGCAATTTTTCTATGCTTGTATGTTGTCAGATTTTCGTTAAAATGTAAAGTTACAGTGCCTCAAAGATTTCCATACAAATCTTAATTAATCCTAGCACACGGACCTGAAAGAAATACGGACCGAGTATTGCACTAAAAAGATGTGAAGCATGCAAGGTAATACAATCTCGTTTGTTCTACAAGGGACCTACACTCACACAGATGCACTAGCTCTAGGCGCAGGTCCGACAACCCGTCACCTTATGTACCGCGTGACAGCACGCACACAAAAGAAATGGGTGCTTCACTCATGATTAGACGAGATTACGTCTGGTTCTTCTTTTTAGTCTGTGTCCTAGCATTGAAACTGCATATTTTAATGAAAATTGGACAACATACAAGCATAGAGATTATTTCTAGACGAAGTCTGGTGATGTTTTACTAACAAAATAAAGTCAGTAAAATTTTTCAAAGACAGTCTAAAAGAGAATCTCTATGCTTTTATGAAGTCAGATTTTTGAGCAATATACAGTTTTTATGCTAGGATTAATTTAAGTTTGTATGGAAATCTTTGAGGCACTGCAACTTTTGTAGTGTGTGTCTAGCCCCCCACACACACTTAGTCTTAAGGTAGATATAAGCTATTGTTGACTCGATACAGAGCGCATTATACTATACATCCAGTCGCGAGAGATTCTCTTTTATTCATCATCCCCAAACACATACATTGCACTTTAAAACTATACATTTTAGCGAAAATCTGACTTCAAACAAGCATAGAGATTAGTTTCTAGATTGTTTCTGATAAATGTCATTAGCTTTAATTGCTTATTATTGAAAATCTGACCAGACTTCGTTTCGAATGTAGCGCGCTAGCGGGATGTATAACAATACCCACAACAAAACAATTTATTGTCTCAGGGATCTAAACAGATCTCAAAACGCATACCAAATGTATTGTAACGTGTAGGTATAATAAATCTTACGTAGGTACGATATTAAGCGTCTCTTTGTACGCCTCGGCGACGAATTACGTACGGTTCATTACGTACGTATTCATAAGTGAATATGTCTTTATATTATACGTATGTATGATATGTGTACATCATTATATCGTATAGCACATGATCCGACCGTAAAATGCACCTCTTTGTGTGGTAAACGAAATGTGATGTGATATTATTCCGAGAGCGAAAATGCGCGCTGCATACAAACGTACTATGGTGATATTTTCAATACTAACCAATTAAAGTCAATGAAATTTTGCAGAAATAATCTAGAAACAAATCTCTATGCTTCTATAGAGTCAGATTTTTGTTAAAATATACAGTTTCAATGCTAGGATTAATTTAAGATTTGTATGGAAATCTTTGAGGCGCTGTAACTTGAAAACTATACATTTTAACGGAAATCTGACTCCATACAAGCATAGAAATTTGTTTTTAGATTGTTTCTGCAAAATTTCATTGACTTTAATTGGTTAGTATTGTAAATATCACCATAGTACGTTTGTATGGAGCGCGCTCCGAATAATATACCCTTAAGGGCCGGCACTACCTACGGCCCGTTTGACATATCTGTCAAAAGAAAAAGACCGGTGGCCGACAACACTCAACCCTATCTTATAAGATTAATGTACAAATCAATTTGATAGCTTTTGGTAATACTTTTCTTGCAAAAAACTTGGTCGGCTGCAGCGCGCGGCGCAGCTTGGCTGGCATGTTTACTGGTGTGAAGGAAAAAGTGAACCCTACCTGGTGACACAACATTTTACCTCGTTGAATTAAAGGACGTAACTAGTCTGTTGGTCTAGAGTCCAATTAGTAAGGACTAAAAAGTCTGGTCGGCCGACCCTATCCTGGCAGGTTCGTAGGTCCGACCGAATTTAGGGTACCTACTACTCGGAAGGCAGATTTTACCACATTAAATTAATGTTGAATGTTTGGTTGTGCGTGGCAATAATCCTGCAGCATCTGGATTTGAGAGCCGTAGGTCGAAATTGACATTTACAGCAACAGTACAGTACCGTGATAGACCTATAATGTGACTGATCAAAGATCACCCCTGGTGGTAGGATAGGATGGGTTCCAGCTAATTAGATCACAGTATTACTAAGGCTTAAAAAAACTTAAAATTATTATAACAGAACAAATTAAAACTTTTAACAGAATAATGAAATTATTATAAGTTTAATATTATTGGTATTAGCAAACTAAGGGTTTGTAATCTTTTATCATCATAATTATCGTCAGATATAATATTTTAAGCACGGAATAAAAGTTAATTTTGCAGTAACTGGAACGATTGCCTTCAAAAACATTTGCGCAAAAGGACATCAGTGTGAACGACTTTTAGTAGATTTCTTCTTTATTGGTAGATTTAGGGCAAAATTGTTTAGTAGATTTTAGTAGAAATGGGGTATTCGAAAATGTTAATGTATTTAAAAATGCAAGGATTCAGGCTAATAAAATCTAAGCTGGCAATACAAATGGCTGAGAAAACGATTGCAGGGTTTGCAAGTTTTCCGGAACTTCTAGTACATCATCATCATAATCATCAGCCTATACAAGGTGTTACAAAAATACAAATAAACATTTAAGGGGATGGTTTAGACCATCAAACTCAACAACTTTCACTATGGGACCAATATCGAAATCCCCAATTTGGATTGGTAGACTTCACATATACATCAGAATTTCTTCGTCTGCATATGCAGGTTTCCTCGCGATGTTTTCGTTCACCCTTTGAGAGCAGTCGGTAATACGTACATAAGTTAGAAAAACTCATTGGTACGTGGCATGTTGTCCGTGCGGATTTGAACGCGGACCTTTTGATTGAGAGTCCATACCTCTCCGCAACGCGCCACCGAACTCACTTCTAGTACAGCAAATATTAATCATATCGCCTAATGTTGGGCTTCTGAACAGAGTTGGAATTTTGGTACCTAGCACTTTTAATATGTCAAAGGGATTACATGTTTATCGACTTCCAATAATGTCGATATACGGGTATATTTTATATCACTGCGGATAACTTCAGCATGTATCGAACTTCAAAATAAATCAGCTGTTCCATACATTTGAGTCGAATATGTAGGTACTGCAGTTTTGTATAGGACAGCTGATTTTTTTTTCGCTCTTTTGAAGCTGGCTTCATAGTGAAAGTTGTTCAGTTTGATGAGTAGAATACATGTTGGTGTTATCCGCAGTGATAAAAAATTATCCGTATATGTACACAATCGGAAGTCCATAAACGTGCAATCCCTTTGACATAATTAAAAGTGCTACCCAAATTTCTGACTCGGCTTATGAGACACAGAAAACTGTACTAAATTTAAACTTGCATAGGGACGACCAAATTTAATATTTATTTGAAAATTGAAGCATCCATGTTACAAAGTGATGAAAACCAATAAAAATTATACAAAAATGCGAAAATAACATGTGTAATGATGAGCGTTTAGATAAAATTGATAATATTTTGTTCAAAAACGTGTTTTATATTAAATTTTAACCATCTGTAACGACATAAATATTATTTGGTAGAATTTAAGTAGAATTTGAAACAGGGCTGGTAGATTTTGGTAGATTTCAGCAGTAATTTTCGTCACGCTGAAGGACATTGTGCGACACAAGAACATATAGGTGTTACTTAGTAGCTAAAGTGGGTACATGAATCCTGAAAGGGCAAAGCAATATTAACAAGAAGTAATTTTAAGGAAAAAAATTAGTACAATGTCAATAGTTCTTTAGGTTCTTTTGGTAGTTTTTGGTTCTTTTGGTAGGTTTTGGTAATTTTTGGTAGAGTTTAGTAATTTTTTTTTTTTGTTTCTGGTTTTTTGGTAGTTTTTGGTTAGTTTGGTAGTTTTTCGTTGTTTCTGATTATTTTGGTAGATTTTCGTAGTTTTTGGTTATTTTGGTAGATTTTTATACTTTTTGGAAATATTTGATAGAAGAATGAAAATTACCAAAAACTACCATAAAAACATAAGAGTTCTTGACGGCTTGGCTACGGAGTGGGTTTGTTGACATAAATAAAATATTTGTTTTGCAAAAGTGGTACATTCGAATCGTACTCGTAAGCGGAATTCAGTCAGTTAGGATGTCATGCCGATCCTTGTTTACTGACTTTAAATTACTCACTGTGACAGCTTCGTATATCCTCGATCTGTGCGAAATCGTGAGACGATACCCCGTAGTATTCCGTAGCAAGAGATTAAATTTAACTCGCAAAAATGAGCTACTGGTACCAAATTACCGACTAGCATCGATGCTAAGGACTACAAAATAAAGTCGGATACTGTTCTTGTGTATAGTAAAATACCAGATGACATTAAAGCCGACAAGAAATTTCTGAAGAAGGTTAAAGAATTATTAATAATCGAACAGTGTCCCTATGACTTTAATTAGTTACTTCAGTATAAGTAAACAAACAGGCATCAATCTGAGTAGAAAAAAATGTGTTGCAGACCGATTATTTGTACCTCAATAGGTTATTATAATTTTTAACTAATCACACTAATTTAATTGTAGTAAGTGAAAGGTGGTAGTTAAGTTATTGTCTGGCACCTATTGTTTAAATCTGTTTTTTTCTTAATGTTTACAAATTATATTGTAGTGTGACTAATAGGTACTCTGTACTTACCATCTGTAACTTATGTACCTACCTACAATTTAAGGTAAATAAATAAAATGAAATGAGATGAACCAAAAAGTAACAAATTAACCATAAACTACCAAAAAGTACGAAAAATTACCAAAATAACAATAATCTACCAAAAAGTACGAAAATCTACCAAAAAACCAGAAACTATCAAAGTAACCAAAAACTACTACCGAAAAGTACGAAAATCTACCAAAATAACTTTTTGGTTACTTTTGTACGAAAATTTACCAAAAACTACCGAAAGACTCAAAAACTACCATAAATTACCAAAATAACCAAAAACTACCAAACAGTGCCCGGAAAGTAACTTTTGTGAAATTCCTTTGTGTTGTCTTGTGTCGCGCAATGTCTTTTCGCGCAAAATTCTGTCGTGCAAATGACTTTCGAAGTCAATCGTTTGAGTCACCTACTACGGTACAGAATTCACTCTTATTACATTTTTATTTAAAACATATCTGACGATGATGATGAAGATTTCAGATTATCAATCCTTAGTTTGCTAGTAACAATAGTAATAAACTTACAGTTATTCTGTTATAATAATGGGGACAAAAATTAACGAGTAATAGTCGACCAATTTATAAAATGTACTTCTAAGTCCACATATCGTTACGGGCAACTACGGAACCTTACACTGCGTGTGGCCCGACACCCACTTGCCCGGTTTTTTATAATAATAATGGGTACAAAATGGATCTGTTCATTAATCTTCTAAGACAGGGTTGGGTGTTGCCGGTCACCGGTCTATTCGCAATGATTTCGAACGATTGACGGCCCATAGTAATTTGTATGTAGAAAACGTCCAATAAAATATGTGATTTTTGGTAACAAATTGCAAAAAAACTAGAAGTCGTATCGAAAAACTGATTTGTTTAAAGTGTTCTTTGATGTTTTGCCATTGATTAGAAATATATTTTGTTGTTTTATTTTGTTTCACTAAATCACAGGACTCGGAACGCGGCAGTGCTATTCTGGAGTTTTTCATGAAATTCTCGATTACTTTCTTATGTAACTAAACAATTTTACTGAAATTTTTTTTGTTCATCTTGTACTTCATCTTTTAAAGAAGCGATGGTATTAATTTTGTTTCTAAATATAGCTATTTACTATCCTCAAAAGTCGGAACGCCGAACCCTGTTTGGCCCGATTAGGGTAGTGCCGACCCTTAAGTGAAAGTTTTTACATGGGTTCATACCATGGAGTAAGAGGAGATGGCATATCGGCTTGTTTCTATAGAAAATTATGTCGCCGACAAAGGGGGTGAGAGACGGGTGAGGGGAGACAAAAATCATTAGGGGAGCGTGTAATTTCTCTATGGTATACAACAGCCGCAGTACAAACTGGGCACTAGGCCCAGTTGGTGGTTTCAGTGCTAACTTTGTTACACCATCTCTACCAAGAGGAGCGTGTAATTTCTCTATGGTTCATACATTCACAAAAGATTTTTAACCGTTCCGAAACATTCGGGGGTGGTTCAGACCATCAAACTGAACAACTTTTATTATGGAACCAAACCTGAAATCGCAAAAAAAAACGGCTGTTTATTTCATACTAAACTGCAATGCCTGCTAGACTCAAATTTTTTAAGCCGATTTTTACCACCCGTGAATATTTCGGAACGGTAAAAAACATCAACCGGTAAAGTTTATAGGCTGTAGCTAAGCTACTGACCTCTCACCGATCCCCACTATACCCCTACGTCGTATAGGCCGCGTAGTCCCAGCAATGCCCATTGCTGAGGTCCGTACCTATATTTTAGGTGCCCCTTGGGCAGGTTGCTTAAGCTCTTGCAGTTGGCTCGGTAGACCCTTCGAGGTCCCGCCAATATTCCGCAGTAAAAAGCAGTAAATGCTCCCTGAGCAATGCTGTATCAGTCACACAATAGTAAAAAAATATACTTCTGACCACCCCAACAGGGATTATAGTCGTACGTTAACGTAAAGTTGAACTAACTCCATAAAGTAATGAGGATGTTAATGTTATATTTGCGTAGATTAGTCTAGCCTAGTCCGTGCTAGAACCTAGGTTTTACATTGGATTTACAAAGGAATTTATAATATGTTACTATGACCTACGAATAGCGGACGAGGCACTTAAATTAATGATTTTGAAACTTATTTACAACTAACATAAGGCCTAAAACGAGTTGACATTGTACCACAACCATACCAATCTCGATTTCGTGAAACCAGCTGAAAATACCCCCCGGAGGGAAGGAGGAATGGACTGTGTGGAAAGCAACGTTGGTGCGCTCCATACAAACGAAGTCTGGGGATATTTTCAATACTATCCAATTAAAGTCAATGAAATTTTTCAGAAACAATCTAGACACTAATCTCTATGTTCGTATGAAGTCAGATTTTCGTTAAAGTGCCTCAAAGATTTCCATACAAATCTTAAATTAATCCTAGCATTAAAACTGTATATTTTATCGAAAATCTGACTTCATACATAGCATAAGCATATGCTCACGACTATATTACCCGAGAGGGTAGTGAGAGATATTCTGAAACCTCAGAACATCCACGTTTAACCGTACTACCGAAAACTCTGTCCAGTTTGACGGGGGGTGAGCCCGTCGCCACTTATAATGGACAGTGGGTACAATACCAGTGGGTACAATTGCCAGTGGTGTCACAAATCGTACATAAATTCCGAAAAACTCATTGGTACGAGTCGGCCTGGACGGGGATCGAACCATCGCCTCCTGCACGGCAGGCAAGGTTACTCGCCACTGGACCACCACGTAGTTAATTTAACATGTAAGTATAGATAGAGAGATACATAGGTACGTCAAAATATCCTAAAACTAACTTAGGTAAGTGAGCAAAAATAAAGCAAACAGACATGGGCCTCTGACAAACGTCTAGTCCAATAGCCTGCCCCGGGTCAAGTCTTTGCGAAACGAACCCATTATGCACGCAGCATTGCCACGTTGGAAGGTCACATCACTATAGGATTGTATAGGGGTATGGTTGAGTCCCACCCTATCCCCAGGGGTATGGCCAGGGGTATGGTGGGTCCGTCACGTTGGACGGCTAATGAGATACGCTGAACGAAAAAAGACCTGGAGCGGGGGTCCAAGCCCCTCTCCCTGCGGCCCAAGCCCCTGGCCAAAACTTTGGCTTCGGCAGCCCAAGGGCACGCCGTTTCTACCGCAAGAAACACAAACAGATATCAGCCTTGCAAGTCTTACAACATACGAAATTATCCCCCAAAACAGCAACACTTTATCACGGACTTGAAAAAAAGACGAACGACACTAAAAAGATGTGAAGCATGCAAGGTCCAACATTTTCGTTTGTTCTACAAGGTACCTACACTCACACAGATGCACTAGCTCTAGGCGCAGGTCCTACATCCGTCACCATTATGTACCGCGTGACAGCACGCACACAAAAGAAATGGGTGCTTCACTCGTGATTGGACGAGATTACGTCCGTCTTTTTTTCAGGTCCGTGCACTTTATGTCTATTTTTTTTACTTTTTGACCTTTTTATTATTTGTTGGCAAATCCTCCGTTGATATCGTTGTCCGCCGTAATTACACACATTCTGTGTAAATTTCATCATTATAAACAAAATTGCAGCGCTAAATAGGTATAGAACAGACGGACGGACGGACGAACGAACAACGTAGGCTTATGAATAGGGTCCCGTTTTCACCCTTTGGGCACAGAATCCTAAAAAAACTGATATATTAAGCTCTAAGCGCCTCATCCGACAATTTCTCTGCACCACGGCGTGGCCTCTAATAAATTAGGGCTGACCCGATCGCCCGGAGAGCGGCCGGATTTAACCGGATTTTTCCGCTTTAAAACCAGATTTCAGCGCTCTAGAGTTAGAAGGAATCAGGAGCTGGTGGTTTTAATGGTGATGCGCTGATTTGTAGGTTATGTGATGTTCAGTTTATAGAATTGGTAAACGATAATTGTGAAAGTGTTTTTATGTTCAATGGGCTTGAACTGGTCTTCAACAAATGAAGTTGATGAATGATGAGGCAGCGATCGTCAGCGATAGGGAGGCCTATGCCCAGCAGTAATAATGATGATGATGTCCTCCGCGACATCTCCCGACCCTCATTGGTTCCTGGCGTGAGCTCGGATGTGGCTGGAGAATCCAAATTTTGTCTTGAATACACGCAGCAAAATACAGTTGGCCAGCTGTTTTCAACTCAAAGATCTCCATTGTCCAGCAGTAGTCCATCTCTTGAGATGACGATGTTGAATCGAAATACCTCTTAGCTCTAGCCGTGGTGGTCCAGTGGCATGTAACCTTGCCTGCCGTGCAGGAGGCGATATGGTTCGATCCCCGTCCAAGCCGACTCGTACCAATGAGTTTTTCGGAATTTATGTACCTACTATTTGTTACACCACTGGCTTTTCGGTGAAGGAAAACATCGTGAGGAAACCTGCATGCTTCAATTTCGAGGCGTGTATTGTACCCACTGTCCATTATAAGTGGCGACGGGCTCACCCCCCGTCACACTGGACAGAATTTCGGTACTACTGGTGAAACGTGGATGTTCTGAGTTTTCAGAATATCTCTGACTACCCCCTCGGGGAATATAGTCGTGAGCATATGCTCTTAGCTCTATTCACAAACGACAAGGGCTTTGAAATTTGAAAGTACCAGGACAATAGAGAAGCCAGCAAGAGTTCGTCTTCGTATCCAATTAGGTTTATAGGTGGTTTTCACAAAGTTTATTATTGTTTCCTCGATGATTCTACAAACTGGTCTCTAAGGAAACAATCGTGGACTCTTTTATATCGACTGTAACAAGTAGTAATGGGAATTGACGGTTGTTTTATCGATATCGAAAAATGGAATTGAATGGAACGACACACATAAATGTTGAATGACACACATAAATGTCTGATTGCTTTTTAAATTAACTAGACCAAACTTTAGTTCAGATTCCATTTAAATAGATAAGAATGAATGATTTATTTACAAGAATATGGTAAAAGAAAGAAGATTAGCGGCTTCTGGTCCATCGAAGCATCTTGAATTTTCAAAACGTGGTCCTGTTTATATAATTTAGGTGATTAAAAATGGCATAGCATAAATCGGAAACTAGTGACTTAAACACAAAATGACTTGTTACCTATTACACAAATTACCAGTGCATAAATGGAGAAACACTTCACACTGAAACCCTAAGTTCGGTGAACCCAATTATATCAGCAAGCACCTACTGCTAATTGAATAATCTCTTCACCTTAATGACAAGTCAAACTGAGAAACGTGTGTCATCGACTCGACATCTTATAATATCGATAAATGAAACGTTCCCTTCCCTATCGGAAGATTATAAAGGAATATCTTACAATAACATAGTGAGTCTGTTGACAAGATACGGCAGTGACACACCGGGAGCACAGGCGATTTTTTATTTATTAGTACGACCTAACTATGGAGTATGAGCGCGCTCCATACAAACGTACTATGGTGATATTTTCAATACTAAGCAATTAAAGTCAATGAAATTTTGCAGAAACAATCTAAAAACAAATTTCTATGCTTGTATAGAGTCAGATTTTCGATAAAATTTATAGTTTTAAAGTTACAGTGCCTCAAAGATTTCCATACAAATCTTAAATTAATCCTAGCATTGAAACTGTACATTTTAACGAAAATCGGACTCTATACAAGCATAAAGATTTCTTTCTAGATTGTTTCTGCAAAACTTCATTGACTTTAATTCCTTAGCCCCACTTGCGCCAACCTGGGTTAGCAATAAACTCCGGGTTAAGTTGGTAACCCATGATTTTTTGTATATAGAAAAACAACTGAAAGAGCCATTTTATCCGGAGTTAATTGCTAACCCGTGGTTGGCGCAAGTGGGCCTTAGTATTGAAAATATCACCATAGTACGTTTGTATGCAGCGCGCATTTTTGCTCTCGGAATAAAATTCTCTTAAGCCTCCTCTCCACTTTTTCCATTCTTCTCTGTCCTGCACCAATCGCATCCAGGCCTTGCCGACGCTTCTATTGATGTCATCATCAACTCATTGGTACGAGTCGGCCTGGACGGGGATCGAACCATCGCCTCCTGCACGGCAGGCAAGGTTACTCGCCACTGCCACCACGGCTGCCACTCTTAATGAAGCCAGTAAAAATATTAATTTTCCCATTTTCCATCGCTCAGTGTACCATCAACAGTAAGGGAACTCGCGTAGGACTCTTGTTACCGAGAAAATAGATACAATAGTATTTATTGGTTCCCGCGTCTACCGTCAACTTACTATTTGTTTTCGTTTATTTATTTGGAGTAATTAGACCATACTAAGCCTTTCAGTGGAACGTAAGCTGTATGGGTCTTAAAATAGACCACAGCCACAGCATACGCGTCAGATACGCTCTTCGCCGGTGTTTATTTCGTTTCGACGTGTCTCGATAGAAATTCAACAAAACTCTACTCGACTCAAAAATGTTATTTTATTTTTCAATTTTGGACAAAAACAGTCTTAATAATAAAAACAATATAATCTAAAACTAGTGTACCAGACCTGGAGGTCCCAAAACGATTATAACAATTTTTGTATAAAAAATACATCGGTTTTTGGCTTAACATAAATTTGATTTCAGTTTAAGAGTTTACAGATAGGTACAGTTAACAATTTAGAAAAATGAGAGTGTTGCCAACTTAAGCGTTGCATTGCATCATAGATATGCTTAAATAACACCGGTTTTAAATGACTTTAAGTTAATTTACTTAAATTATAATTAAGAAATTAATAAGAGTTAAGTTAACAGTTTCGACTTACATATAGTTTAAGTAAATAATTTCGACAAGTGTCAGTTAAACATTGCAGTACTCATCATCATCATCATCAGCCTATATACGTCCCACTGCAGGGTACAGGCCTACCCTCAGGGAGGGTGAATGGGCGTTAGTCCACCACGCGTGCCCAATGCGGATTGGTAGACTTCACATATGCATCAGAATTTCTTCTTCTGCATATGCAGGTTTCCTCACGATGTTTTCCTTCACCGTTTGAGAGCAGTCGGTAATACGTACATAAGTTAGAAAAACTCATCGGTACGAGGCATGTTGTCCGTGGGGATTCGAACCCGGACCTCATGATTGAGAGTCCATAGCTCTCCGCAACGCGCCACCGAGCTATTATTTTATTATTGCAGTACTAATAGAGAAAAATAAACAAGTTTTTTGGCTTTACATGAATTAGGATTAAGAAGTTACAGTTCAACAATTTCGGCAATTTCGGCAAGTGAACGTGTTGCCAACTTGAACATCTCATCACCTGTAGAGAAAATCCATAGGTTTTATGAATAAATTTAATGTAACATTTAGATAAGATTTAAAAGAGTTTAGGCGATTAGATATATTCAGTTTTAAACACATAGGTACGGAAAATTTGCCGAACAAACCATTGAATTGCAGGAGTAAATTATTCGTTTATAGTATACAAAATACAGGGTGTTTCATAAGTAAGAATAAATTTTTAAAACTCTTAAGGGGGTTGTTTAGACCGTCAAACTGAACAACTTTCTCTATGGGACCAACATCGAAATCGCGAAAAAAAATATCTTATATCCCTTAGAAAAAGTATATGTCTAGAATGAGCCTCACACTTGTTCCGTATAAAACAAAAGGGGCTAACTTTCTCAGGTTGGTGTGCGTGAGGCGCCATACTAATTATGTATGTGTGCGTGTATATGTATAGGGTTTTGGAACCAGTACTGGTTCCTATTTTTTTCGACGCTTTCGTAGCTTTGACTGTCTATCTTGATAATCTAAGTTATATCCCATACATATTTTAGCTCTAGTCGATTTGTAGAGTACCTATAGAACATCAATTTTTTTTTTTCGCGATTTCGTTATTGGTCCCATAGTGAAAGTTGTTCAGTTTGATGGTTTACATCACCCCCTTAAAGGTTTATTTGTATTTTTGTAACACCTTGTATACTTTAATATACACCGTGCATGAAGCACCTTTATATTTATAATGTTTGTTTCACCTTCACGCTTCAACTCAAAGATCAACTTTTTAACCAGTCCGTTAAAGTTCGATACCTGCCACGTAACTTTTTTACTCCAAAACAAAATCTGACGCACTCAAATCCGGGGCTAGTTCTATAAACAAACTTCAATTTCATGTTCACAAACGAAACATCATGAAAATACGAACAGTTTAGCGCAGTCACCAGTTTCTGAAACAGCTGAAATATGGCTGAAAAGTTTTAGGTATTAAAAAGTTTACGTTTCATCAAATTCCGTTACTATTGGTAGAGTTATGTGTTTACAGTGGGAAATTCGTGAGTTTTTAGTATTTTCCATAAAGTATTATACCTTACAGGAATAGAGCAACAAATATGAGTTGTCAAATGACGCAGTCAAAAATTCGAATACTGTCTATAATTCTGAGTCTAACGTGAAATTGTGGATAAATTAATGAAGTATTGTCAGTATATTTCATAAAATTATCTACGATTTCACTTTAGATTCACAATTATTCACGGAAACCCATAGGCGAAGTATTTTTCGCTCTTACGCTGATAGACGTAACATCAGTGTAACCGTGTATGAGACAGCGATAGTCATAAAATCATACAATTTTTATGAAAATAGATGTCTACCTCCGGAGTCAGACAGCCGACGTAGAACAAAAAAGTGACTACGTCTCTAAGGACAGCAATAAGTAGCGATCTCCTTTTTTAACTAGAGCGAATTTGCTATGTGCATCTCTTACTGAGTGATATGACAAGACACGTGCTTTCTTCTAGTTCCTTCTCTTTCTACGCGGAAACCGAATTGTAAAAATTAATAAGTGACTAAAAAACGGTTCTATTGCCTCGCGTCACGTATTACTTTCTATTATACAGTGGTGCCGCTAGGTACATCTTGCTTACTCAGCTGTCAGTTCCTCTATTCCTGGTATAATACCTTTATGGTATTTTCACTTGCGCTTTCAAACACACAGTTATTTAGAGTTCCTTACTCAAAGTGTGCTAACAGGCAGTGTTGCCAAGTCCCAGCCAGTTTGAATCGCCAAAAATCTCGGGCCAAGTAGCCTTAATTCGCCTAATTTTTTTCCCCGTGTAATATAGCCTAAAGTCGCCTAAAAATACCGCACGTTTGCAAAAATAAATGTTATATTGGCTGCTCGTGACAGAAATAGTTATTTATTATACAAGAGTGCAAAGTACTTTTTTAACCGCGTGCTCAAAGTAAGATAAGGGGGCGACAAAATCAGTCTTTGCAGAAACCCACGCTTCTCCACTGTGCGCAAGCTATTGCGCATCGTCTGCAACGGGCATTGAAGAAATGAAATACTCACACAAAACTCGCCTTTAAAACTTTTCGTCTAAAGTCGATAGTAGAAGATATTTAAATCCGCCCCAAGCATTAACGCAGCCTTAATATGGATTTTACGAACGTCCGTCTGTTTGTATTTAATGTATGTATGTCGGCCTCTTTATTGCGTTGTGGGAAATAACTTTTTTTTCGTGAATTTGCTGTTTTTAGGGTTCCGTAGTCAAACTTATACTTTCGTCCATTCTGTCTGTCTGTTTGTATGCACCGCCTCAATAACTCGCTCATTTTTGCACCTATTGAATCGAAATTTGGCATGAAGACAGATAACAGGTAGGTTACCCAAAAACAGAAATGTAGTAGTTATGAAGAATTAAAATTTATTGATTCTATATTGTACCTTCTTCATTGATTCCATATTGTACCTTTCTATATTGTACCTATGCTAACCCTGTAAAATTAAACAGAAATTTGTATCCAGGGGTTTTCGGGGTATGTTCTTCTGCGAATCTCTTCATTTCTGATTCGATCTCGCTGCGAAACTCCGAGCATAGCCCTCTCCATTGCCTATGGAGGCCCATTTTATGACTGCTTGACTTAGCGACCACGTCTCTATTCAGTATGTCATCCTCATCACAGACATTACACACTGGTTAAAACTTTGGGATGTTGTTCAGGGATGGTTATAATTATCTTTATCTCAAGTTTTGGACCTCGAGGACCCTGTGCGAAAAAACAAATCTTCTCGAACGGTTTGAATAAACTCTGACCCCAGCACTCGTAGTATGCTACACGTGATACGGCTGTATCACGTCTTTTATCTCGTTCGTTCGCACGCAAATAGAAAGAGAGCTAAGATGTGATAGCGCTGTATCACTGCGGTATGCTAGCTATGCTGGGCTTGCCCACGCGATAAGAAGAAGTTCAGATTTTTTGTGAAACAAGTTAGTTAGTGAACCACAGCGTGAAAATACTCAACCTAAATGCATTCAACCATTCAACAAACCATTTGTGCATAAAAACTGAACTCAAAATTACTCTTCTCAAAAGTTTTAGCAAAGAAAAACTAGCAAACTTCCCGCCAGTCTTCTCGTCTATTGCAGTTGGCCGCGAAGTTACACCATCTTGATAGTGATGTGCCTTGTGGGGGTCTGTAGCCCCCTCGTAAATTATTTGTTGTCTACTTCTGCAGTTTCGTCCTCACCAATGCAATTCCTTGGTCCAAACAGGAGATATGTACAATTGCGTATGTACAAGTAGGTACATTTGCCCTATTATCGGGTGAAAATCTTTCCGGATAATTTTTTTACGGGTCAGAAAAATATTTAGGGTCTCTATGTATACTGGTATTATCTTCGTTCTTTTACCCGGGTACTTATATTCACTGTAACATTCTCTAAACAGGACATCAGCTACAGGACACTTTCTGAGTGTTTCATCGAACACCATTCCAATGTAATGAAGAGCCTGAACTGTTTAAAAAGTTATTTGACCATTCGTTTTTTCCATAGCCTTTTTGCTCTCATCGTAGCACCGATCTTGAATTTTAGGGTTGAGTGCTAACTCGTGGAATAAGAATGACAACGCCCCTGAAGTAGTCGTTAAAGCAGCTCCATAGAATTCCATTGCTTCTCCTATAATTATTTTGTCATTAATCTCTAGTTCACAAATGTTACCTTGGATTTTTTTCACAAGTGTGCCTTGCTCTTTAAGCTCAATCATAAAGTCTATAGAATCTTTTCTCAATTTGGTTTCCATAGAGATGGCAAACTTTTTTTACAACCAAGCATTCTTGCTCTTGTTTGTGTCAGTTAAGTTTGGATCAGTGATGATTAATGTCTGAGCTACTACAATGTTAAGTAAGAAGAGGTGAAATAGCTAGTAATGAAATGTGGTCATTCAGTAGGGTGGTTAAGGTGCCTCAGATAATCAAACTTAACAACTTTTACTACATAGAGCCTTGTGCATAATCTTCCACTACAATTTTCACCCATTCGTTAAGGATTGAATTTAATAAAATCTATTCTAAGCGAGAACAGAGAAGCACAGAAAATCATAACATCTGGCAATAGGTTGCGCAAGAACTAGAAAAGGGTTATCTTATTTTGGAGCAAAGTCCAACTTTGCATCGATAAGCCAGTTGCTCCAGTATTAGGCTGCTTTTTCACCAGAGATGTGCGAGGTAGCAAGGCGATTAGCGAGGCGATTAGCGAGGAAACAATCGGCCAATGAGAGTGCCTCAATTTCCCAATGACGTGATCGAGCGAGCGCGCTATTGGCGGATTGTTTCTTTCCTCGCTCACCGCCTTGCTACCTCGCAGCCTTAGGGACTGTAGAAGCTGATGATGAAGTTGCCCCCCTCCCAGACCCCCTTTGTTATTCCCCCCCAAAACCCAGCAGGCTACAACACTGGTTTAATGACAACCATTACTTAGCGGCCACTGTGAAACTAAGATAACTTTATGAATTAAAAGCTGCCATTTTTAAAAAGATCCATTGTCGTTATCCATGTCTTTATTATAGCAGTTATTACAGTAATAGTAGACTTTATATTGGAGAAACTTGATATACTTCCATAATTTATATGATAATTCGCGCAACGTTTTCATTTATGCCTTTATGCCTAACAATTTTATCGTTTTGACTACTATTATTTATTGATTGTTTGAGATGGGCTATTGCAAGCAAGGGTCGTTTTGTAACACTGCGACCATCGCTGGTCTATTGTGTTCGCCCCAAGGTCACCCATATTTACGCATACCTCCGAACTTAGGGTATTTTCTTTTCATTCTCGGTATACAGTTTTCTACAGGAACTTAGTGGTACAGGCCAGGAATCGAACCGCTGCCTCATGATTGAGTCGCTAGCTCTCTTCCGTATCGTATGGCATATCATCGCTCCATCCATCCATCGCATGGAATACTATATAAAATAGTAGCGATATAAAGAATCTTAAGCTTTTAAATACCCACACAAAGTTTTATGAAAATCGATCCAGTCGTTTTTGCGTGTGATGCTCGAAAAAGCAAACAGACAGGCAATTTATCGATTTTATTTTATTTGGGGTCAGGCATAGACCTAAACTCTAGCGATAGACTTGCCCTTCCATAGAAGCAACATGTTCCACTTGAATGAGGTGTACGCACCTGATTGATGTTCCCGAGTTCACTTCGTCACTATGGCAATGACAGACCGCAATGTGTCATTTTGTGTTGTTTTGTGTGACATGTTGTTTGTTTGAACGAGCTTGTCTATCGCTAGAGTAATATGTCTATGGGGTCAGGGTTAACACCATGTCAAATTTTTTTTTAAATAACTGCAAGGCCATAATGGTACAGACCACAGATTATATAATACAACCATCCCAGTACAGACACACTTTTGTTACGAAAGTTTGTGTCGAAGTTTGTATGTTTGTGGCTCCTTCCTACGAATAAGAGAATGTATAGAAGTATAAATGAAGCTCAAAAAGTGGCATCAAAAAAATTGTAACGCGTTCTAAATTTGTTCTTTAAAAATTGTAACTCGCCGCCAAAACTCATACAAAATGTCATTTTTCATGGGGTGCCAAAAATGATTTCGATTTTGTTTGTTATTCTTCCATATTTATTCTCTTATTCGTAGGGCTCCTTCACATAAATGACCGAATCGATTAGCATAAAATCTGGCGCATAGATAGAACAAGCTCCGGATTGACACAATAATACTTTTTAAAGTCAATGCAGACAAAGCCGTTAATTATTTAAATCTAGCCCTTTAAATCTTAATTAAATTAATTAAATTAAATACTCATTTATTTCAGATAAAAATCCATAATTTTGTTAGTAGGCTTCGATCAAAATAAAATGAATGGATAGGCCTTAAGCGAACATTTCAAACCAGAAAAATGAGGCAAAACAAATGAAATTTTTACTTGTCACTCGTATGAAAGTGCCCTAGATTTGACAGATAATGGCGCTAGTTTGTATGTACCAAGTGCACCAGTAGTTTGCTTCAACTTACCGCGCTTTAGGCCTATCCATTCATTTTATTTGATCGAAGTTAGTAGGTAGGTAGATTAATAACAATGGTATCGATTCGGTATTGCCACGACTTAACTTAACTAAATTTATTCCTGTCATTTTCTAACATTCGACTAAGAAAAAAGACAGAAAACCAAGAACTCACTTTAGTGCTGTCAAAATGACGCTACACGCCCAAAATAAGATGGCATCATAATGCACGCCATCTTATTTAAGTCGTTTTTGGGCGTGTAGCGTCACTTTGACAGCACTAAAGTCAGTTGTTGGTTTTCTGTCTCTTTTCTTAGTCGAATGTTACTTAAAATTATGTTAGTTTATGTTAATTGGTATCAATATAATTTGTATTATTTCTTAGTTTATTTGACTGTCCCAATTAATATGCTGACTTTTTTTTTAAGGGATGATCAGACCATCAAACTCAACAACTTTCGCTATGGGACCAACATCGAAATCGCGAAATAAAAATCTGTTAACCTACTCGAACCAAACGTATGGGACAGCTGATATTTTTTTCGCTATTTCGATGTTGGTCCCATTGCGAAAGTTGTTCAGTTTGATGGTCTGATCATCCCTTTAAAAAAGTGTCAGCATATTTAGAAGGACCCTGAATACTACGGTATACTAACCAAAGCTCCCAACTACAGTTTCTAGTGAATCATAGCATGTATTAGTCAATCTCGATATCGGTTCAGCGTTATATAAGTTGGAACTATATTTATTGCTCCTCGTTAATAGTAACCTGAACTAAGCTGGAAGATATTACCTTGTCTATCCTATATCCTAAGTACTACCTATTGATTATACACTATAATTTCAGCATGGTGTATGCTTTGTAAGGTGGTTTGTGCATAAATAAAGGAAAAAACAAAACAAGACTTCCAAATAAATAATTAACTGAAAATAGAGTAAAATAAGCTCTATAAGCATAAGCATACGCATAAGCATATGCTCACGACTATATTTCCCGAGGGGGTAGTCAGAGATATTCTGAAACCTCAGAACATCCACGTTTCACCAGTAGTACCGAAACTCTGTCCAGTGTGACGGGGGGTGAGCCCGTCGCCACTTATAATGGACAGTGGGTACAATACATGCCTCGAAATTGAAGCATGCAGGTTTCGACGATGTTTTCCTTCACCGAAAAGCCAGTGGAGTTACAAATCGTACATAAATTCCGAAAAACTCGACATCGACTCGAGTCGGCATCGAACCATCGCCTCCTGCACGGCAGTCAAGGTTACTCGCCACTGGACCACCACGGCTCATACAAAAAAACAGCCTTTAATATCGTCCAAGTATCTCGTATTTCTTTTTAGAAACGAGATTCATACAAAATAGATAATAGCATCCGTGTTGTGCGAGAGGGATGGCTGTATGCGATCGCAGCGGGTGAGAGAGGGACAGAGAGTGGTAGTTTCATATTGTGGATCCCAATATTGAGATTAAAAGTGACGGTTCGCTTGGTGCAAATTATTAGATGTAGGGTCGGCAAAACAGGTGGTTGAAATTTTAGAAGTAAAACGGCCCGATAGCTCAGTTTGTCGTGAACTTGCTATCGCGGCTTCGAATCCCGCAAGGGACAAATATTTTAAAAAATTAAAAAAAAAAAAAAGTCCTTTTAAAAGTTAGGTAGGTAGTTCGACTTTAAAGTCAAACTATGCTTACAAGATGTAAGCCTCACTCCTATGGTGTGATTTCACGTAAAAAAAAACAATATTACTTTTAGTTTACTTCTTCCGCCCAAAAAGGGTTCCGTAGCCAAAAGAATTCGGGAACCGCTGGTCTAAACCACCTCCTTAAATGACTATTTTTATTTTTGTATCACCTTGTCTTAACTATTATAAAACTGTAACTGAACTGTGTCTGTACATTGAAGATATTTACAAAAAAAAGATTACGATATGGTTTTTAAATATCCCCGACTCGAAATCAACCTTTTTTAGAAATTTTGTCTGTCTGTTTGTCTGTTTGTTTGTGTGTTTGTTTGTGTGTTTGTTTCTTTGTTTGTTTGTTTGTTTGATCGCGCATCACGCAAAAACTACTGAACCGATTTTGATGAAACTTTTTTTGTTTGATAGCTTATGATCTGACTTAAAATCTGGTATATAATTTGTGCGGACGAAGTCGCGGGAAAACACTAGTAAATTAATAATATAGGTGAACTACGCCGTAGCAGATACTACGGTGTAGATTTACTACGGCGTAGCAAACTACTGTAAAAATATTATTTTCACTTTCTCTTGCTGACGTTACCAACTTGGAGCTCACTTCACTGAACCGTACTGCAGGCGACGTTTTTGCACACCGTACTTCTGACACAGACACCTTTTTATGTAGACTGTTGTGCAACGAGTTTCGAAATAGCTGGAAGAGCGAAATAGTGGATTTCCTTCTTAATATGCTGACGCTTTTTTAAGGGGATGATCAGACCATCAAACTGAACAACTTTCTCTATGGCACCAACATTGAAATAGCGGGGAAAAATTGGCTGTTCGGAAAAATGCTCATTGCAGCGATTTTATCGAGCGATAATATCGCTGCGATTTTGCGATAATTGTTTCCAGTACATTTTGTATGGGGACGCGCGCGATCCTACACACTGCCGCGATATTATCGAGCGATAATATCGCTGCGATTTTGCGATAATTGTTCTCAGTACATTTTGTATGGGGACGCGCGCGATCCTACACACTGCCGCGATATTATCGAGCGATAATATCGCTGCGATTTTGCGATAATTGTTCTCAGTACATTTTGTATGGGGACGCGCTCGATCCCACACACTGCCGCGATATTATCGCAACTCTTTCGACTACATTCAGTGGTGGGGCGCATGCGTGACGCGAATGCAATGCAATGTGCGAAGGCCTTTATTCAGTTTGTTGAGTAGAATACATGCTGAAGCAATCCGCAGTGATATAAAATTTACCCTGTATAGAAAGATCTATGTTTAAGACCCATTCAGTAGTAGCTATATCTCGGTGGACAATGTCTGTTTTCCGTCTCACAGAATATCTTTTTGTTATTTTTCTGTTAGGAAAAGAGAACTCAATAGGTATCTGGTGTTAATTTTTATGTAGTAGTAACAGGTATATAACCTAGACAAGCACATAATAAATACATATTATTTGTTGTTTATTGTATTTACACATTATCGCTGCCTCTATACTAATTTAACTCGTTTTTCGGAATTTATGTACAGATTACCGCAGAGACCACTTATAATGGACAGTGGGTACAATAAACGCCTCGATATTGAAGCATGCAGGTCTCCTCACGATGTTTTCCTTCACCGAAAAGCCAGTGGTGTTACAAATCGTACATAAATTCCGAAAAACTCATTGGTACGAGTCGGCCTGGACGGGGATCGAACCATCGCCTCCTGCACGGCAGGCAAGGTTACTCGCCACACCAGGTTACTTTTGTAACACCCAGTATATTAAGGTAATACTAGATATTTTTCAATTAGTAATTCAGATTAGTCCGCTTACGACATTCGTTTGGGTAGGATCAATTCTTCGCTAGATACGACCATCGTATTGCAACTTCTGCTCGCCAAGATCTGGTACATTCAAACCCGATGAACAGTCGACCCTCTGCCACAGTGTCAACACAAAACAGACTATTATCGACAACAATGGAGTATTATGTTACAAAAGTGCTTTATTTTTGTTCCATTCTCTCTCAGCGGAAAGTTTTCCTTTGTATCGATGAGATGTTTGTTTTCTATCAGCTTTCCAGGGTTCCTGTAATAAGATAAACCTTTATAATAACGGTTTTAATCGACAAAATTATACATAGCACAATCTGACAAATTATTAGAGCTATGACTTATGTGTCATTGCAGATGCCATATAATCACTAAAGAGTTCGGTATACCACATTCTTCCGTCCTGTCTATGAAACTACATAATCTCCAAAACGAACAGGCGGTCTGCGTTCCCTTGTCGGACGCCTGGGCTCCGAGTGTGGCGCATTATCTTGAGTATTGTCTGGCGTATTATCATGTCCTTGGGGTGGCGCCTCAGTTATGGGTGGCACCTCAATATCTTGGACAGGATGTTCATTTTGTGGAGTGGAATCATTAAGGACGCCGCCATCTGCTATTTCGCTTTCGATGGTTTCTCCGTCTTGACCCAATGGCGCTAGATAACGATTTGATACGGTCGTTTCACGCCCATTTGGTAAACGCACGTACGAATAGTCCGGATTAACTTGAATCAGGTCAACTTCCTCCACTATCGGTTGATATTTATTGGTGCGGTCGAATCTCCGCATCAGGACTTGGTCCGAGTTTGTTAACCAAGTAGGTATGGAATCACCATTTGTTGACCTCCTCGTATGTGTAAACATTCTCTCGTGCGGCGTACAGTTAGTAGCTGTGCAGAGTAGGGAGCGAATAGAGTGTAGAGCCTGATTCAAAGCCCTTTCCCATTCTTCTATAGGTAGGTTTCTGGATCGTAAGGCCAATTGGATAGTTTTCCAAAGAGTGGAGTTGAGACGCTCTACTTGTCCGTTCCCTTGGGGATTGTACGGCGTTGTCCGGCTTGTTGCAATACCGCGGGAGTGTAGAAACTGCTTGACTTCGGATGACAAGAATGATGTCCCACGATCAGAATGTAAATATGCAGGCATTCCAAATATCATAAACAACTCATTGAGATTCTTGATGACCGTTGCTGAGCTCATATCTGGGCATGGAAATGCAAAGGGGAAGCGAGAGTATTCGTCAATCACGGTCAGGATATATTTATTTTTCGTATTACTAGGTACAGGACCTTTAAAATCAATACTTAGTCTTTCGAAGGGAGACGTTGCTTTAATTAGATTGGGGCCAGGTTCGGCTGGGTGATAATATCTTGGCTTTAATTCTGAGCAGATACGACAAGAGTTAGTCATATTTCTGATTTCTTCAATAGAATAGGGTAGATTCTTAGATCTCGTCCAGTGAACCATTCTTGTTACGCCAGGGTGACAAAGGACTTCATGTAGGGAAACAAGTTTAGTTGAACGCGATTCGACAGCAGCGCATACACGTGACAGTGTGTCAGCGACATTATTTTCTTTGCCTGGACGATAGACGATATCATATTTAAATGGAGCTAGTTCTAAACGCCATCTTTGTATTTTCTCGTTTTTTATTTTGCTATTTAGCTTGTTATTGAACATGAAGGCTACCGATCTTTGGTCTGTAACTAAACGAAATGGTTTTCCTATAAGAAAGTGCCGCCATTTCTTTAACGATTCGACTATGGCGTACGCTTCTTTTTCAACGGCAGAGTGGTTTTGTTCACTTTGATTCAGGGTTCGAGAGAAAAATGCTACGGGTCGATTAGCTTGCGATAAGGTTGCAGCGATTGAATGTTCTGACGCATCCGTTTCAACGAGAAAAGGTATGTCGTTATTGATAGCGTGAACAGCTGATTTTGCTATGTCAGCTTTCAATGATCTGAATTCTTCGACAAGTTGATTATTTAACGGGAATATTCTTGTATTTGCTAAAGCGTGGATTCTTTCCGAGAAATTTGAGATCCATTTGCTATAATGTGCAAACATTCCTACCACTCTTCGTAACGACTGCGTGTCATTTGGCGGTGGAAGATTGAGAAGTGGGCGTAGCCGTTCAGCATCTGGCTTTATGACATGGTCTTTGATAGTATAACCCAAGATATCGATGCTGTTCTGCGAGAACTTGCTTTTCTCTTTATTGAGAGTAAGACCGTATTTTTGTGCGGCTGCTAAAAATTTCTGCAAATTTGCATCGTGTTCAGATTGAGAACGCCCACAAACTGTAATATCATCAAGATACGCGAAAGTACCCTCTAACTTTTCTTTTCGAATAACCCAGTCAATGGTTCTTTGAAAACTTGACACTCCGTTTGTTACGCCAAATGGTATTCGGCGAAACTGGTACAGATTTCCAGCAGCTTCGAAAGCAGTATATGGCTTTTCGTCTTGTAGGATCGGTACTTGATGGTATGCACTCTGTAAATCTATTGCGCTGAAGACAGAATACTTCGAAATTTCTGAAACTTGGTCCTCCATATTAGGAAGTGGATAAGCGTCAAGCTGTGTATATCTGTTTATCGTAAGAGAATAATCAATGACAAGTCGCTTCTTGTGATTAGCGTTCTTTGTAATTAGCACTTGAGCTCGCCAAGGGGACGTGCTTTCTTCGATAATGCCATCAGCTAGAAGTTTTCTGATCTCTCCTTCAATAAACTTTTTATCGTCTTCACTATGACGGCGAGATTTAATTGCAATAGGCCTGCAATTTGAACTTAAATTCGTGAAAAGTGGAACAGCAGGGACAGATGCTTCTGCAACACTACATACTTTTATTGGTTCTTTAGGTCCGCCGAATGAAAATTCGAGAAAAGAATGTTCGTCTAATATGTCGTGACCGATTATCAAGTCAGCACAGAGATTTTTCACAATTAGTAAGTTCACGTTTCTATAATCATGGTCTCCGATACGAGCTGATACATATGTCTGACCTTCAACTTGCGACGTATGACTAGTTGAAGCCATTGATATAGTTTGATAGCAGGGCCTTTTCTTTAATTGACACAATTGAAAATAACGCTCATTGATGAAGCTTATAGAGCTACCAGTATCGATTAAGGCTTCACCTTTTATACCTTTTATATAAGCTGGAACTGTAGCTTTCTTCAAGGAAGTTGGTGAAGCAGCTACTATACAACCACAAAGCAGGCTATCTTCTTCGAGACTGGCTGCATTGACATGGGTCTTTCTTCGACATACAATAGCATAGTGACCCTTCTTGTTACAGAATTGACAGATAGAGTCTAACGCGGGACAGTTTTTTCGAGGATGGATTTGCCCACCACAAAAGAAGCATTTGCGTTTCCGGTAGGTTGGCGTCACTGCTATTGTATTATTATGATCCTGTTCTTGCTTTAGTACGACAGGTTTTCCAGAATCATTTTGTTTGGAAGTAGTGGCGATGGCAGCAACAGTATTTGCGTTTGGAGAGTTGAAGTTACTAGCATTAACTTCAGCCATTTCTAGTGACAGCGCCTGATTGTGTGTTTCTTCTAGTGTTAATGTGAGATTTTCTAGTAATCGTTGTCTTATAGTACTAGATTTTATTCCAGAGATAAATGCGTCACGTATATTATCGTTCTTGTTTGTTTCTGCATCTACAGTTTTGAAGTCACAATCTTTAGCTAACTGTTTCAATGCTTGTAAATAGACGTCTATTGTTTCGTCTCCCAGTTGCTTCCTAGATGCAAGCGCATGTCGGGCATAAATTATATTTTTAGGTTTTGTGAATAATTTGCTCAAGGTATTGATTGCGGATTCGTAAGAGGTACATTCGCTGATATATGTGAAAACGTTTGATGAAATGTGGTTCGCAAGAAGGTCTAGCTTCCAGGAAGTTGGTACCTTTTCTCCTGCCGAGAGTAAGGCGCTATCCGAAGCCTTAAGAAAGCTTTCAAATGTTTTCTTCCAATGTTCCCATTTCTTTGATGCGGAACTATCAGTGGGATCAATATCCAAACGTTCGGGTTTTAAGTATTTTTCCATGGTGACAAATTTTTAAAACATTTTGTCGATTAAATTGTAATAAGATAAACCTTTATAATAACGGTTTTAATCGACAAAATTATACATAGCACAATCTGACAAATTATTAGAGCTATGACTTATGTGTCATTGCAGATGCCATATAATCACTAAAGAGTTCGGTATACCACATTCTTCCGTCCTGTCTATGAAACTACATAATCTCCAAAACGAACAGGCGGTCTGCGTTCCCTTGTCGGACGCCTGGGCTCCGAGTGTGGCGCATTATCTTGAGTATTGTCTGGCGTATTATCATGTCCTTGGGGTGGCGCCTCAGTTATGGGTGGCACCTCAATATCTTGGACAGGATGTTCATTTTGTGGAGTGGAATCATTAAGGACGCCGCCATCTGCTATTTCGCTTTCGATGGTTTCTCCGTCTTGACCCAATGGTGCTAGATAACGATTTGATACGGTCGTTTCACGCCCATTTGGTAAACGCACGTACGAATAGTCCGGATTAACTTGAATCAGGTCAACTTCCTCCACTATCGGTTGATATTTATTGGTGCGGTCGAATCTCCGCATCAGGACTTGGTCCGAGTTTGTTAACCAAGTAGGTATGGAATCACCATTTGTTGACCTCCTCGTATGTGTAAACATTCTCTCGTGCGGCGTACAGTTAGTAGCTGTGCAGAGTAGGGAGCGAATAGAGTGTAGAGCCTGATTCAAAGCCCTTTCCCATTCTTCTATAGGTAGGTTTCTGGATCGTAAGGCCAATTGGATAGTTTTCCAAAGAGTGGAGTTGAGACGCTCTACTTGTCCGTTCCCTTGGGGATTGTACGGCGTTGTCCGGCTTGTTGCAATACCGCGGGAGTGTAGAAACTGCTTGACTTCGGATGACAAGAATGATGTCCCACGATCAGAATGTAAATATGCAGGCATTCCAAATATCATAAACAACTCATTGAGATTCTTGATGACCGTTGCTGAGCTCATATCTGGGCATGGAAATGCAAAGGGGAAGCGAGAGTATTCGTCAATCACGGTCAGGATATATTTATTTTTCGTATTACTAGGTACAGGACCTTTAAAATCAATACTTAGTCTTTCGAAGGGAGACGTTGCTTTAATTAGATTGGGGCCAGGTTCGGCTGGGTGATAATATCTTGGCTTTAATTCTGAGCAGATACGACAAGAGTTAGTCATATTTCTGATTTCTTCAATAGAATAGGGTAGATTCTTAGATCTCGTCCAGTGAACCATTCTTGTTACGCCAGGGTGACAAAGGACTTCATGTAGGGAAACAAGTTTAGTTGAACGCGATTCGACAGCAGCGCATACACGTGACAGTGTGTCAGCGACATTATTTTCTTTGCCTGGACGATAGACGATATCATATTTAAATGGAGCTAGTTCTAAACGCCATCTTTGTATTTTCTCGTTTTTTATTTTGCTATTTAGCTTGTTATTGAACATGAAGGCTACCGATCTTTGGTCTGTAACTAAACGAAATGGTTTTCCTATAAGAAAGTGCCGCCATTTCTTTAACGATTCGACTATGGCGTACGCTTCTTTTTCAACGGCAGAGTGGTTTTGTTCACTTTGATTCAGGGTTCGAGAGAAAAATGCTACGGGTCGATTAGCTTGCGATAAGGTTGCAGCGATTGAATGTTCTGACGCATCCGTTTCAACGAGAAAAGGTATGTCGTTATTGATAGCGTGAACAGCTGATTTTGCTATGTCAGCTTTCAATGATCTGAATTCTTCGACAAGTTGATTATTTAACGGGAATATTCTTGTATTTGCTAAAGCGTGGATTCTTTCCGAGAAATTTGAGATCCATTTGCTATAATGTGCAAACATTCCTACCACTCTTCGTAACGACTGCGTGTCATTTGGCGGTGGAAGATTGAGAAGTGGGCGTAGCCGTTCAGCATCTGGCTTTATGACATGGTCTTTGATAGTATAACCCAAGATATCGATGCTGTTCTGCGAGAACTTGCTTTTCTCTTTATTGAGAGTAAGACCGTATTTTTGTGCGGCTGCTAAAAATTTCTGCAAATTTGCATCGTGTTCAGATTGAGAACGCCCACAAACTGTAATATCATCAAGATACGCGAAAGTACCCTCTAACTTTTCTTTTCGAATAACCCAGTCAATGGTTCTTTGAAAACTTGACACTCCGTTTGTTACGCCAAATGGTATTCGGCGAAACTGGTACAGATTTCCAGCAGCTTCGAAAGCAGTATATGGCTTTTCGTCTTGTAGGATCGGTACTTGATGGTATGCACTCTGTAAATCTATTGCGCTGAAGACAGAATACTTCGAAATTTCTGAAACTTGGTCCTCCATATTAGGAAGTGGATAAGCGTCAAGCTGTGTATATCTGTTTATCGTAAGAGAATAATCAATGACAAGTCGCTTCTTGTGATTAGCGTTCTTTGTAATTAGCACTTGAGCTCGCCAAGGGGACGTGCTTTCTTCGATAATGCCATCAGCTAGAAGTTTTCTGATCTCTCCTTCAATAAACTTTTTATCGTCTTCACTATGACGGCGAGATTTAATTGCAATAGGCCTGCAATTTGAACTTAAATTCGTGAAAAGTGGAACAGCAGGGACAGATGCTTCTGCAACACTACATACTTTTATTGGTTCTTTAGGTCCGCCGAATGAAAATTCGAGAAAAGAATGTTCGTCTAATATGTCGTGACCGATTATCAAGTCAGCACAGAGATTTTTCACAATTAGTAAGTTCACGTTTCTATAATCATGGTCTCCGATACGAGCTGATACATATGTCTGACCTTCAACTTGCGACGTATGACTAGTTGAAGCCATTGATATAGTTTGATAGCAGGGCCTTTTCTTTAATTGACACAATTGAAAATAACGCTCATTGATGAAGCTTATAGAGCTACCAGTATCGATTAAGGCTTCACCTTTTATACCTTTTATATAAGCTGGAACTGTAGCTTTCTTCAAGGAAGTTGGTGAAGCAGCTACTATACAACCACAAAGCAGGCTATCTTCTTCGAGACTGGCTGCATTGACATGGGTCTTTCTTCGACATACAATAGCATAGTGACCCTTCTTGTTACAGAATTGACAGATAGAGTCTAACGCGGGACAGTTTTTTCGAGGATGGATTTGCCCACCACAAAAGAAGCATTTGCGTTTCCGGTAGGTTGGCGTCACTGCTATTGTATTATTATGATCCTGTTCTTGCTTTAGTACGACAGGTTTTCCAGAATCATTTTGTTTGGAAGTAGTGGCGATGGCAGCAACAGTATTTGCGTTTGGAGAGTTGAAGTTACTAGCATTAACTTCAGCCATTTCTAGTGACAGCGCCTGATTGTGTGTTTCTTCTAGTGTTAATGTGAGATTTTCTAGTAATCGTTGTCTTATAGTACTAGATTTTATTCCAGAGATAAATGCGTCACGTATATTATCGTTCTTGTTTGTTTCTGCATCTACAGTTTTGAAGTCACAATCTTTAGCTAACTGTTTCAATGCTTGTAAATAGACGTCTATTGTTTCGTCTCCCAGTTGCTTCCTAGATGCAAGCGCATGTCGGGCATAAATTATATTTTTAGGTTTTGTGAATAATTTGCTCAAGGTATTGATTGCGGATTCGTAAGAGGTACATTCGCTGATATATGTGAAAACGTTTGATGAAATGTGGTTCGCAAGAAGGTCTAGCTTCCAGGAAGTTGGTACCTTTTCTCCTGCCGAGAGTAAGGCGCTATCCGAAGCCTTAAGAAAGCTTTCAAATGTTTTCTTCCAATGTTCCCATTTCTTTGATGCGGAACTATCAGTGGGATCAATATCCAAACGTTCGGGTTTTAAGTATTTTTCCATGGTGACAAATTTTTAAAACATTTTGTCGATTAAATTGTAATAAGATAAACCTTTATAATAACGGTTTTAATCGACAAAATTATACATAGCACAATCTGACAAATTATTAGAGCTATGACTTATGTGTCATTGCAGATGCCATATAATCACTAAAGAGTTCGGTATACCACAGTTCCTTAATCTAATTCTGTACTAAGAACTGTATAAAGCATAGTATATAAGTATAATATGTTCACAACTATATACCCCCTCAGGGGGTAGTCAGATTTATTTTAATTATAAGAACAGTTGTAGTGTTGCTTTACTATTATTGTTTATGCGAACTAGGCGGGATATATTCTAAATTATCGTTTTTTTTTTCAGAATAATCAGATTTTACTAAACTTGTCTCAACTCTGTCCAGTCAACTGGTAGGACACAATACTCAACTGCAATAGATGTCGCAAATTCGCAATCAATATATTGCTGTTAATTAGTGTTTATTAGTAAGAGCTCGGTGGCGCGTTGCGGAGAGGTATGGTCTCTCTCTCTCGACTCTCAATCATGAGGTCCGGGTTCGAATCCGCACGGACAACATACGAGTGCCACGTACCAATTAGTTTTTCTGACTTATGTACGTATTACCCACTGCTCTCAAACGGTGATGGAAAACATCGCGAGGAAATCTGCATAATTATGCAGAAGAAGAAATTCTGATGCGTAGTTATGTGAATTCTAACAAACTGCATTGGGCACGCGTGATGGAATAACATTCAAACACCCTCCTAGAGGGTAGGCCGGTGCCCTGCAGTGGGACGTATATAGGCTGATGATGAATTTGTACTTAAGGTATGCGGACCAAATAGACAGCGTAAGTAATTAAACAGGGCCAGATCAAATGTACTTACCTGAAACCGGCAAGCTTGTGTGAATAGGCCTATATGACTGGGGTAGGTAGAGTATACTCTGAAATCGAATCCGAGATCAAAAATTCCAAACAAGAGGCTCTTTCGTTTGAAATTTTTGATCTCGGATTCCATTTCAGAGTATAGGCGATCAATTGTCTTTGCCTACGCTCATGGGACAGAGTTGTGAATATATACCTAAGTATGTTTATTAATATGTTCTTAAATTAATAATCTTTTCAAATAAAAATACATTATTGTTTCGTACGGAACTGTAGGTGCATAAACCCGACTCGCACATGGCCGACTATTTTTTTTTGTCTCACAATATATCAATATTAAGCTACGTTGTGGAAACACAATCTGTTTGTGTAGATTAACCTTCAATCTGATGCGATAACCCATGATTGTAATTGTATAATAACACTTAAACTCTCGGTGCTATTAGATACTATAAGTTCTGATCGGTGTTTCTCTGAGAAATCACATTAGGAATAGTGTTGAAGATTGAATGCAACCTATACGTAGTTTTATAAATAGTCTGTGGTATAAACTTTGTTGTCTACGTTCCTCTCTCGCTGTGTGCATTCAAAATGTAAGACGCAAAATAAAAGGAAAGTTATTTGTTTAGATAAATGGTTTCATTATCATCGGACTCTGAATCTAAAATTAACAAATAGAGCTGTCACCAAGAAGTTTGAATCCTCTATAGTGGAGTGCAGACTGCCTAACAAGACGTGAAACATGATCATACTACTCCTTTGTGGTCGGTAATGATCGTTCTTTTCCGTCGCGTCGTTGTTTTTTGTGACGTTAACTTTGTACCTTTCTAATCCAATGTACAAAATTGTAGCTCCTCTCCTGTCATTTTCGTAACTACGTCATTAGATAGAAAGGGACACCGCTAAAATTGGAAATATCGTATCAATGCTTTTAAGGAGGAGTGGTATCCTTTATGATTTAGATCCATGGCTGTCACACACGATGACGCACTGACGGATCAGCAGACGTCAGTCAGTCATTTGTGAAGCAAGGAGTTGTATGAAACCGCACGTGGAAGCACACACCTCTGTGCACACACACAGCGTCAATCCGCACAATGCACTTGCTTCACAAATGGCGGACTGACGTCTGCCGCTCCGTCAGTACGTCGTGTGTGATCCCACATAAGGTGATACGTCAGAGAACTAAAAGTGATTATCATATCTCAGAAATTATCAAACTGAAGTGGCAATGGGCTGGTCATATCTGCCGAAGAACTGACAACCAATGGGGAGTCAGAGTTCTAGAGTGGAGACCGCGAACTGGTAGGCGTAGTGTGGGACGCCCTGCGGCGCTGGACAGAAAACCTAAATACGATTTGAAAGGCTTTTCAGTGATGGAAAACATCGTAAAAAAATCTGCATGCTTCAATTTCGAGGCATGTATTGTACCCACTGTCCATTATAAGTGGCGACTGGCTCACCCCACAGAACATTATAAGAGAGGTTAGAAATGCCAAGTAGGCGTGGAACGTGTCGCCACAGGTTATGCAATGATTTGCATAACACCATAAGGCGCACGGTGTGGTGCAAGCGAGAGGGCATGAGTAATTGCAGCAGCGTGAGCGGGAAGACAAGTGACGATTTTCTGTTTACAGAATGTCTCTGCCTACCCCCTTGGGGAGTATAATCGTGAGCATATTCTAGTACTGCGCCGTAACAATAAATCGATTTATATCACTATTTCCATTCTGTTTTGACATTCTATGTCGTGCAAATCCCTTGGAGCATTCTATTTCCAATAGTGCTAAGTGCGTTGCCACATTATATTCTATTTTCAACATACACTGTTTGATTGTTTATTTTGAATAAATAAATATGTTATCACGTGTTTTCAACCCCCGACGCAAAAAGAGGGGTGTCATATAAGTTTGACGCCAATGTCTGTGTGTCTGTCTGTGGCATCGTAGCTCTCGAACGGATTGTCCGATTTCGATGCGATTTTTTTTTAGAAAGATAATTTTTGCGACAGTGTTCTTAGCTTTGTATCATGAAAATCGGTTCAGCAGTTTTCAGGTAACTAAGAATAACAATTTTAAAAAACCCCCAACGCCAAATAAATGTATGTATGTTTTACGTTTTAACTCTGATCTGAAACCGCACGTAAAAGCACACACGGTGCGTCAATCTATCACTGAGTGATAGGGTCCCGTTTACATCTTTTGGGTACGGAACCCTAAAAACGTACCTACTACACTACATCATCATCATCATCTCAGCCGATGGACGTCCACTGCTGGACATAGGCCTCCCCCAAGGATCGCCATAACGACCGGTTCTGCGCTGCCCTCATACAACGGTTTCACCAGGTCGTCGGTCTATCTGCCCTTTCCGGTACGCGTTCGCCACTTAAGAACCTTTCCGCCCCATTGGTCATCGGTTCTGCGAGCAATGTCCCGCCCACTGCCACTTTAGTTTAGCAATTCTTTGGGCTATGTCAGCTACTCTGGTTCTTCTTTTGATCTCTTCATTTCTGATTCGATCTCGCAGGGAAACTCCGAGCATAGCCCTCTCCATTGCCCTTTGGGTGACTTTCAACCTTTTAATAAGGCCTTGAGTGAGCGACCACGTCTCTGTTCCATATGTCATCACTGGCAACACACACTGATCGAAGACTTTCGATTTAAGACACTGCTATATTTGGGACGTGAAGATACTACGTAGCTTCCCGAACGCTGCCCAGCCGAGTTGGATTCGACGGTTGATCGAACACACTAGTACCTACACTACGTTACCTCTTCTGCCTCCGTGGTCTAATGGTTAGAGCATTGGGCTCTTGACACGGAGGTCGTGGGTTCGATTCCCACGGGGGGCACCTAGTGAAATGTCACTTTGTGCGTTTTTCCCCAGTTGGTTAGGACATTGCAGGCTGAGTCACCTGATTGTCTGAAAATAAAGATGATTGCGTGCTTCGGATGGCACGTTAAGCTGTTGGTCCCGGCTACTATCACTGGTGGTAGTAGTCGTTACATAAAAACCACGTCAGAGGCCGTAAGGCGGTTTGAATAAACTCTGACACCAGGGCTTTGCAGCCCACTCGATAAGAAGAAGATACGTTACCTACTAAACATTTCCTTTCCACTACTGACTGTAACATTAGCATGTTACAGTTTAATAGAAGCGAGGCTAGACTGCTTGTAGTTTGCCCGATCGCTATTAACATGCTCGCTGGCCGGTCGACGTTCCGTTATTTATTGAATTGACTAGATACCCATTATGTTTAGGTTGCTGAATGCTGATTAACAATGTTCAGAACAAAGATCGATAGTGTTGGTTCTATTCTCGGGTGTGAACTTGCCTGTTAGACCGGGTCTATTTCACAACTTCTTAAGTTATTTTTAACCCCCACCGCAAATTTGGGGTGTTATAAGTTTGACGTCTATGTCGGTATGTGTCCGTTTGTCGGTCTGTCTGTCTGTGGCATCATAGCTCCCAAACGGGTGGACCGATTTCGATGCGTTTTTTTTAATAGAAAGCTAATTTTTGCGAGAGTGTTCTTAGCTTTGTTTCATGAAAATCGCTTCAGTAGTTTTCATGTAACTTGAAAAATTGTGAAATAACATTAAATTACAAATCTGAAAACCCCTTTAAAAAGCAAAAAATAATTCGGTTACCATTGATATCGTTGTCGGTCACCTAATATTTTTGATGTAAGCAAATGTCTGTTTTACTTTAGGTTAATTAATGTGTCGGGGACAGCAAGTTTAGTGATTGTAAAAAAACCTAAAACATCCTAATTTTTTACCGGCTTTTAACGTACCTCCTACGAATAAGAATGTATAGAAATGTAAATCAAGCTCAAAAAGTGGCACCAAAAAACTGTACTTACCGTGTTCTAAATGCCGCCAAAACTCATACAACATGTCAATATGTTGGTAAAATTTAAAATTTATTGAACTCGATTTCAACCCACACCGCACGGGTACACTCACCCTACTTACTACCGACACACAAGATTCTTATAATGTATCCATGAACAAAATTTAATTCATTGCTGAAAATATGATACCAAATAATTTTTGCCTCAAAACATAAAATGCGAATAACTTTTAGGTATCAAAATAATGAAATTATTGTTTCAATCTAATTATTTTGTTATAAATCAGTAGGGGTGTATGAGGTTTTGCGCTTATTCATTAACAGGTTGTTAATTTTTTTCGCGATTTCAACTTTCGTCCTACAGAGTTTATTTTATATCACTGCGGATAACTTCAGCATGTATTCTACTCATCAAACTGAACAACTTTCACTATGGAGCCAACTTCGAGATCGCGATAAAAAACAGCTGTCCCATACATTTGAGTCGAATACAGACTGCAGTTTTGTATGGGACAGACGTTTTTTTTTTTCGCGAATTCGAAGTTGGCTCCATAGTGAAAGTTGTTCAGATTGATGAGTAGAATACATGCTGAAGTTATCCGCAGTGATATAAAATTTATCCTGTATATAGTAAAAGCGATGGAAACATTTCCTTACAAAGACAATGCTCACTATACAGTGGTACAGTCAGCAGAGCAACACTTTCAGCATTATCTTTGTAGCGATAGACTGCAGTTGTTCTTTGTTGCTGACTCTACAGCTGCAATAGGAAGCAGAAGTTAAATACGCGTAACTCACGGAACTCACTCTGGATAGGTACAAAGTTTAGGCTATCTGACTGATAGACAGGGGTGCATTCAGGGCAAGGCCAGAAATTTACTTAGTTAAGAATAACTCTGTTAGAGGTGATACGGATGAGGTCACTAACTTATAGTTTATTTACATTACTGTATAGTATCAATTATTTTATTAGATAGACTATGTATTATTGCTTATGCTTATGCTTATGCTTATGCTTATGCTTATGCTTATGCTTATGCTTATGCTTATGCTTATGCTTATGCTTATGCTTATGCTTATGCTTATGAACAAACCATCAAACTAAACAACTTTCTCTATGGGACCATAATCGGAATCGCAAAAAAAAATCTTCTGTCAATACCCTGAAAATTACTTAACTACTTTTTTTACCATTGGTAATAATGTCTCTAAATTGAAGCATGCTGATTTCCTCACGATGTTCTCCTTCACCGAAAAGCCAGTGGTGTTACAAATCATACATGAATTCCGAAAAAGTCATTGGTACGAGTCGCTCTGGACGGGGCTCGAACCACGGCCGGATAGGTTACTCGCCACTAGACCTCCACGGCTTTTCTTATCTTATTCAAGATATTCAAGAAGGACCCTGTCGTAAAACGTGGAATTCAATTATCGTATTACAGATCTGGAAAAAGAGTTTAAAATATTTTAAGTAAGTATGATAAACGGTGAACATCGAAATCACGAAAAAAAATTGGCTGTTCCATACAAAACTGCAAACCTACTCGATTTCGATGTTGGTCCCATAGAGAAAGTTGTTCCATTTGATGATCTGATCATCCCCTTTAAAAAGTGTCAGCATATTAAGAAGGGTCCTGTATAAATGTTTATCTAAATACGTCCCTGTACGAATCGTAACTCAAAACGACCGCATCCCAGTCAGCTTTCACAAACTGCAACGCCTTTGTAACTACTATTGCTGCAACACTATTACCTACCGATCAAAACCTATTTACTTTAGCGAACGCTTTACATCAATATTATAATCGCTTTCATGGCACAGAACAGGTAATAGTATACAAGGTGTTACAAAAATACAAATAAACCTTTAAGGGGGTGGTTTAGACCATCAAACTGAACAAGTTTCACTATGGGACCAATATCGAAATCGCGAAAAAAAAAATTGATGTTCCATACTCTACAAATCGACTAGAGCTAAAATATGTATGGGATTTCAATTTTTTTTTTTCGTTATTTCGATGTTGGTCCCATAGAGAAAGTTGTTCAGTTTGACGGTCTGAACAACCCCCTGAAGAGTTTTAAATATTTATTGTTACTATGAAACCTGTAGGTATAGTAGTATTCTACATACAGAACGGCCACTCCCCGCTCCCCTCTGACTTCAGATACCCCACCTCCCCTCACACTCTCTGGGAAACTTGAGGGAAGCCGCGCAAGGGAATGCAGTCAGGCGCACCCGTTTGATTTGACTACATAAAATTAAGTCTTTTCAGTGTATAAAAAACATTGAAAAATAACGCTGAATAGAAAGTTGTTCAGTTTGATGGTCTGATCATCTCCTTAAAAAGTGTCAGCATATTAAAAAGGACCCTGTTTTTCATACCGAGTTACGACGAATCGAACGAGCTGGAGTCAAGCACGTATCCAGACTTTGAGTTCGGGGGGGGATAATTAATTTCGGGGGGGGGGGGGGATTTTCATTGGAAAACGATGAAAAATGTATAGCTGTAACCACTGCTGCGATTTTTGAATCTCATTCGGTGGATTCAGCAGTTGAAAATGTCAAAATTACTATGGAGATGTGCATCTTTATACTGTGGATTTGACTTTCAAAAATCGCTCTCCTGTAGTATGATTTTTGAAAGTCAAATCAGCAGTAGAAAGATGCATATCTTCATAGTAATTTTAACATTTACAACTGCTGAGCTCACCGAATGAGATTCAAAAATCGCACTCCTGGTGCGAATAAAGTAACGGGCGAAATAAAACCCCATTTCATAAAGATCACACCCAGAATTTACTTTGATAAAACCATATAATAATAAAAAACACTAAACCGTAACCTTGCCTGCCGTGCAGGAGGCCATGGTTCGATCCCCGTCCAGGCCGACTCGTACCAATAAGTTATTCGGAATTTATGTACGATTTGTACCACCACTTGGCTTTTTGGTGAAGGAAAACATCGTGAGGAAACCTGCATGCTTCAAATTCGAGGCATGCATTGTACCCACTGTCCAGTATAAGTGGCGACGGGCTCACCCCCCGTCACACTGGACAGAGTTTCAGTACTACTAGTAAAACGTGGATGTTCTGAGGTTTCCGAATATCTCTGACTACCCTATCCGGGAATATAGTCGTGAGCATTGCTTATGCTAACTAAACCGGTTTATTACGTTGTTAAAAAAATATTTTCCAACTACAAGAAAGAAGGGTTAAAACTTTTTGTTGCCAACTTTTAACCACGCGTTTAGTGCCTGCATAAAAACGGTCAAGCACGAATCTGGTTTAGGAACTTAGAGTTCTGTCTACTGTCTATATTCTAGTAGTGGCTAGTCTTTCTCGCACGAAACAAAAGAAACGCTTTCCTGTATTGGCTTTGTACGTAGAAAGAGAAGGTAGGTACGAGAAGGAAGCACGTGTCTTATCATATTCGCTCAATAAGAGATGCACATAGCAAATTCGCTCTAGTTAAAAAAGGAGATCGCTACTTACCTATTGCTGTCCTTATCGACGTAACAACTTTTTTGTACTACAAAGGCTGCCTGACTCCGGAGTAGCTCCGGAGTCAGACATCTAGCTTCATATAAATTGTAAAGCCTGACCAGAAATATAAAAAACCTGGTTTGGGGGCGCTGCAATCAACTATAACCTTTAATGTCAGTGTTCCAAGTACAAAAATGAGTTCTAGTGATTTTCCGCAACATGGTGAGGTTTTTTATATTTCTGGTCGGGCTTTATAGGATTTTATGACTATCGCAATCTCACACACGGTTACACTGATGTTCCGTCTACCAGCGAAAGCGTAAATTTTTCGTCTATGGCTTTGTACGACACCCAATCCCCAACAGTCTGTTTTAAGCCGAGACCCACACAGCGAGAAATTATATTTATTAAACTTGTAGCGAACACTGACCTCTCATTCATAACATATTCAAAAGAGTTTCGTTCCCATAAATGTGGAACCCTGAAAAAATCATACTTTGATCAAAAACTTTTACACCGCGTAAATCACACCAAAAATAATAGCTGCTCAAAAGTAAGTCATAAAAACTCTGTGCAAATTTTCCACCCCGGAAGTAAAAGTCGAAAGAAAAATATGGAATCATATTTGGGGGGAGATATCAAGAGATTACGTCGAAATAAATCGATTCAACCATACGAGTTAGGAGTGGAAAATATCGCAATCTTATTGTGTTACTTTTGGTTTTCTCTTGGAAATTTTTTTTGAGCGCGTTTCGTTCGAGATTGGCTAGCTACTGCTGTGATAGTTAGAATAAGCATAAGCGATACGTCTATATTCCCCCAGGGGGTAGTCAGAGATAGTCTGAAACCTCAGAACATCCACATTTCACCAGTAGTACCGAAACTCTGTCCAGTGTGACGGGGAGTGAGCCCGTCTGGACAGTGGTACAATACATGCCTCGAAATTGAAGCATTCCTGTTTCCTCACCATGTTTTCCTTCACGGAAAAGCCGGTGGTGTTACAAATCGTACATAAATTCCGAAAAATTCATTGGTACGAGCTGGCCTGGACGGGTATCGAACCACCGTCTCCTGTACGGCAGTCAAGGTTACTCGCCACTGAACCGCCACGGCTATAGTTAGAATAAAGGAGGATATTTGCAGATAAACGACGAACTCGGTGTCCAATGCAACGTTTCGTGGTTTGTCATTCCATGACATGATGGTCAGAACGTGGATTTCCAGTTTCGTTCCAGTCCAGACACAGAGCGGTTTCCCTCCTTTTTTAAATTTAGTTCCTAAAAAACTCTACAGATGACATGTTTATCACTCCACAGAGCCGTTCGCGAGATCCTGTCAAAATCTTGTCAAGACTGTGCCTGCCTTTTTTTAGAACGCCAATGGTTCGAGCCCATACCTACAACCACGTCAGGTGTACAAGTTTCGAATTTTCGATTAAAATGATAGCAGGGCCTTTTTGCCTAGCACATCCCCAATTTCTGACCATGACGACTTAAAAAACGAATGTAACACTAATTGTTTCTCTAATTATAAAAATGTAAATCGATGACCTGGGACGGCTGCGACAGACAGCCGTTACCGACTAGATGAGGAAGACCAAGGACATTTTTTTGGCTCGCGGTAAGACGTATAGGTAAGCCACAAAACGATGTCCAGCAGTAGACAATAATAGGCTGATGATGATAGTTTTAAAACTATAAAAGAGTTGTGTGTTATGCACATAAGAGATAACCCAGAAAAAATGCGTTTTTACCCCTGTTACTACCATACCAAGTCTTACTAGTTACCAGTAGTAAGACGGGAAATTCACACTGATAGGCGAATGCTACACGCTCTATATTTATCGCGATATTTGGATCGTAGCGATATTTATCGAATGTGTAGCATAGCGTCACGGACCTGAAAAAAAGACGGACGTAATCTCGTCTAATCACGAGTGAAGCACCCATTTCTTTTGTGTGCGTGCTACTGTCACGCGGTACATAATGGTGACGGATGTAGGACCTGCGCCTTGAGTTAGTGCATCTGTGTGAGTGTAGGTCATTGTAGAACAAACGAAAATGTTTGACCTTGCGCTTCACATCTTTTTAGTGTCACATTACGTCCGTCTTTTTTTCAGGTCCGTGCATAGCGTATCACGGATCGTGTAGTATAGACCGGGGATTTCTCGTGGTCCTACCGTTTTCTGATGGTCCTACTGACGTGCTGTGAATTAAAAATGTACCTCCTGTGTATAGAAAATCGGCCATGTTCGAGTTGATCGGCCAAGTTCGAGTTGCAATATACACCACCAATGCAAACTTCTTGACTGGCCGTTCCAGAATATGACTCGATAAATAGGTATCGACCGATATCAAGTGATAAATATCGAGCGTTAGCATTCGCCTTTCACCGAATAAACTCGAAACAAACTCGTTCATTTCTCACGGATATCGAGCACCAATAATAGTACCACGTCGCAATATTAATGCCTCACGGAGCAGTGTTGCCAGTTCCCATAATTCAGCCGCTCAAAAATGGCGGATCACCGTCACTGAGATAAAACTTGAATTCTTACAGATAACCGGATTTATTTTTGATGTATTATTGCGATTTGACCTTTTTGGATAATGATTTAAGTTTGTTGAAATTTTTCATATTTCTGGTGTAATATTTTCTGTAGTTGTGCAGTGTGGCCATGGATTTAAATAAAAAAGGATGCCACTCCACCTTACAAGCATTGAAACAAGAATTTAGGCAATGGCGTCGTCGATATTTCCAATAGGTGTGTCCCTTTCTATCCAATGACGTAGTTACGAGTCAGACAGCCGCCCGTCGTAGTACAAAATAGTGGTTACGTCGATATAAGGACAGCAATAAGTAGCGATCCCTTTTTTTAACTAGAGCGAATTTGCTATGTGCATCTCTTATTGAGTGAATATGACAAGACACGTGATTTCTAGTACCTTCTCTTTCTACGCTTTTAGGTATGGCTCGCTCATAGATATAGGAACTAGATGAAACCATAACGTGGCCGCACATGAAACAGCAATAGTGTGACTTTTGCATACTAAAAGACAAATTGTTTGGCAAGATGTCATCAACATTCCATAGGTTTGACATCTTGCCAAACACAAAAAATTGGTCACGGTGAGCGAAACAAAAAAAAAATCTGTCTTTTACGTAGAAAGAGAAGGAACTAGAAGAAAGCACGTGTCTTGTCATATAAGAGTGTAAGAATGTAAGAGATGCACATAGCAAATTCGCTCTAGTTAAAAAAGGAGATCGCTACTTATTGCTGTCCTTATCGACGTAGCCACTTTTTTCTTCTACGACGGCTGTCTGACTCCGGAGTCAGACATCTATTTTCATACAAATTGTATAGGATTTTATGACTATCGCTGTCTCATACGCGGTTACACTGATGTTACGTCTATCAGCGTAAGCGGAAAATACTTCGCCTATGGTCTTTTATGTTTACATAAGCTTTCATAACTGGCTATCTCGCTCTCTCATTTCTTGGCTCCATCTTTCAGCGTAAGAGAAAAGTTTTTAATCGAAGGGCTCGCTCCATGCCTTTAGGTAGTTAACTATCTATAATCTCTTTGGTTTTCACTTCAAAAGAAAATCCTTAACAAAAGAACAACATGGCGTCAAAAATATGGCGCGTAATTCTAACTTTCGCGCGCATTAGTTACTCGAAAAATGCAGGTGTAAGAATATTTTCAAACTCCACTTTAAGATTCAGAACGGACTCGTGAAACTTTTCCAGAAATTTTCTTCGCATTACAGATTTTTCTTTGCACAAAAATATTACAGTATAATTAATAAGTACACAGGGGAATTTCGCGCGGGTTTTTTCCCGCCAGAACGAAAGTTTTGAACACGATTTCAGCTGACGTTACGCATGTATAATTCGCGCTCATTTCTGAACTTGCTTTTGATTTTTCTCTCTCTCAGGGGCCGTTCATTAATGAGGGATGACATTAAATAAGAACGAAAGGCACTGATCAGGCGATAGTTGTTGGTTAGTAGTACTACTTAGTACATGACAGTTTGCCACGAGCTAAATCTAAATCAAGAGCTAGCAAATCGAGCTCAAAATTTTACAGAACTGTAATCAGAATTGTATTTTGAGTTAGTATAACAGCAACATTAAACATATGGAGCGAGCGAAGCGAACTCAATTTTTTCAACACTACGTGTCTATAATTAGAACTCTACTTGTATTTTTAAGTGAGCGAAGCGAGCTTTATATTTTTCCGCGATAGGGCATGGCTGTGATTGTAACTCTCTCACGCTATGCATCATAACAAGAGAAACCAGAGCGAGCGCAGCGAGCTCAACATTTTTTCACAAATGTCTGGGCTGATGCCAGAAAACTGTTGCTCTGTAGGCTCAGCGTCACAATTTCCTCCTTATGTGTGTGGTCCTACGGGCGGCCCCCTTTGAATTGGCCGCCCTTAGCACTTGCCACCTTGCAATGTGTGTATTCTATCTTATATGCTCTAGCAAATGACGTTCCTGAGTGACATTAAAGTATGGAGCGACGGAAAAATGCGATGCGGTGCTATGTATGTAGTTCAACCCTAACGCACCAGGCGTTTTTTAAAGATATCTCAAAACGTAGACTTGACCCGAAGCGCCAGGCTTTCCTTGCGCAGCGGATCAGCATAGCCATTTAGCGAGGAAATGCGTTTTGGGTGGGTACATAGACATATAAGTCTATGGGTGGGTACAAGCTTAGATCAAAGAAAAATTAATGGATAGTCCTAAAGCTCGTTAAGTTGAAGCACACAACCAGGGTAATTGATCCATACAAACTAGCACAATTGTCTGTCACAACTAGGGCAATTGCGTACAGAAGAATACCATTAATTTGTTTTGCCTCATTTTTCTGGTTTGACACGTTCGCGTAAGGCCATCCGTAAATTTTACTTTAATCTAAGGGTACAAGGACCGAACCTACATTACGTAATTAATGAACACCCCCTCACTTGTTGGTGGTTGTTGTTCGTCCAACAATCAGGAGGCAGAACTTTGAGAAGTCTTTGCTGCTGTTTTTTTTTCTTTTCTATGTTCGTTACGGGAAGGATGAGGCAATCAACCAGCCCGCTTGATTGTTCAGTCTTTGAAAGTTTATTTTTTTCGTTGAATACTAAACAAAAGGTGGTCGTTAATTTGAAACGCTTGTCGTGGATGCAGAGAACGGATACGAGAGAGAAATTCTGAATTAGTATTGTTGGTTTTGTAGGTACTGTACTATACATAGACATTACATAGACGAAAATTTGTTCGCTTACGCTGGTAGACGGAATGTCAGTGTACCCGGGTATGAGATATAGTCATAAATTTATATCAAGTGACATTTTGGAGCCGTCCCATACAATTTATATGAAGAGTGACATTTGGCAGTCAGGAGGCCGTATAGTACAAAAAAGTGGTTACGCCGATAAGGACAGCAATAAGGTAGCGATCTCCTTTTGTTACTAGAGCGAATTTGCTATGTGCATCTCTTATTGAGTGAATATGACAAGACACGTGCTTACTTCTAGTACCTTCTCTTTCTACGGTACTATATAAATGTGAAGTGCGTGTTGGGAACTGTCAATTCGATCGCAGCGCACGCTGTGGCAGAAATTTAAACTATGTCGACAAAGTTGTGTCAGATTTGCTTGAATCTATGCAAATCTGCATACTCACTACCATAGAGAAATTACACGCTCCTCTTGGTAGACATGGTGTAACAAAGTGTGCACAGTAACCACCAACTGGTCACGACGTCATCTAGTTTGTACTGCGATTGTTGTATACCATAGAGAAATTCACGCTCCCCTAATGCTTTTTGTTGGCTTTTTGTCTCCCCTCACCCGTCCCTCACCCCCTTTGTCGGCGACATAATTTTCTATAGAAACAAGCCGATATGCCATCTCCTCTTACTCCATGCTCACTACACACTTAAAGCCTGACCAGGAAAATAAAAAACCTGGATTGGGGGCGCTGCAATCGACTGTCACCTTTAATGTTAGTGTTCCAAGTACAAAAATTAGTTCCAATGATTTTCCGCAACATGGCGAGGTTTTTTATTTTCCTGGTCAGGCTTTAAATACATATTCAAGACTACAAAGATTACTAACTTAAAAGGCAGCGATGTTTTTACTGTCATCTTATTATGCCGACTAGGTGTCGGACGCTCGGCGCAGTAACAACTCTGTTTCGAACGTTCGTCAGTCTAACTCCTGAGGATGCTCCTTGGTGTTGGTGGTGCGCTAGAGTGGAGCGAAACACGTGTAGGTATAGAAATTATTTGGTGGCCTGTCACCACGATCATGACTTTTTGCCAAGTTACAATACAACTATGTCTACCACACATTGACCAAGAATTTTAGTCTACTACATGCTTCCTGGTCTACTATAAAGCATAGGCGAAGTATTTTTCGCTACTATCATGCTACTATGGTATTTAGAAGAGGGGGTCTCGACCATAAAGTTATTATACTTTACAGGAATAGAGGCAGTGACATGAGTTGTCAAATGAAGCAGTTTTTGGATGTTTTTTGGAGACTATTCGCAGGCAAAAATTCTAATACTGTCTATAATTCTGAGTCTAACGTAAAATCTTGGATAAATTAATGAAGTAGTGTCAGTATATTTCACAAAATTATCTATGATTTCACTTTAGATTCCCAATTATTCACGGAAACCGAATTGTAAAAATTGATTGGTGACTAAAAAACGGTTCTATTGCTTAGCGTCACGTATCTCTTTCTATTATACAGTGGTGCCGCTAGGTACATCTCGCTCTCTCAGCTGTATGTTCCTCTATTCCTACCTCTATGGTCTCGACACAATCGATTTTATTATAAGTATCTATGGTTCTCACCAAAGAGAATATAATCCCCACTATGACATTATTAAAAGAGAATAGAACTAAAATTATCACTACGTTTAGCATTATTGTCAATTACTTATTTTTCTATTATTTTAATCAATTTTAATAAATGTTTACCTATTATTCTTCACATAAACAGATTCAATATAATACATAGTACAATAAATATAGTTAATATCACCCAAATCGATTATATTGACCAAGAAAAAGTTTGAGGTGACCTCCAACTCTTAAAAATGAAACTCGGTTTTTTGGCTAGCTTGGGTGAATTCTGTCTACGCATACCCGTAAAGATTGGGTGTACATTAATATTATGTATCATCACTATCGTAAGCATATTTTTGTATACCTATTTACGGAGATTTTCGCAATCTAGAAGCATGCATATGCTCACGACTTTATTCCCCGAAGGGGAAATTAAGAAATATTCTGAAATCTCAGAACATCCACATTTCACCAGTAGTACTGAAACTCTGTCCAGTGTGACGGGGGGTGAGCCCGTCGCCACTTATAATGGACAGTGGGTACAATACATGCCTCGAAATTGAAGCACGCAGGTTTCCTCACTATGTTTTCCTTCACCGAAAACAAATCTACAATCTACAATTAAATTAATTAGGATTGTTTCCTCGCTCACCGCCTCGGTACCTCACACATCACTGGCGGAAACAGAGAAATTAAAGGAGGAAACGCAGCCTTAGACGGGCAGCTGATCGCAGACTTTTTGTCAAGGCTAAGGCCTAATCTCCCAAATGTTAAGTGTAAAGGCAGATCGCACGATCGCATACCCGGTCTCATACCACTAAGGAGCGGTGCTCCTCCTCTACCCCCATCTTTGCTATTTTATTAATAGAAAACCTGGAATCAGTTGCCCGTCTAAAGGGTGCCACATTGGTGCCGCATCCCCGCATACTGAGGTATGGTTGGCTTTCATCCAAAGACAATCCGTTTCACAGCTTAGGGTACCTTTCCATCAGAGCTGCGCTGTGTGAAGCTAGGAACCTAAAGGAATATTATGGTGGATTTTCGTTCCTCGTTCACAGCTCAGCTTCCAAGCACAGCTTTGGTCGAAAGAGGTCGAAAGCCACCCTAAGTCCCAGATCAGCGGGTGAACCGCGGTAAACGGTTTTGGTGGCTCGCCGGTGGATCATCATAGGACTGCGGTATTGAGTAGTCTAATCAAATCATTCTGCAAGCTCATCAATCAAGGCCTTCAGGTTGGTCTGACCCACAGACCTCAGAGAAGCAGGGAAATGATGAGCGAAGGTTGGAAAATGAAGCGATTCTTGTGGTAGGCTGCCTACATATCTTTTCTTGCTTGCCTTCTATATTTCCTCGCTTAGCTCAGGTGAATACCAGTAGGCGTAGAAAGAGAACGTACTAGAAGGAAGCACGTGTTTTGTCATATTCACTCCGTAAGAGATGCACATAGCAAGATCGCTCTAGTTAAAAAAGGAGATCGCTACTTATTGCTGTCCTTATCGACGTAACCACTTTTTTGTTGTACGACGGCTGTCTGACTCCGTAGTCAGACATCTAGCTTCATACAAATTGTATAGGATTTCAAGACTATAGCTATCTCATACGCGGTTACACTGATGTTCCGTCTACCATCGTAAGCGAACAAATTTTCGTCTATGCCAGTAGGACACAGGCACATTGCACAGCCAATGATATTAAGTGCACAGCAAACTAGGTATTCGGTTTTAAATTGATCGTTTTATTTTCAGTTTTTCACTTGTACTGATGCTGGTCAACAATTCTTAACGAAAGACAGACATTACTGCAAAATTGTTATTTTGAACAACATCTATGCAAAGATTATGGATTTTATTGATTGGGCACAAACCGGCGTGACAATAGCGTTGATTATTGCGGCAGTCGTCTTTTTAATTGGAATTTTCGTAGTATGTCATTCAACATATTTTATCTGCCATTTTAATAGCAACGAAAATTTAAGGCCATTTTTAATTACAGAAACAGATATTTGAAAGACTTAGGTACTCGCACTTATTCTTAGAACAGCTTTAGTCACGTCCAAGATATGTCGGATAGTACATCATTCTAAATAAATAAATTTTTTCTCCCCACCGCCGGACGGAAAGCGTCAATTCTCGTTTCGCTGCGCTAAACGAAGTTTCCACTTTCCACCTCCGTCGAGGAGAAAAATAGTATACTTACTAACCTCGGGCAGTAAATAAGAATTACCTGTGACCTGAGACCTTTCTTACTTTCCTGCCCTCCGTGTGTAATCTACTAATATTTGCTTATCAGAGTTGGTCAGAAAGCTCTAGGAATGGAAATCATTTATTCAATTTAAAACCCAGTATACCAAAAATAATTGTATCCACAACGCAGGCTTCGTCAAAATCGAATCTAGGAATCGGAAAATCTCTTCGTCCTTATTTGGAATGCAGTATAGATACCTACTATTTTAAGATACATACGAGTAGTGGAGACATCATCATTGTAACACCCTATTTGTCATCAGATTCTGGTCCACCTATAACTAACATAATTCAGAAAGTTTCACAAAAGTTTACTCAATTGGGTTCCGATGTAAAACCCTAATCATCATCATCATCATCATCTCAGCCGATGGACGTCCACGTGATGACATATGGAACAGAGACGTGGTCGCTCACTCATGGCCTCATGAAAAGGCTAAAAGTCACCCAAAGGGCAATGGAGAGGGCTATGCTCGGAGTTTCCCTGCGAGATCTAATCAGAAATGAAGAGATCCGCAGAAGAACCAGAGTAGCTGATAGCCCAAAGAATTGCTTAACTAAAGTGGAAGAGGGCGGGGCACATTGCTCGTAGAACCGATGGCCGATGGAGCCGAAAGGTTCTCGAGTGGCGGCCGCCTACCGGAAAGTGCAGCAGCGTGGATAGGCCACCCACTCGGTGGACCGAAGACCTGGTGAAGGCGGCGGGAAATCATTGGATGAGGGCAGCGCAGGACCGGTCGTTATGGCGATCCTTGGGGGAGGCCTATGTCCAGCAGTGGACGTCCATCGGCTGAGATGAAAACCCTAATATGACTCCACAATTCCGTCTTAGGCGGAAGCCTGTAAGAAGTGGCGCGGCGCGCATCGGGCACGCCGTCGGCGCACTACCGGCGCTCATCGGGCACGCCAATTGCGCGCTACAGGCGCGCATCGGATGCCCCTAAGGCACCCTCATGGCAAGACGGTGTGTATCGCCTTTGACTACTTATATGTGGCCTGGTTACGCGTGTAATTCTACTAACAAACATTTCTGCCAATTTTTTTCGGGGGGCGAGCTGTAACATGAAATCCGCAACTTTGGATTTTATTCCCCATAACTTTAAGATTCTAAGTTTGAATGTTAACAATCATAAAAAGTAGTCTCGTGTGAACCCCAAACGTTCTAAGTTCGAAATTACTGTTTCGATTTTATAGGCGGTCTCGTGTCTCTCCTGAAGTATGATTTTTGAAAGTCAAATCAGCAGTAGAAAGATGCATATCTCCATTAGTGACTTTGACATTTTCAACTGCTGAGCTCATCGAATCAGTTTCAAAATCGCACTCCAGAACCGTAAAAAGACCCTTAAGTGTTATTACGATTGGCGCGCTCCATACAAACGTAGTCTGGTGATATTTTCAACTATCTATCCAATTAAAGCCTGACCAGAAATATAAAAAACCTCGCCATGTTGCGGAAAATCATTGGAACTAATTTTTCTACTTGGAACACTAACATTAAAGGTGACAGTCGATGCAGCGCCCCCAATCCAGGTATTTTATTTTCCTGGTCAGGCTTTAAAGTCAATGAAATTTTTCAGAAACAATCTAGAAACTAATCTCTATGTTCGTATGAAGTCAGATTTTCGTTAAAATATATAAGCATATGCTCACGACTATATTCCCCGAGGGGGTAGTCAGAGATATTCTGAAACCTCAGAACATCCACGTTTCACCAGTAGTACTGAAACGCTGTGTGACGGGGGGTGAGCCCGTCGCCACTTGTAATGGATAGTGGGTACAATACATGCCTCGAAATTGAAGTAAATTAATTGCCTCGAAAGTGAAAAAATATATGCTCTAAGAAATATACAGTTTTAATGCTAGGGTTAATTTAAGATTTGTATGGAAATCTTTGAAGCACTGTAACTTTAAAACTATACTACATTTTAACGAAAATATGACTTCAGAAGGACATAGCTTTGGACATAGAGATTAGTTTCTAGATTGTTTCTGAAAAATTTCATTGACTTTAATTGGATAGTATTGAAAATATCACCAGACTACGTTTGTATGGAGCGCGCCAACGGTAATATACCAATGATAGAAGAAGCTGTCTAATCAGTACCTACGTTGCGATGGTCAAATGGATCTTTAATAATCTTTTATTTTTATTTTTTAGTATTTAAAAATTGCTTGTGTGATATTCGTGGTCATTTGTTTAACTCTCTGTATAATAAAACTGGCATCATCTATAATGAACCTCATGGGAATATTATTTATGTCTAATGGAGGAACTTGTAGTAAGACCAAAGCGATGTCAATGGAATTCGTCAACCTCTTACAAGCTATCCGTAAGTTCGGCCTATATTTACCTATGTTACACACAACGTGTTAATGAATTAACGCAAAATTAGAAAGTAGTTTGTTTAGAATCGAGAGCAGCATCGAATTATCATGGTTATACAAGGTGTTACAAAAATACAAATAAACCTTTAAGGGGGTGGTGTAGACCATCAAACTGAACAACTTTCACTATGGGACTAATATCGAAATCGCGAAAAAAAAAAATTATGTTCTATACTACAAATCGACTAGAGCTAAAATATGTATGGGATATAAAATATTTTTTTTCGCGATTTCGATGTTGGTCCCATAGACAAAGTTGTTCAGTTTGACGGTCTAAACAACCCCCTTAAGAGTTTTAAAAATTTATTGTTACTTATGAAACACCTTGTATTACCTACGTTACCTATTAATGAATTAACTAGAAACTAGAAAGTAGTTTGTTTAGCATCTAGAGTATTCTAGAGCAGCAGGAGTGCGATTTTTGAAACTCATTCGGTGAGCTCAGCAGTTGGAAATGTCAATATTACAATGGAGATATGCATCTTTCTACTACTGACTTGACTTTCAAAAATCATACTTTAGGAGAGCGATTTTTGAAAGTCAAATCAGCTGTAAGATGCGTATCTCCATACCTAGTAATTTTGACATTTTCAACTTTTGAGCTCAGCGAATGAGATTCAAAAATCGCACTCCTGAATCGAATTATCATGGTTTCAACATCTAAGTACTTTATTTTTCAAAATATTAAATAATTTTATTGTAAAATTTAAATTTACTGAACTCGATCTCAACCCACCGCACGGGCTCACTAGCCTTTCTTACTACCAAAACAAGATTCTTAAAATGTACACACTAGCGCTTTCATTCATTGCTGAAATGATAACAAATCATTTTTGCCTCAAAACTTAAAATGCGAGTAACTTGAAATTTTAAGTATGTAATCACTATAATTAAATTATTGTTTTAATCTAAGTAATTATTTTGTTATTTAAATCTTTCTGAGTGTATGTATGAAGTTTTGCGCTAATATTCATTAACACGTATACTACCTATGTTACCTTATTGTATTTTTATATTTTTGACGAACATTTTAATACGATATCGTACCTGTAATCTATATAACATTGTATTATAGCTTGTATAGGTACCTACCTAATTATATGGGACTTTAGATCCAGATTTTTTTTTTTTTTTCACTTATTTTACTTTTTTTTTCAGTTTTGTTCTACTTCGCCACCGTCACCGACTCATATATGGACAAAATTACCAAAGTAAAACCACCTGGCACTTAACTGTTTATTTAATGTATCAGTCACTTTAAATTCAATATAATTTATAGTTGATGATGGGTAATTATTGAATTGAAAGAAGGAAGTAAGAAGTGGTATGCTATGTTTGTTATATTGTTTGTTAAAAATATACAATATTTATACATAAATACGTTCGTTCTTTATCTTCTTCTAATATATAAAATTCTCGATCGCTGTGTTTGTAACAAAACTCTGAAACGGCTTGACCGATTCTTATGAAATCAGTAGTCAGAGATATTCTGAAACCTCAGAACATCCACGTTTCACTAGTAGTACCGTCTGTCCAGTGTGACGGGGGGTGAGCCCGTCGCCACTTGCAATGGAGTGGATACAACGAAATTCCCCTAGTGTCTAAAATTGAAGCATGCCGGTTTTCTCGCGATGTTTTCCTTCACAGAAAAGCCAGTGGTGTTAGAAATCGTCCTTACGGACTGTTGGTCCTATACCGCTTAGTTCCCCTAGTAGGACCAGTAGAATTTTCAAATCCTCGTTACCGTTCTAAATCATTGAGGTGCTATGTTAACTAGAGAAGCCACCGAGAAATAATGTTTTGTAACACGCGTTAGGGTGCACGCGCTCTAACCCACTTAGCCTGTGCCAGGCGCTCGTCGCAGCCTGACGCTCCCAGCAGTCCCAGCACACGCCCCGCACTGCTGATCATGGTGCACAGATTTTGTTCGCGTTGTCTGCTCTATACATAATTACTCAATGTTCTAAATGGACAAAGTCATGCCATCGAAGTTCTCTTACAGAAGTTACAGAAGAGAACTCCGAACTAAAGGAGGGAAGAGTTACGTCTAGCGACTCAGTTGTTGAGGCTCTCTTGTATTTTTTAATACATCCTACGGTCGCCGAAAACCCTGACTAGACGGAAAATAAGGGACACTTATAAACAAAAAAAATGAAAGCAGAAGGAGGCAAGATAAATAAATAGGGGGAAAGAAATAAAGTAATTTGTCTTTGCCCGCTTCACTGCGCGGTATTACCGCGGAGACTGCGAAGTTCAATTTTATGTAAACATTTTATGAAACGCTCTCTTGCAAGGAATGAGCCTCCTCTTAGGCTGCGTTTCCACCAGAGATGTGTGAGGTATTAAAGCGGTGAGCAAGGAAACAATCCGCCAATAGCGCGCCCGCTCGATCACGTCATTGGGAAATTGAAGCACTCATTGGCCGATTTTTTCCTCGCTCACCGCCTCGCTACCTTGCACTTCTCTGGTGGAATCGCAGCCCTATGCTTATTCGTAGAAGAAGGCCGATGCGACTCATCCTCCACTATTATTACGAAGTGTCTAGTCGTGTTAGTAGTCCGATAAACGGACGAATAAAATTATCGTTTGCTATCGTCTAGTCGTCCGACTATCGGATAATATTACTTGTACTGGTGAGTTATACATCAGCATCTAATTTAGTAAGTCAGCCATGGGTTTTACAGTGTTTTATCCGATTCAGTCGGTTAAGTTAACGAGGAGCAAAGCGACGAGCATGTTAGGATTACATTGACCATAGCACACGAGCCGAGCGAGCGTAGCGAGCGTGCCGAAGAAGCGGGCGTCCGATAGTCGGACGACTAAGTATTTTTGTTTTATTCGTCCGTTTATCGACGACTAGCAACGTCATACATAGGCAGAATTTTTTTTTTAAAGTTTTGAAGTCGGTTTAAATTTTTTGGTAACATTTTATACGCTCTGCCTTCACCTTGGAGCACCAACTTATTGACTTAAAGTTCTGTTGATCCACCATCTAAACAGACGGAAGATCTTTATTTATCAATACCTATATTAAAATTTGTCTGTATTAAATGTTTCAGAATAACTGTTTCTGATTTCTGATTCTACACAACGATCTCTAAAAGTCCTAAGTTCAAAGTTTCAGCAGCTTCAGTATGCCAGTAACAAATGATTTGGGGCGTAGCATTGTGAAAATATTAATTAATTTTCTAAGTAAAATAGGAAACAGGGTGTTGTTGCTAACTACGGTATATACATACAGTCTTACAATATTAGGTACCTATATCCTCAAAACCAACATTAGCTACAGCGACTGCTTGGTGAGAAAAGTAGTCAGGTAAACTACGCTGGATCTCCCGACGTAACAGGGGTTCTGTGCACCGATTGAGCTGATTTAAAACATCGAAGTTCAATCCTTATTTAATTTCTGTTGTTAATCACATTGCAACTGAGTTACTGACTTTAGAGCAATAAAATAGACATCGGCATTTAAAAAATTATAAAATCATTAGAAAATACAAAAATGTATTTTTCAAAGCTTTCTAAATAGAGAAAAAAATATGTATTCCGTGTTTGAAGGGTATATAATGGTAAAGCCGTAAAAATGTGGAAAAAAAGGACCGCCAAGTTTTTTTAGAACGAGACAAAAGCAAAATTTGAATGCTTATAAATTGGCTGTTGCGGACGTGATTTTTTTTAATTTTGGTATATGTATAGGCCCAAATTTGCTCTTAAATGATACACGGAAAAAAATGTTTAATTAGTCCCGGCTCAAACCGTAAATTGACTGGGCTATACAGTCTCCGCGCCGCCCGGTGACGGAGGCTTGCGGCAGGGGCTCCCGAGGCTCATGTGAGTCAAGCCCCAAGAACCAGTCGACAACTCGACACCAGCAAGCGTGGGGGTCGCGTGCGATAGAGCGCGGTTTTCACCAATCGCGGCTAGTGTTGGAAACCAGCGTCACATATTACCCCCAATAATAGGGATCATTCCCATTACGCCGCTTCCCATGACGCCGCTCTTCTATTTTAAGGGCCTTCCCGTAACGCCGCGCCCTCATATACACTATTCCCAGGACGCCGCTCCATTAAATTTGGCCGCCGACGCGCACCACACATCTATGAAATTGCACTGATATAAGCAACGGGTGATATAAGCAATAGTACGAGCTCGGAGTTGTGGGACCTTGAAATGGCCAATCATGTTGCATTGTTTCGTGCCCCGCTACCCGCACCTACCGCCAAAAATTGTGAAAATTGTCATCATGCGGTAGGTAGGTATCTATTGGGGGCAGGTAATCTGTGACCAGCCTACAGCGTACGTTTTGTCTTGTCAATAAATTGAATCTGAAAAAAACGTACTTACTTAAGTACTTCTTTCCTCATATTTCATAGAAACCTGCATACGCTGAAGAAATTCTGATGCGTACCTACCTACTTATATGAAGTCTACCATCCATATTGGACTCGCGTGGTGGACTAACGCCCATACGCCCTCCCTGGGGATAATATACCAAACCTATTCCGTGCCTGGGGGTCGGCCTGTACGCTGCAGTGGGACGCGGATGGGGTCAGTTGAAACAAATTTACTTCACATGCATGTAGCGCAGTTATCTGTAGTATGGGCAAACCAAGCTCTTGTATAATTTAAAGGATCATAATTTGGCTCCTAAATTAAATGTACTCTACAACTCTAACTCCAACGGTTAAGGTGCAATGACGTTTTAAAAGTGACTGGGAAATGTGGTTCAACTGACCTCATACTGGGGTCGATTGAAACAGTACATGGGGTCCATTGAAACAATCAAAATATCTTTGGAACAATAGAAGATTTATATTCAGCTTTAATAATGTTCGTAGCTTCGACACCGTTATAATAGATTAAGAAAAGTTGGTAAACGTATATTTATTATTAACATTAGTAACATATTTTTATATTTATAAAGCAAAAATATCTTAAACGAATAAAAAGTCAATATTTTTTTAAGTATGAGACTTACAGAGATTTTAGTAACACCATTTTTTTTTTCTTTTAACGTAATATATGAAGTTTTAGTGTAATATTAAGCACAACCAGAAAATTATTATAATAAAATGCAATAACATTTTTTCATACAAAAGTGATTGTTTCAATCATAACAATGTTTCAATTGTAACAACACTTTTTTTAAATATTACTTTTATTTTGAAGAAAGCAGACAAACTAGCTAACTAATTAACTTCACTGTGAGCTGTACATTCTCGAAATATCAAATTATATATAACTCACCTGAAAAACATTATCCCCTTTTAATTTTAATTCTTAGGCAGTTTAGTAAAAACGGGGACGTTTGAAACACCGGGACGATTGAAACGTTTCAATCGACCACAAGTAAAATGTTTCAATCTTCCCCATCAGACTTTGTAACTTAAATAGGCTTTAACGCTAAACCGCAGTAATAAAAACAATCATAAACGACTAAATAATACAATGAAATAAAAAAAACAGTGGAAAAACAAAGGTGTAAAACACTATACAATAAAATATGATACCGTGAATCCTTACTTTTTGGTGCGAAATCCGTCAAGGTGTCCTCAGCACAACTGCGTCGCTCGCTCGCTCTAGCTCTACCGGCCAAAAATTGCAATATGGCCGCTGGCCTGTTTTGTGTGTTGCATCACTGGCGTAGGTCTTATGGTTTTCGAGAATTTTGAGTTGTTTCTATCATGACCTGTTTCAATTGACCCCGGTCTACCCTATAGGACCTTCTTAATATGCTGACACATTTTTAAGGGGATGATCCGTAGAAAGAGAAGGCACTAGAAGGAAGCACGTGTCTTGTCATATCACTCAGTAAGAGATGCACATAGCAAATTCGCTCTTGGCCGCTGGCCTGTTTTGTGTGTTGCATCACTGGCGTAGGTCTTATGGTTTTCGAGAATTTTGAGTTGTTTCTATCATGACCTGTTTCAATTGACCCCGGTCTACCCTATAGGACCTTCTTAATATGCTGACACATTTTTAAGGGGATGATCCGTAGAAAGAGAAGGCACTAGAAGGAAGCACGTGTCTTGTCATATCACTCAGTAAGAGATGCACATAGCAAATTCGCTCTAGTTAAAAAAGGAGACCGCTACTTATTGCTGTCCTTATCGACGTATCCACTTTTTTGTACTTCGGCCATCTGACTCCAAAATGTCACTTCATATAAATTGTATGGGACAACCACCTGACTCTCACACTTTCTCATACCCGGTTACACTGATATTCGGTCTACTAGCGTAGGAAAGCGAAAAATTTTTCGTCTATGGGATGATCAGACCGTCAAACTGAACAACTTTCTCTATCATCTCTATGGGATCTGAACGGTCCATTGTTAGTTTCAGTTTTTAGTCTAAGATGGGGACCAATATCGAAATCACGAAAAAAATATCAGCTGTCCCATACATTTGGCTCGAGTAGGTTTGCAGTTTTGTATGGGACAGCTGATTTTTTTTCGCGATTTTGATGTTGGTCCCATAGAGCAAGTTGTTCAGTTTAACGGACTGATCATCCCCTTAAAAAAGTGTCAGCATATTAAGGACCCTGTAAATAGGCAGTGATGGCGATGATTACAACATTAAACCACAAAATCTAATTAAACACCAAATTATGTACAAAATTAAACACAAAAGTAATCCAATAATTAGTCAAATAGGACATTAAATGGAAATGGAGCTGTGTACATACGATGGCCATTTCGAATGCGGTCGTGTTCGTTAGAGCAATCAAGTGGACAAACTGAGCTATAGAATAGTATTTGGGTACTAGGTAGAGTCTAGGCACAGAATAGGTTATAGTATACTATACATCGACGGTCCCTACGTACATTCCCGTAAGTGCAAAAGTCAAATTTTACAGGAGAGCACTTTTAAGTTTCAAACATGTGTATTTCACGTCCTGTTTGTAGCACAGTGACGAAATTTGGAATATAGGTTTAATATACGGTAAACTATATGAAACATAAAGAAAAAACTCAAAAAGTTCATTGGAAGTGTGTTATTAGTCACTTACTTAGTTCTACATCGGAAACGCTCCAATTACAAATAACGTATGTGGTACATATTGATTATTACGCGGTAGTCTCCCGATCGATCAAAATCTTAACTGTCACATAGATCATTGTACATGGGAAACATTATGGAGATACGGGGTTTGAACGTAAGGGCGAAGTGTTTTGTTACAACAAAAAGTAAACTTTTTTAGTATTATTAATAAATTTTAACCCCGTTCCTCATACCTTGTGTGTACCCGTCACACTGGACAGAGTTTCGGTACTACTAGTGAATCGTGGACGTACGAAGGTTTAAAAAATTACATACTTTATTATCAGTTGTTAATAGTTAAGTAAGTAACTAATTTGAGACTTAACAATATTGATAACATAAAATAATTAATGTTCTATATTTACACGTCAGAAATAGACAAATACAATTTACAACATAGGCGAGAAGGGTATCAAAGGCGGCCTTATCTCGTTAAGCTATTTTTCCAGAAATTAATTTGATGGAATAGAGCGATAAATGTTATGGCGGTACTCTAGCTATCTAGTAGTAGACTTTACTATTTTGATACACTGACAATATTATAAGGCGACTTGTTAGACCATATGATATGAGTACCAACCTAATTCAAAACGAATAATTGGTGTGGTGGGTGTCACTATTGACACCGGTCCTTAAGCCCTTCAGAAGCTGTTTGACTTCGTTATACTTGAGGGGAAATCGCCGCAGACATGGAACAGAAATTTGATGGTTCTCTTCTTTAAAAAGGACGATAATGCCCTACTGAAGAACTATAAGCCTATCTCACTTCTTACCCATGTCTATAAGCTGTTTTCGAGAGTTGATACGAACCGTGTCGCGCTCATTTGGACGAATTCCAACCTCCCGAGTAACCTGGGTTCCGAACAAACTTTAGCACCGCGTACCACATACATACGCTCTGCCTCGTTGCTTGGCGTTCGTGGACTACGAAAAAGCTTTTGATTTGAATGGGACATGGGCTGTACTGCAGTCTCTCCAGCTATGAAAAGTTGACTACTGGTACTTGGAAGTGCTCAAATGCTACTGCCACTATGTCAGTCCGATTACATGACCAGAATAGATACCTATCCTACCGCAGCGAGGTGTGAGGCATAGAGACGTAATTTCTCTGAAACTGTTCACCGTGGCACTGGAAGATGTTTTCAAGTTTTTGGATTGGAAAGGGCTGAGTCTGGGGTGTGATAATTATAGTCATTATGACGGTGAGCATGGAGGACCTCAGTAGAATGCTTGATGACCTTAGCAGAGCCTTCGAACGAGTTGGTTTGAAAATTACCATGGACAAGACGAAGATCATGTCAAATGTCCATGTTCTACCCACTCCTGTAAAGATCGTAGACTCTGAGTTCGAAGTTACTACGATTATGTTAACCAGGGACAGACCATCCAGTTAGGATGGTCCCACTTCGAGATAGAGGTCAATAGACGAATCAAAGGCTGGACATCGTTCAGGACGTATGGACTGCGTAGTATCTTCTCGGCCAAACACTGCAGTGTCTCAAAACGAAAGTCATTGACCAGTGTGTGTTGCCAGTGACGACACAGAATAGGATAGAATATTAAGTACTTGAAATACGAAATTGAGACGTAGTAGCTCACTCCTGGCCTCATAAAAAGCCTGAGAGTCACACAAAGGGCAATGGAGAGGGCTATTATGGAGGGGTATTCATCTTCCCATCTGAACATCCCATATATTACTTATAGCTACTGTTACTCTCTTTCACGACAAACATCAGCGCTCATGTGATCGGCGTAACCAATTTTCTAGTTCATATTGCCTTAAAAAACATTGCCACGTTAGTTAACTCATGGTTTTAATTTGTACAATTAATGAAATAAATAAATAAATAAAGAGGTTTTGATAGACCTCTTTACATCGCATAATTTTTTTAAACTATTTTCTGCATAAAGCATTATAATTATTATAAATAATGACAAACGCGCACAGTCATAAACGTATGCCAGCTTCCTGGTCATAAACAACTTTCACCTAATATGTCAATTTGGAACTGACATGATGGTTGTAAGATGTTAATTTGGCTGGCTAATCAATATTTTTTTCCAAAACCAGACGAAGTTACAGAAGTTTAATAACATAAATACAACTTTCTTATCATATTTACAAAATATTTCCGACATAAAAAGCTTTAAATGGTAGTTATTGATAAAAATTACTTTTATTTTCCGACGTAAGAAAACTTATCTACCACTTGCATGGCATGGCCTGGCTTAGGCATGTAAAGTTGTTCACGTAAAACAACGTAACTAACATAGTGCGTAGCAGTTACGCGGTAGGTGTGGATTGCGTTCCAATGTAGAATTACTGAACTACCACTGATGTTAGTTTACTTCGGAAATTTTTCTTAATTTTGTAGTTACGGGAAATGTGTGTGTGGATTTAAGGTTCAATTTGCATAAAATGTTGAAATTTTTTTTGACTAATCGATAGTATAGAGTGACCTGAGGGACATGGAACAATAAAAGGCAAATCACGTATCTACCACTTAGGAATATGTACGTAGGGACCGTCGACATATAGTTGTACATAGTCTTCGATCAACAATATCCAACTAGATAACGCGTCAGCGCTCAAAACATGTCCCGGCAAATAACGCCTCACTATTGGAGTGAGGTCTTATTTTGAATTAGTTGCGTTCGAACAAAGCCTGACGCGAAGCACACATTACGCGTAATTCTTGCCTGGGGTTCCACTGCAAATCCTTATAAATAGTAAATGAGTAATGTCATTGACCTGTCGATGTACTTGTGTGCGTGCACTCACGCGCTCTGATGTAAATCTCTTCCAGCTTCTTTCTTATCCATTCTGGATTCCAGCTTACAGCTGGTGGGCCATACAGCTGGCCCACAACGGTCTCCAAGCCTCCCCTTACAACCGTTCCCTTTCCATCTCATTCTAAGTGCACGACGGCACCTTTCTGTCTGTTATAATGTTTGTGACTCACCCGGTACTCCATTTGGTCTGGCGACCATCTTACCGTATCCTAAATGGTTATACTTCTCTGCCGCTCTCCTTTCTACATCTCCTTACGTCTTCTCCTCCACGTTATCTCCACATTTCACTCCCATAACTTCTGCCACGTACACAGCTCACACGCACCATACGCCATCTTGATTCCGACTCTTCCATCTCCCTCGCACACTATGCGTCCCGCTCGCGGGGCGCGAACCATGTTTCTTGTAGCAGTTTTTTAATTATAAATTCTTAAGATCTCGCAATTCGCGACACTCCCGAACGACAAGAAATGAAATGTTTTCCATTAACTCTAGATTGTGGTTCTTAATATCTATCACACATATTTTCTTTCTTCTTATTTATCCTATTATTGGTTCTTACGCTTCATTTTCCTACACCGATTTCATATTATTTATCATGTCCTCTATTTCTATTATCTAATACATCCACTTTTTCTTGTCTATTATCTTATCTCATTTTCTTACTTTCCTTGTCTATTTTCGTTCTATTTCGTTCCTGGTCTATCCTTTAGACCTTTCACTAAGGATCTACTCTACTTTCTTTACACTTCTACATCCCTTTTACTTCTATTTTAGTGTTGATACCCTTCAACTTCTTCTATCTTCTTCCTCTACTCCTTTGTCTCTAATGTTCGTTCTATTTTTAGTAGGTATTAGCATATTCCATCAAATAAGCTACAATACTCATGCACAACATATTTCCTGATTGTTTCAGTATAATCATTATCATCATAAGCAGCTTCTGCCTACCCACTGCAATGCATTAGCCTTCTCTCCATTATCTCACTCTTTCCTTTCTTATTTCAATCTTATCCAAGTCTTTCAGTATAAGTTCAGTGTATTTTCAGTACCTATTTAAGTTCAGTACAGTTACAGTATAAGTTCATCACAGTTAATTGCTCTTCCATAGTTAGATTCTTCTTTAAATTATTTTTATTATTTAGGTACACTCGTCGTCGTCGTATCATAGGTATTTCTCCAGCGTTAGCGGCCCTCCCCAACGCGAAAAGTTGTAGGATTTAGAATGTTTTCAATCTCACTTTACACCATCCAGCAGTTTGACATCATATCCGCTATTCTCGTGTTAATCATGAAAATGATAATATTATTTTGTCATCCTCAATAAACAATTTGCTGCCCAATTCCCATAATGGAACAGTAAACTTCAAGCTCCATCAGTATTCTAATAGGAAATTATTCTATACGCATATCTGCGTTAGAACACCTGAAAGGAAAAAACAGAAACAAAGTGCACTTTGACTTTGACTTCAATTTATTGTTTCTGATTCAAGCTCTTAGTCTGTGAAAATCATCAATCCTGTCTATTTCTTATTTAGTCAATGCTCATTTTTAATATCCGATAGCCCAATGCATGTAATTAAACCATATTAAACCATAACTATTTTTTCACTTTTTATGCCATTGCAATAAATTCAACGATGTTTCGATTCTTTCTAGGGTCACTTGTTACTTAACTGCTCCTGATTCTATCTTGTTCTATGTAGTTGTTAAAGAACTCACGATGCTCCTGTTTTGCTGTAGATACTCTGTGTTTTTATTTTGATAATCTTAAATACTATTTAATTTGAAAACAGTATCCATTTATTACTTTTGCTAATAGACCTTCCGTTGTTCTTTATTTCCTGCTAACATGGATATTTCGTTTGTTAACCTTGCATTCTCTACGCCAGTCACTTCCAATTATTCAGCTCTCCTTCTCTTCTCCCCTTTTCATGCCACATAGTAGCTATTCTTCTAACTGCACGTTCTTCCATTCTTAATTCCTCCATATAAAGTTTGTAAATAAACCTCTTCATAATCTTCAATTAAATGTAATTCTTAGTTTTCTATAATTTCCAGCTAGTTTCCGTTCTGATACTTCTTTTCTAATGTAGATCATATCGCATCATTCATAATGAACATAATTATCCGTAAGTCATTATATTTATTGCATAAGTCCATTTGGTCCCGGGTGTCACATACCATTAGTTATTATTGAATCTAGTTTCTTTTTATCTTGCAAAATGACTGAATTGCCTTCTTCCTGTTGTCCTTTTCTAGCCTTCTTTCTTCTGTCTGCTGTGTTAATAGACTGATCTTCCTTTCTTTCCATGTAGTTGTCTCTTCACTTCAAGGTGTAAATTCAGTTTCGATTTAAATTTAATCCTGTCAAGTAGTTACTTTAAATATATTCCTTGTTCACCCATTTACTCCATAACACCACACTTAACAATAGTCGCCCTATTTTATCACCACCTCGCGCCGTCTCTCTGACGCGCTCTTTGGCGTGATTTAACTTATACTTATTTACCTAGGTAATTATTCTTTGTTAATTTCCTTTACATTGTCACCAATTCCTTATATTTCTTAATGTGTAGCTATCAGTGATAAGATCGCCTTGTACCACCCTTTATTCGCTTTGTAATATTGTTCTGTACATCATTACTCTATTGCCATTATATGAACCACTCCGAAATACTCGGGTAGTTTTCGTCACAACAATTTCGTCCTTAATTCTATTTATACCTTAGCCATTTGCTTAACTTCATTTAGGTTACGGATCATCTCTTTACCCTCCAGGGAACCCAGTCGTGAACATATCAACGTATCATCCCTTTACGTTGAACTATTATTGCCCATTCAAATAAAACCAGCACATAATTTTCATTAAGTTTAGATGGAATCGTTCTCAGTGATAAGACGGTTTTATTACACATCTAGTGAAAGAACGTAGTATCTATATTATTATAGTACCTCTATTATTACAGACTAAGTAAAACTAATCTTAACATGTTAAAGTCTAAACTTAATAATAATAAAACCATAATTTACAGTAACTTTCCTTACTTTAATCCACAACCCAATCAGGGTGATTTTAACGCTCACACGCTTCTATTCTCTTGATTTTCTGGATCTGCATAATTTTTCAGTGATATCCATTACTTCTGTACGCTGCACGATGCATGATAGGTAGGTAATGTGCAGGCACATTTAATTCCTTTGAATGCCACCTTAAATCATGTGTTGCAATCCTCATTTTATATACATTGATTTCACAATCCATTTTAGTGATAATTTTGTAGATAAGAATTATTCTCGTTGGATTCCAATGTTGAACACATAGAACAATTCAGTGTTCAGTTTCTGAGGTCGCCGCTGTGATGTAGTAGGTAGGTCTCTTCTGTAATATTCATGCTCAGACTGAAATTTTCATAGGCGATGAATGTCGATATAGTCGATAGGCTGGAGCATCTTCAAGTACAGTGATATTTGTCCTATGGTCACTTATCAGAATTAGGTATGTAGATCGGTTCAACGTGGATGTTCAGTTTTCAGAATCTCCCTTACTACCCTTTCGGGGAATATAGTCGTGAGCATATGCTGATGCTTGTGCTTTTAGGTTCAAGCTTTTAATATACGTACTGCACATTCCATAGCTGAATTGAAGATCTCTTCTATAATGATACAACTTTGAGCGCCTCGGTTTTCACTGTAGTCATTCTTGTTTTGTTATTTTTCAAATCCTTGACTAGGTTCTTTAATCCATGTTCAATAAGATTCAAACACTCCTGGTTTCCATATTTCATCTCATATTTTCTTGAAACTCATTTTCATGGTACATTTTATTTTAGCCACTGAAATTGATTAAACATTCCATATTAGGTAAGTTTACCAACACACTGTGGGTATTTCAACTTTCTTGTGTAACTATTAGGTAGACCTATACTATCACACCCAATACAGCACAATTTACATAATTGCTTCTATTTTGAGCATATGCCAAGCTATACAATTGGCACCGAAGATGTCTCTCGTATGATGTCTTTCGTATGATGTCTCCACTTCACAAAATTGTAGCACGGTCCAAGACTCCACTATATAAATTTCTTAATTTTACTCTAAATTTTCTGAATTTAATTGTTTCATCTTTCATTTTCTTTGTGGGGAAATGTCATTTTTCCTGTTATCCTAGAAGATCCTATTCAATCGTCCCAACCTCTTCATTCAACGGTGACGTAGGACACAAGTGCAGAACGGTCACTCGCCCTGATAATCTTCTATTCATACCACAGAATAAATATTACTACGCTATATCTATTCTGTGATTCATACCTAATTCTTCCTTGATGGTAAAATAGTTCTTTTTAGACATTCATTTTAAAATAATACTCCTTATGATGCACAAAATCGATTTTTGATTATCATTCACTCTGAACATAGGCTCTCCGTCCTTGAACGATCACTCTAATTTTCAAATTCATATCAAAATGTTTAGGTCACCTTTACATAAAGGTATAGTTAGCTCCGTTTTACCCTCCTATGAGCATAAACCCGCTGCTTCATACTCGTTAGGTTTTAAGAGTTATTTATTTCTTTCGCATGCGAGTAAAATTATTTAGTCCACTTACCAGCGGTCCGTCTTGCGATACCATCTTGTTATCTATTACCAGCTATCCATACACATCACTTGATAGTTCCAATAATCGGTAGCTCTCATAATATTCCTTTTTTTTCAAGACAAGTTACCGACACAATTTCCTTTGTCCTTTTGTACATTCTGTTCACAAAACACGGGCACAGGTTAATTCAACACACAACTATTATAGCTTCCTTGGTTCGTTCTATTCAATTATTTGCGCATGAGAACTTAGAAAGTTTTGTTTTCAAACTTTTGTTGACAAATGAAAAGTTTCGGTTCATACTTCAGGGGGTTTTTAGTCACATTTCTAAACATAATCGACCTTTAAAACACTTACCAGAGTTCCATTGTTAATCCGTACGATATCATTGTAAATATTCACTAGTATTCACTACACATTTCTCAGTAATTTACAGTTTTTCAATAACATTTTCGCACAAAAACAAACTTTTCTTTTCAAATGAATGAACTGACTGTTGTCAAAAAATTTGTTCGTTCTTTAGTTTCAACGTTCATTCGTCGATCGCGATCGCTAAAAAATAGTGTTGTTCTCGCTCGACTCATCAACTGATTCATTAGTTCTCCGGGAAGAATTAAATCTAAATGGAATTGAACGCTTATAATAATAATTATACTACGTCAAGTTTTAATACTAAATGCTTAGTTTTTAATACGAAACTTCTTTAATCTAAAATTATGTTTCGTCAATTCTTAAATCTAAAACAATGTTTCGTAAACTAAAGTTACTTAAATCTAAGGCTTAGAATTAAAACTTATTCTTTTATTCTAATTCGTACACTTAATGCTAAGAACTACCGTTAACTAGTTTCGGAGCGATTTATTGTATAAAATTTGTTCCGATTACGTTTAATGGGTACCCATAATTCGAATTCACTGTCCTTAAGGCAATCCCTTTTATCTAATAACCAAACCTTTGCTAACTTCTAAGCCCATTTTTTATTAATTACTTTTTACCAAAACCTTTGTTGACCTTTCAGCTCATTGCTATCGTTTCACTTCAATTCCTTTGATATTTGTTTAGCTTATTTCTCTTGCTGTTTTTTCAGCACAATTCCTTTGCTATCATTTCCTTCTAATTAATTTTCCTTTCTGTTATTTCAATGCATATTTTCCATATTATCTATATCCTATTATTATTGCAATCCATATTATCCATATCCTTTATAGTCCTTTATTATTTAAATCCATATAATCCATATCCTGTTATTATTGCAATCCATATTATCCATATCCTTTATAGTCCTTTATTATTTAAATCCATATAATCCATATCCTATTATTATTGCAATCCATATTATCCATATCCTTTATAGTCCTTTATTATTTAAATCCATATAATCCATATCCTGTATAATCCTTTATTAATTCAATCCATATTTCTTACCAATATACTTTATAGTTCTTTGACATTTCAATTCATATTTCTTATCAATATAATTTATAGTTCTTTGATATTTCAATTCATATTTCTTATCAATATAATCGAATTTGTCATTCTACATGTATGTCATGTTAGCTTAATCAAATTAAATTAAATTTTCTTATCAATATACTTTATAGTTCTTTGTTATTTCAATTCCATATTACTTTATTGTCAATTTCTTTTATTATCCTCTGTTTCTGACCAATCCTGTTAATTGTTATCGTCCATAAGGCAATCATTTATGCCGAGTCAAGTCCCAATCTTTGGCTGTCCTTTCAGCCTTCCTTTTATCTTATTAAGATTTACCTTACCACCATACCTTACCACCATAACTTACCACCTTACCTTACATAGTACCATACCACACCATACCATTACCATAACCATTCCATAGTCTCATTGTATGTGACTTAAATGCCAAACGGCCCGACAGTAGTTATAGTCATTGTAAGTGACTTATGTGCCAAACGGCCCAACCGTTATTATGAAGAATTGCGTGCCAAACGGCCCGACCAAGTTTTTGTCATTTTATGTGACTTAAGTGCCAAACGGCCCAACCGTTATTATGAAGAATTGCGTGCCAAACGGCCTGACCAAGTTTTTGTCATTTTATGTGACTTAAGTGCCAAACGGCCCAACCGTTATTATGAAGAATTGCGTGCCAAACGGCCCGACCAAGTTTTTGTCATTTTATGTGACTTAAGTGCCAAACGGCCCAACCGTTATTATGAAGAATTGCGTGCCAAACGGCCCGACCAAGTTTTTGTCATTTTATGTGACTTAAGTGCCAAACGGCCCAACCGTTATTATGAAGAATTGCGTGCCAAACGGCCCGACCAAGTTTTTGTCATTTTATGTGACTTAAGTGCCAAACGGCCCAACTTTTACTGTTGTTATCAAAAGAATTGTGTGCCCAACGGCCCGACTAGTTATTGTCATACAAAGTGCGATGTGCCTCACGGCTAGACCGATTATAACTCACGCGTGAGCTTCAAAATTGCTATTCATTTATTTATTTATAACCGTTCCGACTCCGTTATGATGTCACTTTCAAATGACATTTAAAATTAACCGCACAAAATAAAACCGTTAAGAACATCCATAAAATTTCGTCATATAAAATGGAAATACAAGAACTTCATTCCTAAAAATTCTGATTGGTACTTATTCAAATTAAATGATCTGATTCATGTCGTGACCGTTCATTTCGAAATCGACATTCTCTCATTGATTTAGTACAACACTATTGATCGAATAAAAATAAATTCCGTGATTGACATTTCATTCATTCCAATAGTCGTTCATTCATTCACTCACAATAATTTCCGGGTAATTTCAATTTCACAATCGTTTTGTTACTTATTTTCATAAAATACCGAGAATAATCGAAAAAAAATCGATCATTCTATCCCAGCTCCTTCACCATGACGCGAAGCACACATTACGCGTAATTCTTGCCTGGGGTTCCACTGCAAATCCTTATAAATAGTAAATGAGTAATGTCATTGACCTGTCGATGTACTTGTGTGCGTGCACTCACGCGCTCTGATGTAAATCTCTTCCAGCTTCTTTCTTATCCATTCTGGATTCCAGCTTACAGCTGGTGGGCCATACAGCTGGCCCACAACGGTCTCCAAGCCTCCCCTTACAACCGTTCCCTTTCCATCTCATTCTAAGTGCACGACGGCACCTTTCTGTCTGTTATAATGTTTGTGACTCACCCGGTACTCCATTTGGTCTGGCGACCATCTTACCGTATCCTAAATGGTTATACTTCTCTGCCGCTCTCCTTTCTACATCTCCTTACGTCTTCTCCTCCACGTTATCTCCACATTTCACTCCCATAACTTCTGCCACGTACACAGCTCACACGCACCATACGCCATCTTGATTCCGACTCTTCCATCTCCCTCGCACACTATGCGTCCCGCTCGCGGGGCGCGAACCATGTTTCTTGTAGCAGTTTTTTAATTATAAATTCTTAAGATCTCGCAATTCGCGACAAAGCCAACGTAAGCACGTCTCGCAATGCCGCAGTGTTCCTTTTTTAAATTACTAGGAATTATTGTTGCTTTGAGGTCGAAATTATAATGTATTCGGACTGTTTTCTCGGTTCGTTAACAAAAAATGTTGTATATTCACGAGGACAGAATTTCTCTTTGATTTTGTATGCGACCCGTTATCTAGTTGTATATTGTTGATCGAAGTACATAGTCTAGGGTTAGACTATTTATGACTATGTGTGTGCAGCATAGAGCTATTATACCAGGTTTAGAGGAACTTAAAGCTGATAGAGCGAGATGTACCTAGCGGCACCACTGTATAATAAAAAGAGATGCGTGACGCGAATATATGCAATAGATATACAGGAGAGCGACTTTTGAATCTTATTCGGTGAGCTCAGCAGTTGAAAATAACTATGGAGATACGCATCTTTCTACTGCTGATTCGACTTTCAAAAATCATACTACAGGAGATCGATTTTTGAGAGTCAAATCCGCAGTAGAAAGATGCGTATCTCCATAGTAATTTTGACATTTTTAACAGCTGAGCTCACCGAATGAGATTCAAAAATCGCTCTCCTGAACCGTTTTCTAGTCACTAATCAATTTTTACAATTAGGTTTTCGTGAATAATTGGGAATCTAAAGTGAAATCGTAGATAATTTTGTGAAATATACTGACACTACTTCATTAATTTATCCACGATTTCACGTTAGAATCAGAATTATAGACAATAATCGAATTTTAGCCTGCGAATAGTCTCAAGTGGCGACGGGCTCACCCCCCGTCACACTGGGCAGAGTTTCGGTACTACTGGTGAAACGTGGATGTTCTGAGGTTTCAGAATATCTCTGACTACCCCCTCGGGGAATATAGTCGTGAGCATATGCTTATGCTATGCTATGCTATGAATAGTCTCCTGAAAACATCCAAAAATGGTTTCATTTGACAACAACTCATGTCACTGCCTCTATTCCTGTAAGGTATAATAACTTTATGGTGTGCAGGCTACATACCAGTACGTGTTGACAAATTAATTCAAAACCCGTAAAGCTATTATTGCGTAGGTACTTAACCTGTCGTATGCCGGGAAATACAGACATTGATAACAGACTGGTTCAGTATCGCCAACTAAATTAAAATAACCCTATATTATTATATAGGGTCCTTCTTAATATGCTGACACTTTTTTAAAGGGATGATCAGACCATCAAACTGAACAACTTTCTCTATGGGACCAACATAGAAATCAAGAAAAAAAAATCAGCTGTCCCATACATTTAGCGCAAGTAGGTTTGCAGTTTAGTATGGAACAGCTTTTTTTTTCGCGATTTCGAAGTTGGTGCCATACAGAAAGTTGTTCAGTTTGACGGTCTGAGCAAAGTCTTAAAAAAGTGTCAGCATATTAAGTTGGACCATGTATATAGGAACTATGCTATACAGGGTGTTTCATAAATAAAAATAAATTTTAAAAACTCTTAAGGGGCCATAGGTCCCGACGAATATTTTCTATGAGAAACGCGATTGCCGAGCGCTCCGAAAAGTGTGTGCGTGAGCCGTATTTTCGATTAAAAACAACTAACCAAAGTACTTTTTCTAGATTTTATTTATGATTGCACTAGTTAAACTAATGGTGAATATGTGAGTATAAATACCAACAATCGGAAACTATTTTATGTTCTTCTAAACCGAGAAAAATGTTTAAAAATGCATGAAAATACGTCATCTTTGTGACGATTTTCTATCGAGTGAAGTAATTCCAATCGTGTAGGTATTCAGTTGATGATTTCACTAGATGAACTATCCAAAAATACTGAGATATGACTTTAGTTTCGGTAAATGGCATAAATCTAGTCGTAAAATGAAAAATAAAAGATGCCTCCGAGGTATTTCGACCTACTATTACGTCTTAAGGGGGTTTTTTAGACCGTCAAACTGAACAACTTTCTCTATGGGACCAACAACGAAATCGCGAAAAAAAAATCTGATATCCCATTATCCCATACCTACATATTGTAGCTCTGCTATTGTAGCTGTATTTGTAGAGAACTAGAACATCATTTTTCGATAGCGATTTCGATATTGGTCCCATAGTAAAAGTTGTTCAGCTTGATGGTCTAACCACCCACTTAAATGTTTATTTGTATTTTTGTAACACCGTGTATACAGGTTGGATTTTTGAGACGGGGCAGTAAGGGTAAACCCTAACCGTCGGTCGTAGCTACGCGGACGCGTTCCGTCTATCTTATATGCTCCAGCAAATGACGTTCCTGAGTGACAGAAAAGGATGGAGCGACGGAAAAATGCGATGCTGTGCTGTGTGGTGTAGTTCAATCCTTATCCGAGATGCCTTGAACGGAATCGTATGAAAACCCCGTCTCGCCGACCTACTACTTTAGATGCAAAGAGAAATCGGAGAGGATAATTTCTACGAAATTAAAACTCCTATTATTCTTAATTACATTTTATTTTATTTTTCAATTTTTCATACCACAGGTACATAATTATTAACTTATTTTACATCAAACATCGCAAATAATATACCACTACGCTATAGTTTTTAATTATAATAATAATAATAATGTATTTATTCAAATAACCATGATTCATTTTGTTAGTAACATACTTATATAAACATATATCCCATAGGCCAAGAATTTTTCGCTTACGCTGGTAGACGGAACATCAGTGTAACCGCGTATGAGACAGCGATAGTCATAAAATCCTATACAATTTGTATGAAAATAGATGTCAGACAGCCGTCGTAGAACAAAAAAGTGATGGAACAAATAAGTAACGATCTCCTTTTTTAACTAGAGCGAATTTACTATGTGCATCTCTTACTGAGTGAATATGACAAGACACGTGCTTCCTTCTAGTAACTTCTCTTTCTACGTTATAGCCCGACGAGAAATATAAAACTGGTTTGGGGGCGCTGCAATCGACTATAACCTTTAATCTCAGTGTTCCAAGTACAAACATATGTTCCAATGATTTAGTTACAATAAATATTATTATTTAAAAATTACCAAATTATTTAAAATCGAACAGCGCCATCTGTTGACAGGGTCCAGTAATTAAGAGCGCGCTCTATACAACCGCAATTTGATTATATTCCAGTCTAGTTTTGGAGGAGGAAACAGGGGAATACGAGAATTTGGTTTCTTTCATTTTTAACAGACTTAAAAAAAAGGAGGTTCTCAATTCGACTGTATTTTATGTAGGTAAAACATTTGGACTTATAACCTTAAATAGTTTGCTAATATTGTAGTACAGTAGGTCTACCATGAGTTTCCACCGTACTTTACTGCTGTAGTTACGTCACCAATTTTGTATTGAATTTCGTACAGCGCTCATAGTGGTTACATTGAGAACTAATTTCTGTCATACAAATTGGCGACGTAACTACAGTAGTAAAGAACGGTGAAAACTCATGGTAGACCCACTGATCGGTTAACTAAAGCTGGCGCGTTCACAGACACACACAAATGCGTTTTTCCTGTCACTGCGTCCGTGCTTGATAGAGATAGAGAAACTTTTAATTATGCGTGCAGTGAGACAAAGACATTGCGTAAGGCTGCGTTTCCACTAGAGATGTGCGAGGTAGCGAGTCGGTGAGCGAGGAAACAATCCGCCAATAGCGCGCTCGCTCGATCACGTCATTGGGAAATTGAAGCACTCTCATTGGCCGATTTTTTCCTCGCTCACCACCTCGCTACCTCGCACATCTCTGGTGGAAAAGCAGCCTTAAAAATAATAAAAATAAAAAATAAAAAATGTTTATTTCACTCACTTAGCCTTAGATACATTTTATGATGCTCAAAATGTTAGTAATGTTTTAGAAAAATGGTGTGACACTAATTAATGTGTGGCACGCGCCAGCTTTAGTTAACCGACCTGTAGATTCTGTCCGCTCCGAAAGTAAATGCGATCGTGAGCTTATGCCTATAATAAACTTAATGTTTAATAATAATCTCAGGTTCAAGGCAAGAACTCGAGTTCAGGCGGCAAAGGTATGCTCTTCATGGCGGCGAATCTCTTCAGGGCGTCGTATTTGCTCCGTAGAGCGTCTATCTCATCGCGTATCTTTGTGTTGTCGTCCTGCATTACCTCCATGTCTTGCCATTCCTGTAATTTGGACAAAAGAGTTGGTTAAAAGAAGGTACACTGGTACTGGTTTGGTGGTAGGTGGACTGTAGGGACTCTAAAGCGCATCGCATACAGCGCCCGCGGCATGATCGCGCGATAAAGCGCTATCGCGCCCTAGCTCCCTTTCTTTTTGCGCGCGAACGAACGAGTTAGCAGGCGCGATAAAACGTTTATCGATGTATCATGCCGCGGGCTTCGATCAAAATAAAATTAATGGATAGGCCTAAAGCGCGGTAAGTTGAAGCAAACTACTGGTGCACTTGGTCCATACAAACTAGCGCCATTATCTGTCAAATCTAGGGCACTTGCATACAAATTTGAAGTAAACCTTTCATTTGTTTTGCCTCATTTTTCTGGTTTGAAATGTTCGCGTAATTGCCTATCCATTCATTTTATTTTGATCTAAGGCCGCGGGCGCAGGAGTCGAGACGGTGTCGAGGCGCGATCGCGCGTTGTATACCAAGAATCCGAGCGGCGGCGCCCCGCTTGCCACCCCGCGTCTCCTTGAACGAGGCCTAAGGGTGCCTCCATATCTGGCGAATGCGCCGCTCGCGAGCCGCCCGCGAGCTGAGTGCGTGCATTTTATGCTCTTTCATCGCTCGTAAGCCGCGTGCGCGCCGTGCGTGTTAAAAAACCATCAGCATAGTAAAAAGGACTTTATATTCGGAGCTGTTATCTAGAAATAGTTAATGTTGCATTTACCTGGCTCTTCTCGGTTTCTAATTCGTCCTTCTGTTCGATTCTCTTGATACGACACGACGCGGCGTAGCCTCTGTTCTTTAGCGTGCGTCTACGCTGTTTCATTCTGAAATTATACAAAATATTATTTGATAATTCTGCCCTCCAAATCATAAACGCAGTGGCACATTTTTTTTCAAAAATGAATTTAATATATATTCTGAATCTGAATTCAACGCTGCTAGCGTAATGGGCTCCTTTGCGCCAGGATCGACAAGGGGCGGATTATTTGACTGAGCTTGTATTTCTTTGTATTGACGAAGCATGTTGCTGATTTTTGTCTGTTTGTGTATTTTTGTTATTGACGACGCTTGTGCTGACCGCTATTTTTTGTAATTTATTATTATTTTCTATTCTGAATCAGCGCGGGAAGATCTACCAGGGAATAAAACCCGTTTTTAGCTAGCTACATTAGAAATAAGAAAAATAAAAATCATCAACGCAGTGGGTCCCGTATATTTATTTGCTACTAGAGTTAACCCCGTCTGCATAAATTATATACCACATTTTAAGTCAGATCATAAGCTATCAAACAAAAAAAGTTTCATCAAAATCGGTTCAGTAGTTTTTGCGTGATGCGCGAACAAACAAACAAACTTGTCAATAGATGGCGCCACACGTCATTTAAATCGCGCTATCGAGTGTTATTTGAGTGAACCGCAACTTTTTTATTCCTCACGATTTTTACGATTTTATAATAGTTAAGATAGGTTTCTTAGGGTAAGTTTTTCAGTATCATGGGTAAAATCACCCCTTAAAGTAGTGCAATGTTTTACCCTAACCTAACACCCTGTATAGTGGATGCAAAACTATGAGATCACCTGACGATCTGATCTCTGGTGAGGCCCCTCATCTTGAGCTGTCTGTTCAGATCCCTCACGGAGATGGAGACAAGCTCGTCGTCACTGATCTCTGCACACGGAGTCGGTGATAATGGAGCCTGCAAGTATATAGGCTGATTAACTATTTAGCAGGAGCAATGCCGACGATGGCTCGTCGGAGCCCTTATCGGGCACTATGCCACAGGCACAATGATGCACGAGACGAAGGGTCGTTATGTAACTCTTAGACCAGCGCTGGTCCTTTGTGTTCACCCCAAACTCACCCATATTTGCCCATATTTGATAATGTTTTACTGTAATTTGTGTGTTCCCTATAATTGTATTGTATCTTGCCCTTGTGTTTTATGTTAGCCATGGGCGTAGCAATGATTTTTTCCCAGGGTGGGCCAGGCCCATAGGCGAGGTTGATGTAATAAAAACTAAAACATAGAGCGAGCGAAGCGAGCTCGAGATTTCACTTAATCCTGGAGCGAGCAATGCATCTAGGTCTTTGTGATACAATCGTAGCCAGGAGCGAGCGAAGCGAGCTCGACATTTCACTGAATTCTGGAGCGAGCGAAGCTAAGTGAGCTCATAATTTACTACAATGCATCAAGGTTTTTGTGATACAATCATAGCCAGGAGCGAGCGAAGCGAAATCGACATTTCACAGAATTCTGGAGCGAGCGAAGCGAGCTCGAGATTTTTACGACCTAAAAGCTGGAACGATCACAGCAAACTCAAGATAACTACTCTATGAAAAGATATACGATCCAAATCGCTCGAGATTTTACTGCAATTTGTCTAGCTAGGAGCGAGCGGAGTGAGCTCGACATTTCACTGAATTCTGGAGCGAGCGAAGCGAGCTCGAGATTTTCCTGCAATATGTCTAGCCAGGAGCGAGCGAAGCGAGCTCGAGATTTTTACGACCTAAAAGCTGGAACGAGCACAGGAAACTCAAGATAACTACTCTATGAAAAGATATACGATCCAAAACCTAGAGCGAGTGAAGCGAGCTCGACATTTTACTGCAATATGTCTAGCCAGGAGCGAGCGAAGCGAGCTCGAAATTTTACAGCAATATAAATAAGAGAACAGTACGTTCTAAAAACAGGAGCGAGCGAAGCGAGCTCAAGATTTGCAAGGTTTTGTGAATGTACATTCTGACCACATTGTCTTTTCAAGAAAGTGGATATAAGAAACGAAACACAAGAAATTAAATACCTATCGAGTTTATTTATTATTATCACCTTTTGATATCTCTTATTTTTAGTAAGTAATTCATTTAATTTCTGGGGTGGGCCAGAAGGATTCTGGGGTGGGCCGGGCCCACCCGGCCCCCCCCCCCTTGCTACGCCTATGATGTTAGCTGTGGTAGCCTTTAAGTAGATGAACACAATGTTTGCCTAATTTTATGTAGTCTCTTGAGTTTGTAATGTGATTCATCTGTTGGTAACCCAAATAAATAAATAAATAAATAAATATTTTACGCATACCTCCGAATTTAAAGTATTTTCTTGTCATCCTCGGGAATGCAGGTTTCGTAGCGATGTTTTCCTTCACCGCCAAGCTATTGATAATGATAAATAAAACCGTACATTCCGTAAATTAAATAAATAAATTCCGTAGAACTTAGTGGTACAGGCCAGGAATCGAACCGCCGCCTCATGATTGCGTCGTCGCCTCAGGCATGAGCGCTAGCTCTCTTCATCGCATGAAGCTAACCTTAGACCCCAGCCAGATATAGGAAAACATGGAACATAATTATATCACTAGGTGTCCCCGGTGGGAATCAAACCCACAACCTCCGTGTCAAGAGCCCAATGCTCTTAACCATCAGGCACGGAGGTTAGCATGTAGTTATCACTAAGTTATCATATCAAATATAATCCACTTTCCTTACTAACGAATTATATGGTTATTTAACATGTTTAAAGACTTGATTCGAGGACCAACGCGGCAGCCATGTAGCACGATCAATAAACCGCTAGATACAAGACTGACAAAGAGAAATCTAACGCGTAGAATCTAAAAATGCAAGTCATCATGACAAAAATGAATGCGATGATGTGGTTTAATAAACCACGAAATACTTAGGTTTATATTAAATAATATAGTTTATTTTAGTTGCCAGTGAAATCAAGACTTACCATAAAGGCTTTCCTCATGTTCATTTCCTTTGAATCGTGAGGCATTTTAAGTTTTTTTACGAAGTGAAGTGAAGACCTCAGATACAAACTGCACACATCAAATTACACTAGAATCCGTGGTTGATTTTTAGTAAATCTATGTAATTATTGATTTCAAAGTGTTCCTATCACTGTAATGGCACTGATATCCGAGATTACACAAATAATTGAAATAAAATATGCGTATAACTTTACGAAAACACAACACAAACTTCTGAGCTGTCACATCACATGACAGAACAGCAGTGTTGCCGTTCTATAAATTTGAAAAGCGCTAAATAATCTGACAATTCCGCCAGATATGAAAAAAATATAGTAAAAAAAATCCGCTAGAAAGCGCTAAACTTTATCACATGTGTAACACAACCACTCGTAGTATGCTACACGTGATACAGCTGTATCACGTCTTTTATCTCGTTCGTTCGCACGCAAATAGAAAGAGAGCTAAGGTGTGATAGCGCTGTATCACTGCGGCATGCTAGCTATGCAGCATAGCTAGCACCAAAACAAAAGTCCGTTTCAGTGATATCAGCCTACTAATTTAAAATAGGTGGAAATTAACGTAACTAAAATTACTTCTTTTGGTTAGAAACTCATGAATTTCAATCTTCAAAAAGTATTCAAAGTTATGTGTAAAAATCCGCCAGAAACCGCTAAATATGTATTTCCCGCTAAAGCCATCTGTTTTCGCGCGAGAAGATCACAAAATCCACCAGTTCTAGCGGGAAAGGCGCTAAAACGGCAACACTGCAGAACAGACGCAGTTTTTTTTTTTTATATATATATTTACTAGCCTGGTTACTAGACCTTTTGGCTAAATCTCATTTTATTTTTAACTTTCTTCTGTTTTCACATTAAAACGTTGGTATTCGACGTTTTGATGGTTCTTTGGAGTTTTTGGAGGCAATCGAAAGACGAAGGAAAAGCAGAGAAGTCCACAGGAAAGAGGTGAACCGAACTATATATTGTTCACTTGTACGATACTTTGTTACGCAAAACAGCACCAATTTTACGAACCAAAACTCACTATAAACAATAAAAATTCGATGAAATATGAGGACTCCAAACGTCAGCTACCAAAGCCCGCCAAAAACTCACAGACGCAGTGAGTGACAGCGGGGTTGCGATTATAAAACATCACACGTAATCAGCAGCAATGGAGATTATGCATCTTTGTAATGCCGAGTTGATCGCTTAGATCAAGTTGATCGTATGCTTGATCGTATGCAAAAATTTTTATATAAAATTCTTGATCGTATGATGTTCAAAAATTGCACTCTACTAGGCTATAATAGACGGCTGTTCTTTGCGGCTGTATCACGTCTTTTATCTTATTCGTTCGCACGCAAATAGAAAGAGAGCGAAGGTGTGATACTGGTGATAGTTAAGCACCCATTAGACGAGCAATCGATTGTATACTGCCTGCCAAGTCCGAATCGCCTGGCAGCAAAATTGTCCGTCTAAAGGCCGATCGCAAGATCGCAAACTCGGTCTCAGCCAATAGGGAGCGCGCGCTACGCCCCTCCAAAAAATTTTGCGATTTGGCTTTGACAGAAAGCAGCGATCAGTTGCCCGTCTAAAGCCTGCTTAACTTTTACCCTCGTTCAAGGAAACGTGGGGCGCCATGCGCCAGGCGTCGCGGTGCGCGTAGCGGACTGCCGGAAACACAAACATCGATGTATGACAGCGTTCAAGGAGAAAGAAGCGTTTGAGTCGAAAGGCATTGCAATGAGGAGTTTTCTGACAGCTACTAAGACGTAGTTCATCATACCGACGATAAATGGCGTTGACCAAAGAGGGGTCAGAAGATCTACAAGGTCGCTGTAGATGTAGAATAGAAAGAGAGCTAAGCTGTGATAGCGCTGTATCACTGTGGCATGCTAGTTATGCTAGTCGGGCTTTTAAGGCCTCCGGTCATTGCAGCGATTTCATCGAGCGATAATATCGCTGCGATTTGATAATATCGCTGCGATTTGATAAAATCGCTCGATAATATCGTTGCAATGTGCGGAGGCCCTTAGGCCGAGATTCAGAGACGATTTTTTCCGTCTTAGCTCGAGCTAAGTAGGGTCGAAATGTATGGATTTTGACATACGGGAATTCGAACTATGACTTACAAATCGTCTCTGAATCTCGGCCTTAATGTTTTGTAAAAAACAACGCACTCAACTCAAATTTTCTGTACGCGTATTCGAAGCAAAACAATTTATGAATGGAATGTCTTTTTTTATCTGTGGTTGATTGACGTCTTCGAAAAGAAGGAAAGCAAGCGTAATTTTCGTAAAATTTTAGTTTCAAAGCCACAAACTGCCTCAATATGGCTAAGAGAAAGAACAAACCGCTGATCGATTCAGATTCTAGCAGCGAGTGCTCAGATTTGGACTCGGTAAGTCTGTTTTCTCATAAAAACCTAAGGTTATTATATTCAATTCATGCTCGTCTCGAAGCTTTTGTAGCACATTCTTTTGGTCTTCACCTGCGTAATTTAGGCCAAGATCAATGCCTTAGACATCTAATTCCGTCTTTTGCGCATTAGTTGAAGAATTGTCCAAAAACTAGGCCTTTCATAAAACAAAAATAGTATAAACATCAACGGTTTTTTTCATGTTTTCGCAGACATGATTCTCCGAATTCCAGTTTTGCTGTGGCATGACTCATCCGAATTTTGATAAAATGCCGCATACTGGGGCATTATCAACGCCCTATTTGTTTACAATATCTAGATAAATGCAAAATCTTTGTCTCTGTATAAAACACGAAAGTTTTTGAGCTAGATTCGAGACATTTTCCTGTATTGATGTTGTCAAGTACTTTGGTTTTTAAAGAAAGTGCCCAAAATATCAGTTATGTAACTCAGGTTTCTACTTTCTCCGAAAATCTAGATTTCCGATGTAACATTTGTCATTGTCACTAACAAAATAGGAAGATTGGTAGACAAATTTTAATTAAGTATACAATACTTTGTATAACACTCTCTCTTTCATTTGTGGAAGAAATATGTTCATTCTTTAATGTTTGTAGGGTAAAAGGCCCTAAAGTGGCTTTTGGGCATTTGGCCTTAAGGGTATATTACCGTTGGCGCGCTCCATACAAACGTACTATGGTGATATTTTCAATACTAACCAATTAAAGTCAGTAAAATTTTGCAGAAACAATCTAGAAACAAATCTCTATGCTTGTATGGAGTCCGATTTTCGTTAAAATCGTAAAGTTTTAAAGTTACAGTGCCTCAAAGATTTCCATACAAATCTTAAATTAATCCTAGAATTAAAACTGTATATTTTAACGAAAATCTGACCTCATACAAGCATAGAGATTCGTTTCTAGATTGTTTCTGAAAAGTTTCATTGACTTTAATTGGTTAATATGGAAAATATCACCATAGTACGTTTGTATGTAGCGTGCATTTGCACTCTCGGAATAAACGTCTCTCAAGCCATTTTGAGATTTTATCATGCTCACACACTCCTTTTTCTCAGAGGGGAAGAGATTTTAATCTTTAAATTTTGCTACATAAGGCCTGGCCTGGCTTTCAAGCAGGGTTCGAAAGGATAATTATCAATGATAATTATCACGATAATTATCACGATAATTATCATGATAATAACAGGTTGATAATTATCAATTGATAATAACAAAAAATTGCGCCCGTGAAATAGAACTATATTCTAAGTATCCAAACGTGTATTCCCGCACTTGTTTCGTGTATCCGAACGCACGTCTAGCCGCGACACGGGAATTCCCCCAATTCACAAAAAATGTCAGTTGGTGTTACGTAAAGCCAAGTGAACTCGAATGTTAATCTGTCAAATCTGACGAACACCGATTTCACTTTTAATTAATGACATTAATGTTGATTTGTATTGTATTATGTTATATAAAAAAAATTAAACATACATTTTTTGTTTGTTTTGAGACAATAAACCATCAATATTTCTTATGAAACAATTTAACAAATGTTATCGGATAATTATCACGGCTCGTTATTATCTTGATAATTTCGAACCCTGCTTTCAAGATTGTTATTTATATTGCAAAGTGGTTCTTCTTCAGAATTAAAGCAAATAACAAGCCAAAAAATAGTTTATTGCTATGAAAGTTTTCAGATATAGTTTTATGCATCTAAACTATTATAAAACTGTAACTGAAGTGTGTCTGTACATTGAAGATATTTACAAAAAAAAGATTACGATATGGTTTTTAGGTATCCCTGACTCGAAATCTACCTTTTTTAGAAATTTTGTCTGTCTGTTTGTCTGTTTGTTTGTGTGTTTGTTTGTGTGTTTGTTTGTTTGTTTGTTCGCGCATCACGCAAAAACTACTGAACCGATTTCGATGAAACTTTTTTTGTTTGATAGCTTATGATCTGACTTAAAATCTGGTATATAATTTGTGCGGACGAAGTCGCGGGAAAACACTAGTACCTAATAAAGTAATAGTCGTTCATTACTAGTGTAGTAATGTAGAAAGGGAGTCACGTAGCAGGGTTTGCCCCGAACACTCGTCCTTCGCGTGTTGTTCGCGCGGTTCGCGTTTCAGCCTGCCACGAGGCTCCGCAATCCATCTCAGCTGTGTTCTTACTCAAAAACAATCCTCGAGATTGGATACATACTCCCTCAAACCACTTGACATTAGCGGAAATGCGGTGCTAACGTACAAGCAAGAAGTCCATTAATTATAATAAAAAAATTTAAAAAAATTGAAGAAAGGACCAACCTTAGGATTTGTTCATTTAAGTTGATTCCATTACGTTGGCCATGTATGCTAACTTAAGGTTTTTAATGAGAATTTTATAACCTAACTCCAGCCCTTATTATTTAAAAAACTAATGATATTAAATATAAATTTAGGTCTTGATACAATTGAATGGTTTATAAATTATTAATACATGTCAGTAAACCACAAAAATGCTAAAATTTATAGAAGTGTTTTCCCGGAGTCACGTTGTGGATCTGCTATTGGGTAGTCGCGTCGCTCGTCGATTGTTGGTTGCCCCCTTCCAGGTCTACAACGGCGCTCCAGTTGTGGCTTAAGATAGTGTTCTTTTCGAAAAACAATCCTTGAAGTCACCAAATACATAAATTACCGTACAACGTCAAGCACTTGTGCTACATAAACTAGACATTGGCAAAATCATCAAATAGCCAAGATGGCAGCCATTTTTTTAAAAGTAGAATAGAATAGAAGTGTTTTCCCGAAAATATGACTGGGTTAGAAACACTTTCCAGTCGACCTCACCATCAACACTTTCGACACACACAAGAACATTGTCCTTTGACTCCAGTCTTAAGCTCAAGTATGACAAAGACAAACTGCTTAAATTTTAGACCGCAGTTTCTCACAATATCGTGCCATCAGCGCACTGCAGCATTGAGGGTTCTATTGCCATTTGTGACATCGTACTTGTAGTACTGTAGCCGGGGGACTTTTTAATTACCAAAAAGTTTACCGATTGCCGTTTAGAAATAGTGGTAAGATACTAAATGACTAATATAAACACATTGCGTCTGGTAGTCGCCATATTGAGTTTTGATTATTGTCATGTCTTTAGTGACCATCGCAAGATTAAGACAAATCAATTGACATAAGAATCATCAAAATCGGCCCAAGCGTTTGGTCTCTAGTGTACCACAAAGGTACAAACATAGGCTGTTAAACACATTACCCTTCCTTTGCGTTGCGCAGTCAGGTAAAAAGGATCCTTAATGATTTCAATTTCACTCTGTATAATTTAGAAAGAGAGTTAAATTAATTTCATAAATTAAGAAGTTAAAAATGAGAGATGGGCAAAAATCATCATGCCCTGGATCCCCGAAAACGGTCGGCGGCGTTCAGGTCGACCCAGGAAGAGGTGGCGTGATGACCTGGACAAATTTGACGACCACTGGCCAGACGTTGCCCAAAACAGGAACGAGTGGAAGAGCAGGGGAGAAACCTTTGCCGAGCAGTGGGATGAAAGAGGCTAATAAAAAAACAAATTAAAAAAAATGAAGTTAAAAATGAAACTAAGCCCTGTAGCTGTACTTTTGATTGCACTGTAATTAGTGTGTGATGTCTAATGTCACGCAGCAACTGTGGATCTCCCGCTAAACTCCTTATCGAGTTCTCCATAAGTGAAGAGAGAGAGATAGAGAGAGATCGAGAGATTTGGACATTACTAAATACTCGTTTATTATTGTTACAGCAATTCCTGAATTTAGCAAAGAAGAAGAAGAAGCCAGATTCTCCTCCTCCAACAAAATCTAAAGGCAAATCGTCGGGGAAGTCGTCCGGCAGCGAGTCTGATTGGGATGATGATGATGATAATAATAAAAAGAATTGTAAGACATTTTAAACTAATCCAGAAACTAATACACTTGGCATTGAAAATCTCGGGGCCTAGGCGATTCCCTAGTGTATATTGGCATTGAAAATCTCGGGGCCTAGGCGATTCCCTAGTGTATATCTTGCATTAAGGTGTCAATACACCTAAGGCGCGGTTTATATACAGAAGAGACGTGTGGCGGTGGCGGATAGCCCAAGTAACACCAATAAAATAAATATATTTTTTTTTATTTGAATATTTATAAATAATTTTTTATTATTATATTTATAAAACGAATATAACCCTTATAGTACGTAGCATAGCGTCGTTTTTGTCGTAAAGGAGAATCGCACCCGTGCCTCCAGATGACTTCTCCTGGAGGCGCGGGCGTAATTCTCCAAACGCGCTTTACTCACCGAATCGGCGACATTGAGCCGAAATTGTCGACAGGCTTTGTGTGGACACGATATTTTCGCCGAAATGTCGATGTCGTCGGGATGCCCGCGCGGGTTCTTAATTTCATAAATAAATATCGTTAGATATTTGCTTTTAGTAGATGCATTGGGGTATTGGAAACAATCACCGAAGTTAAGCAACGTCAGGTCCGGTCCGTCTCTGGATGGGTGACCGTTTACGATAATTTCAATTCTTGAAATTACTTGCTGATGTTGGTGCATTTCTTTCACAGCCAAATCCTCGTCATCATCGAGTTCAGATTCTGAATCGGATGCCAGATCGGACACGTCCAAAAAGAAAACTCCTCCCCGCAACGTACGGAAGGGAAGCAAATCAGATATTACTGAAGGGAAGAAGATCGAAGTCAAGAAACCGGAGGCTAAGAAGGAGACGAGGAAAAGCACAGATAGTGCCGGATCAGGGAAGAAAGCCGAGTACAGCGAGCCTGAAGAAGGTATGGAATATTCTTAACCAATTTTAAAGAAAAGGAGGTACAAAAAAAATAATTTTATTATTATTAGCCCTTTGCAGAGATACATTAGTTGTAATGTTACACTCTTCTATTAGTTCTCATCTTCACGCGCAGAGTGCATCCAGAGACGCATAGGCCTCCTCCAGAATCTTCCATTGCACTCTATCATTTGTGAGTCTAGTCCATAGAGAACCTGCGACTGCTCTGATGTCGTCTGCCCGTCGTTTCTTTGGACGTCCTCTTTTTCCTTTGTTGCCGTCTCTCGGTTCCCACAAAAAAAAAATATAAAAATAAAAACAAATTTAGGTCTAACTAAATTTTCGAGGATTGCGAAATCCAAGATGGGAGCCATGGAAAAGCAGCTTTTAAAAGCTCACCAAACCGACTAAAACTTTGTAGCCGGGGGTTTTAGAGGTTGCTGATTAAGAAATTATGAAATCATTTTGTTCTTATCTTCAACATTCATGAGGCGCCATACAAATTTCATAATTTTTTGATGTTGTTACTTTCTCGGGTCTGTAAAAGTGCACAAAACTTGTTTTGTAGACAATTTTGTCAGATTTAATTTGTCTCTAAAAATATATATACCTATATAGAAAGCGCTCTGCGTATAAAAGTCCCTAAAAAAGAATAAAATAGAAAAAAAAATGTTCGTGTTTTTTGTTGTTTTTAATTTTTTTCCTCAACAGGTGAAGTATCGTCGCACTCATCAGATAATGATTCCATAGACTCTGAAGAAGAATTTGATGATGGGTAAATACAATTCTTTTATACTTTATCTACAGTCACTACGACCAGGAAAATAAGTTCGCTCGTCAATCTTCGTTTGCGCATAGCAGGCCCGAGTCCCCGACAAAACCCGAAGTCATTTAGTAATCAAAGGGTGCAAAGTCGGATAGCAGCGAAAACAAATAGCCAATAGGGGAAAGTTATTGAAGGTGGCACATCTTGATTGGTCAATATACAGTCTGTCTATAAAGTCTTGAAAAAAATGACGGCGCTGTCTCCACGCAAGAACGTGAAAATCAAGCATAACCTGGCAACACCACCATACTAAAATGATTAGTTCCTCAAACATTCATGTCACGACTTTATAGACGGACTATAATTTCGCGCGCTGTTAAAATTTGTCAACTGTAAGACTTATAAACCTGGTACTACTGTACCTACCTACCTTTTCAGGGGAACCAGAAACATTTCTACACGCAAGGTCCACTTTTAGAATGTAGTTATGTATTCAGTTGAGATTGGGATAATTATTTATTGTTTCTAGCATTCCAACAAAGTTCAGAGATCCTGTAACCAGGTTGTAGATAATTAACTTAAAAAAATAACATTTTCCACCTCTTTCAGATTCGATGAGAACCTTATGGGAGATGAAGAGGACAGAGCACGCCTCGCCGCCATGTCGGAGAAGGAGAGAGAACAAGAAATATTTAAACGTATTGAAAGAAGAGACCTTATGAAGACCAGGTAAATAGATTGGAAGGTAGCGGGTTCAAATCCTGTCAGATACTAAATTTTTCATTTATTTTTGCCACTACACTTTTGATGAAATAAACTTGCAGATGGGAAATAGAACGTAAACTGCGTCTAGCGAGACGTTCTGCCGCAGAACGTTCCGCGTCGCCCGGCGAGATACAGCGTCGCAGGGAAGCTAGGAAACGACGCCGGGCCATGCGGCAGAGAGAGAAGATGAGAGAGAAACGACGTGAGTATGACTGAGACGAAGTATGATAATGATTGTTGCCCTCTAGTATTGTCCCTGTGTTCTTTCGTTGTTTGTTTTTCTCCCCTTCGGACGGAAAACGTCAATTTTGTTACCGGTGCGGTAAACGAAGTTGCCGCTTTCCATCTTCGTCGAGGAGAAAAATAGTATACTAACCTCGGACAGTAAATAAGAAAGCCTCAGACCACATGCTTGATCGAGGCGAAGCCGAGGTCAACAATAACATGAGATCTGAGACCTTACTTACTTTCCTGCCCTCGGTGTGTAAGTAATCTACTAAAGCATAAATAAAGGCCTCCGCTCATTGCAGCGATATTATCGAGCGATACTATCGCTGCGATTTTGCGATAATTGTTCTCAGTACATTTTGTATGGGGACGCGCGCGATCCTACACACTGCCGCGATATTATCGCAACCTGACGCAATCTCTTTCGACTAAATTCAGTGGTGGGCGCATGCGTGACGCGAATCGCGGAATCGCTGCAGTGGGTAAGGTGTCGCTATATCGCTGTCGATAATATCGCTCGGTAATATCGCTGCAATGTGCGGAAGCCTTAAACAGCGAAAGAAACCGCCCACAAACCCTGTATACTGTATACACGGGTGTACGGCTACGGGGCTTAGATCAAAGTAAAATTCGTCGACGTCGGCAAAATTTCATTACTTTTTTAAAAGTTTATTTATTAAGAGAATTTTATTCCGAGAGCGCAAATGCGCGCTGCATACAAACGTACTATGGTGAGATTTTCAATATTAGGGTAAGGCCGCGGATTTCGGCACAAATGACGCAGTAGTGACGCAACAGTTTGCGCGACAGTGACGCAAAAATAGCGCAACAATTTGCGCCACGGTAACGCAATAGTAACGCAATATAGTAGCGCAAAATTATAAGGGTTGTTGTATACTGGACTGCAATTCTCTAAGGTAACATACTTCAGATCGTCGAAGTTTTCATATTAAGTTTCACACAGTGCATACCGAATTGACAGCTCACCGATGTTACAACCGATGTTTGCGCTTAAAGAATTGCACTCCTGAGCCTGTTAAAATAAAGTATTTTTTTTAAACAGGTAGTTAGGTATATTGAAGATATTTTTTTCTAAGGGGTAGATAAATTGAACAAAATATAAAAATAAAAAAATAATAAAACACTTAATGCATGGAACTTTAATACGAAATCTGAAACTAGTATACCACTACCCTTTTTTTGGTAACGCATTAGAAGTAACGCAGTAATTGCGCCACTGGTCCCGCAACAGTAACGCAACGTAACGCAACTGTAGGAGTAACGCAACAATAAACACTCGTTACTCAACAATTATGCTATATTTTCTAACAAGATAGTCACTCCGAGACTTCTCACCCTTTCAAGAATAATGCGCAGTAAAAATATTTGCTGAAATCTCAATTTTACCTTGCAAAAAGTCCAAAAACTTGATCAAAAAAACCGTGACCATTTGACTTCACCACAACTATGTCACGATATCTCATTCATTATGGCACCTATTATGCTAACTTTCATAGAAATAGATTGCGTTTGGTATTGCCATTCAAAAGATATAAATCTACATAACGTGACTAACAAACCGTGGTGAATATTGGTAACGCAATAGAAGTAACGCAATAACATGATTTTGTAAAAAAATATTAAAATATTAAATTTACTTATTAAATAGCCTTTATTTTACTTATAGCATTACTTAAAGTTCGATGATTTATATGCTTATTCCATAGGAATTAATAATTGAATTGTAACTAACACAGGTTTTTTAAAAATTATCTTCGAAGTGCACTCGGTAAAAATGACACGGCGGTTTTACTTAAATTTTCTCCATTTTTATGGAAAAAATTCCATTTACTCGACTGCATGCCACAATTTTGAAATTTTGTCCTTTGGCCATACTGGATAATAACAATATAATTCGATACAAAAATATACAAAACCTCTATGTTTGCAAGTTTTTAAGAAAAACATCGGTTAATTTTGAGGTCATGGTAATGTGCACAAATCCGCGGCCTCACCCATTAACCAATTAAAGTCAATGAAATTTTTCAGAAAGAATCTAGAAACGAATCGCTTGTATGAAGTCAGATTTTCGTTAAAATATACCGTTTTAATTCTAGGATTAATTTAAGATTTGTATGGAAATTTTTGAGGCACTGTAACTTTAAAACTATACATTTTAACGAAAATCTGACTCTATACAAGCATAGAGATTTGTTTCTAGATTGTTTCTGCAAAATTTCATTGACTTTAATTGGTTAGTATTGAAAATATCACCATAGTACGTTTGTATGGAGCGCGCCAACGGTAATATACCCTTAAAAATTGTATTCAAGCTAAAACACAATGAAAGTAAGAGTTTAGCGTTATTTGCTAACCTTCTTTAATGAGAAGATTAAAATAAAATATACTGTATATAGTCAAATACCCAATTGCCAATTGGAATGTTATCTTATCTCAATGTAGATAAGGTTCAAAATGCTAAGTAAATCCCGCCCGCTGCTCTTACAGTAGGAATTAACCCTAACATCGGAATCGCGAATAAAATATCAGCTGCTTTATACATTTGGATACACTCGCGCCATTGCAAACCTACTCTGGTAGCTCCAAAAAAAAATTGGCGAAAAAAAGGCGCCACATTCCATATAAAAACCCACATTGTCTTTTTAAAGGCAGGTTCGTTCGTTACTGAATTTGTGCTAAGTATATTTAGGTCCTGTGTGAAATAATATTTATGAAAATTACAGAACCAGAAGTGGTGGAACAGAAGGAACCAGAGAAAGAGAAGGAGAAACCTCCTCCCAGTCCTGGAGAAATACTAGATGACGCTAAAGATACTGGTGCGTTTTACTTTACTCTAAACTAAACTATTACGATATCGATTAATTTTGCCTTAAGGTGGTTTCCGTCCATACAAAACGTTGTCGTATAACACTCGTAGACGGTATTAATGAAAGTAATGATTTATATATGGAAAAATAGCTTAGAAAATCTAGTTTCCGCGAATCAAATAATATTTACAATTTATAATATTATTACGAAGATATCACTATTTGAAATTATTCATACAAAATTTCAAACCCTTATATCTTCGTAATTATATTACAAATTGTAAATATTATTTGATATGCGCAAACTAGATTTTCCCAGCTATTTTTCCATGTATAAAACATAACTTTTATTAACACCGTCTACGAGTGTTATACGACAACGTTTTGTATGAAATTGATAGCTCTCCAACCACCTTAAGTATAGCCTTTTTTTCTCAAACATGCTTGGAAATTTGAGCATTATTTTGACAACCTTCTTCGAGATAAATCGAAATTGCTGTACTGGCCAAATAGATGCGAGCAGCGTGGTTTAGCGGCCAAATAAATGGCATAGTAAACTCATATATGTCGTGTAATTTAAAAATTGAACGATCTTTATACTCTGAAACATGGCAACCGACGAGGTAACTTATCAAAGGTTTTATTTAAATTTAGAACTGGCTTGCAAATAGAAAGCTTTATAATGAAAAAAAAAACGAATGAACACTTTAACCACAGATTAATAATAAGTTACTAGCTTTAACGCAGGAAAAATTATTGTTGTTCGTCATTGATTTTGAAAAGTTGATTGATTTTAATTTCCGCGCATTGTTTGAGAAAAGCACTATACAAGCCTTGGCTACAACTAGGCATTGATGGACTTACGTATGTGTATGTTACACGTTCGTCCATCAATTTCCATTCAAATATTCGGATTTCAGGTTGGGAGAAATCCCACCTACCCGAATATCGATAATCGATGGCCGACCGTAATTTTGCCCGGCATAGGGCCCGTCCGGGCCTGGGTGGGATGGAAACTTAGGTGCGCAAATCCGACACGCACTTGGCCGTTCCTTTTTCGCCTTCTCAATAGTATCTCGCTTATCCACAGATCCTTCAGAGCGTTCAGCCTCGCCCCTATTCGGAGCTAAGACGGAACGCAAACGAAACGTCGACGATCGCAGACAGAACGCCATGGCGGCCCTGCGAGCCCAGCGAGACGCGAAGGCGACCAGAGTCGAACACATCAAACAGAAACGACGGATGGAGGAGGAAAAGAATAAGGACAAGGATGATGATGATGTAAGGCGTTTTTATTAGCCTATTTCATCCCACTGCTGGGCAAAGGGAGTAAAAAATAAAAATGAAATCACTTAATCACGATTACCTCAGAACTTCTAGGTAAATCTAAATGTGACTTAATTTGTCGGACAATGTCCAAGATATTTATTTATTTATCCAACAGACATGACCGTAAAGTGTAAATGAAACATGTTGTTGTCAGGACGTGGACGAGGAGATAACAGGCGGCTCCAGCAAACAGAGCGTCAAGTTGAAGGCTTCGGACATATACTCGGACGACTCGGGGTCAGACTCGGACGACAACAAGTCGCAAGGTGCGTATGATTAACAACAGGCGGCTCCAGCGAACAGACAGTCAAGTTGAAGGCTTCGGACATATACTCGGACGACTCAGGGTCAGACTCGGACGACAACAAGTCGCAAGGTGCGTATGATTAATAACAGGCGGCTCCAGCGAACAGAGCCTCAAGTTGAAGGCTTCGGACATATACTCGGACGACTCGGGGTCAGACTCGGACGACAACAAGTCGCAAGGTGCGTATGAAACTTGTAAAAAAAATGTTTTATTCAAAATAATATCACATGGATAGCTTTCGGACGTCATTTTTTAATCTACCACCGCGTCGGAAGGTGTTCCGTTGTAGAGAACACATCTTAAAAAAATATATACTTTGAAATACAATATTGAATTACATAGTGTAACATTGTCAAGACCAGACATTTTGGTCATTCATATAATCATCGAATATGGAGGAGGCTTATGCCCTGCAGTGGGTAGAACACACTGTGGGTTACACAGGCTGAAAATGATGATGATGATGATGATATAATCATCGAGTAGCCTTGTTTAGAATCCTTCTCAGGGCTAGTTTCTGGCCGCATCTACAAAGGAACACCTTCCGACCCGGTATTAGAGTCAAAAATGACGTCAGAATGTTATCCATGTGATATTATTTTGAATAAAACATTTTGATTTGATTTTTGAGACAAAAAACGTCTCAAAATTTATCCACCAGACGTCGGTGGTACTTGGTCAAAAATGACCATAAGATGTCTTAACAACAAATTACAGATAATAAAATCTTGTCATCTTTATAACTTAGGACGTAGAAGTTCGTCGAGTTCTTCGTCGTCGGGCGGCGAAGAGGAGGAGGACAGAGGGAGAGACAGGAAGAGAGAGAGGGAGAGGGAGAGGGAAGAAGCGGAGGTCAAATTAGCTGACACCACGGATCAGATCAACAAGTTACGGCTTAGCAGGTAATTAGAATCTAACATCAATCGATAATCGATTACCGCGCAGCTTTTCATTCACAGGAGCCACTTTCAAACTTCCTCTAATATACTCATTCCTAATCTTGTCAATTCGGTATGTCAAGTTTTTTTTTGGAGGTCTAAATCGAAAACCATTTCGAGATAATTGTCTCAATAATCATATTTTCGATGTCAGAGATTTTAAAATGAAAGGATTACAGATATTTTTAATAAAATAACGTCGTTTTTCGGTCCACGAGTGACGTCACTCGCTGCCCCTGCAAACTCCTTGGTAAACATAAAATGAACTTAAAGTAACTGGCCATTAAGAAAAAAAAATACTTTCACAATGACAGATTTTGACATTTGATGTTGCCGTATCTGTTTTCAGCATAGAGTTAGAAAGAGGAGGCAGGTTTGAATTTTTTTAAATATAGTAGTAGGTAGTTTTACTCCATGGAGTTCGAATTATTTTTTCACTTAGAGATTACAGATCAAAATAATTTAAAAATTAAATTTATATCGATAAACTCGATGAATCACAATAAAAATGAAATAGGTGTCTTAAAATTATGTCTTCTATCCGTAAAAAATAGAAAATGAAGACAAAAAAAAAACTTGCCATACCGAATTCTAGTAACACCACACATCCATCTTACGCCAGTCATATAAAACATTGTAGGTCGCAATTGATTGCACGGAGCTGCATTTTTGGGATGTTGTTAGGATAGATACCAGCAGTATAAAACCAATTTTGCAGCTTCGAAAGACCTGTGCTAACCGAGGGGTGCTCGAAAAACCGCGCATTTTTCGGTCATTTTTCATGTTTTGACATATAACTTCTAAATGGTGCATCTTGCATAAAAATTGCGTACTACGTTTTTAAAAAAGACAAAATTATCTATAATTTTAATTTAACTGCAGCTCTGAAAGTTAAGTAGGTCTTGAGATACAACACTTCAAACATTGGCCATTTTTCCCAAAAAGTTCAAAATTGTAGTTTTAGCCGTCTTCCGAACAGGATATCAGCTAAAATACTCATTGTACGAGGAAAATTGTAAGAAATGAATTTGTAAAACAGTTATGTAACTTTAATATAAACACAAGTTGAACCCTGTACTGTGATTGATTCCTTTGTTATCAGGAAAAAACTAAATATAAGTAAAATCGGTTTTTCAAAAAATGGAGCTTGACTCATTGCAAGAATTTTGTAAAGGATAAAAAAGACATAACTCAGTGAAAAATGATTTATTTTATGCAAAACGAACTTGAGTATGATTAATAATGTATCTATACCATAACAAAACTGTAAATGTTTGTTTGGTTGTTAGTTCGCGCATCACGCGAAAACTACTGAACCGATATTAATGTAACTTTTTGTATTTGAAAGCTTATGATTAGACGTATGAACTGATATATATTTGATCTCACTACCATGACGAGTGCCGGTGCGGACGAAGATGTGGGCAAATCTAGTACTATTATTAAACCGTAAATATTGGTTTGTTGGTTGGCGCTTCACGCGAAAAGTACTAAACCGATTTTGATGAAACTTTCGATGTCTGCAAGCTTATGGTCAGACATAAAATTTGGTATATCATTTATTTTGATACGATGAAGGGAACCTTCGTGGACGAAGTCGCGGGAGAACTATAATAGTAATAACAAAATTATCACCATTATATAAAAACTAGAGTTTTCCTACGGCTTCGTCCGCACGGGTACCCGTCATTGTAGCAAGATAAATTATATACTAGATTTGACGTCTAATCATAACCTTTTAAATGCAATAAATTTCATCAAAATCGGTTTAGTGGTTTTTGCGTGATGCGCGAACAATCAAAGAAACATTTACGGTTTAATAACAGTACTAGATTTTCCTACGACTTCGTCCGCACCGGCACTCGTCATGATAGTGAGATCAAATATATATCAGTTTATACGTCTAATCATAAGCTTTCAAATACAAAAAGTTACATTAATATCGGTTCAGTAGTTTTCGCGTGATGCGCGAACTAACAACCAAACAAACATTTACAGTTTTGTTATTGTATAGATACATTATTAATCATACTCAAGTTCATTTTGCATAAAATAAATCATTCTCCACTGAGTTATGTCTTTTTTATCCTTTATAAAATTCTTGCAATGAGTCAAGCTCCATTTTTTTAAAAACCGATTTCCCTTATATTTAGTTTTTTTCTTGATAACAAAGGAATCAATCACAGTACAGAGTTCAACTTGTGTTTATATTAAAGTTACATAACTGCTTTATAAATTCATTTCTTATAATTTTCCTCGTAGAATGAGTATTTTAGCCGATATCCTGTTCGGAAGACGTCTAAAACTACAATTTTGAAATTTTTGAGAAAAATGGCCAATGTTTGAAGTGTTGTGTTTCAAGACCTACTTAATTTACAGAGCTGCAATTAAATTTATATTATAGATAATTTTGTCTTCTTTAAAAACGTAGTGCACAATTTTTATGCAAGATACACCGTTTAGAAGTTATATGTCAAAACCTGAAAAATGACCGAAAAATGCGTGGTTTTTCGAGCACCCCTCGGTTAGCACAGGTCTTTCGAAACTGCAAAATTGGTTTTATACTGCTGGTATCTATCCTAACAACATCCCAAAAATGCAGCTCCGTGCAATCAATTGCGACCTAAGGCGATTTCTATGTCTACCGTGACTGGCGTATCTCAACATTCGCAGGTTTTTTTTGGCGGGCTTTGGTAGCTGACGTTTGGAGTCCTCATATTTCATCGAATTTTTATTGTTTATAGTGAGTTTTGGTTCGTAAAATTGGTGTTGTTTTGCGTAACAAAGTGTCGTGCAAGTGAGCAATATATAGTTCAGTGAAATATGATGGTGCATGGTTCGTAAACAGGAAAAGTGTTCCGTGATTTTAGCGCGGCAAAGCGGTCGGTTTACCTCTTTCCTGTGGACTTCTCTGCTTTTCCTGCGTCTTTCAATTGCCTCCAAAAACTCCAAAGAACCATCAAAACGTCGAATTCCAACGTTTTAATGTAAAAACAGAAGAAAATTAAAAAAAAATTAAGATTTAGCCAAAAGGTCTAGTAACCAGGCTAGTAAATATATTGAAAAAAAAAAAAAAAAATCAACATTCGCATCTCTCATTTGCTTAGAGTCGTTCCGTTGTCAACTTGTCAATGTCAAGACTTTTTTATTTACCTGCTACATCAGAAGGCAAAGGATATCTGATGGGTAATGCCTACCTCCGCATTATTCATCGTTTTTTAGTTCAAACCATTTTGAAAACTATTCCATTAAAAAATAAATAAAAATATGTACAGTGCGACATAAAAGAGTAGAAAACGGTGACAGCAGGAACTAAATATTAGAGTACCTACAAATTGTAGGTCGGTCTTGCCAGCTTATGCGTGATTTTAACGTTCTTGCGTGGAGGCAGCGCCCTCATTTATTTTCTACTCTTTTATGTCGCACTGTAGTATGATTCATGCAAAAACCTCGAAACGGTTTTCGTATTTCACTAAAAAATGATAAATGAAATTGTGTTAAGGTTCAAACTGGAGCGTCTCGTGCACCTGCCTTTCTTCGCTAGAGTCGTCACCGGCTGCTTCGTGAGGATCGGCATCGGCAACAATAACGGCAACCCCGTTTATAGAGTAAGTACTTTATTTTATTTTATTTTATATTATTTGGGATGCTAACAGCCTCTTTTACAAAATAATACTTAAATAACAACCATCAGCCATTTACAAGCATCCACATATAAATTTTATACATATAGAACAATCAATTTACGTTTCTATAAATGGTATTCTGAGTAGAAAATATTAAGTATCGATAGTCTTATCAACTAACAACTTTTTGGTAAGTCAAGCACTACAGCTAAATAAGTCAAATCGAGCGTCCTCATTCAAAATATTAAGCTGTTTACAAGTTCTAGGAAAGAAACTATTTTCCCTAAAGTTGGTACGGTGAGATGGAATGTGCAGCAAAGTACTTTTGCGTAGCTTTTTAGCTGGAGTTTTAAAAACTATGTTACTGAGGAGCTCCGGACAATCAACAGCAGACTGAGCAATGTTAACGAGGAAACATGTATCGGCTATACTTGTTCGCATCAACAATGGCAATGGCACTAATGATTGGACTAACTGATTTTTTTTTCTCCGATCGTTGCGCTGCCATAGTAAATGTTGGTCAGTTTGATGGGTAGACTCTTAGTTTAAAAGGATGCTAACGCAATGACATTCTATAAACATGGATCCACCACGTCATACAATAACAAAACCAAAAAATTACACATTTCTCTGTCACCTCTGTATGCATCAGTTATGCTCGGCTGTCATACATTGCCGCTGACATTCCAGTCCTTTCAAATGTATTCAGTCGCAAAACAGTAATGTAAAACAACCAGGCATAACTTAGTGAACCCGTTGATAGCGCACTGATGCGAAGTCCTTGTTTATAGAATGTCATTGTGCTAATGATATCAATTTCACCCACTATACAGGGTGTTAGAAAAATTATCATTAACTTTTAAACCACAACACTCTACCCATCAAACTGAACAACTTTTACTATGGGAGCAAAACGATCAGAGCAAAAAAAAAGCCAGCTGTCCCATACTAAACTGCAATACCTACTACGCAATCGTATGGGACAGCAGATTTTTTTGCTCTGATCGTTTTGCGCCCATAGTAAAAGTTGGCCAGTTTGATGGGTAGAGTATGTGGTTTCAAGGTTAATTATACTTCTCCTTACACCCTGTATTACAGTGTGTGTAATACTAATAACTAATAACTCATGGGAGGTCTAATGTATTGTAAATCTTTATTTTTTCTTTCAGGTAGCAGAAATAATAGATGTATATGAAACGGCGAAGGTTTACAATTTGGGCAACACTAGGACCAACAAGGGACTCAAACTGCGGCACGGGACTCAAGACAGAGTTTTTAGACTCGAATTTGTTAGTAATCAGGTAAGAATGGCATTTTAACACTTAGCTTATAAGACCTTTTGTGACAACATTGAGTGCAATACATGGTGCTTCTTAAGACGCTCCAAAGTCAAAATGTTTTTTCGCACCTCCGGACGGAAAGCGTCAAAAACGAAGTTGCCGCTTTTCACCTCGGTAGAGGAGAAAAATAGTATACTAACCTCGGACAGTAAATAAGGAAGCCTCAGATCACATGTTTGTTGACCGAGGCGAAGCCGAGGATCTGAGACCTTTCTTACTTTCCTGCCCTCGGTGTGTATTCTAGTATATTCAAAATGGAAATATAAAAAGTATGGTGAAACGAAACGCCACGTCATAAATCGCGTGCCAATAGGAGCGGTCGTCTCCCGGCCACCCGGGTGTCCCTATGGCGCGTTAGACCTAAAAATCTTCCGCCCAACCGGGTGCGCCTTTGACATTTCACGGGTTAACAACTTTTACTATAGGCTCTATTTTATTTGACAGGAATTCACAGACAGCGAGTTCCAGAAATGGATAAAGGCAATAAAAGACGCGAACAAGAAACCACCGACCATGGAGCTAGTGAGGAACAAGATATTAGAAGTTAAGGAGGCCCTCATGTACGAGTTTAAGGTAAAGTGCCTACGCGATCGACCTCTGCTAGTTGAAAACAAAACAAACATAAACTCACGTAATTCCCTTTCGGGGTGGTCAGGAACATTGCTACAGCTACCAACTTTCTGTTTAAGAATGTAGTTGTAGCAATGCTCACATTTAGCTACTTAAGTTTCAGGCTGGAACGACGTGTCAAGTGGTGAGAGGTGGCTAGCCTTTCGCCCATATAAACACTGCTTAACACTTTCGCTGCTGACGACCTACGGCGTATGTCGGCGACAAATGGGCCGCAGTGCTAAAGAACCCACGTAACGAGTCAGTTATATTGCATTTCGGCTGTGCTTATGACTTACCGCGCGAGTCACCGACAACCTTACGCCTGCGCGGGTGACCCACGAGACGAGCCAGTTTATCGTTTCACGGTTACGACTGTGCGCACGACCTACGAGGAGGGTCAAGTTTAGCCTGTGCTCGTGACCTACAGCGTGAGTCACCCAAACCTTGCGCCTGTGCGGGCCGACCCAGGAGGTGAGCCGCTTTGGTCGTTTTTTGTTACGACTACTAACGAGGGGCGTCAGTTTTAGCACTGCGCGATTATCATGATTTTGAGCTTAGCAGCGAAAGTGTTAAGAAACCTTAAGTCCCTTAGTCGCCTCGAACGACACCCACAGGAAGAGTTAGGGTGGTCCATTCTAAGCCGGAACCCACATCCAAAAAACACAAACATTGTTGAATACAAGGTTTTCAACAAATGGGTCCCGTCTACAGGGCGTAACAAAACACCCTAGTAATACTAAGTGCTTCAGGACCATGAAACTGAACCACTTTCACTATGGAGCCAACTTCGAAATCGTGTAAAAAAAACAGCTGTCCGATACATTTTAGTCGAGTCGGTCGGTACAGCAGTTTTGTATGGTGCATCTGATTTTTTTTCGCGATTTCGAAGTTGGCTCCATAGTGAAGTCGGCTCGCCTCGGCCCACATTTACACGTTCGTCCATCAATGCATCTTTTGCCGGCCGCTGCATTAATGTACTACTATTATTTGATGTTTTACTCTACTAAGGCCCGACCCGATTCTACCAAACGCGAGTAAATTTTATTCTTAGATTAAGTCGCCGGTTACTATAAACTGATTTTGCGTTTTACCAACCCTAATCTAAATGAAATGTCAATGTCAAATAATTAAAAAAATTATAATAAAAAGAAACCTACTAAATTAAAACTGTGAAGCCTGACCAGAAATATAAAAAACCTGGTTTGGGGGCGCTGCAATCGACTATAACCTTTAATGTTAGTGTTCCAAGTACAAAAATTTGTTCCAATGAATTTCCGCAACATGGTGAGGTTTTTTATTTTTCTGGTCGGGCTTTATAACCTCACATTGCAATAAGTACGGATACAACGACCTCTTTCTTTAGGTGAATTATACATTCGTTTTTTAGTAAGATAAGATAAGATAATACTTTATTCATTCAGTACGGGGTGTGTAAACACCAAAAGTAAAATTGTCCCTTGTATAGTTACTCTTCTATAAATCTAAGTTTGGTCGAATTCGGCCTGACATAGTTTATAAATTATCTAAAGCCTACTAACACTTTCTGTATGGACCATATTAAGTTGTCTGAAATAAAAGATTTTAATTTTGATTATTTATTAACAGGAAGAAGACGTAGAGAAGATAGTAGCGGAGAAGGATCGGTTCCGCGCGCACCCCACCAACTATGCGATGAAGAAAACTCAGCTTATGAAGGAGAGAGACGTTGCGCAGCTACGGTTAGTTACAGTACGACCCCCCCCCCCCCCCCCTCCCCCCTGACTTCAGATATCCCACCTAACCTCACACTTTCTGGGGACACTTGAGGGTAGCACCGAGCCGTCCGGCAGTTCCAAAATAAAACACTGAATACGCCATTGAACATTTAACGCCAGAGCCACTTTCAAGATTTTATTTTACTACTAGTGTTTTCCCGCGACTTCGTCCGCACAAATTATATACCAGATTTTAAGTCAGATTATAAGCTATCAAACAAAAAAAGTTTCATCAAAATCAGTTCAGTAGTTTTTGCGTGATGCGCGAACAAACAAACAAATAAACACACAAACAAACAGACAGACAAAATTTCTAAAAAAGGTTGATTTCGAGTAAGGGGTACCTAAAAACCATATCGTAATCTTTTTTTGTAAATATCTTCAATGTACAGACACACTTCAGTTACAGTTTTATAATAGTTTAGATCAATTACTTATTCATCATCATCATCTCAGCCGATGGACGTCCACTGCTGGACATAGGCCTCCCCCAAGGATCGCCACAACGACCGGTCCTGCGCTGCCCTCATCTAACGTGTTCCCGCCGCCTTCACCAGGTCGTCGGTCCACCTTGCTGGACCTACCCACGTTGCGCTTTCTGGTACGCGGTCGCCATTCGAGAACTTTTCGGCCCCATCGGCCATCGGTTCTGCGAGCAATGTCCCGCCCACTGCTACTTTAGTTTAGCAATTCTTTGTGCTATGTCAGCTACTCTGGTTCTTCTGCGGATTTTTTCATTTCTGATCCGATCTCGCAGGGAAACTCCGAGCATAGCCCTCTCCATTGCCCTTTGGGTGACTTTCAGCCTTTTTATGAGGCCTTGAGTGAGCGACCACGTCTCTGTTCCATATGTCATCACTGGCAACACACACTGATCGAAGACTTTCGACACGAAAAATTTAATGTCTAGTTTATTGATATAGGGTCCTTCTTAATATGCTGACACTTTTTTAAAGGACACTTTATTTTATCATACCCTCAAATTAAACAACTTTCTCTATGGCACCAACATCGAAATCGCGGAAAAAAAATCAGCTGCTCCATACAAAACTGCAAACCTACTCGAGCCAAATGTATGGGACAGCTGATTTTTTTTCGCGATTTCGATTGTGGTCCCATAGAGAGAGTTGTTCAGTTTGATGGTCTGATAAAATAAAGTGTCCCTTAAAAAAGTGTCAGCATATTAAGAAGGACCCCCTTAAAAAAGTGTTTGCATAACACTTTCGCTGCTAAGCTCTAAATCAAGATCCTCGCGCAGTGCTGACGCCCCTCGTAGGTCGTGCGCACAGTCGTAACGTAAAAAGACCAAAGCGGCTCACCTCGTGGGTCGGCCGGCACAGGCGTAAGGTTTAAGTGACTCACACTGTAGGTTATGAGCACAGGCGAAGCTTGACCCTCCTCGTAGGTCGTGCGCACAGTCGTAACGTAAAAAGACCAAAGCGGCTCACCTCGTGGGACGGCCGGCACAGGCGCAAGGTTTAAGTGACTCACACTGTAGGTTATGAGCACAGGCGAAGCTTGACCCTCCTCGTAGGTCGTGCGCACAGTCGTAACCGTGAAACGATAAACTGGCTTGCGGGTCACCCGCGCAGGCGGTTGTCGGTGACTCGCGCGGTAAGTCATAAGCACAGCCGAAACGCAATATAACTGACTCGTAACGTGGGTTCTTTAGCACTGCGGCCCATTTGTCGCCGACCTCCGTCGTAGGTCGTCAGCAGTGAAAGTGTTAAGTTGGACTCTGTGTGTGTTAACAGAGGCGACGACGAGCTGGTACTGGATCTGAACGCAAAGATACAAGAGTTGGAGCAGAGAGCGAGCCACCTGGACAAGACGCGCACCTCCTCCATACAGAGTATATCCTACATCAACAACAGGAACCGGAAGCTCAACGTGGAGACCGCTGAGAAGGCCATCATGGAAGAGGTTACCATTTATAGTACTTTATACTTTACTATAAACATCTAACTACAGGGTGAAATTGATATCATTAGCATCCTTTTAAACTAAGAGTCTACCCATCAAACTGATCAACTTTTACTATCGCAAACCGATCGGAGCAAAAAAAAAACTTCTGTCCCATACATTTGAGTCATGTAGACAGCGGCGGCGGGTGCAGTTTAGTATGGGACAGCCGATTTTTTTTTTGCTCCGAGCGGTTTGCGATAGTAAAAGTTGATCAGTTTGATGGGTAGACTCTTAGTTTAAAAGGATGCTAATGATATCGATTTCACCCTGTATAATAGTCGATACCTTTCCTACTATTTCACATCTTAGCAGGGTTCGATGATATATCGTGATATTTATTCTTGGATATGTATCAACGATATAATATCAATAATTTATTTTACAAATGCATAGGTAAAACACACGGTAAATGTTTATTTTCACTTTAAATTACGATCCACTTGCAAAATATTGATGCTAGTTGTATTTTAAACATGTTTTGGATGTGTTTTTATAAAAAAACTATATTTTGTTTCAACACATCCACTCCGCAGTTAACTTCGTCCAGGGAAATTTTTGATTTTTTCTTGTTGTATTTTCATTCAAATTCATTTTATTAAAAGTGAAAAGCTTTTTTAACTCCTAAATATGCTTAATAAGACTTCACAACTCAAATCTATCAAGTTTTAAAAGGAATTATTCAAAATAATTGATATATATCGGATATACACGTGTGTATTGATGATTACCGTCCTCGGCTCTCTTAAGACCCTCGCCTAACTCGAGTCTCGATGGCGCCTCAGCGGTAATCACCAACATTACACACTTGTACCATAATGTACTATTATTTGTTGTCAGTTCAAGGCGATGAAAGGCAAGAAGGCGGACGATCCGTTCACGAGGCGTCACACCAAGCCCGTCATGAACACCAAGTCACTCGCCAGCAGGAGCCTGGTACGTACCTCACTAGCGATGTGGACCTGTGCCGGATACAGGTGGGGGCGCGGGGGGCCCTGTAGTGCCGCCCGCGCCGCCCCTGACCATGTAGGTGTTCGCACGGGATAGAAAAACGGGTGCCAAAGCCAACATTCTCCTTCGAGCTCTCTCTAAGTGCGAGTTTATTATCATGGTATTTCTTAAACTTTGCATGTGACTTGTGTTTTTATTACGATAAAATCAAGCTCTAGATATCTTTAGCGCCAGTCGTGTCGGCAACGGCGCGGCGGCGGGTGCAGTTTAGTATGGGACAGCAGCATTTTTTTTTGCTCCGATTGGTTTGCTCCCATAGTAAAAGTTGTTCAGTTTAATGGGTAGAGTCTTAGTTTAAAAGGATGCTAATGATATCGATTTCATCCTGTATAAGTTTTGAATCACATGATCTCCAAATGGTTTCGAATGTCATATTATAATGAAATGTTGTTCATTATTCGTGAGATGCCTTTTCCCCTGCAGTGTTATCCTTCTGGAAACTTTCTTAAGTTATGACTGAAAAAATAATGCAATAAAGTATTGAGTACTTTATGCGGCAACACTTTTTTTTCTTCCTATTTTCAATGTACAGACCATGGATTTAATCATAAAAGATACCACTCCTCCTTACAAGCATTGAAACAAGAAAATAGGCAATTGCGTCTCGTCGACATTTCCAATTTTAGGTGTGTCCCTTTCTATCCAATGACGTTACGAAAACGACAGGAGAGGAGCTACAATTTTTGACGTTGGATTAGAAAGGGACAAAGTTAACGTCACAAAAAACAACGACGCGATGGAAAAGAACGATCATTACCGACCACCAAGGAGTATTATCATGTTTCATTGCTTGTTAGGCAGTCTGTCCTCCATTATAGGAATTCCAAACTTCTTGGTACAGACACGCCAAATTAAAAATTGTATTACATTTATAGATTACTAATTGTTTAATTGTCTTATCAGGAATTAACGAAAAACATAGAAGAGGCAGCGGAAGAAGCGAAAATAAGAGAAGAAGAAGAGAAGACGGTTAAAGAGAGACAGGACCAGGAGCGGTTAACGGTTAGTATTCTTTATACAAGGTGTCCAGAATAGAGTCCAGGCGATAGATGGCGTTGAACAGAGAGGGGTCCGAAGACAAACATTTTAGGCTAAAAAGCACAGATTACCCCAAATAGATACCGCACGAAGAAAATTTCGTACAGGCCCGAAGTCACCATTTTTGGTGGTAGGTGCGGGTAGCGGGGCACGAAATAATGCAACGTGATTGGCCATTTCAAGGTCGCACTATTCCTATCTCGCTCTATCCCGTTGCATATATCAGTGCAAAATCATAGATGTGTGGTGCGCGTCGGCGGCCCTGTATGCGGTATCTATTGGGGGTGATCTGTGCTAAAAAGTAAACAAAAATGCATATCACTGAGTCAGACGCATCCGTTGACGAAATATATGTTCATATTTTGCTAAAGGAATTCTTACTATTTTATTCGTATTTTATTAGCAAGGTCGCTCGCCCCTGTCTCGTCAACGCCATCTATCGAGCCATTAGGAACTACTTTTTCTTTTTAATGGCTTTTCGAAAATCCCTCATCATTTGGGTAGATCAACTAATTTTTGTCCTCACGGTACTGTTTAAAAAAAAGTTTTTATTCCTTTTTTCTTGACATTCATTAATTTTGAAAGATAGATATTGTATCTAACATAGGCGAAGTATTTTTCGCTTACGCTGATAGACGAAACATCAGTGTAACCGCGTAATGAGACAGCGATAGTCATAAAATCCAATACAATTTGTATGAAAATAGCTGTCTGACTCCGGAGTCAGACAGCCGTCGTAGAACAAAAAAGTGGCTACGTCGATAAGGACAGCAATAAGTAGCGATTTCCTTTTTTAACTAGAGCGAATTTGCTATGTGCATCTCTTACTGAGTGATATAACAAGACACGTGCTTCCTTCTAGTTCCTTCTCTTTCTACGGTATCTAATGATATGATTCTTCTACACAAATGCGCATTGCACCATCTAAGTTGAACTACTAGAAGTTTTTAGCGGTTGTCCGATAGACCAAAAAGAGTGGGGACAACGAAATAAAGCGTCCATCGGACAACCGCCAAAGTTCAAGTAAAATTCAAGTAATTTTGCAAAACCGTGTATGTATTTAATAAATGCAATCCTTAGTTATTCAACAAACATTAATTTTTGGGGCAAGCAAAACCTGAGCTTGAGCCTGAGCCTGAACATTGAGAAAATTTTATGCAGATGACTGGGACTAGGTATGGACAAAAAATAGTTGATTGACCCATTTGTGCATTAACCTAACCATGGTGTCCCATCCCATACAAATGAAATTTTAGTTTAAAAATTGCAATATATGGCGTTATGGTATCGATTTGTAATTAATGTTTACGTAAACGTGTAAATTGTTACTAAAAGTACATGATCTGACTACAAAAAAATCTCATGAGCCTCGGAAAATCAAGCAATTTACTTTGCCCGAAGACTGCCCGCGTTACGGCAGTCGGGTTTCATTGTTTGACGTTGGGCATCTGTACTGTATAGTAATATATAATCTGTGACCTAACTAATTAAAATGTTGCAGAATCCAACTGAAACGGATAAGACGAAGCCCAAAGACAAATCTTCGGATAACACTAGTTTATACTCCCTGCACGACTTCGATATAAGCATAGAGTTAGATCTACCTGTTGCTAGTAAGTACATTTTACATTTTTACACTTTTTTTACAGTTATGGTCATAGACTTAAACTCTAGCGATAGACTTGCCCTTCCATAGAAGCAACATGTTCCACTTGAATGAGGTGTACGCACCTGATTGATGTTTCCGAGTTCACTTCAGCTTCGTCACTATGGCAATGACAGACCGCAATGTGTCATTTTGTGTTGTTTTACGTGACATGTTGTTTGTTTGAACGAGCTTGTCTATCGCTAGAGTAATATGTCTATGGTTATGGTGCTGTTTATACAGAAGAGACGTGTGGTTTCCCAATCTCGGCAAAAAACTACGTCACCGCGGTGACGGATAGTGAAAGTAACACAATGTAAACCTTATAGCAAGCAGCATAGCTTCGTTTGTCGAATCGCGCTAGTTATGGATGCTGACCCAGCATCCGACATCCAGTTTACGTAAAGTATAAAACTACGGAACTGCTGATGCACAAGACGCACCTTGCACCTTTGCCTTTAATCTGGGCCAGCGTCCGATGCATAGTCAACATTAAAGTAGTACCTAATTAGTATATAAGCAATTGTAACTTAGGATTAGACGTCAGATAAATTAACAGGAATGGATGCGATATTACGCGCGTACCCCTCTGCCAAAGGCGCATGCTCAGTGAGCATAGCCGTTATATAAAAATAGTTGACGCGCGTCCCGCGCCAGTCGCCAAGTTGTATATAAACCTCCCCCCCGCAAAATTGACAGACTTTTTTGCGTAGAAATGAGAGATCATTTCCAATCCATTCCTGTTCATTTATCTGAGGATTAGACACCTCTTACTCTTGGCAGGCCTGTGTCACTCCAGGTGTAGGTATTAAAAACATACCTACAGGCGGCGGCCATTGCGCAAGGGCCAATCTAGTAGGCTGCCGCAATAAACTCTTTCAATACGTATAACCACGTATAACTTATTATGAACCGTAGTCCAGTGAATTAAGGCCCATATTCCCTCAAAAAAATTTGGTAGGTATGTAAATGAACACGTGCTCGGCTGGAACGCGAGCTAAATTAAATCATATTGTTTATTAGATTGAGTAAATATTTCTATGAAAACCATTGCGAAGTAAAGCTTCTGTAACGCTAGTTACTAGTTATTATTCTGTGCTCTTGGGCCAAGAGTCTTGGCGGACGATCTCCGATCCACTAATAAATATAATATACTCCCGTAAGTCTTCGTATCATTCTTAATTCGCTCGCTCCTACGGGCGTAATTCTCGAAAAGACGCTATGCTACATACTATAAGGTTTAATATTGTGTTACTTTGACTATCCGCCACCGCCACACGTCTCTTCTGTATAAACAGCAACTATGAGTTATTATAGGTGGACCAGAATCTGATGGCAAATAGGGAAATAAAATTTTAGAGTAAGCAACACTGGGGTAATTGGATTAAGGCCCTTACACACTGCGACTTTTTACAGCGCTTCTGCATCGATTTAGTCGCGATAAGCCACGACGCAAAACGTTTTCGATTTTCATTAGTTTTTTGCCGAGATTGGGAATGCTGACTGTCTCTAAAATGCCCGGGCCGATTTCAGGTCCCAGTCCAGCCTTTTACGTGGTGACTAAGGGAATAAAATCCCAAATTTAACATCAAAATCTCTTCCACAGAATCAACAAGCACCCAACCTAAGCAAGTCACGACGAAGGTGAAAGAAACGGGGCCGAAGCGTTCTTTAAACCTCGAAGAATACAAGAAACGCCACGGTCTGATATGAGTGTCGGTCGCCGGGCTGCGTGTGCGCATAGCTTTACGTTACAGGGTGCTTTGTTAACATAGATCAGTTCGATGCTGACCCACTGTTGGGCATGGCATGACTAATACCTCCGTTCTCTCCAGACACATTATAAGACGGGTTAGAAGTGCAAAGTAGGCGTGGACCGTGACGCCACAGGTTATGCAATGATTCGCATAACACCATAAGGCGCGCGGCGTGGTGCGAGCGAGAGGGCATGAGTAATTGTAGCAGCGTGAGCGGGAAGACAAGTGGCGACAGCCGTCTCCGAAGCCAAAAGCGCTACTCTGCATTTCTAATTTGCGATTCCGTCTCTCACTTGACCGTTTTTTTTCTTGTAACTTGGAATGTAGCTATTGTTTTTATTATCGGGATTGTAACTTTAAAATTACAGTAAAATATGGCTGCTCCAAAATAGAATACTGAATATGCCACTTTGTAACACCACTGGTTTTTCGTGGAAGGAAAACATCGTGAGGAAACCTGCGTGCTTCAATTTCGAGGCATGTATTGTACCCACTGTCCGTTATAAGTGGCGACGGGCTCACCCCCCGTCAAACTGGACAGAGTTTCGGTACTGGTGAAACGTGAATGTTCTGAGGTTTCAGAATATCTCTGACTACCCCCTCGGGGAATATAGTCGTGAGCATATGCAATGCTATGCTACGCCACTTTCAAGAATTTATTATGCATTAATTCACATTATATTAAATGATCTGTGTAGTTCTATTAATATATTTCCCAAAATATTTCAAAAAGGATCCTCAATTCTGATAAATTTGAATAAGGTATATAATAATATTGTAAAAAAGAACTACATTCTTCAAAATATTCAGTATTTTATTTGGAAGCAGCCTGTTACATACAAAGCACCCTTGTATATTTATTATAATAATTATAATAACGAAAAAACCTCGAAAAATTATAAATAAAAAAAACTATTTAATAAGTATTAGGCTAGATTTATTATTAGTCGCGAAATACATAATAGCATGGAAATGTTTTAGGCATTTAGTAATGAATAATTTCATAGCAATAGGTCAAGCATACAAAGCTAGAAATCGTGCTGTCCTTGTCACTACGCGTATGCAAGAGTGAGAGGAGCACAACATTTCTTGCGCCATGTTTGTCCTGCAGGGGTTGTTCATAAACCACGTAAGGTGAAATAGATACGATACTTACTGTACATTGTATCTTAGACAAATAATATATAGGGTCCAACTTAATATGCTGATACTTTTTTAAGAGGATGATCAGACCATCAAACTGAACAACTTTCTCTATGGAACCACTATACAAATCGCAAAAAAAAAATCAGCTCTTCCATACAAAATTGCAAACCTACTCGAGCCAAATGTATGGGAAAGCTGTTTTTTTTTCGCGATTTCGATGTTGGTCCCATAGAGAAAGTTGTTCAGTTTGATGGTCTGAACATCCCCTTAAAAAAGTGTCAGCATATTAAAAAGGACCCTGTATTAAGAGGCAAATCTAACGCCCTTCTCAAATGACACTGTAAAATAACCTAAAATTCACATTATTTATATATTTTACCTTAAATAAAACATTTCACACTTGATTAATGATACATTTATTTTCGAAAAGGCTCACCTAATTCAATATTGTAAGTACCATGATTAAATTACGAAAATGCAGTTTGAAGAAATTGAGTAAATGTAAGTGGGTGGGCTGTCGGTTGAGTGTCTAATACGATTATATTAATAATCAATCTAGATAGGTACAATTCATTGCCTGGTTACGTATTTAAATAACATGTTAATACGTGTATTCACAATCTTTATTAACAAATTACAACCATGAAGATCGACGAAGTTTTTTATTTTGAATGTAATTTTATTCCGAAAGTTCATGAAAAATCCTGAACGTGCCTATGCGTAATTTTATATTCTACTTCCAAAAATAAACGAGCTACGGAGTGGATTGCGAGACGTCACAAAATCCTTGATGAATGGGAGTTTGGTGCGTTTCTGGATTTTAATAAAAAATTATGTACATGGTAAATTTTATATTACTGCGGATTACTTTAGCATATGTTTCGATGTGGGCTCCATAGTAAAAGTGGTTCAGTTTGATGAGTAAAATACATGCTAAAGTTATCCGAAGTGAAGTGATGTAAAATTTACCCTGTATACAGAGTCCTTCTTAATATGCAGACACTTTTTAAGGAGATGATCAGACCGTGAAACTGAACAACTTTCTCTATGGGACCAAGGTCGAAATCAAGGGCGATTTCAATGTTGGTCCCCTAGAAAAAGATGTTCAGTTTGATGGTCTGATCATCCTCTTAAAAAAACTGTCAGCATATTAAGTTTGATCGTGTCTAAAGTATCTTTTAATTTATAAAAAAATTATTCATCGTATCATTTTACAGATTACTTACGTGGTTTGTGAACGACCTCTTACTCTAAACCGGATACTTTAACACCGGAAATCAAAAAACAGTTCCTCAAAATAATCTGTCCTGGGAAAAGACATCATTCAGTTTGGTCCAAAATGTGAAAGACCCATACAAAAAAAAAACGATATTCTGTAAGAACCTGTCCGCCTAAGCATTTATTACAATTCCTTAGCTTTATTTGGGTTAAAAAATCCTGCCTTTTCATACATTTTCGACGAAATTAGCTAAAGCTATTATACAGGGTCCAACTTAATACGCTGACAGTTTTTTAAGAATATGATCAGACCATCAAACTGAACAACTTTCTCTATGGGACCAACATCGAAATCGCGAGAAAAAACAGCTGTCCCATACATTTGGCTCAAGTAGGTTTGTAGCTTGGTATGGAACAGCTGATTTTTTTCGCGATTTCGATGTTGGTCCCATAATGAAAGTTGTTCAGTTTTATGGTCTGATCATCCCCTTAAAAAAGTGTCAGCATTATTTAGAAGGCCCCTATATTCTGTAAGAACTTTTCTGTCAAGCCATAATAATAAATGCTTATACTCAGTTGCAGCAACGCTAGTTACGCTCCATTAAATATCTTGCTGTCGTTTGCAATGGAGGGAAGTCGGATATTTCTTTTTCCTACTCCTCCTATCTTCTTTGTTGAATTCATTGCGGGTTCCATGACAGATTCATAGACTAAAAAGAAGAACCAGACGTAATCTCGTCTAATCATGAGTGAAGCACCCATTTCTTTTGTGTGCGTGCAGTACATAAGGTGCCGGGTTGTAGGACTTACGCTTAGAGCTAGTGCATCTGTGTGAGTGTAGGTCGCTTGTAGAACAAACGAGATTGTATTACCTTGCATGCTTCACATCTTTTTAGTGCAATACTCGGTCCGTATTTCAGGTCCGTGGACAGATTAGAGTCAACCCCCGGACTCGCTGGACTTCATTGTCTAGTGTTGTGAATGGTCGCCGCTGTTGATCCTGGTTCACAGGAGTTACAGTGGTGGACTTATGCCCGATAAAAAAAAGACCTAACTGAACATTGCATTCGTTTATGTTGGCACTTTCACATTTGGACCAAAAATGTATGAAAGATGATGTCCTTTTTTCGATGCAAATTGACGGATAGACTTGACAGCTGTCAAATTTGACAGTTTGATGTCTCCACTCGGTGTTGTATGGAAACGCGTAGAATTTTTTACCGTTTTATTTTTATTAATTTTCGTTATTAGGCAGCGGTCGCGATTAGGTTGAGCTATTTATGTTCTTGTAGCACTTATAAAAAGTCGTCGAAGCGTCCCACAGATAAAAAGCTTTGTACAAACGCGGTCTAGAAAAACAATGAAAAAGTAGGTGCTGTAATCACTTTTCCATACAAAAATTGGATTGGATTGGCTGGATACGTGCCTGATGATTTAAGGCCTCCGCACATTGCAGCGATATTATCGACAGCGATATCGCGACACCTTACACACTGAAGCGATTCCGCGATTCGCGTCACGCATGCTCCCTACCACTGAATGTTGTACTGAGAACAATTATCGCAAAATCGCAGCGATATTATCGCTCGATAAAATCGCTGCAATGTACGGAAGCCTTTATAATTAATGGACTTCTTGCTTGTGCGTTAGCACCGCATTTCCGCCAATGTCAAGTGTTTTGAGGGACTATCTATCCAATCTCGAGGATTGTTTTTGAGTAAAAATTACTGAGAAGGATTGCGGAGCCTCGTGGCAGGCTGAAACGCGAACACCACGCGAAAGACAAGTGTTCGGGGCAAACCCTGCAACGTGACTCCGGTCTTCTTCTTATCGTGTGGGCAAGCCCAGGTGTCAGTTTTTTCAGACCGCCTTACGTGGTTTTTATGTAACGACTACTACCACTAGAGATAGTAGCCGGGACCAACGGCTTAACGTGCCATCAGAAGCACGGAATCATCTTTCGACAATCAGGTGATTCAGCCTGCAATGTCCTAACCAACTGGGGAAAAACGCACAAAGTGATATATCACTAGGTGTCCCGTCCCTTAAGAATACGATTGTAAACTTAGGGCCTGTTTCACCACTTATGAGTAAGTTCTTGTTAGCTTATCCGACAGATATTGTGACATATTTTATATGAAATTATGTCAAAATATCTGTCGGATAAGCTAACAAGAACTTATTCAGAAGTTGTGAAACAGGCCCTTAATCTAATAAAATTTACATTATTTCCAATTAAAAATTTCTATTATTCCTATCTATTATAATATAATTTACAATTTCAACATTTGTAGTTAGCTATGTATAATTTTATCTGGAATATCCTCTTTAACATATATTATTTCTTGGACATGATTGTCACAAATAGCTCAATCTAATTGTAGGCACTGGTTATTAGATACAATTTAGTGTATTATTTATTATTTGTAACGTGAAAATGAACAAAAAATCATCGTGTGATAAGAGGAATCAGGCTCAAAATGGCTTAAATGAATTTAAATTAAACATTTTTTCTCCCCTCCGGAAGGAAAGCGTCAATTTTCGTGCCGCTGCGGTAAACGAAGCTGTCGCTTTCCACTTCCGTCGAGGAGAAAAATAGTATACTAACCACGGACAGTAAATAAGAAAGCCCCTTTCTTACGTTCCTGCCCTCGGTGTGTAATCTACTGTTTCTTCCCTCCGGACGGAAAGCGTTAATTCTCGTCCCGCTGCGCTAAACGAAGTTGTCGCTTTCCACCTCCGTCGAGAAGAAAAATAGTATACTAACCTCGGACAGTAAATAAGAAAGCCTCAGATCACATGTTCGTTGACCTCGGCTTCGTCTCGGTCAACAATTACACGAGATCTAAGACCTTTCTTACGTCCCTGCCCTCGGTGTGTAATCTCTAATCTACTATAACGGGTTCTTACCGTGTTTTGGTATATTTGAGTTCCCGAATTTCCCGATATTTCGGCAGTGTTACATACAACTGCCATGATCACGGGATAACGTCACCCGTACATAACTTTCAAAAACTGTATGGCTTAAATAAAAATTCGAAAAGCAATAATTCTTTGTAGTTTGTTTCCTACCCTATCCTATACACAAACTGCAAACCGTGTTTCCTTTCAGGGTGGTTAGAAACGTTACATCAACTACGTTTTTAAGCGCTTTAATAACGACCTGAAAAATCTACTCCAGTCACCTGGAATCAAAGATTAGCAGTAAAACGGTAGGTATTTCATCATTGAGAGGATACTTTGTGCTTTAACTATTCTGAATATTGTATATTTAATAACAGTGTCATTTGCTAAAACTTACCCTTTAGGTAGGTACCTATTAGTAATCTAATCTAATCTAAACTATTATAAAACTGTAACTGAAGTGTGTCTGTACATTGAAGATATTTACAAAAAAAGATTACGATATGGTTTTTACGTATCCCTGACTCGAAATCAACCTTTTTTAGAAATTTTGTCTGTGTGTTTGTTTGTTTTTTCGCGCATCACGCAAAAACTACTGAACCGATTTTGATGAAACTTTTTTGTTTGATAGCTTATGATCTGACTTAAAATCTGGTATATAATTTGTGCGGACGAAGTCGCGGGAAAACACTAGTATTAGAAATAAGTTTCTTTTTGTATTCAGTAGGTACTTATATGTTACCGGCAATCTGTATAATCAGGTATTATATACAATATGTACGTAGGCAATGTATAGATTGCCTGAGACGTCTAGGCAATGAATGATATATTATGAATATTGTCCGTTACACACTTTACCTAGGTAATGTATACAATCCCTAGGAAATGTGTAAAGTAACTAAATGGATTTTAGTCAGTATTTATCAATATCAGACAGACAGACAGATCAGGAGAGGAGAGGAGAGGATAATATTGATAAATACTGACCGAAATCGATTTACTTTACACATTGTCGGTGTACTGTACTGTACCAGCAAGTACTAACTAACTATATACAAAACCTGGGGATTGTATACCTACATTACGTAGGTAAAGTGTGTAATGGACACATTATTTTAAATAGGTATGTTATACATTGTTAAGAACACGGTACACTTTTTTTGGTGCCACTTTTTGAGCTTCATTTACACTTCTGTACATTCTTATTCGTAGTGTAAAGCCCATTGTTCTTATAAGGCGATATCGCCTCATCGCACAATAGAATTATAACGAATATCTCTATACAGTTTGTGCGAATGAGGGCTAGGCGAAAAGTTTTAAAGGTTTATTACATAAGAATCATAAAAATCAATTAACAAAGGCGGTGCAATCGCGTAACAAACATACAAAAAAAAAAAAAAACATACGGGTCGAATTGAGAACCTCCTCCTTTTGTTGAAGTCGGTTAAAAATTATATGAAATTAGTATATTTTTAATTTGGATTTTCCATGGAGTTTCCTTATTAGTTACATAGAGAATCATAAGTCTATGTCAAGAAGTTTGGAATCCTCTATAGTGGAGTACAGACTGCCTAACAAGACGGGAAACTGGAAACATGATAATACTCCTTTGTGGTCGGTAAGGATCGTTCTTCTCCGTAGTTTTTTTTTAGTGACGTTTTTTACGAACTTTGTCCCAGCTCTGTCCCTTTCTAATCCAACGTCAAAAATTGACGTCATTCAATTTTCGTTGTGACGTCATTGGATAGAAAGGGACACACGTAAAATTGGAAATATCGACGACGAAGTTGAACGCCAATTTTCTTGTATCAATGCGTAGAAAGAGAAGGAACTAGAAGAAAGCACGTGTCTTTTCATATCACTCAGTAAGAGATGCACATAGCAAATTCGATCTAGTTAAAAAAGGAGATCGCTACTTATTGCTGTCCTTATCGACGTTGCCACTTTTTTGTTCTACGACGGCTGTCTGACTCCGGAGTCAGACATCTATTTTCATACAAATTGTATAGGATTTTATGACTATCGCTGTCTCATACGCGGTTACACTGATGTTTCGTCTATCAGCGTAAGCGAAAAATACTTCGCCTATGTTTTTTACGAACTTTGTCCCAGCTCTGTCCCTTTCTAATCCAACGTCAAAAATTGACGTCATTCAATTTTCGTTGTGACGTCATTGGATAGACACACGTAAAATTGGAAATATCGACCAGTCTATCGCAACTGCATACATGCGAGAAAATATATGAGACGGAGGAGAACTTTGATGGGCGTCTATATTCGTCTCTTTTCATGACGGTCTCTTTCATGAAATGTCACCTGACGTAATGAGTCTGTTTCGAAACGGTCTGTGTTAAGATGTCTGCCCGTGGTGTGATAACTTTTGGAAATTATTTAAAATGTTTATTAAGTGAATAAACCTGAATATAAAACTGAAAACACAATTAAATACAGTGTATTACGTGATATTGCACCATAAAAGCTTAAAATGAAGAACAGGAAATGCGAGATATGCAGTGAAATGTCGGAAAGAAAAGATGGTAAAAAACGTAACATCATAGCAAGATTTTCGCTGGATAAAACTCGGTAAGCATAAATTTATCCTATTTATCAGCCCTGGTTCTTATTTAGGCAAAAATTTTAAGTTTGAGAAATGTGTCTTCATTTTCGGGAGCGGTATTTGTAAAGTCAGGGATTTGAAGAAATGTCGATATCGATATTTTTGATAGGTACATACTACATGCATACGCATACGTATGCTCACGACTATGTTCCCCGAGGGGGTAGTCAGAGATATTCTGAAACCTCAGAACATCCATCATACATAAATCATCCATCATATTTCTGCACTTCTGGGTAAGCTCGCTACATTTTCGACCCCATCTTTGTCCTGAGGACTAGATTAAGGTCAAAAGCAAACCCATCTTAAGCAAAAAAAAAAAAAAATTATCATCTGATAAAATTATACACAGATAGGTATGTTTATTTTCAGATGTAAAAAATGGTTCAAGTTACTGGAAATGAAGACATAGCGAAACGAGGACACCGCATTTACAGGAGAGGCCGTATTACCGATTGAATGAACCCCAAAGTAAAGTACCTTACACGCCAAAGATAATGATGACTAGATTTTATCATTTGTCTACTCAGCAACATTGCAACATTGGCAACTTAGCAAGGTCTCGCGGGCATTTTGGAAGAATAAAGGTACAGATACACATGCTCATTGCTAGCACGAGAGCATGATAATTTCGAGCAAAATTAATGCTTGTTAGTAGTATGTGTACTTTGCTAGAAATTAGCATGCTTATTAGAACCTTGCTCAAAAATCGACCGGCTGTTAATTTTCGAGCATGCTAGCTACCTGAGGCGCGGGTGTAAGAGGGTGTGCTCTATGCTGTATTAATAAGCACGTGTATACGGTTGAAAAGCATGCTCTTTCAGGAGTATGCAATTTAGTATGCTAGCAAGCAAATGTAAACAGTTCAGAGCAGCCTCATTTTTAGAATTTTTAACATGTCTATCTAAAGAGGCCCATTCACAGTAGTCCGTCTTGCAGGACTACAGATATAACTATGAACTGTTTACATTTGCTAGCAATAAGCATGCTAGATTGTAACATACTTCTGAATGAGCATGCTTTTCAACTGTAAATACGTGCTTATGAAGCATAGAGCACACTACTTATATTATTCTTAGATCACCCTCTTCTACCCGCGCCTCAGGTAGCATGCTCGTAAATCAACAGCCTACCGATTTATGAGCAAGGTGATAATTAGCATGCAAATTTTTAGCTAAGTATGTTCACACATGCTACTAATTAGCATTTGCTCGAAATTAGCAGGCTCTCGTGCTAGTAATGAGCATTTGTATATGTACCTTTACAATAGCATTGGTCTGTGGTTCTTGTGCTGTGTCTGTTTAATTTCTGAATATTGATTGATTGATTGTGTTAAATAAAAAATAAAATTGTTTAAAACGAATACCCGCTTCTCATTTGTAAAAATAGGTATATCGACTTATTCAGCCAACCATAATCGCCGTTTTTTTTCTGAAACTATCGACATCTTTAGATATTCATAGCACATCACTACCCTACACTTGTCATTTTGTTTTCAAGGTTGGCAACATGTTGCTCTATGGTTGGCTATGGATGGTAGCCTTGAGTTGACGTTTTGTAGGATTATTTTGCTCAAAGGAGTCCCGTCTCTTAAATGTAATGATTATATTCTCTTTGATATCGACGACGAAGTTGAACGTCAATTTTCTTGTATCAATGCTTCTAAGGAAGAGTGGGATCCTTTATGATTCTAGATCCATGGTCTATGTCATAGGCCAAGTATTTCGCTTACGCTGGTCTATGTAGAGAATAGAATCACTACATACCATAGACGAAAAAATTTTCGCTTAGCTACATACCGACTTAGTCACTACTGTCAAAATCATCGCAAAATCTCTTTTTTTTTTTATCAACAATGTCTTCGACACAGCGTCAAGTAATCGAAATCTACCGTCCTGCGGTAACGAAACGGGAGATTGTAACCGCCATAATTGCATTAGTTATTCTTGTCGGAGTATCTGGCATCATAATTGCAATTATGAATTACTATTATAATAAAGAGAAAGATAAAATGAGATTCCATGGGAGAAGGAATTAGCTATTATACGTTGAGGAAGAAGGTAGCCGCTGAAGAACAAGAAAATGTTAAGCTTTTCGAAAAAAATGTGTAGGATCTGGCCACAGACTTAAAAGAAGAACCAGACGGAATGTCATCTAATCATGAGTGAAGCACCCATATCTTTTGTGTGCGTGCTGTCACGCGGTACATAAGGTGACGGGTTGTCGGACCTGCGCCTAGAGCTAGTGCATCTGTGTGAGTGTAGGTCCCTTGTAGAACAAACGAGATTGTATTACCTTGCATGCTTCACATCTTTTTAGTGCAATACCTACTCGGTCCGTATTTCTTTCAGGTCCGTGGATCTGCATAGCAAGCATGCCGCAGTGATACAGCGCTATCACACCTTCGCTCTCTTTTTATTTGCGTGCGAACGAAAGAGATAAAAGACGTGATACAGCCGTATCACGTGTTGCATGCTACCAGTGCTGGCATGAAATTTGACTATCGAAAACATATTTTTAATAGTTAGCACTTTTAGGCCGAGATTCAGAGACGATTTGTAAGTCATAGTTCGAACTCCCGTATGTCAAAATCCATACATTTCGACCCTACTTAGCTCGAGCTAAGACGGAAAAAATCGTCTCTGAATCTCGGCCTTAGTGCTGCACTCGTAGTATGCTGCACGTGATACGGCTGTATCACGTCTTTTATCTCGTTCGTTCGCACGCAAATAGAAAGAGAGCTAAGGCTGTATCACTGCGGCATGCTAGCTATGCAGCAGATTTGAATAAAATTTAGGAGTGTAACTATGAACTAAGTATAAACTTAAATTTAAATGTTGTTTGTTTACGGAACTCTTTCCTACAGCCAAACATGTTAAAGAAAGTTAGAAAAGCAGCAGTCTTTCGATAGTAAAAAACATCAAATCTATGTTAAACACGTGTTTGAAACTTTGAACCAAAAATGCATAATTGCATACTAAGTACCTACTTAGGCCTGCCACAGGATCAGCTTTAGTTTCCTGGGGGTTCCCCACATTATATGCCCGGGAAAAGGTGCGGAACCATTTTCGTAACTACGTCATTGGATAGAAAGAAAGGGACACACCTAAAATTGGAAATATCGACGACGCCATTGCCAATTTTCTTGTATCAATGCTTGTAAGGAGGAGTGCTACCTTTATGCTGGGTTTACATGCACGCCGTGCAGCCCGGCAAGCTTAGACAATTCGCTGTACATCGACTCGTCTGTAAAGTGATTGTTATTACTTAATTTTATAGAAGCCTCAATGTACAGTGAATTGCCTAAGCTTGCCGGGCTGCGTGGCACGCGTATGAACGCCGTATGAACGCACCTTTATGATTTACATAAGATTTACATCACTGATTTACATCCATGATCCATGGTAAAGCCCGACCTGCACTGGTAGCATGCAGCACGTGATACGGCTGTATCATGTCTTTTATCTCGTTCGTTCGCACGCAAATAGAAAGAGAGCGAAGGTGTGATAGCGCTGTATCACTGCGGCATGCTAGCTATGCAGAAAAATAAAAAACCTCGCCATGTTGCGGAAAATCATTGGAACCTCAGATCAATGAGCGTTTTTCTTTTTTTTTTTTAAATGCCGTTTTCTTATAACTCAATAGATGGCAGTAGTGTCTGTACGACAAACTGTCAAGCAAAAACTTTCTCTGCAATGTCTCCTATAGACTTAAAAACGTAGAGATTTCATTCTCTTTGGTTCGGATTTGGAAGACAACATCAAAAAAATTTTGAAATTATTTTCGATTTCTTTCTTAGCCAAAAATACAGTCCTTTTTCGTTGTTTTTCAGAAAAGCAGTTTGAAGTAAACTAACAAACACGACAAAGTAAATGCTACGATACGAGTTTGATTGACAATGACATTTGACAGCTCAAGTTTTCTTATTGCCAGTTCAATTTCAGATTTTGCCTTATGATCAAAGAGTTTTTATATTTATTTTAGTCAAATTGTAGTCTTGTATCACTTTAAAGAGTAAATTAGCATAAGAAATATAGTTAAATATCTTAAAAAATATGTTTCATTATGTTCCAAAAGATTTTTGTTTTTTTTTTACTTCACTTTTACCCTCATTTCGGGGAAAGATAATTTTTCAGTGTTTGACATAGATTCGTATAGACCGTAGCGTCATCTATCGATCTACTATGAAACGAAAAAAAAAACGCTCATTAATACAAGTAGATAACCCCTTGATGACGTCACACCGTACTACCCGAAACGTCATTCCGACTCCTAAAGACCTCTATCCATACTGCCAAATAAGAAAGGCACTTTTAGCTTTCTACGGTGGCAACATTATGAATCATTTTCAATTTGGTCGCGTATCATTGTTCGTGATCGTGATCGTGTGCATCGGCAGGAAAATGTAATTTTGAAAAGGAATTAGTAAAAGTTTTGGTGTCTTTGTTCATGAGGAAGGAGGTTTAATATATGGAGAATGTCCTGCATCGTGCTCAGTTGCAAATCTCATTCGGGAAACAAAGAGAACTCCGAGGAAAATATCTGCTTCACAAGTGAGTACATAGTTATATTTTCTCGAGTAAATAAACCAGCAGGGCTAGCATGATACCCCGCGACTTCGAGTCTCTCTATACCATATCTCTATTTTGGCGCGGCTTCGCCTCTGTCTCTACAGTAGCTAACATGATGCGCGCGACTTACGATGACGCGAGCGCCCAACTGTCATTCGTAGACTCTAGTCTACAAATGCGAGCATGATCACCGTTCGGTAGAGTTTGTGGCTCTACGTTTGACGTTTATCTTTAGAGATATATGTCTTGCACCGATGGGGTCCGCGACTGTTGTTTTAAGTGGACTTTTCAGTAATAATTCATGAAATTTGGCAGTGAAAATAATATTTTTATGGTATTCATTCACTGTGGCGGCTCAAATGACTTGAAAAACACATTAAATATAAAAGATTGCATTAATTAAAACAATGATAAAATCCGCAAGTAAACCTAAGTTTTGAAATGAACACACACAAACAAACAACATCTCACCCTCAAAGCGTATTACTCCATTCCGTCGTGAAAAAAGAAACCCAAGCATGTTCTACCTACTAGCCATGTGCCTTCGCAGAGTTCCCCACGATTTTGTTCTGCTCCAACATCAGGCCCTCAGCAGTTCATGTACAGAAAGCATGTATGAAGTTACTCACTGTCTCACCGAACACTATCAAAAGAGCCCAAGCACGGTCAACTAGCTATGTGCCTTCGCAGAGTTCCCCACAATATTGTTCTGCTCCAACAACAGGCCCTCAGCAGTCCATGTACAGAAGCTACTCACCGTCTCACCGAACACTATCAAAAGAGCCCAAGCACAGTCAACTAGCTATGTGCCTTCGCAGAGTTCCCCACAATATTGTTCTGCTCCAACAACAGGCCCTCAGCAGTCCATGTACAGAAGCTACTCACCGTCTCACCGAACACTATCAAAAGAGCCCAAGCACGGTCAACTAGCTATGTGCCTTCGCAGAGTTCCCCAAAATGTTGTTCTGCTCCATCATGAGAACCTCAGCAGTTCATGTACAGAAGCTACTCACCGTCTCACCGAACACTATCAAAAGAGCCCAAGCACGGTTAACTAGCTATGTTGCCTTCGCAGAGCTCATGTTGTTCTGCTCCATCATCAGGCCCTCAGCAGGTCATGTACAGAAGCTATTCACCGTCTCACCGAACACTATCAAAAGAGCCCAAGCACGGTTAACTAGCTATGTGCTTTCGCAGAGTTCCCCACGATGTTGTTCTGCTCCAACATCAGGCCCGCAGCAGTTCATGTACAGAAGCTACTCACAGTCTCACCGAACACTATCAAAAGAGCCCAAGCACGGTTAACTAGCTATGTGCGCAGAGTTCCCCACGATATTGTTCTGCTCCATCATCAGGCCCTCAGCAGGTCATGTACAGAAGCTACTCACAGTCTCACCAAACACTATCAAAAGAGCCCAAGCACGGTTAACTAGCTATGTGCGCAGAGTTCCCCACGATATTGTTCTGCTCCATCATCAGGCCCTCAGCAGGTCATGTACAGAAGCTACTCACAGTCTCACCGAACACTATCAAAAGAGCCCAAGCACGGTTAACTAGCTATGTGCGCAGAGTTCCCCACAATATTGTTCTGCTCCATCATCAGGCCCTCAGCAGGTCATGTACAGAAGCTATTCACCATCTCACCGAACACTATCAAAAGAGCCCAAGCACGGTTAACTAGCTATGTGCTTTCGCAGAGTTCCCCACAATGTTGTTCTGCTCCAACATCAGGCCTGCAGCAGTTCATGTACAGAAGCTACTCACCGTCTCACCGAACACTATCAAAAGAGCCCAAGCACAATTAACTAGCTATGTGCCTTCGCAGAGTTCATGTTGTTCTGCTCCATCATCGGGCCCTCAGCAGGTCATGTACAGAAGCTACTCATTGTCTCACCGAACACTATCAAAAGAGCCCAAGCACGGTTAACTAGCTATGTGCCTTCGCAGAGTTCATGTTGTCCTGCTCCATCAGAAGGCCCTCAGCAGTTCATGTACAGAAGCTATTCACCGTCTCACCGAACACTATCAAAAGAGCCCTAGCACCGTTAACTAGCTATTTGCCTCCTGAGAATTCCTCACAATGTTGTTCTACTCCATCATCAGTAGACAAGTGACAGAGAAGGTGTTGGTTCTTCACGGTAGTACAATAATAAAGCGATTACTATTGTCAAAGAAAAACTCATATTTTATTAAAGCAACAGATTTTATTAAAATTTTTAATATCCCGGACCCAAAAAAAATAAAACTTCAAATTGGTATCTTTATTGCTAAGTTAGGTACAGATAGGTACATAATATACTTTGAAAAATCTATGCAGTTTCATTGTCACGTACGACAGCTAGAAATTTTACAATAAAGAACATTAAATACATTCAACATACATTCATACATTAGTTGATATCCTTAAGTCAATAAAGTAAATTAATTACTTACAACTACAGGGTGAAATTGATAGTAGCATACTATTAAACTAAGAGTCTACCCATCACACTGAACAACTTTTACTATGGGAGCAAACCGATTGGAGCAAAAAAATTCTGCTGTCCCATACTAAACTGAAACTGCTAAAATGCCTACTCGACTCAAATGTATGCAACAGCAGATTTTTATTTTGCTCCGATCGGTTTGTTTCCATAGTAAAAGTTGTTCAGTTTAAGCTAATGATATCAATTTCAATAATAAACTCCCAAAAATTAACTTACATTACACACAAAGAAAACAATAGGTATAACCACTTATAAATGATGAACAACTAGTTACTACATTACAATAATTAATAACTAAATGCACTGATGAACAATGATGATCAACAACATTGCAACAAATGAAAGATTATAATTATTACAAATAAATACAAGAATATAACTTATAAGGTATTACCTAAAAATAATAAGGTAGTTTTAGGTACGGTTTAGAGTCATCACTATGACTCCCATGGGAGATAATTTGGTACAAATTATATCAATGGCTACAACATCAAAATTGTGTCCTAGTGACCCGGCCCCAGCTTTGCCCGGTTGGGGGTAAATAATATAAGTAAATATACCTACTATGAGAGCTCAGTGGCCCGTTGCGGACAGGTATGGACTCTCAATCATGAGGTCCGGATTCGAATCCGCACGGACAACATGCCACGTACCAATGAGTTTTTCTAACTTATGTTCGTATTACTGACTGGTCTCAAACGGTGAAGGAAAACATCGTGAGGAAACCTACATATGCAGAAGAAGAAATTCTGATGCGTATGTGAAGTCTACCAATCCGCATTGGACACGCGTGGTGGACTAACGCCCAAACACCCTCCTAGAGGGCAGGCCTGTGCCTGCAGTGGGACGTATATAGGCTGATGATGATGATGATACCTACTATACAGGGTGTTACAAAATTACCCCTAAAGAAAAAAGGGTGTTAAAGGGTCCCTTCTAAAGAGTCTATTGACAAAGTATGACAACCGTAGTGCAACATAATTATTTACCGAAAAATTATTTATCGATACTAAAATAATAAAATAGTCATCGTTGAAGCGCAACACTACTGACAAGCCGACCGCTAGTTCAAAGACTAAACGGCAGCAGATACGTCTTAAGGTCACCGCGACGTCACTGCCTATCTTGTGAGGACTCAATTTAAAAGATGATTATTCTCTAAGTTATCTTTATGACTAAAGCTAACATGAATAATAAATCATATTCATTGAAAAAAAAACAATAAATAATAGATTGACAAAAAAGTCAAAGTCAAAGTCAAAATTTTTATTCAAAATAATATCACATAGATAACTTTTTGACGTCATTTTTGATTCTACCACCGCTTCGGAAGGTGTTCCGTTGTAGAGAAGATGCGGCCAGAAACTCTACAACACACTTCTTTTAAACAAAACAAAATATACAAAGTACAAATATTGAATTACATAGTGTAACATTGTCAAGAGAAGTTAAATTATTGTTACAAAAATAAAGAATAAAGAATAATTTCAATAAATTATTCATATTTGTCATCATGTAAGATAATTTAAGCATCTTACAATTAGTGTTTTCTACAAAGAAAGCCTTTTCGTCTCTTACTTAAATGTAGGTACAAATGACTTACAAACATTACCCTTCTGAAAAAATAGTCTATGTTTCAGATGTCGCACTAGAGTTGGGATTCTTTAATAATTGGCTTCAATAAAGGATTTTATTTTTTTTGGTTAATTATGTAACACCCTGTACACATAAATATTTCAGAAGAAATTCTCTGACAACAGTCTCGACTGCTGTAGCAGTTCTGTCATATTGCATCCTCAGCGCACGACCATGCCCTTAACGACATCTTCCAAAAGCTTGCCTTCAGGCCTCAGCCGCACCAAAAGTAACAGGCTTGACGGCCTAACTTTGACGCCCTGGCAGAAGGGCAAGCGCCTCCCGTGGGATGCTACATGCATCAGCACCATCGCCGCCGGCTACCTTAGCCGCACCTCACGGACCCCTGGAGCAGCTGCAGAGAGTCTGGTACTCAAGACTTGAAGCACCAATATCTGTTTGTTCCGGTCACAGGAGTGTGGGGAGCCTGAAATCGGGCATAAGACTTAGGGAGAGGAAATGTGACCCCCACTCTGGGTGGTTCTTGATGCAAACCATGGCCATAGCAATACAACGCGGCAGCGGTGCTAGCGTTATGGGCACTTTTGCACCTGGATCGATACGGGGCGGGCTATTTGATTAAGTTTAGCTGTGAGTTTCTTTTCTTTTGTTTCTCTTAATTTGTTTTGTTTATTATGTTGTATATAAAGGATTTAACACATTATACCTTCATTTAGTATCTCCTAAACTTTGTTCAAAAGACTAAGATGACATACTTACATGGTTACTCCTAGATTGTATGACTTAAGGTAATTCTGATTCTTCCACTGGTTTATCGTTGTTGGAACATGGATACACGAAAAGCTTTTTATAACTGCATCAGTATCTTCTCGTGCCTTCAGTTAAAGACAAGTAATCCCGTATATCCGCCAATGGTGAAGTCTTCAAATTGTCAGAAAGTTTATTTGCTCTCACTGTGCTTAGATTTCTGAAAATTAAATGTAAAATTACGTTATAACGTGAAATACAAGTAGGTAGAAAGTCGGAAGAAAAATGTATATTTGACATCCAATAATACTTACATAACATTGTTTTCTTTAGCAAACATGCTGACGTGACGATTATTTACTGAAAAACTGCTTTATTTCGCCATTTTAGTTGTGTAAAACTGTTTATTCTTGATTTTTCCAAAATAAAATTTTAGTTTTCAAATGTCAAACATATGTCAAGTGAAAAAAACCAATAGCTTTAATTTAAGAATAAAACATAACGTGTAAGCGAGACGTCGCTATACCAACAGTATCTCCTTACTCTTTACTCGAAACATAAGCACTCAAAGCACGCAACGAAATAGGCAAAAGAACGAATGATATTGGGGCAGCTCTAATTACCGATTCGGTGATACCATATTTAAAAATGATCGTTTTAACCGTATGGTATCCCAGCGAACCCGCGCCGCGACTCTGCTTTCTCTCGGTAGAGTGGCTGACGAGCTGTCAAATCATGCTCACCATCGCGGGATAAATGACAGGTGCGAGTTTGATTTTCAAACCCGCAGGCGCGCGTCAAGCGACTAATCATGCTAGCACTGCAGAAAGTGTAATGGTATTGAGGAAAAAAGATTTCCCATTGCTTAATTAATAAAAATAAGATAGTTTTGTCGATTTTGGATTTAAATAAAGCACGAAAATGGTACCAATTAGATTTTGAGGTATATAGCGTTTGACAGCGTTTGACAGAGATTTGACAGATAGCCCAGATAGGTGCTGTACGCTGCTTGGAATCGACATGTTGATAAAAATACTGCCATCTTGTTTTTTCACACGTTATGTTGTATTGCGCAACCAAGATAGCATGACTATCGTAGGTTCTTGCTAATTAACTGTAGGCCTTGATTGGAACTAATTTTTGTACTTGGAACACTGACATAGTCATATAGTCGATTGCAGCGCTTCCAAACCAGGTTTTTTATATTTCTGCGGGGCTAGTACGCCAACCCGCGATAGCGTGATATAGCGCTATCACGCTTCCGCTCTCTTTCTATTTGTACGCGTCAGAACGAGACAGAAGACTAAACAGATGGATGTGTTAAATGTGGTTGGCGTACCTACTAGCCCCGCAGGTAGGGTTGCCAGATAGGAAGACTAAAATGTCTGGGCAAAATATCAAAAAGTCGGGATTTTGGGAATATGGTCGGGACAAGTATGTAAATATTACGAAATATAAATTACTTTTACTCAGAGCTATTTGCATGAGCGTAGCAATGATGTTTTTCCCAGGGGAGGACAGGCCCAGGTTAGGTCTTTACAGTAAAATCCAAAACCTGGAGCGAGCGAAGCGAGCTCGAGTTTTTACGACCGAAAATCCTGAACCAGCAAAGCTTACTCGAGATTTCGCTTCACTATGAAAACATATAGGATCCAAAACCTAGAGCGAGCGAAGCGAGCTCGAGATTTCACATAATTCTGAAGCGTGCGAAGCTAAGTGAGCTCGAAAGTTTACTGAATTGTGTCTAGGTCCTTGTGACTCAATCGTAGCCAGGAGCGAGCGAAGCGAGCTCGACATTTTACTGTAATACATTGAGATCAGTGTAATACGATTTAAATCCTGGAGCGAGCGAAGCGAGCTCGAGTTTTTTACGTCTTAAAATCTGGAACGAGCAAAGAAAGCTCAACATTTAACTGCACTATGAAAAGATATACGATCCAAAACGAGAAAACGAGCGAATCGAGCTCGAGATTTTACAGCAATATAAATGAGATCGGTGCATTAGGATATAAATTTCAAAATTTCGAACTCGAGGCGTTTCATGTATTAAACAAATAGCTGAAACGAGCTTATGCTTATGATTTCGCTAGTCGCTACATAATAACTAGATCGTAGAGCTCAATTTGAAAAGTTGAAATAGAGTCGGTTAGTACCTATATTATAATATGTGTATAAAATAAAACCGGAGCGAACGAATTGAGTTATAAAATATATAAACCTACCAAGATTATGACTCTGTCGTAGCAAGAACTCAGGCTCAAAGAACAAAATGCCAGCAAAAAACCGAGCGAGCGAAGCAAGCTCCGAAGTTCATTCTAACCACACTGACTTTTCAAGAAAGTGGATATATGAGAAACAAGACAAGAAAATAATATTATGTTTATTTATTATTATAGATCTCTTATTTTTAGTTAGTGATTAATTTTATTTCTGGGGTGGGCCAGAAGGATTCTGGGGTGCCCCGTTTGAAATTTGTGTTTTGTTGTTATTTGTCGGGACATTTTGTATTTTTTCGGGACTCTGGACATCATACGAAATGTCGGGACAATCCCGACGAATCCCGACCATCTGGCAACCCTACCCGCAGGTCAGGCTTTACCAAGAAGTTTGGAATCCTAGATCCATGGGCTTTACTTATATTTTTAATTTTGATTTTCCATGGAGTTCTTACATAGAGAATAGAATCACTACATTAGTTAGGTACAAGAAGTTTGGAATCTGGTATTTTACTTGCAAGAAGTTTAAAATGGTACTTGTCCTTAGGTACTACCAAAGAGTACATTATGGTACTACTGTCAAAATCATCGCAAAATCGCATAATTTTTTTATCAACAATGTCGACACAGCGTCAAGTAATCGAAATCTACCGTCCTCCGGTAACGAAACGGGAGATTGTAACCGTCTTAATTGTATTAGTTATTTCTCTCGGAATATTCGGCATCATAGTTGCATTTATGAAATACAAAAATAATGAACAGCGAGACAAAATAAGATTCATTGGCAGAAATAATTAGCTACGTTGAGGAAGAAGGTAGCCGCTGAAGAACAGGAAAATGTTAAGCTTTTCGAGAAAGTTATTTTAAAATGTGTGAATTTTAAAAAGTTATTTTAAATTTGACTAAGTATCGAAAATATATTTTTAATAGTGGTTAGCACGGACTTGAAAGGTCCGGGACGCGTAAATACAAACCCGGCTACAACACAGACACTCATAGTCTGTGCTGCATTATCTTGCGAATGACTCGGAGCAGTAATAGATCGTCCGAACCCGGCTACAACACAGCCAGTCTGTAGTGCAGCCGCGTTTGTTTGTATTAAGGCAAAGCAAACCCGGCTGCAACACAGACACCCATAGTCTGTGCTGCATTATCTAGCGAATGACTTAGAGCAGTAATAGATCGTCCGAACCCGGCTGCAACACAGACACCCATAGTCTATGCTGCATTATCTAGCGAATGACTCGGAGCAGTAATAGATCGTCCGAACACAGCTGCAACACAGCCCTCTGAGGTACAGCCGCATTTGTTTTATTTAACTTGCTGTATAAACAGTGAAAATACGAGTAGTGATTAGTTGTACAATAAGGTAAATATTTCTTATACATTAATAAAAAACTAATTATTATTCTTTGGTATATCTACTAGGTGTTACAAAAGTAGAAGTAAACATTTAGAACTTTTAAGGAAGTTGTTTAGACCATCAAACTGAAGAACTTTCACTATGGGACCAACATCAAAATCGCGAGAAAAAAACATCTGTTGTGCCATACAATATTTAGCTCGACTAGATTTGTAGTTTATGTTGGTCCCATAGTGAAAGTTGTTCAGTTTGATGGTCAAAACCGTCTTAAATGTTTATTTGTATTTTTGTAACACCTTGTATTATGATCCCACCAAAAACATTTTCATGTGAAATGTTTTCAAGACGAGACCATTTGGCTTGCACTGTAAAAAAGGTATCAGATCTCATGTAGAGCCAAGCTTCTCTTCACAAACTCTACATCTTAGTCAAAATCTTATGTGGTTTGGCCGTTTTGTTACTGCAAGAACTATTGTAGGTATAACAGAAAAGTAATAGTGAATAAGTTTTTCACCTTACGCCATGCTTACGCCCATTTGTATGTATCGAAATGACCAAGACACATATTTTGACTAAGGTGTAGAGTTTGTGATGTTAGGGATTGTAGAGTTAGGGCGTGTAGAGTTAGAAGTTTGGTTCTACATTGGATCTGATAACTTTTTTGGTGGGATTTCTTTTTGTAAGTTGCTTATGACAAAATGTTTTTATTTCGACTTTTTTATAAGTTTTAAAAGGTTTTTGTTTGTGTACTTATACTAGTTTACACAAATTTCAGCTTTTTTTATACAACAGTCATTACCTATTTAAAATGTTATTTGAAAGTAATAAGGATCAAAATGACGATTATTACCTCCAATAGAAAATTCGTGCGACGTTGCCGCTTCGTATAGGTTCCCTTCGTACAGGCTACCGATTGATCTGCAGTGCAGCCGTGTTTGTTTGATGTTGGTTTGCGTAGTGTCGTCCGTATCAGGCTGCAATACAGAGCGCTGTCATGTGCTGTACTGCAGCCGTGTTTGTTTGATGTTGGTTTGCGTAGAGTCGTCCGTATCAGGCTGCAATACAGAGCGCTGGCATGCGCTGTATTCCAGCCGGGTTCGGTGGCAATACTGACAATAATGTTATTCGAAGCCGGTCGCATTACAGACGGTCTTCAAGTGTCTGTGCTGCAGTCGGGTTTGTGTGTACTTTATCCAAACGAACCCGGCTGCGTTACAGAGCAGCATGTGTCTGTGTTGCAGCCGGGTTTGTATTTACGCGTCCGGGACCCGGGAGTGGTTAGTTCTGATTTGAAAGAGTGAATGAACTATAATATAAACTTACATTTGAACATTGAGGTACTATGTTAACTAGAGAAGCTACCGAGAAGTAATGTTTTGTAACACGCGTTAGGGTGCACGCGCTCTTACCCACTTAGCCTGTGCCAGGCGCTCGTCGCAGGAGCCCGTCGCCACTTATAATGGACAGTGGGTACAATACATGCCTCGAAATTGAAGCATGCAGGTTTCCTCACGATGTTTTCCTTCACCGAAAAGCCAGTGGTGTAACAAATCGTACATAAATTCCGAAAAACTCATTGGTACGAGTCAGCCTGAACGGGGATCGAACCATCGCCTCCTGCATGGCAGGCAAGGTTACTCGCCACTGGACCACCATGGGTATCCTGAGAGATGGACAAAAATCATCATGCCCTGGATCCCCGAAAACGGTTGGCGGCGTCCAGGTCGACCCGGGAAGAGGTGGCGTGACGACCTGGACAAATTTGACGACCAATAGCCAGAGGTTGCCCAAAACAGAATCATGAATAATGCTCCCGAGCGCCGCCATCTAGTTGCCTGTGAACGTCTCTGCAACCCCCTTAAACACGTGTTTGAAACTTTGAACCAAAGATACACACCTACCTTACACACCTACCTAGCATACCTACCTACTTAGGCCTGCCACAGGATCAGCTTTAGTTTCCTGGGGGTTCCCCACATTATATATATATTATTGACGTTTAATAAGTGTGCTTCAGGCTCCTATATTGAATAAATGAGTTTGAATTGAATTGAATTGAATATGCCCGGGAAAAGGTGCGGAACGATTTTTGAATCTCATTCGGTGAGCTCAGCAGTTGAAAATGTCAAAATTACTATGGAGATACGCATCTTTCTATTGATGATTTGACTTCCAAAAATCGTAATTCAGGAGTGCGATTTTTATAGTCAAATAAGCAGTAGAAAGAGGCATGAGAGCGCTTTTGTATGAGATTTAATATGAGATGACATTCAAAAATCGCACCCCAGGAACGTCATTAGTCATTTGCTAGAGCATATAAGATAGACGGAACGCGATCGCGTGCGATCACACGCACAGGCGATCGCGTTCCCCCTAAGTCTGTGGTTCCGTCTATCTTATATGCTCTAACAAATGACGTTCCTGAAAAAGGAAAAGGATGGAGCGACGGAAAAGTGCGATCGCGTGCGGCCATGTGTAGTTCAACCCTAATGGTCGTTCTTTTCCGTCGCGTCGTTGTTTTTTGTGACGTTAACTTTGTCCCTTTCTAATCCAACGTACAAAATTTTAGCTCCTCTCCTGTCATTTTCGTAACTACGTCATTGGATAGAAAGAAAGGGACACACCTAAAATTGGAAATATCGACGGCGCCATTGCCAATTTTCTTGTATCAATTGTATCAATGCTTGTAAGGAGGAGTGCTATCCTTTATGCTGGGTTTACACGCACGCCGTGCAGTAACGCGATCGCGATCCGTCTATCTTATATGCTCTAGCAAATGACGTTCCTGAGTGACAGAAAAGGATGGAGCGACGGAAAAGTGCGATCGCGTGCGGCCATGTGTAGTTCAACCCTTAGGCACAAACTATCATAGTACTACTCGTTAGGTACTACCAAGAAGTTTAAAACACCTACAGCGATTTCTCTCTATCCTCTATAGGCATTTTAAACTTCTTGGGTAGGTACTACTGTCAAAATCATCGCAAAATCGCATAAATTTTTTATCAACAAGGTCGACACAGCGTCAAGTAATCGAAATCTACCGTCCTCCGGTAACGAAACGGGAGATTGTAACCATCTTAATTGTATTAGTTATTTTTCTCGTAATATCCGGCATCATAATTGCATTTATGAATTACAAACATAATGAACAGCGAGACAAAATAAGATTCATTGGCAGAAATAATTAGCTACGTTGAGGAAGAAGGTAGCCGCGAAAGTTATTACCCGCGACGGAACGGAGAACGTGTATGCGTTTAGGGTGAGAGGTTGTTTGTTTGTTTGTTTGTTTGTTTGTTTGTTTGTTTGTTTGTTTGTTTGTTTGTTTGTTTGTTTGTTTGTTTGTTTGTTTGTTTGTGTGTTTGTTTGTGCAAATCCAATGTTCCCATTTATCTCCAAAACGGCTAGACCGATTTAGATACGGTTTTCTGTAAAGGGTTCGTAATTAATTAGCGATGGTTCTTAGATAGGTGATACGATATTAACTCGCCAGGGGGCGCTGCAGTAACCATTTTTCTAATGTCAAAATGAGTTTTTGCGCATTTACGCCGAAACGGCTTAACCGATTTAGATGCGTTTTTTTTTAAAGTGCTTGAGGTTTATTTACAATTATTCTTAGATAGGTTTAATTGTGACAAACCACCAGGGGGCGCTGATCCGGTTTTTTATCAAGTGCATGCTAGTAGACCGTGTTTGGGCTCTTTTGATAGCGTTTGGTGAGAAGCTTCTGTACATGAACTGCTGAGGGTCTGGTGATGGAGCAGAAAAGCATCGTGGGGAACTCTGTGAAGGCTCATAGCTAAGAGACTGTGTTTGGGGTCTTTTGATAGCGTTTGGTGAGTAGCTTCTGTACATGAACATCTCAGGGTCTGATGATGTAGCAGAACAACAACGTGGGGAACTCTGTGAAGGCACATCACTAGGAGACCGTGTTTGATGTCTTTTGATAGCGTTTGGTAAGTAGCTTCTGGACGTAAATGTCAGAGGGTCTTATGATGCAGCAGAAGAACAACGTGGGGAACTCTGTGAAGGCACATAGCTAGGAGACCGTGTTTGGGGTCTTTTGATAGCGTTTGGTGAGTAGCTTCTGGACATGAACGTCTGAGGGTCTTATGATGTAGCAGGACAACATCGTGGGGAACTCTGTGAAGGCACATAGCTAGTATACAGTATTTGGGCTGTTTTGATACAGTTTGGTGAGTAGCTCCAGTACATGAACGTCTTAGAGTCTGGTGATGCAGCAGAACAATATTTTGGGGAACTCTGCGAAGGCACATAGCTAGGAGACCGTGTTTGGGGTCTTTTGATAGCGTTTGGTGAGTAGCTTCTGGACATGAACGTCTGAGGGTCTTATGATGTAGCAGGACAACATCGTGGGGAACTCTGTGAAGGCACATAGCTAGTATACAGTATTTGGGCTGTTTTGATACAGTTTGGTGAGTAGCTTCAGTACATGAACGTCTTAGAGTCTGGTGATGCAGCAGAACAACATTTTGGGGAACTCTGCGAAGGCACACAGCTAGTAGACCGTGTTTGGGCTCTTTTAATAGCGTTTAGTGAGTAGCTTCTGTACATAAAGTTCTGAGAGTGTGATGCAGCAGAACAACATCGTGGAGAACTCTGTGAAGGCGAATAGCTAGGAGACCATATTTGGGCTCGTTTGATAGCATTTGGTGAGTAGCTTCTGAACATAAACTGCTGATGGTCTGACGATGGACCAGAAGAACATCGTCGGAAACTATGTGGAGGCACGTAGTAAGTAGGTAAACCATATTTAGGCTCTTTTTTAACCACGACTGGATGGAGAAATTATATGCGTTTAGGGTGAGAGGTTGTTTGTTTGTGTGTTTGCAGACGGTTATGTAGGAATTCTCTAAAAAGTTTATAAAATAAAAAGCAAAATTAAAAATTTTGAAAAAAACCCGCGACGGTAATCGAAAAAGGATTAAATAATTTTTTTGCAAATCCCTCGACTAAAAGAAAATAGGTAAGTAACGAAAGATAATAAACCAAACCCTAGAAAATCCGTCGAGGGCTGCCATTGCCATCTGTTCCCAATTTCAATTAGACACAAACTCATAAAACTGATTTACGTTACTACTGGTGAAACGTGGATGTTCTTAGGTGTCAGAATATCTCTGACTACCCCCTCGGGGAATGTAGTCGTGAGCATAATATGCTTATAGTCATAAAACTGAAAAAAATTAGTTCATGAATCAAATCAAAAATGAAATAGGCATGAAATGGCAGCCCCGACGGATTTTCTAGGGTTTGGTTTATTATCTTTCGTTACTTACCTATTTTCTTTTAGTCGAGGGATTTGCAAAAAAATTATTTAATCCTTTTTCGATTACCGTCGCGGGTTTTTTCAAAATTTTTAATTTTGCTTTTTTATTTTAAAATGTGTATCTGGCATGAAATCTGACAATCGATAACATATTTTTAATAGTGGTTAGCACGGACTTGAAAGGTCCGGGAGTGGTTAGTTCTGATTTGAAAGAGTGAATGAACTATAAACTTAAATTTGAATTTAAATGTTGTTTGTTTACGAAACTCTTTCCTACAGCCTTTCCTCTTTCCAACATGTTAAAGAAAGTTAGAAAAGCAGCTTTCCATCACTGAGCAAGTAATCACTGCGTTTTACTTTCCATGTCAGTCTTTCGATAGATAGTGAAAAACAACAAATCTATTGTTGTATAAAATAAATAAATAAAATTAACTTTATTCATCCCATTGAGTAATTATGTATAGAGCAGACAACGCGAACAAAATCTGTGCACCATGACCAGCAGTGTGGGGCGCGTGCTGGGAGCGTCATGCTGCGACGAGCGCCTGGCACAGGCTATGGGTTAGAGCGCTTGCACCCTAACGCGTGTTACAAAACATTACTTCTCGGTAGCTTCTCTAGTTAACATAGTACCTCAATGATTCATCCACACATTTTGCAGTTGCTTAATTTCCCAATTTTTATACACGTGTTTCAATCAAAGATTAAAAACTTAGGCCTGGCAACAAGATCAGCTTTGGTATCCTGGGCCCCCACATATATATATGTCCGGGAAAAGGTGCGGAAACCAATTTAACAAAAAAACCACCATAGAAAATAAAGCTAATTTTTCGACCCTTGTTCCTTAGAGAACGTTTATTAGTCTCATTACCCATCTTAATAAATCCTACGTGGGCAAAGGCCTCCTCTCACGAATAAGGGTGAGAGGGAGCGGGCCATACTCCACCACGCGGGCCCAGTGCGTGTGAAATAAATGAGTATTTAATTTAATTTTAATAATATAGAGCTCGCTTCGCTCGCTCTAGATGTTTCGTCGTGTTCGTGCATCGTGAATGTAACGAATTCGCAAATTACGCAATACCCGATTATACCACAATTATTACATATTTTAGTTAAAAGTCGATCTCGCTTCGTTCGCTCCAGGCTTTAGATGGTATTACAGCCACCTAAACATAATTTTCAACAGAGGCTGTAAGGCGGTTTGAATAAACTCTGACACCAGGGCTTGCCCACACGATAAGAAGATCATATTTTAATAGTTAAATCTTGAGCTCGCTTCTCTGGAGCGAGCGAAGCGAGCTCATGATTTTAGATCTACATCATATCAATATAGCAGCGTAAAATCATGTGCACATTTTTCTGACTAGACCGCCGCTCTGTGTGAATAGGGTAAACGATTTTAGGATAAACTCCATAAATCGAGTTATAATGTAGCAAAATCTCGAGCACGCTTCGCTCGCTCCTGGTTTTAGTTTTCGATCTTATAACACCCCCTTTTATCTACTTTCAATTATAAAAAAATTATAATCAAAAATACCTAAGCATGTACAATACCTATACCTACGGTACAATTGGAAGTCGTGCTTAGGGATATTCGTACGTTGCTCCCGAGACTGAGAGCGATAAGTCTTGGACTCTGGAGGTCAACTGCAATAAGTGTGCGTTTTTTCCCTGTGGTCAGGGCGCTTTACCATCGTTACCCTGCTTTGAAGCAGAATTGCCCGAGTTGAAACCAGTGACAGAAAACAATTTCACACTTCTCGGTTCATCCATTTACCCAGAAGCGGTAAAATGAGTTTTACGGACAAAGCGCGAAACCATCACGTTTTTACAAGTTCATTTAAAACAGTTATCAGCCCATGTAGCACTGGTATTGCTTAGGAATTGTTTTGCCATGCCAAGATGGACCTACACGTTAAGAACGACCTCAACCTGGTGCAATCCAAGCGAAGTGAGCCGCCTGGATAATTTGATAATTCATTGAAAGAAATTTTGGAGAACCTCTATTAAATGATAGCAATGAGGGATTTTCTGTGTCCGTATAGCCAGCGTACACATGAAAGGGATCAGGCTAGAATCAGTGCCAATAAATAGTGCCTAAATAGTGCCTAATTAGTACCTAGGTCAAATAAATAGTGCCTCTGTACTTTACGAGATTTTGATTTTTTTTACCTGGTACGCTAGCTTGACGTCAAGGTAGCGTACACATTTTGTGTGGCTAAAAAAGCTTGCATTGCAGCAACGATTTTACACTCAAAAAATAGTGCTCAAATAGTGCCCTAGGGCATCCAAAATCTCATGAGGCTAGGTCTTCAGGGTCCGGAGATATAAATAAGTCTTTTGAATAAAACACGGAGCTGGCGTTGCGCTAGCGTACACACGTGTTCACACAATAGTTCTTACAGAAGGAAAAGTTTCTTTTTATAAAAACTATATCAAATAAATAGTTCCTGAAATAGTGCCTCTGCCAGTACTAATATTTTAAGTAAAAGTGTATTGAAACAAAATAAACAATCAATGCAAAGTTCTACGTACAAATATATTGGCAGTTCAATGGTGTAAAATCGCTTATAACACACAAAAATGAACTCTATTAACTCCTAATTACTAATAAGCTAACTCGAAACTCTCTTGAATGAAAATAACGCGCCATCTCTCGGTATGAGATTTTACTAAGATTATAGAAGATTCTAGTACGTAGAACTTTGCATTGATTATTTATATTGTTTCACTACACTTTTACTTAGTACTGGCAGTCACTATTTCAGGCACTATTTATTTGATATAGTTTTTATAAAAAGAAACGTCTTCTTCTGTAAGAATTATTGTGTTAAGTCATGTGTACGCTAGCGCAACGCCAGCTCCGTGTTTCATTCAAAATACTTATTTATATCTCTGTTCCTTGAAGACCTAGCCTCATGAGATTTTGGATGCCCTAAGGCACTATTTGAGCACTATTTTTTAAGTGTAAAATCGTTGCTGTAGTGCAAGCCGTTTTTGTCACAGAAAATGTGTACGCTAGCTTGACGTCAAGCTAGCGTACCAGGTAAAAAAAATATATATCTCGTAAAGTATAGAGGCACTATTTTTTTGACCTAGGTACTAATTAGGCACTATTTAGGCACTATATTTTCACACTAATCTTAGCCTGATCGCTTTCATGTGTACGCTAGCTATACGGACACTTGTAAACATTATTTAACACAAATTCTATTTCAACATGAACACGTGAATTTATTACACGCAGGTCCTTTGATGTTATTATCGCATATTAGAAATAAGTGGTGGCCAGTGGGAGGTAGAAACTTGGCCAGGAAAGTTGTGAAAGGTTGTATGAAAATATGCGCTCGCGTCTCAGGTAAACAAATTCAATTAATTATGGATAATTTACCTAAAGAACGTTTAGAAGCAGGGTTCACGTATAATAAATGTGGCGTGGACTATGCGGGACCCCTGTATATCCTTAATAAACAGGGTAGGGGAGCTAGATTACAAAAATGTTACCTGTGTCTGTTTGTTTGTTTTACGACCAGAGCCTTGCACTTAGAATTAGTAACTAGCTTGTCTTCAGAAAGCTACATAATGGCGTTGAAGAGATTCATTTCCCGTAGAGGAAAACCTTCAGTGATATTTTCAGATCAAGGTCGGAATTTTGTGGGAGCCGCGAAGGAATTTTCAGGTTTTTTAAAGGACAATTCTCAGTCTGTCATTGATTACGCTTCAAACAATGGAATTAATTTGATTAATATGATCTTCTTATCGTGTGGGCAAGCCCTGGTGTCAGAGTTTATTCAAACCGCCTTACAGCCTCTGTTGGAAATTATGTTTAGGTGGCTGTAATACCATCTAAAGCCTGGAGCGAACGAAGCGAGATCGACTTTTAACTAAAATATGTAATTGTGGTATAATCGGGTATTGCGTAATTTGCGAATTCGTTACATTCACGATGCACGAACACGACGAAACATCTAGAGCGAGCGAAGCGAGCTCTATATTATTAAAATTAAATTAAATACTCATTTATTTCACACGCACTGGGCCCGCGTGGTGGAGTATGGCCCGCTCCCTCTCACCCTTATTCGTGAGAGGAGGCCTTTGCCCTGCAGTGGGATTCTACAGGCTATAACTTACTTACTTACTTACTCATTTATTTCAGATAAAAATCCATAATTTTGTTAGTAGGTTGATTAATAACAATGTTTACTTAAAATTATGTTAGTTTATATTAATTGGTATCAATATAATTTATAATTTATGTATTTCTTAGTTTGTTTGACTGTCCCAATCACCAGCTCCACCCAGTGTTTTTGTATAGGACAGTCAAATCTGGCAGCAATGCATTTCAGGATGCTGTTGTCACTGGTACGCAGGCGCTGCAGTAGAGAGGCCACTTTCTTGCGAATGATCGCGTGGAATCCGTCCGTTCGCGCCTCCGCGAACATGCCGGACGCACTGCAGCGCCTCGACAGCCCCAGCAGCATCCTGAAAGCATTGTTGTACTGGACGCTCAGCACATTGTTGGTTCGTCGCGTATATGACACCCACAGACCACTCGAGTAAAAGGATTGACAAAACGCCTTAAAAAGCGTCACTTTACTGGAGTCGTAGGTATATCGAGTGAATCTGTGGGCGAGCATAATATTGCTTCTCACCGCCAATGCCCTGCGCTCCCTCTCTATGTCATCGTCGTCCTTGAAGTCACTCGTCACGTCACTAGGTGGCCCAGGTATATAAACCTGTTAACCACCTCTATTTCTAAACCTGCGAGACGCACCGGAGGCACACGACCGGGAAGATGCGTGCCCGCTCTTATTAGAGTTATACCTATTTTAAACCGTGTGTCTCACAGATATACAGTAGTTTTCTCTGTGCGCTAATCGTGGGACTCAGCAGCACCATGTCGTCAGCGTAGCTGATATTATTGAGACAAGTGTCATCAATGTGACATCCGAGGTGTGTGCTGCTGAGTCGCTCGATGAGCTGGTTGATGTACAGGTTGAACAGGAGATGCGAGCTCAGCCCCCCCTGCCTCACCCCGCACTTCAACACATAATCATCTGACAAATCACCGGCCCATGTCACCTGGTATTTTTGGTTTTTGTACCAGAATTTAAGGAGGGAGATTCATTCCGCCGGCACCCCCCGCTCTCCAACTTGTCCCACAGCAGATCGTACACCACGAGGTCAAATGCTTTGGACAAGTCCAGAAAGCACGCGTATATCGGCGTCCTCCGCGCCGTATAGTACTTGACAGTATGTTTTAAGCTCAAAATAGCACTTTCTGTGGATAATCCTGATTTAAACCCAAACTGGGCATCATGCAGGTCCACTTGTTCTGTAAGGATGCTATTGAGTATACTGTCTAGTAGTGATGTGAACCGGTTTCAAGAAAACCTTTAAAAAAACGGTTTTGTTAAAAACCTAAAAACAAACGTTTTTATTTTAAAAAACCGATTACTTTAATTAATACTTTTAAAAGTGTCACTTTTATTAAAATAGACAGCCAAAAAGGCTCTTTTTAGCGGTAACTTATGTCAGTTTCATTACATGAAACTCAACATTTTTGTGTATTCTGACCCATACAGCACAAAATATCTTCTAGATTATCTATTTGATATTTTGTAGACATTTGTGCTGTTGGGAAAAAGAAAAGAAAGAAAAGAAAGATGCATTTATTTGTATGACATGCGTAGTTTTACAAGCAGGTGTTACAATAAGGAGTATTAGTCATTGCCTTAGATGTGTATTTTAGTGTTTAATCATCAGCATCTCAGTCGATACGTCCACTTCTGGACAAAAGCCCCCACCAAGGATCGCCAGAGTTTATTTGTGATAGCTAATGTAATTTATTTATGGAACAAAACTCGGTGAAGGTAAGCAATGGGGAATTCATTTTAATTAAATATAGTCGTACCTACCTAATCTGCTGATTCATTATGATAGAAAAGCCCTGGACTATTGGCATTTTTGCTAACAGCCTTACGCTAACTTAACCCGCTCACGCTATAAAACGTCTCTGAATCTCGGTCTCACAGCCCTTAAACATATTATAGATAAAGTAAGTATTTAGGAATGCGAGACACCGACGTCTCCTATTTAAGCGAATGTACTCAAAACCAGCATACGTTATAATTATGTCATCATGAAGAAGCAGGCTGCATGGACGCTGTGGACCGTTTTGGACCATCACGGATTTGTTGATTCTGTTATGTTTGTACTCGTGTTTCTCTATTTGTGCTTGTGCCTGTGCCTTTTTGTAATGATTTATAGTCTAAACTTGCTATTTTTTTTTCTTAATAAGATGAAAAAAATCTGAAAGTAATCGGTAAAAACCGTTTTTTTCTCAAATTAGCAGCTTTTCTATTGAATGAGTCACTTCATCTAACGCTGGTGTCACAGCTGTCCGGGAGACTCGTACTACGGGCCACTCGTATCGTATTATACGGTGGAGACCGCGGGCGCGTGTGACAGCGGGTCGCGTACGGACCAATCTGTGAAACCAGCCTTAGAACTTCATTCTTTAAAATATTTAAAACCCCTTGTTGGTTCTTTATAATTATTACGTCTTCGTCATCGTCCTCGACATTCTACTCCTGTAGTACCACTAGTAATTTCTAACGAGAAATTATAAGTCTAGCCACTGAATTTTTTTTTTGCCACGTGATCAAACTTCTCATTTTTTAACTAAGCAACGGGAAAATAAGATAGCTTCTAATAAACTAATTCGTCTTTTTTACATCACCAACTAAATAATTCCAAAGAAAGCGTCAAGTAAAGTTCAGCAATTATTTTAACTTGTCTACTGATTTATCTATTGCCACCTAATTTACTAACTCAGCCACGGATTTTACAACTCATCACCATTTTACGTTTTACAGCTTCAACATAAGCTCCACAAAAAAATATAGTTCAAGCTTCAATAGACAACATCATATATATTACAACTTAGCATGTAGGGGAAAGGTGTACGAGATGATCCCTTGAGGTAAGATGATCCCTCTCAATTGCAGCGAAACTATAAACCCTATCTAGTTGTTTTGTTTGGTAAAACGTAGCCCCCGATACCCCCTCGCATCAGTGAATTCGTCATGGCGATGTGACAGACGAGTAAATTTTTATGGAAAAAAACATAAATTTTGTGACTTTGATCTAAGGTAGGGTTGATTTTAAGCTTAGGTAACTTTTGATCTAGGCAGTCAATAACAAAGATTGTTGTGTAAGTGGCTTTATATAATGCCCCTATTTAGTATTTTGAATGGTATGGTAACAACAGAAAGCATAAAAATTATGTTATCGAACAAAGACTAAAAAAGTTGAAATTGGGGCAAGATGATCCTGTTCTCGGGTGTATGAGATTAAGTACGGTATTTTAGAATCTTGCTAAAATTATACACTATACGATTGATTTTATTATAATAATGGTTGTTATTACTTATTTTGTGAGTATTAAGAAGGCTGGCTCAGCTTGAGACTAGTTCTTTGAGATAACATTTAATTCCACAAAAACATATAATTTTCCTTAAAAAGGGGCATGATCATCTTGCCCATACCCTAGGGATCATCTTGGACACCGGGGTGTCCAAGATGATCCTTTCGTAGGGTTTTAGAAAAATTTAAATATAATAATGAAATATCACTAAATTCAACATTTTGAGTATGATAACAGGTAGACAGATAAACTTGCTATCATTAATCGCTTAAACTTCAGAATTAAACCGAATATTTTTTAAACTACGAGCATTTTCCCTTAAGGGGATCATCTTGTACACCTTTCCCCTAAATTAATACATCATATTCTTTTATCGTGAAAAAAGCCACTGTACGATTTGGTGCGAGTGCGTGAGACGACAGCGACCGGCCATTTGCACCAAATTCGTTCGTGCATTCGTGTTGCAATTGTTTCAATTGTAATTTTTGTAATTAAATAAAAGTTTTAGATGAGTTTTAATGGTTATTCTTTCGCTGGGATTCACCGTTATCTAGATATTTCATAAATTATGTTTTTATAAAGGGAAGAGGGCGCGATCTAACTCAGTCGGTTAGGTTAGCGAGGAGCGAAGCGACGAGCATGTTAGGTTTCTTGCGACCACAGCGCACGAGCCGAGCGAGCGGAGCGAGCGGTGCCGCGGCAGCGGCCGGCGAGTGCCAGAACCGAATTGCTACTGTTTAGCTAGTCTACTACTCAAAACAAAATTGGACTAAAAAAAAGGGGGGGGGGGGGGGGGGGGGGGTGTCATCCCCCGAATCCCGAATGTTACATTTGGCGATTGTTTTTTGTTGACAATTTTCGAAGTCCTAATTTTGTATGGGACCTTCTATTATCTATCTAATATATCTTTATTTTAATTACTATACGTAAAATTATGGTATTTCAAAGTACATGAATTGATTTAAAAAGTCTTTTGTTTTGTTTTCCTTCAATAGTTTCTGGGTATTTAGTGGCCATAATTTACTATTTGATGACAATTTTAGGTAAATTTTGACGATTAATTAATGTAGGACGAGTTAAATTTTAAACTTACTGAGTTATAAAATTAGAAGCTAATTGAACTACTTTCTTGGTGTCATTTATTAATATTTTAGAAGATTACTGCTTGAATGCATATTACAAATTTAGATGCTAAGAAATAACCACCATGCTAAGTTGTATTTAGAGTGTCTTATATAGAAGATAACTAGTGGCTAAGATAGTATTATTTAGACGCGCGTTGATTGTGGCTGACTTAGTAATTTAGAAGGCAATGTAGATTTTTAGAGGCTTATACTGCTATTAAAAAGAAGTCTGTTTAATTACCACCCATTTCTAACATCACCATCTTTACTAAGTCAGCCACGGATTTTACAACATTATCCGATTCAGTCGGTTAGGCTAGCGAGGAGCAAAGTGACCAGCATGTTAGGTTTATGTTGACCACAGCGCACGAGCCGAGCGAGCGAAGCGAGCGTGCCGCGTAAGCGGTCCGCGAGTGCCAGAACCGAATTGCTACTGTTTCCAAAATGTTTAAATAAGGGTGGGTGGTTTGGAGTTAAATTGTACACAATAACAATATTTTTGCATGCCAAAATGGTAGAATATGATTTGAACCTTATTGATTATTTTATTGTAAGATCTGTTATTAATAATATAATATTAATTGTACCTACTCATATTCGCAAATAAATGATGTATATGTCTATGTCTTTCATAACCTTTGTGGACGATTACTTTATTGGTCTCCAGTAGATACTGTGACAGTAGCTTTATAAAGCACTGGATCGGTCTACACTTAAGTGTTTGTATTAACATAGTCATTTAAGTGTGATACTAACAACATATGGATGTAATGTGTGAAATAAAGAATTTTTATTTTTATTTTTATTTTTTTTCATTTTTTTTTTTATTTTATTCATCCGATATTTGGACGACTAATTTATTTATTCGTCCGTTTGTCGGACGACTAGACTTAATTTATTCGTCCATTTATTGGATGACTAGCAATCACCAAAGTCACAAAAGTCTTCTACATCACTAAAGTCACAATTCATTGGGTCTTCTAATTCGCAAGCATTCTTGCATTTTATTTTGTTTGGCGTTGATATTTTTGGCGTTGATGTTTTTGGCTTTGATGTTGTTGGCTTTGATGTTTTTGGCTTTGATGTTGTTGGCTTTGATGTTTTTGGCTTTGATGTTGTTGGCTTTGATGTTTTTGGCTTTGATGTTTTTGGCTTTGATGTTTTTGGCTTTGATGTTGTTGGCTTTGACGTTTTTGGCTTTGATGTTTTTTTCTTTGATGTTTTTGGCTTTGATGTTGTTGGCTTTGATGTTTTTGGCTTTGATGTTTTTGGCTTTGATGTTGTTGGCTTTGATGTTGTAGTCTTTGTTGTACTTGGCTTTGATGTTGTTGGACTTGTTGTACTTGGCTTTGATGTTGTTGGACTTGGTGTTCTTAGCTTTGATCTCGATGATTCGTTGATGTCAGTCAAATTCTTGGACAATTTTGATATTATCTTGTGCATTGGTGAGGGAAGTTGATCAGACTGAAACAATTATTTTCTTTTAATTTGTACCTTTGTACTACCTTCAAATCGGATGAACTCCCACTGACGCAATATTATTGAACCCCCATAGTTATTTTAAAACCGGATAAATTATAATCCCTGCGTACGTAGTCAGCGTCAGAGAAATCTGACCCCCTAAGTATTAAGAATTTGAGGCACAAGCTTCACGTTAGGTGAATCAAGTGCCATCTATTGGTAGACGATTCCAAGCGATAAACCCGTTCTCGCACTTCCTTTGCATTTTAGATACTAGAGAATCATTCTGCCAATTCTAAATTTTACAAACACAGTGAAAAATTTATAAAATATATCTTTCCATCCATGACAGAGATTTGAACTCAGCACACGCAAAATTCAACTCCAATAATTCAAGCGATCTTACCACTGAGCCAAGCGGTTACTTACTCAACCATGTGAAATTGTGAACTGCTTGGTATCAAACTACGATAATCGTTATATTTTTATTAAATATGTTTGAGGGTAATTCAGTATGGCTCGATTCAAGTTGTTGCAATCCAGTGCATACTTACAAATGACGTAGGAGGAGGAATCATGTTTAGTTTTTAGATTATTAACTATTGATTAATTGGACGCAGTTTAGCAAAAAAGATCCAACCCACAACCAATTTCATAGTGGGTTGGATCTTTTTTGCTAAACTGCGTCCAATATTGGTGCGATTAAGTGGATTCTTAAAGGCTAAAATGATTGTTCTTTTGGAGCAATACGAAAGTATTAAGGAATTTCACGAAAATTGGGCGTGACGGTAAGTTAATTGAATTACCTGTAACCGACGTAGAAAATCTATTGTTTGCAAATTTAATGTTTATTTACTGTTTATTAAACGTTTACAGACAAATACTGTTCTCGTATGGATACAAATACACCAGGAAATAAGCGATTGTAACCGCCAAGGACCACAACCGTCCGGACAGATTCGAACGCCACCAAAAGTAATCAATCATTCAATCAATCACTCGCTCAACTGCCGAATTGTATGGAATTTTGCTTAGAAGACACTTGCATAGCATTATTTCGATTATATAATATAAATTTATATACCTTATAACATAACATTAAATATTTATAAAATTTATATACTTACTTATATTATATACTTATATATAACAGTATATACTCTATATATATATATATATATAAGCGCAGGAGGGCCTTCATCGCAAACAGATCACTGCTTAATAGTAAAACTACCGAGATTACACAGAACTAGCGATCCGTCGAGTTATGCGGTGGTTCAGCCATCGCTATTCAAATCTTCAACTGAAGTCCTCTTGACATGGCTGTCAACCACCTTTACCGACACCCGACGTTCAACTAGACCGACACCAGGCGGCGCTGTAGCAAGGCACCGTCATTAGTGTGCGATCTTGTTCTGTTTTAACTTGAGAGATGGCGCAAGGTGCCGTAGAGGGATGGCACTAGGCGCCGTCACGGCCAGACTGACTGTCGACCGTCCTCGGGCGTATCTTACTGCGGCCCTGCAAGAAACAAGCAAACATCAACCATACGGCAGATCTGAATTCCCGCTCGTCCAGCCTGACAACAATCTCGCATCATCGTCAGACTGCATCTCGACATGCTCTTCACCGTTGGGCCGGGTGCGTCCTTTCTACCAACCAAAAAGGTGTGGCACGGACGGCAGCCCCCCCGTCCAATCTCACAACAACCTGGACAGACGAGTGCGTCCCTCCAACCAACCCCCACACACAAGGGGTATGGCTCGGACGACACTACGACCGCCAGAATTGCTTTCACCGCGCCGCTACTCCATCAATTATCTTATCACATAGCATCTTTGACTAGGTAGGTACTTATATGAGGACTAGTAACGCGTGTAATTCTTCTTACAAACATTTCTGCCACTATTTGCGGGGGGCGAGGTAACATGCAATCCGCAACTTTGGATTTTATTCCCCATAATTTTAGATTCTAATTTTGAATGTCAAAAATCATGAAAAGCAGTCTCGTGTGAACCCCAAACGTTCTAGATTCGAAGTTATTTATTTCGCAATTATAGGCTGTCTCGTTTAGTGATAAGGTATAAAATTGAATGTTAACTGCACATGATCAATTGATCTTATACCGTGGCAGAGGGGAAATGCTACCGCAAGGCGAGTCCTTCATATAAGTAGTCAATGCATAGCATAGAATTCCGTTTCCAAAAACACGGGCCATTAAGATGACCCATGTTAACTGTAACGTCTTCTGGCGCCGTCATGGCACATCCAGAAAAAGGCGGGCTCACCGCGGATCATGCTTTCGAGGTACCTCTAGACATTCATTGTTCACATTGATTAACCTCCTTCACTTGACAAGAACTCTTCTACTGCTTTTTCGGTCTGATCGGATGGTAGTCATGCGTCCTGGCTTGCCGCAAACATAACAGGTTGACACAAAGCAAGTTACAACGTTTGTCTCTTTTGTGCGCGCTGATCTCGACGAATCTTCTCGCTTAAACAGACAAATTAAGGTATAGGTACATTATATCTTTATTTTTAGACATTCCCACATAGATTACCAAGGTAGTGCAAACCAGAATTTAGGCCGAACCTGCATTGTGGTGATTAGACAACAACATAAAATACATCTTTATGGACACAAACAACCATATCGGAAATCACAAGACCTACGACGCTGCGCTGCGCCACTGATAAAGTACAAACATCGGCCAACATGAGAGCAAGACTTACTGTATGCTAACCACATCTTTGAAGTCTGTAGTTATCTTATCCTTCAACCATGGAGCCACTACAGCTAGACTACAACGTCAAGAAATAATTGCCGAAAGACTCAAGAAAACAGCCATTGACTTTAAAAGGGTCTCACAGCAAACTGAACAGTATATCAAATACGCCGTATCAAAGAAAAACTGGTACACTGGTACTATAGGTACATCATACCTATAGCAAGAGTTTCAGGATAAACATACCAAGTTTATGATAAAGACAGTTCAAGGTCAACCCAAAAAGAAATACCCTCGGAAACGGACGAAGCAATTAGTTATCAGTTATGTCAACGTCGAGACACTAAGCACTAACATGCACTTTCGCACAGAACCAGAAGAAGAAGAAGTTTCACATTATAACTTTTTAGGAGGTATACTAATATGGATTGTTATTGCAACTGTACTCTTCTATAATCCGTGACTGGGAGAAATAATTTCGGCGATTTAGGTATGTTCAATAGTAAACCAACATGTGCATGATTCGATGCTCTGAGAAAAGCCGCATAATAATGGCTATTTGGACTCTGTTTTGGGTTATGGCATTGTGACCTCGGAAATTTTTGTACGGACAAACCACATTTTCCTAATCCATAAACTGCATCCGGCTATATTCGGCATTGGCTGTAATGATTCATGCATCCCGTACATATTTAAATTAAATACCAGATACGTGTTATTGCAGTTTAAATAATAACATCTTTACCAACAAAAGCAGGGAATTAGAAACCTCGTGTAAATCTGACATTAGAACGTAGTAATTTTATTCTCTTTGACTGACATTGGCTCCCAAAAGAAAAAGCTCCCATATTTAGGTATGTCTACACATTGACCACGAAGTTAGAAAAGGAAACCTGAGATACCACCACCATCATAATATTGTCCAAACTAAATATAGCACGCCATCTTACAACAAAACCACGAGTTCGGAAACAGATTATCCAACAGTTACCTACTACCGTAACAGATAGGTACCGCACTCATCCCAGTTTCGCGCGCTTTTCGAATTTCAAACTTTGGTCTTCAGAAACGAGAACTAAAATGCAACTTATATCAATACGCGACACCCTGGGGTGCGTTCAGAACCTACGCCCAGAGTGCGCCCAGAGTGCACTCCGAGTGCAACTTTTCGCCCTAACGCCGTTCAGAGGCTCGGTGAAAAGCGTATTACCCATAAGAGCGAGCGAGAAGAACAACCGCACCCAAAGGTTCTGAACGCAGCCCTGTACCTCATGGTTATGAGATACAAGGCGCCGTAGGTAAGAATTTATCGCCGCTGACAAACGCGAGTGACGAAGAACTGGTTCGGCGTCAAAATCTACTAGATAACCATGAACATAGTAGAGAATTGTGTTTCATTCATACAGTAAACCAGGACTCAGTTAAAAAGAGATGTAAATCCTTACTTTGTCTTCCTCCGCTAAAAAAAGGCCTTCTAAACGAGTTCGTTGTAATAGTTCATATTTCACAACAAAGATATTTCGATCTTACAATGCTTCGATCCAGTGCCATTTAGCATCAAACACCTACAGCACGAATTTATTTGCTCAATTCAATTCAAGATTTGTTATTTATTTGCGATATGAATCAACAATCAACCGAACGTCATCGTGACAACGACAATCAAGACATTATTAGTTTGTGAATCAAGAACAACAATAAAAGACAACATAAAAAACAACATTTGGAGTCGTCGTCCAAAGAGGTGGCGCGCCCGCTCGACCATGCAGTTGCGTTAACACTTGACATCCACAAAACACAATCCTGACTTTTATCTACGAAAACCATTGAGTAATTATGTATAGAGCAGACAACGCGAACAAAATCTGTGCACCATGATCAGCAGTGTGGGGCGCGTGCTGGGAGCGTCACGCTGTGACGAGCGCCTGGAACAGGCTAATAGTCCAGTAAAAATACGGGTCGAAAGGAAATAATTTATAATAAGCAATTTTTTTTGCTAGATCGTTTATACAAATGATATTAAGATACTTTATTAACGAATCCCACTAAATTTCGTATTTTTAGTTTTTAGTACTAAAATGTATTTTTTTTATTTATAAATAAAAAAAATACATTTTACACTATAGACAGATTTCTGACACTATAGTGTCAGATTTCTTTCTTTTTTCATTTTTATTGTTTGTTTTAGGTTATGAGCTTACATACACTTTGTAAATTTTGTACTAAAATTGTTTTTTTCGTAATTTCAACATATTTAAAAACGAAGGTTCCGGGGTGATTTTTCGTTGGATTTACTTGTAATATAAAAGAATACAAATAAATTTAACAAATGGCATAAAAAAATTGCATATAAGGTCAACCGGGGCTAATGCGTCACAATACTTTGAGTATCACATTTATCTGATTATAACAAACATATTACACGCCCTCATAAGCTATAACTTATGATACATGTTAGGAAATTTAATCAAATTTTACATTTTATTACAATTTCATTGCATTTTAAATAACTTCTACATGTAAATGACGTTTCTACAAAAGCTGGTATTTTTAGACGCAATAACCCCAAGTGGGGCGAATGCGTCTTTCACTAGTATTATGTGCTTGGAAGAGCTATTAACAATTTAAATAGAGATAATTTATGGGAGCACTAGTAACGTAGCTTATTATTACCTTGTAACCTGAATACTGCGTTAAGTTAAGGATAATTAGTTGAGCAAAAATATTTGGGGCTATGGCGTCTAATTGTCCTTGTTTCTTGTAGACGCATTCACCCCATCCAAGATTCCAGGGGTGCCCAATATTTTTTCTAATAGGGTTCGGGTATTTATTTATTTAAATTTGGAATCATACCACAACCTAAAATTATGTAACATTTACTAGAATAAGAGTCTGGCGGTATATTGCCCTTACAATTAATTACAAGTCTTATGATGATTACAAAACTATACAGGGTCCTTCTTACTATGCTGACACTTTTTAAAGGGATGATCAGACCATCAAACTGAACAAATTTCTCTATTGGACCAACATCAAAATTAGGAAAAAAAAATCTGCCGTCCCATACATTTGGCTCGAGTCGGTTTGTAGTTTTGTATGGAAGAGCAGATTTTTTTTCGCGATTTCGAAGTTGTCTCCATAGTGAAAGTTGTTCAGTTTGATGAGTAGAATACATGCTGAAATTATCCGCAGTGACATAAAATTTACCCGGTACCTATACTAATATTTTTTTTACCGTTCCGAAACTTTCAGGGGTGGTTCAGACCATCAAATTAAACTTCTTTTATTATGGGACCAAACCTGAAATCGCAAAAAAAAAATGTTCCATACTAAACTGCAATGCCTAAGACTCAAATGCATGAGACAGCCGATTTTTTTTACGAATTCAGGTTTGTTTCCGTAGTCAAAGTTGTTCAGTTTGATGGTCTGAACCACACCTGAAAGTTACGGGAAGGTAAAAAAAACAACTCGTATTACCATAAAATAAAAAGTTAAGAACCTCTGACAATGGGGCTATTGCGTTACAATAGACGCAATCACCCCGTCAGGACGGACGCAATAGCCCCAAAAAAAACATAACTAACAAATTTTTAATTGCATAATGTCTCCGAATCTTAAGCTATTTACGTAAAATAATCAAAACAATATGTAAAGCAATAAAACAATAACAGTACTTACAGTTAAGAAACATAGAAACTTTGATAGAAACTGAGATTTAAAACGATTCAAAACCACGTGTTGACAACCAGGAAGTATCCGAACTAAATGACAGATTAAAAATGGCGGATCATTTAAAAAAATGTGCTCGGTCACGACATCTATTGGTGACTTTTTAAAGTTTTAATGCCAAAGATAGAACACAGATGGCACTAGTAATTCTAAAATACGCGATTCATACGATAAATGGATTAGACGCCTTAGCCCCGTAGACGACATAGCCCCGGTTGACCTTACTATTTTTTACCAATTTAACATGACATTTTTTTCGTTGCTTAATTATTTAATAAACATTTTAGGGGGATTTTCAATCTAAATGATAACTAGAATTATAATCTAAAATATGAAAGAAAAAAACCGGCTATTATAAATTATGTATTTACATTCGCCATACAAGCGATCCGTAACTTTACTGGAGTATAAGTGGGTTAGAGCGCGTGCACCCTAACGCGTGTTACAAAACATTACTTCTCGGTAGCTTCTCTAGTTAACATAGTACCTCAATGACGAAAACCATCACAATAACCACCGTTACATTATTTCTTGATCAATAGTTACATACATACAGAAACTCACGGCAATAATCCCTTTCGGTGTGGCCAGAAACATTGCATAAAAAATTACAAGTCCATAAACCGCAATTATAAATTAGTAACAAATGTGTGCACACTCGCAAGAGCCCAGGGCTCGGCGATCAATTTCAACAATGTGCAAATACAACCACCATTTACATTACAACCCAAATTCAACACATAATAAGGACCTTGTTTCAGTTCTAAATCGGAATCGGAAGTCGAGGACAAGTTTTAAACGCCGTAATCTTGTTGGAAGGATGATGTATGAAGGAGTTTCGGAGTTTGGCCTGACCTGACTGAACATGAAGCGATTTACGAGCCGACAAAGAGAGCTCTTAATCGCCTATTAAGTTCCACATCGCGTCAGCAACAGGCAGATTGAGACACCTAAATTCTTCAGCAGCATCTAGGTACAGAGTTACCTTGTATACAGAAGCAAATACGAATAAGTTTTTATTGTATCAACAACAGAAACATGCCTTTGAAATAGAGTGTATACAGGCATGACGGCATGACAAAAGCATGGAAACCATAAAAGCCATATTTTATAAAAAATTAGGCTTAGATACTACAGCGATGTTTCTGACTACACTGCCTGCATTCAACGAACTATCGTATGATCACAACTATGTTCCCTGAGGGAGTAGTCTGAGATATTCTAAACCCTCAGAACATCCACGTTTTACTAGAAGAACTATTGTGCTTTCTGGAATATAAGTTTACAACTCAACAGCCAATTCTAAATAGATGAAACCAGGTAATGAGGGCACACCAAGCACAACACAGCAATATCCGACAAAATTCTCACCAATAATCCGTGACCAAAGTCTATTTCGAACCACAAACGTTAATTATACCATACCAACACGGAGATAACTTGCCCACTATCTCATCCTGGACACTTCATACAACAAGGCCGGGCCAAACGCTGGCCTGGCATTAGCAAAACCATATTGCCTACTGTAGACACTGTAGTTGTCTTCCGTTTGAGTGTCCGTACTGTATGAACTGTATTATGTATCGACTTTACTGTAAATCATTCTTCAACTGGTGGGGTTGAAAATTCCTGCTCGTCGTTCCGCCACTAGCCATATGAGTAGGCAGGTCATACGTTAGATCATGTTCCATGTATTTAGAATGCAGATTGATGCAGATGCAGATTCAGCCGCTGTTTCTTTCACATCGATTTGGAACCTCGTGATAAAACTATCATCAGGTCTTGACTCTTGAAACAAAAGCTAGGTTTTAGCTGTCAAATAACCATCAACATTTTTCTATAGACGATTTTATTTCTCTTGGGCGCAAGTTTGTTTACACTTCTGATATAAGCGCAGGAGGGCCTTCATCGCAAACAGATCACTGCTTAATAGTAAAACTACCGAGATTACACAGAAATAGCGATCCGTCGAGTTATGCGGTGGTTCAGCCATCGCTATTCAAATCTTCAACTGAAGTCCTCTTGACATGGCTGTCAACCACCTTTACCGACACCCGACGTTCCACTAGACCGACACCAGGCGGCGCTGTAGCAAGGCACCGTCATTAGTGTGCGATCTTGTTCTGTTTTAACTTGAGAGATGGCGCCAGGTGCCGTAGAGGGATGGCACCAGGCGCCGTCATATATATATATATATGACGGCGCCTGGTGGCCATATATAATTATTTAATACTTATAGCATATTATATACTACTTGTTTTGTGGACGTTATTTTATTTACATAAAATGATTTATTTTTGCTTGAGATCTTATTGAAGTATGAACCAGCTACAATATGGAGATATTGAAAGATTTGATAAAACCAGGATAAGCTGAGGGCCAGATTTCGTTCAAGATAATTGCCATGTTTTATTAAGCTTTGAACGTTATTTGAAGCCTAAATTAAATATATTTGAGAGTAGCGAACTTGATTTCCCGGAAACGAGTCGGTTTTACCATAAATACGCGCACTTTTTCCCCTTCCGTCGTGTGATGCCACATCCGGTACGCCAGGCGGGGGAGCCGGCCGTTTGGCGACCTACTTCATTGGCGTCTTGTTTGCCGTAGCGATCGGTTGTGGACAAGTAAGTCCTTACAATTTTATAAAAAATTTCAAATTTCAAATAACAGTTTAAAACGGTGTTACCGTTCGTGTTTTAAAATAATTATTTTTACAGAATGGATAATATGAGGGAAGATCCGGATGAATCATCCGATTCATCTATCAGTTCTTCCTCATCTACGTCACCATCCCCGTTAAAGGAACCGCCGGTACCGCCGGTCGAGCCCCAAGCCCAACCACCTGCCGCTGGCAGGAAAAGAAAAGCAAAGGAATCTAGTGTGAGGCGCAAAAAACGTCGCGAAACGGACGATGTCATACGTCTGTTGGCAGAACAAGTAAGCGGAATTAAAAATTACATTTCCAGTAGCGTTGCATTCCAACCTACATTTCACTCGAGTGCTTACGTACCAGATCCTAATGATTGTAATAATTTTTCCGATGTCAGTGCAGATGTTAGTGGGGAACTTTATGTTGATAATGAGGAGGCTAACGCCCGATCTGAAAGTGTTTGTACGTTTGATTTACCTTTAAGTACAGTCTTAAAAGAGCCCTCTATTCCCAAGTCTTCCGCAAATCATGTGGAACTACTGAATTCGATTCAACATTTCAATACTCACGATTGGGATAATGTACGTTATGCAGAAGTCCAAAAACAGTACTGTTCATCTCCAGGGTTCACATATTTAGAAACAAATGACGAGATCAAACCGTACGATAAATATAATTCACTAGCACTTATTGAACGTGGTTTTGCCGCGATAACTCACGCTCTTATTAAGCAAAATGAGGCAGTTCAGATCGTTTTTAAGTCTTTGATTGAGTGGGCTTCTTTATCGGGGCAGATAACGCCAACGGGTCTTCAGGAAAAAATTAACGATTTGTTTGTGAAGGGTAGTTTTCAAAAAATCAGTAGTGATGTTTTGCAATTAGCGTGCGGCCACAGGGCAGAGTTAGTGCAACAAAGACGTGATAATATCTTACGATCTGTCAAGCGGGTGCCCTCTGCGTCGCATAAAGACTTCAGTCCTCATTTTGGAAGTCATAAAATGTTCAGCATAAAGTTTTTACGCATAAAAGTATCTTCCCATAGTTGTTTCTGGGCATACTGCTTTGATTGGCATAACTGTTATCTGCTCTAATGTTAACCAGAATAATTTAAGTAACCATAAATTGTCAAGTCATATTATTCAAACTCATAACTAACATTAAATCTAATTTATTAATTGCATAATAAGACGTATAAATTAATATTAATAATAAAAATATAATGATATAAATTTTATTAAAAACAATTAATTAACTACTCAACTGTAGGTTAGTTTACGTATTGTGACCACTTATAGAGCGAGAAATCAAGCGAAGCGTGCGAAAAACAAACTTTTTTTTTTTTTATTTAAGTTTAGAGGTTAGGTTAGAACAAGTATTACGTTTAGCAGAGCGTGCAAAGCGAGCGGAGCATCAACATGCATGCTTGTATGCTGCATGCTTGCTGTTTGCTTGCTTGCTTACTGCATACTTGCTTGTTGGGGGGTGTGGGGCCGCGCCCCCCGCTCGGGGGTGCGGGGGGCGGATTCCCCCTGCCTGTGAAAAACAAACTGGTGTTTATAAAATTGTAGGTTAGGTTAGGTTATAACATGTATACGCTTAGCGGAGCGAGCGGAGCATCAACATGCTTGCTTGTATGCTGCATGCTTGCTGAATGCTTGCTTGCTTGCTGCATGCTTTGCTTGGTTGCTGCATGATTGCTTGCTTGCTGCATGCTTGCTTGCTTGCTGCATGCTTGCATGTTGGGGGGTGTAGGGGGGCTGCGCCCCCCGCTGGGGGGGTGCGGGGGGCGGAAGCCCCCTGCCTGAGAAAAACAAACTGATGTTTATAAAATTGTGGGTTAGGTTAGGTTAGAACATGTATACGCTTAGCGGAGCGAGCGAAGCGAGCGAAGCATCACCATGCATGGTGCTTGCTTGCATGCTTGCTTGCTTGCATGCTTGCTTGCTTTCTGCACGGTTGCTTGTATGCTGCATGCTTGCTTGCTTGCTGCATGCTTGCTTGCTGCATGCTTGCTTGCTTGCTGCATGCTTGTTTGCTTGTTGATTGGTTCGCCAAGCCGAGGTGACCTTTACTTAGTCCTTCGCTTACCACTTCCGACTCAGTAGGTTAGGTTATCGAGGAGCGACCGAAAATATTTTATTTAATTTCCATTTTTAGGGCACACAGGGTATCAACAGATAAACTAATTAAATAAAACGACTAGGTACGAAATAATTGAATGAATTATTACTATGAATTATTACCATTATTATAAAATATAATAAAATATCATGCAAAATTAATGAGCGTTACAATGTTGCTTAGAATCAGTTATTTAGTTTAACTATTAAACCAATATTATAAAAATATAATAATCATGAAAAATCTATAAGTTCATTACAATATGTATGTTTTAATTAGTTACTTGTATGAATTAATTATGACGTTTTAGGTTTATGTCAACAAATGTTATGCCTTAATATAATAATATGTAAAACGTTTATGCGTTTAAGACTTATGGGAACTGACAATTATACCTTCAGAAATTAGTAAAACAGAAATTATGCCTAACAATTTAGTTCCAGTTAACGTTATGCGAAATGATGATTATGTCTAATTTAGTTATGCGACATTAAATTATGTCTTTGAATTTTATACGACCCAATATGGACCCCTGTCAAGCACCCGTTTCTTAAAGTCAGTTTACGTAAAATTCCGCCAACTTGTGACAACATGTTTCAAAAAGAATCTTTTTCGTCTGCCATTGAAAAAGCTGGTGGTGTAACAAAGTCTTTTTGGCCGCCCCGTGCGCCAACACAAAACGAAGCTGCTGCGCAAGCACAGCCCCAACAGCAGACTCAGGCCCAGCCTAGTTATGCTCATAATTATGCTCAAAACATACCAAATATGTATAATTATAACTATCCACGTCCTGGTTTGATGAACAAAGTGCAACCGCAAGGTTTTGTCAATACTTACAATAATTTTCCAATGCAAGGGCGCGACTATATTCGCCCCTCGCAGAGACAGCCAGCGCAATATGTACGGCCCTCCCGACCGAGGCCTAATCGAGACAATCAGTCCTACGATACGTTTCAAAACTATAGAGGACAGGCAAGGTTTACAGGCCAGTCTGGTGTGCGAGCACAACTTAAACGAAAATATTGACTCGAGCCCATTCCGAGCGGGCAGATTGCTAGATTTTATACATCGTTGGCAGGACCTACAGGCCCCAACACCTTTATTAAAGTTAATTCAAAACTATCGAATACCTTTTTTGGCCAATCCACCATTACTCACTCCAAACTTAGTCAATCATTCCTTGCAAACGCCGGAATCACCAGAAATGAACATAATTATAAATCAGATGTTAGAAACAGAAGTATTGGAGCCTGCCGAGCCCAGCCCAAGCTTCATATCTCAGTTTTTCCTAATTCCGAAAAAAGACCAGACACTTCGGCCGATATTCAACTTTAAAATTTTAAACAGGTACGTAATTGTGAAAAAATTCAGGCTTATAAACATGCACAAAATTGTGAATTTCCTACAACCTCAAGACTGGTTAATCAAAATAGACTTGACCAATGCTTATTTTCATCTGGCCATAGCCAAGACACACAGGTGTTTTCTACGCCTAATTTACAAGCAAAAACTTTATCAAATGACATGTCTGCCCTTCGGGCTCGCGAGTGCGCCACAAGTTTATGCATCCCTTACGAATTGGGTAGCTCAAATACTTCGAGAAAGAGGGATTCGTATAGCAGTCTATTTAGACGACTTTTTACTGGCCAGTCAGGACCCACACCTTTTACACAGCCAAGCCCGCGAGGCGACTCGAGTTTTGGAATATCTCGGTTGGCAGGTAAATTATGCCAAATCGATTCTAGTTCCACAAAGAACAATGTTGTATCTAGGAATTCTATGGGATCCACACCTGAATCAAAAATCACTGCCTCCTCAGAAATGCCAAGATGTATACAAAAAAGTTTCTTGTCTTCTGAGCAGAAAAACTGCCAATTTGAACGAAATCCAAAGTGTGGTAGAAATTATAAATTTCGCCAGTTTTCCCGTTCCCAGAGGGCGCTTGAACCATCGATCACTTCTCAGGCATTGTCAGCACCTGTTGCTAAAGAATCCTCGGTATCGGTATCCAATACCAGAGTTGGCCTTGAACGAATTAGAATGGTGGTCGATCCATCTAAAAAACAGTTCTCCGATTCACTACCCTCCAGTGTCCAATTATCTCGTTACCGATGCCTCAGGCATAGCGTGGGGCGCCCTATTGAACAATGTACCACTGTCGGGTCAGTGGACGTCAGAGGAACGGAAGCTGCATTCCAACCAACGAGAAATGTTAGCAATATGGTACGCCCTCCACGGTCACGCTCGTTACCTAGCCGGTTCTTCTCTGTTGATACAGAGCGACAACAGGACAGTGGTTGCGTACATCAGGAACGAAGGAGGGACGAAATCGTTGTCCCTCATGGCGTTAACGTATCAGATCCTAGCATTGTTGGATCGTTTCGAAATTCACGTAGAAATTCATTACCTGCCAGGTCGTTACAACGGCGAGGCGGATCACCTGTCACGCTTAACAAGTCCACCGGAATGGCATCTATTGCCCAAGATAACAGCATTAATATTTGCCAAGTTTGGCACACCGGTAATAGACCTATTTGCGTCGGCGATTGCACATGTTGTCCCGTCGTACGGCTCCCTAGACTTAACAGATCAACAGGCTTGTCTTCACGATGCCTTCAGCCAGACCTGGGATTATCCCCTAGCATGGGTGTTCCCTCCACCCTTTCTGATACCTCACGTGCTGAGACACCTCAACACAGCATCGGGAACGTACTTAATAGTTGCCCCGCGGTGGATCAAAGTCTTCTGGAGACCAGATATCAAGAATCGAGCTCTAGGCCCACCGTTTACAATACACAACCTGGCCCAAGTTCTAGTAGATGCAACGACAGGCAACCCACCCCCAATGACCTCGGACCTGATTCTGGAGGTATGGAAATGTGGGGGTGGGCGGAGAGTTTAGAAGGTTGGTCTAGTGAACAGAAACAGCTTTTATTAAAAAGTTGGCGGGATTCTTCGATAAAAACGTACAAAGTAGCATGGCAAAAGTGGTGTAATTAGGCTAAAGATAACAACATATCTTTTTCTAAACCCAACGGTTCTGACCTTGCTAGATTTCTAATAGATTTGCATCAAAAATATGGTTTAGCTTATTCAACTATTCTGGTTTATAAATCTGCAGTGGCTACACTTTGTGATCCAAATGTAAATGTCCGCTTAAGTTCTCACCTTCTCGTTAGACAAGCGTTAAAGTCCATATGTATAGTGCACAGCCCAAAAAAGTACCTATCTGGGATTCTGATGTCCTGATTAACTGGCTTAGTTGTAATCCACCAAACCATGAACATTTTTATGAATGTTCTGCTCGTGCTGCTATTTTGCTATTATATTGTGTTCGGGTCGGCGAGTGCATGACTTAACATTACTGGCTATCGGTAATGACAATTGCAACTGGAATGACGGCTACGTAATTTTCTGGCCAAAATACGGATCTAAGACGGATACAGTTTCAGCACGTCAGTCAGGTTGGCGTATATTGGAAAATAAAGATAATCAATCTTTAGATCCATACTACTGGGTTAAGAGGGTCATAGATTTATCTCAAACTAGGCGTGCTATTTGTGCTATGGATAGTTTGTTTTTGATTATTAGACATTGCTGGTTGGATCAAAAAGGTGTTGATGCAGGCCGGTATCAAGGCGAGCCCTGGTAGTGTACGACCTGCAGTAGCATCCAAAAATTGGGTCCAGAACTGCCCTCTCGATGAAATCCTTGCCAGAGGTAATTGGCGTTCCGAGAACACATTCCTTAAATATTACTGTCGTGAAATTAACACCCCTGCACCGACATCTGCTTCTATTACAACCTTATTCACACCTATCTCTGAGTGAAATGTCCTACCTATCAGGTAATTTAATTCAATTGATGATGTAATTCTATCATTTATTTATTGATGTAATTTCTATGGCGTAATTATTTATGTTGTGGTGATCTATTAATAATTATATTACGTATAACAATTTAATTAATTTGTGTACCTAACTGAATTATTTCTATATAACTATACAAAGTGTTATTATTTGATGATTTCGTGTGATGTTAAAATAAACAAGTTTACATTCAATGAGTTTCTAAGACTATTTATTTCAATACTTACCTAAATACCTACATATCTATTCACATTGGCGTCGTCCTGGTCCACCAGGCGATAACAGACAGGTCTCAAATATATTTAATTTAGGCTTCAAATAACGTTCAAAGCTTAATAGCAGCGTTTTACCTCACAATAAAACGCTTATTAAGCAATAACCTTATTTGAAGCCTAACATTTCAATTCTGCCTGGTGCATAATAGTAACATAGTTGACAATTATTATTTGAGATCCAATGAAGTAGGTCGCCAAACGGCCGGCTCCCCCGCCTGGCGTACCGGATGTGGCATCACACGACGGAAGGGGAAAAAGTGCGCGTATTTATGGTAAAACCGACTCGTTTCCGGGAAATCAAGTTCGCTACTCTCAAATATATTTAATTTAGGCTTCAAATAAGGTTATTGCTTAAAAGGCGTTTTATTGTGAGGTAAAACGCTGCTATTTATTATTTAAGGTCAACCTATCCCTTATTTAGCTTTTCAGAATCGTTTGACTCCTCAATTATAAAGGGCTAATTGTGTAATTTATATCTTTTTCCTTAATGTTTCTGTTGTATCAGATTGCGTGCGAGAGATGTAAATTGTTATCATATTAGTTATTTTGACTACAGTTAACATGTTGGTTCTCTCGCCTAAATCTAAACAACATCATCTGTCACAAATTATATGCTTTTGTTTATTTTCTCAAAAATACTTTTAATAAATGTTTTATAACTTATAATTGTTTTCTATTTCGTTGTTATCCCTTTTTAGTTTAATTTGTTCTTAGCCAAATGGTATGAAAAGTCAAGTTTAGTATTAAAATTCTCTTTACAGGTTTTGAACTCACGTCAAACTGTTCTCTTACCAAGCACCTAAAACAACTCAGCTACGACTGCCATATAATTACCGACGTAAATAGGCATATCCTCCGTCACGATGAGAATTTGGTTCAGTTTATTATGGTTAAGTTTCTAGAGATGTCGCTTATTGTAAATCAATAAAGATAGCAGTTTTTATGGTTCACATCTGCTTCGAGGAACTTAAAACCATTTGATTTTAGTTTTACAATTTGTCACAGATGGCGCTTAAAAGGTTTAGATGGGGGGGTCAGGTTTCTCTGAAGCTGACTGTACATTTTCCTAAGTGGTAATTACGTGATTTTCAGTTTTTGATTCTATGCCTTTCAGAGTGACCATTCTATACCTACTATCGTTTAGTTAAAAAAAAATTTGAATCCAAATTGAACATAACATAACCACGGACCTGAAAAAAAGACGGACGTAATCTCGTGAGCAGTGACAGAGTGGCGGCCGTGGGAGGGGGAACGGTCAGTTTGCAGACCAGCAGCTAGGTGGTCGGATGATATTTGTAATGTAGCCGGCAAACAGTGGATGAGACTAGCGGGGGACCGTTCTAGTTGGCGTGAAAATGAAGAGGCCTATACCCAGCAGTGGGGTTTACCGGGCTGATGATGATGATGATGAATCTCGTCTAATCACGAGTGAAGCACCCATTTCTTTTGTGTGCGTCCTGTCACGCGGTACATAAGGTGACGGGTTGTAGGACCCGCGCCTAGAACTAGTGCATCTGTGTGAGTGTAGGTCCCTTGTAGAACAAACGAAAATGTAGGACTTTGCATGCTTCACCTCTCAGTGTCACATTACGTCCGTCTTTTTTCAGGTCCGTGAACATAACATAAATATTCTTTATTTGCACACCAAAAACACACAGCAACAAAACAGAATAAAAAGAACGTAAGGGTACAAATGGCGGTCTTATCACTAAAAGCGATTTCTTCCAGACAACCATGGGATGGAAGAACTCTTAATTTAAAAAACTTGCTATGTCGGGGTAATAAAGATATAAGTTACAAATTACAATACATTACAGTTTATTTTTATAACATAGGTACATCAATATACCTACATATTATATAGGTACCTATTACAAAATATCCAACAATAAATAATAAATATATTAAGTATAGTATATAATAAGTACGTAATGGATCAAAATGTCATATTAATAATTAATAACAATGAGTCAGAAGGCGAGGTAGTGATCCCTTACTCGTTTCTGAAAAACAGGCAGGGAGGAAGCTTGTCTAAAATAAGAGACAGGTCATTCCACAATTCGGTATGTCAAGTTTTTTTTTGGAGGGCTGAATCGAAAACCATTTCGAGATAATTGTCTCAATAATCATATTTTCTACGTCAAAGATTTTAAAATGAAAGGATTACAAATATTTTAAATAAAATAACGTCGTTTTTCGGTACGCTCAGTGACGTCACTGGCATACCTGTGAACTCCTTGTTAAACATAAAATCAACTTGAAATACCCGGCCATTATGAAAAAAAATACATTCACAATGTCAGAATTTGACATTTGATGTTGCCGTATCTGTTTCCAGCATAGAGTTAGAAAGAGGAGGCACGTTTTTTTTTTTTTTTAAAAATAGCAGTAGGTAGTGTTTCTCCATGGAGTTCGAATTATTTTTTCTCCACCATTTTTGCACTTAAAGATTACAGATCAAAATAATTTAAAAATTAAATTTATATTGATAAACTCGATGAATCGCAATAAAAATGAAATAGGTGTCATAGTGTCTAAACACATTATGCCGAAAGTACGCGACCGAAGTTCGGCACGATTACGCCAGCAATGCTATTTGAATGAACGACGACACATTATGCCGAAATTACGTTGCGTTATAGCGTACAGCCGAACTTCGGTCGGGCGTAAGTTCAGCGGCAACTTAGTCTGTAGTGCACACATTATACGCGAGTTTACGCGACCGAAGTTCGGTTCGATTGCCGACGAAAATCCGGGGGCGGGGACTGAACAAAGTTACGCAAGTTTACGCAACTGAATTTCTGCCGCGTAAGTTCGGCGCTTATGGTGTGTCATATTACCCGAATACGTCGGAACATGGTCGGAACGTAAACTCAGCCGCGGATCTTCGGTCGCGTACTTTCGGTATAGTGTGTTTAGACACTTAAAATTATGTCTTCTATCCGTAAAAAATATAAAAATGACGACCAAAAAAAACTTGACATACCGAATTGAACAGAGCACTGTAAACGAATGATCATGATAGGTGGACGATGTGTGACGTGGAACAGCTAGTAGGTAACAAATTTTGAGCAGAGCGCATTTCACGGAGGCATATCGGAATGTGAAGCGTTCCTTGCGAGGAATGGGACAGAGTAGTACAAGTGTGAAAGAATATGGAGATTACGACGAAGACGAATCGGAAGCCACTTGAGCTTGGAACGAAATTCAGAGACGTGGTCATACTTGCGAAGGCCAAATATGAAACTAATATACAGAAGTTTTTAGTTGCTCCTCATTAAGATCGAGGTACACAACCAACACTTATAATTATTATGTCCTTGGCTCTTTCTCGTTATGGATTTTTTTTTTTTTATTTATTTACTGGCCTGGTTACAAGACCTTTAGGCCATATCTTCTAATGGATGGTATGTCACAGTGTTGCCAGTATTATACCGTAAAATGTACCCCTAAATTTCCGTACAATTACCGTACACGATGGTTGTATAAAAAGTCGCTATAATGTTATATTTGGGCACTCATTGTCTATTAATCTTGTAAACTTTTAGCATTTAGTATTTTTTTGTAATGACTGTTACGTGTCTAAATAAATAAAAAATAATAATGTATTACATTTTCCCAACTTGTTTTCTAATAAACAGAATAATAGTCGTTAACTTCTTAAATAAAAAAAAATAAAAATAAAATAAAAATTCTTTACTTATTTCAGACATTACATCCATATGATGTTAGTATCACACTTAAATAACTACCTAGGTATGTTAATACAAACACTTAAATAATAATTTAAAAAAAAATTTAAAAAAGCAAGTAGGATTAAAAAGTTTACTTCTCCATGTTTTAATAAAAAGACTTATTGATATCTCCGTTCCCTGAAGACCTAGCCTCATGAAGCCATGAGATTTTGGATGCCGTAGGGCACTATTTTGAGCACTTTTTTGAGTTTAAAATCGTTTTAGCCATAGAAAATGTGTATAGGTACGCTACGTTGACGTCAAGTCAAGGTAGCGTATCTACACATTTTCTGTGGCTAAAACGATTTTAAACTATTTGACTTGAGGTAGGTACCAGGTAAAAAAATCGATAGGTATCTCGTAAAGCGATATAGAGGCACTATTATTTGACTAGGTACTAATAAGGCACTATTTATTGGCACTTATTCTAGACTGATCCCTTTTATGTGTACGCTGGCTATACGGACACTGGCGGTGACACTAAATACAAATTGTAACAAAAAACCAAGTAATATTTTAAAGGGTGGTTCTGAACAATATTAGGTAGGTAATTATGGAGAAAATATCGGGAAAAAAAATATCGGCTGTCTTCCTTTACGTCTCATCAGAAGTGCGATTTTAGAAAATCATACGAGTGGTTCAGCAGTAGAAAATGTCAAAATTACTATGGAGATTATGCATCTTTCTACTGCCGAACCGCTCGTATGATGTTTAAAAGCCGCACTTCTGGACAAGCTCATAGCTGCTGCATCACCCGAAGCGACGCCCGTCGCGTTCTCCGCGCCGCGGCGTCGCCCGCCACAAATCGCCACATGCGACGCCACAAATCAAACAAAAGCATGCGAAAACGCTTCTTCTTGAACGCTCTCATGCATCGCCAAATGTTTGTTTTTCTGGCAGCCCGCTCCGCGTGCCGCCTTGCGTGCCGCCCCGCGTCTCCTTGAACGAGGCCTCACAGTTTTGCTGAGGTATTGTAACCAAACTTCTTTGTAGTATTTTTGTCAAAAAAACGTTGTTAAGGTGGTTTTCGTCCATACAAAACGTTGTCGTATAACACTCGTAGACAGTGTTAATAAAAGTAATGTTTTATATATGGAAAAATAGCTTAGAAAATCTAGTTTGCGCAAATCAAATAATATTTACAATTTGTAATATAATTACAAAGATAAGGGTTTGAAATTTTGTATGAATAATTTCAAAGCGTGATATCTTCGTAATAATATTATAAATTGTAAATATTACTTGATATGCGCAAAACTAAATTTTCTAAGCTATTTTTCCATATATAAAAAATTTACTTTTATTAATACCGTCTACGAGTGTTATACGACAACGTTTTTTATGAAATTGACAGCTCTCCAACCACCTTACGTAGCTCACCTCAACTATAACGACACTTCCACTCCGATCGTCATCTTGTAACAAATCTTCGGTCTCTAGAGAAGTTACTTCTAGTGGCTTCAATACTTTTCCTAGACAATGTTGCTGAAACGGGAACAAAACATCATTACACACACTTCGTTACAATAAGCTCTTATTAAGCCTCACTTGCGTCAACCTGGGTTAACAGTTAAATGTGGGTTAAATAGCTAAACATCGTATTTTTTTATCTTTGTCTAGCCACTTCGATTTTGGGTCACAGCTCCCTCGTGTTCCCCACACTCATTAGATAAGAGCGCTTAGAGCTCTTACAGACGAGCTACACTTTCCGGTCGCCGTGGGTTGCAGAGGGTCGCGCTCTATAGACTTTACAGTCGCCGTGGATCTGATATGTAAAGTCTTGTTATTGAGAGATTTCAGTTTGAAAGAACATGGCTGGGAAAAGGACATAGAAATAGTTTATTTGCCAAAATACTTTGTTAAAAGGGTGTTACATAATTGTTCAGTAGCTGTATTTAGCCTGCTTGCAGGCGTGCAAATTTAGTTTGTCGATAAAAATCTTACTTTAGTCTAATATAGTTTACTACTCTACTTTTACTTATTCGTCTTAATTCAAATATTCCTCTACGCTATAAAAACACAATTAACTGAATAACTAAAAACTAATAAAACACTAATACACAAAACACCAAACACACACTAAACACTAATTACTTGAATATTTATCTTATCTTTATCTTAATTCACACAGCCATTTCGTTAATTTGGTTTTGAAAAACTTTCCCTGTAACAGTTTTATACAATTAGGTAGTTACCTATTAGTTTATTATAATATATATAAGTATGCTCATATTATATACACGTTATGTTTGTATATATATTTATGACAAGAAGGCTGATATAATTGGTGTAAGTATTGTGATCTAGCTTGCCTAGTGTAGACTTCTGCAGTGCTATTCTGTAAGGTGTATTTGTACAACTCGAATCTGAATCCGCAGTGAGATTGCAAATTGGCATTCTGTAAAATGACTTATTAAACGAATTCTATGCCAGCGCCACCATTGCGTGTGCGGCGGCGAGTTGAACCAGTGTTATCGAGCATTTGACACCTTGTTTATATGGTTTGACGTCTCAAGTGGTATTCTGTAAGCAAATTCCGCACTCACATCCGCATTCGACACTCGAAAACTTATGTCAAATAAAAAGTTAGTCTAATGCCAGTGAAATCGTGAACGAGTTCTAAAAAAATGTATTTAATATCAAAAACAAAGTGGCATTTGATTTGTAATAATTTTTTAAGGACCTAATTGTTGATTATTGTTCTCTTCTCTTATTCAAAACATTATTTCGCTAGTGGTATTTTACAAAGTGCATCGACATACCGTGATCAAAGGACTCCATGAACTATCTATAAAACATCAATTATCAAGACACCTAATCATTTGTGTAATAGAAGAATTATATCAAGAATCGTTACATGAATTAGCATTTAGAGATTTAGATACCTACAGTACCTACAAAAAAAGGTAAGTAATGTTGTGATGTGTACGTGATTAGATTATTGAGACCCCAAGTATAAAAACAGTAGATACGGGATATAAGAATTCTTCCCTTTTTGTTTTTGTATGGAGGATTAAGCCACTTATCTATTTCTAATAAAATAGGCTAAAACCTGTTGTAACTCTACAATTTTAACGGTTTATTTGTAGCTAGTTTTGACAAAGTTACGGACTATCCCCTAACCGTAATGTACATGTAGGTACACCTTTAATTAACTAATTTCTTTTCTATGTTCCAGGTGAAACACATGGTGCACCATTATGATATTTTCTTAGTGAATGCTATTAGAAAACTGTAAGAGTGTTGATGATGGCTTAAACAATCAAAATCTTACAAAACCTTTTAGCAGAACATAATTACAAGATTTAGACAAAAATAACAGGTAATTATAGGTTTTATTAATTTACCTTATACAGGGTGTAACAAAACACCCTAGTTATACTTAAAGGGGTGCTTCAGACCATCAAACCGAACAACATTCTGTATCAACTTTGTGTAGCAACTGAAAACTGTATCTGTATAACACCCTGTATAATCTAAGGTGATGGAAATAGTCAGGTGTGATGTGTGACGTTGTCATGTAGGTATCTAATGGATAATTTCTCGTTTCAGAATTATTAAGTTACATGACATGGAAAGGCAAGCAGCAGCAGGCAAAAGGCTGATCTGAAATATGCAACTTATAAACACAAATAAGTAAACGAGCAGTAACAATAATTTAGGTATTAAGATAATTAAAGTTGATGATGATGATGTTTAATTTTATAAGTTACCTAGGTACCTATTGAATCTAGAATTGTTTTTTGGTAGGGATAGAAAAATAATTATAATGATACTTATTATAAATAATGTAAGTCATGGAACATCGCTTTATTTCATTACCTAATAAAATTATAATATAGGTACTTATCCCTTACGGGATTCAAACCTGCGACCCTCGCACAGCAGGCAGGTTCACTACCGATTGTGCTATCGGGCCGTCCTTCATTAGGAAAATTGATTGAAAAATTAAAATAGGAATTCGAATGTTACCAATCAATATAGGTACTACCTACACCTTATTTACCAAAATATAAGTAACTGTATTAACTTCATCAGATGTTACAAATGAACTCATTGTTTAGTTTTACAATTCAAGGTTTGTTTACTTTAACCGCGTCATCGTCACCGTCTCGCTTTTTTTTTGGACTGGAAGCAAGCGCATTTTGCCACCTCATATTGAAATATTAATTATTATGGTTGTAGGTAGATTTGGACTATAATTCACCTAGACTAAGATTCATTTAGACAAAATAAACATTAATCTGCAAGATCCATAGCAGTATAGTCATTAAATAAGCTAAAAGAATTAAGATCGATTATGTTAACTTATAAATTTTACTATGTGTCAAACACTAGCGCGTCGCATCACATTTCGTTCGTCACTTCGCATCGCAACTGCTTGCTTTTATTTACAGAATGCCAAATCAAACTCGCATCTCACCAGAAGCTAAGTGAGATGAGTTTCGGATGCGAGATTCGAATTCCAGTGTACATTTTATAGAATCGACATACTGAACGCTTTTTATAATATTCGGGATGTTGTTTAATAAAGTAACAAACATCTCTTATGTACATACAGGGCAGAGAAAGAACATTCAACTTTTGGAACAGAGGTTTACAACTCTCCAGGAACCATGCGTTACTGATGGCACGGATGCACTTCTTCTGGAGTTTGAACGCTCTATTTATTTCGACAGAATTTCCCCAAAGTAATAAACCATAGCCAAGTACAGATGATACGTATCCATGGTAGGCCGTGAGTGCTGCCTCTTTAGAAATAGTTTGTCTTAATCGCTTTAATGCATAAACATAACGTTGTAGTTTACCACAAATGAGATCTACTCGTATGTGCCCCTCCAGTTAAGATGCTGGTGTCAATGTGTCAATTCTGCCAATTTTCAAGCAATTGTAACTGATTTGTAAATTTAGGGCCTGCGTGCGTATTATAGGACCTATATTCCATAAACTTGGTCTTTTCTACAGGGTGTTTCATAAGTATCAATAAATTTTTAAAACTATTAAGGGGTTGTTTAGACCGTCAAACTGAACAACTTTCTCTATGGGACCAACATCGAAATCGCAACAAAAAAAATTTCATATCCCATACATATTTTAGCTCTAGGTAGTCGATTTGTATAGAACATAATTTTTTTTTTCGCGATTTCGATATTGGTCCCATAGTGAAAATTGTTCAGTTTGATGGTCTACACCACCCCCTTAAATGTTTATTTGTATTTTTGTATATTGATATGTAAATTATTTATTTGTAGCCATTCAATAACATCAGCAAGAGCTTTATTTACCGTTCGTTCACATGTGTCAGTTTCCGTGCATTTAATTACCTATAGGTACTGTTAGTGTGGTCTCATCTGCGACTAATATGGATTTATGAGATGATGCGTTAGGGAGATCATTTATATACAAGGTGTTACAAAAATACAAATAAACCATTAAGGGGGTGGTGTATAGGTACCATCAAACTGAACAACTTCACTATGGGACCAATATCGAAATCGCGAAAAGAAAATGTATGTTCTATAGGACTCTACAAATCGACTAGAGCTAAAATATGTATGGGATATAACATTATTTTTTTCGCGATTTCGATGTTGGTCCCATAGAGAAAGTTGTTCAGTTTGACGGTCTAAACAACCCCCTTACTTATGAAACACCCTGTATTTAGGAATAAGAGCGGGGCGAGAACGCTCCACAGTGTTTTAAGAAGTGGGTTTTGGTGACGTCCACGTTTTATTCAAGAAATCGATAGTTTTTCTAATTCTGAGTGCAAGAGTAAAACTCCGACTTCGATACGACTTATAGTTTTTTTTATAATAAATGACAAAAAATCCGAAATCCGGATTCCGGAAAACATATAACGAATTATTAAAAAAGAACTGAAATACTTTTTTTTGTTTTGATTAAATCTTATAATTGTGTACAAGACAATACACCTTTCCACAAATTTTGGACATTTTACTGCGAATAGGTAACGAAATATGACCATTTTTCGTATTTCAGTTTTCATGTTTTTACTCGACCATAAAACCGTATTAGGATGAGATTTCTACACCGAACGCTTGTTCATACCCTCCTTTATAGGTAGTATGTAAATCACAACCTAATTCCGTTTTATGTAGAAGTTATTAATAATTTTCTATTTTCTTCAGGGTTGTCACTTACTCATATCCGGTACTACGTAATATTTTTGAATAAGTCGTTTATATTTTCAAAAACCAATTTTGTGTTATATGATCGCCATTGACACGTAGTCTAGGAAAAATACGGTTTGAGATTGCATTATAGACACTTTATTACATTGTGTTTGAACTAGTATTGCTGTTAATTTATAATACTTTTGTCTACTCTTTTCTATCTTCTTCGTATCGTGTGGGCAAGTCCTGGTGTCAGAGTTTTTTCATACCGCCTTACGGCCTCTTAATTTACGATATTAACCGGGGATTATTATTTTTATACGTAAAATTTGACAAAGCGAAGCAACGAATTGAACAAAGCAGTCCTGTACACAATCACCAGTTACAATATTTTTGTTCATACCAAAATTTAATGTTTTGTAAATGTCTTAATTATCTAATAATACACAATACAACATCAGGGATATATTCCTATACCTAGCTATATTCCAAATTATCATCTAAAGTGCCATTAATGCAACCTACTCCATACAAAAGTCCGTAGATTTCCCCGACTAACGCTTATGTAATGATTTAGCAGATATTTGTTGCTAACTCAAAATCAATCATTTTTACGCCCAAAAATTTAGTGTAGATTTAAATCATAATCATAATAATTTATTGCCATTAATCTTGTCTATCGTACTCTCGAAAATTTAATATCTATTAACTAGAATATTATTAACTATTAATGTCGATACCGAGAATTATAGTAACCGCAGAAGCAGAACGACGACCCTTGAACAAAACTATTACCAAGACTTCGTTATTAAAAATTAGTTTAATAACTTGTTGTCAGCATCTGACCATCAATATGTCTTTGTTGAAATCTAACTGTTATTTAGCTGTTAGTTCTCCAAAAAGGAAATAAACAAATAATAAATAACTAAAACCCGACTACTGAAAAATCACGATCTAAAAAGTATGAAACAAGAAAATATTATCATCTGAAATTTTGTTGTGTAGTTTGTATACCTACATATTATTATTATAACAATTTCAGATCAGAATGTTTTCATGTTTCATACTTTTTAGAGCGATATTTTTCAGTATTCGAGTTTTAGTTTTTGATCTTACTTCTTATTTAAATTATTTTGGGTATTTTGGTTTATTACAATATACATCTTTGAAAGTCGCATAATAATATCCTATAACCAGTAGACGTTCAAGACGCTTCGAACGATACCTCATTTGTCAAATTATGATAAGTAGTTTAGAAGTTATGAGGAAACCAATGGATATACATACATACATACATAAACATTGTCTGTTTTACGGCACTAACAGAGTATAATTTGCTTATGTAGAATACAGCTATTAATAAAATAGAAATTACAACATAAACTTATAGAAAAGATGTTTAAAATATTATATACTCAGACACTTCTAAGAAGCAAGCATGAATGTTGAATTAGTGTTTCATACAAAACCTAAAAATTTTAATATTTAATTTGAAGTCACATGACAACCCTAAGCCCGGAAATTCCGAACAAACCTAAAATTAATAATAACTTCTACATAAAACGGAACTAGGCTGTGATTTTATTAGAACCTATAAAGGAGGGTATAAACAATTTTTCGGTGTAGAAATCTCATCCTAATACGGTCTTATGGTCGAGTAAAAACATGAAAACTGAAATACGAAAAATTGTCATATTTCGTTACCTATTCGCAGTAAAATGTAAAAAATTTGTGGGAAGGTGTATTGTCTTGTACACAATTATAAGATTTAATCAAAACAAAAAAAAGTATTTCAGTTCTTTTTTTATGAATTTTTTCCTCTTTTCATGACCCAGATTTTGGGAAACTTTGACATTTTTTATAAAAAAAACTATAAGTCGTATCGAAGCCAGAGTTTTACTATTGCACTCAGAATTAGAAAAACTATCGATTTCTCGAATAAAACGTGGACGTCACCAAAACCCACTTCTTAAAACACTGTGCGCTCTGCCCTGCGGAACACCTGTGCTATTTACTATGAAGGGTGATCGGAATCGAGACTTGGCTGATATTGGCGTACATTGCGTGACATGGCTGATATTTCAGGTAGTTTTTATTAATTTTTGGTAGATTTTGGTTTTTAGTGTTCCGTACCAAAATTGGCAAAACGGAACACATAGTATGGAATCAGCTCGGTGTCTGCCCGTCCGTCTGTCACAGGCATTTTTCTCAGAGACCGTAAGACATAGGAAGTTGAAACTCGGATATAGCAATTGCTGGTCCAATATCGTAAATGAAGTAAAATAAAATCGGTCAAGTGCGAGTTGGGCTACTCGCGCATCGAGGGTTCCGTACCACACCACCACAGAACACAACATATTAACTTGGAAAAACACATTTTTCTTCGGGACCTTAAGCGTGAGACCGACTCGACTTGGCCGGTTTTAATTATTTGTTGTTATACTGTAGAGTTTGCTCTATAATCACACCAAGTTTGACGCTTGTATGTATTACCATTTTTTCTATAGAGCGAGAAGAAAAAACGTCGACGAAAACTAGTTTCTTGTTGAGAACTCCCCTTAATTTTTTACTTTTGGACATTTTTATTATTTTTCAACAAATCCGCCGTAATAACGAATATTCTGTGAAAATGTCAACTATCTAGCTATTACGGTTCAAAAGTTACAGCCCTAAATAGGTAGGACGGACGGACGGACAGCGTAGGCTTAGTAATAGGGTCCCGTTTTCACCCTTTGGGTACGGAACCCTAAAAAGCTTAATTTTTATATCGGTGGGCAATTTGGGGAGGTAAAAATGGTAATTAATTTTTTTTTCTACCCTATACCTTGGCCCAACTATCAATGAATACGAGGAAAAAGGCGAAAAAAATACGGGCCTAAAGTCATGTTGTGCCATAGCCCGATGCGGATTGGCCTCCGCGCATGCACTGACAGTTCGGTCCAAGTGCCCATGTGAAGAAGACGATGCGCTCTGCAAGATAATTTTTCGACTGTTTTCAATAACAGGTAAGGCTGTTATATTTTCATTATAACGAACAACGCTTTTGACGGATATTTTCACTACTGTAGAATCAGTGTGCTAAATCATTTTAAACATAGAGACTGCGTTTACATGTTCTTTGAGGTTTTAAAACGAATTGACAAAGTTTGTGATATAACTCCGTTCCCCGAGCGCGGCCTATAGAAATCTTGTGGAATTTAAATTTAATTTTTAGATTACAGAACCAGAGTTAAAAAAGAAGAAGTCATGGAATCCAGAAAATATCAAATCTGCACTAGATGCGGAAGTAGAGGAAGTTAGTAGAGGAAGTAAAATAGTTGATTTATCTTGTTGTCCAAGATTATTTTTCTCTCCACTCATCTGACCGGTTTTTTGACCTTGACTTCCTTTTGTGCACCGGGCATGTTTTCATACCGGAAAAAAAGAACCGTTGTTTGCCCGGGGTATATTTGTTCCCCAACAGCCCTGCTCTTTAATATTTATCTGTCCTTGTTTTTCCTACAGAATAATCTATAAGCTCTATATTTCTGTCTCTAACTTACAAAATTACCCCGACGTCTTTTATAGAAGTTCAGACCCCCAGTTCGATAGTTTTGTCGGAATATCAGTTTGAATCCGCGCGTCTCAAGTATCGGTCCACTGAGCAAGTAATCACTACGTTTTATCGGTCGGTTTCATGTTTCAAGTGGGTGTTTTGTGAAGTGATTTATTGTGTTTACTTGTTTAAAGTGGCAGTGCTAATCATATCTATGGATAAATAAACCATTCTGGATGCCGAAAACCAAAACATACTGTGAGGATTACCACCTCATATGAACAGAAAACCAAGGATTCACTTTAACAATCTCATTTAATCACTTCAGAAACTATTTTACCAAAGTATCATGAATTTAAATGATGAACAACCACTTTTCCTAACCGTCTGTCTCGACGTCTGTACTCGAATGGCGGACTTACAGTGGCCGTGTTGCCAATACAATATTCCGACAAAAGGAATGTATGATGAATGAATGAATGATTTTATTATTTTTTAAAGTAGATTAAATTACTAATAATTCAAAATGTTATTTAAAACTATGTTGACGCTAACAGTCGGCCGTCCTGTGTACGGAATGACTCTATTCCGATTCGGCCATTCGAGTACTTGTATGACTCTATACAAGTATTGCAAAGTAAGTTATAATAATGACTACAGGTAACTTCTATTACTTACACATTTTTATGACAATTGAATAATTCATTTATTATTGATTCATTTTTTTATTTATGAATTTTTCTAATCAATTATAATAATATATTTTTTTATTTATGAGAAAAAAACAGACTATGAAAATATTGACGTTATTTTTTTGACTCTACCACCGCGTCGGAAGGTGTTTTGTTGTAGAGAAGATGCGGCCAGAAACTCTACAACACACCTCGTTTAACAAAACAAAATATACTTGAACCTGTGACTCAGCACGGCAGGTGTGCCTAGTACCAGCTGAGCTATCGGGCTGTCCGCCTCATCGAACTAGCCCGATTATAATTTCTTGGTAAGAAATCAAAACCATAACTATAATTATTATTCTATCATAGCTGTCGAAGGACTGCTCGACAGGCAGACGCATCCTGTATTAGAGTAGCCTATTTCATTGTGATATTGATCATTGCAACACAATAAGCAATATATTTAAGTTGTTAATGAGTACCTAGTATAGATCACCGCAATGTAGCAGCATAGTTTTCAGTAAGGTTACTGATCACCGCAATAAGCAGCATATTTCAGTTAGGTTACTGATCACCGCAATGAGCAGCATATTTCAGTTAGGTTACTGATCACCGCAATAAGCAGCATATTTCAGTTAGGTCACTGACCACCACAATAAGCAGCATATTTCAGTTAGGTTACTGATCACCGCCATAAGCAGCATATTTCAGTTAGGTTACTGATCACAGCAATAAGCAGCACATTTCAGTTAGGTTACTGATCACAGCCATAAGCAGCATATTTCAGTTAGGTTACTGATCACAGCAATAAGCAGCATATTTCAGTTAGGTTACTGATCACCGCAATAAGCAGCATATTTCAGTTAGGTCACTGATCACCGCAATAAGCAGCATATTTCAGTTAGGTTACTGATCACAGCCATAAGCAGCATATTTCAGTTAGGTTACTGATCACCGCAATAAGCAGCATATTTCAGTTAGTGTGCTGATCACCGCAATAAGCAGCATATTTCAGTTAGGTTACTGATCACAGCAATAAGCAGCATGTTTCAGTTAGGTTACTGATCACCACAATAAGCAGCATATTTCAGTTAGGAATATTTGTATAGTGATCACCGTACTAACAGCACAATTATTTCACTATTAAAAGTGATCACTGCAACTGTATAGCATATTTCACTCTGGAGTTTAAATACAATAAAATACGAATACAAATAATAATATGTATCTTTATTAACAAAAGAATCCTTGATCAGGTCCATAGTATCTGCCAGTACGCATGATACTATGACCCCACATGCGGCAAGCCAGATTCTAGGGAATCCTTTACGATATGTGTAATGAATCCACTTAATCCCTCAGGTACAAAGTTAAGCATATAGTAGGTACTGCTAGCCTCTCCTATCAAATGTGATTAATTTCGTTGCGTTCAACACATAATTTAGCTCGGCTATCCTAGAATATTTTCTAATAGGGCAAGAAGTTCCAAACTGTTAAAGCGAGTGGTGATTTACGTATTATGTCAATGAAAGAAAATTGATCAAGACACAAAGATTATCTTAATTTTCAATCCATTGGCCCCATGGCTGGGTACCAGCACAAGGTCTATAATGCTTACGGACGTACCTAAGCAGTTGACTTTATTAAAACCACGTGAACCTTTCACGATACTCTACGGTTACCCACCAAAAATGATCTGCTTCTTTTCGTCAGTGGATTTCGTGCCTCACTCATGGGTAATTAGACTGAACAGCAATCAATTTCCCTTTTTACAACGTAACCATAAGGTTGATTACTAATTATAAAACGTTTTCGAATACGGTCGGGAAATGATAGTCTCTGTTTGCACGATCGAAGATTGACGATGGGAATTATTTTCCTGGTCATACTTGTAACCACTTTACCTTTTATGCGTATGTTTATAGTGGCCATCAATACAAATACCTATCTGATATCGATCATTATCAGGAACAGTATCGATTCTGGAAGTCACCTGGATTTTGGGCACAGATAACTAGTTACTTCGTAACAAATACATCACTTCCTAATAGCGCTTGACTCAGCGTAGTTAATACTTCTTGGAAGAATTCATACATCGTTATGATGCGCCCAAGTGTAGGTATTTATCTCGGTTCCTACTGTCAAGTGACGGAGACCTGATTAAGGATACAACTTTTATATTTATAGGCATGCGATCCAGAATCATTATTACAAAAAACATGTTACAGAAGCTTTGTTACTATTATCGTAGCAAGATTAATCAGTTAAATCATTTATTAAAAATAGAACCATAAAGACATCTTCTTTTCTTTTTATGGATCTACCACCACATTGTAAGGTGTTATCATTCTTTAGAGAATGAGGCCAAAACATGGTGACGTACTTTTCATTTAATTATTACATTCATAAAGGGTAATGCAGAACGAAATAGACAGAATACAAACTGCTTGGATTGACCGCCTTGGAGGAAAGAGTTCTTGTACTATTATCTTTTTTTTTAAATTACATTTTTGATTGCCTCCCTAGTAGAAGTATCCCAATCGTAAGTTACTTTCTCTAGCTGATCTCAATCTAATTTATTACTTATTCAGAATCAAAATAATGTATTGCAATTAACCCATACCTAGGTATAGAGTACAGACGGTGGGTGAATCTGCTAATACCGCATAGCCGCCGTTATAACCGCTTGATCATATAAAATTAATACTTGAGAAAGAATCAATACAATTGATTTTATTATCAGATGAATAACATCATCTCATCATTAATTTAAACCTCAACGTGATAATACCACCTTTTCTAAAACCTCGAAATTACCATAGATCTTGAAAATATAGGTCACAGCACAATATTTTTCGGAATGATAGGGAATATCGATATTAATATAGACAACTATGTGGTAACTGGTAATAAGATTCTCTATGATCCTTCTCCTTTACAAGTTTTGGCCATTTATTCAAGAGCATCCTTATTTACGTAGGGAGATATAAAACAAAACAAAAAGCGTACGGTTATAGACTTTTGAGTTTCAGTACCAGTGAAACGTGGACGCCCCGAGGCTCCAGAACACCTCCGAGGACTACGGTCGCGAGCATATGCTATGCTATGCTATGCAATGCTATGCAATGCTATGCAATGCAATGCTATGCTATGCTATGCTATGCTATGCAATGCTATGCTATGCTATGCTATGCTATGCTATGCTATGCTAGGCTATGCTATATATATCAATATAGACTTAAGCCATACTAACTTGTCGTTTCTCAATAGAGTCCTGCAATTTACAGCAAAGGTATTGCATGGCGATATGTATCTATTACCAATCACCGTACGAGTTCAAAACAAAACATAGGAATTTTATAACTGTAAGCATTATGCTAGAATTGTAAATACAAACGGTTCCTTTTTCCTTTGTTATCATTATAAAATTGTTTTATGAAATTTGGCTTCTTGCTATGTAAAATTTAGTTAATATAGGTACCAAATGTTGACTTATTCAGATTTTTGCTGATTCTGACATTTGTTTTGGTGAATGTAGTTATATTTCATCAAATAAATCATTTGGATAACAGTACTTGAATTATTGAAGTTTATACTGACTAAACAATACCCTCAAAACTGACATTATATTAACGTAGGTGTCTTTTAGTATCTCTGCATAATATTTACAATTTGTCATACATTTGTAATAAGAGGTTTCCCTAACCGAACGACCTTGACTCTTTCAGAGCCGCCTCACCTCTACTAAACTACCTACGTCATTTTATGTCTCTGACTGTGGTGCTTTCTCATCCAAGGAAATGACATTCTAAAATCATAAGAATTCGCACCAAATATCTAATTAACTCATTAAATATTGTTCTTAAAAATAATTTGCTTTAAAGCAATTTTAGATCTTAACATTGTCTACACAGAGGTGCGTGTCTCAAGTAAAAGTGACTTCAACATAAAAAGTAGATGCACATAATACATATTTTTCAATATTTAGGCTTTCCTTTGAACACAGGTTTCATATGTATTTAATAGAAAAATAAGAAATATGAAATAAAGCCGAGATGTTGAAGATCATTGCTATATCTTTCAATAAATTGTATGTCTTTTCAATAATGAGAAGATAGCTTCTAAAAACCAGCAACATATGGCCCGGCCCTGCGTTTACCTATGAGGAGCCTCTTAAAATTGCACGATGAGACAGAATATGAACGTCGAAAATAACAGATTGATCGAATTGACCATATTCTCCCAAGTAAACAACTTTCATTAAATCGGTCAGTGTACCCTGCTTAGGTGACTATCTCAGTCACTCCCGTCCATACCGTAACTAGACACAGCTAAATGTTTCTAGCTTAGATCGGTTCTCCTTTTCAATGTGCCCTTTGGAACATGGTGGGATGTTTCACGACTGTTTCTATCAGAAATAATAACTTTAGAGCTACCTATAATATGCCATTCTGTCAGTATTTAACAGTAGTTAAAATTTTCAGGTTTCTTTCTTTCTCTAATAAAATGAATTTCTTAAAGATATCAATGTGTTGTTGAAACAGAATATTTACTTAAGTAACTCAATCAATCAATTTATACTTTATTTTACTCCAAAAACATATTGTACAAAGCGTAAACAGACAAGAAATTCAGAAAGTACAAATGCAATCTATTTAGTCTTATCGCTAAAAATCGATTTCTTCCAGACAGACAAGATTTGCCCTCATTATGAAATCGAGTTTCCCGATTATACGAGTAAAATATATTATATGAGTTAACAGTACATTATAACGCCATCTTATTAAGCCGTCAATATACACGGAATATTGAGGATCAGTACAATATAATAGGACAGTTCGAAAATCATAGCTTTATAAAATAATGAATTCCTATTATTGAGTTCCACAGATTATTTAATAGTTACAGTGGCTCCTAATTACAATGTCCATGTACCAACAAACCATACAGCAAACTGTTCAAGGAACAGCAGCTATGGGGTGGGCCACACCTGCCCCTCTAGCATGCCACTGCCGAGAAAACGACAAAAATCGAGACGTGCCTCCATCTTTATTATTTTACGTACGCCAAAAAGAGCGCGCATGACGTTTTTCTCGTTTAAACGCTTTGTCGTGGGTGGCATGCTAGCCGTGCAGTGACGAGAAAACTCTGGTGGGTCGACTGTACCTACCATAACTCAATTACCAGAATTTGCTTTTATTTAATTTATTAATAGTTTGCTAACGATACATAATAATAATAATATAAAATTGATAATATTGTAGCATAGTCATACTCGTGGCCACACTCCCGTTATTTCTCCATGGAATGGAAACGGCATAAGAAACCCATTACCCAAGTACCTAGCTACAAGTATTGCATACAATCTGGATGTCATAATTTAGATTAAAAATTGTTATTTTACTAACCGTTAGACAGGTAGGTAGGTATATTATAAATGTAATTTTATTACTTCAATTCCCTATTATTTTATTTGTTAATTTTACTAGACATTGCATTGTCATGTATCAAGAAATAAAATAGTGGATGTTCTGAGGCTCCAGAACACCTCTAACCACCCCCCCGCGAAATACGGTCGTGAGCATATGCTGTATTCTTGATTAAGTGAATCTCACGATAACAGTCTTTTATGCATTAAATTAACAACATACTAAATTATTAGGGAACTCGTATTTAACGTTCAATCACGAGATTATTTCGTAAATTCTGTTTACTAAACTAAATACGGGTAGGTAGGTTACCTACCTACTAAAATATTTTTGACATTTTATTTACGCCAAACTAGTGGCGTAATCACGATTCTAGTTTTTATTCTTTTATCATCCGATCAAGTTAAATATGAGACTGTTTATTATTATTGTGTAATACTGTACCAAAGTACATGAGTAATAAAATAAAATCACATACCAGTGAGCAACGCGTTCCATTTATCCAACACTTCTGAACTGTGAGGATTACCACCTCATATGAACAGAAAACCAAGGATTCACTTTAACAATCTCATTTAATCACTTCAGAAACTATTTTACCAAAGTATCATGAATTTAAATGATGAACAACCACTTTTCCTAACCGTCTGTCTCGACGTCTGTACTCGAATGGCGGACTTACAGTGGCCGTGTTGCCAATACAATATTCCGACAAAAGGAATGTATGATGAATGAATGAATGATTTTATTATTTTTTAAAGTAGATTAAATTACTAATAATTCAAAATGTTATTTAAAACTATGTTGACGCTAACAATACGTGAGTCTTTTGTTCTTATTTATAAATAATCCTTTTTATTTGAAACCGAAGCCGTTTGTGACTCATGTTTTCCGTCCTAATTGTTTAGACTTATCGTAATATGACACCACTTGATATTTTGGAATGAACTAAGTGGATTACGAAAATAGAGAATATTATCTGCAAATTTTTATCAACATTTGAAGTGCTTCAACCATTTTAATGGTTGTTTTCGTCGTTTTTTCGACTCTAAGTGTGTGTGCCGCTGGAACAGCTGGAGCTGGTCAAGATTGACTAGATTTTTCAAGATGGCGGTCACAAATAACATATTTTTTTAGGGGTTTTTAATGACCGAGGGCACATGAGTGGCTAGTAATGAATAGAAGCATTCGTTTTAAGTTAACTCACAGGAAAAAATGTGTTATTGTTTGGAACCTGGCTGAGTTCAGCGTAATTCAAATGGGCACGGTTTTTTCAACCTTGGCAGTCTTGGCGCGATATTATCGCACCGGGCGGAACACGGAATTAACGGACCAGTTTGGTAATACCGCGTTTTCGCATTTTTTTTTTTAAATATTCCAATAACTTTTTTGTTTATTTCGATATCGATGATTTACTGTGGTGTACCTACATGTACCCAAATAAATTTCCTACCTTTAAATATAAATTCTGTTTTCCTAAACCGAACTTGATCGTAGTTATAAGCTTAGGCCGTTAGGGGCTCGGTAATATACAACTCTCCCCTAAATACACACCACAACGCCACCATACTTACCTACTTTGTAAACTGAATCAAAACGAATTGATAAAAGTACTTTTTTTAGGTAAAACAAGCGCATCACAAAATTACAAAGTGGTTTTTGAGTTAAATTCTTTAACACAAAGTTAAAATGTTGTGCGCATGGATTCAAATCTTATATTTAATATTACTTTTGTGGAAAAATGTTACAAACACTTGTAAAATGTACTTTTCACCTCACAAGCTCGGAAAGATTCTGTTTATCATTCGAAATCTGAGTGCAAAAGTGCATTTTATCCGCTAGCGTGGAAAGAGTTTTCAAAATTCGAATCCATTCGAGTCCAGATAAAAAGACAGTACCTTAGTAAAACCATACGTGCGAGAAAGACAAAAAGATTATGTTGCTAACATAACGAACTATGCATATATTCGTGCATATTATTGTCTTCTCTTTTTCGCGTATAGGTTTGTCCTTCACTATAATTTATTTGAGTGTCAACCAGAGTGTCAACAAAGAGATTGTAACTAAATATAATCCCTTCCCGATATTGCTACTGCAATATCTCTTGTCTTCTCTTTTTCACGTATAGATTTGTCCTTATTTGCATTTGCATATAATTATTTTTCCAGTATGGGACAAAAATATCATTTAAAATAATACTTATTTAAAATGCATTTTAATAATTAATTCATCATGTTTACCTTTGAGAAGTTATTCCTTTACATTTCCTTACATTTCCTGAATTATTTACGCAGTGTACACACTACACACCAGGACATTTTTTATGCTGATCAATTGGTTTTCAATCAAACTGCTACACGTGACCGCAGTGAGACAGTGACTAAATGCAAGAGTAATATAGCCGCCATAGAAAAAGTATATGTCTAGAATGAGCCTCACACTTGTTCCGTATAAAACAAAAGGGGCTAACTTTCTTAGGTTGGTGTGCGTGAGGCGCCATACAAAATATGTATGTGTGCGTGTATATGTATAGGGTTTTGGAACCAGTACTGGTTCCTATTTTTTTCGACGCTTTCGTAGCTTTGACTGTCTATCTTGATAATCTAAGATAGCCGCAATAGAATGGGACAACGTCATGAAGCGCGATGTTCGCTCTATACATCTAAACTCAGTGCTTGCACCTAACATTTTCCTCGCTGTTGTGAGGTGAAAAGTTGTGTGTTTCGCTCGGCTGCAAAATTATTCTGCGTCTCGTACCTTTGAAACCTTCGCTACGCTCCGGATTCTATATTTGAACCACTCGCTTCGCTCGTGGTTCAATCCTAGAATCCTTCGCTTGCTCAGGTTTCAATATAAGTACTCGCGCCAAAAAACAACTTTGCAGCCTAGCATAACAAATAGGTAACTATTGTTATGCTAGGCTGCAAAGTTGTTTTTTGGAACGTCGTTAGATGCAAGCACTGAGTTTAGATGTATGGAAAATAACTATTGTAAGCTCACTGTTTATGCTTTTAATATCCATCATATTTCGCATTAAATTTAAGTGACACAAAAATTATACATTTTATAGGAAAAATATTGATTTCGTTATTACCTAAGTGTAGTGCGATTTTTGAAAGTCAAATCAGCAGCAGAAAGATGCATATCTCCAGAGTAATTTTGACATTTGCTACTGCCGAGTTCGACGTATGACATTCAAAAATCGCATTCCTGGATTGCGATTTTTGAATCTCATTCCGTGAGCTCAGCAGTTTAAAATGTCAAAATTACTATGGAGATACCTTGGGAGATACGCATCTTTCTACTGCTGATTTGACTCTAAAAAATCGCTCTCCTGAAGTATGATTTTTGAACGTGAAATAAGCAGTAGAAAGATGCATAATGTCCATAGTAATTTTGACATTTACAACTGCTGAGCTCACCGAATGAGATTCAAAAATCGCACCCCTGGTCTAGTGTGACGGGGGGGCGAGCCCGCGCCATTTATAATGGAGAGTGGATACAATACCTACATGCCTTGAAATTAATTAAGCATGCAGGTTTCCTCACAATGTTTTGCTTCACTGAAAAGACAGTAGTTTTACAAATCGAATATAAATTCCAAAAACTCCACTTCATTGGTACATAAAAACCACGTCAGAGGCCGTAAGGCGGTTTGAATAAACTCTGACACCAGCAGGGCTTTGCAGCCCACTCGATAAGAAGAAGATTGGTACCTACAAGTCTGCCTGGACGGAGATCAAACTATTACCTCCAGCACGGCAGGCATGGTTATTCGCCAATAGACCACCACGACTAAATTAAAAAAAAAAAAAAAAAAAATCCTTGCATAATTTATTGGTTTTGATAATGCGTAGGTTTATTAATTTCATTTTCATTTATTTATTCATATAGACAACAATACATCATACATTTCACACCTTAGACAATAGGTTTTTGAGCTTGACAATAATGTTAGGAATGACTTTTTAATTTTTATTATCTAGGCGTTGCAATAGCAATTCAGAATGACCGAAGAGGTCTGTGCCAGGATTAACTATTAATCAATGATTCAAAGGACATGCAGAGTAATTATAATTAATGACGTAAACATTAAATTTTAAATTACTCGCATATTCAATTTCAGCAACATGCGTCGTCAACAAAACTGCTTCAGCAACATGCGTCGCATAGGTAAATGATGTAAGGAAAGTTTAGTAAAACTTAAGTACTTACCGTACAAAATGTAAGAAACGATAATATTATCACTAAATTATCCATAGTAAAAAAAAATTATTTTAACCACGTTATTGTAAATAATTTAATTTCGTTTATTCAGTTCTGCTGTTTAGTTATAAAATGCAAAAACAAATGTTATTTGGCGGTAAAATTTATTGAAAGTTCTGTTGTTGAAGTGAAGTAATTTTTAAATTTAATTTTAATATGTCAATAAATAAGTATTTTTATTATTGTGAGAGCCATAAAAATAACGCTCAATTTTATTGTCAATTTTTTTTTTGCAATTTATGTTACTTCTTGTAAATTTATTCAATAGCATAATATGCTCACGACTATATTCCCCGACGGGGTGGTCAGAGATATTCTGATACTTACCTCAGAACATCCACGTTTCACTAATAGTGCCGAAACTGTCCAGTGTGACGGGGAGTGAGCCCGTCGCCACTTATAATGGACAGTGTATGTAGATTTCCTCACGATGTTTTCCTTCACCAAAAAGCCAGTGGTGTTACAAATCGTATATAAATTCCGATAAACTAATTGGTACGAGTCGGCCTGGAAGAGGATCGAACCATCGCATCTTCAAGGGAAAGACAGTACATAGGTACTGTACTGTGTTTAATCTAGAATTAAACATTTTAACGTTACGGGTTCTTACCGCGTTTTGGTATATTTGAGTTCCCGATATTTCGGCAGTGTTACAACTACCATGATCACGGGTCCTGTCTACTGGGCTGCGTTCAGAACCTTTGGGTGCGGTTGTTCTTCTCGCTCGCTCTTATGGGTAATACGCTTTTCACCGAGCCTCTGAACGGCGTTAGGGCGAAAAGTTGCACTCGGAGTGCACTCTGGGCGCACTCTGGGCGTAGGTTCTGAACGCACCCCTGTACCTACTGACCGCCATTACTACCCAAGAATGGTGAAAGAAGCTATTGAAATTAAGAAACATCGTAATTTCAACAGAGAGGATGGTTTCAAATTGTCAAGTACCTACGTGGAATCCGGTGGCTAACATGGGTGTAAGTGCGTCATCGTCATACTCGGGTTCAAACAAACGTCGGAGTGACACAGTGAGTAGGGATTGCAATCCGGTGCAATTTTCAATCCGGCCGGATCCGACCAGATTTGTAATATCCATAATAATTTGCGTTTTCATTTTAAAATCAACTGTAAAATAATAGAGGTGTCTAGCAACAAAATGTTATTGTTTTACGAAATGATAGTTTCCATCGTATTGAATATTAATAAATTGTAAAATGAACATTAAATTCATATATTCAAAACATTATTCTCTAAAAAAATTTCTGTTCATTATTTAGAGAATAATGTTTTGAATATATGAATTTAATGTTCATAGAGCCTTTTAGGCCTTCTATTCGTGGTTAATAAATTAATCTATCATCTCAAAAAGTAATGATCACAACATAGAAAAAGTATAATGTCTAGAATGAGCCTCACTGTTTTACCGTATAAAACAAAAGGGGCCAAGTTTCATAGGTTGGTGTGCGTGAGGCGCCATACAAATTATGTATGTGTGCGTGTATATGTATAGGGTTTAGGAGCCAGTACTGGTTCCAATGTTTTTCGACGCTTTCGTATCTTCGACATTTATTTTGGAAAAGTTTACAATGTCCCAAAAACTTACAAATTTCTATTGTAATTATGCGTGTAGGTGCGGATTGTCGTAGCAGGTGACTAAGTAACGTCGTAAGCGACCACCACAGCGAGAATTGTCATTATAAAAGCGGTTTTATGCTATTTTCAAGACATTTGCCGAATCCGGACTGGATCCTGCTGGCTGCCGGATCCGGAAAACCGGATTGCAATCCCTAACAGTGAGTACATTTTGTCGGGATGGACCAAGTGACAAAAGTGACAATGAGTTTCGAGTGAGTTCCGATAGTAGTGGTCGGTGTAAACGAAGAAGAGTGAGGGTAGACCAGTGAACGCAGGGTAGACAGATTTGTCTGCTCTTAACAATCTATCTGCAGTTCCTCAGTCATCCCGTGATCATGGTAGTTGTAACACTGTCGAAATATCGGGAACTCAAATATACCAAAACGCAGTAAAACCCGTTAAAATGTTTAATTCTAGATTAAATAATAACCGCGTAACTCTAAAAAACTGTAGTAGTTACTGTGTTTAATTTATAAAAATAGAAATAGTATAAAAACATAAATATGTATAAAAATCTAAACTATTCGTACATTTTGTATTAGTACATTTTGTATGGGGACGCGCTCGATCCCACACACTGCCGCGATAGTATCGCAACTCTTTCGACTACATTCAGTGGTGCGTGACTACGGTCAGCGGTGCATGCGTGACGCGAATCGCGGAATCGCTGCAGTGTGTAAGGTGTCGCGATATCGCTGTCGATAATATCGCTCGATAAAATCGCTGCAATGTGCGGAGGCCTTAAAGAAATAAATATGGAAATATAATTCACGTCAAAAAATGACCCCACGACTTTGGTGTACTTATAGGTAGGTGGAGCTTAAATTTGGTGTATGCAACGCTGTCAGTCCGTTACATAGCTCTCGGCCGTGCTGGGTTTCAACGATAAATTGATAACATTTATGATTACGTTTTAAATGCCTTTTTGAGATTTTTCGATCTTGAAAATTCGGTCTTATGTCCATTTTTGGTACGGAGACAGTGTCAAAAGCTTTAGCGAGGTCCATCCATATGGCAATGCATTTACATTTGTTGTCTAGATTTTCCGTAATATATAATCAGTTAGTTCGGTTACTGCGTCTATCGTCGATATCCCAGCCCTAAAACCAAATTGTGAGTTAGATAGGAGATTATTAGTATTAAGAAACGAAAGTTTAAGAGCCTTTATTAAGTATCTTCTCTAAACTCTCTTAATTCAATAATTCCTGTATCTTCCTATAAGTAGTCTTTAACACATCGTTATTGGGCGATTTTAATAATTTACGATGGAGACTGTCCCTATTTTTTATGCAACGCAACATGCCAGGTGTGACCCAAGGTTTCAGGATTCTAGAACGATTAGGAACGGGTATCGATCTAGTATTATGCTGGACTGCTTTTGAGAGTGAATCGACAATAAACTCAGCAGCACTATCCTCGTCCTGGTATTGGAGCATCGGTGAAAAATCGACATTCGTAAGGCAATTTACTGCCTCTTCCCAATCGATTCTTTTGACCATATAGGCCGTTTTTTGGAAGCAGGTGAGGGATGTTCTAAATTGAGGAGAACAGCGCAGTGATCACTAACAGTTGACGTTAGGACAAAAACATGAGCATTTTCCTTAGCTTTAAGCATAGCATGGTCCAGGCAGGTCTGGCGATGTGTTATTAAAGTATGGGTAGATCAACTATTTTTTGTCCTCACAGTACTGTATAAAAAAAAGTTTTTATTCCTTTTTTCTTGACATTCATTAATTTTGAAAGATGGATATTGTATCTAATGATATTATTCTTCTACACACATGCACATTGCACCATTTGTGTTGAACAACTAGAAGTTTTTAGCGGTTGTCCGATAGACCAAAAAGCGTTGGGACAACGAAATAAAGCGTCCATCGGACAACCGCCAAAATTCAAGTAAAATTCAAGTAATTTTGCAAAACCGTGTGTGTATTTAATAAATGCAATCCTTAGTTATTCAACAAACATTAATTTTTGGGGCAAGCAAAACCTGAGCTTGAGCCTGAGCCTGAACATTGAAAAAATTTTATGCAGATGACTGGGACTAGGTATGGACAAAAAATAGTTGATCTACCCATGTGCTGGAAGAAGCCCCAACTCTGATATGAGATTCAGATAAGTAAGTACATTGATGTTTGTCCACACTGTTTGTCATAATATCTATATTTATATCCCCAATGATGGCCACATTTTGGAATGTATTAAGAGTTAATATCGTTGATTCTAGAGAGTTAAGAAAAGCGTCTATGATGTTATTATTTTCACGAGACGGTGACCTATTATAGATAGCAACGAGTGCTACAGATTTGTTGATTTTCATAACCAAACTAGTAGGCTCTTCTACAGAGACTTCTAATCCCGTCTTGGTATAAACTACGACGCCGTCGTTTTGGTTATAATATTGTTTTGTAAAATGAATTCAATAGTTCTGAAGCAAAGGAGGCGGTTTATGGTTAGAAAGCCAGCACTCCGTATGACATCATAGTCAAACTCAGATAAATTAACAGGAATGGATGCGATATTACGCGCGTACCCCTCTGCCAAAGGCATGCGCCAGTCGCCAAGTAGTATATATAAACCTCCCCTTCACCCCCGCAAAATTGACAGACTTTTTTGAGTAGAAATGAGAGATCATTTCCAATCCATTCCTGTTAATTTATCTGAGCAGTCAAAGGAAATGCGGCGATAAATGCCAAATATTGTATACTTCAAAAAGAAAAGTTATAAAGCGGTAATACCAAGGCAATAAAAAATAATATCTGACAATTCGGTATGTCAAGTTTTTTTTCGTCTCCATTTTTATATTTTTTACGGATAGAAGACATAATTTTAAGACTCCTTTTTCATTCTTATTGCGATTCATTGAGTTTATCAATATAAATTTAATTTTTAAATTATTTTGATCTGTAATCTCTAAGTGCGAAAATGGTGGAGAGAAAATAATTCGAACTCCATGGAGAAAAACTACATGCTGCTATATTTTAAAAAATTAAACCTGCCTCCTCTTTCTAACTGTATGCTGGAAACAGCTACGGCAACATCAAATGTCAAATTCTGACATTGTGAATGTATTTTTTTTCTTAAGTGCCGGTTATTTTAAGTTGATTTTACGTTTACCAAGGAGTTCACAGGTATTCCAGTGACGTCACTGGACGGACCGAAAAACGACGTTATTTTATTAAAAATATCTGTAATCCTTTCATTTTAAAATCTCTGACATAGAAAATATAATTATTGAGACAATTATCTCGAAACGGTTTTCGATTCAGCCCTCCAAAAAAAAACTTGACATACCGAATTGTCACAGAAAAGAGATGACCGGTGTTCCCACAGTTTAGATATTTTAAAATAAGCATCATAAAAATTATTTAAGGGTCCATACATGATAAATGTAATATTACCTACATTATAAAATAATATACAGCTGTATACAACCGTTGGCATTTTTCCTATGGCCGGGGCCGCATCTCCTTTCATGGAGACTGTTGTCTGTAAAGGAGGTTTTGTGTTTTTTTTTTTTAAAAAGGGCTTCTGAAATTGGACTTCAAACATGTCAAACGTATTTTAATAATTATTTCCAATCTAAATTATATAACATGGCGCAGTCGAAAAAGTGATGGTGAAAATACCTAATAAAGGAACCTACTTACGAACTACATAATAAATAAAATATCTAAAGTAAATCTTGAAAAAATATTGGGTCGAACGGTCTTCAAGTGAAAAAATGTGGCGGCTGTCGGAGGAATAAAAGTTCCTTCAGAACTATTGTGGACAGGATATATGGCAGAAAACTGGTGTTTCTTTAAACAGAAATTTAATATATTCCTACTAGCTTCGGGAAATGAAGGAAAAGAGCAAAACATTAAACATACAACTGCCCTATTACTAAGCTGTATAGGAGAATAAAATTATACAACACATTTGAATTGAATAAAGCCAGCAAAAATAGCTTTGATGATGTGATAAAGAAGTTTTAGAGCATTTTAGTCCAGAAAAGAATATAGTTAAATGTTATGCAAGTCAATGCAAAAAAAAAAATCGTTAACGAATTAGAGGAGGAGGAACAAGACTCTTCTGAAGACTCTTCTGAAGACTCTTCTGAGGAAGTTTTATAGAGACCGAGCACTTTAGGGAAATATGCCGGAAGTTTTATAGAGACCGAGCACTATAGGGAAATATGCCGGAAGTTTTGTAGAGACCGAGCACTATAGGGAAATATGCCGGAAGTTTTATAGAGACCGAGCACTATAGGGAAATATGCCGGAAGTTTTATAGAGACCCAACACTTTAGGGAAATATGCCGGAAGTTTGATGAAAACCGAGCACTTTAGGGAAATATGCCGGAAGTTTTATAGAGACCGAGTACTTTAGGGAAATATGCCGGAAGTTTTATAGAGACCGAACACTATAGGGAAATATGACGAAAGTTATTTAAGTTAATAAAAGACAGAGATTGTTTTAAAGTTTGTATGTTCTACAATTTTATAAAGTTTTTATGTTCTACAATTGTATAAAGTTTTTATGTTCTACAATTTTATGAAGTTTGTATGTTCTACAATTTTATTAAAGAGTTGTACATATTTGTTAATTTAGAAAAGGGAGATGTTGTATGTTAAAGGAGGTTTTATGTTTTTAAAAATAAAGGGCTTCTGAAATTGGACTTCAAACATGTCAAACGTATTTTAATAATTATCTCCAATCTAAATCATATAACACCTAGTACGGAGACATTCCTGGCTTCCGCAACCAGTTTCTGGCTTCTCAAGGCTTGAGGTGCTAAAAGCCGATTATCACCAGCGGCTTGAATTGATAAAAGCCGGTTATCATAAGCGGCTTGAGGTGATAAAAACCTATTTATCACCAGCGGCTTGAGGTGATAAAAGCCTATTATAACCAGTGGCTTGGGGTGATAAAGGCCGATTATCACCTAAGGTCTTTGTGATAAAAGCCTATTATCACAATCGGCTTGATAAAAGCCGATTATCACCCCCTGGTGGTGACTGGTGGCTTTTATCACCTCAAGCCCCTGCTTGAGGTGATAAAAGCCGATAATCACTAGGGGCTTGACGTGGTAAAAGCCTTTTATCCTGGTGATAAAAGGCTTGAGGTGATAAAAGACTATTATCACCAGCTGCATGAGGTGATAAAAGGAGATTATCACCAGCGGCATGAAGTGATAAAAGGCGACTTTCACCAGCGGCTTGAGGTGACAAAAGCCTTTTATCACCAGCGGCTTGACAAAAATGAGACTGGCTCGGGACAAAAATGAGACTGTTTTTTTTAAATATTATTTTATTTTGTAATTGCTTATTTTGAGGTACCTACTTAAATAATAATGATTGTATTAGTTAATAAATTTTTGTTGACGATATTTATTTTTAAAGAAATGTATGTTGTAGAGCCAAGATTATTATAATATTTGTGTTAGAGAGCAATTTCACTTATAATTTAACGATATTTGTATGTCTGCTGCGGACAGAAGCTAGAGAGACGCTTTTTTATGTTACACTTTATTATGTACCGGGTTTCACAAATAAAATTTCTGATTTCTTGCTGACGGCTTGACAAAAATGAGACTGGCTCGGGACAAAAATGAGACTGGCTTGGGACAAAAATGTTACTAGCTCGGGATTGTCCTCGATACGATTATTCAATTTCAGTTGTTTGTAACTTAAACTAAAATTTTCCGAGAAATGAGGGATTTTCAGAAAGCCATTAAAAAAAAAAGTAGTTCCTAATGGCTCGATAGATGGCGTTGACGAGACAGGGGCGAGCGACTTTGCAGTTAGTAAAATACAAATAAAATAGGTAGTAAGAATTTGTGTTTTTCAGTAAGCAGCAAAATATACAGGGTCCAACATAATATGCTGACACTTTTTTAAGAGGACCATCAGACCATCAAACTGAACAACTTTCACTATGAGACCAACATCGAAATCGCGAAAAAAAAATCAGCTGTCCCATACAAAACTGCAAACCGACTTGAGCCAAATGTATGGGACAGCAGATTTTTTTTTTCGCGATTTCGATGTTGGTCCCATATAGAAAGTTGTTCAGTTTGATGGTCTGATCATCCCCTTAAAAAAGTGTCAGCATATTAAGAAGGACCCTATATTTCGTCTACGGATGCTTCTGACTCAGTGGCATGCATTTTTCGATTACTTTTTAGCCTTAAATTTTCGTCTTCGGATCAACGCCATCTATCGCCGGTATGATGAATGAACTAAGTTTGAGTAGCTGTCAGAAAACTCCTCATACTGGACTTTAAAAAAACTATTCAATGACCAAACATACAATTTTAAATCGTGTAAGCCCGACTTGCACCAACAACTATTTAGGCTTAAACATATTTAGTGATCGCTCTGTCTCTCACACTGACCATACTGATGCCAGCGACAGCATCATATTTAAACATGTTTAAGACTAAATACTTTTTGTTTTGGTGCAAGCCAGCCTAAGTAGGTGAAATTGTTTTTTTAATCTTAACTAGGGGAACCCAGACAGTGATTGCCCACCATCAGTTATTGTCCAAGCTAAGGAAAATCTACATTTTTGTAAACTTAAATTTGAGAAAGTTCGATGAAAACATGTAAGATGTCTCTGTAGGTTCAATAGTAGGAAATTAAAATACAACCTGGCAATACTTAAATAGAAGAAAGTCAGTTATGGCCGACATTGCGACATGAGGCGTACAAATTATTTAAACAGGTAAGATGTTTAGCAAATTCTTTAAGGATATGTTGAGTTGAATGAAGAATATTGTGTGTTGGTTTTAACATTTGTTAGAAATTATTGTTTTGACCTATAAAGTAACAATTCAACTTAGTTTTGAGTATTGAATCGTTGCCGGTTGCCGCTTGTTATTGTCGTTTTTCAGGGTGGACAATCACTACAATAAAATGCAATATTTTTAGTTATTGCCCGCCCATATTTAGTGATTGTCATAGGGCAATAGTTATAGTTATTAACCGGGCAATAACTATATTTCGTTTTATTGTTTGCTGAATAATGCCTAAAGCACCAAAAAAAGATTACTCCAAAGTCAGATTGGAAAGTGCTATCCAGGAAGTTCATAATAATGTTAGTAATTTGTCCTGCATGCTTCAATTTCGAGGCACGTATTGTACCCACTGTCCATTACAAGTGGCGACGGGCTCACCCCCCGTCACACTGGACAGAGTTTCGGTACTACTGGTGAAACGTGGATGTTCTGAGGTTTCAGAATATCTCTGACTACCCCCTCGGGGAATATAGTCGTGAGCATATGCTTATGCTTAATTTGTCCGAATTGCTGAAAAATAAGGAGTACCGAGGTCAAGTTAACTTCACTAGGTACATAAAATATCCTGTTCATAAAACTTCTCTTGGTCCAGCGCCCTTAATTTACACATAACAAACTACTTAAATTTTCGTTGCTATTGGCAACACCACCTGTCGGACAAACTTGATGCAAACCATAGACAAAATGGACTTCTTACTGTCAATGTGACAGGTTTATGAGTAATTTTAACATTGCCATCCAGTGATATTTCGATTTACTAGTCTTGGAAAACGCCTCATTATAATTCTATTAATGTTGATTAATAGTGGTCAATCACTAAACCAAAGATGGACAATCATTGTCTTTTATGGACAATCACTATATGTTTAAGAGTTTTTTTTTAAGTTCCTATCATTGTTTAAGTTTGTGAGATTTAAGGGTAAAACAACAATGTGTAGTATTTAAGAATGTCTAATGTTGCAAAAATATGCACTTTGATTACGATCTCATTAATAATAAAAAAAACACAGAGACTTTAAGTGTAAAGTGTAATTAATCTTTAAGTGGACCATCACTGTCTGGGTTCCCCTATTATAAAACCGTAAAATCATGAGGAATAAAAAAGTAGCGGTTCTCTTCATATAAATTCAAATAACATTCGATAGCGCGATTTAAAAACGTGCAGCGCCATCTATTGACAAAATTGTTAGTTTGTTTGTTTGTTCGCGCATCACGCAAAAACTACTGAACCGATTTTGATGAAACTTTTTTTGTTTGATTGTTTATGATCAGACTTAAAATCTGGTGTAATTTGTGCGGACGAAGTCGCGGGAAAACACTAGTTAAATATAAAAATAAATAATAGGTAATCTGAATCCTTGTTTCCCTTGGTTACCTACGTCATAACTCGAGAACCGCTGGACCGATTCCGATGAAACTTTGGTGGGGTGTTGTGCACATGCCAGGGAAGGTTTATAAACAAAAAAATGGCCAAGTGTGTATCGGGAAAAACTCTGATGGTGATTCTGAGGCGTTATGAAGTTCGCCGGGTCAGCTAGTTAAAAATAAAACAACATTTTGAATTAACAACACACGTTCGTTTAAAAATGCTTGCTAAAAACTTAAACATGCGAGTTTCTTATTTAACTAAAATTATTTATACAATTCAAGATACACGCAGTTTTATTTTATTAAATAAATTGATGATATTTATAATTATTATTTTATAAAACACTATTTAAATAAATAACTAAGTAGTTTTAATTGTTAACATTTTATGTGCTACATTTTGGTTATTTTTTAATGAATAGGTACTTTGCTGCCTTTTTCGTGGAAAATTTGAAATGCAGTATTTTAGGTATACAAATTAAATAGCAAAAAGCATCGAGGGAATTATTATAATGGAAAAATGACATTCGATATTTTCAAACAAATGATTAACATTGCCTCAGTCCGAAGGAAAAAAAGTACCTACAACGTGGCGTTACCTCTTTTTTTTCGTCCGGCTTTATGATAGATTGGAATAAAGCTGTAACTGCCAAGCAACATAAAGTACTTTTTCGATCGCATTGACGCAAATTAAGTATATTTCTATTCACTAATAAACACTACAAAAATATTTATAATGCAGCGTCTTCTTGGGTTTTTGATTCAATTTCTAAAACGTACATACAGAATGTAATTTTTAGGGTGGTCAAAACAGAAATTATTGTGCTCAACAAAATATTTAAACAACTTTTGGAAATATGTGAATAAACATTTTCTTTTTCCCGAAAATTCCCCTTCACCTGACCATCACATGTCTTGTCGTACCTAATAGCATACAGAAGGTGTCGAGGTGCGGGAGCGCCTTGGCATCCTTGACATACGGTCAATAATGGGGTCCTAATGGCCCGGTAGATGACGTTGAAATGAGATAGGGGTGAGCGACCTTGCAGTTAATAAAATAGCAAGAATTTGTGTTTTTAAGTAAGCAACAAAATATATATTTCGTCAACGGATGCGTCTGACTCAGTGACATGCTTTTTTGTTTACTTTTTAGCCTAAATTAAAGCCTAAAAACTCTTTAATTTAATTTAGTTATCAAACAGCAAAACACTTAATTTAGAATACCTACAACAACATTTAAATTTTACAACGCCAAAAAAAGTCAAAAAAACGTTTTAAAAAGTTTTCTCTGGTCAACTCCATCTATAGCCGGTATGATGAACTACGTTTGAGTAGCTGTCAGAAAACTACTAATTCCATATACGAAGAATAAATAAAAATAAAAGGTATGATATACAATACAATTACCGACCGTATGTCAATTACTAACCGTAATTATACAAAGACCGTAAGTTCAATATACCTCGATAGATGGCGTTGACGTGTCATGGGTCCGAAAAAAATAATTTAGGAATAATAATTTAAAAAAAAAGCGCATTTTTACTATTTCATTTGTATTTTATTAACAGTAAAGTTGCAAATCCATCTCGCACCAACGCCAAGAGCAACGCTCGTGTAATTAGGAACTATTTTGTTCTTGTTAATTTCCTTTCAGTAAATCCTTCACGCCACGCCATAAGTTGTATCAATGTTCTGACCACCCGAAAAAGGTAATAAAGTCAAAGTGATAAATATAAAACACCATTAAATACCTTATTCTAGAATTGCTATAGGAAGCCAGTATCAAGATCACAAGGTCAGACTATACTAAATTTCTTATTTGTATGATATTTTGTTTCCTATTTAAATTAAAAAGTTGTAAAAAATTCCGACATCACCAATTTAAAGTATCTAAATGCTGTAAAAGTTATTATACAGGGTGTTAACAGATGTATCGATTATAATTCATAAACTTCGACACTCTTTTTATGTGCCGTTGTTGTATATGTTTCCCTTAAGACGCTCCCCTCGGTAAACCCTAGGTATAGCCCATATTATTAGAAGCTATCTTCGTTATTTGGAAGACCTACAAATTAATGAAAAATATACCTACTAATGATTTTCAACATGAAGTATACCTACCTATTTCTTATTTTTTTATAAAATACATATGAAACCTGTGTTCAAAGGAAAGCCTAAATATTTGAAAAAGTCTGTAAGTATTACTGGCATCTACTTTATAAGTAGAAGTCATTTTTAATTGCGACACTCACCATTGTGTAGAGAGAGAATTAGAATAATTAATAGTAGAATTAATTGAAAGTTTTAAATAAAAAAAAATTTTTTTTTTAATATATGTATTTACTTACTTACTTTTTTTAAAGATAGTTTCAATTTGAGGCGGCTCTGAAAGGGTCAAGGTCGTTCAGTGGGGGGACACGTCTTAACAAAAAGCCTGGTAGCTTACTTGGTATCATTACAATGTATATGCCTGTGAGCGTTATCTATTTAGTCTTACAGTTATCGTTAGAAAGATTGCAATTTTTAACTTAAATTTTTTAACACCCTGTATATTCTTACATAGATTAATAATTTATGTAGGTCACGCGTGGTGGTACTGCAGATGTGCGAGGGGGTGTTCGTACAGCGGGTAGAGGGGCTGCGCGTGTGAGGGGGGGAGGGGCGCGGGGTGCGCCGGCGCATCGCTGTCGTCGTCCGTCGATGAGTCGAGCTGCTTGTCGCCGGGGCCGCTGGAAAGAGAAAAGAGATACAATTAGATACTAGATCAAATATTATACCTCTAGGGATGATTTTTATAAGTCGGTTGAAAAATTGAGCCATCAAAACAAGGCGCATTCCGATAGTGCGCCTTGTTTCGCTCTCAGTCGCTAATTGACCGCGCCAGCCGTGTGACGCTCAACAATGCCGAAGTGTGCTGTTAAAACTGCAAAAACAATAGGTAGGTGACGACCTTGGCAAGCGCAGTTCCAAATAACCTATGTGACGATTTTGTACCTACTTTATTGCTAAAAAAACAGTTGTGTGTCCCATACAAAACTGCAGTTTGCAGACACACAGTTGCAGACACAGTTTGCAGGATGCAGACCTATTCGAGTCAAATGTATGGGGCACCTGTTTTTTTTCGCCATTCCGATGTTGGCTCCATAGTAAAAGTTGTTCAATTTGATGAGTAGAATACATTCTGAAGTTATCCGCAACCCTGTATACCAGATTTAAGTCAAATCATAAGCTACAAGATCAAATGATCATGTACCTACCTACCTACTGACTGTGCATACAATTTTATACCAGAGACAGTCTTGTTTGGGGTTTCATAGTTACGAGACTATTTGTCATGATTTTTGACATTCAAAATTAGACTCTAAAGTATAAAAATCCAAAGTTGCGTACCTACCTGCCTATTTCCACAGACCTGAAAAAAAAGACGGACGTAATGTGACACTAAAAAGAAGTGAAGCATGCAAGGTCCTACATTTTCGTTTGTTCTACAAGGGGCCTACACTCACACAGATGCACTAGCTCTAGGCGCAGGTCCGACACCCGTCACCATTATGTAACGCGTGACAGCACGCACACAAAAGAAATGGGTGCTTCACTCGTGATTAGACGAGATTACGTCCGTCTTTTTTTCAGGTCCGTGCCTATTTCATGCTACCTCGTTCCCCGCAAAAAGAGTCAGAAAAGTTTTTTATCAGAATTACGCGCGTAACTCGTCTAAGCATAAGAAACATTATCCCTTAGTCGCCTCGTAATAAACTACGGTAATAAACGAAGTGGTCCATTCTAAGGCAGTAGCAAAAAAAATTTGCAAAACTTTTAAACAAAAAATCCTCGAACAAAGCCTTATAAGAATAGTTAAAACCAAAAAACGAAGATAGACACTCCAACCTCCAACCCAATCAGGCTTGAGCACAAAATGATGTATTCGCGATGACAGCCCGCCCCCTAAACAACAAAGTAACATGATACGCCGCCATTATGCTCCGTTGGCGGGAAGGTTTCTTTTTTTTAGCGATAGACAAAGGCGCGTTTTGTTTTAATTTTCATTTGTATCACTCGGGAAGGTGGCATAGGTATTATCTATAGGTACCTGAAGCCGTCGTAGCATGCTACACGTGATACGGCTTTATCACATCTTTTATCTCGTCCGTTCGCGCCCAAAGAGAAGGGAGCTAATGTGTGATAGCGCTTTATCATTATCACGGTGTCATGCTACCTACCGAGTGCGATTTTTGAAAGTCAAATCAGTAGTAGAAAGATTCATATCTCCACATGGACTTGAAAGAAATACGGACCTAATATTGCACTAAAAAGATATGAAGCATGCAAGGTAATACAATCTCGTCTGTTCTACAAGGGACCTGCACTCACACAGATGCACTAGCTCGAGGCGCAGGTCCTACAACCCGTCACCATTAGGTATGTACCGCCTGACAGCACGCACACAAAAGAAATGGGTGCTTCACTCATGATTAGACGAGATTGCGTCTGGTTCTTCTTTTAAGTCTGTGTATTTCCAATAGTAAGTTTGACATTTTCAAATGCTGAGCAAATGAGTTTCAAAAATCGCACTCCAGGCCGACTTCCCCCCCCAGTTTACAGTACTCTATGGCCGACTCGTACGTAAGTGGTACGTAACAATGATTTTTCGGAATTTATGTACGATTTGTAACGCTTTTCAGTGAAAGAAAACATCGTGAGGAAACCTGCATGTGCCAATTTCGAGGCGTGTATTGTACCCAGCCCCTCTAGCATGCCAGCGCCGAGAAAACGACTAAAATCGAGACGTGCCTCCATCTTTATTATTTTACGTACGCCAAAAAGAGCGCGCATGACGTTTTTCTCGTTTAAACGCTTTGTCGTGGGTGGCATGCTAGCCGTGCTGTGTCCGTTATAATTATAAGTGGCGACGGGCTCACCCCCCGTCACACTGGACAGTTTCGGTACTACTGGTGAAACGTGGACTTTCTGAGATTTCAGAATATCACTGACTACCCCCTCGGGGAATATAGTCGTGAGCATATGCTTATTGCTTAAGCAAAAGAAAACGAAATAGTGCATGGATTTTTTTTCTTCACCCAAAGGCGGCAAAGATCCTGAGTCCATTCAACCGCTTGTTTCCACATCATCAAGCCAGAACAGAATTTAGTGAATTAGGGCGCTTTGAGAATTTTTTTTTTTAATAAAGATCAAATTACATTAAGTACCTATCCGTTTTTAGGGTTCCGTGCCCAAAGGGTGATAACGGGACCCTATTCATAGTCTACGCTGTCCGTCCGTCCGTCCGTCCTAACTTCAGAGGGCTGCATCTTCTGAACCGTTATAGGTAGCCAGTTGAAATTTTCACAGATACTATGTCATTTGGGGATCCTCATACAAGAAACTAGTTTTTACCAACGTTTTTTTTTCTCTTCGCTCTCAGTTTGATTGGTGAGTGTGTGGTTAAAAGGTTAATGAATATTTTCCTAAAACCCTGTATAATTTTGTAAATACATACAGGGTGACATTGATATCATTAGCATCCTTTTAAACTAAGAGTCTACCCATCAAACTGAACAACTTTTACTATGGGAGCAAACCGACCGGAGCAAAAAAAAATCTGCTGTCCCATATTAGACTGCAGTACTCAAATGTATGCAACAGCTGATTATTTTTTTGCTTCGATCGGTTTGCTCCCATAATAAAAGTTGATCAGTTTGATGGGTAGACTCTTAGTTTAAAAGGATGCTAATGATATCAATTTCACACTGTATAAATCATTTAAGTTCTTCTGTTTTTGTTGAAATGAACACCATAAGGAATACCTAATATAATTAGTGCGTTCACACACGATGACGCACTGACGGAGCAGCAAACGTCATTTGTGAAGCAAGGAGTTGTATGTAACCGCACGTAGAAACTCACACGGTGACGGATTGACGCACCGCGTATGCTTCTACGGACTAACGACTGCCGCTCCGTCAATGCGTCATCGTGTGTGATCCCACTTCATCCTATTAATTTATGAGGCCATTAATTTTACGGTGGCGACGGGCTCACCCCCCGTCACACTGGACAGAGTTTCGGTACTAATGGTGAAACGTGGATGTTCTGAGGTTTCAGAATATCTCTGACCTCCCCCCTCGGGGAATATAGTCGTGAGCATATGCTTATGCTTATGCCATTAATTTTACATTAGTTGGTACCTACCATTTTCATTCAAATACTCAAAATTAATACAAAAACAAAATAGTTATAAATGAAATAACCAGAATACGTCTCTGGCAAGCTTTTACGAACGCAGATGTGGTGGTGTCAGGTTACGATATATCTGTCCCTGTCGCACTCGTAGCTCTGTCTCGCACGTCGCAGAACATTATAGTTGATCTAAACTAGGACATTATACGAAATGGTGTAGTGTACTCATTTAATTAAAGACACGTCTATGTTCATTGCAAAAAATGTTTATAAAATGAACAAGGGCCTATCAATGACAATAGGGCCTATAGGTATTCCTAACGGTTTTTTTAGACCATCAACTCAATGATATTGTATGAAAAATTATTTCTTTAAGAGTATACACAGGGTCCTTCTTTAGAGCGTTTCCGTGCTTCGGAAGGCACGTTAAGCAGTTGGTCTCGGATAGTTCCGTCAGATGGTGTTGTAACTATTCGTTAAGTTAAGTCAGAGGCCTATTGGCGGCTTGAAAATTCTCTGACAGCAGGGTGACCACTAACTTGCCTCCACCAACACGTACTGGGCCCGCGTGGTGGAGTATGGCCCACTCCCTTTCACCCTTATTCGTGAGAGGAGGCCTTTGCCCTGCAGTGGGATTCTACAGGCTATATAACTTACTTACATACTTATACTCTATACACAGGGTCCTTCTTAATATGCTGACACTTTTTTAAGGGGATGATTAGACCATCAAACTGAACAACTTTCTCTATGGGACCAACATCGAAATCACGAAAAAAAAATAGCTGTCCCATACATTTGGCTCGAGTAGGTTACCAGTTTTGTATGGAAGAGCAGATTTCTTTTTCGCGATTTCGATGTTGGTCCCATAGAGAAAGTTGTCCAGTTTGACGGTCTGATCATCCCCTTCAAAAAGTTGGCGCGCTCCATACAAACGTACTATCATACTATGGTGATATATTTTCAATTAAAGTCGCAATGAAATTTTGCAGAAACTATCTAAAAACTAATCTCTGTGTTTGTATGAAATAAGATTTTCGTTTATTCTAAAATCTTAGAACATCCACGTTTCACCAGTTGCACCGAAACTCTGTCCAGTGTGACGGGGGGTGAGCCCGTCGCCACTTATAATGGACAGTGGGTACAATACATGCCTCGAAATTGAAGCATGCAGGTTTCCTCACGATGTTTTCCTTCACCGAAAAGCCAGTGGTGTTACAAATCGTACATAATTTCCGAAAAACTAATTGGTACGAGTTGGCCTGGACGGGGATCGAACCGTTACATCCTGCACGGCAGGCAAGGTTACGCGCCACTGGACCACCACAGTTTTTTTGCTAATGATGCTAATTATTATCATTAGATCCTGTAGATGGAAGCAGACAATAATTAATACACAAAATTCCAAAACTCGTTACAACAATCAATTTGAAAATCAAGACCTACCATGCCATTTGCAGCTCTAAACCAAACCGTTACAGTATAAAATAGCTTGTGTTATAGCTAAACTACAGTTCAGTCTGCATCCAACTCCCCTAACAGAGGTTTTAATCCAAAGGAATAGGGATCAAAATGATCTGTACTATAAGACTTTGTAGTACTTAGATATTTAGTTAGAATGATGGTTCGGATCATGTTACCGAAGCCAGCCAAATGGATAGACAAACGGACTCCCCTTTTCTGTGTTATATTTATAGCTGTAAAATATGTTTTAGTATGATATGAAAGTTGGATTTCTGTCTTTTTTTTTTTTTTTTTTTTATTATTGATGGGTTTGCTCTTGACCCCAATCTAGTCCGTCTGTTAGTCTGTCTGTTGTAATTTCAAGTACACACACGTACAGGGTCCAAGATGGTCAGGAGTGCGATTTTTGAATTTCATTCGGTGAGCTCAGCAGTTGAAAATATCAAAATTACTATAGAGATATGCACATTTCTACTGCTGATTTGACTCTCAAAAATCGTACTCCAGGAGTGCGATTTTTGAGAGTCAAATCAGCAGTAGAAAGATGCGGATCTCTATAGTAATTTTGACATTTTCAACTGCTGAGCTCACCGAATGAGATTCAAAAATCGCACTCCTGACCATCAAACTGAACAAGTCCTGTATTGTTATAAGTGCCCAATGCCCATACATACCGGAAGGGTTATTTTACCGTTCCAAAACTTTATAATTTAGTTTTCGTTTGATTAAATTAGACTTTGTAAGTCAGATATTGGCAATTCAAACATTATTACTTACTTAAAAATCGATTAAAACTTTTTCATAATACGAATATTATTCGAATTGTACCTAAAAAAGTTCCAATTATTCGAATATTGAAAGTATCGAATATTTGTAAGCCCTAATGGCGGGCCGTAGTCTCTGCCTACCCCTGTGGGATAATAGCGTGAGTATATGAATGTATGTAGGTATGTTGCTGTCCCAATAGTGAAAGTTGTTCAGTTTGATGGTCTAAACTAAACTAAACCACACTTTAAATTAACATATAAAAACGTCGCAATTAAAATTGGAAAAAATATTACTACGGTTTGTTACACCCTGTACAAAGGGTTTTTGTGTAAAAATAATGTGTCAATAAAGTTTTTTCATTTCATTTTTTGTATCAGTGCCGATAACTTCACCGTACCTACTCATCAAACTGAACAACTTTCAGCATGGAGGCAACTTCAAAATCGCTAACAGCTGCTTTTTTTTCGCGATTTCGATGTTGGCTCCATAGTAAAAGTTGTTCAGTTTGTTAAGTAGAATTTAAAGTTATCCGCAGTGATATAGAATTTACCTTAATTTTTTTAAAAGGATGATCAGACCATCAAACTTAAACACTTTCTCTATGGGACCAACATCGAAATCGCGAAATAAAAATCAGCTGGCCAATACAGCGGGCAGAAAAGCAGTTTTTTTTCGAGATTTCTATGTTGGTCCTATAGAGAAAGTTGTTCAGTTTGACAGTCTGATCATCCCCATAAAAAGTGTCAGCATATTAAGAAGGACCCTATAATAGTTACCCATCATTTTAAGAACCTAAAGTACTACCTTACCTACCAATGAAAGCAACGAATATAGTAGAGATTACACACCAAGGGCAGGAAAGTAAAAAAGGTCTCAGATCTCATGCCGAGGTCAAAAAACATGGTGATCTGAAGTTTTCTTATTTACTGTCCGAGGTTAGTATACTATTTTTCTCCTCGACGGAGAAGGAAAGCGACAACTTCGTTGAGCGCAGCGGGATGAAAATTGACGCTTTCCGTCCGGAGGGGAGAAAAAATATAAATACGAAATAAACTGATCATCACTAATATAGGTACCTATATAATAATAAAATAGACAAGCCCACCTAAAATAGTGGCACATATTTAATTCACTTTTGTGTTTTGAACTCACAACCGTTCCCTTTCGGGGTGGTCAGAGACAGAATGTATTAACTTGACTTTTTCTGTTTTTGGGGTCCTTCTATTATCTCTGCAAACTGTACTCGGACTAGGTACAAAGGTGTTAAAAATACTTACAAAGAAGGTACCTAATATTTATAAAATGGTTATACAGGATCCTTCTTAATATTATGCTGACACTTTTTAAAGGGATGATCAGACCATTAAACTGATGAACAACTTTCTCATTCGCTGAGAAAAAAATCACAATCAAGAAGTGCGATTTTTAAAAGTCAAATCAGTAGCAAAAAGATGCATATCTCCATAGAAATTTTGACATTTTCAACTGCTGAATTCAGTCAATGAGTTTCAAAAATCGCACTCCAGGAACTTTATGGAACGGCAGATTTTTCTATCGCGTTTTCGGTGGTCTCTATGGCACCCCATAAGTAGAGAAAGTGGTTCAGTTTGACGGTCTGATCATCCCCTTAAAAAATTGTCAGTGAATTAACATCTGATTAAGTTTTTTTCTTCTTAAACGATATCTCAAATTGCAGTTATAAAAAAAATGTATTAAGGGGAAGTTAACTTTTTGTCGCGCTCCATACAAACGAAGTCTGGATAAGTTTTCAATGTTAATCAATTAAAGTCAATGAACAAATTTCTAAGCTTGTACCTACTTAGGTAGGTATGTTATCAGATTTTCGTTAAAATATACAGTTTCAATTCTAATTTAAGATTTGTATGGAAATCTATACATTTTAACGAAAACCTGACAACATACATGCATAGAGATTACTCGGATTATTAGTACCTATATCTAGATTGTTTATGAAAAATTTCATTGACCTTAATTGGTTGGTATTGAAAATATAACCAGAATTTGTTTGTATGGAGCGCGCCAATGGTAATGCAAGACACTAAACTAGATGGCGCTCGGGAGCATTATTCATGATTTTGTCACATTTTATTTTATATCTTCGTAATTATGTTATAAATTGCAAATGTTATTTGAGACGCGCAATCTAGATTTTCTAAACTATTTATCCATATAAAAAATATTACTTATGTTAATACCGTCTACGAATGTTCAACGTCAAAGTTTTGTATGAAATTGATCAAAATTAAAATGTATATCAAATTCGTATGAACAATAAAATTATTCTAGATCAGTAAAACACAAACACAAATGCGCGCTTAATTGAAAATTTTGATTGATATCATCACAATTACGAGATATAAAATAAAATGTGATAAAATCATGAATAATGCTCCCGAGCGCCATCTAGTTTAGTGTCTTAAATTAAAAGATACGGAACCAGATCACTCAACCAGAGAATCACATTTGGTGCATTTTTTTTTTTATTTTCGGCTCCACGGTCCATCCCGGGACTTCTGCACCACTGAGCCAGAACAGATGCGGCTTTGTTCAGATAAGATTATAAACTTTTAGATTTTGTTCCCGATAAAAATAGATTTTGAACATTTTTATTTGGATGTGTCGACAGGAAATTAAACAGAGTTGTTTTTGTTTAAATAAAGTGGTTTCTGTATTCAATCATGGTTTTGAAGAAAAAAATACAATGCAAAAAAGGTACCTAATCTGGCAAACGCTCAGTTGCAGAAACGCTCAAGATTTAATGTAGAATTAACTCTAATGAGCGTTTCTGCAACTGGAGTGTGATTTTTGAAACTCATTTGCTGGGGTCAGCAGTAGAAAATGTCTAAATAAATATGCAGATATCTTTGATAAAGTTATATGTCAAGATCGACAGTCGAAGATACGAAAGCGTCGAAAAAATTTGGAACCAGTACGCCAGTGTCCCAGTATTCGCTAAAATGACTGGAGATATGCATATTTCTACTGCTGATTTGACTTTCACAAATCTCACTCCTGAAGTATGATTTTTGAAAGTGAAATCTGTAGTAGAAAGATGCATAGTTATCTCCCTTAGAAAAAGTACCTATATGTCTAGAATGAGCCTCAATGTTTTACCGTATAAAACAAAAGGGGATGGATGGCTCCTAAACCCTATACATATACACGCAAACATACATAATTTGTATGGCGCCTCATGCACACCGACCTCTGAAACTTGTCCCCTTTTGTTTTATACTGTAAAACATTGAGGCTCATTCTAGACATTATACTTTTTCAAAGGGAGTTAACTATGCATCTTTCTACTGCAGATTTCACTTTCAAAAATCATACTTCAGGAGTGAGATTTTTGATAGTCAAATCAGCAGTAGAAAGATGCATATCTCCAGTCATTTTAGCGGATACGAGTAGGGGATATTTTTCTTATGCCATGTTGTGTGAGAAAATAGCTTGGCACCTATCTACATTAGACAGATAATTTTCCTGAAATAAAATTATCTAAATGTAAAACGATTACACCCCTAAAAAGTTTCATTCCACCCCTAAAGAAAATATTAAAAGACCTAACCGAATAACCTACATTGTACCTCAGTAAGACACAGTTCGAAAAATTCACCGTCGCGTCATCGAAATCTCAAAAGAAAACAAAAGACTAACGTACGAACTCAGCATTTTATCGACCTCCTGATGATTGACAACTCAGCTCAAAAATAAAAAACTAAGCATTCACGGCTTGACATGTTGTAATTCGATATTTTGATATTATGACAGTTCAGCAAAAATTTAAACAATAGTTGTTAAGAAATGACATGCATGACTTCGGCATCGAAAAATAATACTTGCATTGAAAATATTTGACCTGAAAAAGGTAAGTATTGGAATTTTGTAACAGAATGACCCACATTTGAAATAAAAACTCTTAAGTACATATTAATAATTGTGTATGATTGAAAAATTACCTCATACTAAATGTTTTTATATAATTATGTACAAATAAAATCGAATCCGCAACGCAGGCTTCGTCAAACCTTAATCACATATCTATATCCGCTACAAGCTTCGTCATTTGCAGCATACACATACAATATAAAATCCGCGTGCAAGCTTCGTCAGACTATCACTAACTAATCTAAAGGCACTGCCCTACGCAACCCTGGTTCAAAGGTCCCTAAGATGCTGGCCGCATTGCCCCTCTGGATGGCCAGAGAAATTCTCTGAACCAAAAAGGCTCCCGAACGCGGGTGCATGTTTTCGTCCGCATGTTTTTATTAATTTTAGGTAGCTAGGTTACAAATACTACCTACCTAAATGAAAAACTTAAAAATGTGAAAAGCTGACTTACCTATCTTTGTGTTCTGCTTGCCTGTCCCTTTGTCTTCTGTTTTTAAACCAATTTGATACCTGAAAAATTGAAAATGTTGCGTTAAATCATTATAATACATAGGTATTGTTATTGTCGTTTAAAAATTAAAATATATTTTTACAACAATTAATTAACGTGTAATAAATCAAACTAGCTTTTTAATGTTTTAGGACTGATTTCGTGTTTAATAAAATGGGATAATATACCTAATAAAATATTATAGTAAAAATAGGGCTAGGCTACTAAATCTAACTAAAATATACAGGGTCCTTCTAAACACAACAGCTGCTCCATACAAAAACTGCAAACCTAATGTAGCCAAATGTATGGGACAGCAGATTTTTTTTTTGCGATTTCGGTGTTGGTCCCATAGAGAAAGTTGTTCAGTTTGAAGGTCTGACCATCCCCTTAAAAAAAATTCAGCATGTTAAGTTGGACCCTGTATAGTAGGTACCTAAATCTAAATATATAAAAGAAGAAAGTGACTGACTGACTGAATGAATGACTGACTGACTGACATATCAACGCACAGCCCAAACCGCTGGGTCTAGAGATTCCAAATTTGGCACGTAGGTTCCTTATAAGGTCAAGGGGTGCACTAAGAAAGGATTTTTCAAAATTCACCCCCTAAGGGGTTGAAACGGGGGTCCAAAGTTTGTATGGGGAAACAAGATTAGTTGGACTATTTTATTCAAAACTTCACAGGAGTACTCCTATTGATAAATAAGTAAACACGTGTTTCAGGTTTTTTCAGAATTCAACCCCTGAAAGGGGGAAATGGGGTGACAAAGTCTGAAAATCAAGATAGGTATCGTTTGTATGGTTTACCGGGTCGGTAAGTACGAAAACAACATTGATTTGAAAATCCAACGTGGCAGATGTGAAATACCATCATCCCCTGTTGGGGTGCGATGGGGTTGAAATGTCTAAATATCTTTATGGTGTCGTTTCTATGGTTTTTTGGGACGTTAATTACGAAAATGACATCAGTTTTGAAATTTTATATGGTACACATCTGTCTATTATTATATTTTTGATCTTCTATCTTCTTATCTAAATCTTAATATATATAAAAGAAGATAGTGACTGACTGACTGATATATCAACGCACAGCCCAAACCGCTCAGTCTAGAGATTCCAAATTTGGCACGTAGGTTCCTTATGAGGTCAAGGGGTGCACAAAGAAAATATTTTTCAAAATTCACTTCCTAAGGGGGTGAAACGGGGGTCCAAAGTTTGTATGGGGAAACAAGATTAGTTGGACTATTTTATTCGAAATTTCACAGGAGTACTTCTATTGATAAATGAGTAAAAATATATTTCAGGTTTTTTTTAGGAATTCAACCCCTGAAAGGTGGAAATGGGGTTACAAAGTCTGAAAATCAAGATGGGTATCGTTTGTATGGTTTATCGGGTTGCTGATTACGAAAACAACATTGATTTTAAAATCCAAAGTAGTGGACGTTAAATACCATTATCCCCTGTTGGGGTGCGATGGGGTTGAAATGTCTAAATTAAATATCATTATGGGTGTCGTTTTTATGGTTTTTCGGGACGCGTTAATTACGAAAATGGCATCGGTTTTGAAATTTAGTACAGTGAGCATTGTCTTTTTTATATTTTTTATCTTCTATCTTTTTATCTAATCTAAATAGGTATATAAAAGAAGAAAGTGACTGACTGAATGACATCAACCCACAGCCCAAACCGCTGGGTCTAGAGATTCCAAATTTGGCAAGTAGGTTCCTTATGAGGTCAAGGGGTGCACTAAGAAAGGATTTGTCAAAATTCACGCCCTAAGGGGGTGAAACGGGGGTCCAAAGTTTGTATGGGGAAACAAGATTAGTTGGACTATATTATTCGAAACTTCACAGGAGTAAATTTTTTGATAAATAAGTAAACACGTGTTTCAGGTTTTTTCAGAATTCAACCCCTGAAAGGGGGAAATGGGGTGACAAAGTCTGAAAATCTAGATGGGTATCGTTTGTGTGGTTATCGGGTTGCTAATTACGAAAACAACAATGATTTTAAAATTCAACGTGGCGGATGTGAAATACCATCATCCCCTGTTGGGTTGCGATGGGGTTGAAATGTCTAAATTATCATTATGGGTGTTGTTTTTATGGGTTTTTTGGGACGTTAATTACTTAACCCTACCTACGCCCTACTCATCCCCTACTCTGCTATATAGGGGATGAGAAGGGGGTGCGTAAGTGGTGGGTAAGGGATGCGTAGAGGGGGTGAGTAGGGGATACTTAGGGGATGAGTAAGGGTGTGTAGGGGGTACGTGGGGGTGAGTAGGGGGTGCGTAGGGGTGAGTAGGGGATGCGTAAGTGATGAGTAGGGCGTGAGTAGAGGAGGTGAGTAGGGGTGCATAGGGGTGTGTAGGGGTACGTAGAAGATGCGTAGAGGTGAGTAGGGGTGAGTTGAGGGTGAGTAGTGGGTACGTTGGGGATGAGTAGGTGTGTGTAGGAGTACGGAAGGGGTGCGTAGTGGTGAGGAGAAGGGGGTGTGAAAGTGGTGAGTAGGTGGTGCGTAGAGGGTGCGTGGGGGTGTGTAGTGGGCACGAAGGACGTGCGTATGGGTGAGTAGGGGGTGCGTAAGCGGAGGGGCAGGGGGTGCATAGAGGGGGTGTAAGGGGGTGTTCTTTCATAAGTCACAAAAACAAGTCAGAGACAAAAAAAAACATAAACAAGTCCTAAGTCCACGCGTACGAAGTCGCGGGCAACAGCTAGTATAATTTTCGATTGAATAATAATTCAATGCCATACAGGTACCCAACGAGATCGTCGACGCATTATTTTTCTGAAAAATGCTTCAGTAAACAAATTATTATTTTTCCATTTTTTTTCCACTATTTACTCCAGGTCCATTCAAGCACGCCTGCGTTCACAGTAACTTGACACTTGTCTACCGCTTCCTCCATCTCAACTTATATTAAGTTACACAAATACAAACTTAGTTTGTATACTTAGCAAGTTATCTGTATTTTGAGAACTTTGCTGTGAGAGCTGGGTGATTATTTATTTATTTAATTCTACAGACACAAAAACATTATCATTACAGGTATATACCCAATACGATAACATTACATTGTATTAATATTGCTATTTAACTTACATAGGTGTTTTAATGCTACTTTTGTGAAGTTGTCCAGTGTACAATTGAACAAATCTACCTATGTCCATTGATATGTCGTAAAGTAAACTCAGCGCGGTCATAGTCGGGGAATTTCTTAGAATGTTGGTCTGGCATGATTGCATTTTAAACACCTGGGGTCTGGGGGATTATGTGGGATCACACTCGATGACGCATTGACGGAGTGGCAGACCGGATACGCGGTGCGTCAGTCCGTCACCGTGTGTGCTTCTGCGTGCGGTTTCATACAACTCCTTGCTTCACAAATGATGGAAAAATCAGCTGTCCCATACTAAACCGCAATACCGACTCGACTCAAATGTATGCAACAGCAGATTTTTTTTTTGCTCTGATCGGTTTGCTCCCATAGTAAAATTTGTTCAGTTTGATGGGTAGAGTATGTGGTTTAAAGGTTAATTATACTTTTGCTTACACCCGGTATAGCATGATTCAAAAGTAGTAAAGTACTACTCGATTTTCTAACTTACTTGTACAGTAGTTAGACCGGTAGTCTCTGCTAGCTCCCTTTTCTCTCGGGGTGACGGGTATGGGTTGTGAAGATACCAGTCGCGTAACACTGACCTAGATTTTTCCTGTTGAAAAAAAAATTGTTTTCATAATACATATTACATACACGGGAACAAATGGGGTGGTACGTTCTAAGAACTACACAGCTTTGAGGAAAGATAACGAAAAAAGGATTTAAAAAAAAAGTACCTAAGTATCCTTTGAGTAAAATTTGCTATCTTCTATATAGGGTCCAACTTAATATGCTGACACTTTTTTAAGAGGATGATTAGACCATCAAACTGAACAACTTTCTCTAAGGGACCAACATCGAAATCGCGAAAAAAAAATCTGCTGTCCCATACATTTGGCTCGAGTAGGTTTGCAGTTTTGTATGGAGGGGCAGATTTTTTTTCGCGATTTCGATGTTAGTCCCATAGAGAAAGTTGTTCAGTTTGACTGTCTGTGTCTGATCATCCCCTTGAAAAAGTGTCAGCATATTAAGAAGGACCCTGTATAATAAAAGCGTATAGGCATTCGGAATATCGAAATAACGAAAAAAAATCAGCTGTTCCATACAAACCTACTCGACCGAAATGTATGGGACAGCAGATTTTTTTTTCGTTATTTCGTTATTGGTCCGATATTCACCTAATTTTGTTAGACCTTTTATGTACAGGGTCCAACTTAATATGCTGACACTTTTTTAAGTGGACGATCAGACCATCAAACTGAACAACTTTCTCTATGGGACCAACATCGAAATCGCGAAAAAAAAATCAGCTGTCCCATACATTTGGCTCGAGTAGGTTTGCAGTTTTGTATGGAGGGGCAGATTTTTTTTCGCGATTTCGATGTTGGTTCCATAGAGAAAGTTGTTCAGTTTAATGGTCTGATCATCCCCTTAAAAAAGTGTCAGCATATTAAGAAGGACCCTATATATTGAAGATAGCTTTTACTCTAAGTAAAATTTCTAACTTTAAAAAAAAAAGTGATATATACTGAATTCATTGATTTCCAAAAAAATCTTTCCTCATGTCGGTAAGGTAAAGGTAACCCAACTGACTAGAATCCTAAATAATTACATCCTATTACTTTTATGGCATCAATCGATAGGGTCAATCATAATGATCAAATCTCTCTAATACATTTTGTATTTTATTTATTTCTTTGTATCGGCACCTACTCACTTTGAAACAATACGACGTCTCTTCACCGTCCCATATCGTCCTGGGGAGTGGGAATTTGCGCCGCACCCTGTATTTACCGACGGCGCCTAGTGGCCGCCCGCGGAGTCGCTCGGCCTCCAAGTAATGCGCTGTGGGAGAACAACTAGGTATCACCTTTTGACATACAAAACACCTATACAGGGTGTTTCATAAGTAACAATAAATTTTTGAAACTCATAAGGGGGTTGTTTAGACCGTCAAACTGAACAACTTTCTCTATGGGACCAACATCGAAATCGCGAAAAAAATAATTTTATATCCCATACCTACATATTTTAGCTCCAGTCGATTTGTAGAGTATAGAACATAATTTTTTTTTTCGAGAATTCGATATTGGTCCCATAGTGAAAGTTGTTGAGTTTGATGGTCTAAACCACCCCCTTAAATGTTTATTTGTAGTTTTGTAACACCTTGTATAGGATCTTTCTTAATATGCTGACACTTTTTTAAGGGGACCATCAAACTGAACAACTTTCTCTAAGGGGCCAACATCGAAATCGCGAAAATATTTTGGGTCGAGTAGGTTTGCAGTTTTGTATGTAGGGTTGCCAGATGGTCGGGATTCGTCGGGATTGTCCCGACATTTCGTATGATGTCCAGAGTCCCGAAAAAATACAAAATGTCCCGACAAATAACAACAAAACACAAATTTCAAACGGGGCACCCCAGAATCCTTCTGGCCCACCCCAGAAATAAAATTAATCACTAACTAAAAATAAGAGATCTATAATAATAAATAAACATAATATTATTTTCTTGTCTTGTTTCTCATATATCCACTTTCTTGAAAAGTCAGTGTGGTTAGAATGAACTTCGGAGCTTGCTTCGCTCGCTCGGTTTTTTGCTGGCATTTTGTTCTTTGAGCCTGAGTTCTTGCTACGACAGAGTCATAATCTTGGTAGGTTTATATATTTTATAACTCAATTCGTTCGCTCCGGTTTTATTTTATACACATATTATAATATAGGTACTAACCGACTCTATTTCAACTTTTCAAATTGAGCTCTACGATCTAGTTATTATGTAGCGACTAGCGAAATCATAAGCATAAGCTCGTTTCAGCTATTTGTTTAATACATGAAACGCCTCGAGTTCGAAATTTTGAAATTTATATCCTAATGCACCGATCTCATTTATATTGCTGTAAAATCTCGAGCTCGATTCGCTCGTTTTCTCGTTTTGGATCGTATATCTTTTCATAGTGCAGTTAAATGTTGAGCTTTCTTTGCTCGTTCCAGATTTTAAGACGTAAAAAACTCGAGCTCGCTTCGCTCGCTCCAGGATTTAAATCGTATTACACTGATCTCAATGTATTACAGTAAAATGTCGAGCTCGCTTCGCTCGCTCCTGGCTACGATTGAGTCACAAGGACCTAGACACAATTCAGTAAACTTTCGAGCTCACTTAGCTTCGCACGCTTCAGAATTATGTGAAATCTCGAGCTCGCTTCGCTCGCTCTAGGTTTTGGATCCTATATGTTTTCATAGTGAAGCGAAATCTCGAGTAAGCTTTGCTGGTTCAGGATTTTCGGTCGTAAAAACTCGAGCTCGCTTCGCTCGCTCCAGGTTTTGGATTTTACTGTAAAGACCTAACCTGGGCCTGTCCTCCCCTGGGAAAAACATCATTGCTACGCTCATGCAAATAGCTCTGAGTAAAAGTAATTTATATTTCGTAATATTTACATACTTGTCCCGACCATATTCCCAAAATCCCGACTTTTTGATATTTTGCCCAGACATTTTAGTCTTCCTATCTGGCAACCCTATTTGTATGGAAGAGCTGATTTTTTTTCGCGATTTCGATGCTGCTGCCATAAAGAAAGTTGTTCAGTTTGATGGTCTGATCATCCCCTTAAACAGTGTCAGCATATTAAGAAGGACCCTGACGATACGATATTTTAACGATACATGACATAATTTTGTACATCATCATCATCTCAGTCGATAGACGTCCACTGCTGGACATAGGCCTCCCCCAAGACGGCCCTATGCTGCTCTCACCAAGCACGTATCCAGACTTTGGATTCGGGGGGGACATTCATTTTCGGGGAGGAATTTAATTTAAAAACTATGAAAAAATTAGAGCAGATTTCTAAGAGATTTGAATTTTAAGAATCTAATCGGTACTTTTTCATTAGGTATTGACATTATTTATCTACGATATATTTTTGCTGTTTCAATGTTGGTCGCGTAGTAAAAGTTTTCCAGTTTGATCGGAAGCACCCCCTTAAGTATGTGATCATCATCATCTCAGCTGATGGACGACCACTGCTTTACATAGGCCTCCCCCAAGGATCGCCACACCGACCGGTCCTGCGCTGCCCTCATCTAACGGGTTCCAGCCGGCACTTAAGTATGTAGCACATTTAAATTTACCTGCATCTCTACAATAATCTATTCGGTAGAATGTAGGTACAAACCTTTAAGCCACAAATTCTGTAACTTGGCGTGATTGTGAGCGCTAAAGGTGTGTGACTCCAGCAATCTGTACAGCTCTTTGAAGTTTCCTCTATGGAAGGCGACCATGGCCTTTGCTTTCAGGACCGACTCGTGCGCATGGAGACGCTCGCAGGCCGGCAGTGACCAGAGGAAGCGGCCCAGACGCTCTATGTTCCCGGCTTGTTGAAGAACCTGCAAAGAAAGATGGTGTTCATTCGTAAATATAATTAAGAGTATCAACGGCGCGTTGCGGAGACGTATGATGGATGGATTGACTTCGATTACGGGTGACTGGTGACCTTTGCAGAAAAACAGTCATCATCACATATAAAGGGTGAAATTGATATCATTAGCATCCTTTTAAACTAAGTCTACCCATGAAACTGAACAATGTACGGGACAGCAGATTTTTTTTTGCTCCTATTTGTTTGCTCCCATATATAGTGAAAGTTGTTCAGTTTGATGGGTAGACTCTTAGTTTAAAAGGATGCTAATGATATCAATTTCACCCTGTATACATAAAATACGTCCGTCCCAATGCAGGGCACAGGCCTACCCTCAGGGAGGGTGTATATGCGATAGTCCACCACGCGTGCCCAATTCGGATTGGTAGACTTCACATGCGCATCAGAATTTCTTCTTCAGCGTATCCTTCACCGTTTGAGAGCAGTAGGTATTATGTACATAAGTTAGAAAAGCAGTAAGTAACGCAAAATATTTTAAAGTGCATTGTACTCTCTAAACACAGATATAAATCCCACATATCCGTGTTTTTTGGCCATTTTCATCTGGTCTTATTCATATTCATTCAAATTAAACTGTCGACGTTCCTATGTAGATGATATTTAAATGTAAACTTTATGTATCATATACACACGGTTTAAATTAGTACAACACAAAGCATTCTCCTCCTGACCTATCGGTCGGTCGGTCTCCTGTTCTATCGAACAGCATGGAATCCACGCGGGAGACTGATGTATTTATAGTTCAACGCAAGCGCAACGCAATTCTAATGTAAACAAAATATGGTTCACTAGCTGAGTAGTATCAGAGACAGGGGGCGTCCATGAATCACGTGACGCACGTTTGACCTCCCACTCAGCGGTCTAACTACGCCGAGTGAGGCAAAGTGTTGCAAAACCTTAACCTCTGAACGACGCACTGACGGAGCAGCAGACGTCATTCCGTCATTTGTGAAGCAAGGAGTTGTAAGAATCCGCACGTAGAAGCACACACGGTGACGGATTGACGCGCCGTGTATGCTTCTACGGACTGACGTCTGCCACTCCGTCAATGCGTCATCGTGTTTGATCTCACTAAGAGTATGTGTAAGGAAAAGTATCATTTAACCTTCAAACCACATACTCTACCAATCAAACTGAACAACTTTTATAATGGGAGCAAACCGATCGGAGCAAAAAAAGTCTGTCGTTCCCATAGAGGTAGGCCCGTTCAACAGTCTTTGACGGCGGAGAGACGGGGGTTATGAGGAGTGTGGCCGCCATTCACCACTTATGTCGATAGAAAACTTTTATTTTTTTTCACTGTGGTAGTCGACAAAGTTATTCATATGGTAACACAGAAAACAATTGGCAACACTAAAATTGAAGTTTCAAATTTGACTTGAAAAACAAAATCGTAAATTTTTTCTTGTGGTGAAAATTGTGATTTCGCTGTGTTTATTTGTCGAAATACGTTAATTAGATCACACCGATCCTCTGTTTTAAGGTTTTGGCTCTTTAAAACTATATAATTTCGAGATATTGGCTCTGTTTTTCATACTTTTTGTTACTTTTGAAAAGATGAAGGAATTTAAAAGAAAATGTACGAAGTGTGGAAAATCTCCAGCTTTCGATCCAAGTGTCGCGATTTATCGCTTTCCCAAACCTGGAAAGACTAATATTCTTCGGTAAGTTGATATTTTCCTACAAGTAAATCTATCGCACTAACCATACGTTATGTAACCCATCCATATGGGGCACATGCGATCTCACTTGTGATTTCCAGGTGTCCTGTTTATTTACTACCTAATATTTCTTTTCTAGCTGTGAATCCTGGGCTAGATACTGTTTTCCTCAAGCGGCTTGGTCTTCTGTGGAATTCCAAGCAAAGCTATTTGCAGAGCACCGAATGTTGTGCCATGAACATTTCAAAGAAACGTCTTTCATAGATTTTACTACAAAAAAACTCCATAGATTTGCCTGCCCATACGAGGAATGCAAACAGGTAGGCATAATTTCCTATTTTAACTAACCATGAAAATGTAATATTTCGTCGGTAACAATGTTGTGTGCGTTGAAATTAAAATCTGAAATGTATGATAAATATAGAACATCAACAAACAGTAACTAACTACTTGTTTTTATTATATTACCGCTAATCGTGCATGTATGTATCAGATGCTTGTGACTACCTGCACACAAGTGCATAATATGGAACCCTTACCTGGTACATCAAACGCTGAGGCTGGACCACCACCATCAACCTCTGCTGCATTACAACCATTCCGGGATCTAACAAATTTACATGAGCAAAGCAAACAGGTATGATAATAGCTAGTTTTAATAGAAAATTACAAAAAATAACTAAATAGCGTTGGTGGCGCTTTGTGGAGACGAAGAGATATATAATAGTACTTATAGACACTTAATCATGAGGGTACGGGTTTAAATCCGCACGGATGGCATGCTATGTATAATTAGTTTTTCTTACTTATGCACGTAATATCGACTGCGAAGGAAAACATCGTGAAGAAACCTGCATACGCTGACGAAGAAATCCGGATGGGATTGTAAAGTCTACCAATCAGCATTGGACGCACGGTTGACTAACGCCCATACACTCTCCCAGAGGGTAGGCCTGTGCACTGCAATAGGACGTATAATAGATGGATGATGATGATGATGATAATGATTACGATGATGATGATAATCTATGGATGGGTGTGTGAAGTGGGTCAAACTTTCTAACAAGGCAAGTTAAATGGAATAGAAGCTTGTAAACAATAAAAACCATTTGTGAACCATTTTTACATAAACATTTTTTTTTCAGTTAATAGTGCCATCAGTTACGGCCCCAGTTACCACCACTGTGGGTTTACCGATGAAAATAAAAGAGAAGACTGCTGAAGTTCAGTATTTGTACAAAAAATGTCGTAAAAATATGAAGGATATTTGTAGACTTAAAAAAAGAATAACAAAATTAAAGAATGAATCGTTTTTAAAAACTTTGAGCGAAGAAAAGTCAGTCAACAGTTTGATCAGCAATAAAATGACACCGTCTTTTGCAATATTATTACAATCACAACTTAAAAATGTGAATAGAAAACCCAGGGCCAGAAGATGGTCGACCAATGAAAAAATTATTGCATTAAGACTATTTAAAAGGTCACCAAGCTGCTACAGATTACTGAGACGACTATTCTGTCTTCCAAGTCCAGGCACACTGAAGACAGTTTTGAATAAACTGCCAATACAAGTTGGAATAAACATAAAAATTTTTGAAGTAATGAGAAAATATATAAAAACTCAAAAACAATCCGATAACGAATTCATTTTAATGTTTGACGAGATGGCAATAAAAAAAAATCTTTTATACAATAAAAAAGAAGATTACATTGAAGGCTATCAAGACCATGCCAACCACGGAAGGACATGTGTTCCTGCAACATATGCTTTAGTTTTTATGATTGCAGGAATTAGAAAGAAAGTAAAGCAGCCTGTTGCTTTTTATTTTTCTGGAAGTTCAGTTACTGCAGACAGATTGTCGGTTCTTATAAAAGAGGTAAGTAATTGATCTTTTAATAATTATGTTTGTATACCAACTATTCTTTAATAATCAAAGAAAGAAATAAAAGATTTTAAGTTTGTAATCTGATAATGAAACTTAACAACTTTTCCCATGGGTCAATAAACGTGAAAACGTAGGCTAATGACGATTATGTTTTTCGCTGTAATTAAATTAATCAATAACTTTATTTTAGGTGCTGAAGCAATGCTCTGAAGCGGGAATCAATATATCTGCTACTGTATGCGACCTTGATGGAGTAAATAAGAGAGCCCTCAACATCCTCGGTGCATCAGTAGAGCAACCTTACATAACGCAGAATAACCGGGAAGTGGTTACTCTCTTTGATTCACCACATTTATTGAAATGCTTTAGAAATTTATTTCTGAAGTATGACATTAAAATTCAAACAAATATCAAATCTGGTGACAAAAGCGGACAAGGTAAGAATAAAATGTGTATTTATGTTCAATATTCATAGTTTTCCCTAATTCGTTAAATTTATAAAAAAAACTGTAGAACAAACAACATGAATAACCAATGCCACGTTAAGAAAAATCTATAGTTATAATGATAATGGTCGGTGCGGTGGACGGTGATGGGCTGATGATGATGATGATGATAATGATAATATCAGTACATTCCACAATTATCCACGCATTCATATAACCTAACAGTGTACTTATAATTTTTCAGGTGTAGCTAAATGGAGTCACATAAAACAATTTTATGAAGTGGATAATGCCAACCCAAATTTTGTTTTTGCTCCCACTCTCAAGAAGGAACATTTGAATCCAAACAGTAAGCAAAAGATGAGAGTCAAAATTGCCGCTCAAGTGTTAAGTCATACCGTCGCTGCAGGAATGTACGCAAAAATGTCACAAGGTTAGTATAACCAAAATGACTGATAAAGTATTTAATATGGATACAAATTTTATACAAAAAAAAAACCAGACAAGTGCGAGTAGCACTCATGCACTGAGGATTTCGTACAAATTAAGCACGGTACCAAATAGTCCAAGTCTTATTTCGTCCAACCGTGAAAAACAATTAAACTTGCATTCTGTCCAACCAAGTGCAATTTGGTCCAAGTATCATTCCGTCCAAGTGCAATTTGGTCCAAGTATCATTCGGTCCAAATATCATTCGGTTTTTTTATTATTCTTAGGAAGATTTACAGCATTGATTACAGAGTAAACACATCCTTAAATAACTGTACGCTAATTACAAATCGAGGCCGACTCGTACCAATGAGTTTTTTCGGAATTTAGTTTACGATTTGTAACACCACTGGCTTTTCGGTGAAGGAAAACATCGTGAGAAAACCTGCATACTTCACGTGCAAATCATTTCGAGGCATGTATGTACCCACTGTCCATTATAAGCGGCGACGGGCTCACCCCCCGACACACTGGACAGAGTTTCGGTACTACCTACTGGTAAATCGTGGATGTTCTTTGGTGTCAGAATATCTCTAACTACCCCCTCGGGGAATATAGTCGTGAGCATATGCTTATGCTTATATTTGGTCGAAGTTGGCACAGGGAGCAGAGTTAAGTCCGCATTTGCAATGTGGCCCTAGCGTAGCGAGAGCGAGGCCCGAAGTGACCCGTCCTAATATGCGCTTACCTTTAATATGCTGACAGTTTTTATATGGTACTATGTTTTCTATCAAAAAGAGCACAAATGCAATGAAATCCGTTCAAAAAACAGTGAAAATCGTCCGGGACTCAAGTATGTACGGAACCCTCAGGGCAGAAGTCTGACTAGCACTTGGCAGGTTTTTTTATTTAGGCAAAGTAAAACTGGACCGTATGATACTTGGAGTCTTGGACCGAATGATACTTGGACCGTATGATACTTGGACCGAATGATACTTGGACCGTATGATACTTGGACCGAATGATACTTGGACAGAATGATACTTGGACTAAATTTCACTTGGACGGAATGATACTTGGACCAAATTGCACTTGGACAGAATGCAAGTTTCATTGTTTTTCACGGTTGGACGCAATTAGACTTGGACTATTTGGTACCGTGACAGGCTGGACTTGTAAACTTTAAAAAAAAAATTTTTTTTGCATGCGGGTTTATGGGTGGGTACCCCAGGGGTTCGAAAAATTTGCTATTTTTTCGCTAGGATTCCCTTTATCTAGATATTTTATAAATTATGTTTTTATATATAGGGTCCAACTTAATATGCTGACACTTTTTTAAGGTGATGATCAGACCATCAAACTGAACAACTTTCTCTATGGGACCAACATCGAAATCGCGAAAAAAAAATCAGCTGTCCCATACATATGGCTCGAGTAGGTTTGCAGTTTTGTATGGGACAGCAGATTTTTTTTCCTTGATTTCGATGTTGGTGCGATAGAGAAAGTTGTTCAGTTTGACGGTCTGATCATCCCCTTGAAAAAGTGTCAGCATATTAAGAAGGACCCTGTATAGGTATTTTTTTTTACCAACCATTTCAGGTTCAAAGGTCAAGGTCATTGACCTTGAAGGTCACCAGAGGTGGTGTTCCCCCACCCTAATACTCCCACATCCCCTGGATCCCGAATGTTACATTTGGCGATTGTTTTTTGTTGAAAATTTTCTAAGTCCTAATTTTGAATGGGACCCTCTTTGCGACACCCCGACCTCGAAGCTTCAGACCTTGTTTTTTTGAGCGCGCTGCAAGGACTATCATCTTAAAAGACATCGTTCAAATTATTAATACTTACGTTATTTTGTTTCAGGAGAACTACCAGCAGATGCAGCAGTCACCGCTAATATGATATCTAATATGGATAAATTATTTGATAGTGTCAATGCTGATTCTCCGGATTTGAAGAGAGGAAAAGCATGTTCGACAAATTTGACAGACAAGACGCCTCATTTGGATCTTTGGAGACAAATGATTCTCTTCTTCAAGAATATGACATATATAGGTTCGCCTCGTAAACCTCCATCGCAAGATGGTTGGGTTCAGACGTTGAACGGCATCCAACGGCTGTGGTACAATTTAAAAAAGAAGGGTGTACGAAGTTTGGCCACAAGACGTTTGCAACAAGATCCACTAGAAAATTGTTTTGGGTGCATTCGTAGTAACTGTGGGTCAAATGCCAACCCTACTGTTGGACAATTCGTTGGTGGACTTAAAACCGCAGTTTTAAGCAACTTGTCCCACATTGGATCAGGCACAAATTGTGAAGGAGATACAAATATTATATTAAGTAATTTGAAATCATTACTCACGCCTACTACAGAGATACGCACTGATGCTTACAGTATGGAAGTCGAAACAGACTTAAATGACCAAATTGGAGGTGCATTTCAGGATTTTCAGGAAATGGATGACAGTAACCCTGAACTACAAGCATGTGCCTATGTCTGCGGATTTATGTTAAAAAATTTGAAAAATGACTGTGACGTATGTAAAAAATTGCTAATGTCAGACGAACATCTTGATACATTACATGTGTTTCTTCAGTTCAAAGAATATGATGATGTAAAATATCGTTTGAAGTATGCCTCTAAAGCATTTATTTTATGTGTTGAGCAAAGCGCTACATTGGTGAATAACTTCTTGACCACAGAGGCTCACACTGTTAAATTGAAATCTAAAATATGTAATTTATTGAGCAAAACTAATTATTTTGATTTTCTTATCTGTTTTGAACATAAAACCGACAATGTGCAATATATCATAAATTGTGTATTTTACATATGTGTAAAAAGATTCTGCGTTTTGAAAAATAGAAAATTTTCGGAAGACGCCTCTATGTCTGCCTTAAAAAAGAAAATTGATATACTGAAACATGTATAACATGTATGTTGTTTTTAAAGCCGTATTCACATTAAAGCGCATGCAACGTCCATGCCACGCCACGCCACGCACGGGATTTCACACAGCCATCCACGTGTGGGATGGCAGATTTTTTTTTCGCTTTTTCGACATTGGTCCCATAGAGAAAGATGTCAGTTTCATGGTCTGATCATCCCCTTAAAATAGTTTCACCTGATTTTGTTAGACCTTATATAAGAATGAATGTCCCAAGGCAGTACCTCAATCTGTAATTTACATGATTTATGGTTCGAGATGGATTATTAAGTGGAAAATCTTATTTTAATAATTACATTTAGTATAATACACAATAGCAAATATTTATATTAGAAAAAAATTCTTAGAGATAATAATTTTAAAAGAATATAATAAAAGTACGCAGCGCAATATCATCTTTACGCGGGTAGCATTAGAGTATAATTTCAAAAGGAGCGGGCGGAACGGTGTCGAGTGAAGACGTGACCGTCATTTGACCCGTGCCAATCCGTTTGGAAAAGGAGGTAGATAGCCCGAATATGTTCCTTTTATTAAGTATACCTATACTAAAATTTGATTTCACGTGGCTAGTTACTGTTACGCCTGTCACACCACACGGTAACCTATCTTACTTTCGAAATTTTACTGACCGAATTTCAGTTATTCGAAAACGGTTCAAAGAATTTTCTAGTGACAGATATTTTCTTACACATACATTTGTTACTCCTTAGAAAGACTTGACAGAAGTATCATTTTCCAGAAAATTTTAAATCAGAATTTCATAATCATTTTTTTTCTTTAGACAAAGGTCTTCTGGGTTCGAAGTTTTAAAATGTCGAAGTAACTTCTTCCATAGTACCTATATGACTAGAACACAACACAGTAAAGTTTTCTGTAATAATTAGTAGACAGCAACAGAGCACCAACATGCTTACTTGCTTGCTGCATGCTTTGCTTGCTTGCTGCATGCTTGCTTGCTTGCTGCATGCTTGCTTGCTTGCTGCATGCTTGCTTGCTTGCTGCATGCTTGCTTGTTTGAAAAATATTTCTGCAGAAAAGTGACTTCACGGAAAAATAAATATTCGAAAATGTTGTTTCTAAAATTGTAGGTTAGGTTAGGTTAGAACATGTTTAACACTTAGCGGAGCGAGCGAAGCGAGCGGAGCATCAACATGCTTGCTGCATGCTTGCTTGCTTGCTTGCTGCATGCTTGCTTGCATGCTGCATGCTTGCTTGCTTGCTGCATGCTTGCTTGCTTGCTTGCTGCATGCTTGCTTGCATGCTGCATGCTTGCTTGCTTGCTGCATTCTTGCTTGCTGCACGCTTGCTTGCTTGCTGCATGCTTGCTTGTTTGAAAAATATTTCTGCAGAAAAGTGACTTCACGGAAAAATAAATATTCGAAAATGTAAATTATCTGACTTACATTACTTCGGATAAACATTTTGCAGAATTTTGAACCATCGGTTAAAAGAAAAAAAGGGCAGTAAAAAATCTGGCCTTTGAAAATATGGCGAGTAATATTTCGAAAAACAAAAAAAAAGGGAAACAATAAAAAGTGTAACGATTTCGGAGAACTAAAATTCGGAAAACACTAATTCGAAAGTACGATAGGTAACCCACCACACACATACGAAATCCCGAATCAGGTTACGATTTCTTATGGATTTCCCCCTACAGAATTCTGTTCGGAATTACGGAGGCATCAAATCCTATAGAAAATAACAAGTTCGATTTTAAATTCCGTATGTACCTATGTACGAGCATGTGGCGGACCTTAATGACTAATGAATGAGATAGAACATTGCGAATGTCTGATATAGCATAGGTACATTGTACGCGTCGTAGGGTAATAGGGCCCTGTTAGTAAGTACACGTTGGTTAAGAGGTGAATAGGGCAAATTATGAAGGGGGGTACGTAGGTTTAAAATAAGCCTTATAGGTTTATTATTGAATGAGTTACAAGCCTTCCGGGAGTTTTAATTTTTTTTTCTATGTTCCATACAAATATTTTGTCTAATTTTTTTTCAGGCTATACTTTCATCACTAAATGATGCCGATTACGGTTTAAAAGTAAACATAAAGATTACTTCGACCTCCTCCAAACTGAACACGCTAAAATGACTGGCCTACATAAATTTTACTAGAAACCGAATGCGTCGAAACGTGGCATGGATGTTGCATGCGCTTTAATGTGAATACGGCTTAAAAAAAATCCCCAAAATGAATCTCGGCTTTATAAGCCTTGCTACAGGTCCGGCACTTCAAACAAGGTTTTAGATTTGACATAATGGCGTTCGCACATGCGCACTTTGCGCAAAATTGTGCATGACATAATGTGTAGTGTTGCCTTTCCATGGTTCAAAAAAAAATTGGTCCCAGGAAAGGATGATCATAAGATATTAAGGTACAGATAGACATGCTCATTAAATGCTAATAAGGTTAAAGGTAAGGTAAAAGGTAAAAGGTTAAAGGTTTAAGGTTTTTTGTTAGTAGGTAACTACATAATTATATTCTTATCAAAAGTATTTTAACAACGTTAAAACTCAATTTTCCCGTCCCGCCGGGCACGGATTTATCATATTTCAGTCAGAAAACACAAAATACAGCTACATAATTACATTTTAAGTTTGAGGTTATAATTAACAAAAAGTGAAACGTCTAGTATCCTGCTGCACAAATTTGAGAGAGTGGAATGGGGGGCAGCCCCCCCTTACACCCCCCTCCCCTCCCCTGTGAAGGGAGGGTAGAAACCCCCTCTCTTTTATTATTTTAAGTTTGAGGTTATAATTAGCAAAAAAGCTTTATCGGTGGATGGGTAGGTGGAGGGGTATAGGGAGGGGTTCAGTCAGAGGGAATGTTTTCGGGTAGACTTGGGTAAACAGTAGCAATTCAGTTCTGGCACTCGCCGGCCGCTGCCGCGGCACGCGCGCTCGGCTCGTGCGCTGTGGTCGCAAGAAACCAATAATAACCAATAAATTCAACGGTCCACATATCAATTCAAAGTTTAGCCTTATTTTTTTCCAAACAAATAGAGAAAATTTTCAAACGTTTAATCAATGTTAAAAACCTTAAAAGAGTGCCATTTGGCTAATGTTGAAAAGTGTTTCCTTTTTATAAGCAGTGACACGGCCCACCGTTGGTCTTTTTCCATATAAACACGGCTTTTTTACGTAATGTACCTACATGGCTGCCTAACAATTTGCATTTTTAACACTGGCGCTATGGTGGCAACACTAATAAGCATGCTCAAAAGTAGCATGCTAATAAGCAGACACGTCTACACTTGCTAAAAGACTGCGTCCCACCACCCCGCACCTCAGGTAGCATGCTCGAAGATAGAGTTTGACATTAGCATGCTAATTTCTAGCACGTCTGTTCACACATGCTACTAGGTAGCACGTGCTCGAAATAAGCATGCTTAATGAGCATGTGTATCTGTACCTTTATTTTAATATGCACTGTAGTTATGTGAACAGTACAAAAACTGGCATGAACTGCCAGTTGGTTAAGGAGATACAGCCGTTCAAAGTTTCAAATTTGTATGGTTCAAAAAAAAAAATTGGTCCCAAGAAAGGATGATCATAAGATATTATTTTAATATGCACTGTAGTTATGTGAACAGTACAAAAACTGGCATGATAAACAATACCTACTTTTATTGGCCTATTATAGGCTGGTCGTACATGCTGTTTCATTTTCTATGTTAAAACAATATCCATTCAGACAACAAACTTTATGATGTTTTTATGTGATATAATAAAATCTATTAGTTGTAGGTTTTAGCAAAAATGTTAAAGAAAGAAATTAATAAAATATTTTATTTTATTTGTGCAATATGTAATTTTATTTATGTGTGATTTGAGTCATTAAGGTGGTTGCAGAGGTGTCAATTTTGTGCAAAAGTTTGACGAGTAATACACGTAGACGGCATTAATATAAGTAATAATTTATATGGAAAAATTGATTGGAGAATCTAGATGCCACGTATCTACAAGTATTATATTTACTCGTCAAACTTTTGTATGGAATGAAACTACCTTAAATAACTTCCTCAAAAACTTTAAGATGTATTAGAATTGGTAGAATTATTCATAACTAGAGTTTACCCGCGACTTCGTCCGCACAAGTTATACACCAGATTTGAAGTCAGATAAATGCGATTTTAATGCGTTTTTTTATAGAAAGCTAGTTTTTGCGAATGTGTTCTTTGCTTTGTTTCATGAAAATCGGTTCAGCAGTTTTCAAGTAACTTTAAAAATTAGGAAATAACATTAAATTACTAACTTTAAAAAACCCTTAACGCCAAAAAAAAAACATTTAAAAAATGCAAAATAATTCGGTCACCTTTTTAATGTAATCAAATGTATATTTTACTTTTTAACTCTCTATAAGATATTTTAGGTCAATTAATGTGTCGGGAACCGCAAGTGATTGTCGAATAAAATCAATGGTCATTTCATAGCGGTCCCCGTACGCATTAATTGACCTAAAAATATCTTAAGAGAGTTAAAAAGTAAAATATACATTTTGGTTACATTAAAAAGGTGACCGAATTATTTTGCATTTTTTAAATGTTTGTTTTATAATACTAAGATTCCCGCCATAAAATTCGTAAAATGTTTACGAGGGGTTCAGCACAGATGGCGTGGATATCGTTTTTTTGTCGCTTTTTTTTTGTATGAACTTGACATTCTTCTCGCTAGAGTATATAATTTTCTTTGATAGAGGTATTATACCAAGAATAGAGGAACATACAGCTAAGAGAGCGAGATGTACCTAGCGGCACCACTGTATAATAGAAAGAGATAAGTGACGCTAGGCAATAGGGCCGTTTTTTTAGTCTCCAATTAATTTTTACAATTCGGTTTCCGTGAATAATTGCGAATCTAAAGTGAAATCGTAGATAATTTTATGAAATATACTGACACTACTTCATTAATTTATCCACAACTTCACGTTCATAGAAAAAATATGTTCACGTTAGACTCAGAATTATAGACAATATTCGAATTTTTGCCTGCGAATTTCTCCAAAAAACATCCAAAAAAGGTTTCATTTGACAACTCATGTTTGTTGCTCTATTCCTGGTATAATACCTCTATGGTCGTTCCATACTAAACTGCAATGCCTACTCGACTCAAATGTATGCCACTTGTATGCAACAGTAGATTTTTTTTGCTCCGGTCGGTTTGCTCCCATTAGGTAAGGTAATAAAATTTGTTCAGTTTGATTGGTAGAGTATTCAGGGTGTAAGGAAAAGTATCATTAACCTTTAAACCACAGACTCTACCCATCAAATTGAACAACTTTTACTATGGGAGCAAAACGATCCGAGCAAAAAAAATCTGCAGTCCCATTAGGTATGATCGCGTCGAGCGAGTAGGTATTGGTATGGGACCACAGACTTCCTATACAGGAAGTCTGTGTATGGGACAGCTGACTTTTTTTTTCCGCTGACAGGTTTGCTTCCATAGTAAAAGTTGTTCAGTTTGAAGGGTAGATAAGAATGTGGTTTAAAGGTTAATGATACTTTTCCTTACACCCTGTATTGTATGGTGGTCCGGAACCTTAAGTACGCGAGTCTGACTCGCACTTGGCCTTTTTTATTAGGGTTCCGAACCTCAAAGAGGAAAAACGGAACCCTTATAAGATCACTCTCGTGTCCGTCCGTCCGTCTGTCACAGCCACTTTTCTCAGCAACTATAGAAGCTAGCGACTTGAAATTCGGCATAGTGGTCAATCATGCTAACCCAAACGTAAAGCGAGACTAAACATTCAGAAAATAATTTTTCTACGACTTTTTAGGGTCCAAAAACTGACGACTTTTAAAAAAAAAGTTTTCCAATCTAGCCGAGTTTGGTATCATTTGAAAGGGCTTTGAACGTAGATTTCGAATTGGTAGTTCGTTTTACTAAGTGATGCGTAGTTATTCATTTATAAGCCCGACTGCACGAAAAATTTTGGTTCCCCCCCCCTGATCTCCGAACTTATAAAGCCAAAAAATCTGAAATAATTCTGACATGTCGATGAACTATTGAATTTTGTAGGAAAATTATAGCGGTGTCTGTATTGACAATAGTTTTTGAGAAAATTGAAAAAATACAGTACAAACAAACTTAGGGTTGCAGTTGATGTTTTTCGTTGATGAGCGAAGACAGAAACTTTTTGTATTACATTTTAAATAAAATCCATTAAATTAACACCAGTTTTAGTCATGAAAATGAGCAAAGATAAAAAAAACTATAATAATTATTGAATAATTGTTTCGATATTTTGATGTGTGATTTGTATGGATTCATGCAAGAACGGGTACTTACCAGTATCGGCGAAACTTGGTTAACAGCTAGTAGTACCTATCTACATCCAGAGATAGCATAAAAGGTGCTTAAGATTTCTGTGAAAAATCACTATTTCATTGGGAATTAACTATATTTAAATAATTTCGAGACGGTAACAGTATTTTGAACATTTTAACTTTGCTTGAATGACAGGATGTGAGGTCCGATTCTCAATCCAGGAAACAGAAAAATTAATTCTTTATACAGTAAACCGTATTTCATTATTGAAAAAATCCTAACATAATATAAGAGAATTACGGAAAGTAACAAAATATCAAGCCAAATCAACAGCTACGTTATTAAGATAGATTGAAATAATTATTTTCTCAAATGAAATATTTTTCATCATAATGATTAGGACAAATCGGAATAAAATCTTTGCACGTCAATCTTACGTCAATAGTGAATCATGGACATGGATCAAAGAGATTATACCTGAAGGCATAGAGGGAGCCATACCTTTTGCAAGGCGGTCCACTTTTCTTGAAGTTTGTTTTTTATGTTTTGTGTCTTGTGGTAGGACAAAAGGCACAAAAAGTTACTACTTTACACAACTTTACATACACCAGCGTGTCAAAAAGTGTCAATAAACGTGGAAGCGACAGCCACATAAATAAATATCTATAGTTCCATCTCTTTCTATTATTAAAGGTATGCCATAAGATACAAGAGACAAACTACAATCTTAAATTGATGCGGACTTTATGCTTTAGAATTAGGAGATCCTTCCTGTCATTATCATATCGTATGGTATCTTCCTGTGAGACATGGATATAAAATAACTATGCCACCTTACTGATACTGAGCAATACCTACCATTCCAACGTAGAAATAGAATGACTCAAAAAGGCATTAAAATAATAGTAAACGCGGAAACGAGACACGCGTATACGCTACGCTGATGCTGATGAAGTTGAAATTGCTAACAAAATCATGCAACTTAGTCAGGCTAAGGTACGCGATTTCATATATTTTTGTCATATCTCTGTCCCTCCAGTATATACGAATCTAAAAAATACTCAATCAACGCTTTCCAAGCTTCTTGATTATCAACATGCAATGAAATTAGAGATATTACCTTACAACCTTCTTGATCATGAACTTTCGCTTACGCTAGCTGATGCACCTTATCACCATTTAGTTGTTGTAGGCAAGAAGATTGAATTATCAAAATTCTTGGTTTTAGGCTTTCATAAAGAGAAGACAAACTTCAGTCTTGTATTTCTATCCAACTCGGGTGCTAGTACTAATGTGAGAAAAAGACATACCTAGTTCTTCTGTTCGTCAATAACCCGCCTCATTACAAACAAGCGGTGAAACATGAAAATACTCATGGAGGTCGGTACTGTTCGACCTTCTTTCGTAAGTTTCCATCGTAGCTTTTCCAACTATAGGTTTATCCCTTTCTAATCTAAAGACGAAAATAAAAAAAAGTTTTTATTTAATTTTTGTTCTGATAGAAAGTGACAAACCTAAAGTTGGAAATATTGACGATCGATGGAAACGTACGAAAAAGGTGGAACATTACCGACCGCCATGGCCAATTTTTGTATTTCCATGCTTGTAAGGAGGATTGTATCCATTGGTTTGTATCAGGATGCTGGAAATAGGTATTGTCTATACCTGGAGTACAGACTACAGACTGCCGTACAAGCGGTGAAAAATGTAAATTCTCTAAACTTCGTTAAACGTTATTTCGTACGTTTTCATCGTCGTTGTTGGTTGGTCCCTTTCTAATCCAACGACGAAAATAAAAATAAAAGAGTTACTCTTAAATTTTCGTTGTGATAGAAAGGGGTTTACCTAAACTTTGAAACATCGACGTACGAAAGAAGGTTGAAAATTACCGACCGCCATGGCCAATTTTCGTGTTTCTGTGCTTGTAAGGAGGTTATGATGAATCCATTATCATTCTAAATCATAAACAAATTTTTTCCCTTACGCTGATAGACTGAACCACAACGTTGGTTACTTTCGTATACGTACGTATGAGACGGCGATAGTCATAAAATCCTATTCAATTTATATGAAGCTAGATGCCTGACTCCGGAGTCAGACAGCCGTTGTAGTACAAAAAGTGGTTACGTCGATAAGGTCAGTAATAAGTAGCGATCTCCTTTTTTAACAAGAGCGAATTTGCTATGTGCATCTCTTGAGTGAATATACAAGACACGTGCTTCCTTCTATACCTTCTCTTTCTACGTTCTAAATCCATGGTTTATATCCATGTTCTAGAATAGTTCTAGACTCATAGTTCAAAAAGATTGCATCATGATTGAATGAGATTGCAACGCATAAACTTCTTGGTGAACTTAAACAATACAGGTGGTAGTCATTAGAGAGTGTTAGGTGTACATACCGTGTACTTATCCATTTGTTAACAAAAATACTTGGCTATTATCCATCCACTTTATTTCACTGGAAACAATTCATGACACACGCAGACGCTTGAAAAATAAGTATGTTAAAGAAAATGGATGTCTTACCTACATTTACATTAAGACTATACCTACCTATTCTCTAATTGGGATATTCAGGGATTTTCATAGTAGGTACTCGTAATAATATCGAATTCCAGATATCACTTAACATTTTTCGTGCAGCACTCAAACTTGTCCGATGTGAGTGTTCATGTAGCGAGCCCGTTGCCACTTCTTGTGAGCATGGTCACAATACATCTTTAATATGACATTATTTAAACGGCTGTAAGCTATCAAACTATCATGACATAATTTCTCTATTATATCGTTGCACTTTTTTATGTTGTGCTCGCTATACTTACCACTTATTCTACCTTCCAAACAGCGGCGGTTTTCGTATTTCAAAGATAACATAATAATATTGTAACACTGTTCTCATCTTTTCCTACGGTAACATTAGGTTTGGAACCCTCTATGTGCGAGTACACACCTCGCTCTTGGCCAGTTATTATTTTCTTTTAAAAACCAAATGACATCCAACTAAATCAATCACGCGATCTTTTCGCAGAATTCCGAAATGTTTATTTAGACACCTATTTGTTTAGGAGTCGTTGCAAAAAACCGGACGTCCTTTCAAAATGGCATGTGTGCAATCCTGGACAAATATTAATGGTGTTTGTGACCACCCCCGGGCAAGGTTGAAGGATTAAGAGGATAGGACCAGTACAGTTTTCTCCATACAAACCTGTTCCCTGGATAACACTAGAGCAAAATTTTTTACCTTACAATCTATGTCACCTCTGCCAGGTCTCCTATAGGATTCCGATTAAAAATGTAAGAATAAAATGGTTATACATTGGAAAAAAAGAAAGGATGACTTTATAATTCTCTTTTCTTCGGTTTAAGGCGTCCGCTCATTGCAGCGATTTTATCGAGCGATATTATCGCTGCGATTTTGCGATAATTGTTTCCAGTACATTTTATATGGGGACGCGCGCGATCCTAAACACTGCCGCGATATTATCGAGCGATAATATCGCTGCGATTTTGCGATAATTGTTCTCAGTACATTTTTTATGGGAACGCGCTCGATCCCACACACTGCCGCGATATTATCGCAACTCTTTCGACTACGTTCAGTGGGGCGCATGCGTGACGCGAATCGCGGAATCGCTGCAGTGTGTAAGGTGTCGCGATATCGCTGTCGATATTATCGCTCGATAATATCGCTGCAATGTGCGGAGGCCTTTATTCATTAAACTCGATTTCTAGAAAAACCACATAACTTCTCTATCGTGTAGATGGTTCAGTTTATTTTTCAGCTCAAAAAGTGCCATAGTTAATGAATAAAATGGTTACAAAGTTACCCAATTTCATGGTAAAACCATAAACCTCATGTAGGATTAAGTTTATGGGTAAAACCAGGAGGTAGCCCCTTAAAAAAACCGACAGCGCATTAAGTTGGAACTACAGGGTTGTAATTTCCCAACCCTTCAATTACCGAATCATATCGGTTACTAACCGATAATGGCCGAGGGTGGCCAAAAATAATGGGATCCGTTGCGAATCACCGGTTACTGACTCGTTAGAATAATTATAAGATGAATTGTGTGAAAACCCACCTATTAAGGTGGGAATGTTTTTTTTAAATCATTTAGGTAGGTAATTTAACGAGCCACCTAATTATTCAATATTTAAAAAAAACACGAATGTATGTATTGAGTGCTGATTTCCAATTTATCGAGAGACTAGCAGACTACGATGTTGATCCCATAGAGAAAGTTGTTCATTTTGATGGTCTGATCATCCCTTAAAAAAAAGTGTCAGCATATTAAGTTGGACTTGTATTAATTGATCGGAGAGTTGGACCCTGTATAAAAAGTTTTGAATACTGATTATTAAGATGAATCTCATTGTTTATGCTCGCTGTCTACCCTCCGAAAATTGCTGTAACTGATATTCTACTCCATTAGGGTGGGTGCGTAATTTAATTTATTTATGGTTTTTATAGGGACAAATATTTGTATACGAATATGAATATTTGTACCCGAGTCATGGATGTTTGTATCTATACCTATATGTATTCTATATCGTTGTCTAGTTATCATAATACAAGTCCAGGCTATATTCTGGAACTTTAAATGTGACTAGATAATTTGTGTGACACTGTCCAAGATATTTATTTAAGTATTTATTATATATTTATTTATATTTTACTCTGCGGCGAGCAGGCTCGGCATGGACACTCAATCGGGATTATTCGAAACCACACGGATGACATGCCAAGTATGGTATAAACGCAATGGTTTTCCTAACTTTTCGTGACTACGTAATACCACAATACCTATGCAGCCTTCATGTACCGACTGTTCTCAAACGGTGATTGGCGAATGGCGAATACTCCAAAGACAAGAGCATAATCTCTTAAGGCGTATCCGCCTGGGACCACGACTCTTCATAACCTACTAATCGATGTGAACGAGCGCGTAGAACACAGGTCAGAATTTAGCCGTTTTCTTTGAAAAATGAGATGATTTCTTATGAATTTTGAAAAAATAACCAAGACTCATGGAAACCACACCATTTTATGTACGAGTAGTAATTGTGAAGTAAGTATATTATATTGTAAATTTTCTTTTTCTTCCGATTAACAATGTAAGAGTAAATAAAATGGTTACAACTGGAAAAAAACGGGGTGACTTTAGAGTCCATTTTCTTCAGTTTTATTAATTAAAATAGATTTCGAGAAAAACCAAATCACTTCTCATGTCCTGTAGATTCTTGAGTTTTGTTTTCAGCTTAAAAAGTGTCACAGTATAAAATTAATGTATAAAATGGTTACAAAGTTACCCAATCTCACAATACCTACTTAACCTCAGAGGAACAACTTAAAGCATAAAAAAGCAAGGGGGTTTCAGTAAAAAGTAGTTCTGTCTCTGTTTACCAAACCACGCCCCCTGTAACCGGATATCCGGCTAGCGACCGAACCCCCGGTCGTCAAGGTTACTGCATGTTTGTTTTGTCTTCCATTATCGAAGACTTTATTGTCAGGTTTTCGGAATAAGGATGATGGAATTTATTTATTCTTGTAATGATTAATATTTTTATTGAAACATAGAAACAATATTCTACTTACACAATTATAAATAAACTGAATTATAATATTATTCATATTCATATTTCAGAAACAATCTAGAAACTAATCTCTATGTTCGTATGAAGTCAGATTTTCGTTAAAATATACAGTTTTAGAGCTCAGATTACCTACTTTAAGACTTGGGCCTGTCACATACATGGTATACGGAATTGCGATTCGGAATTCCGAACGAAAACAGGTTTTTCGTATACGTAGGTTTGTAATTCCGTTGCAAATTTGGAGGGGGAACCTCCATACGAAAACCTGTTTTCATTCGGAATTCCGAATCGCAATTCCGTATGTATGTAGGCCATATATGGGAATCTTTGAGACACTGTTACTTTAAAACTATATAGGTACTTACAACACCTACAATGATTTTAACGAAAATCTAACTTCATACAAACATAGAGATTCGTTTTATTTATGATTTCGCAAGTCAATATTATGGAGGATGAGAAAAATATTATGAATTGTAGGTACAGTCAAGAGCATGAATAGGAAATTAGCAAACAAAATTTGCGACTTTTCATACAAACTTTAGATCAGCTGATTGTATTTGCGTAAAATTAATATAAGGGATAGGCCTTACGTGAACATTTCAAACCAGAAAAATGAATCAAAACAAATGACAGGTATACTTCAAATATATATGTGCCGAAATGACAGACGGTGTCCTACTTTGTATGGACCAAGTGCTTGTACGACTCTCCATACTAATCGATGCGAATGAGCGCATGGCTCCGGTCAGATTAGCCGTTTTCTTTGAAAAATGAGATGAATTTTTATTATCTTCGAAGAAGTAAGAAAACCGCATCATTCTAAATTGTGTTATGTTGTGAACAATACTGTAAATTTTCATTTTCTTCCGATTAAAAATGTAAGAGTAAAATGGTTACAACTGGAAAAAAAGGGGTGACTTTAAATTTTTCTTCGGTTTTATTCTTAAAAATCTATTTCTAGAAAAACCACATTACTTCTCATATCGTGTAGATATTTATTTTTCAGCTCGAAAAGTGCCATAAATGGTGAATAAAATGGTTACAAAGTTACCCAATTTCATGGTATAACTAGGAGGTAACCCCTTAACGCGCTTGGGGCATTAATTTTACGTGGTATGCGCTAGTGCCATTACGTAACAACCGAGATTTGCACAAAATTCTGCACGTGAGCAATACAAATTAAAAGTAGTTAGCATCTTGCTATGGCATTAGCAAACAATGAATATAAATACGGAGTTAGTTTACCACGAAAGCTTACAAGTGCTGTTTAATATTGTAAACATTGTAGTTTGTTTATTTTATGCTATTACTCGTAGTTCTATTCAAGCGTGTTTCTTTGATAGAGTACTACTGGAAATATTAGGGGATAAGTTTTTCGATTCGGAGAGATGAATGGAAGAAGACGATATTAAGGGATGCATCCGATACCGATACCGATATATCGGCAATATTTTGGGTTTGCCGATATATCGGTATCGGCGATATTTTTATGGCCCATTCAACGATACATTTCAAATTTCGCGCTTTAAAAATGCAATATAAAAGCGCATATTGTCTCGTCTATTATCTGAGATACTATTTTCCGCTGCAGGTCTTATTCAAACAGACTTAAAAAATCGCCTTTCTCCGCAGAACTTAAGAATAATTTGTTTTTGATCAAAAATCTTATTAATGTTAATTTCAATTACTAAAATTTGTTTAGTTTATGGTTACTTGAATAAATATACTTTAAATATTACTAAAACTATTAACTAATCTTGACCTGACTATACCTATTTCTTAATTACTTAATTTAAAAAATAACCTAGGCTGACCTGTATTTTATTTATTTTACCTTAATTTTTTAATTCAATAAGCGTATCGGTATTGGTATCGGTATCGCCGATATTTTTTTAAGAGTATCGTATCGGCAAAAAGGCGTATCGGGGCATCCCTAGACGATATGCAGGGTGTAAGGAAAAGTATCATTAACCTTTAAACCACAGGCTCTACCCATCAAACTGAACAACGTTTACTATGAGAGCAAAACAAACAGAGGGCCTACCATGAGTTTTCCCTGTATTTTACTACTATAGTTACGTCGCCAATTCGTATGACAGAACTTAGTTCTCAACGTAACCACTAGGAGTGCTGTACGAAATTCAATACAAAATTGGTGACGTAACTACAGTAGTAAAGAACGGTGAAAACTCATGGTAGACCCACAGAGCAAAAAAATCTGCTGTCCTATACGATTGCGTCGAGTAGGTACCTATTGCAGATTAGTATGGGACAGATGACTTTTTTTCTCTCTGATCGTTTTGCTCCCATAGTAAAAGTTGTTCAGTTTGATGGATAGAGTGGTTTAATGGTTAATGATACTTTTCCTTACCTACACCCTGAATAATTTGATATCAATGTGGATAACTTCAGCATGTATTCTACTCATCAAACTGAACAAATTTCACTATGGAGCCAACTTCGAAATAGCGAAAAACAAATCAGCTGTCCCATACATTTGAGTCGAATATGTACCTAGTTACTACAGTTTTGTATGGGACAATTTCGCGATTTCATAGTTGGCTCCATAGTGAAAGTTGTTCAGTTTGACGAGTAGAACACATGCTGAAGTTATCCGCAGTGATATAAATTTACCCTTTATATCGACACAATCGGAAGTCGATAAACGTGCAATCCCTTTGACATAGGTATATAAGAGTGCTACCAAAATTCCGGACTCAGATGATGAGATGGATGATGAAGTAGTTCGATTTGGCGCTATACAGGGAGTAGGTAGGTACTATAGGGTCCTCTTAATATGTTTACACTTTTTAAAGAGTTGATTAGACCGTCAAACTGAACAACTTTCTCTTTGGTAAAAATAGAAAACCTCGCCATGTTGCGGAAAATCATCGGAACTAATTTCTGTACATGGAACACTGAAGTCGATTGCAGCGCCCCCAAACCAGGTTTTTTTATATTTCTGGTCAGGCTTTACCAACATCGAAAACGGGGAAAAAAATCAACGCTGTTCTATACAAAACTGTAAACCAGGGCCCTATTTAATAAACGTGACAAGTCGACTTATTTGTCAAAAACCGACATATTTTCGCATTGTCAAAAAAATGTTGTTTAATAAAGACTACATATATGTCAATGTCAAATTGTCGCACTTGTCAACCTTGTTCAATAAAACTTTACAATTGTCAGGCTCCTAATAACCGTACTCGACAAATTTGTCAACGACAAATTTGTCGTGGTAATCTACAATTGTCAGTTTATGATATTTATATTTATTATAGAGCGGTATAAGGGAAAAGTTTAATTTTTTTTTATGTGTAGAGCTACAATGTTTTTGATGGATCATAATAATAATAAAATAGGAATTTTAGGCCGGTGCCGCTGCTGTTAAATTTCCACAAAATATGCATCATCGCTGCTTTCACTGCTAGATGTTAAGGTGGTTGCAGAGTTGTTAATTTCATACAATACTTTGTGATAACATACCACACTCGTAGACGGTATTATTAAAATTAATGTTTTCTGTATGCAAAAATAGCTTACAAAATTTAGATTGCGCGTATCAAATAATATTTACAATTTATAATATGATATAGGTCATTACGAAGTTATTTGAGACACGCAATCTAGATTTTCTTAGCTATTTTTCCATGTATAAAACATTACTTTTATCAATACCGTTTACGAGTGTTCTACGACAAAGTTTTGTATGAAATTGACAACTCTGCCTTAACACCATTTTTGTCTAAATATTTCGAACTATGCCTATTTGGGCAATTTGTAAATTTTGACACTGCCCAAAGCCTCCTGTCGCGATTGTACGACAATTCTACAAATATGTCGACTTGTCGCGACAATTTAGTGTTCAATAAAACAAATATGTCAAGTTTTTCACGACAAATTGTCACATGTCACCTGTAAGGAGAAAATGTTTATTGAACAGAAATATGTCAAATTGTCGCGACAATCCGACAAATTTGTCGTTTTTCCACCATGACAAATTTGTCAATTTGTCGACATGTGACAATTTGTCGTGAAAAACTTGACATATTTGTTTTATTGAACACTAAATTGTCGCGACAAGTCGACATATTTGTAGAGATGTCATACAATCGCGACAGGAGGCTTAGGCCAGTGTCAAAAATTTACAAATTGCCCAAATAGGCGTAGTTCGAAATATTTCGAGAAAAATGGTGTTAAGGTGGTTGCACCGTTGTCAATTTCATACAAAACTTCTTCATAGAACACTCGTAGACGGTATTAATAAAAGTAATGTTTTATATTTGCGCGTTTCAAATACTTAACATTTACAATGTATAATATAATTACGAAGATATAAGGCTTTGAAATTTTGTACTTATGAATAATTTCAAAGCTTGATATCTTCGTAGTTAATTATATTATAAACTGTAAATATTATTTTATACGCTCAATCTAGATTTTCTAAGTTTTTTTATATATAAAACATTACTTTTATAAATACTTACCGTCTACGAGTGTTCTACGACAAAGTTTTTTATGAAATTGACAACTCTGCAACCACCTTAACATCTAGCAGTGAAAGCAGCAATGATGAATATTTTGTGGAAATTGAACAGCGGCACCGGCCTAAAATTGCTATTTTATTACAGCTTGGCCAAAAAGAGTAGAAATTAAATGAGGGCGCTGCCTCCACGCAAGAACGTCAAAATCTTGCAAAACCTGGCAACACCACCATAATCAAATTTTATTTCGACCTGTCACCACGTTCATGACTTTATGGCCAAGCTATATTATGATCCATCGCAAACATTGTAGCACTACACATACTACAACTTTTTTAAACCTTACCCTCATCCTCATCCTCATACCGCTCTTTAATAATAAATATATGTCATAAACTGACAATTGTAGATTACCACGACAAATTTGTCAACGACAACGGTTATTTAGGAGCCTGACAATTGTAAAGTTTTATTAAACAAGGTTGACAAGTGCGACAATTCGACATCGACATTTATGTCAATGTCCAACTTATATGTCGTCTTTATTGAACAGCACTTTTTTGACAATGCGACAAATATGTCGGTTTTTGACAAATAAGTCGACTTGTCACGTTTATTAAATAGGGCCCAGCTGTTTTTTCTTTGCGATTTCGATGTTGGTCCCGTAGAGAAAGAAGAAAGAAAAGAAAGATGTGAAAGAGACAACTGCAGCACGGACTGATTTTATCCAACAAAAAATGGATGAAATCAGCATTGCGTATTCCCCTCCACCAAAACTAAACCGCTTTTAATAATTCTTTTATTAATAATATGAGAAAGACTTTGACTAGTAGGGGAAAGGTGTACGAGATGATCCCTTGAGGTAAGATGATCCCTCTCAATTGCAGCGAAACTATAAACCCTATCTGGTTGTTTTGTTTGGTAAAACGTAGCCCCCGATACCCCCTCGCATCAGTGAATTCGTCATGGCGATGTGAAAGACGAGTAAATTTTTATGGAAAAAAACATAAATTTTGTGACTTTGATCCAATGATATTAATTACTAGATTAGTAGTATAGGGCACTAAAGCGTTGCCACTTCGTCGAAGTCCGCAGACTTCTTTGACTTCAGTCCGTCGCTTATCTATGGTGAGTACAGACATATCCGTGACGTTTAAATTAAGCTACCAAAATGTGGAAATGCGCCGTAAAAATTTGTAAATCACGGTCGGAAAAGAATAATAAAGGAAGTGGTGTTACTTTTCACAAGTAAGTTTACTATATTTTGTTAAGATTATTCAAGATAACATTGAAAAACTAAATAAAATTTTCACGCATTGTTTTTGCCATCAGTGTTGCAAGTAAATACGATTTTGATTTTCCCACATTGTTGGGAGTTTCGGTACCCTTTTCGTTATTTAATAGGTACAGGGTTAAGTTTTAATCAGTCCGGATAACTTCACCATTCATTCCCCTAACCAAACTGTACAACTTTCACTATAGAGCCAACATAGAAATCGCGAAAACCAAATCAGCTGTTTCATACAAAACTGCAGTACCGACTCGACTCAAATGTATGGGACAGCTGATTCCTTTCTTCGCGACTTCGAAGCCGGCACCATACTAAATAAAATAAATAAATAAATAATAAAAATATTTATTTGCATAGTGAAAGTGAAGAGAATAAATAGTGACGTTATCCGATCTGGGCTGATTAAATATCAACCCTGTATAATACGATATATTTAGGGCCTGTTTCACAACTTCCAAATAAGTTCTTGTTACTTGTTGCTTATCCGACAGCTCATTTGACATATTGTTCATAAAAAATATGTCAAATGAGCTGTCCGATAAGCTAACAAGAACTTATTCGGAAGTGTTGAAACAGGCCCTTAAAGTTTAATTATAAATCTGATCAGAAAACACAGACTATATATTCAAGTTTAGAATTCAGGTAATAAATTAATTAAATTCAGTAATTAATTCTGGGGAAATTATTTCTAACCACTGGCAACAGTGGCCGTTTGTACTGACGTTTTTAAAATAATAACGTCTTTCTCATTTCATCGTAATTTTTTTGACGGCAGAAGAAACGAGACAAACATACCTAGTTTACTTTGGCGTATGTATCGATTTCCAAGCTACGTCTTTGAAACTCTGAAGTGGTTACGCATTTTTGAGAATTGTTTGTATGAAGCTATCCCTCTAGTTGTATAAGCTCATTGCTTTGATCTAAGGTAGGGTTGATTTTAAGCTTAGGTAACTTTTGATCTAGGCAGTCAATTACAAAGATTGTTGTGTAAGTGGCTTTATATAATGCCCTTATTTAGTATTTTGAATGGTATGGCAACAACAGAAAGCATAAAAATCCCTAGTTCTTACAGTAATTAATTTATGCAAATAAGCAAATAAAGGGACATTATCAGAGGGAACCATAGATTGTAGGTAAAAAAATTATCTAGTGGTAGTGGTAGGTAGGGAGTAGGGACCCATGTTTGAATGGACAAAACGGTAGGTACTTGGCTATCCTCATAATAATCAAACTGAAAAATGTTCTGTGCTACAATGCGAGACCAAAATTAAAATCATGAAAAACAAAACAATAGAAAAATTTCTGAAAACAACTTTAACATTTTTATCGCCATAAAGCTTACCACACACGGTCCCGCACTCACCTCACATACGCACGCGACCTGCTCCTGTGTGAAGCCAAAACTCGGCAGGGGGGCGTCTCTAGGGGGGGTGGCCTCCCGCTGCCCCCACTCGGGGCCCCCCAACATGTCCAGATGCTCGTCCCCAGCCACTTTGACACCACAATTCAACACTAAAATGTTAACACCACTCCGTGGCGCTAATCGTAATCTCTTGAATGGCGAGCTTTATTTTATTTCAAATTTAGAACGTCTATAATTATTAAAAACAAAGTACTTGAGAATGTAACTGCGCGTGTTTTTTTTTATTTATCTTTGCCTTGGTAGTCTTTACGGTAAATGCGATCAAGTTTTTGTTTATTCTTTCACTGTTTTGTTTTTGAAATCCTCTTTAAAGGCAGCTAAATAAACAGTCAAAGGCAGCAGTCCCAAAAATGTTTAAACAAAAGAAATCACCTTAAACGTCGATTACTTATTTGTTTTAGTATTTCTTAAAGCTCCGATGTTTGTTTTCGAATTTTAGTAAGTAGTTTTTGAAGTGAGCTTTGCTCCGTTTTTAATATTTGGTCACTTGGATTTAAGGAAAATATTTTTTCACTTCAATTGCCAGTCTCTATCTGGTTTTTATGGGCTTTTAAAAAATGCATTAACTAATATCATACGCTTCTATTTTTAATTTTCTCTTCTTTCTCATTTTAATTTCACAGGTTAATCTGCAACAACAAGAAAAAAAGTATTAAGAATTATGGTCGTGTGATTCTGAATTAGAATAGACCATCTTTCTTCAAGTAGGAGACATTGGGAGTAGGTAAGTACCTATGGGAGAAAGGCATTATCTCTACCTTAGGTACACATTTTTATATTGAAAACTAAAAAGGGTACTTAAAATAAAAATACACATATTTATATATCTAACAAGGCATGTTGAACTACGTTTTAACTAGCTGTCAGACAATCCCCCACTGCCACTGTATAATAACAAATACAGGGTGAAATTGAAGTTAATGGCATCCTTTGAAACGAAGACTAAAATGTGCTGTTTCACACTAAACGTAACCTCTCAAACGTATTTATAAAACAATTTTTTTAGTAAAAAATACTAATTGATACTTCTGTCTGATACAGACTCGAATCACTCAATCACTCGAGTAAAAATAATACAATCGTAATTTAGAACAAAAATAAACCCAGTCAAAATATACTTGCACATTTATCAGTTTTGAACACAATCACAACAAAAATCTTCTCCTGAAGTCACCACCATTAATTTTCCATATTTTTATCCTACCCAAATGCCATCACGCACTTTGAAGTATTACTTAGATTCACTGACAAGACAAAAGATAGAATAAAAACTTTAAAACAATCAAAAATAATCCGTACTTTTTGTGAGACAAAGCCTAAAACTCTTTTATAAGACAAGTTTTCCCTTCTCTTTTTGCTTTACGTGTATGGTTGAAGTGTGAGGGAGATAGGAGCTGGTCGTAAGGGGGCACAATGTTAAATGTTTGGTGTTTTAAGTAATTTTTATCATCGACACGATCGCGAGGGAGGCCTCGTTGATATATGAAGTTGACGGGTTAATAGTGATGTGCTGAAGGTTACCGATAGTCTTTTTTTTTTCGATAATACTGGATAGCATGAAAATAATATGTATTCCCAATATGTGTACCTACTTAAGTGTTTATGGCAAACCGTATTAACAATATAAATTATAAGTAAGTTGTATCTCTATGATACTGAATACCTTTCCCAAATTAACAAAGGGAAATTCGATATTTTTTTTTTAATTGTCCTACAAACGTACGATCAGATTGCATTTAGTCCAAAAATGATATTGCTAATTTCCTATTTGTTTCTTATGGAAAGTTGTTCAATATCATGGGTACAATCACCCCTTTAAGTAATGCAACCGTTTGACCTAACACCCTGTAGGTATAGGAAAATTGTCGTAGGTATACCAAACTACGGACTCTATCCTGATTCCTCAAGCTAGTAAGAATAAGAGATACCTATTTTAAATCTTCATAACATCCACATTCCACTCGTATGCTGTCCATATATTTCCTGTGGTGTTTTCATTGCCACTTTTGAATGGACAGTGAAGGATTTAGCAGTTTTTTCAATAGCGGGATTCACGTAGCACACAAACAAAAAATCACGACCTTTATCCCTTTTGGGGTAAAACAGAAACAACTACAACTACTAAAATACTAATTTAAACATGGAATTCACGCTGAGCAAATAAGTCCATCACTAAATGACGTTAGATTGAATGACCCACTTCAACGAGTAGTCCATTTCTCTCAGTAATAAAAATGTAGTTCATTTAACATCATAAAAATAAGTACTACAAACGATAATCTTCACAGAGTTATTATAATATCTGTGACAGTGCGAAAGACATTATTGTTCTTGCAGCCATGAAAGCGTTTGATATTTTAGTTTCTAGCTAGCTAGGCTTGGTATTTTGGTCTCTAGACAGATATTAATGTTTTCTTGACAAGTGGATTTATAATCTAGTTCTCTGCCATTAATATTGCACATACGATGCAAGAAACTCTTTTGATGTTAAGTAATAATAGATAGGTAACCAGAATGTAATATAAATAATATAATATAAGTAGTGCATTGAAATGTAAAATTTATTTAATGAACTAAAATAAATATGATTATTATTTTATTATTTGACAACAATTAACGTGTCAGCGCTAGACGAAGATTTAGTTTTAAGGTGATTGGAGAGCTGTCAATTTCATACAATACTTTGTCGTAGTACACTCGTAGACGGTGTTAATAAAAGTAATGTTTTATATATGGAAAAATAGCTTAGAAAATCTAGATTGCGCGTATCAAATAATATTTACAATTTATAATATAATTACGAAGATTTGAAATTTTGTATACATAATTTCGAAGCTTGATATCTTTGCCTATCCCTAATTAGGCCTAAATCGAAATTATTTATATGTAGGTGTATAAGTACAGCATGTGTTTTCAAACTCTTACAAGTTGTAACCCACTTTATATGATAAATTTTAAAACCGATAATTGTTATCGACACAAGTCCCACCACCACTATTACCACACGTGGCGAGAGATCCTTATCGAGCAGCACCAGCTGTAAAACACAAGATTTATCGACAGATTACCGAACCGTGATAATGGTACAAATCACCTCACTATTAACCGTTCTGATTTTTGAATTATTTTTAGTTATGCATTCGAACGAAGTCGATAATTTCTTCCACATTTATTATAATAATTATTTTCTTTTTTAATTATTTTACCACTTAGTAAGAAAGGGATGAAATAATTAGTAATTTGATAACCGATACTAATAGGTACAGTTATACAGTACCAATTATTTTGTTTTCTTTTTGTTTGTTTTTGTTGTACAAAACCCAATCCAGGTAATCCATTTATTTATACAACTAGCTGTTCTGTTGCCCGCGAATTTGTATGCTTTCACTTTAAATAGAAGTTCTTTATGTTAATCCAGAACGTATTCGATCTGTGTGCCAATGCCATCCAAATGCGTTCAGCCGTTTACGAATATGCGTGATTGAGTCAAGAATTTAAATAAAAAACATCCAAACACACCGTCACAAACATTCACATTTAATAATAATTATTAAATGTGAATGTTTGTGACGGTGTGTTTGGATGTTTTTTATTAGTAATAGGATAAAGGATTATACTTTTGTTATGTCAAAAATTTCGCAATATTAAGTAGTTTAAGTACATAATGCAATGGCTGTCAAGCCATCCCGTCAGCATATATCTTATTCAATAAAATAGCAAATTAAACATTTTATAGTTTTAAATTACTATTCAAAATTGTACAATAAACTAGATTTTTAGTATTTTTAGAATAGACTAGACGTTTCGCAGTCTAGACCGAGGTCGTATTCATTACTAGATAATCTGGGGGCACGGTAGTGGTCCCGCCAAGTCGAAGCAGTAATATTATAATTAGGTATTGATTGGTTCTATTTTACAGGGTGAAATTGATATCATTAGCATCCTTTTAAACTAAGAGTCTACATATCAAACTGAACAACTTGTACTAAGGGAGCAAAACCTATCGGAGCAACAAAAAAATCAGCTGTTCCATACTAAACTGCACTGCCTACTCGACTCAAATGTATGCAACAGCTGATTTTTATTTTGCTCCGATCGGTTTGCTCCCATAGTAAAAGTTGTTCAGTTTGATCGGCAGACTCTTAGTTTAAAAGGATGCTAATGATATCAATTTCACTTGTATAATTTGTACTACTAGATATGCCTCATTGTACATACACACGGCGACACGTCAACCTACACAAAACCAATATTATACTTACGCAAAATAATATGTATTTGATAGAAAAATAATAATTTTACTTTATATAGCAAATAAAGCCGAGATGTTGAAGAACATTGCTATATTTTTTTAATAATTTGTATGTATTTCTATTAACGAGAAGATAGCTTCTAAAAACCAGCAAAATATGGCCCGGCCCAGCGTTTACCTATGGGGAGTGCCTTAATCTAGAATTACCTATTCTATCTATGTGCCAAATTCCATCCAAATCCGTTCAGCTGTTTATTCGTGATTAAGTCACAACAATTTTAATCGTCACAAAATTTCACATTTATTATATTATCAGTAGGAATATTAGGATTTAAAATTAAATACTCATTTATTTCAGATAAAAATCCATAATTTTGTTAGTAGGTTGATTAATAACAATGTTTACTTAAAATTATGTTAGTTTATGTTAATAATGTGTTACTTAATGCATTTTTTTTAGAAAATTGTCTTTTGTAAAAAAAAACTATGCAGGTGTAAGTATTGTTATCCAGTTCTTATTTTTTGTTTGTTTGGTGTGATTAAAATATAGGTACTTATACTTACCCTTCTTACAGTAATTAAAAATGGTTGCGTTACGCAACTTAAGACTTGTATAACTCGTAAGTAGTTTTATTTTTATATAAATACCTCTTCAAATACTTAACATTTTTCCTGCCCAATTTGTTTTCAATACCTACTTAATCGCCACACAAATTCCTAACTCAAAAACAACAAATTAAGTAAACAAATTCAACCCGTTCCAAATAGGCCTAAACCCAAACCCAGATTTTATCTTTAAAGTCGTAAAATGATTCTTTTACGGTCAAAAGCTCACGGGGGGTTAATTAATGACCATACATGGCCATATTACATGAAAAGTTACGGTCGTATCTAAATAATAAACTTCGTAACATTCTGTACATGTGTTTTAGTGATCATTTTATCGAAAATTTTAATTAATTGGGCAGTAAAAATTTGATTCCGTGGGTTTTAACGGTTGATCATCGTTTGCCGAACTCAAATTTTTTAACAAAATTTTTATTTTTTGGCGCCACGATTTTATTTTTGCAAAATGAAGGAGTGTTTTTTATAGTTAGTAAATTAAAATGCCAATAAAAGACGAATCTTATGATTTTTACAAAGAATTTAATCACGCCATTTCGTCCCGTGGGTTTCGTACGTACGAGACGACAAATGGATAAAGTTTCTTATGCAGTGTTTTGTCGGCGAAAGGCCTATCACCAACTATCACCACTTGACACGTTATTCTGAATCCTAAATTTGAGACAGATATTGGTATCGTTGTGGCTAAGGAAACTTTAACCACCCGAAAAGGAATTATAGTCGTAAATGGCATACAAAACGCTCATTATACATTTTTTGTTGTTTTCAATTTAGTGTTTACTTCATTACCTAAATGAATGGACCTTCCTAAACATTTTTTGATACATTTTTATTTAATACACATGACACTATGGAAGAAAATATCCTATCCTAATTTAGCATAAGCATATTCCCCGAGAAGGTAAAGGGGCAATTTGAAAGGGTATATTATAACTATAAATTATTCGAAGTCAAACCTGCCTAAGTCAAATGAGAGATTAAAAATCCATCATTAAAAAAGGGGCGTCAAATCCCTGATGCAACTATGACTATGAGTAATAGTGAATAGTCGAATATGAAGACATACATACATACATAAGCTCACGCCATTGTCCCATGGGGGTAGGCAGAGACCACGGACCGCCACACGCTATGAAGAATCCTGATAAAACAGGCCTGAAGGGACCAAGTTATTCCACTGCTTATTATCCAGAGTTCTCTATGCTTGAAAAATCTTCCCATTAAATTTGTTCCCGTAGAACTTACTTTTAAATGAGTCTGAGGCTGAGATTCAGAGACGATTTTTAAGTAGTTTGAACTCCCGTATGTCAAAATCCATAAATTTTTGTCCCTACTTAGCTCACGCTCAAAAGACGTCTCTGAATCTCTGCCTTAGAGCATATATTATTATGTTCTAAGATAACAGTTTAATACTAAAGAGACCGTTCTCGGCGTTCAGTTCTCGGCTTGGAATAGACCACCCCATTTTTTCCCATCAATATCGAATGAGACGACTAAGAGAAATGGTTTCGTTTGCTACGTCCATTCGGTGGGCGAAGGGCTACGATGGAATAAAGTGTCATAATGTTACGTTGATGCTTCTATTTCCCTTAGTCGTCTCTTCCGATATCCACAGAAAAAATCGTGAGAGGCCACACAGCGGAAAAAGAAGCAATGTTTTTGAAAATATTTCAGATAGGTAGGCGTTATTCTCATATAGGTCACGAAATAAACTTTAAAAGCTGCCAGCGTGCCAAGAAACAATGTTGTCCGACGGCCGTGTAAAAATAAGGAAGACAGACGAATACTCACACACATGAAGAGCTAAATTAAGATCAGCACACACCAACTACTTTAACAAGCTTAATGCTAAAAATAATCCCTCCCGAAGTGACGAAACGCAACCTATTTATTTACGTTCTATGTTTTACTTTTTTTAACGAACTTTAAAAAAACAAATGTCACATTTCACTTTTTTAACAACACACAGGCTTAAATGGAGAAAAGTTTTTTGGTACCGTGATTTTTCGAAATGCTGTCCGAAAATGCGTGCGCACTACTCGAAGTCTAAAATGGAACTGGTTTGACGAACGTCCTTTACGCTTTCTGATTGGTCGGGGCGAATTAAACAGGTTGAAATAACCAATCAGGGTTGTTTTGGAGCGACGAAGGCACCGCCTTTTATTGGCTATGGTCGTTCGTTCGCCATTTTTCAGTTTTGTGAAAGATTCGTAATGGAGTTAGAAGCGGAGCGCTCAATCTACTTTTGGTTTAATGATTTCGTGTATTTTCGTATTTTATAGTTCTAGTGTTCTAACAGCTGACTTGTCTAAATCATTTTGTTTTGTGAACCGACAATGGAATAATTTATAATTCAAAGTTCTCGTAACAAAATTGATTAGTTCCGGAATCTGGGGGCACGGTAGTTTCCCCGCCAAGACAGACGTGCCAAAAAAAGCGGCGCTCTGTAAAGGGTGTAAGGAAAAGTATCAATAACCTTTAATAAATTACATATTCTACCCATCAAACTGAACAACTTTGACTACGGGAGCAAACCTGTCAGCTCAATAAAAAGTCAGCTGTTTGTTCCATACTAAACTGCAATACCTAGGTACTCGACACAAACCTATGGAGCATCAGATTTTTTTTCGATGACACGTTTTCTCCCATAGTAAAAGCTTTCCAGGTTGATGGGTAGAGTATGTGGTTTAAAGGTTAATTATACAATGTTGTAATTATAGGTACTTTTCCTTACACCCTGTATATACCTAACGTTCCTTTTCTCGATCGAATGTTCTGAAATATAATAATATCTGAAACATTCGATTCGAACTGACTGAATAAACTAATCTCGTCGATTTACAATAATACTGTCGAAAATAATTGATTTTCTATAATTTTGTAAGTAGGTACTTAACCGTTTTGTTTCAAAAAAATAAAGGTGTTTTTTTTAAGAAAACATAAATTACCTACCTACGTTCTTGGGGATGAATTAATGACAGGTAGGTACTTTTACACCTTAGAGGAAGGATCTCTTTATCTTTTTAGGTTTACACTCAGTTGCAGAAACGCTCATTAAAGTTAATCCTCCATTAAATCTCATGCTAGCTTTTACTACGTCAACAAGAAAAAAAGTGACAGCCAGATATTTAAATAAGGATTAACTTTTATGAGCGTTTCTGCAACTGAGTGATAATCTCTTTCATTTACTTACACCAAACACAAAATACATTGCACCACAGACTTAAAAGAAGAACCAGACGTAATCTCGTCTATTCATGAGTGAAGCATCCATTTCTTTTGTGTGTGTGCTGTAACGCGGTACGTAAGGTGACGGGTTGTAGGACCTGCGCCTAGAGCTAGTGCATCTGTGTGAGTGTAAGTCCCTTGTAGAACAAACGAGATTGTATTACCTTGCATGCTTCACATCTGTTTAGACTTTAGTGCAATATTCGGTCCGTATTTCTTTCAAGTACGTGCATTGCACATAAAAAAAGAAACTTCGTAGCTCGCTACATTCCGTAGAGTATAAGACATCAACGAGACCATCAAAGTATTTTTGTAATTTTATCATTTTTATTTGGGTCCGTAACGGAAGTCCGAATTACACATATCCGAATGCATGAAGTCCGAAAGTTTTTTTGTCCGACCCACCATTATCCGACAGGACGTAGCATCGAATTAACCTGCAGCGAAAGACGATTATCCGAATGCATTAAGTCCGAGAGGATTTTTGTCCGACCCACCATTATCCGACAGGACGTAGCATCGAATTAACCTGCAGCGAAAGACGATTATCCGAATGGATTAAGTCCGAGAGGATTTTTTTCCGACCCACCATTATCCGACGGGACGTTGCATCGACGGACGTTTCTCCGAAAACTTTGTCTGCAGAACTGCCATGGTCCGATCAGTCTATTAATCGATCGGACTGTTCTGCGAAATTTAACGTTTCTAATTTTAATGTAATGTACTATTTTTTGTAAGCGCCCAGTAGGCCTCGCATGCCACCCCCGAGAAAACGATAAAAATCGAGATGTGCCTCCATCCTTATTATTTTACGTATGCCCGAAAGAGAGCGCATGACGTTTTTCTCGTTTAAACGTTTTGTCGTAGGTGGCATGCTAGCCTTGCAATTAACTTTTTTTCCTCGCTGTTGTGAGGTGAAAAGTTGTGTGTTTCGCTCGGCTGCAAAGTTATTCTGCGTCTCGTACTTTTGAAACCTTCGCCAAGCTCAGGATTCTATTATTTGAACCACCCGCTTCGCTCGTGATTCAATCCTAGAATCCTTCGCTTGCTCAGGTTTCAATACAAGTACTCGCGCCAAAAAACAACCTTGCAGCCTAGCATAACAAATAACTATTGTATGTTTGTTGTGAAATGATATTTTTATGTTATTTGTGTGCGCCCAGTCGCGAAAATGATTTTTACGTTACAATAAAACAATAATTATAAGTAAAATTTCGTAAGTTTTTTTTAACTCCGTGTTTGCCTTCAAGAAACGTTAAATTAGGCAGGTAGGTAGGTACCAACACGACGATAACTACCATATTATTATTTCGCAGAACAGTCCGATCGATTATTAGACTTATCGGACCATGGCACTTCTGCAGACAAAGTTTTCAGAGAAACGTCCTTCGATGCAACGTCTTTCGCTGCAACGTCCCGTCGGATAATGGTGGGTCGGAAAAAAATCCTCTTGGACTTAATCCATTCGGATAATCGTCTTTCGCTGCAGGTTAATTCGATGCTACGTCCTGTCGGATAATGGTGGGTCGGACAAAAATCCTCTCGGACTTAATGCATTCGGATAATCGTCTTTCGCTGCAAGTTAATTCGATGCTACGTCCTGTCGGATAATGGTGGGTCGGACAAAAATCCTCTCGGACTTAATGCATTCGGATAATCGTCTTTCGCTGCAAGTTAATTCGATGCTACGTCCTGTCGGATAATGGTGGGTCGGACAGAAAAACTTTCGGACTTCATGCATTCGGATATGTGTAATTCGGACTTCCGTTACGGACCCTTTTTATTTTGGGATGCAGTTTGGTATGGAACAGCTGATTACTTTTTCGCGATTTCGATACTAGGTCACATACTTCGATCAACAATATACAACTAGATAACGGGTCGCACACAAAATCAAAGAGAAATTCTGTCCTCGTGAATATACAACATTTTTTGTAAACGAACCGAGAAAACAGTCCGAATACCTTAGATTATCTAGATAGACAGTCGAAGCTACGAAAGCGTCGAAAAAAATTGGAACCAGTACTGGTTCCTAAACCCTATATATATACACGCACACATACATAATTTGTAGGGCGCCTCACGCACACCAACCTATGAAACTTAGCCCCTTTTGTTTTAAGTATACGGGATATTAGTGATGCTCATTCTAGACATATACTTTTTCTAAGCCGAATACATTATAATTTCGACCTCAAAGCAACCATAATTCCTAGTAATTTAAAAAAGGAACACTGCGGCATTGCGAGACGTGCTTACGTTGGCTTTGTTCGAACGCAACTAATTCAAAATAAGACCCCACTCCAATAGTGAGGCGTTATTTGCCGGGACATGTTTTGAGCGCTGACGCGTTATCTAGTTGGATATTGTTGATCGAAGGTCACATAGATAAAGTTAATAAAAATGACATAATGAGAATAACGCTGTACCTAATAAAAAAAATGTAATCACTTACCTACTTACCTATTTTACTGAATAAATTAAAAATATGTTAAAAAATAAGAGATAAGTTCCTGGCTACGTGTTTTTAAGATTTAATTTTTATTCATTATTTATATTTTTTTATTAAGGGGCTGAGGGAGAGATTAAGGGGCTGGGGTCTCTTATTTTTCGTTTTTCTACAAGATTTATTGTCACAATAATATCAAGTCTTCAATAATAATAACTCATAAGACAACGGGATAAATAAGGAATTTGTTTGCGAGACTTTGTATCCAGAACAAATGAAAGCATTGTCATCCTACAAAAGTCAACAACATTAATTAAAACGTCTCTCTACAAATTAAAATAATCGCTTACAAATGACCATTTGTACAAATATTAAACTTAATACTGTTTAAAAAGGAATTTGAACTACCAATAAAACTTAATTTCATCAAAGGTGGAATACGGCGCTTTCGTTTGCTCATTTCGTTTCTATTCTTTAAAAAAACTTCATTAAAAAAAAATCGGGCAACAATATTTGCGTCATTCAACCAAGACATTTTAGACTTTATTTTTTCGTGTTAAAAACGATATGAGATGAAAGCAAAAAGACTGGTAGCTTGTTGGTAGTTAAAATGATGCATTGAATATGGTCATTATACGCTTATTTGCTGCTTTTGTGAGTCCCTTTTGTGTAGAAAACGGGGATATTGTGCGATGACGTTTAGCGGTAGACATCTTGTTTTTAATGTCAGGAATAGGGGTGTCTGTTTTAGGGTTCAATTAGGGAAATAACAAAACCGTTATAATCATAGAAATGTCTTTACTTTCAAATCCATAGAGACACAAATTGTAACAAAAATACACTGAAAACTGTTATAATAACCACGTCGGTGTCAATTAAATACAGGGTCCTTCTTAATATGCTGACACTTTTTTAAGGAGATGATCTGACCATCAAACTGAACAACTTTCTCTATGGGACCAACATCGAAATCGCGAAAAAAAAATCAGCTGTTCCATACATTTGGCTCGAGTAGGTTTGCAGTTTTGTATGGAGCGGCTGATTATATTCAACATGATTTTAATATTTGCTTGCTATTGACATGATGGCTAAATAGGCGTAATCAAACTTTTATTTTACAGGTGTAAGGAAAAGTATAATTAACCTTTAAGCCCTAGTCTGTCGAAACTCGAAACGCAGATCTCGTCCAGACACAATACATTTCTGTTGTGTCTGAAATTTCGACAAACGATAGGTTAAACCACATACTCTACCCATCAAACTGAACCACTTTTACTAAAGGAGCAAACTGATCGGACCACAAAAATTCTGCTGTTGTATACATTTGAGTCGAGTAGGCATTGCAGTTTAGTATGGAACAGCAGATTTTTATTTTTGCTCCGATCGGTTTATAAGGATTATACTTTTCCTTACACCCTGTATACCTAACATCCTAATAACATCTGACATTGTATTTATTGGCAAATAATAATTATTTGTATTTTGTACTGAACCCTCTTTCTCTTACATCTATTTTCGACATTTTTTTCGCCACTCCAGCCCACTTTTAAACACCGACAGTCAAGTATACTTCAAAAGATCAATACGTTCACTATTATCGGGAACAAATAAGATCTATTCTAGGATAATACATTATTCTTTTGTCATTGGATTTTGTACTGATTTTTTTTAAACAAAATCAGCTGGTCTTTGTGGATTATCTTGACAATCGATTTAAAGAAAGTTATTGCCTGTCGTAGAAAGAGCAAGTAATAGAACGAAGAACGTGTTTTGTCTCATTTACTCATTGAGGGATGCATAATACAAATTCACTCTAGGGTGAGGCCGCGGATTTGTGCACATTACCATGACCTCAAAATTAACCGATGTTTTTCTTAAAAACTTGCAAACATAGAGGTTTTGTATATTTTTGTATCAAACTATAATGTTATTATCCAGCATGGCCAAAGGTCAAAATTTCAAAATTATGGCATGCAGTCGAGTAAATTGAAATTTTTCCATAAAAAATGGAGAAAATTTAAGTAAAACCGCCGTGTCATTTTTACCGAGTGCACTTCGAACATAATTTTTAAAAAACCTGTGTTAGTTACTATTCAATTATTAATTCCTATGGAATAAGCATATAAATCATCGAACTTTAAGTAATGCTATACGTAAAATAAAGGCTATTTAATAAGTAAATTTAATATTTTAATATTTTTTTACAAAATCATGTTATTGCGTTACTTCTATTGCGTTACCAATATTCACCATAGTTTGTTAGTCACGTTATGTAGATTTATATTTCGTTTGAATGGCAATACCAAACGCAATCTATTTCTATGAAAGTTAGCATAATAGGTGCCATAATGAATGAGATATCGTGACATACTTGTGGTGAAGTCAAATGGTCACGGGTTTTTTGATCAAGTTTTTGGACATTTTGCAAGGTAAAATTGAGATTTCAGCAAATATTTTTACTGCGCATTGTTCTTGAAAGGGTGGGAAGTCTTGTAGTGCCTATCTTGTTACAATATATAGCATAATTGTTGAGTAACGAGTGTTTATTGTTGCGTTACTCCTACAGTTGCGTTACGTTGCGATACTGTTGCGGGACCAGTGGCGCAATTACTGCGTTACTTTTACTGCGTTACCAAAAAAAGGGTAGTGGTACACTAGTTTCAGATTTCGGATTAAAGTTCCATGCATTTAGTGTTTTATTTTTTTTTTATTTTTATATTTTGATCAATTTATCTACCCTTTAGAAAAAAATATCTTCAATATACCTAACTAACTATTTAAAAAAAATATTTTAGTTTAACAGGCTCAGGAGTGCAATTCTCTAAGCGCAAACATCGGTTGTAACATCGGCGAGCTGTCAATTCGGTATGCATTGTGTGAAACTTAATATGAAAACTTCGACGATCTGAAGGATGTTACCTTAGAGAATTGCAGTCCAGTATACAACAACCCTTATAATTTTGCGCTACTATATTGCGTTACTATTGCGTTACCGTGGCGCAAATTGTTGCGCTATTTTTGCGTCACTGTCGCGCAAACTGTTGCGTCACTACTGCGTCATTTGTGCCGAAATCCGCGGCCTCGCCCTCTAGTTAAAAAAGGAGATCGCTACCTTATTGCTGTCCTTATTGACGTAGCCATATTTTTGCTCTAGCCTCTATGGTCTGACATCGGAGTCAGACAACAAAAATTTCATAAAAATGTTTGTTGCTCTATATTTCGATGAATAGTTATTTCGTAATAATTTAATTCATTGTAATTTGTTGCGAGTGGGTGACTTTAAGTTCACAACATGGTAGCGTGCAGCGTTTTAGGATGCAAGAGCCGCACTGAACGTTGCAAAGAAAATATTTCATTCCACGGGTATGTTAACATTAATTCACGTTTTATTGCAGGAAACATTAATAATAAAACGCATTTTAATAGTTTCATTCATCGGGCAAGTGTTAAAGACAATAATTTAAAAGTTAAAGCTAAATTTTGTGATTTGTAATCTCAATAAGGGTGGTCAGATGTCATATTAAAATTACCCTGTTTCCACCTTGAAAATAAGGTACACCAAGGGCTGTGCCAAGGGTAAGCCGGAAGAGGTTTCATGAGGTATTTTGTAACCGCTAGTTAAACGTAGTTAAGCATACCATACCATGGATAGCTGTCATTGCCTCAGAGTTAAAAGCTCCAACAAAAAACAGCATTAAAAATAGAGGTCGGTTAACTAAAGCTGGCGCGTGCCACACATTTACGCAATGCCTTTGTCTCACTGCACGCAGAATGTCTCATCGAACTCATTTGTATGTGTCTGTGAACGTGCCAGCAGCTTTAGTTAGGTTAACCTGTAAAACATACCATGATAGATGTCGTTGACGTGAGTTGAATCCTTAGGGCCTGTTTCACCACTTCTGGGTAAGTTCTTGTTAGCTTATCCGACGGATAGTTTGACATATTTTGTATGAAATTATGTCAAAATATCTGTCGGATACGCTAACAAGAACTTATTCAGAAGTGGTGAAACAGGCCCTTAGAGTATTTATTTATTCTACTAACAAACTTATCTGCCACTTTTTGGTAGCATGAGGTATGTATGTTTGAGGCAGCATGAAATCCGCAACTTTGGACTTTATTCCATTACTTTAGATTTTAATTTTGAATGTTAAAATTCATGAAAAACTGTGTCGTGTGAACCCCAAACGCGATAGCTTCGAAATTATTGTTCCGCAATTAAAGGCTGTTTAGTGATAGATAAGGTATAAAATTGTATGTAAATGCGTAAGATTGTTTGATCTGGCACGTTGGCAGAGGGGAAATGCTAAGGCGAGGCGGTCCCTATATAAATCGTCTAAGGTTGGATCATAAAGAATAGTTAGTGAGGTTTTTTTTATGTCTGTTTGTCTATTCGTTTGATTGTTTGTGTGTTTGTTTGTTTGTTCGAGCATCACGTAAAAACTACTTTACAAATTTTTTCGTATAGGTAGGGTGAGGAGTTGTTAGTTTTTTGCGTTTTTAAGTGATGTATTTTTTCTTCAGTTTTCCAAGCGACGAATATTTTAAAAATATATGGGTCTTCGCAACTGGCAGACTCAATTGGTCACCTACTATAAATTCGCGTATTTGAAGAACATCTGTTTATTGAAAATATACGTATAAGAGAAATGGAATACAGTGACACTCCAACACGGTATATAAAGGTAAATTCAATATGTCGGTAGATAGTACCTACACAAGTAGATAATTATAATAGTCAAAGTAGGTATATCTAGTTTAGCTAGGAAAGAGTATAGGTCATTTATTATTTGTAAACTGGAAGACTAAGGCCACTTCTGAATAAGACGTTCTTGTTAGGTTATCGGACAGATATTTTGACATTATTTCATACAAAATATGTCAAACTATCTGTCGTATAAGCTAACGAGAACTTACCCAGAATTGGTGAAACAGGCCCTAAGGCATTGTCCTAATTGGGCAATGTCGGTAAAGCTGGTTAGATTCTTTATTAAATAATGTTAGGTAGCATTGCTTTCTTTTTTAGTTCTAGTAATGTTTTCGAGATGATTGTTTTCATACAAGAAGCGAAAACCAGTTTACCTACTTAAGCCTACTAAAAATCAGGTTCGGGATTCGATCTCATTTGATTCTGTTCACCTTAAACTAGGTTACCTTACCTACCATAATACACTAAATGTTGGCTCCCTGCAAATTGTTCAATGTAATTGATGCTTAAGTTCGAGCTAAGTAGGGTCGAAATGTATGGATTTTGACATTTAACTGTAGGTTTTAGCAAGGTCTTACAATTATAGTACAGAATATGAGCCTCTATAGCTTACCAGAAAAGGTGTGTATCATATCTTACATTAAAATATGATAATGTTCTATAAGTTAACAACATAATTTATGATTTGATACAAATAAATAACTTTATTAAAATGTATTCTCGTTATTATAATGACACAACAGGTAACAATAAATTGAAAATTGCATATTGCATAATGTGCTATTATTATGTTCTTCTACTTCTTATCCAGTGGGCTGCAAGCCCTGCCCCTCTTGCCAACGCCGAGAAAACGACAAAAATCGAGACGTGCCTCCATCTTTATTATTTTACGTACGCCAAAAAGAGCGCGCATGACGTTTTTCTCGTTTAAACGCTTTGTCGTGGGTGGCATGCTAGCCGTGCTGGTGTCAGAGTTTATTCAAACCGCCTTACGGCCTCTGACGTGGTTTTTATGTAACGACTACTACCACCAGAGATAGTAGCTGGGACCAACAGTTTAACGTGCGATCCGAAGCACGGAATCATCTTTCTTTTCAGACAATCAGGTGACTCAGCCTGCAATGTCCTAACCAACTGGGGAAAAACGCACAAAGTGACATTTCACTAGGTGCCCCCCGTGGGAATCGAACCCACGACCTCCGTGTCAAGAGCCCAATGCTCTTAACCATTAGACCACGGAGGCAGTTCCACGGAGACGGATTATGTTCAATGGGTACCAGCCCGACTAGTATGATTTCTCTACTAGCGTGCCGACTCTATTTTTTCCATACTAAGTACTTGTCGCAGCAAGCGCGACGCTCTGAAAAGCGCGAGAACAGCAGTGCGGATTTTGAAAGTCACACGTTCAAATCAGCAGTAGAAAGACGCATAATGTCCATAGTAATTTTAACATTTTCTACTGCTGTTTACAGCGAGTTACGGGTGTCTTTCAAAAATCGCACTACAGGGGCTATAGACAAGGTAACATTTCTTTTGGCGTAGACGCTAGTAGAAATGACAGAATGTATGGATTTGACATTGGCGATCAAAACATTTTGACGTTTTCTTTCTCCACCATACGTCAAGTCCATACGTTTTTTTTTTTTTCTACTGTCGTTAATGCTAATCGAAAGTACTTTTTCTAGAGGCCCTGGTTATTTTCTAAGCAGCCGAAGGCGCGGTGCGCACATGTAGTGAAATCGTACTAGACTCAAAGGACTGTAAGTATTCACCCTACGAGCGGCGCGGGAATCTCATTCGGTGAATTCAGCAGTTGTAAATGTCTTTATAGTGTGGATTTGACTTTCAAAAATCGCTATGTATGATTAATGATTTTTGAAAGTCAAATCAGCAGTAGAAAGATGCATATCTCCAAAGTAATTTTGACATTTTCAACTGCTGAGCTCACCGAATGAGATTCAAAAATCGCACTTGTGTACGCACACGCCGTGTGTGCATAATATAGCATAGTTCATTTACCCATTTTTATGGGAGTTTGATTTCCTATGGTATCACTGGATGAAATTATCGCTGTCTCATACGCGGTTACACTGATGTTCCGTCTATCAGCGTAAGCGAAATACTTGGCCTATGTTGCCTGTTTTTTCTCTAATCTAATCCATAGATTAATATAATGTATATTTCTCATAGATTTAAAACTTTTGGCTAGTGTACCTAAATCTATGGTATTTCTCAAACATGCTTGGTAATTGCTTGGTAATTTCAGCATTATTTTGACAACCTTCTTCGAGATAAATCGAAACTGCTGTACTGGCCAAATACATGCGAGCAGCGGCCGGCAAAATGTATGGAGGTATGGAACAGCCGTAGAAAGAGAAGGAACTAGAAGGAAGCACGTGTCTTGTCATATCAGTAAGAGTTGCACATAGCAAATTCACTCTAGTTAAAAAAGGAGATCGCTACTTATTGCTGTCGTTATCGACGTAGCCACTTTTTGTTCTACGACGGATGTCTGACTCCGGAGTCATCATACAAATTGTATAGGATTTTATGACTATCGCTGTCTCATACGCGGTTACACTGATGTTCCGTCTATCAGCGTAAGCGAAAAATACTTCGCCTATGGGAACAGCTCTATTTTCTCACGTGTCCGCAGTGAAAGTTGTTCAATTTTATAGGTTATAAATGGATAATGGTTAAAGTTTCCAGACTGACAAAAGATCCTTCGTTTTAAAAAACAAATTAAAAAATCAACATTATTTATCAAAGCCAAATCACTTAAATATCATTCGGACGTTGTTCTTTTGACTCTACCACCGCGTCGGATCGGATGGTGTCCAGTTGTAGAGAAGATACGGCCAGAAACTTTACAACACACTTTTAAACAAAACATTGTCCAAAATAAGATAGCAGTAGGTACCCAAACCCGTAGGTATTCACTATTCTATTCTATAACCACCATATAAAAATATAACTATACTACTTATTTGTAACATCGACACATCGAGGGTGTTTTTTGCATCGCTCCCATTAATTCCCATTAAAGTATGGGGTGTTAACAATACGCTGAGTAATGACGTAAGAGCTTATGTTTTATTATGGTTTTATAACGCGCTAGGGTTCCCTGGAGAGAAGTAGTGTAATTCAGAGTCCTCACTTTAGCACCGTTGTGATTTGAAACTCGGTAAAACAAAAAAGTGACGCTAAATTCTTAGATTATCAAGATAGACAGTCAAAGCTACGAAAGCGTCGAAAAAAATAGGAACCAGTACTGGTTCCAAAACCCTATAACATATACACGCACACATACATATTTTGTATGGCGCCTCACGCACACCAACCTAAGAAAGTTTGCCCCTTTTGTTTTATACGGAACAAGTGTGAGGCTCATTCTAGACATATACTTTTTCTAAGGCTAAATTAGTTTCTGATTAAGAAGGTTTCACTTCTACAGCGAGTGAACTGCACGTGTTTTTTTTAAAGATAGGTAAAGCCCGACCAGAAATATAAAAAACCTCGCCATGTTGCGGAAAATCATTGGAACTAATTTTTGTACTTGGAAAACTAACATTAAAGGTGACAGTCGATTGCAGCGCCCCCAAACCAGGTTTTTTATATTCACGCACTCGTAGTATGCTGCACGTGATACGGCTGTATCACGTCTTTTATCTCGTTCGTTCGCACGCAAATAGAAAGAGAGCTAAGGTGTGATAGCTTGGTGATAGCATACTGTATCACTGCGGCATGCTAGCTATGCTGGTCAGGCTTTAAGTACCCCATAGGGCTATGAGCTTTCCTCAGGAAACGCGAAAAAAACTGCTGTCCCATAAATTTAAGTCCGGTAGCAGCACGGTAGCAGATTTTTTTTCGCGTTTCCTGAGGTAGGCTCCATAGTAGAAGTGGTTTAGTTTGATGGTCTGAGTTCACCGTTTCAGCCTGCGGATGGCTGTCCCTTACACCCTGTATACCTACTTAACTTTTATTTTAAGATTTTTTGTGTAAGTATAATTCTGTTTCGTGAAAAAAGCGCTAAGTAAGACGATAATTTGGTAGGTAATTATTAATTCGTAATGGTCGCGGTAGCTACTGGTCATTGGTCGGCAACCAAATAATAATTCGTAATGGTAATTATTTGGTCATCATCATCAGCCTATCATCGTACACTAGGCCTCTCCCAAGGCGCGCCACAAAACTCTGTCCTTGGCCTTCCTCATCCAGTCGCTCCCCGCTACTTTTTTTAGGTCGTCTGTCCAGCGGGCAGCAGGGCGTCCCACACTACGCCTACCAGTTCGCGGTCTCCACGCTAGAACTCTGACACCCCATCGGTTGTCAGTTCTTCGGCAGATATGACCAGCTAGCCCACTGCCACTTCAGCTTGCTAATTTTCTGAGCTATGTCAGCCACTTTAGTTCTGTGACGAATCACTTCATTTCTGATGTGATCCCTCAGAGAAACACCGAGCATAGCTCTCTCCATAGCTCGCTGAGCGACCTTGAATTTATGAACTAGCCCTATCGTCAGGGTCCACAATTATTTGGTAATTATTACCAATTACAAAATAATAGACATCAATTTTGAACTCTTATTCTAGGTTCCTGAATATGCTATTTTGTGCAACCAGCAGGATTTACGTGGATTTGACGTTTTATCAAGATACGGAACCATCCCGCTTCGTCTACCGCTCAACCCTCTTGCCAGATGATAATCTGGCATTCTCCCCAAATCTCCCTGAAATCCCCCCAAAATGGTAGTGTTTTGAGAAAAAAAACCCACTAATTGGAAAAACATTTATTTAATCAAATAAAATTTGCTTCCATCACTGGATCAGCATCTCCACATACGTTTTCTCAGTTCCATACATTTTCTCTAAGTAAAATTTGTTTGGACCGTGCCATTCATTATCTTCTCCACGGCATCTGTGCCTTGAGAGACCTCATTGTATTTAATCACTGTGTTTTATCAACGTTTTACACTTTGGCAAAGACGGTATTGGCGGGTGGTTGGCGTTAAAAACCGGTTTCACGGTTTTTCAAAAAATCCTCCAATTCCCTCCAAGCCAATTTTTGTCCCCCCTCAGAACCCCCCAAAGGTTTTGTCCCTCCAAAAATCCCCCCTTGGTCTGAAAATACCCCCAAATTTGGGGGGAATCCCCCCCATCTGGCAACCTCCCTTCTCTCTTGATTCTGGAAGTGTGGAGCGGGGTAGAATTCGGAAGTGGGCACTAGTAACGCCATTCGGGTTTATTATGATTTTTATTACGTTATAGTTGAATTGTTATTTATTACGTAGATTTTATTGTTTGGGAACTGTGCAAGTTTTTGGTATCGCTACCCTACTTACGAGTACAAGTGTTATAAGACCACACATCAGGAAGCTGCACTCGTAGTATGCCTCCTGCACGAGGAATTCGCGCTACGGCTACTTCGCTCTACGGGCACCGTTTTGACAAGCGCCGCTTTTATTCGCGCCACGGCTACCGACGCGCCACCATGCTTTGAGTTCTTCGCGTTACGGACACCGCCTCGGAATGTTCCTATCGTTACATTTAGCGGTAAATCTATGGTTTAATCTCTTGTACTCTTCTGCTCTCCTGGTACTTAATGCTTATTAGCCTTTTAGGATACGATATTGCAACTCGCACTTGGCGGATTTTCTTTAATAATTTTTTTTAAAGAAAATCCGCCAAGTAACTCGAACTTGGCCGATTTTTTTTGTTATACCATCTTTAATGTGATATTGCATGGCCGATTTTCTATTGACATACCAGGAGAGCACAAGTGTGCAAGGGTTAACGTTTAATCTCTGGTACTCTTCTGCTCTCCTGGTAATTCTCAATGCCTTATTGGGCCGATTTTCTTTAATAAACAGAAGTAGGACCTGAGTAGGACCAACAAGTGTCCCTGGTGGACCTACTAGTAGGACAAAATAGTATAGACGACATATTATTATCATCCCAAAAAAATCCGCCTAGCTATCTAGATAGGAATAACCCGCCGGTAGCCGTGGCGCGAATAAAAGCGGCGGCGTGTCAAAACGGTGCCCGTAGCGCGAAGTAGCCGTAGCGGTAGCGCGAATTCCTCGCTCAAGGGTGATACGGCTGTATCACGTCTTTTATCTCGATCGTTCGCACCCAAATAGAAAGAGAGCTAAGGTGTGATAGCTTGGTGATAGCGCTGTATCACTGCGGCATGCTAGCTATGCTGGCGTTGGTATCTAGGTATTTTTGTTGGCCATCGACCCAGTATGGTGAAGGTGAATTAGTTACTGTAGTAACATTAATATCATTGGTGAATTCTTCTTCTTGGTCATAACCTCATGGCTGAGGCATATAGATTAATATGTATGGCTGAGGGACGTGACCATCGTGGGCCGCTTGTGCCACCACAGATCTCCATAGGCCGCTCGAACTTGGTGAATTAGAACGGTTTATTTTCGTTTGCTTAGGTACTTTTACGTTTTTACAATTTCATTTTGACCTGGAGTGCGATTTTTGAATCTCATTCGCTGAGCTCAGCAATTGACAGATACGCATCTTTGAGCTCAGCGAATGAGTTTCAAAAATCGCACTACAGAAGTATGATTTTTAAAAGTCAAATCATCAGTAGAAAGATGCGTATCTCCATAGTTATTTTGTCATTTTAAACTGCTGAGCTAAGCGAATGAGATTCAAAAATCGCACTCCTGAACCTTCTCTTAAGAGCCTGCCGAGCCTATTGTGCCTCTCTTTTTTCCTTTTTTAACTTTTGTTGCCTATATTCCATTAAGGCTGCACCGAGCCTATTGTGCTGCCGCCAATCGTATTTTTTTTATATCTTAACAATTAAACAATATTTCCAAAAAACAAGAATGTCACATTGTAGTCCTGATTGGTTTTCAGTTTATCGAAACATTACGGAATATTATGTTTTATGCTTGTAGCTATTATCGTTAAAACCGCCTAAAGTGGCCACTTTTGGCGGTTTTAAAAATAATAACTACATGCATTATAAAAACAAATCAATAGTGACCCGATAAATTGAAAATAAGCAATGACTACAATGTGACATTCTCGTTTTTTGGAAATATTGTTTAAATGTTAAGAAATAAAAAAAATACGATTGGCGGCAGCACAATAGGCTCGGTGCAGCCTTAATGGAATATAGGCAACAAAAGTTAAAAAAGGAAAAAAGAGAGTTCTCTCAATCTATTTGGTCTAAAAATCTAAAAAAGTCTAAAGAGTCCTTCTTATATTAATATGCTGACAATTTTGTATGGAACATGTTGTTTTTTCGCGATTTCGATGTTGGCTCCATAGTGAAAGTTGTTCAGTTTGACGGTGTGATCATCCTCTTAAAAAAGTGTCAGCATATTAAGAAGGATCCTATAGATTTAATTATTTAGTATTTTTGTATCGCACGCTGGCCTAGGCGCGCGCGCAGGGTGGCGCGGTGATGTAGTGCGGTGTCGGGTGACGGCGAGAAGAACCGTGGCGGAGGTCCCGTCCATCTAGCGAGTAGTGAGGAGACCTCTGAACGAAAGTGCTGGCACTGCTTCGTCTACTGACTTTAAAAACCGGCCAAGTGCGAGTCGGAATCTCGGATGGAGACTTCCGTACCACCTGAAATGATCTGAGGTACCACCATACGAAATTACAAAAAAACGAGTGTGCTTTAGACCAGCGGTTCCCGAATTCTTTTGGCTACGGAACCCTTTTTGGTTCACCGTTTTTGGGCGGAACCCTAGCTCAAGTAAGAAGTACCTAAACTAACTGTAACATTGTTTTTTTACGTGAAATCACACCATACAGAGGCTTTATTGCTTGGTGTTCGCATCTTGTAAGTATGTTTGACTTTAAAAGAAGGACTTTTCAATATAAAATATTTATTTAGTTAGAAAAATATATATTTAAGTACTTAATCACCTAATTTAGACCACGCGACTGAAGTAAAACTACTACTATTTGTATCATACAAATATGACAAATATTTGTATCATACAAATATGACAAATATTTGTATCATACAATAATGACAAATATTTGTATCATACAAATATGACAAATATTTGTATCATACAAATATGACAAATATTTGTATCATACAATAATGACAAATATTTGTATCATACAAATATGACAAATATTTGTATCATACAAATATGACAAATATTTGTATGATACAAATACGGGCTTACGGAATTCGAACCCGCGACCCTCGGCACAGCAGGCAGGTTCACTACAGACTGTGCTATCGGGCCGTCGAAGAATGGTTTATTGATATGATTGGCAACATCTTAGGTGGTCTAAAAGAACACTCGTTTTTAGGCACTTACAGATTTTTACATTTTCTTCCCAACGAAACAATCTTGAGCCACGAGATTTAAAACGGTTGAGGTTCAATTTTAAGAAAATAATACTAAAATTAGAATTCTTATAAGTACCTAATATATTTTGGTAATCAAATGAATGAGGAAGGCCAAGGACAGAGTTTTGTGGCGCGCCTTGGGAGAGGCCTATGTTCAGCAGTAGACGATGATAGGCTGTTGATGATGATGATGATGATGAATCAAATAACAGCGAAAGTCATTTTATACATCGTCGTTCGGAAACTCTATAACAATTAAGTAATCTGTGGTAAGGTGGCTCCATAGTGAATGTTGTTCAGTTTTGTTATCCTTAAAGCCAGAACTTTCGGGCACATTATACAAGGAAAGGTAACCGATAAATAAACTGCGAACAACATTTAAAACTCGCTACAAGACGGGAGAATGCCGAGAATTTTGTAGAACTGTCACCGTTGCGCGGGAAAACGATCAAATTCTATGCTCTACGGTCGTTCGAAAGGTTTTTAATAAAAAAGTTTTGTTTTTGTGGCGCGATACAGACAGATTTCTTTATTATTTCTTTTAAAAAAACGTAATTATTAAGCTTAATATAAAGTAGGATGTTCACGTGCTTGAATATTTGAAACTACATAATATGTAATAAATATCTATCAGAGTAAAAATGTAGAACATCATGTTAAAATTGACATGTTTTATATGAAATTGATCATCCCCTTAAAAAGTCGTCAGCATATTAAGAAGGACCATGGGTACAGGATGTAACAAAACACCATACTAGGAATAATACCGGGTTAGTATCGGAATGACCTATAAGCAAAATGTCCTACGCATCACAACGTCCTAAAAGCAAAACGACCTATTATCGACCTAAAAGCAAAACGGCCTACTTTCAGGAACTTTCACAATAGAGCCAACATCGAAATCGCGAAAAAAATCTGCTGGTCCATACAAAAATGCAAACATAAGTAGGTAATGGAGCCACAACATGTCCAACATGTTTTTTCGCGATTTCGTTGTTGGTCTTATAGAAAAAGTTGTTAAGTTTGATAGTCTAAACAGAACACCCTAGTAATACTTAAGGGGGTGCCTCAGAGTCTGAAGCACCCTCTTAAGCTATAATAGGGTGATTTGTTACACCCTGTATAGGTAAGGAAAACCATCGAGAAAACATTTTTAGGTAAAAAAAAAACAGTTTAACACGGAACACTTGTTTTTAATTAAAATATTTCATTAAACGGAAACACGTAAAGTTTTCTTCACGATCACAATGAGAGTAAGCGAGACGGTTATATAAGGCTTTCGAGGTAGGCGGGGCCCGCGAGGTACCGACCTCAAACCACACCTATCTTCAAAATAATTTGTCTTTAATATTTACTCAATTTTATTATTTATTTTAACCAGATTCCGCTAAATTTGGAATTCACAGAAATTACAATCATTTTTATTTCGTTGAACTTGTAATGAAATGATCGAATTTCTTGTTATAATGATTGTTATTAGATCTATATCTGAGAGGTTTTTCATTTGAGACAGTGCTAAAAACATAAAAAGTTATGACCGTAACCCTTTTTGGAATGGCCAGGAATATTACCCAACGACCATTTTTTGAATTATTTTTAAATAGGACTGACCAATAACCTCGTAAAACGAAACAGAAAAATATTTTTTTGTTTTTTTTTTTTGTTGGAAAGGGGGCGCAGGCTTATTTTTTTACCCCGGCGCCCAATATTGGCACGGCAGCCTTGATATGCTGATCCGTACTTTTGTATGGGAGGTTCACAACATTTTCTCATTTTTCAACCCATTTTTGTACCTGAGGGAAAGTTGTTTAGTTTCATTTTCTGAATTGTTTTATGAACAAAAATGGCGGAGCCACGTGGCTAGCCAAACCGCGTACCTACTTACATCCATCCGTGAATTCACTAACAACGCAAGTCCACGTAGTAGGTAGCGTAGCGTATTCATATTCGTCTTCCTAATATTTGCTCCTTGACCTGCGGGATTCGAACCCGCTATCCTCTCGGCTTCACAGGCAAGGAATAGTAGATTACACACCGAGGGCAGGAAAGTAAGAAAGGTCTCAGATCTCATCGACCTCGACTTCGCCTCGGTCAACAAACATGTGGTCTGAGGCTTTCTTATTTATTGCCCGAGGTTAGTATACTATTTTCTCCTCGACAGAGCGGAAAGCGACAACTTCGTTTAGCGAAGAGCGGGGAGAAAGTTAACGCTTTCCGCCCGGAGGGGTAAAAAGCTTTTTTTTTTAAATCGGTTTAAAATATCCATGAACAGTTGAACCCATAGATCGATCATTAATTTAATGTATCAGTCAATGGATGTTCCCTTAGAATGCAACATGCAATGCAGCCAGCCTGGCACGGCATGGCACAGAAATTACACAAAATGAATCTTATTAGCATTTATATAGAACTGCATAATTCGACATAATATTTGATTAGAAATTGTCTGTAAAGGAAATGCAACTATTTAGGGTTGAAATGTACCTAAATAAGATATACCTACATTACGTACATACCTCAGTTGCAGAAATGCTCATTAGAGTTCCACCATAAAGTATCTTGCTGGCTTTTACTACGTCAACATTTCTGGTCAATGACGTCAACAAGACAATCAGTGACCGCAAGAGATTTAATGGAGGATTAACTGTAATGATCGTTTCTGCAACTAAGCGTTAGCCTTTATCAGAATGAAAATCCTAAGCACCAAAAATGACAGAAATATAAATTAAACTGTTTTTATTGAACTGTAAATATTGTTAAGTCCTACTATTATTCTTGAATGTATTTTTGAGTGCTTAGATATCGATGTACCTATAATAGAGATGAAAACTTTTAATTCCAATATTTAATTCATCAACATCATCTCAGCCGATATAAACATCCACTGCTGGACATACCTCTACCTCCCCCGAGATCTTCACAGGGGCCATCATCCAAGGTGTTCCCGCCGCGCCGCCTTCGTGTCGCATTGGGAAATGACTGGCGATCATTCCAATCACTCTTGCGCACCGATACAGAATAGTTCTTGATGTGCCCAATAAAATGAAATAAATACAATCCATTGCAAAACTTGGAAGAGTTAACGAGTGGCGGCCACGTACCGGAAAGGGCACACTCAAGGCCTCACAAAAAGGCTGAAAGTAACGCAAAAAGCAATGGAGATGGCTATGCTCGGAGTTTCCCTGCGAGATCGAATCAGAAATGAAGAGAACCGCAGAAGAACCAGAGTTGCTGACAAAGCCCAAAGTGCCCACTGCCATTTTAGTTTAGCAATAACTGAAATGGCAGTGGGCGGGGCACATTGCTCGCAGAACCGATGGCCGATGGGGCCAAAGAGTTCTCGAGTTGGTAGCCCCACATAAGGTGGACTGACGACATGGTGAAGGCGGCGGGAACCCGTTGGATGAGGGCAGCGCAGGACCGGGACCGGGCGTTTTGTGACGTCTATCGGCTCATATGATGATTCTAAGGCAGAGATTCAGAGACGATTTGTTTAGTCTTAGCTCGAATTAAGTAGGGTCGAAATGTATGAATTTTACGGGAGTTCGAACTATGACTTACAAATCGCCTCTGAATCTCGGCCTAAATGGACTAAAAGTGAGCCTTGCTACAACAGGGGTGCGTTCAGAACCTACTACGCCCAGAGTGCACTCCGAGTGCAACTTTTCGCACTAACACCGTTCAGAGCCTCGGTGAAAAAACGCACTTGCAACTCGGTTGTCACAACTCAACCGTTCAGAACCTTTGACGGGTTGCAACTTTTAACCATCAAATTAGATGGTTAAAAAACACTCTGACGTTTAGATTATCTGTGGTTACTTGACTTTTCGCTCGTTTTGAACAAAAGTTAGGTTTAGCCTAGCGCTCGGCGCTGACACGGCGAACTTTTTGTCCATCGTGTGCACAGACTTAGGTATTACTAGTGTTTTCCCGCGACTTCGTCCGCACAAATTATATACCAGATTTTAAGTCAGATCATAAGCTATCAAACAAAAAAAGTTTCATCAAAATCGGTTTAGTAGTTTTTGCGTGATGCGCGATCAAACAAACAAACAAACAAACAAACAAACACACAAACAAACAGACAAACAGACAGACAAAATTTCTAAAAAAGGTTGATTTCGAGTCGGGGATATTTAAAAACCATAATATCGTAATCTTTTTTTTGTAAATATCTTCAATGTACAGACACAGTTCAGTTACAGTTTTATAATAGTTAAGATTTAAGTCTGTGGACAGACCTTACCTTTACCTTTGACCTTTTAGTGATAAGGTCGCCTTTTGTACCCTTCTTGTTCATGTATATTGTTGTTGTTTTTTTGTGTATTTTGGTGTGCAAATAAAGAATATTTATCTTTATCTTATCTTATCTTACTCCTACCACCTAGTCTCTACCACAAACCTATTAGGTACATATATTGTACTACCCATACAAAGATACAAAGTCTCTATACAGCTACGGTCAAAGATGCGTAGCATCTCTACTTAGTCTGTGGGTCAAAGCTACAATAATCTACGAAAAGCATTTGTGATGATGATGAGATGAAGCTACGCCGGGAAGCACCCTCAGAGGTAGCAACTTTAGACGCCATCTGTGGGCATTTGTGATAACTACGTCAACTGCATGCTAAAACTAACCAAGAAAAAATACGCCCTCGACATTGACGAAGTAGGTAAAGCACCCGTGTTGGCACCCATTACACGGTAGGTTTTGCGTCAGTCAATTCCATCAGTCATGAATGGCGTTTGAGTCGTTTGACTGATGGTGACTGCTTAGGCCCCCATTACACGGTAGGTTTTGCTGTCAGTTTTGCCACAGTCACGGCTGTGACTGATGAATAACCTACCGTGTAATGCGTTGACTGATGGTGACTGATGGTTGCATGACGAAAATCTAGATTTTCATCATGCAACCATCAGTCATGACTTTTGAGTGAACGTGTAATCGCATTTCGTCAATCACCGTCAGTCAGCGCGCGGACAGCGATGGAGTCGGACATGATAGATGCTCCCCGTAGTGCATAGGAGGTGCGTCCCCTAGCTCGTGGGGGTTATTAGGGGGTGCACCCCTACTGTGTAAGGGGTTCGTAGGGGTGATTAAGGGGTTGTGTAGGGGTGATTAGAGGGTGTACCCCCTAGGGTGTAGGGCTTATTAGGGGGTGCACCCTAGCTCGTGGGGGTGATTAGGGGGTGCACCCTCTAGGAGGTAGGGGTTATTTCGGGGTGCACCCACTAGCTCGTAGGGGGTGATTAGAATTTGCACCCTAGCTCGTGGGGGTGATTAGGGGGTGAACCCCCTAGGACGTAGGGGTTGCAACCCCTAGCTCGTAGGGGGTTATTAAGGGTTGCACGGGTTGCACCCCCAACTAACACCTTATTAGTATGTTGGTAGTAGGATGTAGCATTTCTTTTAACACGTTTTTTACTCAATATCGCAATCAAAATTCCAATACAGGCTTTTCTTTTCTGTCTGTCTGTCTGTTTAGGTTGCCTGGAAGAAATCGCTTTTTAGCGATAAGACCGCCTTATTTGTACCATTATCGTTTCTTTGTTTCCTTTTCTATGCTGTATTTGTGTTTTGGTGTAAATAAAAGTATATTTCATTCATTCATTCATTCATATTTATAATGTCTTGCGTGAACACGTGTATCCTTTGTAAATTTTTGAGCATGACTGACGGTCAGTCAGAATGACTGTGTAATGTGGCTACTAATTCCATCAGTCACCATCAGTCAAACGTCATTCATGACTGATGGTTTTGACTGACGCAAAACCTACCGTGTAATGTATGCCTTAGGGTGACTGATGGAATTAGTAGCCACATTACACAGTCATTCTGACTGACCGTCACTCGTCAGTCATACGCAAAATTTCACAAAGGATACACGTGCTCACGCAAGACAGTATGGATATTCATAAAATAAAAGCCTGTATTGGAATTTTGATTGCAATATTGAGTAAAAAACGTGTTAAAAGAAAGCTCCATACTACTACCAACATAGGTACAGCTTGGCAAAAAAGTCGTGATAAAAAATAAGGGCGCTGCCTCCACGCAAGAACGTCAAAATCACGCATAACCTGGCAACACCACCATACTAAAATTTTAGTTCCACCTGTCACCACGATCATGACTTTTTTGCCAAGCTATACTAATAAGGTGTTAGTTGGGGGTGCAAGGGTGCAACCTTAATAACCCCCTAAGAGCTAGGGGTTGCACCCCCTAATAACCCCTACGTCCTAGGAGGTTCACCACCTAATCACCCCCACGAGCTAGGGTGCAACCCCTAATCACCCCCTACGAGCTAGGGGGTGCACCCCCAAATAACCCCTACGTCCTAGAGGGTGCACCCCCTAATAAGCCCTACGCCCTAGGGGGTACACCCCCTATTCCCCCCTACACAACCCCTTAATCACCCGCTACACAGAAGGGGTGCACCCCCTAACCCACCACCCCCACGAGCTAGGGGGCGCACCTCCTACGCACTACGGGGAGCATCTATCGTGTCCGACTCCATCGCTGTCCGCGCGCTGACTGACGGTGATTGACGAAATGCCATTACACGTTCACTCAAAAGTCATGACTGATGGTTGCATGATGAAAAATCAAAATATCTAGATTTTCGTCATGCAACCATCAGTCACCGCATAACACTGTAGGTTATCCATCAGTCACAGCCGTGACTGTGGTAAAACTGACAGCAAAACCTACCGTGTACGTGTAAGGGGCATATTACATTATCAGTATTATCATAATCCTGTGATAATACTGATAGTGTAATATGCCGTATCGCAGGATCGTGATAATATCACAGAATGTAGAAATCCTGTGATCCGCGCGATCCCATCAATAATATTGAAATGTAAGCGCTTCGTGATACGATCCATCAGTACACGACTGTATCACACCTTCGCTCTCTTTCTATTTGCACGCGAGTGAACGAGACAACAGACGTGCATGCTACGAGTGTGGATCATGATAATATTGATAGTGTAATAGGCGTATCAATACTTGTGATACGCGCGATCCTTGGATCACGATAATATTGATGTGTGTAATATGCCCCTAATGGGTGCCACTTTTCCGCACTTTTCAATAATCTTTCACGTGAAATAAAATGGGAAGTTTTCTGACAACTAGTAAAACGTAGTTCCAACAAACCGCGATAGATGACATTGACCCAAGAGGGGGCCGAGACAGAAATTTAGAACAAAAATTTAGCGAAAAAACGAAGCATGTGCTCAGATTATTCATTTTACTTAAAAACTCAAATGTTTACTATTTTATTTGTATTTTATTATCTGCAAGGTCGCTCACCCCCTCACGCCATCTATCGAGCCATTTGGAACTACTATTTCTTTTTTAATGGATTTTCAGAAAGCCATTTTCCAAAGCCAAGTGTAATCGCTGCTTAAAATATACAAATTAAGACTTGGCCCAAAAGTCTATGTAGCCAGGCCAAAAACAACAAAAAAAGTCTCTATTTTCCAGATGGTCACACTGGATGGAAGAATCTTAATAAATAAAAGAAAAAAGAAACGAGTCGAGTGCGCGCGGAGATGCACGGAATTTTGTTGAATATATAATACGTCATCTCTAATTCTAAACAGATTTCCTTATTTTGCTCGCAATTCAGTTTAAACAATAAATAATAAAACAGTAAGTAGATCACCTCGACAATACCAGTAGGCTTCGAGTGCGTTGTTTGGTTTCGAAGTGCTCTATACAAACGCATAATATAACCTATCTGCGTTTAGCATAAATCTGTGCATGTAGCCTTGTAATTGATGCAGATGCAGTCAGTCAATAACGCGGTAATGCGATTATAGAAGTGGTGAAAACGTCATCAGTGTGAAGGCATCGTTTGCCGCGCTCGCGAGTTCTGTTGTTCATTTATTGCAATATTGCAGGCGTAATGCCGGCGGCTCGAGGCGTGAAGCGTTCTGCGTCGAAGTCATCTGCTTCCATAGCGTCAACGGCGCCAAAGAATAAGAAAAAACGCAATGGTAAGTTAGTAAAACGTTTTTTCCACTTGTTTTCTTTACATTTTCGTTTGACGTCAATGACCTGTCAAAAGTGCGATGGCGGGAAAGCTTGCCGTTTTATTTTTCCGCTCGTTTCGTAATTATTTACCTTGTTAGATGCTAAAATTATCTTTTATCGGTATTTGGGGGTCGTTTCGGACGTTAGTAACAGTCTATATTGTGTGTTTATGTTAATTTAATCGTGTAGAAACGGCATTTTTTGAGGTTATCCCGCTAACTTATCAATTGACTGACGCCAGGTTGATTATGATCTATAATATCTATACTTATAAAAGAGTTCCATGACTGACTGACTGACCTGTTTTTGGGTAACCATTATATCTCAGAACATGAACCTAAAGTAATAGAAGGAGGGACGGAACTGACTCTTAAAACCGTCCTGTTTTCTTCAATAGGCGGAGTAATGGAACAGAAAGAGACTGATAAATAAAGCAATTGTACCTAGTACAAGCTTCAGAATGGATACCTTTATGACACCAATTTAAAAAGTCACTTCATGACAAATTTGTAGGTATAGTCTATGACTATGCCCTATGCCCATAGACTTATTACCGTAGAAAGAGAAGGAACTAGAAGGAAGCACGTGTCTTGTGATATCATTCAGTAAGAGATGCACATAGCAAATTTGCTCTAGTTAAAAAAGGAGATCGCTACTTATTGCTGTCCTTATCGACGTAGCCACTTTTTTGTTCTACGACGGCTGTCTGACTCCGAAGTCAGACATCTATTTTCATACAAATTGTATAGGATTTTATGACTATCGCTGTCTCATACGCGGTTACACTGATGTTACGTCTATCAGCGTAAGCGAAAAATACTTTGCCTATGCTTATTACTTAGTTTACCGAGTTAACTTCTTCACTATGGCAATGACAGACCGCAATGTGTTGTTTTGTGTGACATGTTGTTTGTTTGAACGAGCTTGTCTATCACTAGAGTATATGTCAGTGAGTGAGACGGACAGAATGGACAAAAGAATGCATCCAGCATATCAATCCGAAGTGAAGGGGGGAACGAAACGAATTTACTTTAAATTCTTCTGACGATTCATCCGAATTGCCATAGAATGTGTGTAAGGTGTCATAGAATTTTGTATAAAGAATTCTAAAATTCGATTCTTTCGCCTCCTTCGGCTCATATGCTGCGGATAAATATGCGTCCTGAAGGGTTTCTTGTTTGTCTACAGAACCATAAAAATGATTCACATCCTTATACGATTTATATAGGGACCCGCCTCGCATTAGCATTTCCCCTCTGCCAACGTACAAGCTTAGATCAAAGTAAAATTAATGGATAAGGCCTTATGCGAACATTTCAAACAAATGAAAAAAACGAATGAATGGTATACTTCAAATTTGTATGCAACTGCCCTAGATTTGACAGATAATGGCGCTAGTTTGTATGAACCAAGTGCACCGGTAGTGTGCTTCAACTTACCGCGCTTTAGGCCTATCCATTAATTTTACTTTGATCTAAGCGTACAAGATCAAAAAATCTCACGCACTTACATACAATTTATAGGTACCTTATCACGAAACGCGACAGCCTATAATTGCAGAACAATAATTTCGAACTTATCACTTTTAGGGTTCACACAACACTGTTTTTCATGATTTTTAATGTTCATATTTTGAATAGAAAGTAATGGAATAAAGTCCAAAGTTGCAGATTTCATGCTACCTTCTCCCCGCAAAAAGTGGCAGAAGAGTTTGTAGAATTACACGCGTAACTTGTCCTTGTATAAATAGTCTAAGTTCACACCAAACATAAAAGGATTATTTTCTTTGTTACAGTAATTCAGTTGGAGGTCCCGACTGCGCCAAAAAAGAGGGGTTGTGTGTTAACATGTGGCCAGGGAGATGTGGGCCAACTTGGCCTGGGAGAGGATGTCATTGAGACTAACAAGTATGTACCTTTTATTAACCGGCCTAAAAAAAGGAGGTTATCAATTCAATATGTATGCAAATATTATTGGAATTGCAAAATATTCACATATATGGTAATCTATTAGGGCTTCCAAACAAATATACAAAATTTCATGAGTGTATGTACACACGGCGAAACATCAGGTTACGCACCCTATCTACCCATAACTAGTATAACTACACTACGTACAAAACACAAAATTGTGCGGTAGAGAGCCTGCATAGACGCGGCTGCCAGCGCGGGCGCAGCGTGCCGTGAGACGAAACAACAACAACATACCGCACCCTCTCGCATGATTCGCAGCGTTCGCCTTCTAATAGTTCAAAGTCCAAACAGGGTAACCTGACCTGTCGCCGTGTGTACCTATGTATGTTTGTCTACGCCTTTCTCCGAAATTATTACATACCTATCTGAACTGTAAATCTTTGGTGATGCAAAATTTTTCTTGTTGGTTTAACCTGTTTCACCATTTCTTCGTATTTCCTTGTTAGCTTATCCGACAGATCGTTTGACATATTTTGTATGAAAGAAATGTCAAACAATCTGTCAGATTAGCTAACAAGAACATACTAAGAAGTGGTGAAAAAGGCCGTAAAATGTATACAGGATGTAAAATTAAATACATAATGTTACATGGTGCGATCAAAGATCATAGTAAAATTAGTGGATAGGCCCTTACGCGAACATTTCAAACAAGAAAAATTAGGCAAAACTAATGACAGGTATACTTCAAATATGTACCGAGATGACAGACAGTGCTAGGTTTGTATGGACCAAGTGTACCAGCACTGGTATCATGCAACACGTGATACAGCTGTATCACGTCTTTTATCTCATTCGTTCGCACGCAAATAGAAAGAGAGCGAAGGTGTGATAGCGCTGTATCACTGCGGCATGCTACCTAAGTATGCAGTAGTGTGCTTCAACTTAACGCGCTTTGAGCATATCCATTAATTTTATTTGATCGAAGGCTTCAGGCCATCAAACTATTGTCCATTTTTAAGGAGGGCTATGTTTTTTGATGTATTGTTTTCCAATCTCAATCTCAATCTTAACAACATCTTCATTAGCTAGGATATTTTGTAACCAGGTTTGGGGATAGGGTTTCTAAGGGAAAGTTGTTTAGTATCATGGGTGTAATCACCCCTTAAAGTAATGCAACTGTTTACCCTAACACCCTGTATAAGGGTTCCTTGTTGTCTATGGAATCCTGAAAAGCAAAAAGCAGTAATAAAACATGCATGCATATGCTCACGACTATATTCCCCGAGGGGGTAGTCAGAGATATTCTGAAAGCCAGGGTTCGAAGTGATAATTATCATCTCATTATCATCTTGATAATTATATTTTTTTTCGGAAACACAAAAAGCTTGCGCTAGCAATGTCACGCCTTGTATTTCCGATCACGATTCGCGAAAATAGAAGCTCCCAAACACGAAATCATTATTCTCACTGTTTTCTGTAGCTTTTCTCAATTCGGTATGTAAAGTTTTTTTTTGGAGGGCTGAATCGAAAACCATTTCGAGATAATTGTCTCAAATAATCATATTATATATGTCTGAAATTTTAAAATGAAAGGATTACAGATATTTTTAATAAAATAACGTCGTTTTTCGGTCCGTTCAGTGACGTCACTGGCATACCTGTGAACTCCTTGGTAAACATAAAATTAACTTATAATAACTGACCATTAAGAAAAAAATATACATTCACAATGTCAGAATTTGACATTTGATGTTGTCGTATCTTTTTCCAGCAAAGAGTTAGAAAGAGGAGGCAGGTTTTAAAGTCAAAGTCAAAGTCAAAATTTTTATTCAAAATAATATCACATATCCTTTTTGACGTCATTTTTGATTCTACCACCGCTTCGGAAGGTGTTCCGTTGTAGAGAAGATGCGGCCAGAAACTCTACAACACACTTCTTTTAAACAAAACAAAATATACAAAGTACAAATATTGAATTACATAGTGTAACATTGTCAAGACCAGACATTTTGGTCATTCAAATAATCATCGAGTTTATAGTAACCTTTTTTACAGAGGACTTGTTTAACATGGGATTTAAACTTTTTGTCTGGCAAGTTTAGAATATCCTCTGGTATCTTATTATAATAGCGTATACAGTGCCCCATGAAAGATGTGTTGACCTTACTGAGTCGAAAATGTGGGAACACTAATTTATTTTTATTTCTTGTATTGTAATTATGAACGTCACTGTTTTTGGGAAAGAGAGACAAATTTTTGCGAACGTATAAAATATTTTCGTAAATATATTGACTGTAGAAAGTCAAAATACTGATATCTTTAAAAAGATCTCGTAATGAATCTCGACAACGCAGATTATAAATGGCTCGAATTTCCCGTTTTTGAAGGATAAAGACTGTCTCAACGTCTGTAGCACGGCCCCACAGCAAAATACCAAAAGACATAATACTATGGAAGTAGCTGAAGTACACAAGTCTTGCAGTAGCTATATCGGTTAGCTGTCTGATTTTTCGAACTGCATAAGCTGCCGAGCTCAGCCTACCCGCTAGGGTTTCTATATGAGGACCCCATTGCAGCTTCGAGTCAATCCTTATCCCTAAAAATACAGTATTATTTGTGAAATGCAATATATCATTATCTAAAATTATTCGATTTTCATTATTAATAACATTTGGTAGAGTGAATTTAATACATTTAGTTTTCTTTGCATTTAATGCAAGATTATTAACACTGAACCAATTCAGAACTTGTCGAAGAGTATAATTTACATTCTCATTTATATCATCAACATCTTGTGCCTTTCTACTTGTTTTGAAGATAAGAGAAGTATCATCAGCAAATAACACTATGTTCGACAAGTTCTGTACCATGTAGGGTAAATCGTTTATATAAACCAGAAAGAGAAATGGACCCAATATAGATCCCTGTGGAACGCCCATTTTTACTTGTGAGCCAGACGAATTTGTTCCATTGATAGACACCCTTTGAATTCTATTTTCCAAGTAAGATTCTAAAAGATCCAGAGCTCTGCCTTGAATACCGTAGTGGTTTAATTTGATCAACATTGTTTTATGATCAACACAGTCAAATGCTTTGGATAAGTCACAAAAGACTCCGATTGCATTTTGGTGCTCTTCCCAAGCGCTAAAGATATGCTGAATCAGCTTAACTCCGGCGTCGGTTGTTGAGCGACCCTTGGTGAATCCAAACTGTTGCTCATGCAACAGCCTCTTGAGGTTAAAGTGGGAGAGCATTTGACTGAGTATAATCTTTTCAAAAACTTTGCTGAGAACGGGTAGGACTGACACAGGTCGAAAGTTACTAGGATCGCTTTTATTGCCCGATTTGAAAAGTGGTATTACTTTGCTGTGTTTCATTAAGTCAGGGAAAGTTCCCGAGTCAATGCAGCAATTAAACAAAGATGCTAAATAAGGTGCTAAAGTTTTAATTACAGGGCTGAAAAGCTTGACTGACATACCCCACAAATCTTCAGTATTTTTTTGGTTCAATGCTTTGAAGACCTTGACTATTGTATGAGGGTCAACATGGTCAAAACTGAATTGGGAAGTGCACTGGTTTACATTATTCTTTAGCAAGACTTCGGCAAGAGCAGGAGAAGAGTTCAAAGATTCTGTAGTCTTTACAGGAATGTTGGTAAAGAATGTTTCAAACTCCTCAGCCACTTCCGCCTCTGAGCTAACTACACCATGATCTGTCTTAATTGAGATGTCTTGTTAATTTTTTTAAATATAGCAGTAGGTAGTTTTTCTCCATGGAGTTCGAATTATTTTCTCTCCACCATTTTTGCATTTGGAGATTACAGATCAAAATAATTTAAAAATTAAATTTATATGGATAAACTCGATGAATCGCAATAAGAATGAAATAGGTGTCTTAAAATTATGTCTTCTATCCGTAAAAAATATAAAAATTATGACCAAAAAAAACTTGACATACCGAATTATTTGTTATTTATTGTGATGAGAAACTATTATGACAAAGACTACCCCTAGTCTTTTTCAAACAGCCCCCTGTTTAGTCTGGATAAGTAAACAAAGCAATTTTGGAACTTTTAATTAGATTTTTCTCTCAAAACTAAGAATCAGCTTGGATAATTATCCGATAATTATCTGATAATTATCCGATAATTATCATGATAATTATCAAAGAAAATAATTATCTTGATAATTTCGAACCCTGCTGAAAGCTGGGAACATCCACGTTTCACCAGTGGTACCGAAACTCTGTCCAGTGTGACGGGGAGTGAGCCCGTCGCCACTTATAATGGACAGTGGGTACAATACATGCCTCGAAATTGAAGCATGCAGGTTTCCTCACGATGTTTTCCTTCACCAAAAAGCCAGTGGTGTTACAAATCGTGCATAAATTCCGAAAAACTCATTGCTACGAGTTGGCAGAGTAATAAAGCAATTGTTCTCTAATTTCAGATTCAAGTTGGTTTCTGCGTTGGGTGACAAAATAGTGGATGTGTGTGCAGGTGGCATGCACTCCATTGCGCTTGACAGTGATGGAAAAGTAATTTGAAATTGTCTTTGTTGTAGTAGTTTAGTATGTTAAAGTTGTGGCTGCATCTGCACGTCACGCGCGGCCGCGCGTCTTTTCTCGGCTGCTCTCTTGACCGTTTTTGGTATTTTCATGATTAAATTGATAAAAAGGCCATGTTAAATGAATGTATGAGGAGAACTTACCACGACCAAATAAATGGTCTTCTCCAAAAAGGACAAGTGCGTAGCACCCTCAACCGACGGAAGTGCATGAAGAGATGTATGAATGTGAATGAGGCGAGAGAAGAATGTCAGAATCGTAGTGTGTGGCGAGCCGTAGTCTCTGCCTACCCCTGTGGGATAGTAGCGTTAATATATGTATGTATTTTAAATGAATGTAGGTAATATAATTTTAGTACAAAATCAAGTTTTAGTACAATTCGAAAATCTACCTTTAAAGGTGTAATCCATGCGGACGACGTCGCGGGCAAACAGCTCGTTATTAATAAAACCTCTTATTTGTGCGCAGGTGTGGACATTCGGGTGCAACGACGAGGGAGCCCTGGGCAGGGCCACGTCGGGGGACACGGAGGAGGGCACCCCCACGGCGGTGACCCTCCCGCTGGCCGCTGTGGCCGTGGCGGCCGGGGACTCGCATTCCGCCGCGCTGCTCACCAACGGAGACGTTTACGCGTGGGGCGCCTTCAGGGTACGTTTACAAAGTCACTTCCGCCGAAAACCGAACCTTCACACCGAAAAGCCAATGGTGTTACAAATCGTACATAAATTCCGAAAAACTCGATGGCTCGAGTTGCCTGCACGGCAGGCAAGGTTACTCACCACTGGACCACCACAGCTTTTCATAGTAACTTGTCTATCTTAACTATTATAAAACCGTAACCGCCTGGCCACGGGACAGGGCGACCGGCGGCGCGAATTGCGATTTTAGAATACACTGAGCGTTGTGTCCCTACTATTACGCAAGCACGCAGCGGCGCGTAGGCAGTGTATTCTAAAATCGCAAGACGCGCCGCCGGTCGCCCTGTCCCGTGGCCAGGCGGTAAAATCATGAGGAACAAAAAAGTAGCGGTTTACTTCATATAAAATCAAATAACATTCGATAGCGCGATTTAAATGACGTGCAGCGCCATCTATTGACAAAATTGTTAGTTTGTTTGTTTGTTCGCACATCACGCAAAAACTACTGAACCGATTTTGATGAAACTTTTTTTGTTTGATAGCTTATGATCTGACTTAAAATCTGGTATATAATTTGTGCGGACGAAGTCGCGGGAAAACACTAGTCTATACTAATATTATAAAACGAGGAAAGATTTGATTTTTTGTTTGTTTTTATTGAATAAATAGGATCCGAAACTACTGGACCGATCTGAATAATTCTTTCACCATTAGAATCAACTACATTATCCGTGATTAACATAGGCTAAAAAACGGCCAAGTGTGTGTCGAGAAGATTCTAAGGCTGTACTAAGTTCGCCTCGTTCATCTAGTACATTATGACTTTGTCGACAGGATTCTCACGGCAGCATGGGCCTTGTGATGCGAGGCCGAGAGGGCAAGGCGTGCCGCGAGCCTGTCAAAGTAGATGTGGGAGAGACTGCGGCCGCGATAGCGTCCGGAGGCGACCACCTCGTTATATTGACTGTGAGTATCATCATCAGCTACACACGCCATACACCACGAGCCTGTAGACTGCCGCGATAGCGTCTGGGGGCGACCACCTCGTTATATTGACTGTGAGTATCATCACGTCATTCAACTCATTGGTACGAGTCGGCTTGGACGGGGATCGAACCATCGCTTCCTGCGCGGCAGGCAAGGTTACTCGTCACTGGATCATCAGCCACACGCGTCAATCTCTGTCCATTGTGACGGGGAGTGAGCCCGTCGCCACTTGTAATGGACAGTGCGTACAATACATGCCTCGAAATTGAAACACGCAGGTTTCCACACGATGTTTTCTTTCACAGAAAGGCCAGTGGTTTTAGAAATCGTACATAAATTTCGAAAAATATAATATATTTTATGTTGCCTGACTGTATTGCCTCGCTCGGCTTCCCTCAAGTTTCCCAGAGAGTTTGAGGGGAGGTGGGGTATCTGAAGTCATAGGGGGCGGCCTATTCTGTGACTGGACCACCATGGAGATCCAATTAAATATTTTTTCTTTAATTTTTCATGGCTCCATTCCTGCCGTTCATTGCAATAATTACTACTAGTCTTAACTAAAATAATGTTTATTTTCTGTAGACATCAGGATCGGTGTTCACGATGGGATGCGGGGAACAAGGCCAGCTTGGGCGTCTCTCCCAGAGATCTGCCTCCAGAGATACCAGACAAGGATTCAGTGAGTTTACACCTTTATACTAGACTAGTGTTTACCCGCGACTTCGTCCGCACAAATTATATAGCAGATTTTAAGTCAGATCATAAGCTATCAAACAAAAAAGTTTCATCAAAATCGGTTCAGTAGTTTTTGCGTGATGCGCGAACAAAGAAACAAACAAACAGACATATAAAATTTCTAAAAAAGGTTGTCTTCGAGTCAGGGATACCTAAAAACCATATCGTAATATTTTTTTTGTAAATATCTTCAATGTACCAGACACACTTCAGTTAGAGTTTTATAATAGTTTAGATGTTGCCCGCAACTTCGTCGGCGTTCAATTAAAAAAAGTATCCTATGTGCCAAATGTTATTTCAATCCGTTAAGCTGTTTATGCTTGATTGAGTCCCAAACTTTCACATCTAATCTAAACTATTATAAAACTGTAACTGAAGTGTGTCTGTACATTGAAGATATTTACAAATAAAAGATACGATATGGTTTTTAGGTATCCCTGACTCGAAATCAACCTTTTTTAGAAATTTTGTCTGTCTGTTTGTCTGTTTGTTTGTGTGTTTGTTTGTTTGTTCGCGCATCACGCAAAAACTACTGAACCGATTTTGATGAAACTTTTTTTGTTTGATAGCTTATGGTCTGACTTAAAATCTTGTATATAATTTGTGCGGACGAAGTCGCGGGAAAACACTAGTTTATGATATAAGTAATAGGGTGGACTAGTAGGATGGTAATTACGTTTGGATCGAGTCTTAGATGATTTACCACTAGATAGGACGAAATACCTTGGAGGCATCTTGTATTTTTCATTTTTCGACTCGATTTATACAATTTACCGAAACCAAAATCATACCTCAGTATTTTTGGATAGTTTATCTAGTGAAATCATAAATTGAATACACGATTGGAATTACTTCACTCGATAGAAAATTGTCACAAAGATGACGTATTTTTTCATGTATTTTTAAACTGTTTTCTCGTTTTAGAAGCACTTAAAATTGTTTCCGATTTTTGGTATTTATACTCACATATTCACCATTAGATTATCTAGCGAAATCATAAAAAAAATCTATAACATACTTTTGGTAATTCTTTTTAATCGAAAATACGTCACACGCACGCACTTTTCGGAGGGCTGAGCAGTCGCGTTTCTCATAAAAAATACTCGTCTGGACCTATGGCCTCTTAAGCCATATCGTGGCCGCACATGGAACAGCAATAGTTTGACTTTTGCATACTAAAAGACGATTTGTTTGTCCACTATAGAAAGTATTGACATTTTGCCAAATACAAAAACCGACCACAGTGACCGAAACAAAGAATAATGTTTCATAACTGGCTATCTCGCTTTCTTGGCTCCATCTTTCAGCGTAAGTAAGCGCAAAGTTTTAAATCTATGGGTTACATTACGAGATCTTTTAAAAGATATCAGTATTTTGACTTTCTACAGTCAATATATTTACGAAAATATTTTATACGTTCGCAAAAATTTTTCTCTCTTTCCCAAAAACAGTGACGTTCATAATTACAATACAAGAAATAAAAATAAATTAGTGTTCCCACATTTTCGACTCAGTAAGGTCAACACATCTTTCATGGGGCACTGTATACGCTATTATAATAAGATACCAGAGGATATTCTAAACTTGCCAGACAAAAAGTTTAAATCCCTTATTAAACAAGTCCTCTGTAAAAAAGGTTACTATAAACTCGATGATTATTTGAATGACCAAAATGTCTGGTCTTGACAATGTTACACTATGTAATTCAATATTTGTACTTTGTATATTTTGTTTTGTTTAAAAGAAGTGTGTTGTAGAGTTTCTGGCCGCATCTTCTCTACAAAGGAACACCTTCCGAAGCGGTGGTAGAATCAAAAATGACGTCAGAAAGTTATCTATGTGATATTATTTTGAATAATTTTTTTTGAGTTGAGTTGATATTGCAGTTGCAGTATAGAACAGCAGATTTGTTTTTTCGCCATTTCTGTGTTAGTTCCATATGTACTATTTTGTACATCATTTTTTAAGAGGATCATCAGATAATCAAACTAAACAACTACTAACAAAAAGATCCAATAATTTGTTTAAGTAAAAATAAAATAAAATTATAAATAACGCTCACAGGCACATACATTGTAATGATCCCAAGCTAGCACTAAAGGCTTTTTATTATGGAAACCATACAACAACGGCACGAACATATAACATCCATGACCGAACCGGGATTCGAACCCAGGACCCTGGTTTGGCAGTCCGGCTTGGTAACCATTACACCAACCGGGTCGTCGCGGTACGCTGTACTTTGAGCACAATAGCTGTACCGTTCATTGGGTTCGACAGAGTTCTAGATATTTTATCAATGCTTCAAAAAGTATAATCATCATCAGCCTATCATCGTCCACTGCTGCACACAGGCCTCTCCCAAGGCGCGCCACAAAACTCTGTCCTCGGCCTTCCTCATCCAGTCGCTCCCCGCTACTTTGTTTAGGTCGTCTGTCCAGCGGGCAGCAGGGCGTCCCACACTACGCCTACCAGTTCGCGGTCTCCACTCTAGAACTCTGACACCCCACCGTAAAAAGTATAATAAATAAGAGATTTAACCAACAGGTGCGCTACTGGTGCCATCCAAAGTGACTCTAAAAGCGGGCGCGTCCCGCATCTGGGCCGGATACCACGCGACCTTCGTGCTGGACGCCAACAGCGAGAAGATGTTCGCTTGGGGACTCAACAACTATGGACAACTCGGTGAGAATGAGAATATAATAGTGTAGTGATACAGGGTGTTAGGGTAAACAGTTGCATCACTTTAATGGGTGATTGTACCCATGATAGCATGATACTGAATAATTTACCCAAAGAAACAAGAGTTTCGCAAAAAAAATCATGGACCTTCCATGAAAAATGCAATCAGCTGATCAAAAACGTTTGCCTTCGTATCGGAATGACCTATAAGCAAAATTACCTACGCATCACAATAAAATCAGCTGTCCCATTACATAATTGTAGTAACTATTCGACTCAAAATGTATGGGACAGCAGTTTTTTTTCACGATTTCGAAATCGGCTCCATAGTGAAAGTTGTTCAGTTTGATGAGTAGAATATATGCTATAAAATTTACCCTGTATTCCTGTTTTGCGATAATTGTTTCTAGTACATTTTGTATGGGGACGCGCGCGATCCTACACACTGCCGCGATATTATCGAGCAATAATATCGCTGCGATTTTGTTCCGACGCAATCTCTTTAGACCACATTTAGTGGGGCGCATGTGTGACATATCGCTCGATAATATTGCTGCCTATTTACTATTATTATAATTATCAAATCAAGCCGTTTTGGTCCAAGTAACCTTGTCTGCCGTGCAGGAGGCGATGGTTCGATCTCCGTCCAGGCTGACACGTACCAATGAGTTTTTCGGAATTTATGTACGATTTGTAACACCACTGCTTGATTGGTGAAGGAATCCTGAGGAAACCTGTATTTTTAACGTTTTGAAACATACGTAGTTTAAAATTAATTCATCAAGGGATTTAGAAATTGATTTTGGGTTGGTTTCGTTTACTTTTTTGTACTCGAAATGAAAAGCAGAGTCACCCGTTATAATGATTAAGGCCTCCGCAGATTGCAGCGATTTTATCGAACGATAATATCGCTGCGATTTTGCGATAATTGTTTCCAGTACATTTTGTATGGGGACGCGCGCGATCCTACACACAGCCGCGATATTATCGGGCAATAATATCGCTGCGATTTTGTTCCGAAGCAATCTCTTTAGACCACATTTAGTGGTGGGGCGCATGCGTGACATATCGCTCGATAATATCGCTGCAATATGCGGAGGCCTTTAACTTTAGCTTGAAAAGCAGAGTGGTTAACTCGGGTGAAAGTCGGTCGCCTCACCAATTTCACACTTGAACTATGAGCGCCCGAGCCCTGGGTGACTTAAAGCCCTTGGTTAACGATCTACTATTCTTAACTTTGATTGTTGGTCTTAGGTATAACGGGCGAGAAGCGCAAGACGGCGCTCTACGCGCCCGCAGAGTGCGACGCGTTCAGCGCACGCGCGTGGAGCAGCGTGGCCTGCGGGCAACACCACTCCGTGGCGATGGATGACCACGGACAGGTCTACTCTATAGGCCGCTGTGAATACGGCAGGTATGTTCACTATTAAAAAAACTTCTCAATAGCACGTTAAGAGGAAAGGTGGGTGCCGTTTGGTTCATACATATACGTACGTATCCCCCTGTTTCCTCACTAAATAATGCCATTAGAGCAAACAACCCCCTTAAAAGTTTTTTCTCCCCTCCGGACGGAAAGCGTCAATTGTCGTCCCGCTGCGCTAAACGAAGTTGCCGCTTTCCACCTCTGTCGAGGAGAAAAATAGTATACTAACCTCGGGCAATAAATATGAAAGCCTCAGATCACATGGTGGTTAACCGAGGCGAATTACATGAGATCTGAGACCTTTCTTACTTTCCTGCCCTCGGTGTGTAATCTTGACTATTATAAAGCCGTAAAATCATGCGGAACAAAAAAGTAGCGGTTTACTTCATATAAAATCAAATAACATTCGATAGCGCGATTTAAATGACGTGCAGCGCCATCTATTGACAAAATTGTTAGTTTGTTTGTTTGTTCGCACATCACGCAAAATCTACTGAACCGATTTTGATGAAACTTTTTTTGTTTGATAGCTTATGATCTGACTTAAAATCTGGTATATAATTTGTGCGGACGAAGTCGCGGGAAAACACTAGTCTACTATAAATGCTTATTTTTACTTTTGTAACACCCTATGTATTTCTTAATTCTAATTGAATATCCAAATCAAAGACAATATCAAAGGCACTACTCTTAGCTTCCAGCAATAAGTATGGCAAGTATGACGATGTCTTTAAAAGTTTAAACGTTTATAACCCACAGACTAGGTCTTGGCGACAGGAGCGGAGACGCTGAAACACTGGAAGCGATCCCCAAGCTTCAGAACAAGAAGTGCGTCAGTATAGCGGCCGGCACCAGCAATTCATTCGCCGTCACCGACTCCGGTAACTTACTTACATAGTGCAATGATCCACAGACTAGCTCTCACAGACACCGAAAGCGATCCCCAACAATCCCCGGCTATTTAGCTCCATTTTGTTTATATTTTTTTTTTTTTTTTGTTGTAAATCATTTATTAGACAATTAAAAAATAATAATAATAAATTACAAAAAATAGCGGTCAGCACAAGCGTCGTCAATAACAATGATACACAAACAGACAAAAATCAGCAACATGCTTCGTCAATACAAAGAGATACAAGCTCAGTCAAATAATCATTAATAAATCAATCATCAATAATATTTGTTTATATTATAAATACGTCTATCCGTACTGAAGAAGGACCAAATAAAATGTACCCGGAACCGACGAGCTTGTATGAAGGGACTTATGAATGTTGAGGAGGCGAAAGATGTGTGTCAGAATTGTAGCATGTGGCGATCTGTTGTCTCTGCCTACCCCAGTAGTGAGCATATGTATGTATGTATGTATGTCTACCCATCCATAAAGTAATGGCTTAATAGTAGATTACACACCGAGAACAGGAAAGTAAGAAAGGTCTCAGATCTCATGTAATTGAGACAATCATGTGATCTGAGGCTTTCTTATTTACTGTCCGATGTTAGTATACTATGTTTCTCCTCGAAGGAGGTGGAAAGCGACAACATCATTTAGCACAGCGGGACGAGAATTGACGCTTTCCGTCCGGAGGGGAGAAAAACTTTTATCGCGAGTCTAGCGCCGTTGCGCGCTTTAAGAAGCTTGACTTCTAGTCGTATCTACTCGTATGGCCGAGGGAAAGACCTTCGGTGCGGACATTGGCCGTCGACTGAGAGAGCGATATTGTGACCCCCGTTCCAGGTCGTTTCTGGTGCAGAGGCTAGCCGTAGCAATTCAGCGTGGCAACGCTGCTAGCGTAATGGGCTCCTTTGCGTCAGGATCGACGAGGGGCGGGTTTATTTTGACGAAGCTTGCTGCTTATTTATGTCTGTTTCTTAGAAAAAGTATATGTCTAGAATGAGCCTCACTAATATCCCGTATAAAACAAAAGGGGCTAAGTTTCATAGGTTGGTGTAGGTTGGTGTGTGCGTGTATATGTATAGGGTTTAGGAGCCAGTACTGGTTCCAATTTTTTTCGACGCTTTCGTGTCTTCGACTGTCAATCTTGACGTATACTTTATCAAAGGTCTGTTTATGTATCTGTGTAATTGACTATGCTTGTGCTAATAATATTTGTATGTTAGGTGAGGTGTACGGCTGGGGCATGGGCAGCGAGGGTCAGCTCGGGTCGGGCGCCAGCGCGGACGCGGCGGAGCCCTGCGCCGCGCGCCTGCCCGCGCTCTGCCCCGCCGCGCTCCGGGTCCGCGCCGGAGGACAACACACCGTGCTGCTCGCTGTAAGTATCTGAGTAGAGAACCAAAGTGTACCCAAACTGTGACTAGATACATTGAGTAATTATGTATAGAGCAGACAACGCGAACAAAATCAGTGCACCATGACCAGCAGTGTGGGGCGCGTGCTGGGAGCGTCAGGCTGCGACGAGCGCCTGGCACAGGCTAAGTGGGTTAGAGCGCGTGCACCCTAACAAGTGTTACAAAACATTACTTCTCGGTGGCTTCTCTAGTTAACATAGTACTTCAATGACTAGATACTGGAAATTTCACTGTCGCTAAAGTGGCTAAAAATAGCTGAACAAAATAATGTAAAAAACACATTAAAGTGGTTTCAGTCCATACAAAACTATTACGCAGAACACACTTAAACGGTATTAATAAAAGTAATATTTTACATATGGAAAAATTGTTTAGAAAATCTAGATTGCGCGTATCAACTAAAATACTTCGGGTGCGCGCGCCTGACTGCATTCCCTTGCTCGGCTTCCCTCAAGTTACCCAGAGTGTGAGGGGAGGTGGGGTATCTGAAGTCAGAGGGGGCCTTGAGTGAGCGACCACGTCTCTGTTCCATATGTCATCACTGGCAACACACACTGGTCGAAGACTTTCGTTTTAAGACACTGCGGTATCTTTTTAATCGGGCAAAGGCCCACCACACATTCCCACCGCTGTAACTCCTGTAAACCAGGATCAACAGCGGCGACCATTCACAACACTAGACAATGAAGTCCAGCGAGCCCGGGGGATGACTCTAATCTGTGGAACCCGCAATGAATTAATCAAAGAAGATAGGAGGAGTAGGAAAAAAATATTCGACTTCCCTCCATTGCAAACGGGAGACAGCAATAAGTATGGCTATTAGAGAGCCAATTCCAGATATCATCACGCTCGGCCTGCGGCCTCGTTTGGCAGGCAGATTGACCCCGGAGACCAGGTCCACCAGGTTCCAGGGGGGCCGCTTCGGGAGCTTCGCTCCTACGCGTAGCTCGGCTCGTTATGGTGATATCTAACTATATCTCATAATGTATTACAGGAGGACCCCACAGCGCCGAAAGCGGCGTCACCGGTTCCAAACAAAGAGGAAGTAGACCAGAAAGAAGACAAGTCTGAAGAGGAGGAACCAGAACCAGAGCCAGAAAAGGTACTCAGTTCAAAAACTACATTATTTCTACAGATATACAGGGAGAAATTGATATTATTAGTAGTGATCGGATTTTTTCCTGCAAAAATAGCAAATGAATAAAAATAACAGGTTGTAAGCTTAGATCAAAATAAAATGAATGGATAGGCCTTACGCGAACATTTCAAACCAGAAAAATGAGGCAAAACAAATGAAAGGTTTACTTCAAATTCGTATGCAAGTGCCCTAGATTTTACAGATAATGGCGCTAGTTTGTATGGACCAAGTGCACCAGTAGTGTGCTTCAATTTACCTCGCTTTAGGCCTATCCATTAATTTTATTTTGATCTAATGTTGTAAGGCGTATCATCTCGGGACCACGACTCTCCATACTAATCGATGCGAACGAGCGCGTGGCTCCGGTCAGAATTTAGCCGTTTTCTTTGAAAAATTAGATGGTTTTTTATTAATTTCGAATAAGTAAGAAAACCACATCATTCTAAATTGTGTTGTGAACAATATTGTAAATTTTCATTTTCTTCCGATTAAAAATGTAAGAGTAAAAAATAGGGGAGCGGACTACTAGTCAAATTAGCAATCGAATGTCAAAACGTGCGCTTTGTACAGTCAGCAGCAAAAAGATGGATGCACTTTTACTACGTCGTAGTATAAAGATGTATACATCTTTTGCATGAGGAGGCATACATCTTTTTGCTGCTGACTGTATGAAAAATTGTACTAGATCTGTGTACTAGATACCCACAAGTGACGTCATCAACATTTAATTACTTTTTATACTTCACCCTATTATTAAAAATAGTATTCAAGCTAAAGAATTACAGAAAATTTAGATTAGAGTTATTCTCAAACGTTTATAAAAATACGTATATAAAAACTAAAATATATTTTATGCAGTCCTCTCCGGTATTTTAAATCGTTTTGTTAGAATTTTCTCTCAAAACTAAGAATTCGCTTGGATAATTATTTTGATAATATCGAACCCTGCTTACAATGTTCTGTAATCTAAAATGGGATGTATAAAACCGACAGAAACCAAAAGGGCGGCCAACGAAACGGCAGAAAAAGCAAGAGCAAGAAGAAGAGATTTCTTCCACGAGCGCGCAGCCCAGCGAGCCGGCCGAGGAGACAAAACCACAGGTAGGATGGTTATGATTCAGTAGATATTTAACATATACGTTCTTACCTCATTCAAAGAGCGCTGATAGTCCATACTGAAGAGAGCTTGCGCCTCAATCATGAGGCGGCGGTTCGATTCCTGGTCTGTACCACTAAGTTCTTCGGAATTTATGTACGGTTGTATTTATCATTTACTAGCTCGGCGGTGTGGGAAAACATCGTGAGGAAACCTGCATTCCCGAGAATGAAAAGAAAATACCACAAGTTCGGAGGTATGCGTAAAATATGGGTGAGCTTGGGGCGAACACAATAGACCAGCGATGGTCGCAGTGTTACATAACGACCCTTGCTTGCAATAGCCCAACCAGAAATAATAAAATACCCCATTCACGATCTTACCCCAACGCACCTTAACTTCTGTTCCTAGTTTTGCCATCATTCTGAATTTGTTTTGATTCCGGGAGAAAAATAAAAATTATCTTATCTGAAATTATTGGTTCTTAATCGTCGATATCACCTTTCTTGTTTGTTTTCTTTATAATATATTCGCTATCCGTAACGTAGGGTAGAAAAGTGAGAAGTAAGGCGTCGAGTGACTCTGTACCAAGCACCAGCGCGTCAAAATCCTCGCGCAAAAAGGCACGCCGGCATTAGGTTTATTATTGAACGTTTATTTGTTGTTTTGTAGATTATCTTGTGTTTGTCTTATTTTGTATGTAATGTAATATTATATTAATTTTTTCCCCGCCGGATGGAAAGCGTTAATTTTCGTCCCGCTGCGCTAAACGAAGTTGCCCCTTTCCTTCTCGGTCGAGGAGAAAAATAGTATACTAACCTCGGGCAGTAAATAAGAAAGCCGCAGATCCTTCGATCAACAATATACAACTAGATAACGGGTCGCATACAAAATCAAAGAGATTTTCTGTCCTCGTGAATATACAACATTTTTTGTTAACGAACCGAGAAAACAGTCCGAATAAGTACATTATAATTTCGACCTCAAAGCAACCATAATTCCTAGTAATTTTTGAAGGAACACTGCGGCATTGCGAGATGTGCTTACGTTGGCTTTGTTCGAACGCAACTAATTCAGAATAAGACCTCACTCTAATAGTGAGGCGTTATTTGCCGGGACATGTTTTGAGCGCTGACGCGTTATCTAGTTGGATATTGTTGATCGAAGCTCAGATCACATGTTTGTTAATGTCGGCTTCGCCTCGGTCAACAATTACATGAGATCTGAGACCATTGTTACTTACCTGCCCTCGGTATGTAATCTACTAAAGTTGAGACAGGCGTTACTTGGTGGAGCGATACACGTGTAGAGTAGACATTATTTTGGTCGTCAGGTTGTGTTGCATAACGACCGGTCGAGGCCGCGCTCACTAGTTTTTTATCAGAGATAGTAGGATCAACGGCTTAACGTGCCATCCGAAGTACGGAATCATATTATAAGAGATAAGTGTACTTTTTGCAACCATCAGCAGCAAGGCTGATTCAGTGTTTATGTGGTGTACAGCATCTCTGTGATGGGGATGGACCAGGTCTGCCTGCATAGCTTCAGTCGGTTTAGGAGTTACAGACGTTTAAAGGTCTGGAAAAAAATTACGAACAGCTGCAGGGCTGATCGTATGATATTATTGTAGTATGCACTGTAGCCATGTGAACAGTACAAAAACTGACATGGTTCATCAGTCGGTTTCGGAGTTACTGACGTTCAAAGGTCTGACCTTTGAACGGCTGTATCTCCTAAACCGACTGGCAGTTCATGTCAGTTTTTGTACTTTTCGCATAGCTGCAGTGCATACTACAATAATATCATACGATCAGCCTTGCTGTGGATCGTAATTTTTTTCCAGACCTTTAAACGTCTGTAACTCCTAAACCGACTGAAGTTATGCAGCCAGACCTGGTCCATCCCCATCACAGAGATGCTCTACACCACATAAACACTGAATCAGCCTTGCTGCTGATGGTTGCAAAAAGTACACTTATCTCTTAGTCTATCATCTTTCTGCTCAGAAAATCAGGTGATTATGCCTGCAATGTCCTATCCAACTGAGGAAAAACGGACAAAGTGAGATATCACTAGGTGTGCCCGTGGGAATCTAACCTACGACCTCCGTGTCAAGAGCCCAATGCTCTTAATCATTAGACCACGGAGGCAGTTGCTCAGTTTGATGGTCTGAACCACCCCAGATAATTCGAAAAATGATAAAAAAATTGCCCAGCGTAGTAAGTAAGGTTGGTTGTATTTAGTATGTAAAGGCAATGCGGGTATTTGTATGGAAGGTACCTAGAAGGTACGCCTTTTTCTTATCGAAATTTTTTTAACGCCGTCCTCATTCAAACTTGAATATTTTAGTTCAGAATAAAGTAACAAAAAACTTGTTATGACATGTAAGTATATCTCTAAACTCAGTCAAAGTCAATATAATTTATTTAATATAGGATCTTGAAGCACACTTATTAAACGTCAAATCTATTTTAAAGCTACCACCGCGTCGGAACGTGTTGTCGCTGTAGAGAAGATGCGGCCAGAAACTCTACAGCATGACACGACTTTATGGCTATTACAATATAAATTCTTAAGCTAAGGTTATGTACAATAATACATAGTCTATTTAATAAAAGAATTGATACTATACAATAATGTAAATAAACTATAAGTTAGTGACCTCAGAGCCAAGCATTTTGATGATTAAAATAATCATCCAGTTTCTAATAATCCTTTTTTACAGATAACTTTTTTGATCGGAGTTTTAAATATGTTTTCGGAAATATTCAAAATGGTATCGGGGATTTTATTATAACAACGTATACAGTAACCCATGAAAGACGTATTGAGAACGGAGATATAAAGGCTTCTAGCTAAACAATGTTCATTGCGTTTACTTCAATCCTTTATAATATCTCCGGTCGGGCTGAGTTTAGAGATACGTGTCATAACAAGTTTTGTTTGGTTGCAGTCGACGCATAAGGCTGCATTTCCACCAGGGACGTGCGAGCTGGCGAGGTGGTGAGCGAGGAAACAATCCGCCAATAGTGCGCTCGCTCGATCACGTCATTGGGAAATTGAAGCACTCTCATTGGCCGATTTTTTCCTCGCTCTCCGCCTCGCTACCTCGCACATCTCTGGTGGAAAAGCAGCCTAATGCCCTAAAACTAATAATTGAGCACATTTCATTTTTTTAACCACCTAAAATGTTTTAGGATATTTTAATGAAAAATAAGAGATACATATTTTTTCGATTTTATTTTTGATAGATATTTCCATTTTTTATTTACTTTTGAATTTTCTGAAAAACGTAGGCTTTATGGCTAAGATACCTTGGCCTCAATGACATTAAAAATAAAAACTGTCAAATACAATAGAAAAGCCAAGCAGGCAAAGGAACACTGAACAAGTAATGCAAAGGAATAAAATCTCATTCAACCTCTATTATATTTTTCAGTATTTTTCAAATAACTCGAGAAATAATGGATAGAAATATTTATAATTTTGATATAAGCTTTGAATCACATAATCCCCAAATGGTTATCTTATTTTGGTACCTTTCCTAAAATGAAATGTTGTCAATTTCAGGCCACGCCAAAAAAATTGTAAAGGTGTAATTTTTAGGCATAGGCTTTTAGTTTTAATTTGTGAAGTCCGTAGTTTTCAGAGTTCCGTATTTTTAAGGTGAAAGGTTATGTTTGTTTAGTTCGAAACTTATTTAACACAGCATTAATAATATTCAGGTTGGTTAACTAAAGCTGGCGTGTTCACAGACACACACAAATGAGTTTTTCCTGTCACTGCGTCCGCGCTTGATAGAGATAGAGAAACTTTTCATTATGCGTGCAGTGAGACAAAGGCATTGCGTAAATGTGTGGGACGCGCCAGCTTAAGTTAACCGACCTGTATGAGAAAACTCGTAAAAACCAAGAGTTAGTTTCGAAAAAAAAAACAGCTGTCCCATACATTTGAGTCGAATAGGTACCGCAGTTTTGTATGGGACAGCTGATTTTTTTTTTTCGCGATTTCGAAGTTGGCTCCATAGTGAAAGTTGTTCAGTTTGATGAGTAGAATACAAATGTTGAAGTTATCCGCAGTGATATAAAATTTATCTTGTATAATTTTTCTCCTCGACGGAGGTGGAAAGCGACAACTTCGTTTAGCGCAGCGGGACGAAAATTGACGCTTTCCGTCCGGAGGGGAGAAACTAGGTTTAACAGTGCGTAACCTTTTATTAATATGAATAGGTGGTTAGTAATTTCAAAATCTAACGTTGGTGGAGTTTTAACCAATCACATTTGACTACGGTTATTACAAGTTAAACTTTGTGTTTTTTAGAATGATGATGCTGATGCGACGTTTTATTATTTTATTTGCAGAAGGTGAACGGAGACGAGAAACAGGAGACCGCAATGGAAGTAGATGAAACCGGTATGTTGGACGCTAATTTAAGCAGCGATTATACATTACCTTATATGCAGTGCCCGATTTAACGTAAATTGCTTGCTTTAATAGCTACACTTTGAAATAAAGATAACAAATCAGGCAATGTATGCCGAAGTCGGGCCCGTGTAATCGCTGCTTTAGGGATGGGCGATATATATCGTATATAGTTATTGAAACGTATATCACATGAATATCTTAAAATCAGATATTGATGCGTACAGAAACTATATATTTGGTGAAACACTATATTGCCGCACAAACTCGATTCGCCTCGATTTCAAGATATCTGAGATTCATAGATATAGGATATCAAACCGTATCGCATCGCTATACGGGCTAGCGGCTACCGGTTAGGGTGTCGCAACGAGGGTCCCACACTTAAAAAAATTTTGCGCTAATTTTATATGGAGCTGGACTTAGAAAAATTTTTAACGATTTCGTATGAGCCATCGACTTAGACGATTTTTCGGGTGAAATTTGTATGGGGGCTGGACTTGTAAAATATTCAAAAATCAATTTTTTTTTATTTTTGCTTGCGGAAGGGTGGGTTTCTGGGTACCCCAGGGGTTCGAAAAATTTGCTATTTTTTCGCTAGGATTCACCGTTATCGAGATATTTTATAAATTATGTTTTTAGAAATCTGTTATCTTTATCCAATAACACATAAAAAATATGCCGATATGAACCGAGGAAAGCCGAGTGAAAAAAGTATACCAACACCCTGCTAGAGAGTGAAATAGCAATAATTATACATTCGTACAATATCAAACCTTAAGTGTATACTGACTGATATAGCGTTACTGGATATCGACCGATATCCAATATATAGTTTCAGAATCAGATATTCAATATCAATATATAGTTTCGATTTGATATTACGAAAATTCGATATTACCCATCCCTACGCTGCTTTTCTTATAGTACCTACCTACGTATCCTATATATATCTTAACTATTATAAAACCGTAAAATCATGAGGAATAAAAAAGTAGCGGTTCTCTTCATGTAAATTCAAATAACATTCGATAGCGCGATTTAAAAACGTGCAGCGCCATCTATTGACTAAATTGTTTGTTTGTTTGTTCGCGCATCACGCAAAAACTACTGAACCGATTTTGATGAAACTTTTTTGTTTGATAGCTTATGATCTGACTTAAAATCTGGTACATCATTTGTGCGGACGAAGTCGCGGGAAAACACTAGTAACTTATAAAAAACAAAAAAAAGGCACCAGTCTCCACCCACAGACATTCTATGTGAAATAGATAATTACAAATTATGTATGTACCAAATAGTTTGTGGTGATGAAAATAAACAATATTTAATTTTTAACTTGAGCGCACTGGGTCCGTGTGGCGGAGTATGACCCACTCCCTCTCACCATTATTCATGAGCGGCCTTTGCCCAGTGGAATCCCGCTTTAACTACCCATTTTTAACACATTTCCAGACAATAAACAAGAAAAGAAAGATGACGCAAAATCAGAGGAGCAAAGCGCAGACGAAACATCAGAAACTAAAGAGGATTCCAAACCGGAGACCACCGACACCTCCAGCCAAGACACCGTCGAGAGCGACAAGCC